>CM060901.1:764000382-766500382 GCA_030737815.1 Allium fistulosum | reverse complement strand
AAGACGTGTATCTCTAGCTATTATGTGGGCAGTGCTAGTGTTTTATGTGGTATGTGTTTGAAGTGTAATATGTAAAGGCCTTTTATTGTATAATTTGACTAATGCATTTTTTTGGCCTTTATTTGAGGATTTCGCATGTTCCAATTTTTTTTATGTGTCATGAACTTGAATCGGAAAGAGTATGACTGATTTATGTGCTCTATGCTTACTGTAGTGTGGAATGTTAAACTTTTGTAAATGTTTATTGTTTAAGTTTGGATGTGGCTGCTGTCGAATCTTCATATTCCAGTTTACTTTTGTTGTCAAATATGTTTATAAGTAGGTAACTAAATAAAGTCCATGTTCTGTGTGAGGCGGTTGAGCATGAACCCTGTCGCTTGGATTTTATTAGAATTCTGACATGGATGCGGTCATTTTAGTCAACGTGAACTAGATTGTGAGAACCACGTATTTAAACCATTAAAGTGGAAGACAACTGGTAATGGTAAGGTGGTCTGATGGAAGTATATGTAAATAGTGAACGTATCATGTACAGGAAAATAAATTATTGCTATGACCGACTATATTCAACTACTACCAGGGGCAAAAACATATTATTGTTTTTGAAATGTAAAAATCATATAACCTAGAATATAGTGTACGAGTTCATAGAAGTTCATACCCATGCAGACTGTGTATACGCAATAGGGATGCATCTTCAAAAACTGAAACGGTTGGTAAATGAATAACATAAACTGCCTAAGGTACAAGCATGACCGAACAAAACTGCAGCATGCATGCATATATATATATATATATATATATATATTAGTATGATCATATAATGGGGTTGAACTTGAAATCAAGTGCGTAAACATGTGGATTAAATACTTGATACAAAAGGTAAGCACAAAGTAAGATTAATAGGACATAATTACGATACTAAAAAAAGCTGCACATCCTTCGTTCCCCCGAAAAAGGTTTAAATCGATCGTGTTACCTTAAACATAGCAGTCACAACACTGTACACAGTGCTCATATAATATCAACAGACTAAAGCACATTCAGGGACCCTTATCCAATTCATCGATGAATGAATGCAACATATGTGCTGTTAAAATGCTAAAATAGGGATTATCTGTTGATTAATTTTCCCTCAATCATAGGATTTAGACGCAAAAGAATTTAAGAATGTAAAAAGCTCATATGTGGTGGCCAATGGTAACAAAAGCTAAAATGTATTAGTGAAAGAGTGAAATAGGGTTTGTACATAAAGGCTGTATATCTATCTTCAGTATGCGAGTTGTATTCATTTTGCACTGAGCCTATCCGCAAGCCCATTTTCATATATTTGTTTATATAAATACAGTATACAGCACTCTCTGTATTCCATCAAGTATTCAGAAATAATAAAAGCTTCATATCTTTCTTTTACATGGTATCAGAGCCAAAATAAATTGCTTAATAGCAAATCGATCAAATCTTTTGAAAAAATTCTTGAATCTCATCAGAACAATTTCAACATTTGAGATATTATTTACACAGTTTAACAACTATGCAATAAATCTTGAAGATATCATCATTTGGAAGTAGTTACCGTGCCAAGAAGGGAGATATCAGAGATAAACTCATCATATATCATCCCTCTGGTTGCTACTGCTCCATTAGTTCATCAAGATTCTGACTTACCCACCTGAAGTGCCGTGCCTAGAGCCATTTGTCAGAACTGGATCATCATCCAATTGGATCTGGCTGACTTCATTTCTGATCTATCTCATTTTCCCACTTTTCATCATCTTCTTGACAAGTTTTCATCACCATGGCAGAAGAAGGCAGTGATAATGCCAATACACCTCATCAAGAATCAAGAACCACTCAGCAACAGTCCAATACTACCAATACCACTCAAGAACTCATCAAGTCTATAACCAAGCCACAAAGTCAGATCATCACCATACAACTTGATGAGTCCAACAATTTTCTCTGGAAATTCCAGATTGGGATTGCTATCAGAGGATACAAGCTGCAAAAATATATTCTACGCACTATTATCACTCCTCCAAGATTCACTACAAATCATGAAGGAAAATTAGTAAGTAATGCTGAATACACAATCCATGAAAGACAAGATAGCTTAATTAGTTCTTGGTTACTATCATCTATCGGTGCTAGTCTATTACCACAGTTAGTTGGATGCAAGACTACACATGAAATCTGGCACACCATTCAACAAATATTCAGTTCTTAATCTGCAGCTAGGATAATGCAATATAAGAGGCAGTTGCAAAACTTGAGAAAGGATAATATTAGCATGAGAGAATATCTTTCTAAGGCCAAGACTATATGTGATCAGTTAGCCTCTTCTGGATATAAGATGACTGACACAGAGCAAATATTGTGCATCTTAAGTGGATTGGATGAAGAATATGAAGCAGTAGTTGCCATAATATCAGCTAATGAAAATCTACCATCACTACAAAGTGCTCAATCTATTCTCATTGCCCATGAAGGGAGACTTAAGCAAAAGAAACAAACAAATTGGGAATACAATGCTAACTATGTATCGGTAAATAAAAGTAAGAATCAAGAAAGAAATCAAGGCAACAGAAACCAATCAAGCAATCCCAGAGGTGGTCAGTCAGCCAGATTCAAGGGAAGAGGTGGCAGATAGAATTTCAATAACAACAACAAACCAAGATGCTAAATATGTGAAAAATATGGTCACACTGCCAATAAGTGTTATTTCAGATTTGATGTCAATTTTACACCAGCACAACCATGCAACATTAACTCAAGATCTCAAAATCCCAATGCCAACATGGTCAGTGTACAACAAGTGTCAACATCAGACAATACAAACACAGATATAGCAAAAATTGAAGACATACAAGATGATAGCTGGTATCTAGACTCTGGGGCAACAAATCATGTGACAAATAACTTGAGCAAGTTAAATCTTCGCAAGAGAGAATACAAAGGTACATAGTTACCATATATGGGAAGTGGTAAATCTACAAAAAAAATTCTCATTCTGGAAATGCAAGCATTAGTGGAACCAGACAGTTATATCTTAATAATCTGCTGATGGTTCCATTAATCAGAAAAAATCTAATGAGTGTGTCACAATTTGCCAAAGACAATAAAGTCTATTTTGAATTTCACTCTACATATTGTTTAGTTAAAGATAATCTAACTAAAGAAGTTCTTTTGCAGGGTAAAGAACATAAAGGACTACAAATTTGATGTTCTAAATTCAAGAAATGTTGAAAATAATGAAAAATTGTGTCATGTTTTTGAAATTAAAAATGTTGAAAATTTTAATGTATAGCATTGTAAGTTGGGGCATCCCAGTATGAATATAATCAAACATGTCTTGAGCAGTTTTGATAATACTCATATTAGTAAAATTCCTAATTCTTACACTTGCACATTTTGTCAAATGGGCAAGAGTCACAAGCTTTTATTTCCAGATTCAAAGTCTATACATAATATATCCAAGGGTATCTAGAAAGGTGATAAACATACCCTAATTAGGCGCGACCCACTTAGCCTTGCTACATCTCCCCTGATTTTCAGTCATTCCCAGTTGATGAGGCTTGAGGCTACGATTACCTTTTAAGGAATTTATATTCGGAATGCTCATCGTCCTTCAATGACAATGTACTGATAGCATTCATCCATACAAATCCGTTCTGGGTCTGAACGAAACCAAAGGCACTATTCCTACTACATTCATTTTGGAATCATCCTCAGGATTAGTAGCGATTAGTCCTTGCACTTCACTGCTCCATCTTTGATTCCATGCTCTTGTCTTCATTTTGAAAACGTATTCATTGGATCGAAGTGGTTATCGGATAACTTATCCGATCCCGGTCTCTTCGAAACAACGTTCGATATTTTCGGTAAAATCAACCCTGGTTCTTTAGAAAATAAATAGACGAAAATAAGATCGGATATCACCTCCTTACCATTAGTGGACGAATTTCCTTATCATCTCCTAGAAGAACGAAACAAGTTTATACGTACAGTATAGCACCTTCCAATGGTAACTGTACCATATAATTCCCGTGTTTCTTCTAGATATTCCCAAAGTTATGTTTTTGGGTCCAGATTTGATAGTCGATTATTTAACTATCAAATAAACAACCATTCAACCAAATATTTCATTCTCCACTGAAAACACTAAGTCTCATTTAATTTAATTTTAATAAATAAAATCTCTTTATCCAAGGTATGCACTTAGCTATCGAAGTAAGTATGTTTACTAACCATTCTTTTCAAAAATATTTGAAAAACCTTTTTAAAATAAATATGGAAAGCACCTCGTGGTATCAACCATGGATTCATAGCTCAATGATTACGTCTTTATCCCAGAGAAATCCAAAACTTAACTACAGGCAATCTCTGCCTCCAATTTCACCATGAAAGTATACCATTACTTTCTGAATACTTTATTTAATAATTTTCTCAAAATAATACTTATAAAATTTCTGTATAAACTTTCTAAGTTTAATTTTAGGCAAGTACTCTTAAATAAAAGTTACTATATAAATTATATAAATATTGAATAATTTATCATTTAAAATAATAATATTGATTAGTTCTTAAATAATAATTAACTTAATATCAACTCATTATAAACTAACTTAACTAATAATTAAATGGAATTTAAACAATTTAAAATAATTACATAGCTTTGAAACAATAAATAATTTTGATTTATTAATAAGATTCCAGTCGATTTACAATACTTGTTTATAAAACTTATAATTCATTTTGACAATTTAAAAATATTTAAATAACTAATTTTCTAGAATATTTTTATACTAAAGACATTTTTAAAATCACCTAGTTTAATAATTAAAAATCCTTCTTTTACAAACAACTCACTTTTCAATAATATCTATATTTTCCAATTCCAATATAACTAGTCTAACATTTATAAGTCTCTCTCGATTTATCACTAATTGATTTACGTCCCAATTTTGTAAATCCCCTTTATCACATTTCTGAAAATAAATCTATCATTTATTTTTAAGCCGATTTACCCATCTCATTATAAATCCTCACCGTGAATTAATAACTCCAATTTATCAATCGATAATCATTCCACTTTATTTATAAACATTGTTTATAAAACCCATAGTTTTCAATTCTAGTTTACCACGATTTCACATCACATAAACCAATTATAAATCGGTTTCTAAATTATATTCCACTTATAAAACAATGTTCTTAAATAACCTAAAACTGAACTCCAACCAAACAAATCTCAATTTTACTTCTATTCCGTAATTTAAGAAGTCTTATTTTATGGTCCAGTATAATCAATTTTTATACTTATTTTCCAAATCCCCGTTTTATTCTCCCAAACTATTTAAAGTCTCGATTTTTAAAAATTCTTTTACACTTAAACAACTATCGCTTAATTTTATTATTTAAAATCCTTTATATACATTATTCCAAAATCACTATTTACAATATTCTGAAATAGTTAAGTACAAATTTTAAAGTTAAACTATTTATTTTATCCAAATAAATTTCTTTTAATTAATCCTAAATTCTATATAAATACTTCACTTCCCAAATCCCTTTTTAATTTCCTTTCAAATTCAAATATACATTTATGGCATTTTAAAATACCAAAAATCTAGGTCAATTCTATTGTAGCATCCATTCAAGTCAAACCACACTATAATCTATCACAGATTATTCAACAAATCATATATCACTATATACGAAAATTAAATTCAACATTTTTGAGGAATCCAGTTGGATCCCTCCAACCTGTTTCCCTGCAACCACAGATGTTAATAAAACATATGAATATCAATCCCACTTCGAGGGGGATATCGTGGTATATAGGGTCAACAGCTATTATGCGAGGCGTATAGGGTCTTATCCGCTAAAATATGCAGGAACAAACCAATCCAACTACTAATATATACTACTATATATAATATCACATTCAAATGATAATAAAAATTATCCAATCAATCAATAACTAATTTTAACTATTTAAAATTAATGTTAATCATCCAAATGAGTGAGATTTACTTACCTTGATTTTAATTGTCGCTTTCGCATTCAGGTTCTGATTTAATCCGAGCGTGTTAGAATTTATCAGAAAATTCAGCAAGCTCAAAATTCGTCCAAACTATTCCCTATGCGTAGATAATGACAATACGATCCCAACGCAACATGAATAGTCTAAACCAGACCTCGTGTGTAGAAGTTATACAATTTATAACTTTACAAGAATTTTAAATATAAAATTTTCAATTCTTCTTTTTTTGTTAAATAAAAGAGACAGCCCATTACCAATGCAAACCCGGCCCGCCATTTCATCTTCTCCAATGCAAATCACCTGTAGCCCAGAATTCATGCACAACCCATCACCACGCGTGCACGCACACCCATGACACCACGAACCCCCATGCTATTTGACAATCTGACCACATCAACGAACTCTCCTCCTCGATCTCCATCCAACTATGCCTACAAATCCACGATCGAGCCATCAAACAAAAAACGACCTGATACCCAATCGTGCTCGACCCAAAAACACGCAACCACCATACTTGAACCGCACGTCACCCAACTCGGCACCCCGGTGAGTCTTAACGTCACGAGTCCAATGGAACAAACGCTGTGCCCTCTCGCCGCTTGAATCATCGGGAAAAGCCAACCCTAGTTCGAACCTCCCAGTCGAGTTCAGCCAAATGCAGCCGCACCTTCCGATTTCTATATCAAGCTGAAGAAGAGGATGAAATAGGAAATTAGAAATCAGTTTGGGAATTTTCAATTGAGTACATGTGGAGTAATAATTTTTTTAAAGCTCAATTTTTTTTTCATTTTCTTCACTGTAATCGGCTGCGTGGATTTAAAAAAGGAAAGAGAGGGAAGTGATGTTGGCGTGTTTGAAGATGGCTATAGTGTTTTGAGGTGAGAAAAAGTAGTTGATGTGAATAAAAGGTCAAGTCAATTATATATATATATATATATATATATATGTATGTATGTATGTATGTATATGTATGTATGTATAATTAAATTTCCAAATCGTCTCATTTACGTAGCTTAAAATCCCGAACACCTATTAAGGCGTGCCGCTAGGCGTTCATAATGTTATACCCCTATTTCGAACGTAATGGAAAAGGTTTCGAGTTCTAATTCGATCGTATGGAGAAAATAGCTTTTTGGACCCAACTATTATATTGAATTTTTGATATTAAATTCAGCGCGTTTCTATTCCATACGACCAAACGATAACTCCAAAAGCTATGAAATTTGAAATTCAATAATAATACACTATTACGGATCCAATGGAACTAGTTTCGTCGAAATCCGAGGCTGTGCCCCGGAAGGCTATTTTTTACTCATCAATTTATACAAGTTATTTTTAAAATCGAACAAATCACTTTTTAAATCCAATTTAAAACTTTTATTTTCTTCATTTTTATTAATATATATTTAATCAGACTTTAAATTATTTGTACAAGCTTAAAACTCAAGATACAATGTTTTAACCAATTTTCAATTATTAAATTCAATAATCAAATTATCAAATAAATAGTTATATTTGAAATTCAAGTTAAAAATTAACTTTTAGATATTTAAAATCAATTAATATTCCAATTTCAAATAACCAAAATTCTGGGTCATTACAGATACCTTCCGAGTGAGTCAAAGCCCTTTACTTTACCAATAAACTTAGGTTGTTCGCTTCAAACCACTATTTAACAAAAACACACCTTTTAGTGAGTCGAAACCTCAAACACAACCTAAATCCTCAGAAGTTAAGATCCATACCAAAGCCATTAAAGAGGCAAGCTTTCAACGAAGTTGAAACCTATCTTTTAGTCGATACCCAACAACATTAGAGCCAACGATTAGGTTACCACCATTTTTTGAACATGGTGTTTTGAATCAATTGATAAGCCAACAAGGCTGGTTTGAAAGACTTAAAAAGAAAAGGGATATAAATGTTTCGACTGGGTCGAAAGGTTGGACAAGGAAGGGTTAGAAGTAGCATTTGTCAATATTAAGTTCTCTTCCTTTCCAGATTAAAGATGGTAATAAAAAGAACATTATTTGGAAAACTTGGTATAATTTACAAAAAATACAACCAGTTAATTGTAGGTTGCAGGTGATAATAACGTTATCACTGCTTTTCAAATCAACATAAAGGTAATGCTCTATATTGTATGATTTTGTTTATTTCACATGTTTTAAATTATCTTTGTGTAGTCTAATATTGGTTAAAAATTAAAACATATTCTCTGACAGTAGATTGTAGGAATTACTTTGCCAATTATGAAACAAGCACTTCTACAAGCTAAAGATGGACCAAAGCATGTACTTTGTAAGATTTAGTTTTTATTATGTAACCCAGGTCACTTGCTCTTTTACACTTCTTAGTAGTGGAAAATAGCATTATAGTGTCAATCTTGCTACTGTCAAACTAACTGGATATTATTATGTGGCACAGAATTATCATACGATGATAAGATTATCTTGCTTTATGTAATAGCTTACCTTGAAGAGTAATACATTTAACATTGTAGGTTTCCATTGCATCTTCAGCCCGTGACTGAGAAACATGGACTTTGAACTTTGATGTTTCTTCTCGAAGAACTGAAGGCGCTTGAATTATATGGATGATGTGATCCAACTCCTGCTTAGCTTCTCTTAGCTTTTTACCTACATTGCCCTTCCACCTACAGAGCACACTTTATTACCATACAAATATTTTTAATAAATGTTATTTAGATATGTTTGGTTAGGAATTGTAATTGCCATGTGATTTTGTTTTATTAACTATGATTATGTTATGTGTGTTTAGACCAGTGTTGTGAAGACCGGAACTGACCGTGGTTCAACCGCGAAAAACCGTGAACCGTAGGCTGGTTCGGTCCGAAGCTTATTTAAACCGTCTTTATGTAAGAACCGACGGCTGAACAATGAACCGGCAATTGGACCATGCTTTGAACCGTGAACCAACCTTATCCTTCCCATATCTATTTCTAACTCATTCAGCTAATTCATTTTTAGCCACAAAATCAAAAAATTAGAAACCACAGTCTCTTCCTAGTCACCATTACAACGATCATTGCCGTCGCCACCTCTGCAAGCACCTCTGCAACAACCTCCCAAACCTCCTCCTGGTCCGCAGCTGCCTCATGCTCAGCAACCTGCTGCTTCGCGACAAATTTTTGGTTGCGACCTCTCCAACTATTGAAGGTCAATTTCTTTATTTTTTTTTAAAATGTAATTTTACATTATTATACATAATAGTATGCATGTGAGTTTTAGTTCGATGTCCATTTGTGTTGTGAAGTATAATGTTTGTTGTTTAGACTACTATTAGTTCAAGTAATGGGTGTGTTCTATGACTGTATAGTGTTTGTGAATTCAACAGGAAAACTGGCTTTCATTCGCTTCTTGGCATTTGACTTCAATCTCAGGAATGCTTATTCTCCAAAATCATAGATCCATGATTCCAGAGGTGGTAGCATCGATTAATGGGACAGAGAACTTTACCTCTAATTAAGATGTAATAATAAATTGCAATCTAAATAGGTGAGAAAACATACCGAACAAGAAGGTCAGGGGAGAAAGACGATGGTTCATGTTTAGGTAAAATCACTATAATTTAGGCAACCCACTATTTGCAAATTTACCAGTCCATCAAATTGTTTTCATTGAGTATGTGCGTTGATTTACTTGCTCTGATGCCACTGTTTGCAAATATTTTTTATTTTAATTTACAACTCAACATTGATATGTACTTGGCAGGCTTTGAAGGTAGAATATGGATGCAAGCTTTGTTTCAGACCACACACAACAAGAGGCGAGGTAATAATATTGATTGTTTATGTATTTTATAATACAGTTTTCAATCTATGATGTTAAAATTTTATTTTAACATGATTTTATTTGGTCAAAAATCATCTTGCAAATTTTTGTTAACTATACATGTTGACCTTGATTTATCTTCTTTATCAAGTGTGCCCTTATGATTTAATGTTTCAGTTCTCATGGGCATGTATTTATGCATCTAGTGGTGAACAATATCTGATCAAAATTGAATAACTTTATTGATTGTTATTTTCGGTTCAAAAAATAACAAAAGAAGAAAATACACCATTTATTGTAAAAGTACATAAAGGAAACTTCCCCTTACCTTATCAATCTATGTAAAGAAAAATGGTTAATTTATCAGTCATGTATGTATTTTTTAACTCGCTTACTCTTATAGTGTTCCCTTTTAGCTCTATCTCTCTCATCAATATTCAATAGGTCTGTTCATCTTGGACATGGGTTCGTGATGCATGAGGTTAGGTGCAACCATAGCTAGGCCCTATTTGGCTTGGTGTCGATTATGTTCGATACTATACTAAATATATTTGATGTTAAACTGATTTCAAACGCAACTTTAGGCCGAGTCTTAAATCTTAAATCAATCCCTATGCCTTTTGACTTGCTGTCACCTCTTCCTGTTCTCTTTTAGAACTACTTCTTCTTCCAAAACTAGAGTGGACCTCCTCCTCTCCTTTCCCATCCTTTTGCAATAGAATGTTAGAAGGTTGTCGTGCTTTTCCTTTTGCAACTAGTTCCTGTTTGGAAGCCACTTCATATGTGTGTCTACAATTTTACTCCTTTGTTTGTTTTTGAAGGTTGTCATGCCTTTCCTTTTGCAACTAGTTCCTGTTGAGAAGCCACCTTTGTATGTGTGTCTATAAGCTTACTCCTTAGTTTGTTTTTGTTAAATGTGGCCTGTCCTTGTCTAGCTGCAATTGTATGTGTATCTGTCACCTAGGATTTTTTTAGATCTATGTTAAGCGAAGCCTGTCCTTGCTTCCTGGTAGTTTCAAAAGCAACAGCTAATAAACTTCATGAAGCACACAAGTAACACTTCTTGTCCTTGCATTTTCTTTCCTTTTAACTTGTGGCATCTGTTTTTTATGGCTTAAACCATTTTTATATTTCATGTCATGTAGTAACATATTGTGAAAATAATTCTGTTTACCAGTTTCTAGTAATTTCTATTTTGTGTATATATATTGCTTTTCCCTTGTGTAACATGACATGACGATCATTTGTTATTATTCTATATTTATGCTTTAATCAGTCTGTAAACCTAAGCTGTACTAGATGTTTTTTAGTACTTTAAATTTTAAAAGTGTTCTGATTATGTCCATATGTATGGATAACGCTATCCCTGTTTATTGCCTCGTACTAGTACTCTCCCATACATGAATGATAATCCTTAACAACTGACTACATCATAAGTAATTTATATTTATAAACTGTTTGAAATCTAAAGTTCTAAATGCATGTTCTGAGAAGAAAATCTTTCTTGTGAAATTTTCGTAAACCGCCGCTACATATTTTACAAATAGCAGCGGCATCAGCAATAGAAGCAGTGTTGCTCTTGGAATGTCTATTGATATGCACAATGGTATTCAAGTAAAAGGTTATAGTAACTTGGGTATGAAATATGTGTTTGATATGATTATATATATTTATCTAACCAAAGTTATCTATCTACCAAACAATTTCCCATATGATCATTAACCAATTTGGCAAAATTTTGATTGTGCATCAGAACAGATATTATATTATATGAAACCAAATGAAATCTGTTTCTGTAAGATTATATTCTTGACTTGCATCTGTTCATATTTCACCAAACTGATATCACGTGCCTATCTCATGTTAAATGGTAGTGTCCAAGTTGAAATTAAACTCATCCTCTCTTTATTTGAATGGTTGCATGTATAAATCTGGAGTTGCCAGCTAGGAAAGTCTTTGTTTTGAAGCCCAGAGTTTGCGTCCAGCTGTGACTTGCCACCAATCATTTAGACTTATTTATTTCTGTCTTCAATTATTGTTAGTTATTTTTACATTATTATATCATACTTGTGAAACACTTAATTGTGTAATATTGTTGGATACTACAATAAAACTCATCTATGTAAATCATACTTAACAATAATGTTGGATACTACAATAAAACTCATCTATGTAATATATATTAGTGTAAACCGAGAACTGTGATAAAAATATTGATTTGCTTGTAATAATTGTATTGAGATTATCAGATGGGTTTAGATTTTAATTTATGTTTACTCACTGACATCAAATTTTTTCATCGTAGGTAATTAAAGATGGCGATGGCACATTCTTCTTCCGTAGCAAGTAGCAAGCATATGAAACTTTTTAGATGCACGTTTTGTTGTTGGCATTTGGTGCGGACTTACTTTATTGATATTATATTTTTGTTTAACATATACCTTATCTTTGTTTAACAATATTATGATAACTTGGTCTACTGAGTTATTTTTGTTTATGGATATTATTGAAACTTGATTTATAGATGTTTTTTGTATATTAATATTGTTTTAGCTAGTTTATTTAACAGATTATTATTCATTAGAACATGTTATATATACTGGTTGCTTGATTATACTCAAAATGTAGTTCTGGAATATGCAAATATAGTGGAATGTTAATGCTGTAAAAATCATATAAATAGAAGACAGCATCTATTTTAATGCTGTCAATGAAGAAACAACAGCGTTTAATTCATGTTGTAATTATCATTAAATAGTGAGTAACAGCGTTTATTAAACGCTGTTGTAAACTGTAGTAAAACATCATCCAACTGTAAAAACATAACACAGCACGCATTAAACGCCGTAATAAAAATATTAACAGCCTAAATAAAACGCTCTCAAAAGAATAATTTCCACAGCGTTTAAAATTAAGCTATTGTAAGTTCTCTTTATACGATAGCTTGTCGTTATACAGCGTTTGTTCTAACATTGTTGTGTCATATAACAGCGTTTAATAAACGCTGTGGTATCAAATTTTTTACAGCATTTTCTATTTTGCTGTTAAAACTTTTGCATCTACGACAGCATGTCGTTATACAGCGTTTATAATAACGTTGTCGTACCATATAACAGCATTTTGGAAACGCTATCAAAAGCTGTTTCTGGTGTAGTGTAAAATTGTAATTAGTTAATGTTAATTAACCAGGATTAGAAATTCAAAAGAAATTAATCTGATTTGAGTTAATCAGATAATTAACTGGTCTTACTTATGGATGACTATATTCTATTGAATGCTGTGAATTGTTTAATATCTCTGATATGTGATGCTTTGTGATATATACTAATTTGTGTTGTGATCAGTAATGTAATTTATTATTTGTAATGTAATTTATTATCTGTGACATATATATCTGTGATTTGTAAATGAACAATAAGCGTTATAATTATACCGCTTATCAAATATATTGTTGTATTTAATTTGTGATGATTGGATGATGTGTTGCACTACTGTATGAAACCCATGGACTACACTTTTGCACACACAAATATGGATTTCACGAGGAAATCGGTTAACTCACAGATGATTTAAATCTTAATTTCAATAGATTTTTGAAATGGATTTGGGTTAAAGGTTAAAGCTTTTGAAATAGGGTTTTTAAGATGAAAGTTATTTTGAATAACTTGGTAAAATTTCCAATTTAAATAAATTAATTTGAATTTGAATTCAGAATTTGGAATTGAATTCCATGTTTGGAAATTTTGATTAAGATGTTATAAATGTGTTTATATGAAGTTAAACCATTTTAAAAGTATAATTTTGAGAATTTGAATTTAACCCAAAGACTTTAACTCGTATGAATGAATCAGATTTTCCAAAATGAGACTGTTTGTTTTCAAATGGTAAAAGCTTTCATATAAGAAATGAAATTCCAATTTAATTAAAGGAATTTCAAGATTAAATAGAAAAATGATTTTCAAAGTTATGAATGAATTCTTTTTGAAAGCTTATGAATTGAATCTGTTTATTTTAACAGATTTAAAATAGTGATTTGTTTAAACCATTCGAAATGGAATTATTTTGAAAGCTATCAGTTAAATCTTTGATTTAAAGATTTAACGAATTAATCCAGTTGAAATGGAAATTGATTTGGAAAATCTATGAATAAATCTTTGTGAAACTGTGTGAACTTTGTGAGATGAATCTTTTAAAAAAGATTAAATGGTAATTTGTTTAAACCATTTGAAGAAAGGTTTTGGGTAATAAGTTGTGACTTAATTGAAATCCCATTATCCATTTGTTTTTGAATATTGCGCTCATTATTCGGTTTAGCCGGGAGAGGACCTTTGTGTCACATAACCCATTCCGAATAATGATACGTCGTATATGGATGGCATTTGAAGACCGGTGTTGAAGACCGGGTATTTGCGAGAACGATAGGATAACCTAACGATTGTTTCTGCACTGAGTTGCTCCGGTATAGAGATTTCCTAAGTGATGGGAAGTCCGATCGGGATTGTGAATATCCGGATTTGCAAGGGCTTCTTTGGAAGTGCCTTCGGTTTTGTTCGAACCTGGAACAGACTTGTATGGTTACATGTCTGACATTACATTTTTAGATATAAAGAAGATTTCTTTCAAATATATTTCTGTTGGTGGTGGAGAATTTATTCTCTTAGCTTAACACCCTTCTCTGAGACGTACGAGCTCAGAGGTTATGTAGTTGAAGGTTATCAGCGATATACTCACAATTTGGTAATGTGGCATGCTGAGTGTTGCTGTGTTGATGATCATTTATTGATCATTTATGATCAAAGCGTAGCTTTGTGAAAAGCGTAGCTTTATGGACGAGACCTCGTCGGACCTCACAGACCGAAAATGGTCGAAACGGGAATGATGCGGCAAGGTTATGAGGGTCGCGCCCTTTAGGGTATGTCATTTCCTTCTGGAAAAGGGTGGTATCATGGTATGGAGCCCAGATACTTACTTGTGTGGACACATTTTATTATCATGTGTGATGTTGGTTACCGAGGCCTCGGATAAAGGGCCCAAAGGACCGGGGAATGGCATAGTCGTGAGTTACCTAGTTACAGGGGTAACCTGGCCTTGTGTTGGCAGAGAGCAGGTTGTCTCTCGGAGCGTCTCGCCAGAGGCGTTCCTACGTGGCATAGGAAGTTCCTTAGCCTAACCATTTGTTGGAAATCCATCTTGCAATACGAACCGTGTACGGTATTAGTTGTAGAACCTGCCATTTACTTATGGTGGCGCCCACTGTTTAGATGGTAGCTATAGTAGGCATAGTGTGAAATGCCTATGCTGGCTAAGATTAATATTATACTTTCGAAAAGTTTTCCACTATGCACTAATAATAATAATTCAATGATTTGCGTAGTAAGCATGTTTGACTATCATAATAAGAAATCTCCTCCAATTCTGCGTTTGCATTGTGTGTGTGGCAGGAGGTCTTATGGTAGTTTCATTTTCCAAAAGCATTGCGGTTTTCAATGTTTAAAATTCTTTTGTGTTTGTTTAAAGATAAACTGTTTTTGTTGCTCACACTAGTCCCATGACTGATCCGGAGTTTATTGTTCCCTTCCTAAACTCTGGGTGCCCATCATTTTCCACACGAGCAGTCTAGAGTTGGGGTTTTCAGATATTCAGGTTTAGTAGATTATCTGGAGCTAGTTCAGTTCTTGGAGTTCATGGACTGACCTTGCTTTCCGCTAGCTATGGATTGGAGCATTCTATTGGAGATATTCTATCCGCTGCTGGTGTTATCTATTTTTCTTTCTGCTGCTATTTCTTGTATCATATCTCTGATGTATATTGATATCTATTGTATCATTCTATTGTATCAGATTTTTTTATCTGTCATTGTATCAATGTTATATATATGTTGATATACTCTTTTTCTTCCGCTGTGTTGTTATACTTAATGGTGTTATAAGCTCCGACAAATCGGATTTGAATGGTCGAATCTGCGGCATTCTAGTACAATGTGTAGTACGGATGTCGATTTTCGAACGCGAAAAATCCGAGACGTTACAGTTGTCGTTACAGTTGTGATGCTTCGATAAGACGATAAATTACTAAAGAGACTCAATAGACATGGCTAGCTTGAATAGCTTTCAGATTGACTTCGATTTCTTTGAGCTTGAGCCTTCCGAGTATCTAAAAGGTCGTTGCTCAGTTCAATGACCTTTAGATCCTTCTTTAGTCGAAGAAAGTTTATCTTTGACAGAGGCTTTGTAAGAATATCTACGATCTGGTAAGATGTCGGTATGTGATTTACAACAATATTTCCTTTTATTACTTCTTCTCTGACAAAGTATATATCAAGTCCATGTGCTTAGTCCTTGAATGTAATACTGGGTTGGCCGTTAGAGCTATTGTACTCATGTTATCACACCAGATTGTAGCCTTATTATGAACTTTTATTTTTAGTTCACTCATTAGAGATTTAATCCAAATAATCTCTGCTGTAGCACTTGCTACACTCCTGTATTCTGCTTTGGTGCTAGATCTAGAAATGGTTGATTGTTTTTTGAGCACCATGAAATTTGATTTTGACCCAAATAGATACAATAGCTTGTTGTGGATTTTCGGTCATCCAAGTCTATTGCCCGGTCTGCATCTGCATATGCCATGATGTTTAAAGTCTTGCCTGATCGTAGAGTCAGACCATGATTTAGAGTCCCATTTAATTATCTCAGTATTCTTTTCACAGCCTTCTAGTGTTGATCAAGTGCGTTTTGCATAAATTGACTTGCTTTGTTTACACTAATGAAATTTCTGGTCTCGTGATGGTTGCATATTGTAGAGCTCCCACTATACTTCTGTATTGTTTGATGTTTGTGATTAGTTCTCCTTTGTCCTTTGATAGATGTAGGTTACTGATCATGGGTTTAGGTAGAGGATTTGAATTTTCCATTTTGGCTCTCATGAGAATCTCTGTAATGTATTTTCTTTGATTTAAATGCACAGTTGAAGTTGATTCTCTGTTGACCTCAATTCCCAAGAAGTAGTTTAAATTTCCAAGATCCTTAATAGAGAATGCTTCATTTAGTTGTTTGATTGTATTGCCGATTTCCATCTGATTGCTTCCTGTAATAGGTATATCATCAACATATATCAGTATATATGTAGAGTTATTATTATCAAACTTTATAAATATTGAGTTGTCTGATTTGGTTGATGAGTAACCCATTTTAACCAAGGTTAATTTGAGCTTATCAAACTAGACCCTTGATGCTTGCTTCAGTCCATAAATTGCCTTTTTTAACCTGCATACAAGTTGCTGAGGATTGTCTTTTCTAAATCCAAATGGTTGCTCCATATAAACTTCTTCCTGTAAAACACCATTTAAAAAACAATATTCACATCAAGTTGCCTTATGATCCAATTTCTATGCAAGGCAATTGTAATAATTATTCTGATTGATGTTGGTTTCACAAAAGATGAAAAGGTTTCACTAAAATCAAAACCATTCTGTTGTGAATAACCTTTGGCCACCAATCTTGCCTTGTATTTAGAAATTGAACCATTGGTTTAGTCTGTATGTCCATTTACATCCTATGATGTTTCTGTCTTTTGGTAATGGAACAAGTTCCCATGTCTTGTTCCTTAGCAGTGCCCCATACTCTTCATTCATGGCTGCTTTCCATTTTTCATTCTGAATAGCATGATAGTATGTTTTTGGCTCATCATTTTCTGTAACTGTATTATATATTTTTGGCTTGAATATGCCTCTTTTTGCTCTTATGATCATATGATGACCAGTATTTTCAGGAGTGATTTGTTGAGTAGTAGGTTGATCAGTATTGCTTGTTGAGGCTTCAAGCTAATCAATTGGAGGTTCTGAATCATCAATTGGTTGACTGGATTTAGACAAGCTTCTACTTCTATGTCCACTTTGGTAGGAACTGTCAAATTCCTTTCTTTGAACATCATTAGCAACAGAGTTTGATGTATCTTGGTGTGATGCTTGACCTGTCTCATTGATATTCTCATAGCTAAATCAGGTATTGATGGTAAGAAAATCTTGCATTATGCACATTTTGTGAAGTTTTTATGTTCACATCATTGAATGGAAAATTTTGTTCATTAAAAACGACATGTCTAGAGACAAAAATTTTCCATTACCATCTGTACACTTATATCCTTTCTTGTGTGCTGCATATCCTAGAAATGTACAAGGAGATGATCTAAAATTTAACTTGTGAGCATTATAAGGTCTTAAACAAGGAAAACACAAGCATCCAAAATTTGTTAGCTCATGATAATCTAGTTTTCAATCAAATAGTACCTCCATAGGACTTTCGAAACCCAAGATTTATGTTGGCAGCCTGTTTATTAAATATACACTAGTAGAAAAGGAATCAGGCCAAAATTTTAAAGGTATGGAAGCCTGAGCTAATAAAGTTAAACCAGTTTCTACAATATGCCTTCGTTTTCTTTCTATTAGACCATTTTGCTCAGAAGTATAAGGGCATGTTGTTCTATGAACAATCCCTTTTCTTTGTAAATAGTTTTCAGAGGATAAAATTCTGCTCCTTCACCAGTTTGTAATATTTTACTTGACTGTCAGTTTGTCTTTCAGCCAGACTAATAAATTGAATCGCAACATTGGATGCTTCAGATTTTGATTTTAAGAAATAAATCCATACATATCTTGAATAAGCATCTATAATGGATATGTAATTTTTGTATCCATAATCAGTACAGATAGGAGGAGGACCCCACAAATCAATGACAACTAATTCTAATGCCTTGGAATACTTAGTTGTGGAATCGGTAAAAGCTAGTTTGTGACTTTTACCCATTTGGCTAAAAGTACATACATATGGCAAAGAAATATTTTCAACAGGAATATTATTGTTGCTTAGCACTTGTTTTACAACTTTTGCATTTACATGACCTAGTCTACAATGCCATTTATCAAAGGTTTTACACATGTTTGCTTGAGCTACCTCTGAATAGTTACACCACTTATCTCTATGCATTTGATTTCTTGAGTTGTTGACATTAAACTTGTAAAGTCCATTACATTCCTTACCCTGTAAAAGAAGTTCATTGGTTAGAAGATCTCTAACAAGACAATAATTAGGGTAGAGTTCAAAATATACATAATTGTCTTTGACAAATTGTGAAACACTCGATAAATTCTTTCTAATCAGAGGTACTCTAAGCAAATTATTTAAGTAGAGTTTTCTAGTACCATTGATATATGCATTGCCAATATGAGTGATGTTTATAGACTTACCATTCCCCATATGTATATGTTGCTTACCTTTATACTCTTGATTGCCAAGATTTAAATTTGCAAGATTGCTAGTCACATGGTTTGTTGCTTCTGAGTTTGGAAACCAACTGTCATCTGAAATGTCTTTAACTTTTGCAGTGTTTCCTTTCTGATTCTTTGCATCTTGTTGTAAGTCGATCATATTTTCACTTTGATAGTTTCTTTGATTATTGGTTCCTTGCGGTTAGGTGTGAAATTGCTAACAAATCGGAAATAACATTTGTTTGCACTATGTCCAAATTTTTCACAAATTTGGCACCTCAACCTGTTATTGTTGTTTTTCCACCTGCCTCCTCTACCTCTGGATCTGTTAGATGATCCACCTCTTTGGTTTTTATTATTGTATCTTTTTTTATATTCTTGGACACATAATTGGCAGTAAAATCATTGATAATTGTTTTCTTTACCTCAATTTTTCCCTCATGAAAGAGATGAATTGAGTGCACATAGTCAATAGAAGGAGTTCTTTCCTTAGAAGAAATTATAGCAACAACATCATCATATTCATCATCTAAGCCACTTAATATTGACAATACATTTTCAGCCTCTGACACTTTATGTCCTACTGCACCAAGTTGATCACACATAATCTTGATTTTGTTTAGATAGTCTCTCATATTCATGCCATGTTTCTTTAAGTTTTGCAGTTGCCTTTTGTAGTGTAAAACTTTTACAGCTAACTGTGTATCGAATGCTTGCTCTATAGAATGCCAAATCTCATGTGATGATTTGCATCCTATAAGTTGTGGTAAAATGTTTAAACCAATTGAAGATAAGAGTCATGAACTGATGAGACTGTCTTGTCGTTGATGATTCAAATAGTCTTTATTTACACTCAGTTTCCCCTTATTATCTGTAATATACTTTGGTGGAACAACAATTGTGCCAAGAACATATTCTTTGATGTCATAACCTCTTATGGAAGTTTCAATTGGAATTTTCCATTTTAAGTAGTTTGAATCATCTAACTATATTGTGATTATCTGACTTTGTGGCTTTATCATTGTCTTGATCATATCTTGATTTGCTAACTGTTGTGATGTAGCAGTTCTTGAGTTGTTTTGAGAGCTTTCTGCCTCATTGCCATTGCCTTCAGCCATGATGAGATCTAACAAATCAAGATACAAGAAAGTAGAATAACAAGATGAAGAGCACTGTAAAAGTGATGACTGATAGACACTGTGCAGCCAACAAGTATCAGGTGATGAATTTCTTTTTGATAATTCTTTGTTGGCGAGGCACAAGGAAAGAAAAGCAGTGATGATCAGATATGCAGAAAAACAAATATGCAGGTTTATAGTTCTTGAAACAGAACTGTAAATCTATATTCAAGAAGTGGGTAATATGGTATCCTCAATGATGATGATGAATCTGAGAAGATCACCACCAATGCAGCCACCTTCAGGTGATAATGAATCTCTGATGAAGGTAGGCACGACACTCGTTGGCTAACCGTTAGGTTTGAGTGGCTCTAATACCAAGTTAAGAAAACCGATAAAATGTATCTGAATTGTAAAATTAAAATGCTTTTCTTTATTGATGCAATGATATACATTCGGTTACACTACTGCTTTGTATTAATACAAGTATATGAGCCTATTGGGCTGCTTTGTAATAAACGGGTAAGTTTACCCGATACACAGTTACATGAAACAAACGTTATTTCATAACACTTCATTTCATAGCCCATGACATGTGGCAGTCTATTAGCCATTTTGTTATTTTTCCTTTTTAATGGGAATCAAATATTTAATATTTGTGCGTGTGTTTATATGCGTGTGTATAAACATACATACACATGTATGCATGTATGTGTATATGCTAATGTAACAGTTTGCTTATGAATGAATACCCATTTTCTTAAGTCTAAAACTCTCACCTCTCTTCTCTTTACATTATTTTGTTATTTATCTTATTATTTACACTAATTTCTAACCAATATCAAATAAAAATCCATACCAACCTAATCCCGTAAGAAGAACTAAGTGAGCTCATCATAGATTACCAGTTTATCCAACATGTGTTAACTCATTTTTAATGTCATTGGCATTAATTTATTATGACTTTCTTCTTTTACGGTGAAACTTTGAAATCAAAGCTACCCATCCATCATTGAAGAAAGTACAATTTTAGAAGGTGGATTATCATTTGGGCATATGTTAACTAGAAATATAGTTACTGCTCATCTAGTGGGATTGCTAGGCAATCAAATCAGTGAACGTGAATAATTATATGGGGCAAGTTGGAACTTGGAGAAAAGCATCCACGATTCGGTTCTTCTAAAAATAAATGACATATTCAGCCATACAAATTACTGACTCGTTCTCCATTAATAAGAGATGACAAGACGTATGACATTGGATGACGTGAGAAAGTTATTTAAAATATTATATAAGACATGCTTCATTGCCTCCTAGAGCATCTCCAACAATCAATTACAGTAAGAGATTATGGCGTCTACTTCACACTTGTAGACTACTCTCCTGCTCCTTGGATTTTTAATCCAACTTATCACCACATTAGGTACTAAACATTAACAGTTTTTGCTGATAAGCCAAATAAATTATTCGGAATTGTGTGTAAGTGCGTATTAAGTTTTTGATATGGTGATACTTAGTATATGTTAAGAAGAATGCGATCATAGTGTTAGACCAATTCATTGATCAACCATGCAAGTTTGTTCTTCTCAAATAAGGTCTTATGTTTGTATTATGGTGAGTGAGAAACATAATAGCAAATCTATTTTGAATATGAGTGTCAGGCTTAGTAGGTTAGAAAAAATAACTAAAATGTGAAGTAAGTTGCCCGAGCTTTGTACTTAATTTAACTTGCATTAATTGTATTGTGATTAGTACCAGTTTATTTATCAACATGTTGCCATATTGTAGATGCGAGAAAAGGCACCTGTGAAGTGCAAAGCAGAACAATCGTGGGAGACTGTAGGGATGTCAAGGAGTGCTTCAAAGTTTGCAGAGATGAAAGAAGGCAAAAGAAGGAGAAGAAGAAAGTGCTGAAAGGAAGATGCGTCAGAAACAAGCCTCATCGCAAATGTTTTTGCACCGTAAGATGTCGCAAGTAAATATACATACATACATATAAATAACACATATGTGTGCGTATATACACTTATAGATATACACTATAACAAAACAGCCTTTTTACAACGGGCAATGCCCGTTGTAATATGGATTTCACAACGGGTGTAACGACTCGACTTTTCGACGCTCGAAAGTCGACATTAATACGTCCACTGTAACAAATGCGACCCAATCAAATGCCGGAAAACCAAACCATTAGTATTTTACGAAGAGGTAGAAGAAGACAGAAGAAGAAAAAGAACAAAAACACAGAAGCGGAAACAACAACAGAATCTCACATTCGCAGCGGAACAATATATAATAAATAATCACTTGTCTTTTAAAACAAAGAACTATATCAGTTTATACATACATCAATCAGAGTCAATATACAACTCAATACAACAATGGACAGTTATATAAACCTGTCCTCATACAGAATACACAGCGGAAATAATAAACAAGTACGAAAGTACGTCTCGCCATCCAACTCATCTCCAAAGCTCCAGAATATCCAGAATATCCTGATAAAAATAACTCTAGGCTGCCCGTGTGGAAAAATTTGGGCACCCAGAGTTTAGAAGGGAACAATAAACTCCGAGTCAGTCATGGTGACTGGTTTGAGATCGTAAAACAGTTATTTTCACAAAGAAAAGAAAACAGATTCGCAATGCTTTTGGAAAATGAAACTACCATAAGACCTCCCACCACACACACAATGCAAACGCAGAATTGGAGGAGATTTCTTCTTATGATAGTCAAAGATGCTTACTACGCCAATCATTGGATTATTATTATTAATGTCTAGTGTGGAAAACATTTCGAAAGTATAATATTAATCTTAGCCAACATACGACCAGTATCGTATGCCTACTATAGCTACCATCTAAACAGTGGTGACCACCATACGTAAATGGCAGGTTCTACAACTAAAACCGTACAATTTCGTATTGGGAAATGGATTTCCAACAAATGGTCAGGCTAAGGAACTTCCTTTCCTCCTGCCGAATGGGATCGCCTCTGGCTGGACGTCTCGAGAGACAAACTGCTCTTTGCCAAACAAGGCCGGGTTACCCCTGTAACAGGTAACTCACGAATATGTCATCACCCGGTCCTTTGGGACCTTTATCCGAGCGCTCGGTAGCATCATCACACATAATAAATAAGTGTATCCACATGAGTAAGTGTCTGGGCTCCATACCATGATACCACCCCTTTCCAGAAGGAAATGACATACCCTAAAGGGCGCGACCCTCATAACCTTGCCGCAACATTCCTGTTTCGACCATTTCCGGGTTGTGAGGCCTGACGAAGTCTCGTCCACAAAGCTACGCTTTTTCACAAAGTCGTGCTTTGATCACAAATGATCAAATAAATGATCATTGTCACAGCAACACTCAGCATGCCACATTACCATATTGGGAATATATCGCTGATAAATTTCAACTACATAACCTCTGAACTCGTACGTCTCAGAGAAGGGTGTTAAGCTAAGAGAATAAATTCTCCGCCACCAACAGAAATGTATTTGAAAGAAATCAGCTTTATATCTCAAAATGTAATGTCAGACACGTAACCATACAAGTCTTTTCCGGGTTCGAACAGAACCGAAGGCACTTCCGAAGAAGCCCTTGCAAATCCGGATATTCACAATCCCGATAAAACTTCCCATCACAAAGGAAATCTCAATACCGTAGCTAACGGTGCAGAGACAATCGATAGGTCATCCTACCGTTTTCAAAAATACCCAGTCTTCATCACCGGTCTTCAATACAATCCATATCGTCGTATTATTATTCGGAATGGGTTATCTGACACAAAGGTCCTTTCCCGGCTAAACCGAATAATAAGCGTTTGTTTTTAAAACAATTCAAGTGCCATTTCAAAGGCAATATTGATAGTCGGTGATTTAACTATCAACAATATTCATAACAATCATCAAATTCAAATAATTTTCCCAAATTATTAAATTTCAAATATCTTCCCGATATATGGTTTATACTTCAACCATTTGAAAACAATTTCCAAATTACATTCATTTAAATCACTGAAATAAATCATTATCGATTTATTTTAAATTTACATCCCAATCAGTAAATTTATTTCCACACTTCATCACTTTGAAACCCGATTCCAAATCATATTTCTCATACTTTAAAAATAAATAAACGTTTATTTTTAAAACAAATTTCCCTTTCCTTTATAAATTCTATTCATAATTTACATTCTCAAATATTCATTTTCAACATCAAATCGACTTTCAAATTGATTTCTCAATTTTCTTTTAAACTCCAAATCAAATTCCAAATTGATTTCTAATTTTACTTCAACACCGAATCAAATATCATATTTCAAATTGATTCTAATTTTTATCCCAAATACCAAATCATTTTACAAATCGATTTATAATTTTATTCTCAACACCAAAAATCGATTTTCATTTAAACACCAAATAGATTTTTATATCGATTTCCCAAAGATTTATTTCTTCGATACAAAATCAATTATCAATTGGATTTTAACAAATTAATCACTTTTAAAATAAATTCTTTTATATTTTCCAAACCATTTAAAATTCCATTTCAAATAAATTTCCCAATCTTCCAAATAATTCAAAATTCATTTATAAAATTCTTTTCCCATATCTTGGAATTTATTCAATAAGATTTCGACAATCCATTTTAATACTTTAAAATTCCTTCTTTCAATAAATTTCATTCTTAAAAATAAATTCACTTAAAGTTTTCCACTTTAATTTCAAAATCCAATTCATTTTTATTTCTGGTATCCAACGATACCAAAAATACATTCGGCTAAAATTTAGCCTTCAACAATTTCAATTATCAATAAATCATCTACAGATTTTCAATAAATCACATCATTCACATATGAAATAATATTCAACAATTTGAGGAATCTAGTTGGATCCCTCCAACCTGTTTCCCTGCATCCACAGATGTTAGCACAATACCAATTCCACTTCGAGGTGGAATATCGCGGTATATAGGATTTTATAAAATATCATTCGCTTACTAACGGCGCAATAGGGTCTCATCCGCTATACAAGGCGGGAAATCAATCAATCCAATATATACATATGCCAATATGTATATATTGCTATATATATATAGATATATCCTACTATATCTAATTTCACATCCAAACAGTCAATCAAACAATAACTGCAATCCAAATATATTTTTGAGTGAGAAGATCTCACCTTCGCTTTTAATTTTCCATCCATTTTTGTTCCAGTTTGTTTTCTCCAAATTTTGACCTTACTGGAACGAACCCTAGCCGCTGCCTGTTCCACCTTGATTTGGGACCAGTAATCGCACCTTCGCCTCGCCAAGCTTCCACCACTTCCTGCCCGACTTTGACCAACTAACTCATTGCACCTCTTGACCATTTTCATCGATTTCGAAATCACCAACCGAGACCACGTCGCCCCTGTCGCCATAGCCCCTCGCGACTTCCCAGTTCGACTCCCACGGTGCCACCGTACGCACCGTCGATCCCCTTTCTTCATCGCGATCAAGCAAAACCCACGCGCCACTCTCCCAGTTTCCCACTCGCAGCTCCCAGATTCACACGCGATTGACGAACTGGCTTTGAATCGCGATCTGTGCTCGCGCGATACCCCTCACCATTCTCCCTCTCGAATTCGATCTCGTTTATTTATTTATTTTTTATTTTTTTTTATACGAAAGGCTTCAGCCATTTGTTTTGAATTTGCTCGATTTCGAGCTTGGAAAGAGGCTTCGGCCATTTATTTTATTTTGAATGAGATTGTTCTGATTTCGTAAAAGAAAGAGAAAGAAAGATAGCTCGGTTATCTTCAGTTACACGTGTTGGGTTGTTTGTTTTAGAGAGTACGCGTGTTCTATGAGGGAGGAACGTGTTAAATTTGCTCTGAGAAAATATTATATTAAATACATATATGTTATCTTTAAATTTTAAATTCAAAATTGAATTGTTTAGAAAACGAAACCAAAAATTCTGATCTCCAATCGAGGCGTTTATATATCGTACAATCACACAACAACTCCGAATGTTACAAAAATTGAAATCCGATAATAATACAATATTACGGATCCAATGGAACTGGTTTCGTCAATTTCCGAGACTGTGCCCCGGACCGCTATTTTTAAATTCAATTTAAACAACAAAATTTCAAAACCGAACAAAACAGTTCCAAATTCAATTCTGAAAGTTCAAGTACCTTCCGAATTATCAATATGAATTTTCTAAGACTTCATATTATTTTTAATCGGCTTAGAACTGAAGATTCAAATTTTTACCCAAATTTAATAATTAAATTCAATAATTTAATCGTCAAATTCATTCTGATATTTGAATTTCAAATTAAATTATCATTCGAATATTTAAACTCAATTAAATATTCACATTTTAAATATCAAAAATTCAAGGTCGTTACAACGGGCATGTGCCCGTTGTATTAGGCCTCGTTGTAATAGGTCGACCGTATTTTACAACGAGCAATAAACGTTGTAAAAGACCGCTGTAATACACCTTTTTACAATGGGCATCGGCCCTTGTAATAGATTCTATGACAACAATTAAAGCCCGTTGAATACATGATATTGCAACGATTTCTGACCATTGCAACGTACTACCATACAAGTTGCATAGCCTATTTCACAACATGCATTGACCGTTGCGAAATCCCTTTTGACAACTACATAAACCATTGTAAAAAGGTCGTATAACAACATGCTCTAACTGTTGAAAAATAAATGCAAATTTTAAAAAAAAATTACAGCAGTATCCATGTAGTACATCCATACCAATAATGAATAATTTAACGAGTAATAAATATTATCATAAAACAACCAAAATTACATACGAAAAGACTAAAAGCTAGAGTCATAAAATTCCAACACATTCCAAAAAGTTAGATAAGTTTATATTGACATAATTCTAACATACACATGACAACTAGTTTCATAATAGCCAAATACAAAAAGCATTAACACATAAGCATAAAGCTTCTTTGGTAGTTAGACCAGAGGTGTTAGATAACAAATCTAAGATAGCCGACAAGTCCTCAACCTACATAAAAATTAGATGATGAAAATTCACTGAATATATAGTCTGTAACATCCTGTAAAATTAAATCTGGAGTTAACCTGAGCATAATAATCATTCCAATGGCATTTTCCTATAAGAATTCCAAAAGAAACATGTTTATCCATCAGCTTACGAAATGCCTCATGGTTTTTTCCCTCTGATTTTTCTGTGTTTTCATGATCTCAGCCTGCAAAATTGAAGTAACATATGGAAATTAGAGCATATTCCAACATAAAATGCATATATAGCGGCTCATAGAAGCTATAAAAGTTCATTGAGCTTTTTCACAACAAAGTTAAAAGTTTCATATATAAACTACTAACTTCCTTGCAGATGCCACTAAATGTTTGCAAGTTCAGGAACAAGATACCTTTTTCTTCTCCAATTCCCGGTTTTGTTCTTTCAATTTGGCTACTTCGACTTCCAGCTCTATGGTATAAGCCTAATAAGATAAGAGAAGTAAAATTAAAAATACAGGCACTTATAGAATATTGATAGAATGTTGACCCTTATTCATTCATGGTTCTGATATATATATCAGCATAAAGAAAATTTTTGTGACTAGGATGCTTCATATGACACATATTCTAGTGAATTTGATTTATATTTGCTTCTTACTACCAACTTATTGATCTTGCTAAATTGCAACAGATTTATTCATTCGTTCATTTATTTATTTCCTTCTGATATCTTAGAGAACCAACCTTCCACTTATAAACCCCTAAGGAGTATGCAATGGACCCCTAAACATGTTCCAAATCACAGGACTGGTGACGATGGTTGTTAGATGCGAGATTCGAACCAAAAAGTATAAATGAAAATATCCTCCATATATTTTTATGAATTCAAATTTAACTTAGCAATCATACCTTTTCGAAAAGAACTTACATCGTATAACTTGGTATGTAACGCTAAAATATGACAACATATTCGTGGATCGTACATTTGAAACATTATCAGTCTACATCTATCCAGTGATGGAACAAATGTGTAGGGACAGAAGTAAACCTGCAAAGTGCATGATGAAAACATGATTTTAAATTTGTTCAAGGCATCTTAGTTAAATTTTCCACATAATCATCTTCATTGAATGTCAAAATGCAAGGATAACATTAGTATTATAACATCATTGCTGCCAACCATCGAATATAAATTAAATTTCAATCCACATATTTCTATGGATTCAAATTGTATAATCATAAATTTAAAATTATTAAAAAGCAAATAAAAGTTTTAACCTTATTTCATTACAATATATAAATGTGAACAAGTTCGATTAAGTAGTAGTTTACCAAAAAAGATTATTTTCCAAGCTCGTATAACTTCAGCACAACTTTCTCTTCAAACGATGAGCATTATTTTAGGAATATTGCTAATCATCAGGTGGCAATCATACACTTCATGATATCCTGAGCAAATATTATCTTTTTATTAAAGTAAACAATGCAAGGTTGATCCGATTTCATGACTTTTTCTTTATAAACATTGGACTACAAACAAATAATAAATGCACTGCATTAAAATCATTTACGTTGTGATAAAGACAGCCATGTATTGACAATGTTCTACCTCAACATGTTTCCAATTTCTTCAGAAAAATATATATCTTACAGCTTAGTATAAAGTAATCTGGGTAACATGAATACATGTATGTATTATTTGTGCATTCTCTCAAACAAGAGTAAATGTTACATGCATAAATAAACAACTTCGAATAAGCAATTTGCATTATTGTTTATGCTTGTACACACATGTCTGAAATTAATGATTGTTTATATTTGACAGTTTGAAGAACTATAAAAATTCAAAAAACACAATACATTTCAAGGTGACTGTTCAATTATTTTAGTCGGATTAGTGTAAATACCAAGTAGATGGTAAAATTACACAAGCATAGGGTTCGAATTTTCGCACTATTGTGCACATTTGTTTGTTTTTAGAAGCTCAGTTCTCGCATTGAAGTAGAAGAAAAAAACTGCTATGTGTATAAACTTGCATAACGTGGATGGCATATGTTCGCTCAAGTAACTTAATTGGTTAAACGATTTCAACCTTCCCAAACTTCATATGGTGTAGCCTTTTTTTTACAACGAGCGTAATCTTAACAAAACTAGTAAAAACATGCAACTCAAGGAGCTGCCAATATGTGAGTATATTTTCTTTGGAAACATTTGCTACAAAAATGGGAATTAAAACAATGTTTGTTCCTTAATTAAAATGGAAATAAAGGTACATCTATCGCAAAAATTTGTGTCATTTCATGCATAAGTAGTTAGTTGTGACTCTATTAGTTTAAACTATACAGTTTCAGAACATTATTGGAGCAAGAATATGCAATGTAAATCATGTATTGAAAACTAAAAGCAAAACATAGTCCAACAACATGCTTTATATGCAAGAAAAATTATATACATTTGCAGTTATACACAACGAATGTATACATGTAGAGCGATTTGCATTCAATCGAACAAGATATGATACTCAACAAGCGTACAGAAGCAATTGAGTCAATATGTGGGTGGAGGCATCATATTTATATTAAAAAGAGTGTTATAATTGCAAATAAAGTGTCCAACAACTCCAATTGTATATTATCCAATATATAATCGGAATAGACTTGTTCAAGTTCAACACATTATTTTCATATAAGTTACAGATAACTCAAAAGTAGAAGTAAATTACAATAATAGGCGTATAAAGAAACTTCCTACAGGCGATAATTTGTGAATTAGGTTTTAGATTTGAGAATCTTACCTCGGTCTTGACAACCCAAGAAGGTTTTGAAAGTCCGATACGGGAGGAGCTATTTACGATACTAGGGATGAATTCGGCCGGGTCGGCTCTTGTATTCCGTATGGATACGGGCGAAGATGCGGCTGGAGCAAACATGGAAAACAGATGAAACTATTTGCTAGATGAAAGCAAATGAAAATTAGAATAAATTATGTTATACGGGCAAGTCGGTTAGCAAACATGGAATTGAAGTAGTAATCATCAGCTGACTTAAAACCAAAAGAAACTGCTAAGAAGAAAAATAGTAATATTAAAACACGGAAAACTCAATCCACTGAATTAGCGATTAATTGCCGTCATATGCACACATACCATGGGTTAACCCTTCATCGAATTCCATCTTCTTTTATTTCTTGATATTCACCTCCTTCTTCTTTGCAATTTGTCCACACCCGAACCCATCCAATCACCACAAACTCCATTACAAGCCATTCCACCATGACCAGTCCTCGATCCCAAACTAACAAAAAACCAAAGAGCCTAACATATTATGAGCGAATTGAGATGGCGAATTACATTTCGTACATTGCTGGGATGTTCAGAGCAATCGCTGAAACCTGGATTTGGGGGAAGTGGATCTGGTGGTGGACAATTTGGGGGAAGTGGAATATAAAATAGACGAGTGGGAATAGAGAATGGGTATTGGACGATTTGGGGAAAGTGGATCTGGCGAAGGAATAGTGAATGGGTGAGGAGATGGTAAAGACGAAAATGGGGGAAGAGGAATATAAAATAATGGAATGGAGCTATTTGGATTGGAGCCAAAATTTAGAGGAACGGAGCCAAAAAATTTAAGGAGCGGAGCCAAAAAATTCAAAGAGCCGAGCCAAAAATTAGTTAAATAGAAAAAAAAACCTTTAATTAAAAGAAAATATCTAGATGCGTATGACAATATTAATTTTTATTATAAATTTTTACTTTTGAATTTTTGAATTTAATGGTGGAAACAGTTTGTTAATCCGTCGTTTCTACAAAAAGTTATTGCGTTTTAAAGATTGATAATTAATGGGGTGCAAAATTTAATTATTGATGTGAGAATAACATCCATATACGAAGAATCAACGTTCAGCAATGGAGCAGAGGTGTATTTTAGGGAAGAAAATTGCAGTGTTTGAAAATAGGTATGTAATTTATATCTATTTTTTGGGGAGGATTTTTTGTGTATTAAGTTTGATTCTAGAGATGTATCCCTTATTTTCACTATATTTAAATTTATTTTAGAAAATTTTAAAATTTTAAATAACTAGCTAAATACTAGTTATCATGTATATATTCTTAATTAGTAATAGTAATTATTAATTACTAATATATTACTAAATAGTAAATTAATCAATAATTATTGATTATTAATTATTAAACTATAGTAAATTATTAAGTAATAATTATTAAAATTATAAATTGATTAAATATAAAATATTAAACTTTGATTATTAAGTATTAATTATTAAAAGTTAATTATAAATTATTTAATAGTAACTTTTAATATTAATTATTTAATACTAACTTTTAATATTAATTATAAATTATTTAATAGTAACTTTTAATATAAAATATTAATTAACGTAAAATTGGCATCGGTTAAAACGGGCATTTTATGACCGTTGTAAATTTGGCACCTATTGCAACGGGCATTTTTAGCCCGTTGTAAAATTTGCACCTATTACAACGGGCGTTTTGAGCATTTTAAAATTGGCACCTCTTACAATGGGCATTTTGTGACCGTTGTAAAATTGGCATCTATTACAACGGGCATTTTATGACCGTTGTAAAATTGGCATCTATTACAACGGCCATTTTGTGAACGTTGTAAATTTGGTATCTATTACAACGGGCATTTTGTGAACGTTGTAAAATTGGCATCTATTACAACGGGCATGAAAGGACCGTTGTAATAGCATTCTATTACAACGGGTAGTTATTGCCCATTGTAAAAAGGGCGTTGTATAGGGCATCTATTACAACGGTCCTGAATGGACCGTTGTAATAGCCTTCTATTACAACGGGCAGCCAATGTCCGTTGTAAAAATGACGTTGTAATAGGGTATTTTTTGTAGTGATATATATATATGTAATATACATATATACCTATATATATTATATACATATTATATTTTTAAGTATATGATATATACTGTACAGATGTTTATATATCGGAATGGTTATGAATTTATACTATACTTGGTGTTTCTATATATCTGGATGTGTTAATAAAATAAATAGTGTATTTCTTCGAGTGTATTTTTGGAACGAGTGTATTTTTAGAAAGATTTATTTTTAAGTGTAGCTACAGTGTTTCTGTATTAGAACTATTTTAGTGGCATCTTGAAGGTTTTTAACCCAAGGGTGCACTAAATGAATGTTTAAGTAAGGAATTAGGAACCTAATTATTTTTATTTCATTTATTATTTCAGAGTCTTCTAATTTTTTTACTCAGCATTCTGTAGTTTTTTTGTTTTATTTCACTAGTCATGGTAAAGATCTATTTCATAATCATCTGTCATGTCTAATAATTCTTCCATATATTTTCTTTTAAAAATACTTGCTAATTCATATTGTTGTTTATCATTTAAATTTATACTTTTCATTATAAAAAATAGTTCTGATAGAAAATTTTCTTCTAAATATTGTTCTAATATCTCCATGTTCTTTTTTGATGGGAAATGGATTTTTATGAATGCTTCTGCAATTTTTGTAAACTTCTTTTTTAGAGCATTCAAATAGTGAAATAAAAAATACACTCGTTCCAAAAATACACTTGAAGAAATACACTCTTGTATCAAAAGTATTGTAATATTCCACTGCAACTCAAAGTTCTTGTAATTATTTTCATGGCGTTTGTTCTTGTTTCAATGATCTGCAACTAAACCTTTTGGGTCAAGGCTTAAGGAGGAAAAGATAAACTTTGCAGGTATGTAAGATCAATCTAAACTAAGTTGTTATTTTCCTAATTTACTTTATCTTATGGTATTTGTATTTAGATAATTTCTGTCTGAAATATCATGAATTTGACACCAAAAACTGAGACCATCCTAATCTCTCTTAACCATTTAATCCAAAAGACGTAAACTTGTTTAAGTCTGAAAAGTACCCATTTAGGTAAAAGGCACCATTAGGGGAAAATATTAAGACGAGAGTGACAAGGTGAGGATTTTTAATATGATTAAGAAAAAGGTTTCTGGTAATAATGAGTAATAATTTCAGGCATAACTTTATTTAAATACAAATCTCCATAAAATCAAGTAATAGCTATGGAAGAATAAAAGAGTTTAGATAAGATTTTAATACTAAGAAAGCTTATCTGATTATTCCAAAAAGCTTTGATCCCTTTCTCATAATAGATCAAAAACAACCCTATATTTGCTCTAAAAAGAAGTTTATAAAAATTGCAAAAGCATTCATAAAAATCCATTTCCCATCAAAAAAGCACATGGAGATATTAGAACAATATTTAGAAGAAAATTTTCTGTCAAAACTATTTTTTATAATGAAAAATCTAAATTTAAATGATAAACAACAGTATGAATTAGCAACTATTTTGAAAAGAAAATATACGGAAGAATTAATAGACATGACAGATGATCCAGAAATAGACATTTTTTATACTATAAGTAATATAAACAGAACTATGGTAATAAATAATTCAAAACAAACAAAACTTATCAGTAATAGAACTTTCAAAAAATTCTGTGAAGAATTCAGAAAAATACTTAAGAGACAAAGAGAAGATATAGAAAATCAAGAAAGTTTATATTATTCTGATAATGATTATGAAATAGATCTTTACCATGACTGGTGAAATAAAACAAAAAAACTACAGAATGCTAAGTAAAAAATTAGAAGACTCTGAAATAATAAATGAAATAAAAATAATTAGGTTCATAATTCCTTACTTAGACATTCATTTATTGCACCCTTGGGTTAAAAACCTTCAAGATGCCACTAAAATAGTTCTAATATAGAAACACTTAAAATTACACTCGTTCCAAAAATACACTCGTTCCAAAAATACACTCACTACAGGAAAAGATGTTATTAATAACGTCATTTAATCATGCGTTATTCTAAAGCGTTATTGTTTACATTTAATCATTTTTTAACTCATTTTGTTTTGTACCGTGCTGTGTAACGCTCTTGGCTTCAAAATTTTCGTCTGCCAGAAAAACAATTAACCAGTTTCATCTTCTTCCCAAAAAACTTAACCATTTTCATATCCCTCCCAAAATAGCGCTGTCAATTTTCGTCTCTAATGAAATAACCCTAATCAAAACTGTTCGCTCCATCTCAGATCTTCACAGCCATTCTCCTCCACTTCAATAGTTCACTCCTCAGTAGTCAACTCGATGGCGTCTGGAACCCTAATCGCCGATCTTCGATTTCGCCGTCATTGAAGAAGAAGAGTTGGAGAAAGTGGAGAAGGAAAAGGAGGAGTCCAAAGGTAAGCAACGGAGGAGGGCAGACCATCCCGCTCAAATTCGCTCGCGATTTATTCTAGAGATATGTGGAAACATCGCGATTGATTTTCCCGCCTTTTCTTTCTATAAATAATCTAGTCTCTGTGAATTCGACTCCTCCTCTGGTCAATCTATGAGGGCCGAACCCCTGATAATTGCAGATTCCTTAAATTCCACATCTCCTTCTTCCGGTGAATCGATAATGGCCTATTCCTTAAGCTCCACGTCTCCTTCTTCCGATGAATCGATAATGGCCTATTCCTTATTCTCCACGTCTCCTTCTTCCGATGAATCGGCCGATCCGTTAGAGTAGGTTTTCTAACTCTATTTCAAATATTCTGAAATTTCTTCTTAATATGTTATATTTCATTACATAATTAAAGTTAGGATTTACACTTACTGAGATTGCGATTACGACGGATATAGCATGGTTTTAATGTTTTGCTTTTATTGGTCACATTTGCTGAGATTATGATGAATGCGGTGTGATTTCATTTACTTAGATTACGATAATTGTGGTATTTCATTTACTGAGACTTCGATGTGGTTAATTTGCATTTAATTTAACTTGAATACGATGATTTCATTACATAACATTCAGTGTAATAATTATAATACCTGTGTTCTACAACATACAGTTGATTAAGTGTGATACTCGACTGAATGATAGTTGAAGATGAATCAAAGTTTGTCCACAGGCAGTTTGTAACCACTTGATCTGTCATTGAATGTCCAATAACTATGTACTGTGTATTAGGCAAAATATTAGAACATACGCAATTAGAATCACAACTTCTTAGCTCGTGTCTAATTATAAATAGGTAAACATGATATTTTTATCAAAGATGAATGGTAATATATGCTGATTGATTTTTCATCTAAGTGTGTTTGCATGTCAGATGTCCACTGACAACTATCCATGCTGTAAAATATCTTTTTACGAAGAAGTGTACATGTCATAGTGAATTCTAAACTGATTCACAAACAAAATCAAAACATGTCATAGTAAGATAATCTTTACATTTGATTTTGTTTGTGACTTGTGAATCAGTTTAGAATTCACTATGACATGTACACTTCTTCGTAAAAAGATATTTTACAGCATGGATAGTTGTCAGTGGACATCTGACATGAAAACACACTTAGATGAAAAATCAATCAGCATATATTACCATTCATCTTTGATAAAAATATCATGTTTACCTATTTATAATTAGACACGAGCTAAGAAGTTGTTATTCTAATTGCGTATGTTCTAATATTTTGCCTAATACACAGTACATAGTTATTGGACATTCAATGACAGAACAAGTGGTTACAAACTGCCTGTGGACAAACTTTGATTCATCTTCAACTATCATTCAGTCGAGTATCACACTTAATCAACCGTATGTTGTAGAACACAGGTATTATAATTATTACACTGAATGTTATGTAATGAAATCATCGTATTCAAGTTAAATTAAATGCAAATTAACCACATCGAAGTCTCAGTAAATGCAATACCACAATTATCGTAATCTAAGTAAATGAAATCACACCGCATTCATCATAATCTCAGCAAATGTAACCAATAAAAGCAAAACATTAAAACCACGCTATATCCGTCGTAATCGCAATCTCAGTAAGTGTAAATCCTAACTTTAATTATGTAATGAAATATAACATATTAAGAAGAAATTTCAGAATATTTGAAATAGAGTTAGAAAACCTACTCTAACGGATCGGCCGATTCATCGGAAGAAGGAGACGTGGAGAATAAGGAATAGGCCATTATCGATTCATCGGAAGAAAGAGACGTGGAGCTTAAGGAATAGGCCATTATCGATTCACCGGAAGAAGGAGATGTGGAATTTAAGGAATCTGCAATTATCGGGGGTTCGGCCCTCATAGATTGACCGGAGGAGGAGTCGAATTCACAGAGACTAGATTATTTATAGAAAGAAAAGGCGGGAAAATCAATCACGATGTTTCCACATATCTCTAGAATAAATCGCGAGCGAATTTGAGCGGGATGGTCTGCCCTCCTCCGTTGCTTACCCTTGGACTCCTCCTTTTCCTTCTCCGCTTTCTCCAACTCTTCTTCTTCAGTGACGGCGAAATCGAAGATCGGCGATTAGGGTTCCAGACGCCATCGAGTTGACTACTGAGGAGTGAACTATTGAAGTGGAGGAGAATGGCTGTGAAGATCTGAGATGAAGCGAATAGTTTTGATTAGGGTTATTTCATTGGAGACGAAAATTGACAGCGCTATTTTGGGAGGGATATGAAAATGGTTAAGTTTTTTGGGAAGAAGATGAAACTGGTTAATTGTTTTTCTGGCAGACGAAAATTTTGAAGCCAAGAGCGTTACACAGCACGGTACAAAACAAAATGAGTTAAAAAAAAAGATTAAATGTAAACAATAACGCTTTAGAATAACGCGTGATTAAATGACGTTATTAATAACATCTTTTCTTGTAGTGAGTGTATTTTTGGAACGAGTGTATTTTTGGAACGAGTGTATTTTTAAGTGTTTCTGTATTAGAACTATTTTAGTGGCATCCTGAAGATTTTTAACCCAAGGGTGCAATAAATGAATGTCTAAGTAAGGAATTATGAACCTAATTATTTTTATTTCATTTATTATTTCAGAGTCTTCTAATTTTTTACTTAGCATTCTGTAACGACCCGACTTTCCAGTCCCGGAAAATCGAACCATTTGTGTTAAAGAAAAAGAGGTAGAAGAAGAAACAGAAAATCCACAACAGAATCTCACATCGCAGCGGAATAAAATATAATATATACAAAACAGATCTTTACTCAAACAGAAAAATATATCTGTTTATACAATATATTTACAGAATACATCATCAGAGTTCATCACATCAATGACATACATCCAAATACACAGTGGAACAATAAACAAATACGGAAGTACGTATCGCCATCCAGCTCGTCTCCTGAGCTCCACAGCTACAATCTGAACCTGTTTATCTCGGTCTGACCCGAGCATCATATAAAACAATACCCGAGTCAGTCTGGAAAACCAGCGTGAGAAAATCACACTCAATTGATTATTAAAGTTTCAAAAATCCTTTTGAAAATAAAAGCATCTCGTAAGACCACGCCACAAATAAACATGTCGGGTTTTTACCTTACGATAGCTAAAACACTTTATATCAAAATCCTCTGATATTATAATAGTGTCTACAGAAAATAAAATAGAATCTAGCTGAAATGCTTGCATCTCACATTTCAACAATAGTTGGGCACAATCAAAACCGTACAGGCACGTAGGGAGAATGGATTTCCAACGAATGACTAGGCACTGGGGTACCACCTGTCACAGTACGTGGCCTAGATCACAGTACCGAGGAGTACGCCCGCTCCCCTGCAACACAAGACCGGAATCATCCCTTACTGGATAATTCCAAATAAAATCACCCCACGGTTGGGATCAGCAACCGCACCACTAAGCCGAAATAAAAGGGACATCTAGACAGGGATGACTTTATTCTCAAGTGGGGGCTACCCACGAAGCCTTGCTGCATAACCCCTGATTTTCAGTCATTCCCGGTTGATGAGGCTTGAGGCTAAATGATACCTTTATAGCACATATCCCTTAGAATGCCCATCGTCCACCTGACGATGTCACGAAAGCATTCGTCCATACAAGTCCGTCCCGGGTCCGAACGGAACCGAAGGCACTATTCCTACTACATCCATTTTGGAAATATCCTCAGGATTAGTAGCGACTAGCCCTTGCACTTCACAGCTCCATCTTCGACTCCGAACACGTTACACGAAACGTACAAACCGGATCGAAGTGGTATTCGAGTCTCCAGACCTAGAATCCCGGTATACGGAAACTCGATCCCGGTCTCTTCGAAACGATCAGCGCATTGGCCAATATTGATAGTCGGTTATTTAACTATCAATTAACATCCACAAGCAACCATCACACAATAAATAATTTCCCACATTATTTATTTTCCCAAATATCTTTCCAAGATATATTTCCAAATTTTCAAAGCTCATTTGAAAACAATTTCAAACAGTTTCCGCTTACGGAATACATTTCTCCAAATATTTATTTCCACTGAATCACCAAGTACAAAATACTTTAGATTTAAAAATAATTTAAAAGCACTTTATTATAAATATACTTTATAATATTGAAATTTAAAACCACTTTAATACTTTACTAAAATATATACTTTAAAATAAAACCATTTATAAATATAAACTAAATTTCTCTCTTTAAAAACATAATACCAAATCACTTTTATATAATTACTACAATAATAGATTTTTGAAAATACTACTTTAGGATTTAACATTTAGAAATAATCAATTTTCTAAAATATGCCTTTTTTAAAACATATTAAAACTTTTAACTTATATTTAAAATTGCCTTGGAAAAACGTACTTGGCTATCTAGAGAAATACACTTCTCTTCATGTCTTTTAAAAATAAATCAACATTTATTTTTAAACCAATTCATATTCCTTTATAAATTCCCACCTTGAATTTATATTTCCAAATATCCACTGATATTCCATTTCACTTTATAAACCCAGTTTATCTCTCCAAAATCTCATTTCTCTTTAAATTTCAAATCCCAAAGTATTTAAATCAATTTATAATTGATTTCCCAATTTATTTTACTTTGAATTAAATTTCCTTACTTAATCCATTTATTTCCAAATTCATTAACTTCCAGATTTTATTACTCATTATGATTTTAAATCTTTAAATCGAAACACAAGTCTCAGATTTCCCAAATTCCTTCTTTCTTTTTAATTTCATTTAAACATTGAATTAAAATAATTTTTTTATCCCTTTAAATAACATCACATAAATTTTCTTTAAATTCAATATTTCTCTATTTATTCAAAATTCCTCTTTCCCATATTTAATTTATTCGAATTCACTAGAATTACTTAACTAAATTTTACTCTTTTATTTCTTTCCAAAAATCCAATTCAATTGCTTTTGGTAACTCATTATACTGGGAAATTCAATCCAACCAGATTATCCAATATAAATCATCACAGGATATCAACAATCATATCACAGAATATTTAAACAAAATTAAATATTTTGAGGAATCCAGTTGGATCCCTCCAACCTGTTTCCCTGCATCCACAGACGTTAGCACAATACCAATTCCACTTCAAAGTGGAATATCGCGGTATATGGGTTTTATAAAATATCAACCGCTATTATGCGGCGCATAGGGTCCCATCCGCTATACAATGCGGGAATATCGACAACTCCAATATACACATATGCCAATATGTGTATATTGCTATATACTACTATATATATATAGCACCTCAATCAATGCAATCATCCAATCAATTATTTAAATTTAACCATTTAAATTTAAATTAAAAATTCAACTGAGTGAGATTAACTCACCTTTGCTTTTGTTTAGCCATCCATTACTATTTAATTTCATCCCAGCTTGTTTCCTTTCAGTTTTCGACCTTGAATAACAATTTATATGATTTTATTAATATTTGAAATAAATTGAACAATTCATTTCCATTAGATAAAATATCATTCCAATCAATTTAATTAACCAGTGATTTCATTTTTAACCAAGCAAATTTATTTTAAACTAATTTCCTTTTTAATAGAATATTTTAGCATCCAAATAATTAAATAAGTTAATTGGAACAATTAAATCTTCAAATCCGTTATTATTTTAAAAATTAAACTAGTAGATTTAAAAATCTACTTTTACTTTTTTTTATATATAAAATCTTTCAACATTTTAAAATCAAATTAACTAATGATTTAACCACCTTATTCATCATAAAAAGAAATTAAATTGTGAGTTTAAAATTATGCACATATTTTTCTCAAAAATAAGAATTTATTTTACTGTCCCATATATATATATATATATATATATATATATAGCTAATTCTATTTTAAAACAAAACTGTTTTGAAATCAATATAAATTTTAAAACTTGCTGTATACTTTCTTCCTGTATATGTAAAATTTATTAAATTAAACTAATAATGAAAATAATACCTCACTATCACGTCGCGACTTTGGCCAAGCCTCACGAGTTAACCATTCTCGACTGAGAAGCCAACCCACCCAAATCGACGCCATTCCCACTCGCCGCTCAAATCGCCGAGAACTCCGATCCAACCCGCCACCAGTTGCAGCGCTCGACCCCCGATCGTCGCTTTATCCTCCTCCTAGTGCTCGAGTTCGAGCACTGTCGATCGCCAGTGCCATCGCGTCCATCGCGAACAACTCGATGAAAAGAACTTGAACGAAACGTCGAGGCCAACACTTGACTCAGCCCTAGCTTCGTCTGGCATCGCGAGTCCAGATTTTCGAATCGAGACCACCGGATTCGATCTCTGATTTTGAAGAGGAACGCACGTGATTGAATTTGAAGAGGGAAGAAATTCGTTCGGCTATTAATTTCGAAGCAGCTTCTTTCTTTTTTTTTTCTTTTTTTACGAATGAATTTTCGTTTTAGTTTGAACGGAAGGCTTCAAGAGGAAGAAATGGGGGACGAGATATTTAAAACTGAATGAGGTATGCTCTGCACGATTTCCTTTCATGATTATAGGCGTGATTCAAGGGAGATAATGCTGACATTTGACTTAATTTAAAATCTAAATTTGAATTGAATTCGATTTAAGTTCAACGCGTTTACTCATCGTGTGCTCACATAACAACTCCGAAAAATACGAAATTTGAAATCCGATAATAATTCAATATTACGGATCCAATGGAACTGGTTTCGTCGAATTCCGAGACTGTGCCTCGGAAGGCTATTTTTAAATTCAATTTACACAATATATTTTTAAAACTTAACAAATTATTTCCAAATTCAGTTTCAACACTTTTACTATCTTCAGTACTATCAATATGAATTTTACAAGCTTTTGAAATATTTTTAATCAGCTTAGAACACCAGATTTACTATTTTATCCAACATCAAATAAATTTAATTTAATTATTAAATTACTCAATAACAGCGATATTTGAAATTTAAGTTTATAATTAACCTCTGAATATTTTAAATTAATTAAATATTCCAATTTCAAATGCCCAAAAATTCCGGGTCGTCACATTCCTCCCCCCTTAAAAGAATTTCGTCCCCGAAATTACTAGTTAAGAGGAATGATTCAATTCCCGTTGACTATTTCCCAAATTCAACAGCTTTAACAATACTCGAACAATCTTTTATTAATGATACACTAATCATCTTTTAACTTCCCAACTTATCCATAAGCCCAACCCATACCACCTACTTATCCATTCAAATTTAAATTTGAATTCAAATTTTGAATTATCAAAATTTTCCAAAAATTTTCTAACTCCCTAAATTTCTGAAAATTTTTGCCAGCGTCTCCTTTGCGCGGCTAGCTCGGTACTACTACAAAATGGCTCTACGGCCTCCCAATCTCAAAAAGAAAACAAAAAGCCAAGTGGCTAGATCAAAACCCAATCAAATTTCATATAGAAATTCAAATACATACCTTTTTGTCGAGCCATTAAATTTTATCTTCTAAAATCAAAAATCCCAATTATCCATTGCTTTTATACACCTGTATATCCTACTAAGCAATAATATCCAATCACAATTCCAAAGTCATTTTATACTTTCCTTTACAAATTTACAATATTTGTTTTACCTAAGCCCGTACAATACACATATATCATCCGTACGCAATATCACATTTGATCGCTCACTCGATCACACAATTTCACTTCCGAACTAGTATCGTCCACCCGACTTCCTAGTGCGGACTCAGATCTGGTTTCTTGATCGGAAACCGTCATTCTCCTTGCATAGCCACCAACTATGATAGAGAATATCCAGAATCAATCAACAATCCATATCCAGGCTCGCCGTCGAAAATCGAGTGAAAAATCCTGATTCGGATCGATAAAACTATCTCGAAATTCTGTGTTCGACATCTGGACCAAATAGCTATGCGAATAAAATAATATACGTACATCTTACGTATAAATTCCAATTGATTATCAATTCCATCAATTCTCTTTTATTCACATTTCTTTTTGATTGTTATCCCTTTATTCACAACTATCTCATTTCACAACTTCAAATTTTAATCGTCATTCAATTATTCATCTACAATAATTTTCCTCAATACAAATTTACTTAAGAACTCACTATTCATTTCTTAAGTTCAATATAAATATTTTACATACTACTTATACTTATTTTCACTTCACTATTGAAGTTCATATCCTTTTCTATTCACTTTTGCCTTTACCATTTCATTTGATTCCAATTTGGCTTCCACTTGAATATTTAATTAGTTGCACTTACTAATTAATTTAAATCTCAATTAAAAGTTTGTTTGCAAGCTTTACTTTCGTTAGTTCCTTCGATTTCACTTACTTTACTTTCACATTTTAAATAGATTTCAATACTCAGTTTCAACCTTATTTGTTTAACAAATTTTAATTCATTTGTTGTTAGTGAAAATTTCCAAAAATTTTCAAAAATTTTCTAACTCCCAAAATTTACGGAAAATTTTGGCAGAGTCTCCCTTGTACGGAGGGACTTCTGCGATATCGCAGAATGCACAAATATATATGTACATCGACCTCAGGCCGGAAATCACAATATATATCAATATATGCAGTTCATATCTCCTATTTTGAATTTTTGCGTAAGCGTACCTTATTTTAGCATTTTTAAAGCAAAGCGGTTATTTATTTTAGCATGTTGTGTCATCAGATTCAGCCAACCGACTTCCCTGAACCTGTACTAACTCAATTACAACATGTAAGTGCCAAATATACAAAGTTTATTTACATTTCACTAAAATTTAAATTGCTAAAACATGGATTCTACAAACAATGCATGTTATATACTTCCATAAGCACATATGAAATGTTTCGACCCTTATTCCCATTTTTTTTCCAAACAATACTCAACCCATTCCATTTAATTTATTCACATCCATTTATTTAGCTCGAAAACAATCCAGGCTATTTCATTCAATAATTAATTCTCAATTGATTTCAACAACCTCGATTTGAGTACAGTCTTCATCCAACATTTACTTAAGTTAACAACTTAAGTTCATTTTCATTGCAGTTTGCACCAATTCATTCAATTTGTCCCTTTTTAATTCTAAATTCAATATTCCGTTCATTGAATAATATCCAAGGCCATTTTCATTCATACCCACTTGAATTTTCGTTTGCAATACAAGCCATCACTATTTTAATTCAAATTTTCATTTTTGTTTAACACATTTTCACTTATATTTAATGTGTTGATACTCCAAGTCGAATTTTAATTAATAACTCAAATTCTGATTCTACTATTCATTTTAATTCACTACCCAATTTTATTAATTCACAATTCAATTTCTATTTAACCAATTTAAATTCCATAACCCAAACTCATTTGGAAAAATTATTTCGAGGTCATATTCCATTTATTTATACTTGAGTTCATTCACACTTAAGTAAATTTTGTTCCAATTTATTTCACTTAACAGCATCCAAAATATATGTGTCGAGCTTTATTTATATCATCCACATTCGATTTGTTAGTATTTTATCTCGGATTGCAGTTAATAATTTCTACTTAATCTAAGTTCATTTCCCATTTCATATCCAAATTACAAAATCAACTTTCTTTCAGCCAATTAAGGTTCTATTCCATAATCCATTACTCCATTAAGTAATTTATTCCAATTTATACCTAATATTTGGTTTATTTCATCACTTCAATCCATTAAGGCAATCCCATTCACATTTTACTCTTTATTCCGGATTATACATTAAATTTAGTCAAGTATATTTATTTCTTTTTATTTGTTTTTCTATAAACAATTAAAATAAGATTCCAGAGTTTTTAACAATTTCCCAAAATTTCAAAATCACTTTTGAAATCAATCACATCCAAACTCCTTTTGTATATTCAGCTATCTCTTCGAATTTCAAAACCAAATCCAGTTTTGCAAACAATCCCAATTTAACACGGTTTGGTAGCAATTTCTCTTTGGAAACTCGAAAATGAACATCGATGATGCTGCAGTCATCACCGAAATTATTTCCCAGCGACCGGAAGAGAATTAAATGCTTTTATCTCTTTAAACCATTTCAAATATTTTTAAATTTCAAATCCTTCCAGATTCCAAACTCAACTCAAAATATTCCTGAAATAATACCACTTATTATTTCCTCAAACTCTTTGAAAACTATTTCCAAATCTCAAGAAATTTCAAACCTTTCCCAAAATTCCAAACTTAAAATCCATTCCGATTTATTTTCCACATTTCTCTGGAATTCTATTTTAAAGTACAAATCTCATTTGTATATGAAGTTTATTTCAATTTTATAAATTACATTTGTAATCTATATCTCAAATTTTATTTTATTATAAAATTTTATTCTTTGCTTTGGTTATAAATTTCAATTTCTAGTTAAGTTTCCATATATTAATGATATTAATTCCATATTATCACTTCTAACATCCAAACAACCATATATATTAACTAGAATAGTTTACAAAACGTTTCTTTTTATAAAAAAATAATTTGGGTAAAATTATTTCATTTACCCTACTTTAAAACAATACTGTGTCGAATTGTTCTATTCAAGTGTTTAGAGATTCCTATCAATGTTGTGGCGTCCCATACATCAATCAGAATCCATAAACTACTCAATAAACCAATCAACACAATATAAAACAATTTTATATTCACTAACAAATACGCGCTCATATCTATTAATACTCTCAAAATTCCCACCAGAGCCAAGGTTGTCGCCAGCCTAAGCTCTGATACCACTGTAACGACCCGACTTTCCAGTCCCGGAAAATCGAACCATTTGTGTTAAAGAAAAAGAGGTAGAAGAAGAAGAAACAGAAAATCCACAACAGAATCTCACATCGCAGCGGAATAAAATATAATATATACAAAACAGATCTTTACTCAAACAGAAAAATATATCTGTTTATACAATATATTTACAGAATACATCATCAGAGTTCATCACATCAATGACATACATCCAAATACACAGCGGAACAATAAACAAATACGGAAGTACGTATCGCCATCCAGCTCGTCTCCTGAGCTCCACAGCTACAATCTGAACCTGTTTATCTCGGTCTGACCCGAGCATCATATAAAACAATACCCGAGTCAGTCTAGAAAACCTGCGTGAGAAAATCACACTCAATTGATTATTAAAGTTTCAAAAATCCTTTTGAAAATAAAAGCATCTCGTAAGACCACGCCACAAATAAACATGTCGGGTTTTTACCTTACGATAGCTAAAACACTTTATATCAAAATCCTCTGATATTATAATAGTGTCTACAGAAAATAAAATAGAATCTAGCTGAAATGCTTGCATCTCACATTTCAATAATAGTTGGGCACAATCAAAACCGTACAGGCACGTAGGGAGAATGGATTTCCAACGAATGACTAGGCACTGGGGTACCACCTGTCACAGTACGTGGCCTAGATCACAGTACCGTGGAGTACGCCCGCTCCCCTGCAACACAAGACCGGAATCATCCCTTACTGGATAATTCCAAATAAAATCACCCCACGGTTGGGATTAAGAACCGCACCACTAAGCCGAAATAAAAGGGACATCTAGACAGGGATGACTTTACTCTCAAGTGGGGGCTACCCACGAAGCCTTGCTGCATAACCCCTGATTTTCAGTCATTCCCGGTTGATGAGGCTTGAGGCTAAACGATACCTTTATAGCACATATCCCTTAGAATGCCCATCGTCCACCTGACGATGTCACGAAAGCATTCGTCCATACAAGTCCGTCCCGGGTCCGAACGGAACCGAAGGCACTATTCCTACTACATCCATTTTGGAAATATCCTCAGGATTAGTAGCGACTAGCCCTTGCACTTCACAACTCCATCTTCGACTACGAACACGTTACACGAAACGTACAAACCGGATCGAAGTGGTATTCGAGTCTCCAGACCTAGAATCTCGGTATACGGAAACTCGATCCCGGTCTCTTCGAAACGATCAGCGCATTGGCCAATATTGATAGTCGGTTATTTAACTATCAATTAACATCCACAAGCAACCATCACACAATAAATAATTTCCCACATTATTTATTTGCCCAAATATCTTTCCAAGATATATTTCCAAATTTTCAAAGCTCATTTGAAAACAATTTCAAACAGTTTCCGCTTACGGAATACATTTCTCTAAATATTTATTTCCACTGAATCACCAAGTACAAAATACTTTAGATTTAAAAATAATTTAAAAGCACTTTATTATAAATATACTTTATAATATTGAAATTTAAAACCACTTTAATACTTTACTAAAATATATACTTTAAAATAAAACCATTTATAAATATAAACTAAATTTCTCTCTTTAAAAACATAATACCAAATCACTTTTATATAATTACTACAATAATAGATTTTTGAAAATACTACTTTAGGCTTTAACATTTAGAAATAATCAATTTTCTAAAATATGCCTTTTTTAAAACATATTAAAACTTTTAACTTATATTTTAAATTGCCTTGGAAAAACGTACTTGGCTATCCAGAGAAATACACTTCTCTTCATATCTTTTAAAAATAAATCAACATTTATTTTTAAACCAATTCATATTCCTTTATAAATTCCCACCTTGAATTTATATTTCCAAATATCCACTGATATTCCATTTCACTTTATAAACCCAGTTTATCTCTCCAAAATCTCATTTCTCTTTAAATTTCAAATCCCAAAGTATTTAAATCAATTTATAATTGATTTCCCAATTTATTTTACTTTGAATTAAATTTCCTTACTTAATCCATTTATTTCCAAATTCATTAACTTCCAGATTTTATTACTCATTATGATTTTAAATCTTTAAATCGAAACACAAGTCTCAGATTTCCCAAATTCCTTCTTTCTTTTTAATTTCATTTAAACATTGAATTAAAATAATTTTTTTATCCCTTTAAATAACATCACATAAATTTTCTTTAAATTCAATATTTCTCTATTTATTCAAAATTCCTCTTTCCCATATTTAATTTATTCGAATTCACTAGAATTACTTAACTAAATTTTACTCTTTTATTTCTTTCCATAAATCCAATTCAATTGCTTTTGGTAACTCATTATACTGGGAAATTCAATCCAACCAGATTATCCAATATAAATCATCACAGGATATCAACAATCATATCACAGAATATTTAAACAAAATTAAATATTTTGAGGAATCCAGTTGGATCCCTCCAACCTGTTTCCCTGCATCCACAGACGTTAGCACAATACCAATTCCACTTCAAAGTGGAATATCGCGGTATATGGGTTTTATAAAATATCAACCGCTATTATGCGGCGCATAGGGTCTCATCCGCTATACAATGCGGGAATATCGACAACTCCAATATACACATATGCCAATATGTGTATATTGCTATATACTACTATATATATATAGCACCTCAATCAATGCAATCATCCAATCAATTATTTAAATTTAACCATTTAAATTTAAATTAAAAATTCAACTGAGTGAGATTAACTCACCTTTGCTTTTGTTTAGCCATCCATTACTATTTAATTTCATCCCAGCTTGTTTCCTTTCAGTTTTCGACCTTGAATAACAATTTATATGATTTTATTAATATTTGAAATAAATTGAACAATTCATTTCCATTAGATAAAATATCATTCCAATCAATTTAATTAACCAGTGATTTCATTTTTAACCAAGCAAATTTATTTTAAACTAATTTCCTTTTTAATAGAATATTTTAGCATCCAAATAATTAAATAAGTTAATTGGAACAATTAAATCTTCAAATCTGTTATTACTTTAAAAATTAAACTAGTAGATTTAAAAATCTACTTTTACTTTTTTTTTATATATAAAATCTTTCAACATTTTAAAATCAAATTAACTAATGATTTAACCACCTTATTCATCATAAAAAGAAATTAAATTGTGAGTTTAAAATTATGCACATATTTTTCTTAAAAATAAGAATTTATTTTACTGTCCCGTATATATATATATATATATAGCTGATTCTATTTTAAAACAAAACTGTTTTGAAATCAATATAAATTTTAAAACTTGCTGTATACTTTCTTCCTGTATATGTAAAATTTATTAAATTAAACTAATAATGAAAATAATACCTCACTATCACGTCGCGACTTTGGCCAAGCCTCACGAGTTAACCATTCTCGACTGAGAAGCCAACCCACCCAGATCGACGCCATTCCCACTCGCCGCTCAAATCGCCGAGAACTCCGATCCAACCCGCCACCAGTTGCAGCGCTCGACCCCCGATCGTCGCTTTATCCTCCTCCTAGTGCTCGAGTTCGAGCACTGTCGATCGCCAGTGCCATCGCGTCCATCGCGAACAACTCGATGAAAAGAACTTGAACGAAACGTCGAGGCCAACACTTGACTCAGCCCTAGCTTCGTCTGGCATCGCGAGTCCAGATTTTCGAATCGAGACCACCGGATTCGATCTCTGATTTTGAAGAGGAACGCACGTGATTGAATTTGAAGAGGGAAGAAATTCGTTCGGCTATTAATTTCGAAGCAGCTTCTTTCTTTTTTTTTTCTTTTTTTACGAATGAATTTTCGTTTTAGTTTGAACGGAAGGCTTCAAGAGGAAGAAATGGGGGACGAGATATTTAAAACTGAATGAGGTATGCTCTGCACGATTTCCTTTCGTGATTATAGGCGTGATTCAAGGGAGATAATGCTGACATTTGACTTAATTTAAAATCTAAATTTGAATTGAATTCGATTTAAGTTCAACGCGTTTACTCATCGTGTGCTCACATAACAACTCCGAAAAATACGAAATTTGAAATCCGATAATAATTCAATATTACGGATCCAATGGAACTGGTTTCGTCGAATTCCGAGACTATGCCTCGGAAGGCTATTTTTAAATTCAATTTACACAATATATTTTTAAAACTTAACAAATTATTTCCAAATTCAGTTTCAACACTTTTACTATCTTCAGTACTATCAATATGAATTTTACAAGCTTTTGAAATATTTTTAATCAGCTTAGAATACCAGATTTACTATTTTATCCAACATCAAATAAATTTAATTTAATTATTAAATTACTCAATAACAGCGATATTTGAAATTTAAGTTTATAATTAACCTCTGAATATTTTAAATTAATTAAATATTCCAATTTCAAATGCCCAAAAATTCCGGGTCGTCACACATTCTGTAGTTTTTTTGTTTTATTTCACCAGTCCTGGTAAAGATCTATTTCATAATCATTATCAGAATAATATAAACTTTCTTGATTTTCTATATCTTCTCTTTGTCTCTTAAGTATTTTTCTGAATTCTTCACAGAATTTTTTGAAAGTTCTATTACTGATAAGTTTTGTTTGTTTTGAATTATTTATTACCATAGTTCTGTTTATATTACTTATAGTATAAAAAATGTCTATTTCTGGATCATCTGTCATGTCTATTAATTCTTCCGTATATTTTCTTTCCAAAATAGTTGCTAATTCATACTGTTGTTTATCATTTAAATTTAGATTTTTCATTATAAAAAATAGTTTTGACAGAAAATTTTCTTCTAAATATTGTTCTAATATCTCCATGTGCTTTTTTGATGGGAAATGGATTTTTATGAATGCTTTTGCAATTTTTATAAACTTCTTTTTAGAGCAAATATAGGGTTGTTTTTGATCTATTATGAGAAAGGGATCAAAGCTTTTTGGAATAATCAGATAAGCTTTCTTAGTATTAAAATCTTATCTAAACTCTTTTATTCTTCCATAGCTATTACTTGATTTTATGGAGATTTGTATTTAAATAAAGTTATGCCTGAAATTATTACTCATTATTACTAGAAACCTTTTTCTTAATCATATTAAAAATCCTCACCTTGTCACTCTCGTCTTATTATTTTCCCCTAATGGTGCCTTTTACCTAAATGGGTACTTTTCAGACTTAAACAAGTTTACGTCTTTTGGATTAAATGGTTAAGAGAGATTAGGATGGTCTCAGTTTTTGGTGTCAAATTCATGATATTTCAGACAGAAATTATCTAAATACAAATACCATAAGATAAAGTAAATTAGGAAAATAACAACTTAGTTTAGATTGATCTTACATACCTGCAAAGTTTATCCTTTCCTCCTTAAGCCTTGACCCAAAAGGTTTAGTTGCAGATCATTGAAACAAGAACAAACGCCATGAAAATAATTACAAGAACTTTGAGTTGCAGTGGAATATTACAATACTTTTGATACAAGAGTGTATTTCTTCAAGTGTATTTTTGGAACGAGTGTATTTTTTATTTCACTATTTGAATGCTCTAAAAAAGAAGTTTACAAAAATTGCAGAAGCATTCATAAAAATCCATTTCCCATCAAAAAAGCACATGGAGATATTAGAACAATATTTAAAAGAAAATTTTCTATCAGAACTATTTTTTATAATGAAATGTATAAATTTAAATGATAAACAACAATATGAATTAGCAAGTATTTTTAAAAGAAAATATATGGAAGAATTATTAGACATGACAGATGATTATGAAATAGATCTTTACCATGACTAGTGAAATAAAACAAAAAAACTACAGAATGCTGAGTAAAAAAATTAGAAGACTCTGAAATAATAAATGAAATAAAAATAATTAGGTTCCTAATTCCTTACTTAAACATTCATTTAGTGCACCCTTGGGTTAAAAACCTTCAAGATGCCACTAAAATAGTTCTAATACAGAAACACTGTAGCTACACTTAAAAATAAATCTTTCCAAAAATACACTCGTTCCAAAAATACACTCGAAGAAATACACTATTTATTTTATTAACACATCCAGATATATAGAAACACCAAGTATAGTATAAATTCCTAACCATTCCGATATATAAACATCTGTACAGTATATATCATATACTTAAAAATATAATATGTATATAATATATATATAGGTATATATGTATATTACATATATATATCACTACAACAAAAATACCCTATTACAACGTCATTTTTACAACAGACATTGGCTGCCCATTGTAATAGAAGGCTATTACAACGGTCCATTCAGGACCGTTGTAATAGATGCCCTATACAACGCCCTTTTTACAATGGGCAATAACTACCCGTTGTAATAGAATGCTATTACAACGGTCCTTTCATGCCCGTTGTAATAGATGCTAATTTTACAACGTTCACAAAATGCCCGTTATAATAGATGCCAATTTTACAACGTTCACAAAATGGCCGTTGTAATAGATGCCAATTTTACAACGGTCATAAAATGCCCGTTGTAATAGATGTCAATTTTACAACGGTCACAAAATGCCCATTGTAAGAGGTGCCAATTTTAAAATGCTCAAAACGCCCGTTGTAATAGGTGCAAATTTTACAACGGGCTAAAAATGCCCGTTGTAATAGGTGCCAAATTTACAACGGTCATAAAATGCCCGTTTTAACCGATGCCAATTTTACGTTAATTAATATTTTATATTAAAAGTTACTATTAAATAATTTATAATTAATATTAAAAGTTAGTATTAAATAATTAATATTAAAAGTTACTATTAAATAATTTATAATTAATAATTAACTTTTAATAATTAATACTTAATAATCAAAGTTTAATATTTTATATTTAATCAATTTATAATTTTAATAATTATTACTTAATAATTTACTATAGTTTAATAATTAATAATCAATAATTATTGATTAATTTACTATTTAGTAATATATTAGTAATTAATAATTACTATTACTAATTAAGAATATATACATGATAACTAGTATTTAGCTAGTTATTTAAAATTTTAAAATTTTCTAAAATAAATTTAAATATAGTGAAAATAAGGGATACATCTCTAGAATCAAACTTAATACACAAAAAATCCTCCCCAAAAAATAGATATAAATTACATACCTATTTTCAAACACTGCAATTTTCTTCCCTAAAATACACATCTGCTCCATTGCTGAACGTTGATTCTTCGTATATGGATGTTATTCTCACATCAATAATTAAATTTTGCACCCCATTAATTATCAATCTTTAAAACGCAATAACTTTTTGTAGAAACGACGGATTAACAAACTGTTTCCACCATTAAATTCAAAAATTCAAAAGTAAAAATTTATAATAAAAATTAATATTGTCATACTCATCTAGATATTTTCTTTTAATTAAAGGTTTTTTTTTCTATTTAACTAATTTTTGGCTCGGCTCTTTGAATTTTTTGGCTCTGCTCCTTAAATTTTTTGGCTCCGTTCCTCTAAATTTTGGCTCCAATCCAAATAGCTCCATTCCATTATTTTATATTCCTCTTCCCCCATTTTCGTCTTTACCATCTCCTCACCCATTCACTATTCCTTCGCCAGATCCACTTTCCCCAAATCGTCCAATACCCATTCTCTATTCCCACTCGTCTATTTTATATTCCACTTCCCCCAAATCGTCCACCACCAGATCCACTTCCCCCAAATCTAGGTTTCAGCGATTGCTCTGAACATCCCAGCAATGTACGAAATGTAATTCGCCATCTCAATTCGCTCATAATATGTTAGGCTCTTTGGTTTTTTGTTAGTTTGGGATCGAGGACTGGTCATGGTGGAATGGCTTGTAATGGAGTTTGTGGTGATTGGATGGGTTCGGGTGTGGACAAATTGCAAAGAAGAAGGAGGTGAATATCAAGAAATAAAAGAAGATGGAATTCGATGAAGGGTTAACCCATGGTATGTGTGCATATGACGGCAATTAATCGCTAATTCAGTGGATTGAGTTTTCCGTGTTTTAATATTACTATTTTTCTTCTTAGCAGTTTCTTTTGGTTTTAAGTCAGCTGATGATTACTACTTCAATTCCATGTTTGCTAACCAACTTGCCCGTATAACATAATTTATTCTAATTTTCATTTGCTTTCATCTAGCAAACAGTTTCATCTGTTTTCCATGTTTGCTCCAGCCGCATCTTCGCCCGTATCCATACGGAATACAAGAGCCGACCCGGCCGAATTCATCCCTAGTATCGTAAATAGTTCCTCCCGTATCGGACTTTCAAAACCTTCTTGGGTTTTCAAGACCGAGGTAAGATTCTCAAATCTAAAACCTAATTCACAAATTAGCGCCTGTAGGAAGTTTCTTTATACGCCTATTATTGTAATTTACTTCTACTTTTGAGTTATCTGTAACTTATATGAAAATAATGTGTTGAACTTGAACAAGTCTATTCCGATTATATATTGGATAATATACAATTGGAGTTGTTGGACACTTTATTTGCAATTATAACACTCTTTTTAATATAAATATGATGCCTCCACCCACATATCGACTCAATTGCTTCTGTACGCTTGTTGAGTATCATATCTTGTTCGATTGAATGCAAATCGCTCTACATGTATACATTCGTTGTGTATACCTGCAAATGTATATAATTTTTCCTGCATATAAAGCATGTTGTTGGACTATGTTTTGCTTTTAGTTTTCAATACATGATTTACATTGCATATTCTTGCTCCAATAATGTTCTGAAACTGTATAGTTTAAACTAATAGAGTCACAACTAACTACTTATGCATGAAATGACACAAATTTTTGCGATAGATGTACCTTTATTTCCATTTTAATTAAGGAACAAACATTGTTTTAATTCCCATTTTTGTAGCAAATGTTTCCAAAGAAAATATACTCACATATTGGCAGCTCCTTGAGTTGCATGTTTTTACTAGTTTTGTTAAGATTACGCTCGTTGTAAAAAAAAGGCTACACCATATGAAGTTTGGGAAGGTTGAAATCGTTTAACCAATTAAGTTACTTGAGCGAACATATGCCATCCACGTTATGCAAGTTTATACACATAGCAGTTTTTTTTTCTTCTACTTCAATGCAGGAACTGAGCTTCTAAAAACAAACAAATGTGCACAATAGTGCGAAAATTCGAACCCTATGCTTGTGTAATTTTACCATCTACTTGGTATTTACACTAATCCGACTAAAATAATTGAACAGTCACCTTGAAATGTATTGTGTTTTTTGAATTGTTATAGTTCTTCAAACTGTCAAATATAAACAATCATTAATTTCAGACATGTGTGTACAAGCATAAACAATAATGCAAATTGCTTATTCGAAGTTGTTTATTTATGCATGTAACATTTACTCTTGTTTGAGAGAATGCACAAATAATACATACATGTATTCATTTTACCCAGATTACTTTATACCAAGCTGTAAGATATATATTTTTCTGAAGAAATTGGAAACATGTTGAGGTAGAACATTGTCAATACATGGCTGTCTTTATCACAACGTAAATGATTTTAATGCAGTGCATTTATTATTTGTTTGTAGTCCAATGTTTATAAAGAAAAAGTCATGAAATCGGATCAACCTTGCGTTGTTTACTTTAATAAAAAGATAATATTTGCTTAGGATATCATGAAGTGTATGATTGCCACCTGATGATTAGCAATATTCCTAAAATAACGCTCATCGTTTGAAGAGAAAGTTGTGCTGAAGTTATAAGAGCTTGGAAAATAATCTTTTTTGGTAAACTACTACTTAATCGAACTTGTTCACATTTATATATTGTAATGAAATAAGGTTAAAACTTTTATTTGCTTTTTAATAATTTTAAATTTATGATTATACAATTTGAATCCATAGAAATATGTGGATTGAAATTTCATTTATATTCGATGGTTGGCAGCAATGATGTTATAATACTAATGTTATCCTTGCATTTTGACATTCAATGAAGATGCTTATGGGGAAATTTTAACTAAGATGCCTTGAACAAATTTAAAATCATGTTTTCATCATGCACTTTGCAGGTTTACTTCTGTCCCTACACATTTGTTCCATCACTGGATAGATGTAGACTGATAATGTTTCAAATGTACGATCCACGAATATGTTGTCATATTTTAGCGTTACATACCAAGTTATACGATGTAAGTTCTTTTCGAAAAGGTATGATTGCTAACGTAAATTTGAATTCATAAAAATATGTGGAGGATATTTTCATTTATACTTTTTGGTTCGAATCTCGCATCTGACAACCATCGTCACCAGTCCTATGATTTGGAACATGTTTAGGGGTCCATTGCATACTCCTTAGGGGTTTATAAGTGGAAGCTTGGTTCTCTAAGATATCAGAAGGAAATAAATAAATGAACGAATGAATAAATCTGTTGCAATTTAGCAAGATCAATAAGTTGGTAGTAAGAAGCAAATATAAATCAAATTCACTAGAATATGTGTCATATGAAGCATCCTAGTCACAAAACTTTTCTTTATGCTGATATATATATCAGAACCATGAATGAATAAGGGTCAACATTCTATCAATATTCTATAAGTGCCTGTATTTTTAATTTTACTTCTCTTATCTTATTAGGCTTATACCATAGAGCTGGAAGTCGAAGTAGCCAAATTGAAACAACAAAACCGGGAATTGGAGAAGAAAAAGTATCTTGTTCCTGAACTTGCAAACATTTAGTGGCATCTGCAAGGAAGTTAGTAGTTTATATATGAAACTTTTAACTTTGTTGTGAAAAAGCTCAATGAACTTTTATAGCTTCTATGAGCCGCTGTATATGCATTTTATGTTGGAATATGCTCTAATTTCCATATGTTACTTCAATTTTGCAGGCTGAGATCATGAAAACACAGAAAAATCAGAGGGAAAAAACCATGAGGCATTTCGTAAGCTGATGGATAAACATGTTTCTTTTGGAATTCTTATAGGAAAATGCCATTGGAATGATTATTATGCTCAGGTTAACTCCAGATTTAATTTTACAGGATGTTACAGACTATATATTCAGTGAATTTTCATCATCTAATTTTTATGTAGGTTAAGGACTTGTCGGCTATCTTAGATTTGTTATCTAACACCTCTGGTCTAACTGCCAAAGAAGCTTTATGCTTATGTGTTAATGCTTTTTGTATTTGGCTATTATGAAACTAGTTGTCATGTGTATGTTAGAATTATGTCAATATAAACTTATCTAACTTTTTGGAATGTGTTGGAATTTTATGACTCTAGCTTTTAGTCTTTTCGTATGTAATTTTGGTTGTTTTATGATAATATTTATTACTCGTTAAATTATTCATTATTGGTATGGATGTACTACATGGATACTGCTGTAATTTTTTTTTAAAATTTGCATTTATTTTGAAACAGTTAGAGCATGTTGTTATACGACCTTTTTACAATGGTTTATGCAGTTGTCAAAAGGGATTTCGCAACGGTCAATGCATGTTGTGAAATAGGCTATGCAACTTGTATGGTAGTACGTTGCAATGGTCAGAAATCGTTGCAATATCATGTATTCAACGGGCTTTAATTGTTGTCATAGAATCTATTACAAGGGCCGATGCCCATTGTAAAAAGGTGTATTACAGCGGTCTTTTACAACGTTTATTGCTCGTTGTAAAATACGGTCGACCTATTACAACGAGGCCTAATACAACGGGCACATGCCCGTTGTAACGACCCTGAATTTTTGATATTCAAAATGTGAATATTTAATTGAGTTTAAATATTCGAATGATAATTTAATTTGAAATTCAAATATCAGAATGAATTTGACGATTAAATTATTGAATTTAATTATTAAATTTGGGTAAAAATTTGAATCTTCAGTTCTAAGCCGATTAAAAATAATATGAAGTCTTAGAAAATTCATATTGATAATTCGAAAGGTACTTGAACTTTCAGAATTGAATTTGGAACTGTTTTGTTCGGTTTTGAAATTTTGTTGTTTAAATTGAATTTAAAAATAGCGGTCCGGGGCACAGTCTCGGAAATTGACGAAACCAGTTCCATTGGATCCGTAATATTGTATTGTTATCGGATTTCAATTTTCGTAACATTCGGAGTTGTTGTGTGATTGTACGATATATAAACGCCTCGATTGGAGATCGGAATTTTTGGTTTCGTTTTCTAAACAATTCAATTTTGAATTTAAAATTTAAAGATAACATATATGTATTTAATATAATATTTTCTCAGAGAAAATTTAACACGTTCCTCCCTCATAGAACACGCGTACTCTCTAAAACGAACAACCCAACACGTGTAATTGGAGATAACCGAGCTATCTTTCTTTCTCTTTCTTTTACGAAATCAGAACAATCTCATTCAAAATAAAATAAATGGCCGAAGCCTCTTTCCAAGCTCGAAATCGAGAAAATTCAAAACAAATGGCTGAAGCCTTTCGTATATAAATAAAATAAAATAAATAAAAAAATGAGATCGAATTCGAGAGGGAGAATGGTAAGGGGTATCGCGCGAGCACAGATCGCGATTCAAAGCCAGTTCGTCAATCGCGTGTGAATCTGGGAGCTGCGAGTGGGAAACTGGGAGAGTGGCGTGTGGGTTTTGCTTGATCGCGATGAAGAAAGGGGATCGACGGCGTGTACGGTGGCACCGTGGGAGTCGAACTGGGAAGTCGCGAGGGGCTATGGCGATAGGGGCGACGTGGTCTCGGTTGGTGATTTCGAAATCGATGAAAATGGTCAAGAGTTGCAATGAGTTAGTTGGTCAAAGTCGGGCTGGAAGTGGTGGAAGCTTGGCGAGGCGAAGGTGCGATTACTGGTCCCAAATCAATGTGGAACAGGCAGCGGCTAGGGTTCGTTCCAGTAAGGTCAAAATTTGGAGAAAACAAACTGGAACAAAAATGGATGGCAAATTAAAAGCGAAGGTGAGATCTTCTCACTCAAAAATATATTTGGATTGCAGTTATTGTTTGATTGACTGTTTGGATGTGAAATTAGATATAGTAGGATATATCTATATATATATATAGCAATATATACATATTGGCATATGTATATATTGGATTGATTGATTTCCCGCCTTGTATAGCGGATGAGACCCTATTACGCCGTTAGTAAGCGGATGATATTTTATAAAATCCTATATACCACGATATTCCACCTCGAAGTGGAATTGGTATTGTGCTAACATCTGTGGATGCAGGGAAACAGGTTGGAGGGATCCAAGTGGATTCCTCAAATTGTTGAATATTATTTCATATGTGAATGATGTGATTTATTGAAAATATGTAGATGATTTATTGATAATTGAAATTGTTGAAGGCTAAATTTTAGCCGAATGTATTTTTGGTATCGTTGGATACCAGAAATAAAAATCAATTGGATTTTGAAATTAAAGTGGAAAACTTTAAGTGAATTTATTTTTAAGAATGAAATTTATTGAAAGAAGGAATTTTAAAGTATTAAAATGGATTGTCGAAATCTTATTGAATAAATTCCAAGATATGGGAAAAGAATTTTATAAATGAATTTTGAATTATTTGGAAGATTGGGAAATTTATTTGAAATGGAATTTTAAATGGTTTGGAAAATATAAAAGAATTTATTTTAAAAGTGATAAATTTGTTAAAATCCAATTGATAATTGATTTTGTATTGAAGAAATAAATCTTTGGGAAATCGATATAAAAATCTATTTGGTGTTTAAATGAAAATCGATTTTTGGTGTTGAGAATAAAATTATAAATCGATTTGTAAAATGATTTGGTATTTGGGATAAAAATTAGAATCAATTTGAAATATGATATTTGATTCGGTGTTGAAGTAAAATTAGAAATCAATTTGGAATTTGATTTGGAGTTTAAAATAAAATTGAGAAATCAATTTGAAAGTCGATTTGATGTTGAAAATGAATATTTGAGAATGTAAATTCCGAATAGAATTTATAAAGGAAAGGGAAATTTGTTTTAAAAATAAACGTTGATTTATTTTTAAAGTATGAGAAATATGATTTGGAATCGGGTTTCAAAGTGATGAAGTGTGGAAATAAATTTACTGATTGGGATGTAAATTTAAAATAAATCGATAATGATTTATTTCAGTGATTTAAATGAATGTAATTTGGAAATTGTTTTCAAATGGTTGAAGTATAAACCATATATCGGGAAGATATTTGAAATTTAATAATTTGGGAAAATTATTTGAATTTGATGATTGTTATGAATATTGTTGATAGTTAAATCACCGACTATCAATATTGCCTTTGAAATGGCACTTGAATTGTTTTAAAAACGAACGCTTATTATTCGGTTTAGCCGGGAAAGGACCTTTGTGTCAGATAACCCATTCCGAATAATAATACGACGATATGGATCGTATTGAAGACCGGTGATGAAGACCGGGTATTTGTGAAAACGGTAGGATGACCTATCGATTGTCTCTGCACCGTTAGCTACGGTATTGAGATTTCCTTTGTGATGGGAAGTTTTATTGGGATTGTGAATATCCGGATTTGCAAGGGCTTCTTCGGAAGTGCCTTCGGTTCTGTTCGAACCCGGAACAGACATGTATGGTTACGTGTCTGACATTACATTTTGAGATATAAAGCTGATTTCTTTCAAATACATTTTTGTTGGTGGCGGAGAATTTATTCTCTTAGCTTAACACCCTTCTCTGAGACGTACGAGTTCAGAGGTTATGTAGTTGAAATTTATCAGCGATATATTCCCAATATGGTAATGTGGCATGCTGAGTGTTGCTGTGATAATGATCATTTATTTGATCATTTGTGATCAAAGCACGACTTTGTGAAAAAGCGTAGCTTTGTGGACGAGACTTCGTCAGGCCTCACAACCCGGAAATGGTCGAAACAGGAATGTTGCGGCAAGGTTATGAGGGTCGCGCCCTTTAGGGTATGTCATTTCCTTCTGGAAAGGGGTGGTATCATGGTATGGAGCCCAGATACTTACTCATGTGGATACACTTATTTATTATGTGTGATGATGCTACCGAGCGCTCGGATAAAGGTCCCAAAGGACCGGGTGATGACATATTCGTGAGTTACCTGTTACAGGGGTAACCCGACCTTGTTTGGCAAAGAGCAGTTTGTCTCTCGAGACGTCCAGCCAGAGGCGATCCCATTCGGCAGGAGGAAAGGAAGTTCCTTAGCCTGACCATTTGTTGGAAATCCATTTCCCAATACGAAATTGTACGGTTTTAGTTGTAGAACCTGCCATTTACGTATGGTGGTCACCACTGTTTAGATTGTAGCTATAGTAGGCATACGATACTGGTCGTATGTTGGCTAAGATTAATATTATACTTTCGAAATGTTTTCCACACTAGACATTAATAATAATAATCCAATGATTGGCGTAGTAAGCATCTTTGACTATCATAAGAAGAAATCTCCTCCAATTCTGCGTTTGCATTGTGTGTGTGGTGGGAGGTCTTATGGTAGTTTCATTTTCCAAAAGCATTGCGAATCTGTTTTCTTTTCTTTGTGAAAATAACTGTTTTACGATCTCACACCAGTCACCATGACTGACTCGGAGTTTATTGTTCCCTTCTAAACTCTGGGTGCCCAAATTTTTCCACACAGGCAGCCTAGAGTTATTTTTATCAGGATATTCTGGATATTCTGGAGCTTTGGAGATGAGTTGGATGGCGAGACGTACTTTCGTACTTGTTTATTATTTCCGCTGTGTATTCTGTATGAGGACAGGTTTATATAACTGTCCATTATTGTATTGAGTTGTATATTGACTCTGATTGATGTATGTATAAACTGATATAGTTCTTTGTTTTAAAAGACAAGTGATTATCTATTATATATTGTTCCGCTGCGAATGTGAGATTCTGTTGTTGTTTCTGCTTCTGTGTTTTTGTTCTTTTTCTTCTTCTGTCTTCTTCTACCTCTTCTTAAAATACTAATGGTTTGGTTTTCCGGCATTTGATTGGGTCGCATTTGTTACAGTGGACGTATTAATGTCGACTTTCGAGCGTCGAAAAGTCGAGTCGTTACACCCGTTGTGAAATCCATATTACAACGGGCACTGCCCGTTGTAAAAAGGCTGTTTTGTTGTAGTGTATATCTATAAGTGTATATACGCACACATATGTGTTATTTATATGTATGTATATATATTTACTTGCGACATCTTACGGTGCAAAAACATTTGCGATGAGGCTTGTTTCCGACGCATCTTCCTTTCAGCACTTTCTTCTTCTCCTTCTTTTGCCTTCTTTCATCTCTGCAAACTTTGAAGCACTCCTTGACATCCCTACAGTCTCCCACGATTGTTCTGCTTTGCACTTCACAGGTGCCTTTTCTCGCATCTACAATATGGCAACATGTTGATAAATAAACTGGTACTAATCACAATACAATTAATGCAAGTTAAATTAAGTACAAAGCTCGGGCAACTTACTTCACATTTTAGTTATTTTTTCTGACCTACTAAGCCTGACACTCATATTCAAAATAGATTTGCTATTATGTTTCTCACTCACCATAATACAAACATAAGACCTTATTTGAGAAGAACAAACTTGCATGGTTGATCAATGAATTGGTCTAACACTATGCTCGCATTCTTCTTAACATATACTAAGTATCACCATATCAAAAACTTAATACGCACTTACACACAATTCCGAATAATTTATTTGGCTTATCAGCAAAAACTCTTAATGTTTAGTACCTAATGTGGTGATAAGTTGGATTAAAAATCCAAGGAGCAGGAGAGTAGTCTACAAGTGTGAAGTAGACGCCATAATCTCTTACTGTAATTGATTGTTGGAGATGCTCTAGGAGGCAATGAAGCATGTCTTATATAATATTTTAAATAACTTTCTCACGTCATCCAATGTCATACGTCTTGTCATCTCTTATTAATGGAGAACGAGTCAGTAATTTGTATGGCTGAATATGTCATTTATTTTTAGAAGAACCGAATCGTGGATGCTTTTCTCCAAGTTCCAACTTGCCCCATATAATTATTCACGTTCACTGATTTGATTGCCTAGCAATCCCACTAGATGAGCAGTAACTATATTTCTAGTTAACATATGCCCAAATGATAATCCACCTTCTAAAATTGTACTTTCTTCATTGATGGATGGGTAGCTTTGATTTCAAAGTTTCACCGTAAAAGAAGAAAGTCATAATAAATTAATGCCAATGACATTAAAAATGAGTTAACACATGTTGTATAAACAGGTAATCTATGATGAGCTCACTTAGTTCTTCTTACGGGATTAGGGTTGTATGGATTTTTATTTGATATTGGTTAGAAATTAGTGTAAATAATAAGATAAATAAAAAAATAATGTAAAGAGAAGAGAGGTGAGAATTTTAGACTTAAGAAAATGGGTATTCATTCATAAGCAAACTGTTACATTAGCATATACACATACATGCATACATGTGTATGTATGTTTATACACACGCATATAAACACACGCACAAATATTAAATATTTGATTCCCATTAAAAAGGAAAAATAACAAAATGGCTAATAGATTGCCACATGTCATGGGCTATGAAATGAAGTGTTATGAAATAACGTTTGTTTCATGTAACTGTGTATCGGGTAAACTTACCCGTTTATTACAAAGCAGCCCAATAGGCTCATATACTTGTATTAGTACAAAGCAGTAGTGTAACCGAATGTATATCATTGCATCAATAAAGAAAAGCATTTTCATTTTACAATTCAGATACATTTTATCGGTTTTCTTAACTTGGTATTAGAGCCACTCAAACCTAACGGTTAGCCAACGAGTGTCGTGCCTACCTTCATCAGAGATTCATTATCACCTGAAGGTGGCTGCATTGGTGGTGATCTTCTCAGATTCATCATCATCATTGAGGATACCATATTACCCACTTCTTGAATATAGATTTACAGTTCTGTTTCAAGAACTATAAACCTGCATATTTGTTTTTCTGCATATCTGATCATCACTGCTTTTCTTTCCTTGTGCCTCGCCAACAAAGAATTATCAAAAAGAAATTCATCACCTGATACTTGTTGGCTGCACAGTGTCTATCAGTCATCACTTTTACAGTGCTCTTCATCTTGTTATTCTACTTTCTTGTATCTTGATTTGTTAGATCTCATCATGGCTGAAGGCAATGGCAATGAGGCCGAAAGCTCTCAAAACAAATCAAGAACTGCTACATCACAACAGTTAGCAAATCAAGATATGATCAAGACAATGATAAAGCCACAAAGTCAGATAATCACAATATAGTTAGATGATTCAAACTACTTAAAATGGAAAATTCCAATCGAAACTTCCATAAGAGGTTATGACATCAAAGAATATGTTCTTGGCATAATTGTTGTTCCACCAAAGTATATTACAGATAATAAGGGGAAACTGAGTGTAAATAAAGACTATTTGAATCATCAACGACAAGACAGTCTCATCAGTTCATGACTCTTATCTTCAATTGGTTTAAACATTTTACCACGACTTATACGATGCAAATCATCACATGAGATTTGGCATTCTATAGAGCAAGCATTCAATACACAGTTAGTTGTAAAAGTTTTACACTACAAAAGGCAACTGCAAAACTTAAAGAAACATGGCATGAATATGAGAGACTATCTAAACAAAATCAAGATTATGTGTGATCAACTTGGTGCAGTAGGACATAAAGTGTCAGAGGCTGAACATGTATTGTCAATATTAAGTGGCTTAGATGATGAATATGATGATGTTGTTGCTATAATTTCTTCTAAGGAAAGAACTCCTTCTATTGACTATGTGCACTCAATTCATCTCTTTCATGAGGGAAAAATTGAGGTAAAGAAACCAATTATCAATGATTTTACTGCCAATTATGTGTCCAAGAATATAAAAAAAGATACAATAATAAAAACCAAAGAGGTGGATCATCTAACAGATCCAGAGGTAGAGGAGGCAGGTGGAAAAACAACAATAACAGGTTGAGGTGCCAAATTTGTGAAAAATTTGGACATAGTGCAAACAAATGTTATTTCCGATTTGTTAGCAATTTCACACCTAACCGCAAGGAACCAATAATCAAAGAAACTATCAAAGTGAAAATATGATCGACTTACAGCAAGATGCAAAGAATCAGAAAGGAAACACTGCAAAAGTTAAAGACATTTCAGATGACAGTTGGTTTCCAAACTCAGAAGCAACAAACCATGTGACTAGCAATCTTGCAAATTTAAATCTTGGCAATCAAGAGTATAAAGGTAAGCAACATATACATATGGGGAATGGTAAGTCTATAAACATCACTCATATTGGCAATGCATATATCAATGGTACTAGAAAACTCTACTTAAATAATTTGCTTAAAGTACCTCTGATTAGAAAGAATTTATCGAGTGTTTCACAATTTGTCAAAGACAATTATGTATATTTTGAACTCTACCCTAATTATTGTCTTGTTAGAGATCTTCTAACCAATGAACTTCTTTTACAGGGTAAGGAATGTAATGGACTTTACAAGTTTAATGTCAACAACTCAAGAAATCAAATGCATAGAGATAAGTGGTGTAACTATTCAGAGGTAGCTCAAGCAAACATGTGTAAAACCTTTGATAAATGGCATTGTAGACTAGGTCATGTAAATGCAAAAGTTGTAAAACAAGTGCTAAGCAACAATAATATTCCTGTTGAAAATATTTCTTTGCCATATGTATGTACTTTTAGCCAAATGGGTAAAAGTCACAAACTAGCTTTTACCGATTCCACAACTAAGTATTCCAAGGCATTAGAATTAGTTGTCATTGATTTGTGGGGTCCTCCTCCTATCTGTACTGATTATGGATACAAAAATTACATATCCATTATAGATGCTTATTCAAGATATGTATGGATTTATTTCTTAAAATCAAAATCTGAAGCATCCAATGTTGCGATTCAATTTATTAGTCTGGCTGAAAGACAAACTGACAGTCAAGTAAAATATTACAAACTAGTGAAGGAGCAGAATTTTATCCTCTGAAAACTATTTACAAAGAAAAGGGATTGTTCATAGAACAACATGCCCTTATACTTCTGAGCAAAATGGTCTAATAGAAAGAAAACAAAGGCATATTGTAGAAACTGGTTTAACTTTATTAGCTCAGGCTTCCTTACCTTTAAAATTTTGGCCTGATTCCTTTTCTACTAGTGTATATTTAATAAACAGGCTGCCAACAAAAATCTTGGGTTTCAAATGTCCTATGGAGGTACTATTTGATTGAAAACTAGATTATCATGAGCTAACAAATTTTGGATGCTTGTGTTTTCCTTGTTTAAGACCTTATAATGCTCATAAGTTAAATTTTAGATCATCTCCTTGTACATTTCTAGGATATGCAGCACACAAGAAAAGATATAAGTGTATAGATGGTAATGGAAATTTTTTGTCTCTAGACATGTCGTTTTTAATGAACAAAATTTTCCATTCAATGATGTGAACATAAAAACTTCACAAAATGTGCATAATGCAAGATTTTCTTACCATCAATACCTGATTTAGCTATGAGAATATCAATGAGACAGGTCAAGCATCACGCCAAGATACATCAAACTCTGTTGCTAATGATGTTCAAAGATAGGAATTTGACAGTTCCTACCAAAGTGGACATAGAAGCAGAAGCTTGTCTAAATCTAGTCAACCAATTGATGATTCAGAACCTCCAATTGATTAGCTTGAAGCCTCAACAAGCAATACTGATCAACCTACTACTCAACAAATCACTCCTGAAAATACTGGTAAACATATGATCATAAGAGCAAAAAGAGGCATATTCAAGCCAAAAATATATAATACAATTGCAGAAAATGATGAGCCAAAAACATACTATCAAGCTATTCAGAATGAAAAATGGAAAGCAACCATGAATGAAGAGTATGAGGCACTGCTAAGGAACAAGACATGGGAACTTGTTCCATTACCAAAAGACAGAAACATCATAGGATGTAAATGGACATACAGACTAAACCAATGCTTCAATTTCTAAATACAAGGCAAGATTGGTGGCCAAAGGTTATTCACAACAGAATGGTTTTGATTTTAGTGAAACCTTTTCATCTTTTGTGAAACCAACATCAATCAGAATAATTATTACAATTGCCTTGCATAGAAATTGGATGATAAGGCAACTTGATGTGAATATTGTTTTTTAAACGGTGTTTTACAGGAAGAAGTTTATATGGAGCAACCATTTGGATTCAGAAAAGACAGTCCTCAGCAACTTGTATGCAGGTTAAAAAAGGCAATTTATGGACTGAAGCAAGCATCAATGGTCTAGTTTGATAAGCTCAAATTAACCTTGGTTAAAATGGGTTACTCATCAACCAAATCAGACAACTCAATATTTATAAAGTTTGATAATAATAACTCTACATATATACTGATATATGTTGATGATATACCTATTACAGGAAGCAATCAGATGGAAATCGGCAATACAATCAAACAACTAAATGAAGCATTCTCTATTAAGGATCTTGGAAATTTAAACTACTTCCTGGGAATTGAGGTCAACAGAGAATCAACTTCAATTGTGCATTTAAATCAAAGAAAATACATTACAGAGATTCTCATGAGAGCCAAAATGGAAAATTCAAATCCTCTACCTACACCCATGATCAGTAACCTACATCTATCAAAGGACAAAGGAGAACTAATCACAAACATCAAACAATACAGAAGTATAGTGGGAGCTCTACAATATGCAACCATCACGAGACCAGAAATTTCATTAGTGTAAACAAAGCAAGTCAATTTATGCAAAACCCACTTGATCAACACTGGAAGGCTGTGAAAAGAATACTGAGATAATTAAATGGGACTCTAAATCATGGTCTGACTCTACGATCAGGCAAGACTTTAAACATCACGGCATATGCAGATGCAGACCGGGCAATAGACTTGGATGACCGAAAATCCACAACAAGCTATTGTATCTATTTGGGTCAAAATCAAATTTCATGGTGCTCAAAAAACAATCAACCATTTCTAGATCTAGCACCAAAGCAGAATACAGGAGTGTAGCAAGTGCTACAGTAGAGATTATTTGGATTAAATCTCTAATGAGTGAACTAAAAATAAAAGTTCATAATAAGGCTACAATCTGGTGTGATAACATGAGTACAATAGCTCTAACGGCCAACCCAGTATTACATTCAAGGACTAAGCACATGGACTTGATATATACTTTGTCAGAGAAGAAGTAATAAAAGGAAATATTGTTGTAAATCACATACCGACATCTTACCAGATCGTAGATATTCTTACAAAGCCTCTGTCAAAGATAAACTTTCTTCGACTAAAGAAGGATCTAAAGGTCACTGAACTGAGCAACGACCTTTTAGATACTCGGAAGGCTCAAGCTCAAAGAAATCGAAGTCAATCTGAAAGCTATTCAAGCTAGCCATGTCTATTGAGTCTCTTTAGTAATTTATCATCTTATCGAAGCATCACAACTGTAACATCTCGGATTTTTCGCGTTCGAAAATCGACATCCGTACTACACATTGTACTAGAATGCCGCAGATTCGACCGTTCAAATCCGATTTGTCAGAGCTTATAACACCATTAAGTATAACAACACAGCGGAAGAAAAAGAGTATATCAACATATATATAACATTGATACAATGACAGATACAAAAATCTGATACAATAGAATGATACAATAGATATCAATATACATCAGAGATATGATACAAGAAATAGCAGCAGAAAGAAAAATAGATAACACCAGCAGCGGATAGAATATCTCCAATAGAATGCTCCAATCCATAGCTAGCGGAAAGCAAGGTTAGTCCATGAACTCCAAGAACTGAACTAGCTCCAGATAATCTACTAAACCTGAATATCTGAAAACCCCAACTCTAGACTGCTCGTGTGGAAAATGATGGGCACCCAGAGTTTAGGAAGGGAACAATAAACTCCGGATCAGTCATGGCACTAGTGTGAGCAACAAAAACAGTTTATCTTTAAACAAACACAAAAGAATTTTAAACATTGAAAACCGCAATGCTTTTGGAAAATGAAACTACCATAAGACCTCCCGCCACACACACAATGCAAACGCAGAATTGGAGGAGATTTCTTATTATGATAGTCAAACATGCTTACTACGCAAATCATTGAATTATTATTATTAGTGCATAGTGGAAAACTTTTCGAAAGTATAATATTAATCTTAGCCAGCATAGGCATTTCACACTATGCCTACTATAGCTACCATCTAAACAGTGGGCGCCACCATAAGTAAATGGCAGGTTCTACAACTAATATCGTACACGGTTCATATTGGAAGATGGATTTCCAACAAATGGTCAGGCTAAGGAACTTCCTATGCCACATAGGAACGCCTCTGGCAGGACGCTCCGAGAGACAACCTGCTCTCTGCCAACACAAGGCCAGGTTACCCCTGTAACTAGGTAACTCACGACTATGCCATTCCCCGGTCCTTTGGGACCTTTATCCGAGGCCTCGGTAACCAACATCACACATAATAATAAAAATGTGTCCACACAAGTAAGTATCTGGGCTCCATACCATGATACCACCCTTTTCCAGAAGGAAATGACATACCCTAAAGGGCGCGACCCTCATAACCTTGCCGCATCATTCCTGTTTCGACCATTTCCGGTCTGTGAGGTCCGACGAGGTCTCGTCCATAAAGCTACGCTTTTCACAAAGCTACGCTTTGATCATAAATGATCAATAAATGATCATCAACACAGCAACACTCAGCATGCCACATTACCAAATTGGGAGTATATCGCTGATAACCTTCAACTACATAACCTCTGAGCTCGTACGTCTCAGAGAAGGGTGTTAAGCTAAGAGAATAAATTCTCCACCACCAACAGAAATATATTTGAAAGAAATCTTCTTTATATCTCAAAATGTAATGTCAGACATGTAACATACAAGTCTGTTCCAGGTTCGAACAAAACCAAAGGCACTTCCAAAGAAGCCCTTGCAAATCCGGATATTCACAATCCCGATCGGACTTCCCATCACTTAGGAAATCTCTATACCGGAGCAACTCAGTGCAGAGACAATCGATAGGTTATCCTATCGTTCTCGCAAATACCCGGTCTTCAACACCGGTCTTCAAATGCCATCCATATACGACGTATCATTATTCGGAATGGGTTATGTGACACAAAGGTCCTCTCCCGGCTAAACCGAATAATGAGCGCAATATTCAAAAACAAATGGATAATGGGATTTCAATTAAGTCACAACTTATTACCCAAAACCTTTCTTCAAATGGTTTAAACAAATTACCATTTAATCTTTTTTAAAAGATTCATCTCACAAAGTTCACACAGTTTCACAAAGATTTATTCATAGATTTTCCAAATCAATTTCCATTTCAACTGGATTAACTCGTTAAATCTTTAAATCAAAGATTTAACTGATAGCTTTCAAAATAATTCCATTTCGAATGGTTTAAACAAATTAATATTTTAAATCTGTTAAAATAAACAGATTCAATTCATAAGCTTTCAAAAAGAATTCATTCATAACTTGGAAAACCATTTTTCTATTTAATCTTGAAATTCCTTTAATTAAATTGGAATTTCATTTCTTATATGAAAGCTTTTATCATTTGAAAACAAACAGTCTCATTTTGGAAAATCTGATTCATTCATACGAGTTAAAGTCTTTGGGTTAAATTCAAATTCTCAAAATTATACTTTTAAAATGGTTTAACTTCATATAAACACATTTATAACATCTTAACCAAAATTTCCAAACATGGAATTCAATTCCAAATTCTGAATTCAAATTCAAATTAATTTATTTAAATTGGAAATTTTACCAAGTTATTCAAAATAACTTTCATCTTAAAAACCCCATTTCAAAAGCTTTAACCTTTAACCCAAATCCATTTCAAAAATCTATTGAAATTAAGATTTAAATCATCTGTGAGTTAACCGATTTCCTCATGAAATCCATATTTGTGTGTGTAAAAGTGTAGTCCAGGGGTTTCACACAGTAGTGCAACACATCATCCAATCATCACAGATTAAATACAACAATATATTTGATAAGCGGTATAATTATAACGCTTATTGTTCATTTACAAATCACAGATATATATGTCACAGATAATAAATTACATTACAAATAATAAATTACATTACTGATCACAACACAAATTAGTATATATCACAAAGCATCACATATCAGAGATATTAAACAATTCACAGCATTCAATAGAATATAGTCATCCATAAGTAAGACCAGTTAATTATCTGATTAACTCAAATCAGATTAATTTCTTTTGAATTTCTAATCCTGGTTAATTAACATTAACTAATTACAATTTTACACTACACCAGAAACAGCTTTTGATAGCGTTTCCAAAATGCTGTTATATGGTATGACAACGTTATTATAAACGCTGTATAACGACATGCTGTCGTAGATGCAAAAGTTTTAACAGCAAAATAGAAAACGCTGTAAAAAATTTGATACCACAGCGTTTATTAAACGCTGTTATATGACACAACAGCGTTAGAACAAACGCTGTATAACGACAAGCTATCGTATAAAGAGAACTTACAATAGCTTAATTTTAAACGCTGTGGAAATTATTCTTTTGAGAGCGTTTTATTTAGGCTGTTAATATTTTTATTACGGCGTTTAATGCATGCTGTGTTATGTTTTTACAGTTGGGATGATGTCTTACTACAGTTTACAACAGCGTTTAATAAACGCTGTTACTCACTATTTAATGATAATTACAACATGAATTAAACGCTGTTGTTTCTTCATTGACAGCATTAAAATAGATGTTGTCTTCTATTTATATGATTTTTACAGCATTAACATTCCACTATATTTGCATATTCCAGAACTACATTTTGAGTATAATCAAGCAACCAGTATATATAACATGTTCTAATGAATAATAATCTGTTAAATAAACTAGCTAAAACAATATTAATATACAAAAAACATCTATAAATCAAGTTTCAATAATATCCATAAACAAATATAACTCAGTAGACCAAGTTATCATAATATTGTTAAACAAAGATAAGGTATATGTTAAACAAAAATATAATATCAATAAAGTAAGTCCGCACCAAATGCCAACAGCAAAACGTGCATCTAAAAAGTTTCATATGCTTGCTACTTGCTACGGAAGAAGAATGTGCCATCGCCATCTTTAATTACCTGCGATGAAAAAATTTGAAGTCAGTGAGTAAACATAAATTAAAATCTAAACCCATCTGATAATCTCAATACAATTATTACAAGCAAATCAATATTTTTATCACAGTTCTCGGTTTACACTAATATATATTACATAGATGAGTTTTATTGTAGTATCCAACATTATTGTTAAGTATGATTTACATAGATGAGTTTTATTGTAGTATCCAACAATATTACACAATTAAGTGTTTCACAAGTATGATATAATAATGTAAAAATAACTAACAATAATTGAAGACAGAAATAAATAAGTCTAAATGATTGGTGGCAAGTCACAGCTGGACGCAAACTCTGGGCTTCAAAACAAAGACTTTCCTAGCTGGCAACTCCAGATTTATACATGCAACCATTCAATTAAAGAGAGGATGAGTTTAATTTCAACTTGGACACTACCATTTAACATGAGATAGGCACGTGATATCAGTTTGGTGAAATATGAACAGATGCAAGTCAAGAATATAATCTTACAGAAACAGATTTCATTTGGTTTCATATAATATAATATCTGTTCTGATGCACAATCAAAATTTTGCCAAATTGGTTAATGATCATATGGGAAATTGTTTGGTAGATAGATAACTTTGGTTAGATAAATATATATAATCATATCAAACACATATTTCATACCCAAGTTCCTATAACCTTTTACTTGAATACCATTGTGCATATCAATAGACATTCCAAGAGCAACACTGCTTCTATTGCTGATGCCGCTGCTATTTGTAAAATATGTAGCGGCGGTTTACGAAAATTTCACAAGAAAGATTTTCTTTTCAGAACATGCATTTAGAACTTTAGATTTCAAACAGTTTATAAATATAAATTACTTATGATGTAGTCAGTTGTTAAGGATTATCATTCATGTATGGGAGAGTACTAGTACGAGGCAATAAACAGGGATAGCGTTATCCATACATATGGACATAATCAGAACACTTTTAAAATTTAAAGTACTAAAAAACATCTAGTACAGCTTAGGTTTACAGACTGATTAAAGCATAAATATAGAATAATAACAAATGATCGTCATGTCATGTTACACAAGGGAAAAGCAATATATATACACAAAATAGAAATTACTAGAAACTGGTAAACAGAATTATTTTCACAATATGTTACTACATGACATGAAATATAAAAATGGTTTAAGCCATAAAAAACAGATGCCACAAGTTAAAAGGAAAGAAAATGCAAGGACAAGAAGTGTTACTTGTGTGCTTCATGAAGTTTATTAGCTGTTGCTTTTGAAACTACCAGGAAGCAAGGACAGGCTTCGCTTAACATAGATCTAAAAAAATCCTAGGTGACAAATACACATACAATTGCAGCTAGACAAGGACAGGCCACATTTAACAAAAACAAACCAAGGAGTAAGCTTATAGACACACATACAAAGGTGGCTTCTCAACAGGAACTAGTTGCAAAAGGAAAGGCATGACAACCTTCAAAAACAAACAAAGGAGTAAGGTTGTAGACACACATATGAAGTGGCTTCCAAACAGGAACAAGTTGCAAAAGGAAAAGCACGACAACCTTCTAACATTCTATTGCAAAAGGATGGGAAAGGAGAGGAGGAGGTCCACTCTAGTTTTGGAAGAAGAAGTAGTTCTAAAAGAGAACAGGAAGAGGTGACAGCAAGTCAAAAGGCATAGGGATCGATTTAAGATTTAAGACTCGGCCTAAAGCTGCGTTTGAAATCAGTTTAACATCAAATATATTTAGTATAGTATCGAACATAATCGACACCAAGCCAAATAGGGCCTAGCTATGGTTGCACCTAACCTCATGCATCACGAACCCATGTCCAAGATGAACAGACCTATTGAATATTGATGAGAGAGATAGAGCTAAAAGGGAACACTATAAGAGTAAGCGAGTTAAAAAATACATACATGACTGATAAATTAACCATTTTTCTTTACATAGATTGATAAGGTAAGGGGAAGTTTCCTTTATGTACTTTTACAATAAATGATGTATTTTCTTCTTTTGTTATTTTTTGAACCGAAAATAACAATCAATAAAGTTATTCAATTTTGATCAGATATTGTTCACCACTAGATGCATAAATACATGCCCATGAGAACTGAAACATTAAATCATAAGGGCACACTTGATAAAGAAGATAAATCAAGGTCAACATGTATAGTTAACAAAAATTTGCAAGATGATTTTTGACCAAATAAAATCATGTTAAAATAAAATTTTAACATCATAGATTGAAAACTGTATTATAAAATACATAAACAATCAATATTATTACCTCGCCTCTTGTTGTGTGTGGTCTGAAACAAAGCTTGCATCCATATTCTACCTTCAAAGCCTGCCAAGTACATATCAATGTTGAGTTGTAAATTAAAATAAAAAATATTTGCAAACAGTGGCATCAGAGCAAGTAAATCAACGCACATACTCAATGAAAACAATTTGATGGACTGGTAAATTTGCAAATAGTGGGTTGCCTAAATTATAGTGATTTTACCTAAACATGAACCATCGTCTTTCTCCCCTGACCTTGTTGTTCGGTATGTTTTCTCACCTATTTAGATTGCAATTTATTATTACATCTTAATTAGAGGTAAAGTTCTCTGTCCCATTAATCGATGCTACCACCTCTGGAATCATGGATCTATGATTTTGGAGAATAAGCATTCCTGAGATTGAAGTCAAATGCCAAGAAGCGAATGAAAGCCAGTTTTCCTGTTGAATTCACAAACACTATACAGCCATAGAACACACCCATTACTTGAACTAATAGTAGTCTAAACAACAAACATTATACTTCACAACACAAATGAACATCGAACTAAAACTCACATGCATACTATTATGTATAATAATGTAAAATTACATTTTAAAAAAAATAAAGAAATTGACCTTCAATAGTTGGAGAGGTCGCAACCAAAAATTTGTCGCGAAGCAGCAGGTTGCAGAGCATGAGGCAGCTGCGGACCAGGAGGAGGTTTGGGAGGTTGTTGCAGAGGTGCTTCAGAGGTGGCGACGGCAATGATCGTTGTAATGGTGACTAGGAAGAGACTGTGGTTTCTAATTTTTTGATTTTGTGGCTAAAAATGAATTAGCTGAATGAGTTAGAAATAGATATGGGAAGGATAAGGTTGGTTCACGGTTCAAAGCATGGTCCAATTGCCGGTTCATTGTTCAGCCGTCGGTTCTTACATAAAGATGGTTTAAATAAGCTTCGGACCGAACCAGCCTACGGTTCACGGTTTTTCGCGGTTGAACCACGGTCAGTTCCGGTCTTCACAACACTGGTCTAAACACACATAACATAATCATAGTTAATAAAAAAAAATCACATGGCAATTACAATTCCTAACCAAACATGTCTAAATAACATTTATTAAAAATATTTGTATGGTAATAAAGTGTGCTCTGTAGGTGGAAGGGCAATGTAGGTAAAAAGCTAAGAGAAGCTAAGCAGGAGTTGGATCACATCATCCATATAATTCAAGCGCCTTCAGTTCTTCGAGAAGAAACATCAAAGTTCAAAGTCCATGTTTCTCAGTCACGGGCTGAAGATGCAATGGAAACCTACCATGTTAAATGTATTACTCTTCAAGGTAAGCTATTACATAAAGCAAGATAATCTTATCATCGTATGATAATTCTGTGCCACATAATCATATCCAGTTAGTTTGACAGTAGCAAGATTGACACTATAATGCTATTTTCCACTACTAAGAAGTGTAAAAGAGCAAGTGACCTGGGTTACATAATAAAAACTAAATCTTACAAAGTACATGCTTTGGTCCATCTTTAGCTTGTAGAAGTGCTTGTTTCATAACTGGTAAAGTAATTCCTACAATCTACTATCAGAGAATATGTTTTAATTTTTAAACAATATTAGATTACACAAAGATAATTTAAAACATGTGAAATAAACAAATCATACAATATAGAGCATTACCTTTATGTTGATCTAAAAAGTAGTGATAACGTTATTATCACCTGCAACCTACAATTAGCTGGTTGTATTTTTTCTAAATTTTACCAAGTTTTCCAAATAATGTTCATATTTTACCAGCTTTGATCTGAAAAGGAAGAGAACTTAATATTGACAAATGCTACTTCTAACCTTAAAATCCATGTTTCCTAATGTGTCTTCTGAACCAGTAATATCTGAAAGAATGAGTGGGGTTTTGTCTCCTTCAAATTATCTTGTATCCAAAACCATGCCCATTGCAATGCTAGCATCAACAGAGTGCTTTAACTCCAGCATAAAAAAGAGCTAGCGACCTCCACAAATAGATGCCATGCCTCCAAGTAAATATATTTAGCGCTTCAATGGAAACCTTGAAGGTAATACAAATTCTTTCTAGTTCTAATTTGATACTTAGATCATATGAAAACAAACCTATGATTTATGTTATGATAACCTTTAATACCATACGTGTATATGCACCTCTTCTTCTTTAGAAAAGAATTAAATATACAAATCTATCGAGCTAAAAGAAAATAGAGAAGGTAACTATTAGAAAACAAATTCATCTCAAACATGTGGCAAAGTAGCATATCTATGACCACGAACTCAACATTAATTTAACAGTATCATTTTTCTTTTCACCATGTTATTAGCAATAAACTGATTACTTATACAAGGCCAAAGCTAATTACCTAACAAATAAAGAGAGTGACCTCATGTATAGAAAAGTTTCATTAAATGCATTTTTTAAAACTGTTAATCAACAAGTAATTAACCATAATTTTCGAATTCAAGTTGAATATAATAGTTCATCTTGAATTTTGCTTTTTTATTTGTCAAATTATATGTTATCTTTTCCTTTGCAAGTTAAATCTTTCAATTTTGATTTGAAACTCAATATAATTAATTAATTAGTAAATTATTTTATTAATGAAGTTTGTAATGATTGTAAGCTAATTAACAGTTCCCTAATGTAGTGGACGAGTGAGGTTACTTACCTATTACGGATTACTTTATTTTATAATTCTGTAATCACGTTGATTTTCAATTATTAGTTGGTGCTTGAAGCTCTTTTCAGGAACAATGCATGTTATTTAAAAGTTTCTAACTGAAATTTACACTTATGTAAAAAAAAATGGAATAAACACTTTCATCGATAAGAGAATATATCCTCTTTGTTTTTCTAGTTGTTTTTCCTGCTTAAACTATTCTTGTTTCTGGAAAGTGCAGAAATGCAAAAACAGTTACCATGCTAAGGATAGAGTTAAAACTTAAAAGTACACCATAGTACCTTATGTAAGAATTGCTTCTCTGAGTAGGTGTCAATTTGCATAGTCTTCTGTACCTCAAATTAAACCATTTGCATATACATAATCTATGCTCTCTCTCCATCTTTACATCCCATTGAATAATATTTCAGACTAAAGTCTGAAATATACCAAGCTTGGAAACTACTATCCTCTTGAAATAATTTATGTTACGAAGATATATATTCTATGAAACAAGCCTGCAACCAACATGTTTTTCTTTACGATGATCATGTTGTTTTTTAATATATATGTTAAGGTTTAAAAATCAAAGGAGTCTTGGACAGAAGATAGAAGGCACAGACTATGATCCGCCTGGTATTGAAGGTTCGCATGAGAAAACAAGAACATATGCTACTGCGGTACCAGGAAAAAAATCTATTCGCAAAAGAGGAAAGGAAAATCATGTGTAACTCAAATTTATGCAACCGTTGGAGAATTATGCATACATGCCATAATCATTTTCAACAAATCAAATAAAAGCAAATAGCAAATGAAAGGATACAATATATTGCATTTAACCAAAGAGAACGGGTGCGGTAACATAGTCATGGGCCTACATAGCCCATTAACAAATAATATACTTGAACATTATAAATATGTGCAGTAGCAATACTTTCTTTTGTAATCTAAATATACATAATCATCTACTGTATTTTGTTCGATTAATCAAAATCAATAAATTTCATTTCTTCTCAAATTCTTTCTGGGTATTGAGCAGTTCCATTGCTTAACAGCATTTAAAGAAAAACACCCTGCCAGTAATCTCTCAGATTAGATATCATCACCGAGATTAGGCTGCGCATTCATTAATCATCAGAGAATCAAGATTTTCATCATTTGATTGTATAAGTTCGGTCATACCTGAGTCTGTATCAAGGCTCTTATCAGTTTTATATCAATATTTGGTCAGTGCCTCGCCAAGAAGCAACTGTCAGAAAGATTTCCATCATTCAGTTCACCTCTAGCTGCACCTTGTCCATATCCGTGTTTCAACAATCCATACTCTTTCAAGATCATAGTGCTTGTAAATCAAGGTCTCTCAAATTCATCTACATATTGACTGCATCAATGGCTGAAGAAGAGTCATCACCCTCATCCACAGCAAGAAATACAGATTCAACAACTCAGAATTCTGCAACACAAGATTTGATTAAGACATTGATAAAACCACAAATTCAAATTATCAATGTGCAGCTAGATGAAACAAACTTTCTTCTTTGGAAGTTTCAAATTGAAACTACAATCAAAGGCTACAGATTAGAGGAGTATGTTCTTGGAACATTAATCACACCACCATGATACATTGCTGATAAAGTTGGAAAAATCATAAGAAATAAAGAATTCATATCACATCAAAGCCAAGACAGTTTAGTAAGTTCTTGGTTACTTTGTACCATTAGTTCTAATCTTTTGCCATAGTTAATTGGATGCAAGACTGCAAATGAAATTTGGTTAATAATTGAACTAGTATTCAATACACAATCTGCTACAAAAGTGATGTACTACAAAAGGCAATTGCAAAATTTAAAGAAGGAAAGCTTATCAATGAGAGAGTATTTGTCTAAGGTTAAAATGTTGTGTGATCAACTTGCATCAGCAGGTCATAAAATCTCTGATTATGAACAGATCTTATCACTTTTAAATGGTCTAAATGAAGAATATGAGGCTGTTCTAGCAGTAATTTCTTCAAAATGAACAACACCCACTATTCAATATGTCCACTCTACACTTCTTGCTCATGAAGGTAGAATAAAGCAAAAGAAATCCAATCTATCAGATTTTTCTGCCAATTTAATCAGTAATAGTAGATACAAGAATCAAGGAAAAAACACGGTTGAATCAATTTAACAGTCAAAGAGTTGGTCAAGCAAATAAAGCCATAGGAAGGGGTGGAAGATAGAATAACAACAGAATTAGGTGTCAGATATGTGAAAAGTATGGTCATATTGCAAGTAAATGCTATTTCAGGTTTAATGCAAATTATGTGCCATAACAACAAAATAATGCAAGGAACTATCAACCAAATGTCAACATGGTTAATACAAAGCAAGACAACAGAAGTCAATCAGAAAACACAAACTGTGATATAGCCAAACTTGAAGATATACATGATGAAAACTGGTATCCAGATTCAGGTTCTACTAATCATGTGACAAATAATCTGAATAATCAAAACTTGGGAAGCAAGGAATATAAATGTATGCAATCTATGCACATGGGTGAAGGAAAATCTATTAGAATTACACACACTGGAAATGCATGTTTTATTGGAAAAAACAACTTTATCTATACAATCGTTTAAGAGTTCCATTAATAAGAAAGAATTTACTAAGTGTATCACAATTTGCAAAAGACAACAATGTATATTTTAAATTTTATCCAAAATATTGTTTAGTTAGAGATATTCTAACAAAGGAAATTTTATTGTAGGGTAAGGAATTTAGAGGGTTGTACAAATTCAATGTTGCTAAGTCAAGAAATTCTGGATTTAAGGGAAAATGGTGTAATATTTCTAAAATCAAACAAGAAAATGACTGTAATATTTTCGATATATGGCATTATAAACTAGGTCATCCAAATGCAAATATTGTAAAGCATGTGTTGAATAATATTGCAATTTCTTATAAGAAAATTTCCTTACCTTATGTTTGTACATTTTGTCAAATGGGAAAAAGCCATAAACTTGCATTTCCAGACTCAGAAACTGAATACAATAACCCATAGAATTAATTGCCATAGGTCTATGGGGACCAGCACCAATTAGCACTAATTATGAATATAAATATTATATCTCATTTGTTGATGCTTATTCTAGATATGTATGGTTACATTTTCTGAAATCAAAATCGGAAACTTATAAGGCAGTGTTGCAGTTTATAGTTCAGGTTGAAAATCAAACAAGTTGTCAAGTGAAAATTATACAAATTGATGGTGGAATAGAGTTTCAACCACTTAAAGAATTTTTTCTAAAAAAAGTAATTAATTCATAAAACAACTTGTCCATATACATCAGAACAAAATGGTCTTGTAGAAAGGAAACATAGGCAAATAGTAGAAACATGCCTTACTTTACTTGCTCAAGCATCATTACCACTTAAATTTTGGCATGATGCCTTTTCTACAATAGTGTACTTGATTAATAGACTACCAACAAAGGTTTTAAATCTTAAAAGTCCAATAGAAGTGTTACAAGGAGTCAAACCAGATTATAAAAGTCTGAAAGTATTTGGCTGTCTATTTTTTCCCTATCTAAGGCCCTAGAATGCACATAAACTAAATTTTAGATCATCACCACGTACTTTTTTGGGTTATGCTACAAATAAAAAAGGATATAAATGTTTGGATGACAAAGGAAATTTTTTTATATCAAGACATGTAGTATTTAATGAAAATGTGTTTCCTTTTAGCAAGACAGACATAAAAACATCACAAAAGATATATAATCCAAGATTGTGTCCATACTTGAGATGCCAGAACAAGGTGAGGTAATTATACAACCTCATACAAAGGAAAAGCAAAGTACTGAATGTACAACTTCAAGTGCAGAAAGTCATGGCTCACAACACACAGTGATAAAAAATGAACCAAGTAATGAGCATTTTGAGTCTGAAACTCAAGTCCAGGATTCACAGCATGATGCATTTATACAATCAGGTAGTCATATATCATTAGATGATTCCCAATCATCTAATAATGAAGAAGCCACTGTTAGTATCAGTAATCAGCAACCTGCAACAACCGGGCATCACATGATAACCAGGGCAAAAAGTGCAATATTCAAGCCAAAAACATATAATATTGGCTTAGAAACTAAAGAACTAGGCACTTATTATGAAGCTGTGCAAGATGGAAAATGGAGAGCAGCAATGGAAGAAGAATATAATGCATTAATAAGAAATAAGACCTGGACTTTAGTTTCTTTGCCAAACAATAAAAATGTTGTTGCATGTAGATGGACATATAGAATAAAGAAAAACTCTGGTGGTTCAATCTCTAAGTACAAGGCAAGGCTGGTAACAAATGGTTACTCACAACAAAATGGTTTTGATTTTAATGAAACATTTTCACCTGTTGTGAAACCTTCTACTATTAGAATAGTTCTTACTATTTCCTTGAGTAGAGATTGGAACATCAAACAACTAGATGTAAATAATACTTTTTTAAATGGTGTTTTGCAGGAAGAAATTTATATGGAACAACCTGAAGGATTCAAGCAAAAGAGCAGTGAAAAACTCATGTGCAAATTAAACAAAGCAATTTATGGAATCAAACAAGAACTTAGAGTTTGGTTTGACAAATTGAAGTCAACACTAATCAGTCTTGGCTACTCACCAACAAAATCTGACAGCACTTTATTTACAAAATTCAGTAAGTCTGCAATTACTTATGTACTAATATATGTTGATGATTTTATTATTACAGGTAGCAGTGATGCAGAAATCAGAAAGCTGATTGAACATCCAGATAAAGAATTCTCAATCAAGGATCTAGGATGCTTAAATTATTTCCTGGGAATTGAAGTTAAGAGAATGTCTAGCACCATTATTTAGTTAAGCCAAGAGAAATACATCTCAGAAATTCTAGTTACAGCTAAAATGGACAAAGCAAATGCATTATCAACACCAATGGTAAGCAATTTACATTTATCCAAAAATAAAGGTGAAACAATACAAAATAGCAAGCATTACAGAAGTATAGTAGGAGCATTACAGTATGCAACAATCACAAGATCAGAAATTGCCTTTAGTGTTAACAAAGTCAGTCAGTTTATGAAAAATCCAATGGATGAACACTGGAAAGCAGTGAAGTGAATTCTAAGATATTTAAAAGGCATAGTGAAACATGAATTAATCTTAGAATCATGCAAAAATATTAACATCAATGGATATGCAGATGCAGACTGGGCTACAGATCGAGACGACAGAAGATCTACTACAGGATACTGCATATTCTTAGGCAAAAATCCAATATCATGGCGTTCAAAGAAACAACCAACTGTATCAAGGTCTAGTACAGAAGCAGAATATAGAAGTGTGGCAAATACTACTGCCAAAATAATGTGGATTCAATCACTTTTGAGTGAACTTCAGGTTAAGATTAACAACAAAGCAACAATTTGGTGTGACAATCTTAGTACTGTTCTACTTAGTGCAAATCCAGTGTTACATAGTAGAACAAACACATGGAGCTAGATCTTTATTTTGTTAGAGAGCAAGTTACAGGAAATAAACTGAATGTAAATAATATACCTGCATCTTACCAAATTGCAGACATATTGATTAAGCCATTATCAAAAAGAATATTTTTTTACTGTTTAAGCAAATGCTCAAGGTCAGTATAGTCGACAACTATCATCAAGCCAAAAATGATCTCACATAAGCTAAGGATCAAAGCTTATCAAATTGAAAACTGGAGCAGCACAACAACAAATCTGGAGTGTGTCAATCACAAACCTAAAAAAAGGAGGAGGTTAAAATCAGTACACCAACTCAAGTCAAATCTTAGAGACTATAAATTTGAAAACTAAAGCAGAAGAGATTACCAGATCTGAGTAGTACAATTTTCGAAGTCTGAACTCCATGTCTTATGAAAACTGATTCAAAAGTCAAAAGCAAATTGAAATGAGAAGATCTACCAAATCAATTCAGATCTACTGAAGTTAAACTGATAACTTCAGATTTTCAAGAAATTCGAGACAAAATATCTCTGAAATCTTATATATGAATAATTTTTAACTTATCTGTGATGAAACGAGAGTATAGAGAAAGTAGCAGATGATTCGATGAAGAAATCGAAGTAAAATTCTGATCAATTTGAAGAATTTTTTGAAGAGAATAAAGTCGGCGGCGCCATTGGAGTATCGTCTCCAAACCCTAAGTCTGAAGTATGGTTTGAGGGGATGAAATAATAGCAAATAGCAAATGAAAGGATACGATATATTGCATTTAATAGAAGAGAACTAGTGCGGTAACATAGTCATGGGCCAGCACAACCCATTAACAAATAATGTACTTGTATATTATAAATATGTGCAGTAGCACTACTTTCTTTTGTAATCTGAATATACAGAAGCATCTGCTGTATTTTGTTCGATTAATCAAAATCAAGAAATTTCATTTCTTCTCAAATTCATTCTAAATCGAAAGAAGAATGGGTTCTATACAAAACTTATTCTTTTACTCAACACTATTTCACCATAGACAACAAAAACAGTAAGTAATTTAATATATACAAAACTGAAGATTACACAAAAAAGTTTTGAAATGATTCAACTTTGTAACGATCCGGGATTTTCGACGCTCGAAAGTCGACATTAATACATCCACTGTATCAACTGCCGAGCAATCAAATGTCGGAAAAGCGAATTGTTATGGTTAAAAAGAAGAGGTAGAAGAAGACAGAAAGAAAGAAAGAAGAAACAACAAAATCAATATCATAATCTCACACATCGCAGCGGAACAACATATAATAGATAAATGAATAATCTTTTAAAACAAAGAACTATATCAGTTTGTACATTACATCATTAGAGTCAATATACACACAATACATCAATGGACAGTTATACAAACTTTTCCTCATACAGAATACATAGAGAAATAATAATATCATATACAAGTGATACGCCTCGCCATCCAGCTCGCCACTGAGCTCCACAGCATCTCGTGAATCCAGAATGACCTGATAACCTGACTCTAGGCTGCCCGTGTGGAAAATTATGGGCACCCAGAGTTTAGGAAAGGAACAATAAACTCCAGGTCAATCATGGGACTAGTGTGAGAACTTAAAACAGTTATTATCTTTAAAACAACAACAAAGGAAGTAAAAGACATCCGCAATGCTTTTTGGAAAATGAAACTACCATAAGACCTCCCACCACACACCCAATGCAAACGCAGAATTGGAGGAGATTTCTTCTTATGATAGTCAAACATGCTTAATACGCAAAAGAAAACTCTTTTGATATTATTACTAGTGCATAGTGTGGAAAACATTTTGAAAGTATAATATTAATCTTAGCCAACATATAACCATTATTGTATGCCTACTATAGCTACTATGTTCAATAGAAGGTTACCGCCACATTCCATAGCAGGTTATACAACTAAAACCGTACAAGGTTCGTATTGTTTCTTTGGATTTCATCCAAAGGGTCAGGCAAAGGAACTTCCTTACACCGAAATGGAAACGCCTATGGAAAGATGCCCCAAGAACCTAACCGGATCTCTGCAAACACAAGGCCAACGCTACCTCACACTGTACAACTGTAACAAGGTAGCTAACACACAAGCTATGCCATCCCCCGGTCGTTACCGACCTTTATCCGAGGATCCTCAACCACAAAGCAACAACCACAAAGTATAATAAATTTGCAGCATCAACATAGGTAAAATATATGGGTTCCATACCATGATACCACCTTTTATCCAGAAGGAAATGACATACCCTAGGGGCGCGACCCCTAAAAACCTTGCCGCAACATTCTTGTTTCGACCATTACCGGGTTGTGAGGCTCGATGAAGTCTCGTCCACAAAGCTACGCTTTTTCACAAAGCCATGCTTTGATCAACAACACTTCGTATGCCACATTACCAAATTGGGAATGTATCATTAGTAACCATCAACTACATAACCTCTGAGCTCGTACGTCTCAGAGAAGGGTGTTAAGCTAAGTGAATAAATTCTCCGCCACCAACAGAAATGTATTTGATAGAAACCAGCTTTACATCTCAAAGTGTAACGTCAGACACACATCCATACAAGTCCGTTCTGGGATCGAACGGAACCGAAGGCACTTCCAAAGAAGCCCTTGCAATCCAGGTATTCACTAATCACGTCCGGACTTCCCATCACAAGAAGAGTGATATAAATCTCTATACTGGAGCAACTCGGTGCAGAGACATTCGACAGGTTGTCCTTTCATTTTCGAAAATACCCGGTCTTCACACCTGTCTTCAAATGTTATCCATTCACGACGTATCACTATTCAGAATGGGTTATATGACACAAAGTCCTCTCCCGGCTTAACCGAATAATGAGCGTTTGTTTTAAAAACAAATTCAAGTGCCATTTCAAAGGAAAATATTGATAGTCGGTTATTTAACTATCAACAACATTCACAATAATCAACCAATTTAAATAATTTTCCCAATTATTAAATTTCAAATATCTTCGCAAGATGTGGTTTACACTTCAACCATTTGAAAACAAATTTCAAATCACTTTCATTTAAACCAATTAAATAAATCCTTATCGATTTATTTCAAATTCACATTCCAAATTTGTAAATTTATTCCCACACTTTAAAAATAAATCAGTGTTTATTTTAAAACAAATTTCCCTTTCCTTTATAAATTCCATTTTGAATTTACATTCTCAAATATTCACTTTTTATACGGTTTTCAAATCGATTTCTCAAATATTCACTTTTAACTCCAAATCAACTTTCAAATGGATTTCCAGATTTATTTCAACACCAAATCAATTACAAATTGATTTCTAAGTTTATTTCCAATTTCCAAATTATTTGCAAATCGATTTCTAAATTTATTTCAACACAAATCAATTTTCATTCAACATCAAATAAATTTTCAAATCGATTTCTCAAATATTTATTTTCAAATACCAAATCAATTATCAATTTGATTTCTAGAAATTTATCACCTTTTAATATAAATTCATTTATATCTTCCAAACCATTTAAAATTCCATTTTAAATAAATTTTCCAACTTTCGAATAATACTATTCCAAATCCATTTATAAAAATCTTTTCCTATATTTTAGAAATAATTCGATAAGATTCGAAAATCAACTCTATGCTTTTAAAATTCCTTCTTTTAAATTCACCCAATTCTTTCAAAATAATTTACTTAAAATTTCCAACTTTAATTTCAAAAATCCAATTTTATTTATTTCTGGTATCCAGCGATACCAAAAATACATTCGGCTAAATTTTAGCCTTCAACAAATTTAATCATCGATATAATCATTCACATATTATAAATAAATCATCACACAGCATATGAAACAAATTCATACAACATATGAAACAAATTCATATAATTTGAGGAATCCATTTGGATCCCTCCAACCTGTTTCCCTGCATCCACAAATGTTAGCACAATACCAATTCCACTTCGAGGTGGAATATCGCGGTATATGGGATTTATAAAATATCATCCGCTATTATGCGGTGCATAGGGTCTCATCCGCTATATAATGTGGGAAATCAACTCCAAATACATATATAATACCAATTCCACTTCAAAGTGGAATTATCGCGGTATATGTTTTTAATATAATAACCTCCGCTTAATATACGGCGTATAGGGTCTATTTCAATACAACAGATAGCAATCATCATTCAAACACACAATCAAGCAATTTTAAATTTTACTATTTTAAATTTAAATCGAAACACCATTCGATTGAGTGAGGAGTTCTCACCTTGCTTCCAATAGTAGTTGAAGTGTTTTATTTCAAATAAAATTAAACGCACGTTTAATTTTACTCAAAATTATCACTAGCTCCAATCAACTCCAAACCAGCTCCATTGCATAGTGCTCATCAATATGAACCCAACGCAATTCGTTTCGTCAGAAACGGACCTCGTATGATAAAGTTATGCAATTTAGAAGTTCATACAAATTAATATATATATAAATCAATTTCACTTTTTTTTATTTTAAAACCTAAACTCAATCTGGGCCACATGATTTCGAACGAGCAGATCACGACCGCGAATTTCTTCTTCCTTCCAACATTTGCTCCCAGGTATCTCGCGCACGTTTAAACCCATGGCCGCCTATTTTTCAACAATTTTCGAGCCAACCCCGATGATCGAGACGTCGATCAGGAACCATTGTTCAAACGCTCGTCTCAAGCTCTACCACTGGCCAGCGACCGGTCAAACTCGGCCCCCCCATCTCATTGAAAAACGCGTGTGAAACTCTAGCGTTTGTGGCCGATTTTCCATTGATACAATGCGTATCTTTCGATCATCCCCGTATTGATTCGAAGAGCACGCGATGCTCTACAATTTGTCAGTTGGAAGTTTATCGAATAGATTTATGGATTGGAAGAAATTAAAGGGAAAAGAATCAATAATTCTCGGCCATTAAGTGTTTAGTGGCGGCCTGCTTAAGAAGTTAGGGTTTTGTGAAGAATGGAGAAAATTAGGGGCTTTTATAGAAAATTGCCAAAACACTATTCACTCGAAATTTTCCGAACTCCAAACGAAGCGTGCCGGCTGACGTTTTTAAAGTTTTACCCGCGTTTCGAACACAATGGAACGTGTTTCGCAAGCTAATTTGATCATATTTGTGAGTTACGGAAATAAACGATCAAATTTAAATTAAATCGATTAAAACGATTTCTATGCGTTTTGGCTTGCCCCGGTCAAACCGTAATTCCGATTGACACGAAATTTGAAACCTTACAATAATTTCATATTACGGATCCGATGAAACTAGTTTCGTCGAAATCCGAGACTGTTTGAAAAATGACTATTTTTAGTCGTCAATTAAATATTAAAATATTCAATTTCTACAATTTAACTTTTAATTCAATTTTAAAAGTTCTATAACATCATTCTAACTCCAATATGATTTAATATAACTTTATAAATCATTTTTATACACATTAAACCCAATTTCCAATTATTTCTAGAATTTCAAATATTAATTTATCGATTTAATTATCCAATTAAATCCTATATTCGAAATTAAATTTATTCGACTTAGGAATCTTACTTGTTAATATTTAAAATCAATTAAATATTTGAATTTCAAAGGACAGAAATTCTAGGTCGTTACAATCTTCCCCCCTTAAAAGAATTTCGTCCTCAAAATTGCAAAGTAAGAAAAATGACCCAAATTCATTAACTTTTCAAAAATCCACTTAGTGAATATTTTATATTCACCTTTTCCAAAACCTTTAACTTCAACCAAAACAATGGTTTCCCTTTTCTAGTTCAATTCCTACGTTTTATTACAATTTGGAAAATGACCTTCCGTTAACAAAAATTTTCCAAAATTTTTCTAACTCCCAAAATTTACGGAAAATTTTGGCAGAGTCTCCTTTGTATGGAGGAGCTTTTACAATTTTACAATAGATATAAATATATATACATCGACCCACACAGTCGGAAAAGCAGAAAAACATTTCATATTTCCTATTTTTATTGCGTAGGCATACATTTTTAGCATTTTTAAGCAAAGAAGTTATTTATTAAGCATTTTAGCGTGACCCAACCAGCCGAACGGCAGCCACGGCACCTGTACTTACTCAATTTAAACACGTAAGTGACATATATATATATATATAGTTATAAACAATTTACTCTTTTAAACAACTACAACACATGCATATTGAAAGAAATGCATACTAAACAAGGTTTATAAGCAACTTATATGATTTCGACATTACTTGTAATTGTTTACGACCAATTCATATACAACGACATTCATTTCTTCATTTTCAATTAGTTTACATTCACTAATTTAAATTCAAATTGGTTCACTTTCAATTTGGATTCAATTACATAGCTTTCATACGTTAGCTTTCCATTTGATTAATTCAATTACATATGAATTTCTATACAATCAACTAACAATCATCTAACAACCAAATCATAATCAACATAACCAAATTCATTCAATTTACTTTACTTCACATTCAATTTGGTTCAACACTTTTAATTTCAACTGGTTTAATATTAAATTGACTTCCATTCGATTCATTCAAATTCCAATTTATTAGCTTTTAATGAATTAACGGTTATATCCATTATTCCATATCAATTTATTCACATTCGATTGATTAACATTCAATCCATTAGTTCAATTTAATTTCTAATTCATTTAACCACAAAAGTTGAATTTCATTACATAACTCAAGTTCATATTTATCACTTCACTTTATTAATTTACTTCGATACCAAAATCAACTTCATTCAACATTACTTAAGTTATATTCCATTTCAAACATCATTTGTTTAACTTAACTTAAATTTCCACTTATAAATCCAATTCAGATTTTGTTTTTCTTAACAAAATTGTTTAACCACTTTGATATTTGGTTTTACTTATCTTTTCTCATTCTCCAAGTTATACAACTTATTTATTTAAACTTCCAAATTCATATTATAACCACTTTAACATTCAAGTTTATATCTTCAGTTTCAATAACTTACCTAAGCTAGTTAAAATCCAATTAAATTTATTTAACCTTCCTTTAGTTAAATTTCAAATCACATAATTTATTATGCTAACTCAATTTCATTTCAACTTTACCAAAGCTAAAATCTTTATTTCATATTATAAGTCTAAAACTCGTTTCACTTATATTCATCAACTTCAATTTGGATTTTAATTTAAATTTTGTTTATCACAACTAAACTTCAATTTTTCAATTTATTATTGTAGAAAATCCATCACACAGAAACTCGAAAATGATACTGATGATGCTGCAGTCATCACCCTTATTATTTCCAAATAACAGTAGTGAATTCAGTGCTTAATATTCTTTTAAAATTTCTTTTTATTTATAAATCACATTTATAAATCTTTTTCTCATATAATTTCACTATTTAACTTTTAATTTTGAAAAATAACTTCCAAAATAAACAGGATTCAAAATTTTCAAATTCATAGTTCAAATTCATTTTTATTTACAACTCATATTCATAAATATATTCATATAGTTTCACTTCTTATATATAAGATTATTTCACAACTGCAAATCATATTAATTATAATTCCATACTTAATAATTCATTTGCTTATATACTTCATTCTTTTACAATTGTTGTTTTTATTTAGATTATTCAAACAACTTTTATTGACTCATATATATTCTTACATTTTCAACAACCAAACATCTCAATTTTATATACACTTTAATAATTCTGAAAGAATTATCTCCTTTATATGTAAAATATAATCAAGGTAAAATTATTTCATTTACCCAATTTAAAATGATACTGTGTTGGTTTATCTTGTTTAAGAGTTTAGAAACCCCTATCAATACAGTTAGCTAGACTGCACCGACCAGAATCTATAAACAATCAACCGATAAGTCAACACAATACAAAACAATTTCATATTCACTAACAAATACGCGCTCATATCTATTATTACACTCACACTCATTCTAGAGTACTATTGACTCTATCTCTAATGAGTAACACCCAACAGAGCCAGGGTTGTCGCTTAACCATATGCTTTGATACCACATGTAACGATTCGGGATTTTCGACGCTCGAAAGTCGACATTAATACGTCACTGTATCAACTTCCGAGCAATCAATGCCAGAAAACCGAATTATTATGGTTAAAAAGAAAAGGTAGAAGAAGACAGAAAGAAAGAAAGAAGAAACAACAAAAACAATATCAGAATCTCACACATCGCAACGGAACAACATATAATAGATAAATGAATAATCTTTTAAAAAAAGAACTATATCATTTTGTACATTACATCATCAGAGTCAATATACACACAATACATCAATGGACAGTTATTACAAACTTGTCCTCATACAGAATACATAGCGGAATAATAATATCATATACAAGTGATACGCCTCGCCATCCAGCTCGCCACTGAGCTCCACATCATCTCCTGAGTCCAGAATGACCTGATAACCTGACTCTAGGCTGCCCATGTGCAAAATTATGGGCACCCAGAGTTTAGGAAAGGAACAATAAACTCCAGGTCAGTCATGGGACTGGTGTGAGAACTTAAAACAGTTATTATCTTTAAAACAACAACAAAGGAAGTAAAAGACATCCGCAATGCTTTTTGGAAAATGAAACTACCATAAGACCTCCCGCCACACACACAATGCAAACGCAGAATTGGAGGAGATTTCTTCTTATGATGGTCAAACAAGCTTACTACGCAAAAGAAAACTCTTTTGATATTATTACTAGTGCATAGTGTGGAAAACATTTTGAAAGTATAATATTAATCTTAGCCAACATACAACCATTATTGTATGCCTACTATAGCCACTATGTTCAATAGCAGGTTACCGCCACATTCCATAGCAGGTTATACAACTAAAACCATACAAGGTTCGCATTATTTCTTTGGATTTCCAACAAATGGTCAGGCAAAGGAACTTCCTTACACCGAAATGGAAATGCCTCTGGAAAGACGGCCCGAGAACCTAACCGGATCTCTGCAAACACAAGGCCGACGCTACCTCATGCTGTACAGCTGTAACTAGGTGCTAACACACAAGCTATGCCATCCCCCGGTCGTTACCGACCTTTATCCGAGGATCCTCAACCACAAAGCAACAACCACAAAGTATAATAAATTTGCAGCATCAACATAGGTAAAATATCTAGGCTCCATACCATTATATCACCTTTTATCCAGAAGGAAATGACATACCCTTGGGGCGCGACCCCTAAAAAACCATGCCGCAACATTCCTGTTTCGACCATTACCGGGTTGTGAGGCTCGATGAAGTCTCATCCACAAAGCTACGCTTTTTCACAAAGCTATGCTTTTTCACAAAGCTACGCTTTTTCATAAAGCCATGCTTTGAACAACAAATGATCAACAGCACTTCGTATGCCACATTACCAAATTGGGAATGTATCACTAGTAACCATCAACTACATAACCTTTGAGCTCGTACGTCTCAGAGATGGGTGTTAAGCTAAGAGAATAAATTCTCCACCACCAACAGAAATGTATTTGATAGAAACCTGCTTTACATCTCAAAGTGTAACGTCAGACACACATCTATACAAGTCCGTTCCGGGATCGAACGGAACCGAAGGCACTTCCAAAGAAGCCCTTGCAATCCGGGTATTCACAAATCACGTCCGGACTTCCCATCACAAGAATAGTGATAAAAATCTCTATACCGGAGCAACTCCGTGTAGAGACATTCGAAAGGTTGTCCTTTCATTTTCGAAAATAACCGGTCTTCACACCGGTCTTCAAATGTTATCCATTCACGACGTATCACTATTCGGAATGGGTTATATGACACAAAGTCCTCTCCCGGCTTAACCGAATAATGAGCGTTTGTTTTAAAAACAAATTCAAGTGCCATTTGAAAGGCAATATTGATAGTCGGTTATTTAACTATCAACAACATTCACAATAATCAACCAATTTAAGTAATTTTTCCAAATTATTAAATTTCAAATATCTTCGCGAGATATGGTTTACACTTCAACCATTTGAAAACAAATTTCAAATCACTTTCATTTAAACCAATTAAATAAATCCTTATCGATTTATTTCAAATTCACATTCCAAAATTGTAAATTTATTTCCACACTTTAAAAATAAATCAATGTTTATTTTAAAAAAAATTTCCCTTTCCTTTATAAATTCCATTTTGAATTTACATTCCCAAATATTCACTTTTTATACGGTTTTCAAATCGATTTCTCAAATATTCACTTTCAACTCCAAATCAACTTTCAAATGGATTTCCAGATTTATTTCAACACCAAATCAATTATAAATTGATTTCTAAGTTTATTTCCAATTTTCAAATTATTTGCAAATCGATTTCTAAATTTATTTCAACACAAATCAATTTTCATTCAACATGAAATAAATTTTCATATCGATTTCTCAAATATTTATTTTTAAATACCTAATCAATTATCAATTTGATTTCTAGAAATTTATCACCTTTTAAAATAAATTCATTTATCTCTTCCAAACCATTTTAAATTCCATTTTAAATAAATTTTCCAACTTTCGAATAATACTATTCCAAATCCATTTATAAAATCTTTTCCCATATTTTAGAAATAATTCGATAAGATTTCGAAAATCAACTCTATGCTTTTAAAATTCCTTCTTTTAAATTCACCCAATTCTTTCAAAAGAATTTACTTCAAATTTCCAACTTTAATTTCAAAAATCCAATTTTATTTATTTCTGGTATCCAACGATACGAAAAATACATTCGGCTAAATTTTAGCCTTCAAAAAATTTAATCATCGATATAATCATTCATAGATTATAAATAAATCATCACACAGCATATGAAACAAATTCATACAACATATGAAACAAATTCATATAATTTGAGGAATCCAGTTGGATCCCTCCTGTAACAGCCCGCAAATCCGTACCCCTTGAATTGACATTAATCTCCATTAATGAACTCAAGAAGAACGGAAATATGAACCATTTGAGTTAAGAAGAAGAGGTAGAAGAAGAAAATAGAGAACAACAACATCAGAATCTCACATCGCAGCAGAATAAAATATAATAGATAACAACTGATCTTTACACAAATTAAAACTATATCTGTTTTACACAATACATCATCAGAGTACACATAACATACAACTGGACAATAATCATATCATGTCCTCAATACAATTGAATGTACAACAATCTACACAACGGAATATACATACACAAATACGGAAGATACGTCTCGCCAACCAGCTCGTCTCTTGAGCTCCACAGCATCATATCCAGAACTTGTTTATCTCGGTCCGACCCGAGCATCATATAAAACAACACCCGAGTCAGTCTGGAATACCAGTGTGAGAAAATCACACTCAAGTTTATTATTAAGGTTTCAAAATCCTTTGAAAATAAAAGCATCTCGTAAGACCACGCCATAAATAAACATGTCGGGGTTTTCCCTTATGATAGCTAAAACACTTTCTTATCAAATCCCCTGATATTATAATAGTGTCTATATACAAATACTTATTCAAATAGCTGAAATTGTTACATCTATTAAATTCCAACATACTAGCCACAATTATGGGTAATACAAACAAATACCGTACAACACGTAGGGAGAATGGATTTCCATCAATGACTAGGCACTGGGGTACCACCTGTCACAGTACGTGGCCTAGATCACAGTACCGAGGACCCACCCTAAGTCCCCTATAACATAAGGCCGGAACTATCCCTTACTGGATAATTCCGAATAAAATCACCACACGGTTGTGATCAGCAACCGCACCACTAAGCCGAAATAAAAAGGGACATCTAGACAGGGATGACCTTACTCTCAAGTGGGGGCTACCCATGAAGCCTTGCTGCATAACCCCTGACTTTCAGTCATTCCCGGTTAGTGAGGCTTGAGGCTAAGCGTTACCTTTTAGAACATATCCCTTAGAATGCCCATCGTCCGTTGACGATGTTCCGAAAGCATTCATCCATACAAGTCCGTCCTAGGTCCGAACGGAACCGAAGGCACTATTCCTACTACAACCATTTTGGAAATATCCTCAGGATTAGTAGCGACTAGCCCTTGCACTTCACTGCTCCATCTTCGACTCCGAAATCGTTTCCACAAAACGTACAAACCGGATCGAAGTGGTTTTCGGGAAAAACTCCCGATCCCGGTCTCTTCGAAACGATTAGCGCATTGGCCAATATTGATAGTCGGTTATTTAACTATCAATTAACATTCACAAACATCCATCAAACAATAAATAATACTCCCAAATTATTTATTTATCTCAAAATATCTTCGCAAGACATATTTTTATTTTCAAACCCCTTTGAAACAATTCCAAAACAGTTTCCTTCCACGGAATGCATTTCCCAAATATTTATTTCCACTGAATCACCAACTACAAAATACTTTTAGATTTTAAAATAATTTAAAAACACTTTATTATAAATATACTTTATAACATTGAAATTTAAAACTACTTTTAATACTTTATTAAAATATATACTTTAAGAATATTTAAAATAAAACCACTTTATAAATATAAACTAAATTTATCTTTTTAACACAATACTAAGTCACTTTTATATAATTATTACAATAATAGGTTTTGAAAATCTTACTTTGGGATTTAACATTTAGGAATAATCAATTTTCTAAAACATGCTTTATAAAACACAATTAGACTTTTAACTTATATTTAAATTTCTTTGAAAACGTACTTGGCTATCCAAGGAAATACACTTCACTTCACATCTTTTAAAATAAATCGACATTTATTTTTAAACCAATTCATATCCCTTTATAAATTCCCACCTTGAATTTATATTTTCAAATATCCACTGATATTTTATTTTACTTTATAAACCCAGTTTATGAATTCCAAAATCTCACTTCTCTTTAAAATTTCAATTCCAAATTCTTTAATCAATTTACAATTGATTTCCAACTCACTTCACTTGAAATAATTTTCTTAACTTACTTCATTTATTTCAAAATATATTAACTTTTAGATTTATTTCTTTATTATGAGTTAAAACCCCTTTTTAACTGGAAATACCAATTTCAAATTTCCAAAACTCCTTATTTATCCTCAAATTAAATTTATTCCTTGAATTTAAAAATAGATTCTTTTATCTTTAAAATAATATCACTTTAGTTTAAAACTTATTATTCCCCTGTTAATTCAAATCCCCTTTTCCCATATTTGTTAAAATTTTGAAATCGCTTTTATTTCTTTTACAATTCATTATTTAATTTATTCAAATTCACTAGAATTATTTTACTTAAATTTTACTCTTTTATTTCTTTCCAAAAATCCCAATTCAATATATTTTGGTAACTCCTTTTACTGAAATATTCAATCCAACCATATCATCCAATATTTCAATTACCAATAAAATCATCACAGGATATCAATATTCATAACACAGAATATTAAATAATCTAAATAATTTTGAGGAATCCAGTTGGATCCCTCCAACCTGTTTTCCTGCATCCACAGATGTTAGAACAATACCAATTCCACTTCGAGGTGGAATATCGTGGTATATGGGTTTTATAAAATATCATCCGCTATTATGCGGCGCATAGGGTCTCATCCGCTATATAATGCGGGAAAACAATCACTCCAATATATACTATGTACTACTAGATATATATATAGCACATTAACAATTCAATCATTCAATAAATTATTTAAATTTAACCATTTAAATTTAAATTAGCCAGATGAGTGAGATTAACTCACCTTTGACCTTTAATTTGCAATCCGATCCAAACCGGCTTGTCCCTTCACGATTTTAGACCTTATATCAACATTATATAATTTATCATCTCAGAAAGTCTAAAAATAATTTACCATTTAATAAATTAAATTGACCAAAAATTTAACTTAAACTAATCATTTGGTTGTTTTCCTTCTTTTTATTATATACTTCTTTTTACTAACATTAACTAAACCAATATATTTTAATAAAAAGGTTCAATAAGTTACAGCAGGTGTATTATATTTTTTTCCTCTTTATCCAATATATATATATATATATATGTCAAACCCAGTTAGTACCAAGTAGGTGAATTTATATACGTTGCGGTTATATCTATATACATGGCTGATTAACATAAAAACTGTTTCATATCCTGTTGTAAATCTTCTAATGAGTGAAATATAAATCAACAATTAATTTATCAATTTAATTTAAGTGACATCTAATTTAAAAATGTTGAAAATTTAAATCACCTTAACTCACCTTAACTCACAGGAAAACAAAGTCAACGCCTCCTCGTTCGAATGGTCTGTCATACTCGTGCTCGCCGATTTGAGATCGATCCACCTGCCTCAAAGAGAAACTGCCATCACTACTAACTACCGTCCCTCTCCCAAAATCAACTGTGACATTGCATCTCGAGTTCGATCTCGAGCCACTTCTACCTCCAGTCCTGAGTCGCCAAACCACACGCGCTTGCCTGCAACCACCAAAATGCCTCGTGACCTCGACTTCGAGCCCCAGGAACCCCAAATCCTACAGCCTCAACGAAGCCGCCATCACTCGTCTCTTTCTCCTTTCGTGAATTTCGAATTAGATTTGAGGGGAGGAAGGAAATCGACCATGAATTGGTTTGAACAGAAGAAGAGAAGAGGGGAAACTCGAGCGGCCATTAATTTGAAAGAAGCCCACCATTTTTTTTTGATTTCGAACGAAAACAATTTCGTTCTATTAATTTTGCTCGGCCATTATATTTCAAAGCTCTCTGCTCTGATATTTTGAAAAGGTCGGCTATGAAATGAAATGAAGGGGAAAAAGTGATATTCGAAAGGAAGTTTGCATGTGGAAATATACTTGCTACAGTGATTTGAGATGAAGTGATAGAGTTCTGATGTGAATTTAATTTGACCAGCCAATAAAGTATTTATTATATTGAATTTGATATAAATTTCAGCGCGTTTATATAACGTACGCTCACACAACAACTCCAAATAATACAAAAATTGAAATCCGATAATAATACAATATTACGGATCCAATGGAACTGGTTTCGTCGAATTCCGAGATTGTGCCCCAGAAGGCTATTTTTAAATATCGATTTAAACGATATATTTTTAAAACTGAACAAAACACCTTTAAATTCAAATTTAAAAGTTCTATCACCTTCAGTATTATTAATATGAATTTTACGAGCTTTCAAAATATTTTTAATTAGCTTAGAATACCAGATTTACTATTTTATCCAACTTCAAATAATTTAATTTAATAATTAAATCACCCAAAAACAGATATACAAAAATTTCGGGTCGTCACATTCCTCCCCCCTTAAAAGAATTTCGTCCCCGAAATTACTAGTTAGGAAGAATGGTTCAATACCCGTTACTATTTTCAAATCCAAATAGTTTTAACCACATCCCAAAACCAACACCTTTAACAATACCCAAAACAAATCTTTTTATCAAAGATACACTAATCCTCATTCTAACTTTTCCACTTATCCACAGGTTCAAACAACATTACTTACTTAACAATTCAAATTTTAAATTCAAAACCAACTTTGAATTATCAAAATTTCTCAAAAAATTTTCTAACTCCCTGAATTCCCGAAAAATTTCGCCAGCGTCTCCTTTGCGCGGCTAGCTCGGTACTACTACAAAAATGCCTCTACAAGCCCCCAGATTCCAAAAGAAAACAAAATGCCAAGTGGCAAAATCAAAACCCAATCAAATTTCATACAAAAATTCAAATACTTACCTTTTTGTTGGGGCATTTAAATTTATCTTCTGAAATCAAACATCAATTCCCTTTCTGCTTTTAAAACACATGTACCTTACTAAGTAATAATATCCAATTACAAGTTTCAAAATCATTTTATTTAGCTCATTACACAATTTCAATTGATTATCCATTATATCAATTTTCATTTATTCTCATTCATTTTGATTGTTATTCACTTTTCCACCATTATTCCATTTCACAACTTCAGTTTTAATCTCCACTTAATTATTTACTTAGGAAAAATTTTCTCAATACCGATTTACTTAAGTATTTCATCCTTCATTCCTTAAGTTCAATATATTTTCCTTATATTGCACTTTACTTTACTTAACTACTGAAGTTTATATCAATTTTGTAACGACCCGTATTTTTACGGATCGAAACATCGTAAAACAGTTGTTATTAGACTGTTGTATTGATAAGTCATCTAGAGTTTAGGTCGACTAGAGCTTAGGTCGTATAGAACATAAGCCGTGTGTAGCTTAGGTCGTCTGGAAGATAAGTCATGTGGTGGCTTAGGTCGTGGGGGTTTTTAGGTCGTAGGTCGTGAGAGTTAGGTCGTGGACGACCTAAGGAAATCAGCCTATAAATCGGCGGGCTCTTCTTCATTTTTGGGATCCGGATTTTGAAGCGACAAAGTGCTGCCATTTTGAGAGCTCGAGTTCTACGCTTCTTCACTTCTTTCCTCCACTCTAATCTTGTGATTCCTTCCATCCAAATCGACGATCAAGATCGAAGATCCAAGAGCTAAAGTTGAAGATCTTCATCCATCAAAGAAAGATTTCATCGATTGAAGCGGAGTTTTGATAGATCGAGTTAGATTCTTCACTGTCCAAATCTGAAGTGTGTTGCTTTTGAGTTGTTTAGGAGATTCGGTGAGTGGTGATTATCTCTCACACGGATCCAAAGGAGTATATCGGATTGATGGCTTGATTTGGTGTTAAAATAGTGATTTCCATGCATTTTCCTAAACCTAAGTATAGATCTATTGTTCATGATGATTTGACATCCATTTTACTACATGTTAATCTATGCAAGTTCATTCATCAAGTTGTAGGGATATTGTTCATGATTCATACTTGTTAGATTTGGACTCTTTATTTACAATGCTGCCATTTTAGTTATAATTGTTTATTTGATCATGTTTGAATGCTTGATTACTTGGATTAATGTTTGACTTGATTGATTGTTGTAAATTAGTAGATTGATGATTTGATTTAGACAAGTTAGTCGAAGATGATTCAAAAGCTAAGGGAAAGGCTCTTGAATTGGAAAAGTTGCTCGTGGCATATGTGGCGGATGATGAAGCTCATATGGATAGATTTGTTGATGTTGAGATGAGGCTTTGCTATGATGAGATGAAGTGAAGCATGATGTGAGATAGCCTTGGTTTAGTCCATACGGGATCATTCCAAGCATGTTGAAGACTCGGTGATATGGTTCGAGTTTGAGGATAATGGTTGGCTCGAGAGGCGCTTGAGCTAGTATGAGAATAGTCGTCGAGGAGGATGACTAGATGGCTGAGATTTCATCGTTGTTGAAGGTTCTAGCAGGCACAAAGCAAGAGTACGTTGGGCAGATTCGATAGTCCCTAAAGACTATGATTTGTAGTCGAGTACTCTTAGCAGATTCGATAGTCCTAGGAACGGGCTGCGACGACGTGCGGAGTTCTGTCTAGAACCGGGGTTTCCATTAGCCCTTGACGGACGGCTGAAAGAATGTGTCGTTCATTCAATTAACGGTGATATTGAGGCAATGATAATAGTGATAGCCGAAGTCATGGATGTTTGGTTGTACCGTCATTCGGTCTCAAGAGCGGTATTTTCTGGGTGCTTTTCTGATCTTGGTTTAGGCCTTGGGGGTTTGTACTTGGAAAACATCGCCCTTGACTCGAGTGATAATTGCTTTACTTTAAATATCTGCTTTGCTATGTTTATTTCTGCTTAGTGTGTCTGGGGGCTATCACTGTAGAAAGAGGTGGAGTGGGAGGGTTGGATTCCTATTCCTTTTATCTTTATGCTCTTTTGGTATGTTGTTAGTTAATTTACTGCTCACTAAGACTGTTGTTTGACTCAAGGTTTTATGTTCAACTCTTATTACCTTGAGCTGTTCATCCATTTTGGAATGGGCAGACTAGGTAGCAGGTGACAGGTGCTATTCTTAGTGACCAACGATGCTGATGACGAAGACGAGTTGGAGGCTTGCGTATTATTTTCTTACTATATGTACTGGTTGTTCCGCTGCTTGTATAATTCTCTGAGTGATATGTAGTGAGGCTTGATGTATTGACTATTCAGATGTTTGTATTCAACTATTATGAAGCTTAATTGATGAGATTTTATTTTGTGAAGCTTCACTATATATATTCTCTATTGTATTTTTATCCTTGCGCTGTGAGTAATACGATAGATTCTGCTATTTTAATTTACCTTGGCAATCGTCCATGGCTGCCTGGCACACCTTTCAGCACAATATTCCTATGTTTAGTGCAGAGGTCATGGGCGGTCGTCACATTTGGTATCAGAGCTTTGGTTAATCGATTTTACCCAACGCTCGCTGACGTAACTACGTATGAGAGACGTAATTGTATTTTGATGGATGATTACTACATATATAATATAGTAATTTAGAATGATTTGAACCCCTTATGCAGTTGTTTCTCAAGGTGTGCTGATCATTTCTTTTATAGATATTAAGAATGAGTCGAAGAGGGAAACTAGCTGCTAGGGAAGGCCGTGCTACTGAAGGGGCTATAGATTATGCTGCTATGTTCGAGGCTATGATGACTTCGATCATGAGAAGGATGCCAGCTCCGGGGCCATCTGTAGATGTTGGAGTTCAAGTTCAAACTCCAAGACCGGTGGATTTCGCTAAGCTGTGTAAAGATTATACTGCTCTTGGAGGAAAGGTTTTCTTGGGAACAGAGGAAACCATTGAAGTCCATAGGTGGATAGATGCTTGTAGAAGGATCTTTGGTGACTTGGGAATCGAGGATGCAACCAAAAGGAAGCTCGCATGAAGACATCTTCAAGGAAGAGCTTCTGATTGGTGGAACTCTATCACCATTGATACTCCGAAGGAAGAAATTACTTGGGAGCAATTCCAAGCCAGATTTGAAGCTAAGTTCATTTCTACAGCTCAGAAATCTGTTCTGTTCAAGAAATTTGTGGAGCTCAAGCAAGGTGGAAGAATAGTTCTTGAGTATGTTTCCGAGTTCGAAGCTTTGTCCAAGTATGCCCGGTCATATATTGAATCTCCTTATCAGAAGAACGAGAATTTTGTGACAGGCTTGGACAGTTATCTTGGGAGACAGTTGGTGGATCATTTGGATGATCCATTTGAGAAGCTTGTAGAGAAGGCTCTTAGGCACGAGAATCTGTTTCCTAAAGAAGGGTCTGTTGTTGCTGTGACCAAGGAAGAATCTAAACCACAGCAGGGTGGAAACAAGAAGAGGAAGCAGCAGCAGCAAAAGGGTAAGGATGGTCAAAAGAAACCGAAGGGTGAAGTGACCTGCTACAATTGTCATCAGAAGGGCCATTTCTCCAGAGAGTGTAAGAATCCAAAGGTGCCGATGAAGTGCCACAACTGTGACAAGATGGGGCATATTAGGAAGAATTGTCCAAAACCGCGAAAGGACAAGCAGATTGTGCAAGCTTATGCTTTGGGGGCTGTTCCATCATCTTCAAAAGCTCCTTCCGCTGAAGAGAAAGGAAAGAGTGTGGTGGTTCAAGGTACTCTTTCCATATGTGGTGTTCCAGTATGGGTGTTATTCGATACTGGGGCGTCGCATTCTTTTGTTTGTAATGAACTTGTAGGCCGGTTGGGTTTAGAACCGGATATTGTTGATAGGCCATTGGTTGTGACTAATCCAGTTGGGGGTTCGTCTTGTTTGTGTATGTTATGCCGTGGTCTGATTGTATCGAGTCATGATTGCTCTTTTGTTTGTGATTGTTTTGTTCTGAACTTTGCGGGGTTCGGAATTATTTTGGGTATGGACTGGCTTAGGAAATATGCGGCAAACGTTGATTGTGAAAGGTTGGAGGTGACAGTCGAGAATGTGGAAGGGCGAAAGGTTGTGATACGATGTAAGCATGAGGAAGGCGTCTTCATGAGCTTCATGTATTCGCTGGTTGTTCCACGGGATGGACTGTCATCGGTGCCAATCGCTAATGGATTTGAGGATGTCTTTGATGAGGTCAAAGGGTTACCGCCGCATAGAGAGATCGAGTTTCGTATCGATCTAGTTGAAGGAGCCAGACCTGTTGTGATGCCTCTTAGGCGGATGGCGCCTAGGGAACATCAAGAGTTGAAGGTGCAGGTTGATGATCTTTTACGAAACGGATTCATTCGGCGTAGTGTGTCTGAATGGGGTGCACCAGTTGTGTTTGTAACCAAAGCGGATGGATCGTTGAGGTTGTGTGTGGATTATCGTGAGCTGAATAAAGTGACTAAGAAGAACAAGTATCCATTGCCGAGAATAGATGACTTGTTTGATCAGCTTCACGAAGCTAAGGTGTTTTCTCAGATGGATTTGGCAACGGGATTTCACCAGTTAAGAGTGGCTAAGGGTAGTGTGCCAAAGACTGCTTTCAGGACACCATTCGGTTTCTTTGAGTGGCTGGTAATGCCGTTTGGATTGACCAATGCGCCAGCATATTTTGTGGATCTTATGAATAGAGTGTTCAGAGATCAGTTGAACAAGTTCGTACTAGTGTTCGTGGATGATATTTTGATTTATTCCAGAACTAAAGAAGAGCACAAGACGCACTTGCGTATTGTTTTGGAAATCTTACGGAAACATCAGCTGAAGGCTAAGTTTTCGAAGTGTCACTTCTGGAAGAGCGAAGTGAGGTTCTTAGGCCATATTATCTCTGGAAGCGGAATAGCGGTTGATCCCGCCAAGATAGCAGCAATCCAGGATTGGGGTAGACCTAAGAATGCATCTGATGTGAGAAGTTTTCTTGGATTAGTAGGATACTATCGTCGATTTATCAAAGACTTTCCAAGGTAGCTGCATCATTAACAGGATTGACGAAAAAGAATCAAGTATTCAGATGGGATGCTAAGTGTGAGTAAGCTTTTTGAATCCTGAAAGAGCGACTGACAAGAACTAAAGAAGAGCACAAGACGCACTTGCGTATTGTTTTGGAAATCTTACGGAAACATCAGCTGAAGGCTAAGTTTTCGAAGTGTCACTTCTGGAAGAGCGAAGTGAGGTTCTTAGGCCATATTATCTCTGGAAGCGGAATAGCGGTTGATCCCGCCAAGATAGCAGCAATCCAGGATTGGGGTAGACCTAAGAATGCATCTGATGTGAGAAGTTTTCTTGGATTAGTAGGATACTATCGTCGATTTATCAAAGACTTTTCCAAGGTAGCTGCATCATTAACAGGATTGACGAAAAAGAATCAAGTATTCAGATGGGATGCTAAGTGTGAGTAAGCTTTTTGAATCCTGAAAGAGCGACTGACAAGTGCTCCTGTTTTTACTATTCCAAGTGGAAATGATGAGATGGTGGTTTACACCGATGCATGTGGTACTGGACTTGGAACAGTGCTGATGCAGAAGGGTAAAGTTGTTGCGTATGCAAGTCGACAACTAAAGCCGCATGAAAGGAATTATCCAACTCATGATTTGGAGTTGGCGGCGATTGTATTTGCTCTGAAGATGTGGAGACATTACCTATTGGGAGTTCGATTCGATTTGTTTACAGATCATAAGTCGTTGAAGTATCTTTTCTCCCAAAAGGATTTGAATCTTCGGCAGCAACGATGGATAGAGTTTTTGGCATCATATGATTTAAGTATAGCCTATACTCCGGGAAAGGGTAACGCAGTGGCAGATGCGTTAAGTCGAAGACATGTAGGATTAGGAGCCATGTTTTCAGAATGGAAGAATCTCGAGTATTTGGCTGGATTTGACATCAGGCCCAGAGGTGAAGTGGAACCTGAGATGTTGGCAAACTTATCGATAAGACCGACTCTTGTGGAAAGAATTGGCGAGAGCCAAAAGCGAGACGATAAGCTTGTCAAGATTATCCGTGATTTGGAATTTGGATTGGACCTAGAAAAGGATAAAGGATTCGAGGTCGATCGAGAGGGTTGGCTTCGGAAGCAAGGACGACTAGTTGTTCCCGATATAGATGAATTGAGAGATGAAGTTCTGAAGGAAAGTCATCACTCGAAGTTGACAATTCATCCAGGTGGAAATAAGATGTATTGGGATATGAAGAGAACCTATTACTGGGAAGGTATAAAAAAGGATGCTGGAAATTTTATTTCCAAGTGCATGAACTGCCAGTTGGTAAAAGCCGAGCAAAAGAAGCCCAGTGGATTGCTTCAGCCATTAGAAGTTCCTACATGGAAGTGGGAGCAAATATCGATGGATTTCATCGACGGGTTACCTAGAACCAGAGCGGGAAATGAAGGGATTTGGGTCATCGTAGATTGTTTGACTAAAAGTGCAAGATTCATTCCTGTTCGACCAACTAGGACTGCATCGAAGTTGGCTGAGCTGTATGTTAAGTGGATAGTTCGATTCCATGGTATTCCGAAGAGTATAGTGAGCAATCGAGACCCATTGTTCACTAGTGGATTTTGGAAGAGCTTTCAGGAAGTTTTGGGAACCGAGCTGTGTTTGAGTACAGCTTATCACCCCCAAACAGATGGTCAGACCGAGAGAGTCAACCAAGTTTTGGAAGATCTTCTTAGAGCTTGTGTTTTAGATTTCGGAGGATCATGGGAAGATCACCTTCATTTGGTGGAATTTTCGTATAATAACAATTACCAGTCAAGCATTGGTATGGCGCCGTAAGAGGCATTGTATGGAAGACCGTGTAACTCTCTGACATGTTGGTTAGAAACAGGGGAAAAGTTGATACTTGGGCCAGAAATGATTCGACAGACTTCAGATTGCATAGAAATCATTCGACAACGAATGAGGGTAGCCCAAGACTGTCAGAAAAGTTATGCCGATAAGCGTCGTAAGGATTTGGAATTTGACGTAGGTGATTTGGTTTTTGTGAAGATTTCTCCACTGAAGAATGTTATTCGATTCGGGAAGAATGGAAACTTGACTCCGAGATTTGTTGGACCATTTTCGATCATCGAGCGAATTGGAAAGCTCGCCTATAAATTGGAGTTTACCAGAAAAGATGTCGGGTGTGCACAATGTTTTTCATGTATCGTATCTACGGAAGTATGTGCATGACTCGAATACAGTGGTTTCTGCTGATAGCTGTGAAGATTTCGAGATTGATCCAGTCGATAAGAGACCTCGTAAGCCGCTTCGTGTTGTGGAAACTGACACGAAACAGCTTAGGAGGAAGGTAGTTAAGTTGCTCAAGATACAATGGAGTGATGATGTTAACGATTGTACATGGGAGGTGGAAGAGAGGATGAAGGCAGCTCATCCTGAACTCTTCAAGGTATGGCCATAAGGTGTCGTGGCATCTCACGACATTGTAACTTGCTCTAAATTTAGAATTCTGCATGCTAGGCTAGAATTGGATGCATAGTTTGTTGATTGCTATGGATGGTAGGCATGCAGAATAGCTTTTGATTGCTCTTGTTTGTTTGGAATTTCGGGGCGAAATTCCTAAGGGGGAGAGAATGTAACGACCCGTATTTTTACGGATCGAAACATCGTAAAACAGTTGTTATTAGACTGTTGTATTGATAAGTCTTCTAGAGTTTAGGTCGACTAGAGCTTAGGTCGTATAGAACATAAGCCGTGTGTAGCTTAGGTCATCTAGAAGATAAGTCATGTGGTGGCTTAGGTCGTGGGGGTTTTTAGGTCGTAGGTCGTGAGAGTTAGGTCGTGGACGACCTAAGGGGGCGGACGACCTAAGGAAATCAACCTATAAATAGGCGGGTTCTTCTTCATTTTTGGGATCCGGATTTTGAAGTGACGAAGTGCTGCCATTTTGAGAGCTCGAGTTCTACACTTCTTCACTTCTTTCCTCCACTCTAATCTTGTGATTCCTTTCATCCAAATCGAAGATCAAGATCGAAGATCCAAGAGCTAAAGTTGAAGATCTTCATCCATCGAAGAAAGATTTCATCGATTGAAGCGAAGATTTGATAGATCGAGTTAGATTCTTCGATGTCCAGATCTGAAGTTTGTTGCTTTTGAGTTGTTTAGGAGATTCGGTGAGTGGTGATTATCTCTCACACGGATCCAAAGGAGTATATCGGATTGATGGCTTGATTTGGTGTTAAAATAGTGATTTCCATGCATTTTCCTAAACCTAAGTATAGATCTATTGTTCATGATGATTTGACATCCATTTTACTACATGTTAATCTATGCAAGTTCATTCATCAAGTTGTAGGGATATTGTTCATGATTCATACTTGTTAGATTTGGACTCTTTATTTACAATATTGCCATTTTAGTTATAATTATTTATTTGATCAAGTTTGAATGCTTGATTACTTGGATTATTGTTTGACTTGATTGATTGTTGTAAATTAGTTGATTGATGATTTGATTTGGACAAGTTAGTCGAAGATGATTCAAAAGCTAAGGGAAAGGCTCTTGAATTGGAAAAGCTGCTCGTGGCATATGTGGCGGATGATTAAGCTCATATAGATAGATTTGTTGATGTTGAGATGAGGCTTTGCTATGATGAGATGAAGCGAAGCATGATGTGAGATAGCCTTGGTTTAGTCCAGACGGGATCATTCCAAGCATGTTGAAGACTCGGTGATATGGTTCGAGTTTGAGGATAATGGTTGGCTCGAGAGGCGCTTGAGCTAGTATGAGAATAGTCGTCGAGGAGGATGACTAGAAGGCTGAGATTTCATCGTTGTTGAAGGTTCTAGCAGGCTCAAAGCAAGAGTACGTTGGGCAGATTCGATAGTCCCTAAAGACCATGATTTATAGTCGAGTACTCTGGGCAGATTCGATAGTCCTAGGCACGGGCTGCGACGACGTGCGGAGTTCTGTCTAGAACCGGGGTTTCCATTAGCCCTTGACGGACGGCTGAAAGAATGTGTCAGTCATTCAATTAACGGTGATATTGAGGCAATGATAACAGTGATAGCCAGAGTCATGTATGTTTGGTTGTATCGTCATTCGGTCTCAAGAGCGGTATTTTCTAGGTGCTTATCTGATCTTGGTTTAGGCCTTGGGGGTTTGTACTTGGAAAACATCGCCCTTGACTCGAGTGATAATTGCTTTACTTTAAATATCTGCTTTGCTATGTTTATTTCTACTTAGTGTGTCTGGGGGCTATCACTGTAGAAAGAGGTGGAGTGAAAGGGTTGGATTCCTATTCCTTTTACCTTTAGGCTCTTTTGGTATGTTGTTAGTTAATTTACTGCTCACTAAGACTGTTGTCTGACTCAAGGTTTTATGTTCAACTCTTATTACCTTGGGCTGTTCATCCATTTTGGGATGGGCAGACTAGGTAGCAGGTGACAGGTGCTGTTCTTAGTGACCAACGATGCTGATGACGAAGACGAGCTGGAGGCTTGCGTATTATTTTCTTACTATGTGTACTGGTTGTTCCGCTGCTTGTATAATTCTCTGAGTGATATGTAGTGAGGCTTGATGTATTGACTATTCAGATGTTTGTATTCAACTATTATGAAGCTTAATTGACGAGATTCTATTTTGTGAAGCTTTACTATATATATTCTCTATTGTATTTTTGTCCTTGCGCTGTGAGTAATACGATAGATTCTGCTATTTTAATTTACCTTGGCAATCGTCCATAGTTGCCTGGCACACCTTTCAGTGCAATATTCCTATGTTTAGTGCAGAGGTCATGGGCGGTCGTCACACATTTCTATTCATTGCGTCTTTACAATTCCATTTGAATTCAATTTACTTCAAGCTTTGTATATTGAATTTATTCATCATTATCTTAAAGTCTAATTTCATATCATTTGTCGATAGTGAACATTTCCAAAAATTTCAAAAATTTTCTAACTCCTAAAATTTTTGGAAAATTTTGGTAGAGTCCCCTTTATACGGAGGAGCTTTTGCAATTTGACAAAAGAGATAAATATATATACATCGACCCACATGGTTGGAAAAACCAAAATAGTTCATATTTCCTATTTTTATTGCATAGGCGTACGTTTATTTAGCATTTTAAACAAGCGGCTTGTAAATTTAGCATTTTGCACGGTCACACCCAGCCAAACACTTCTCGGTACCTGTACTTACTCAATTAAACAAGTAAGTGCTAGATATACAAAGTTTATTAACATTTCACTTAACTTCAATAGCTAACACATGGCTAAGCAACATGCACTAAACACTTTCCGTGAGTAACTTATATGATTTCAAAACTAATTCACTTGCTTTCAACCAATTCATATGTCCTTTCGTTCAATGTTAATGGCTCACAATTCAATTTATACTTAATTCCATTCTATCTTAATTTCCACATTCAACTCATTCACGCCTCATTTAATTCAACTAATCATTCTTTAAAGTAGTTTCACCTACCAATTTATTTTTAAATCTCAAATGAAAGTTTATATGCAAACTTTACATCCTTTAGTTTCTTCGAATAAATTCTTAAATTTTCACTTCCAAGTTGCATTTTATTTATTACATAAGTTTAACTCCACGAAATCCATTGTCAACTTATAATTCAAATTTATTTAACCAACCAGGATTTCATTATCATATTTAATCATCTAATTTATCTCAATTTAGTGCTTATTTATTTCACTTTGAAGTTTTATTGGTCACAACTTATTTATATCCATACTTCCATCCATTATAATCAATTCCATTCACACTTTTTCTTTTAACTAAGGATTATATTTTATTTCTTGTTAAGAAAGGATTTAATTTCATTTAATATTCTTCCATTATCCAATTTCAGTTCATTTACTTACAATTATAAATTTATCTATTCATTCATAAATTTATTTGCAACCAATAAATTTTATTTCCAAACATTATTTATTTTAGTCCATTTGAACTGATTCTACACTTCATTTTTACACAATTTCAAATCAAACACCATCCAATATTCAATTCCATTTCATTTGCATACCATATAAATCAATCAGTTACTTACTAATTTTAATTCCAATACTTTGTTTAATTTAGTCCAACCTGACTAATTGCCCATTCCATAAAATCCAACACAATTTAAACTTAATTCCAGTATTCAGTTTCCAATTTACTTACTTGTAAATTTCAATAAATTTCATTCTTCTTTACTTACTAGATTCAATTACATTCCATTTCCATTTAAATTTTTAAACTTCTTTAAGTTTCCAACTTATCTACATTCCATTCACAAATCTTTTAACATTCCAAAATTCCCTTTGAAATTACCTATATCAAAATTCCTTGCATTTCTAAAATCAATTCCGACTTTTGCAAATAAACATCAATCCAAGACATCCAGGTAGCAATCCCCCTCTTGGAAACTCGAAAATGAACGCCGTTGATGTTGCGATCATCAATGGAATTATTTTCCAGCGACCGAAAAGAGTTCAATGTTTTTACCACTTTAAATTCCCTCAAATATTTTTAAATTCCAAATCTTCCAGATTTCATATCCAATTCAAAAATATTTTCCCAAATACATATATTTTTTCCCAAAACCTTTGAAGACCATTTTCAAATTCAAAGGAATCTAAATTTTCAAAATTTTCAAATTCCAAATCCCTTAAATTTATATTCAAACATTTCTTTGAAAGTTTTATCTCATTTTAATTATTAATCACACTATAATTCACAATTATAGTTTTACATTTACCAATCTTATTTGTGTTTGATTTTGTTTCTTAATGTTTAATTATGATTTCAATTCTTTATTCAATTGTAACTCACATTTATAAACCCATTTATTACATTAATTTATTCCTAAATCTTTGGTTCTATCATTATTCTCTTATTTTAAATCTTCATTTAGCTGATAATAGTGTAATATTATCATTCCTAACATCCAAGCAACCAATAAATCACAAAAACTTTTCTTTTATATACAAAAATAATTTAGGTAAAATTGTTTCATTTACCCTATTTTAAAATAATACTGTGTCGGTTTATCTTGTTTAAGAGTTTAGAAACTCTTATCGATGTCGTGGCATCCCACACATCGACCAGAATCCATAAACACTAAATCGATAAGTCAACACAATATAAAACCATTTTATATTCACTAACAAATACGTGCTCATATCTATTAATACACTCAAACTCATTCTAGAGTACTATGGACTCTATTTAAATGAGTAATCCCACCAGAGCCAAGGTTATCGCCAGCCTAAGCTCCGATACCACTGTAACGGGACGAGCCAGTGGCGACTGGTAGGCTTTGCAACCATCCTAGACCCACTGTGGCATATAGTGATACCTCGAATTTGCTTTTACGGCCAGCCTCTCGACTGTAAGCACCTAGCAAACCAAGCCAGGGCCTTATACTACCCAAAAGGGACATGTAGGGGTAAGAGTCTCCCGTTCGCCACCAAACCGCGAAGCGAGAACCCCCTATCATGCTGTAATGAAGCAAACCCGATCCCGGTCTCTTCGAAACGATCAGCGCATTTGCCAATATTGATAGTCGGTTATTTAACTATCAATTAACATTCACAAACATCCATCAAACAATAAATAATTCTCCCAAATTATTTATTTATCTCAAAATATCTTCGCAAGACATATTTCTATTTTCAAACCCCTTTGAAACAATTCCAAAACAGTTTCCTTCCACGGAATGCATTTCCCAAATATTTATTTCCACTGAATCACCAACTACAAAATACTTTTAGATTTTAAAATAATTTAAAAACACTTTATTATAAATATACTTTATAACATTGAAATTTAAAACTACTTTTAATACAATACTAAAATATATACTTTAAGAATATTTAAAATAAAACCACTTTATAAATATAAACTAAATTTCTCTTTTTAACATAATACTAAGTCACTTTTATATAATTATTACAATAATAGGTTTTGAAAATCTTACTTTGGGATTTAACATTTAGGAATAATCAATTTTCTAAAACATGCTTTATAAAACACAATTAGACTTTTAACTTATATTTAAATTTCTTTGAAAACGTACTTGGCTATCCAAGGAAATACACTTCACTTCACATCTTTTAAAATAAATCGACATTTATTTTTAAACCAATTCATATCCCTTTATAAATTCCCACCTTGAATTTATATTTTCAAATATCCACTTATATTTTATTTTACTTTATAAACCCAGTTTATGAATTCCAAAATCTCACTTCTCTTTAAAATTTCAATTCCAAATTCTTTAATCAATTTACAATTGATTTCCAACTCACTTCACTTGAAATAATTTTCTTAACTTACTTCATTTATTTCAAAATATATTAACTTTTAGATTTATTTCTTTATTATGAGTTAAAACCCCTTTTTAACTGGAAATACCAATTTCAAATTTCCAAAACTCCTTATTTATCCTTAAATTAAATTTAATCCTTGAATTTAAAAATAGATTCTTTTATTCTTTAAAATAATATCACTTTAGTTTAAAACTTATTATTCCCCTGTTAATTCAAATCCCCTTTTCCCATATTTGTTAAAATTTTGAAATCGCTTTTTTTCTTTTACAATTCATTATTTAATTTATTCAAATTCACTAGAATTATTTTACTTAAATTTTACTCTTTTATTTCTTTCCAAAAATCCCAATTCAATATATTTTGATAACTCCTTTTACTGAAATATTCAATCCAACCATATCATCCAATATTTCAATTACCAATAAAATCATCACATGATATCAATATTCATAACACAGAATATTAAATAATCTAAATAATTTTGAGGAATCCAGTTGGATCCCTCCAACCTATTTCCCTGCATCCACAGATGTTAGCACAATACCAATTCCACTTCGAGGTGGAATATCGCGGTATATGGGTTTTATAAAATATCATCCGCTATTATGCGGCGCATAGGGTCTTATCCGCTATATAATGCGGGAAAACAATCACTCCAATATATACTATGTACTACTAGATACATATAGCACATCAACAATTCAATCATTCAATCAATTATTTAAATTTAACCATTTAAATTTAAATTAGCCAGATAAGTGAGATTAACTCACCTTTGACCTTTAATTTGCAATCCGATCCAAACTTGTTTGTCCCTTTATGATTTTAGACCTTGTATTAACATTATATAATTTATTAATCATCTCAGAAAGTCTACAAATAATTTACCATTTAATAAATTAAGTTGACCAAAAATTTAATTTAAACTAATCATTTGGTTGTTTTCCTTCTTTTTATTATATACTTCTTTTTACTAACATTAACTAAACCAATATATTTTAATAAAAAGGTTCAATAAGTTACAGCAGGTGTATTATATTTTTTTCCTCTTTATCCTACATATATATATATATATATGTCAAACCCAGTTAGTACCAAGTAGGTGAATTTATATACCTTGCGGTTATATCTATATACATAGCTGATTAACATAAAAAATGTTTCATATCCTGTTGTAAATATTCTAATGAGTGAAATAGAAATCAACAATTAATTTATCAATTTAATTTCAGTGACATTAAATTTAAAAATGTTGAAAATTTAAATCACCTTAACTCACCTTAACTCATAGGAAAACAAAGTCAACGCCTCCTCGTTCGAATGGTCTGTCATACTCGTGCTCGCCAATTTGAGATCGATCCACCTGCCTCAAAGAGAAACTTCCATCACCACGAACTACCGTCCCTCTCCCAAAATCAACTGCGACATCGCATCTCGAGTTCGATCTCGAGCCACTTCCACCTCCGGTCCCGAGTCGCCAAACCACATGCGCTTGCCTACAACCACCAAAATGCCTCGTGACCTCGACTTCGAGCCCCAGGAACCCCAAATCCTACAGCCTCAACGAAGCCGCCATCACTCGTCTCTTTCTCCTTTCGTGAAATTTGAATTAGATTTGAGGGGAGGAAGGAAATCGACAATGAATTTGTAACTTCAAGTTAAATAAGATTTTAAAATCCTAATTTAGAAGCTGAATCTGGAATTAATGAAATTAACGGATTTTAAAGTAAACTTGAGTAAGTAAAAGAATTTATTTCAAAATGGAATTGATTTGGAAATCAATTTGGAAATTTTATTAAGTGTTTGAAATAGAAATTTTTTAAAAGGAAGTTGAGATTATGAAATTTATAAACTGGGTTTATAAAAGTGAAGTAATATATCAGCGGATAGTTGGAAGAATAAATTCACGGTAGGAATTTATTAAAGGAATGGGTAAATTTGGTTAAAATTAAATAGTGATTTATTTTAAAAGATGTGAAAGAGAAGTATATTTCCCTGGATATCCAAGTACGTTTTCAATGCAAATTCTTAAGTCTAAGTTAAAGTTTCAAAGTGGTTTTAAAAGTACATTTTGGAAAATCTATTATTTTTAAATGTTCAAATTTTAAAGTAAGTATTTTTAAAAATTTATTTTAGTAGTAATTATTTAAAGATAACTTGGTATTATGTTTAAAAAGAGGAAAATTTAGTTTTATATTTTATAAAGTAGCTTTATTTTAAATATTCTTAAAGTAGATAAATGTTTTTTTGAATTCTGCTAATGGCGGCATCCTCTTCTTCCCCATCCCCGTTCCCTCCACCTCCTCTTTCTTCTTCTCTTTCTTCCCTGATTCCACCCTCGAACCCTTCTCCCTCCTCTCCGATCCCTCACTCGATCATTTCCTCTTCTTTGAATCTTTCTTCCTCTCTTGTCCCTCCTCCACCTTCTGTTTCTTCTTCTTTCATCCCTCCTTCGACTTTGTCAGATTTCGATTCTTGTTTGAATTCTAATCACCAGTCATCGATTCTAGATAGGCAACTTCCTCCTTTGGCTGGTAGTGTTATTTCTGATTTGAAGCACGATCATCCTTCTAGGTTATCTGTTTCAGATTCATTGTGGTCTTCTTTGTTCAAGAAAAAACCTAGAAATGCTGGAGTTTTTGTATCTAAGCATTTTGATATTAAAAAAGATGGAATTCCGAATGCTCTTCCTGATGAAGTTAGAAATGAAGGAATTAAATACTGGGTTGATCATTTAGTAGGTTTCTTCTTGGATGGTCCTCTCTCTTACCTTATGGTTTCTAAGCATCTGAGAAGTATTTGGAGATTAAAAGGTGAAGTTGATATCAAATCTGATAATGAGAATTTCTTATTTAATTTTTCGAATGATCTTGACAGAATTAAAGTTTTACAATCTGATCCTATTTTCATTAAGGGTAAGATGTTCATCATCACAAAATGGGATCCTTCTTTTGGTTACTTTCAAGAGAAAATTAAAAAGGTGCCAATCTGGGTTCATTTTTATAGAATTCCTTTAATTGCTTGGACATTAATTGGTATCAATTGGTTAGCATGTCATGTGGGAAAACTGATTTGTCTTCATGAAAGAATGGAAAGATTGTCTAGATTTAAGTATGCTAAACGTTGATTGAAGTATCACCTGATCAGGAGCTCCCTGACTTTATTGCAATTGATGGATTATGTGATTGCTGCCCTTATGTTAAAGTTGAATATGACTGGAAACCAAAAATTTGTAGCAAATGTAAAGTTTTTGGTCATGAAACTAATTTCTGTTCTGGTAATAATAAGGTGGAAAATTATGGTATGCTAAATAGTGGCATTGGTGAGGAAGATGTGAAGTATGTTGATAAGGAACTTGTGGAACATGATATTTTGAAAGATAAGGTCCTGAAGCTTCATAATGTTAGATTTTCTAATAAGAATACTCTTAAAGTATGGAGAAGAAAGGATTTAGTTCAGGACTCTCTTATTGATAATATTTTGAATAAGGTTGATGGTAATCAAATATCAGATAGAGCAGTGAAGAATTTGGATCAAATTGACAATATAGTAAGTGAATCTAATGGTAGTCAAACATCAGATAAAGCAGTGGGGTTTTTGGATCATAATGACAATATACAAATGGAAACTGATGGTAGTCAAAAATCAGTTATAGCTGAGAGGAATTTGGATCATAATGACATTATACAAATAGAAACTGATGGTAATAGGGAATTGGGCATTAAGGAAAATTTTGTTACTGCTAACTCTTTTCAAATTTTATCTAATTTGGATGAAAGAACTTTAAATAATGAGATTTTATTTGAAAAGAGAACCTCTTCCTCACAATCTGGAAAAAAGGAAATAAATAGTTGCTCTGATGGAAAAATTGATAAAGTTTCATCTGAAGTTTTACATTCTATAGCATTGGATCATTCTGAGGGCATTGTTGCTAGTACTATTCCTGTTAAAGATTTCAACAAAGATCATACTATCAATGAAGTCACCTCTACACACTCTTCCCCTGATATTAACATTTCTCCTCCTAATAATTTGACTTTATCTCCATCATGTTGTACAAAGAACTCTACTGAGAAACATTCTGAAGGTTTTGGTTCTTGTTATATTCCTATTATGGATGTCAACAATGAACATGTTATCAATGATGTCTCCTCTGCACATACCTCCCCTTATATCAATATTTCTCCTCCCAGTAATTTGATTTTACCTCCACCATGTGGTTCAAAGGACTCTACTGAAGAACATTTCACATCTTATAAAAAAGGTAAAAAAGGCAAAAAGAAAGTCTCATTCCATGATTCAACAGAGGATTTTAACAATGGTAAAAGCTATAATATTGAAGAAATTCAGCCTAGAGATTATAATGAATCAGTAACAATTCAAGTCCCTTTCTCTCAGAAAAGTGGATTAAGGCATACTAGGAAGCATCCATCTAATTTAATTTCACCCATGCATTAATGATGTTGAGCAATAATATAGCATATTGGAATATAAGAGGAGGACATCTAGCATCTAAACAAGCTGAAATAAAGCATTTAATTCATGATCAGAAACTACAACTCATTGCAATCAGTGAAACAAAGTTAGATAAATTGCATTCTGATCTAGCCTGTAAGAAAATTGCCCCTGATTGGGATCATGAGGATAATCTACAAAGTGCCCCATATAGCAGATTATTGGTTCTTTGGAATCCAAAAGTTTTGAAATTGACAAAGTTGAAGGAGGATGATCAACTTATTCATTTCACAGTTTCTTTATTTTCTTCAACAAGTCCTTTTCTGATCACTTTTGTCTATGCTCAAAACAATCTTGATAAAAGATTATCTGTAACAACCCGGGTTTTTCATACACGAAAAACCGGACCATTTGTGCTAAAAGAAGAAGAGGTAGAAGAAGAAAAGAGAAAACAACATCAAAATCTAACCATCGCAGCGGAATAAAATATAATATATATATCAACAGATCTTTACACAAATCAAAAACTATATCTATTTATACAATACATCATCAGAATACATCATCAGAGTACATCAACATCCATAACACACAACTGAATAGACAGCGGAAAAATAATAGCAAATACGGGAGTACGTATCGGCATCCAGCTCGTCTCCTGAGCTCCACAGCATCATATCCAGAACCTGTTTATCTCGGTCTGACCCGAGCATCATATAAAACAACACCCGAGTCAGTCTGGAAAACCAGCGTGAGAAAATCACACTCAAATTTATTATTAAAGTTTCAAAATCCTTTGAAAACAAAAGCATCTCGTAAGACCACGCCACAAATAAACATGTCGGGTTTTTACCTTACGATAGCTAAAACACTTTATATCAAAATCCTCTGATATTATAATAGTGTCTACAGAAAGTAAAATATAATCTAGCTGAAATGCTTGCATCTCACATTTCAACAATAGTTGGGCACAATCAAAACCGTACAAGCACGTAGGGAGAATGGATTTCCAACGAATGACTAGGCACTGGGGTACCACCTATCACAGTACGTGGCCTAGATCACTGTACCGAGGAGTACGCCCGCTCCCCTGCAACACAAGGCCGGAACCATCCCTTACTGGATGATCCCGAATAAAATCATCCCACGGTTGGGATCAGCAACCGCACCACTAAGCCGAAATAAAAAGGGACATCTAGACAGGGATGACCTTACCCTCCAGTGGGAGCTACCCACGAAGCCTTGCTGCATAACCCCTGATTTTCAGTCATTCCCGGTTGATGAGGTTCGAGGCTAAACGATACCTTTTTCAGAACATATCCCTTAGAATGCCCATCGCCCACCTGACGATGTCACGAAAGCATTCGTCCATACAAGTCCGTCCCGGGTCCGAACGGAACCGAAGGCACTACTCCTACTACATCCATTTTGGAAATATCCTCAGGATTAATAGCGACTAGCCCTTGCACTTCACAGCTCCATCTTCGACTCCGAAATCGTTACACGAAACGTACAAACCGGATCGAAGTGGTATTCGAGTCTCCAGACCTAGAATCCCGGTATACGGAAACTCGATCCCGGTCTCTTCGAAACGATCAGCGCATTGGCCAATATTGATAGTCGGTTATTTAACTATCAATTAACATCCACAAGCAACCATCACAAAATAAATAATTTCCCACATTATTTATTTGCCCAAATATCTTTCCAAGATATATTTCCAAATTTTCAAACTCCTTTTGAAAACAATTTCAAACAGTTTCCGCTTACGGAAAACATTTCCCAATAATTATTTCCACTGAATCACCAAGTACAAAATACTTTTATTTTTAAAATAATTTAAAAACACTTTATTTTAAATATAATTTATAACATTGAAATCAAACTACTTTAATACTTTATTAAAAATATATACTTTAAAATAAACCACTTTATAAATATAAACTAAATTTCTCTTTTTAAAACAGAATAGCAAATCACTTTTATATAATTACTACAATAATAGATTTTAAAAATACCTACTTTGAAAATTATCATTTAGAAATAATCAATTTTCTAAAACATGCTTTTTAAAACATACTTAAAACTTTTAACTTATATTTAAAATTGCTTTGAAAACGTACTTGGCTATCCAGAGAAATACACTTCTCATTTCCATCTTTTAAAAATAAATCAACATTTATTTTTAAACCAAACCATATCTTTTTATAAATTCCCACTTTGAAATTATATTTTCAAATATCCTTTGATATTTTATTTTACTTTACAAACCCAGTTTATCTCTCCCATATCTCATTTCTCTTTAAAATTCAAATTCCAAAGTATTTAAATCAATTTATAATTGATTCCCAATTTATTTTACTTTGAAATAAATTTTCTTACTTAATCCATTTATTTCCAAATTCATTAACTTCCAGATTTTATTTCTCATTATGATTTAAAATCTTTAAACCAAAACACAAGTTTCAGATTTCCCAAATTCCTTCTCTTTTTAATTACATTTAAACATTGAATTAAAATAAATTTTTATCCCTTTAAATAACATCACATAAGTCTTCTTTAAATTCAACATTTCTTTATTTATTCAAAATTCCTCTTTTCCATATTTAATTTATTCGAATTCACTAGAATTACTTAACTTAATTTTACTCTTTTATATTTTCCAAAAATCCAATTCAATTGCTTTTGATAACTCATTATACTGGGAAATTCAATCCAACCAGATTATCCAATATAAATTATCACAGGATAACAACATTCATATCACAGAATATTTAAACAAAAATTAAATATTTTGAGGAATCCAGTTGGATCCCTCCAACCTGTTTCCCTGCATCCACAGACGTTAGCACAATACCAATTCCACTTCGAGGTGGAATATCGCGGTATATGGGTTTATAAAATATCATCCGCTATTATGCGGCGCATAGGGTCTCATCCGCTATATAAAGGCGGAAATATCAATTCCAATATATACATATGCCAATATATATATATTGGTATATACTACTATATATATATCATATCAATCAATTCAACCATTCAATCAATTATTTAAATTTAACTATTTAAATTTAAATTCAACTGAGTGAGATTAACTCACCTTTGCTTTTATTTGCAACCCACTTCTACATCGTCTTGGTTTCTCGGGTTATAACCTTGTATAAACAATTCACGATTTATTACTATTTGAATTAACCAAACAATTTATCACTATTTAATAAATTTAATTAGAACTAAAGATTTAATCTATAACTAATGATTTAAGTAATTAATTATTTAGTTTGGAACTAAATTTCCTTTAATAAATTATCTTTAGTATCCAAATTAATTGATTAGCCAGTTAATCAAATTTCCTTCTTAAAAATTTATAAATTGGTAAATTTAGAATATACATTTGTTTTATGTTATTTCCCAAAATCTTATATATCGTTTACCTATACATATATTCACTAAATTCTAAGAAAGATAAAATTCCTTTCTAACCTACATATACACATCAAATTTTATAAATAAAATTGTCTTGAAACGTACTGTAAATTAAAATCTTATCCATATTTTTTTTTATCTTTACCAGTACTTAAAATATGTATATATCTATACTTTATATATAATATTTTTCTTCAATCTGTATATGTTTTTGTTGTTATATATATATATATATTTTTAGCAGATTTAAATAAAATAAAATAAGAACAACAGCTATACCTCTGGCCATCAGCGATATTCGAACAACCCAAGCCTTGACGAAGATCCACTCACCTATCGTTCGCCGTTCCATGACCAAACCCACCGCCCCGACCTCGAGCTCCACACTGCTTGATTCCAAATCGTTAAGGACAATCGCATTCGACCCTCACTGCCCTCCACGCGAGCCAGTCCCCCAAACCCACGTGCGCTAGTCCAGGCTTCACGAGTTGCCCCACTAGATTAGGTCGAATTATTCCCAAGCGATGCGATCCGCGAATTCGCTCTCGAGCGAAGCAACCTCACGACGAGCGAATTCTCAAGTGATGCCGTTCGATTAATTCGCAAAGCCAGAGATCGATTTTCGTTTGAACGAAAATCTAAAGGAGGACGAGATTAGCTTTGGGTTCCCCCTTTGGAAACGATTTCAAAATTTTCGTACTGAACGAATTTGATTTTTATTTGAGGAAAGCTACGCGATCTGAATAGGATTGCTCTGCTATTTGTTTTGGGAGAATTTCGCTGGATTTAGAAGGAAGCAACGGGTTTTATTTTATTATTTAGCCTTGGGCTTCCAAGAGAAGGCACGGCTTTTCTTTTATTTACTTGATTTTTTTTTTTTTTAAAACAAGATGGACATCTGGGAAGTGAAGATAGTTATAGTACCATTTGTCCTAAAGTCAAAATTCTGATATGAACAGATTTACTGCTGAAAGCTGATTGATATAAAAATACATTTGATTTAAATTTAAATTCAAATCGCCTCGATTCTCACAACAAAACTCTCGATCTCCAATTGATACGACGTTTTAAATCGTACAATAACTGACTAATACGAATCCACCAGCACTAGTCTCGTCATAATCCGAGACTGTGCCACCGAAAAATTATTTTTAAATTCAATTTAAACGATAAAATTTCAAAATTGAAGAAAACGCCTTAAAATTCAATTTTAAAAGTTCTATTACCTTTATTATTGTTAATATAAATTTTTACCAAATTTCAATTGTTTAATTCAAAAATTAAATTTTCCAATAAATATTGATATTTGAAATTCAAGTTAAAAATTAACTTTCAAATATTTAAAATCAATTAAATATTCCGGTTTTAAATGCCTCAAAATTTCGGGTCGTCACATTCCTCCCCCCTTAAAAGAATTTTGTCCCCGAAATTACCAGTTAAGAGGAATGATTCATATAGTCCATTAACTATTTCTCAACCCAAATAGTTTAAACAACTTCCCAAAATAAATCTTTTTATCAAAGACACTCTATCCCATTTATTAACTTTCCAAACCTATCCATAAGTCCCAAACAATATCACTCCTTATCAATTCAAATTTAAATTTGAATTCAAATTTTAGATTATCAAAATTTTCTCGAAATTTTTCTAACTCCCTAAATTTTCGAAAAATTTTGCCAGCGTCTCCTTTGCGCGGCTAGCTCGGTACTACTACAAAATGGCCCTACGGCCTCCCAAATCCAAAAAGGAAACAAAAGCCAAGTGGCTAGATCCAAAACCCAACCAAATTTCATACAGAAATTTAAATACTTACCTTTTTGTCGGGCCATTAAATTTAATCTTCTGAAATCAAAAATCCCAATTTATCCATTGCTTTTATACCCCTGTATATCCTACTAAGCAATAACATCCAATTACAGAATTTAAAATCATTTTATTGTCTTCTTTACAAAAATTTCAATATTGGCTTTACTTAAGCCCGTACGATGCACATATATCATCCGTACGCAATATCAATCTGATCGCTCACTCGATCACACAATTTCACTTCCGAACTAGTATCGTCCACCCGACTTCCTAGTGCGGACTCAGATCTGGTTTCTTGATCAGAAACCGTCATTCTCCTTGCATAGTCACAAACTATGATAGAGAATATTCAGAATCAATCAACAATCCATATCCAGGTTCGCCGTCGAAAATCGAGTGAAAAATTCTAACTCGGATCGATATAACTATCTCGAAATTCTGTGCTCGAATTCTGGATCAAATCGTTATGCGAATAAAATAATATACGTACATCTTACGTATAAATTCCAATTGATTACCAATTATATCAATTTCCTTTTTATTCACATTCATTTTGATTACATTCACTTATCCAAAATTATCCCATTTCACAACTTCCAATTTTAAATCTTTATTCAATTATTCACCTAGAATAATTTTCCCTCGATACCAAATTACTTAAGAATCTCACCATATTTCTTAAGTTCAAAATAAATATTTTACATACTGCTTATACTTATTTTCACTTCAATATCGTAGTTCATATCCATTTCTATTCACTTTTGTCTTTACAATTCCATTTGATTTCAATTTGGCTTCCACTCGAATATTTAATTAGTTGCACTTACTAATTAATTTAAATTTCGATTAACAGTTTATTCGCAAACTTCACTTCTTTAGTTCCTTCGACTTCACTTTACATTCACATTTGAATTAGATTTCAATATCCAGTTTCAATTTTATTTGCTTAGAAATTTAAATCATTTATCGTTAATGAAAATTTTCTAACTCCCAAAATTTACGGAAAATTTTGGCAGAATCTCCTTTGTACGGAGGGACTTCTGCGATATCGCAGGATGCACAAATATATATATACATCGGCCTCAGGCCGGAAATCAAAATATATATCAATATATGCAGTTCATATTTCCTATTTTTGAATTTTTTTGCATAAGCGTACCTTATTTAGCATTTATAAAGCAAGCAGCTATTTATTTTAGCAAATTTCGCAATCAAATCCAGCCAAACGGCTTCCCGGTACCTGTACTAACTCAACTTAAACAGGTAAGTGACACTATCCAAAGTTTGTTATCATTTCAATTAATTTCATTAGCTAACACATACAACATAAGCAATATTCACTAAACACTTCCATAAGTGAATTTATTAGGCCCAACACAAATTAAATGCTTCCATTTAAATGGTTTACACTACATTACTTACATTCTATTCATTTTAATCCAAATGAATACGTATTTATTACGATTGATTTAAAAATCAATTATATTTCCTATATTAACTCACATTTACTACAATTGATTCCAAAATCAATTTTATTTCCTTTCTATCAATTCATAGAATTTTATTTAACCTCGTTTTACCTCAAACGATCCATTTTCTAAAACAATTCGACAATATCAATGTGAATAAAGGATTACTTCAGCTTTAGAACCATTTAGGTTAAATCCAACTAAATTTACATTTAACCAATTCCATTTTAAATTTATTCACAACTTTCATTGTATTTCTTCCATATCCAAAGAGTTTGATTCCAAACCATTTTATTAAACTCAGCATCCAATACACCAAATAACCGTCACACAACTTACTTAGGTTATTTATTTCCTCCAAACAATTCCACCCAATAACTTAAGTTTATTTTATTCAACAACTTCCATTTAAATCTTTGATTTCATTTTCTTTTAAATCAAATCCCAAGTTTGGATTTTCCCATATACTAAACAAATCTTATTTTGGTTTTTGTTTCACTTTCCAATTTCTTATAAGCCACATACTTACATTTTCATACTTCCATTTATTTATAATTAAACACATTCCCATTCATCTATTTTCAATCAATCCCATTCACATTTTACTTTTTAACTCGGAATTATACATCTAATTTAGCCATGTATACCTTTTCTTCATTAGTTTCAATTATTTAATAAGCCATCGAAATCTATTTATTACAATTCAAATTTGTAAGTTTCTATAAGTTCCCCAATTTACTTACCCTCTATTTGTTTACTTCTTTTAATTTACTACAATTAATTGGCTTATATTCGAACTTATTTTCATTTCCTTACTTACTTCAAATTTTGTAAGTGTCCAAACTTTATTTATTATCCCATAAACATTTTAAATAAAGTTTCAGAGCTTTACAAATTTTCAAAATTTCAAAATTCCCTTTTGAAATCAACTATATCCCAAAATCCTTTAGCAATTCAACTATTCCTTTGAATTTTCAAAACCAAATCCAGTTCGCAAACAAATCCCATTTCAAACAACTCGGTAGCAATTTCTCTCCTAGAAACTTGAAAATGAACATCGATGATGCTGCAGTCATCACCGAAGTTATTTTCCAGCGACCGAAAGAGAGTTAAATGCTTTTATCTCTTTAAAATCCCTCCAAAACCGTTTTGAAACCATTTCCAACTCAAAGGAATTTTAAACTTCACAAAATTACAAATTTAAAACCCATCCAATTTTATATCCATCATTTCTCTGGAATTCTATTTCAAATTACTATCTCATTTGGATATGGAGTTTATTCCAATTTATAAATTATATTTATAATCTACATTTACAAATTTTATTTGTATATAAATTTATTTCTTAGCTTTTAGTTATAATTCCAATTCTTATCCAATTTAATATCTAAATGATACTAATTTAATATTATCACTCCCTAACAATCAAACATCCATATATATCAACTAGAATAGTTTACAAAACTTTTCTTTATATACAAAAATAATTTGGGTAAAATTATATCATTTACCCTACTTTAAAACAATACTGTGTCGGTTTATCTTGTTTAAGAGTTTAGAAACCCCTATCGATATTGTGGCGTCCCACACATCGACCAGAATCCATAAACACTCAACCGATAAGTCAACACAGTATAAAACCATTTTATATTCACTAACAAATACGCGCTCATATCTATTAATACTCTCAAAATTCCCACCAGAGCCAAGGTTGTCGCCAGCCTAAGCTCTGATACCAAGTGTAACAACCCGGGTTTTTCATACACGAAAAACCGGACCATTTGTGCTAAAAGAAGAAGAGGTAGAAGAAGAAAAGAGAAAACAACATCAGAATCTAACCATCGCAGCGGAATAAAATATAATATATATATCAACAGATCTTTACACAAATCAAAAACTATATCTGTTTATACAATACATCATCAGAATACATCATCAGAGTACATCAACATCCATAACACACAACTGAATAGACAGCGGAAAAATAATAGCAAATACGGGAGTACGTATCGGCATCCAGCTCGTCTCCTGAGCTCCACAGCATCATATCCAGAACCTGTTTATCTCGGTCTGACCCGAGCATCATATAAAACAACACCCGAGTCAGTCTGGAAAACCAGCGTGAGAAAATCACACTCAAATTTATTATTAAAGTTTCAAAATCCTTTGAAAACAAAAGCATCTCGTAAGACCACGCCACAAATAAACATGTCGGGTTTTTACCTTACGATAGCTAAAACACTTTATATCAAAATCCTCTGATATTATAATAGTGTCTACAGAAAGTAAAATATAATCTAGCTGAAATGCTTGCATCTCACATTTCAACAATAGTTGGGCACAATCAAAACCGTACAAGCACGTAGGGAGAATGGATTTCCAACGAATGACTAGGCACTGGGGTACCACCTATCACAGTACGTGGCCTAGATCACCGTACCGAGGAGTACGCCCACTCCCCTGCAACACAAGGCCGGAACCATCCCTTACTGGATGATCCCGAATAAAATCATCCCACGGTTGGGATCAGCAACCGCACCACTAAGCCGAAATAAAAAGGGACATCTAGACAGGGATGACCTTACCCTCCAGTGGGAGCTACCCACGAAGCCTTGCTGCATAACCCCTGATTTTCAGTCATTCCCGGTTGATGAGGTTCGAGGCTAAACGATACCTTTTTCAGAACATATCCCTTAGAATGCCCATCGCCCACTTGACAATGTCACGAAAGCATTCGTCCATACAAGTCCGTCCCGGGTCCGAACGGAACCGAAGGCACTACTCCTACTACATCCATTTTGGAAATATCCTCAGGATTAATAGCGACTAGCCCTTGCACTTCACAGCTCCATCTTCGACTCCGAAATCGTTACACGAAACGTACAAACCGGATCGAAGTGGTATTCGAGTCTCCAGACCTAGAATCCCGGTATACGGAAACTCGATCCCGGTCTCTTCGAAACGATCAGCGCATTGGCCAATATTGATAGTCGGTTATTTAACTATCAATTAACATCCACAAGCAACCATCACAAAATAAATAATTTCCCACATTATTTATTTGCCCAAATATCTTTCCAAGATATATTTCCAAATTTTCAAACTCCTTTTGAAAACAATTTCAAACAGTTTCCGCTTACGGAAAACATTTCCCAATAATTATTTCCACTGAATCACCAAGTACAAAATACTTTTATTTTTAAAATAATTTAAAAACACTTTATTTTAAATATAATTTATAACATTGAAATCAAACTACTTTAATACTTTATTAAAAATATATACTTTAAAATAAACCACTTTATAAATATAAACTAAATTTCTCTTTTTAAAACAGAATAGCAAATCACTTTTATATAATTACTACAATAATAGATTTTAAAAATACCTACTTTGAAAATTATCATTTAGAAATAATCAATTTTCTAAAACATGCTTTTTAAAACATACTTAAAACTTTTAACTTATATTTAAAATTGCTTTGAAAACGTACTTGGCTATCCAGAGAAATACACTTCTCATTTCCATCTTTTAAAAATAAATCAACATTTATTTTTAAACCAAACCATATCTTTTTATAAATTCCCACTTTGAAATTATATTTTCAAATATCCTTTGATATTTTATTTTACTTTACAAACCCAGTTTATCTCTCCCAGATCTCATTTCTCTTTAAAATTCAAATTCCAAAGTATTTAAATCAATTTATAATTGATTCCCAATTTATTTTACTTTGAAATAAATTTTCTTACTTAATCCATTTATTTCCAAATTCATTAACTTCCAGATTTTATTTCTCATTATGATTTAAAATCTTTAAACCGAAACACAAGTTTCAGATTTCCCAAATTCCTTCTCTTTTTAATTACATTTAAACATTGAATTAAAATAAATTTTTATCCCTTTAAATAACATCACATAAGTCTTCTTTAAATTCAACATTTCTTTATTTATTCAAAATTCCTCTTTTCCATATTTAATTTATTCGAATTCACTAGAATTACTTAACTTAATTTTACTCTTTTATATTTTCCAAAAATCCAATTCAATTGCTTTTGATAACTCATTATACTGGGAAATTCAATCTAACCAGATTATCCAATATAAATTATCACAGGATAACAACATTCATATCACAGAATATTTAAACAAAAATTAAATATTTTGAGGAATCCAGTTGGATCCCTCCAACCTGTTTCCCTGCATCCACAGACGTTAGCACAATACCAATTCCACTTCGAGGTGGAATATCGCGGTATATGGGTTTATAAAATATCATCCGCTATTATGCGGCGCATAGGGTCTCATCTGCTATATAAAGGCGGAAATATCAATTCCAATATATACATATGCCAATATATATATATATTGGTATATACTACTATATATATATCATATCAATCAATTCAACCATTCAATCAATTATTTAAATTTAACTATTTAAATTTAAATTCAACTGAGTGAGATTAACTCACCTTTGCTTTTATTTGCAACCCACTTCTACATCGTCTTGGTTTCTCGGGTTATAACCTTGTATAAACAATTCACGATTTATTACTATTTGAATTAACCAAACAATTTATCACTATTTAATAAATTTAATTAGAACTAAAGATTTAATCTATAACTAATGATTTAAGTAATTAATTATTTAGTTTGGAACTAAATTTCCTTTAATAAATTATCTTTAGTATCCAAATTAATTGATTAGCCAGTTAATCAAATTTCCTTCTTAAAAATTTATAAATTGGTAAATTTAGAATATACATTTGTTTTATGTTATTTCCCAAAATCTTATATATCGTTTACCTATACATATATTCACTAAATTCTAAGAAAGATAAAATTCCTTTCTAACCTACATATACACATCAAATTTTATAAATAAAATTGTCTTGAAACGTACTGTAAATTAAAATCTTATCCATATTTTTTTTATCTTTACCAGTACTTAAAATATGTATATATCTATACTTTATATATAATATTTTTCTTCAATCTGTATATGTTTTTGTTGTTATATATATATATATTTTTTTAGCAGATTTAAATAAAATAAAATAAGAACAACAGCTATACCTCTGGCCATCAGCGATATTCGAACAACCCAAGCCTTGACGAAGATCCACTCACCTATCGTTCGCCGTTCCATGACCAAACCCACCGCCCCGACCTCGAGCTCCACACTGCTTGATTCCAAATCGTTAAGGACAATCGCATTCGACCCTCACTACCCTCCACGCGAGCCAGTCCCCCAAACCCACGTGCGCTAGTCCAGGCTTCACGAGTTGCCCCACTAGATTAGGTCGAATTATTCCCAAGCGATGCGATCCGCGAATTCGCTCTCGAGCGAAGCAACCTCACGACGAGCGAATTCTCAAGTGATGCCGTTCGATTAATTCGCAAAGGCAGAGATCGATTTTCGTTTGAACGAAAATCTAAAGGAGGACGAGATTAGCTTTGGGTTCCCCCTTTGGAAACGATTTCAAAATTTTCGTACTGAACGAATTTGATTTTTATTTGAGGAAAGCTACGCGATCTGAATAGGATTGCTCTGCTATTTGTTTTGGGAGAATTTCGCTGGATTTAGAAGGAAGCAACGGGTTTTATTTTATTATTTAGCCTTGGGCTTCCAAGAGAAGGCACGGCTTTTCTTTTATTTACTTGATTTTTTTTTTTTTTTTTTAAACAAGATGGACATCTGGGAAGTGAAGATAGTTATAGTACCATTTGTCCTAAAGTCAAAATTCTGATATGAACAGATTTACTGCTGAAAGCTGATTGATATAAAAATACATTTGATTTAAATTTAAATTCAAATCGCCTCGATTCTCACAACAAAACTCTCGATCTCCAATTGATACGACGTTTTAAATCGTACAATAACTGACTAATACGGATCCACCAGCACTAGTCTCGTCATAATCCGAGACTGTGCCACCGAAAAATTATTTTTAAATTCAATTTAAATGATAAAATTTCAAAATTGAAGAAAACGCCTTAAAATTCAATTTTAAAAGTTCTATTACCTTTAGTATTGTTAATATAAATTTTTACCAAATTTCAATTGTTTAATTCAAAAATTAAATTTTCCAATAAATATTGATATTTGAAATTCAAGTTAAAAATTAACTTTCAAATATTTAAAATCAATTAAATATTCCGGTTTTAAATGCCTCAAAATTTCGGGTCGTCACATTATCTTTTCTTTCTAATCTCACTTCTCTTTCCCATTCAAACTTACCTTGGATCATTCTTGGTGATTTTAATTGTATGTATTTATATGATCAAAAAATGGGTGGAATCCCTCTATCTTTAAAATATATTTCCCCTTTAAAACAAACTTTGATAAAATCTTCTCTTACTCATATTCCATCTTCTGGAGCAGAGTTTACTTGGAATAATAAAAATAAACTTGGTCCTAGAACTTATTGCAAACTTTGATAAAATCATGCATTTTATAATATTCATTCAATTAATCTTTGGCAAAATCTCTATTGCAAATTTTTAAATCCCTCAATCTTTGATCACTCTCCTATTATTTTATCTTGGGGGGAGAAGACAATTTGCAGGAATCCATCTTTTAAATTTTATAAAACTTGGACTAATCATAGTAATTTTCTAAGCATTGTGATGCAGGTTTGGCAGGAAAATGTTTTTGGCAATCCCCTTTATATTTTTAAGACAAAACTGCAGAGGTTAAAAGGAAAGCTTAAATCTTGGGCTAGAGAGAATTTTGGGAAAGGTTCTAAAATTGCAGATGGAATTAGGGAAAAATTATTGGTCATTCAACACCAATTACAGAATGATAATCTAAATTCTTTATTGGCTAGTCAAGAAGTGGTTTTATCCAAAGATCTTTTGGAAGCTTTAGAGTTTGAAGCATTGATGAAAAAAGAATTACTTCATGAGACTATTGAGAAGCAGGGTGATAGGAATACAAAATTTTATCATAACTCTATCAAGATTAAGCAATCCAAAGGTAGTATTATGTGTATTGTTGATAGGAATGGAGTTTTATAGGAAAATGATGAGTCAATCAGTGCAGCTTTTATTGAGTACTTCTCTTCTATACTTGCTAATTCATGCCCAATGACCCCTAATCTCACTCCTCTTTTTTCTATGAACCTTCCTTTTTTGAGCACTGAACAGGCTAATGAAATTATACGTGAAGTTCTACCTGAAGAGGTTAAAATGGCTGTCTTCTCCTTAAAGCCTGATAGTAGTGGTGGACCAGATGGTTTTAGTGCTTTCTTCTTTCAACACTCTTGGAAAATAATTAAGGAAGATCTCAACAGGGCAATCCTCTATTTTTTTTCTCACAATAAATTGCCTATTGGTATAAATGCTACTAACATAGCCCTTATTCCAAAATGCTCTAATGCTAGAAAAGTTACTGATTTTAGACCTATTCCTGTTGTAATGTACTGTACAAAATTATTTCCAAGATCATTGCTAATAGAATTCAAATTGTACTGCCTTCAGTTATTTCAAAAAACCAAGTTGCTTATGTTCCTTCCAGAAATATTGGTGATAATATTTTACTCACGCAAGAGCTTACAAGAGGATATAATATTGAGAGTATTTCACCTAGATGTATGATCAAACTTGATATACAAAAAGCTTTTGATTCAGTATCATGGAGCTCTATTATAGCAATTCTTTCTCGGATGAACTTTCCAAAACCTATGCTTGCTTGGATTTACTCTTGTATTTCTTCAACTCATTACTCAATAATTAGAAATGGATGTGCCAGAGGTTTTTTTAAAGGCACTCAGGGTGTCAGACAAGGGGATCCAATCTCTGCATTATTGTTCATTACTGTAATGGAGGTGTTTAATTCTTTAATTAATGAGCAAGTTATTAATAGGAAGTTCGAACTGCACCCTAAATGTAAAGATCCACAAATTACTCATCTTTTATTTGCTGATGATCTTGTCATCTTTTCAATGCCAACCATATCTAATATCTCTACTATAATTGAAGTTCTGGATAAATTTTACTTTCTCACTGGTTTGAAGATAAATCTAAGCAAATCTCGCATTCTGATAGCAGGTATTAATGACAATTTAAAGAGTGAAATTGTATCATTCTCTGGTCTTAGTGAAATGCAGCAAAATGAAAGATATCTTGGTCTTCCTATCATCACAGCAAGAATAACTACTACTGATTGTTTGCAACTTTATGAGAAAATCATGGAGAAATTAACAATTTGGCCTAACACTAAACTTTCACAAGTAGGGAGACTAGTTATTGTCCAAAGTGTTGCTACTGCTATGGTCAATTATTGGATGAGACATTACATTCTTCCATGTAAATTATTATCAATGATAAATAGTGCTTTGAATAGATTCTTATGGCATGGAGATCCTTTCTCAAAAAAGTTAATTCCAATCCCTTATAAGAAGATTCAACTTCCTAAGAATAAGGGTGATCTGGGTATAACAAATTTGAAAATATGGAATGTAGCTGCTATGTCTGTATATTTTGACAAAATTTTATGCAATAGGCAGGATCTATGGACTCAATGGATTTTAAAGAATTTATTAAAAGGCAAAGATTTTTTGACTATCTACATCCCAAACATATGCAGTTGGAGTTGGCGTAATATTCTGAAGTTAAGATCAACATTTTTACCTCTTATACAATGCAACCCTCTAGCTAACAATGATGTTAACTTCTAGACTTCCCCATGGTCTAAGCCTGGCTTGAGATTTCAGGACATTCTTCCCTATTCATTGCAATTTCTTACTGGAATCCCATTAAAGGCTAAAGCTATTTCTTTTATATATGATGACTCTATTAATCTACCTTATTGCAGTTCTAAACAAGTCAGAGACTTATGGCAGAGTATAACTTCTTTACCACTTTTATCATCAGATTTAAAGGTTCTTTGGACAGTGAAGGGAAAAAGCATGCTATATCTACTGTGTACAAAGCTTTGTTACTTAGTGAAAACTTGGATTCTTTCCCGTGGGCATCTAGAATCTGGATGAACAATTCACCTGCCAAGGAAAATTTTATACTCTGGAAAATCATGGCAAATGCAATAAACTCAAAACAGAAATTGACTAAGCTTGGAATTCTTAATAATGAAGAATGTGTTTTCTGTCATTCCTTTCCTGAATCTAATACGCATTTATTTTTTGAATGTGATTTTACTTTTGAAGTTTGGAGCAGATTACTTTCCTCTGGAAATTTTCATAGACCAGTGAAAATCTCTCGAGTTGAATGGTATAATATTTTCAAGGCTACAAGATGGAAATGTAGGAAATCTAAGATTCTTTTGATCATATTGAAGCCTTTTGTTTATGAAATATGGTCTGAGCGTAACAGAAGAATCTTTGAACTGAAAATGGACAATGCTAATGTGTTATACAGTATACTGCATAAGAGGATTTGCAAGAGAGTTGGAAGACTGAGGTGATTGTTGTTGTGATGTAGGAGTTATAGAGGTTTGTTTGTCTATAGTTTTGTATTACCTAATCAATTTTGTATTTCTTTTTTCTTTGATGATGGCATGTATCTGTAAGTTTGTACTTTCATGAGGATTATGAATATATTGGGGCAGGGCTCCCTTAGCCCATTGCTTTTCAAAAAAAAATATATTCTTAAAGTGTATATTTTTATAAAATAAACTATTAAAGTAATTTTAAATCTAAATGTTTAAAAGTATATTCTATAATTAAGTGTTTTAAATGATTTTAAAATTTAAGTGTTTGTACTTGGTGATTTCAGTGAAAATAGAAAATATTTGGGAATTTATCCCATGAGAGAAGAACGGTTTGAAACTGTTTTCAAAGAGTTTAAAAGTGGGAATTTATCTTGCAAAGATATTTGAGGTAAATAAATAATTTGGAAAATTATTTATCGTTTGATGGTTGATTGTGAATGTAAATTGATAGTTAAATAACCGACTATTAATATTGGCCAATGCGCTGATCGTTTCGAAGAGACCGGGATCGAGATTTATTTCTCGAAAACCACTTCGATCTGGTTTGTACGTTTCGTGTGGGAAACGAGTTTGGAGTCGAAGTTGGAGCAGTGATATGCAAGGGCTAAGCGCTATTAATCCTGAGGGTGATTCCAAAATGGATGTAGTAGGAGTAGTGCCTTCAGTTCCGTTCGAACCCAGAACAGACTTATATGGATGAATGCTTCGAAACACCGTCAGGTGGACGGTAGGCATTCTAAGTGAAGTGTTCTAAAAAAGGTAACGCTTAGCTTCGAGCCTCATCAACCGGGAATGATTGAAAATCAAGGGTTATGCAGCAAGGCTATATGGGTAGCGCCCATTAGGGTGAGGTCATCCCTATCTAGATTTCCCTTTTATTTCAGCTTAGTGGTGCGGTTGCTGATCCCAACCGTGGGGTGATCTTACTCGGAATTACCCTTAGGTAGTTTCGGTCTTGTGTTGCAGGGGATCGGGTGTGGTCCATGGTACGCTGATCTAGACCAGATACTATGACAGGTGGTACCCAGTGCCTAGTCATTAGTTGGAAATCCATTCTCGCTACGCGCCTGTACGGTTTTGATTGTGCCCAACTATTGCTGAAACGTGAGATGCAAGCATTTCAGCTAGATTCTATTTTACTTTCTGTAGACACTATTATAATATCAAACGGATTTGATAAAAAGTGTTTTGGCTATCGTAAGGTAAAAACCCGACAAGTTTATTTGTGGCGTGGTCTTACGAGATGCTTTTGATTTAAAAGGGTTTGGAAAACTTTAATAATCCAATTAAGTGTGTTTTGTCACGCTGGTTTTCCAGACTGACTCGGGTGTTATTTTATTATAATTCTCGGATCAGACCGAGTAATATAGGATACAGGTTATGATGTTGTGGAGCTCAGGAGATGAGCTGGATGGCGAGACGTATCACTCGTACTTGATGTATATTCCGCTGTGTTGAGTGTACTGTGTATTCTGTTTGTGAGGACAAGTTATTATAACTGTCCTGAATTGTGATGTTGATTGTATTGTACTCTGATGTTGTATTCTGATGATGTAATGTATAAACAAATTTACTTTTGTGTAAAGATCATTTGTTATCTATTATAGTTTATTCCGCTGCGATGGTTAGATTCTATTTATGTTTGTTTTCTCTTCTTCTACCTCCTTCTTCTTTAACCCTAATGGTTCGATTTTTCGAGCATAGAAAAATCGGGTCGTTTCACTTGGTATCAGAGCTTAGGTGGGCAATAACCTTGGCTCTGGTGGGGATTACTCATTGAAATAGAGTCCATAGAACTCTGGAATGAGTTGAGTGTATTAATAGATATGAGCGCGTATTTGTTAATGGATATAAAAATTGTTTTTATTTTGTGTTGACTTATCGGTTGAGTGTTTATGGATTCTGGTCGATATGTAGGACGCCATGTTATCGATAGGGGTTTCTAAACTCTTAAACAAGATAAACCGAAACAGTATTGTTTTAAAATAGGGTAAATGAAATAATTTTACCTAAATTATTTTTTATATGAAAGAAATAATTTTCAGAAATTATTATATTTGTATATGGATGTTGGGTTGTTAAGGAGTGATAATATTAATTTATTATCACTATTGTGAGAAAATTTATATAAGAAATTGAAATCATAACTAACATCTAAAAAAATAAATTCATATACAAATGAGATATGTAAATGTAAACTATAAATGTGATCTATAATCTAAAATAGAATTCCAGAGAAATATTTGAAAATAAATCGAGATGAAAATTCCCGGATAATGTTTGAATATGAATTGGATGGATTTGGAATTTGGCATTTTGGGAAAGTTTTAAATTCCTTTGGGTTTGAAAATGGTATTCAAAAGCTTTGGAAAAATAATAGTGATAGTATTTGAGAAATATTTTTGAATGGGATTGGAAATCTGGAGAGATTTGGAATTTAAAAATATTTGGAGGGGTTTTAAAGATATAAAAGCACTAAACTCTCTTCGGTCGCTGGAAAATAATTCCGATGATGACCGCGACATCATCAGTGTTCATTTTCGAGTTTCCAAGAGAGGGATTGCTCCCTGGATGTTTTAGATTGGAATTGTTTGCAAAAGTTGGGTTTGATTTTAGAAATGCAAAGGATTTTGGATATAATTGATTTCGAAGGTGATTTTGAAATGTTGCTTAAACTCTGGAAATAATTTAAAATGCTTATGGAATTAAAATAAGTTAAAAACTTAAGGAAGTTTAAAATTTAAATGGAAATTGTAGAATTTTGGCCCAAGGAACTAAAGAAGCAAAAGTTTAGAAATAATTTTTTTATTTATTTAGATTTGAAATTAAATTTGAGAATGAAGTGAACTAATTAATTTGAATATGTAAGCAAATGAAATGGAATTGGATTATAATGGAAAATGATTGAGTTGCAAATAAAATCCAATTCGAGTATAAATGAGTTAAATATATGCTTGGATATTATTTTGATAAATTGAGAATGTGAATTTAAATTAAAATGGATGGGCTAAATGAATTAAATGGAATTTGATTAGTTTAGAATCAAATTAACTGGAAGTGAACTTAAGTTTGAAGTTGGGATAAATTGAAGTAAATTAACTTATGTTAAGAATAATTAGAAGCTCGACTTCGAGTAAGAATGGAAGACCATTAAATAAAAGCTTGGGTTGAATTATTTTGGTATAAAATTTGAATAAACTAATTGATAATTAATTAGTTAATGAAATATGGAATGTTCCAAGATTAATAAATGGATTCAAATAAAATGAATGTGAATATGGAATGCAAAATGAATTGAACGGAATCAATTGTAATGAACATGAGTTCGTTTGGATTAAAATGACTTGAATGTAAGCAATGAAGTGTAAACCATTTAAATGGAACGAAATAAGAATGAACTGAGTGAGATGGTGTGTGAATGGATTGAAAGCATTTAAATTGGTGTCAGAACCTTATAAATTTGCTTATGGAAAGTGTTTAGTGTATATTGCTTATGTTATGCATGTGTTTAACTATTGAAATTCAGTGAAATGTAAATAAATATTGTATATTTTTCACTTACATATTTAAATTGAGCAAGTACAGGTATAGGGGAGCCGTGTGGCTGGATTTGGTTGCGCAAAATGCTAATTAAATAAGCTGCTTACTTAAAAATGCTAAATAAGGTACGCCTATACAATAAAAAGATAGGAAATATGAACTGTTGTTTGTTTTTGATTTTCCGACCATGTGGGTCGATGTATATATATTTATATCTCTTGTCAAATTATAAAAGCTCCTCCGTACAAAGGAGACTCTGCCAAAATTTTCCGAAAATTCTGGGAGTTAGGAAATTTTAAATTTTTCACTAACGACAAATGATTTAAAATTGGTAAGAAAATAGAATTGAAACTGAATATTAAAATCTGATTTAAAATTGTGTATGTAAAGTAAGGTGAATAAAATTCAATATTCAAAGTTTGAAGATAAATTGAATTCAAGCAAAATTGAAAATGAAAATCTGAATGAAAAACAGGAGAAAGTATTTAGATTTGAAAATAATTAACGAATTGAAGCAAATTGAAATTTATAGGGAATTGGAATTCAATTTGAATATAAACTTCATTAGTGAAGTAGTGAAAATAAATATAAGAAATATTTATATTGGACTTAAGAAATGAAAGGATAAAATTCTTAAGTAAATTGGTATTGGGGATATACTAAGTGAATAATTGAATGAAGATTAAAACTGAAAGTTGTGATGGGATAATTGGGGATAAGTGAATAGTAATCAAAATGAATGTGAATAAAAAGGGAATTGATATAGCTAATAATCAATTGAGATTAATACGTAGGATGTACGTATGTTATTTTATTTGCATAGCGATTTGATCCAGATTCGAGCACATAATTTCGAGATATTTATATCGGTCCGAGTTAGGATTTTTCACTCGATTATGGACGGCGAACCCTGGATATGGATTTTGATTGATTCTGGATATTCTCTATCATAGTTTGCGACTATGCAAGGAGAATGACGGATTCTGATCAAGAAACCAGATCTGAGTCCGCACTAGGAAGTCGGGTGGACGATACTAGTTCGGAAATGAAATTGTGTGATCGAGTGAGCGATCGAATTTGGTATTGCGTACGAATGATATATGTGCATTGTACGAATGTGAATGAAATAGATATGAAAACTTTTGTAAAGAAATGTGTAAAGCGATTTTGAATGTTGTAATTGGATATTATTGCTGAGTAGGACACATGTATTTAAAAAGCAAAAGGAATTGGTATTCTTGATTTTAGAAAATAAATTTAAATGGCCTAACAAAAGGTATGTATTTAAAATTTCTGTATGAAATTTGATTGGGTTTTTGATCTAGCCACTTGGTGTTTTGTTTTCTTTTGAAATTTGAGAGCCCGTAGAGGCATTTTGTAGTTGTACCGAGCTAGCCGCGCAAAGGAGACGCTGGCAAAAATTTTCAAAATTTAGGGAGTTAGAAAAATTTCGAGAAAATTTTGATAATTCAAAATTTGGTTTCAAATTTAAATTTGAAATGATTGAGTGAGTAATTTTGTTTGGAAGTTATGGATGAAATTATAAAGTTGTTTAGAGGGATAGTGTGTCTTTAATAAATAGATTTTGGAAAGTTGCAAAAGTTGTTGGGTTTTGGAAAGTTGTTTGAAACTATTTGGATTTGAGAAAATAGTTAACGGGGATTGAATCATTCTTCCTAACTAGCAATTTCGGGGACGAATTCTTTTAAGAGGGGAGGAATGTGACGACCCGAAATTTTGGATACTTGAAATGGAAATATTTAATTGATTTTAAATATTCAAAAGGGTAATTTTAACTTGAATTTCAAATATAACTATTTATTGGGTAATTAAATTATTGAATTTAATAATTTGAAATTGGGTAAAATGTTGAATCTGGAGTTTTAAGCCTGTTAAAATTAATTTGAAGGCTTATAAAATTCATATTAATAATACCGAAGGTGGTAGAACTTTTAAAATTGAATTTAAAGGTGTTTTGTTCAGTTTTGAGAATATATCGTTTAAATCGATATTTAAAAATAGCTTTCTGGGGCATAGTCTCAGAATTCGACGAAACCAGTTACATTGGATCTGTAATATTGTATTATTATCGGATTTCAATTTTCGTAGTGATTGGAGTTGTTGTGTGAGCGTACGACATATAAACGCGCTGAAAATTTATATCGAATTCAATATAATAACTAGGTCCAAAAAGCTATTTTCTCCATACGATCGAATTAGGACTCAAAACCTTTTCCATTGCATTCGGAATAGGGGTATAACATTATGAATGCCTAGCAGCACGCCTCGATAGGAGTTTGAAATTTTAAGTTGCATTTGAATTTGAATTTAATTGTATATATTTATACTAGTCAATTGCTGTTGAAATTAGATCTACATCAGCCGCAATTCTGTCCCCCTTCAATCACTGTAGCCACAAAACAACACGTTTCCCTCCTTTCCTTCAAATCACGTCTCTTTCCTCCTTTTTCCTTCAGATGGAAGTCACGAGAAAAAAATAAAATAAAATCGATGCTTTCGTTATAAAGATCGAATATCCTTTCATTTTTATTTTATTTTCATTCGAGAAGCAGATCGAAACCAATTCCCCTCCCTTCTCTGTATGTTCGAACGATTCAAATAGAAAGGGAAATAAATGGCCGAACAAAAGTTTGAAAAAAGAAAGAGTGATATTATGAACGAACGAATTTCCTTTCCCCTCATCCCAGAATCCACGTGAATTTCTTTCTTCCTCCCTTAAGTGATCCTCAAATCGAATTGAAAAAGGAGAACCATTACTTTCCTTCTTCAATTTAATCGACAGCCTTCTAGAATGAATCTTATTCAAAAAAATAATAATAATAGAACGAGATCGAAAATCTCGTATATATAGAGGAAATCGCAACCGGAGCATCCCCAGTGTCTCGCCATCGATTCGCGGCTGCGGTGGCATATTCGAGCTCGGAGGGGGAATCTAGGATGGGAGTTAGGCATTAGAACTGGTGGATGAGTTTGGCGAGCGAAGTTCGCGAGGAGGGTGGGCGTAGGCTTGAAGTCGGGGTCGTGGGGCTGTGTGACATCGGCGGGCGAGCTGGGGTTGGCCACGATGCCTGGCGAGTTGGGTCGTGATGGTGGTTGCGACGAGTTACATCAGGCTGTAAGGTATAATGATATTTTCAACTTTTGAGATATATGTATGTGTATATATACATATAGATCAGAGAAGAAATGTATTCAGTAAGGTAGGTTTTATTAAGCAGTTTTTAAATTTCAAGATAATCTTAATTTAATTTAAATTTGGAAATATATATGAAGATGTATAGAAACAGAAAGAAAATATATACACACTCATATTTTTATCTTACTGATTAATTTTAAATAAGTGTTAAGGTGGTTAGCTTATTTAATTGGCTTATATAATTATTTTAGTTACTAAAAGATTATTATAGGGAAAGTGGGTTAAAAATATAATTATTAGTTAATTAAATTAACAAATAGTAATTGATTGTCCGATCATGCAAATGTTAATAAATTTACATAATGTTATACAAGGTCAAAAATCGAGAAACAAGCTGGAATGAAAATGGACTGCAAATAAAAAGCAAAGGTGAGTTAATCTCACTCATCTGGGTTTTATTTAAATTTAAATAGTTAATTAAATAATTAGTTGAATGATTGAATTGGTTTGATGTGCTATATTATATATAGTAGTATATATAGTATATATTGGAGTGATTGATTTCCCGCATTATATAGCGGATGAGACCCTATGCGCCGCATAATAGCGGATGATATTATATAAACCCATATACCGCGATATTCCACCTCAAAGTGGAATTGGTATTGTGCTAACGTCTGTGGATGTAGGGAAACAGGTTGGAGGGATCCAACTGGATTCCTCAAAACATTTGAATTTATTGTGTATATTCAACATTATGACCATGTGATGATCTGTGATGAATTTATTGATTATATTAGGAATTGGAATTTATTGATTACTCTGGCTTGGTTGTATATATATATATATATATATTGGAATTTTGAGAATTAAAAATATATATATATATATATGAAGTTTGGAATTTTTAAGGTAAATAAAAAGGAACATATCAAATAAAATAATTATAAGTAATTTCGATAATTTAAAATGAATGGGGAGAATAAAAGTGGTTTTCTTAAATTGAACAAGTAAGTCCAAAGTTTGGGGAAAGAGATATTTTGAATAAATAAATTCAAGTGATAATATTTAAATGGAGTAAAGAATTTATTTTAAAAATTCAAGGTTTAAACTTGTTTGAAAGATAAGGAAGAAATTTGAAAATAAACATGAAATTTGTAATTTCAAGTTAAATAAGATTTTAAAATCCAAATTTAGAAGCTGAATCTGGAATTAATGAAATTAACAGATTTTAAAGTCAACTTGAGTAAGTAAAATAATTTATTTCAAAATGGAATTGATTTGGAAATCAATTTGGAAATTTGATTAAGCGTTTGAAATTGAAATTTTTTAAAAGGAAGTTGAGATTATGAAATTTATAAACTGGGTTTATAAAAGTGAAGTAATATATCAGCGGATATTTGGAAGAATAAATTCACGGTAGGAATTTATTAAAGGAATGGGTAAATTTGGTTAAAAATAAATAGTGATTTATTTTAAAAGATGTGAAAGAGAAGTATATTTCCCTGGATAGCCAAGTACATTTTCGATGCAAATTCTTAAGTATAAGTTAAAGTTTCAAAGTTGTTTTAAAAGTATGTTTTGGAAAATCTATTATTTTTAAATGTTTAAATTTTAAAGTAAGTATTTTTCAAAATTTATTTTAGTAGTAATTATTTAAAGGTAACTTGGTATTATGTTTAAAAAAAGGAAAATTTAGTTTTATATTTTATAAAGTAGATTTATTTTAAAAATTCTTAAAGTGTATATTTTTATAAAATAAAGTATTAAAGTAATTTTAAATATAAATGTTTAAAAGTATATTCTATTACTAAGTGTTTTAAATTATTTTATAATCTAAGTGTTTGTACTTGGTGATTTCAGTGAAAATAGAAAATATTTGGGAATTTATCCCATGAGAGATGAACGAATTGAAACTATTTTCAAAGAGTTTAAATGTGGGAATATATCTTGCGAAGATATTTGAGGTAAATAAATAATTTGGAAAATTATTTATCATTTGATGGTTGATTGTGAATGTAAATTGATAGTTAAATAACCGACTATCAATATTGGCTAATGTGCTGATCGTTTCGAAGAGAACGGGATCGAGATTTATTGCTCGAAAACCACTTCAATCTGGTTTGTACATTTCGTGTGGGAAACAAGTTTGGAGTCAAAGATGGAGCAGTGATATGCAAGGGCTAATCGCTACTAATCATGAGGGTGATTCCAAAATGGATGTAGTAGGAGTAGTGCCTTCGGTTCCGTTCGAACCCGGAACGGACTTGTATGGATGAATGCTTTCGGAACACCGTCAGGTGGATGGTGGGCATTCTAAGTGAAGTGTTCTAAAAAGGTAATGCTTAGCCTCGAGCCTCATCAACCGGGAATGAATGAAAATCAGGGGTTATGCAGCAAGGCTATGTGGGTAGCGCCCATTAGGGTGAGGTCATCCCTGTCTAGATGACCCTTTTATTTCGGCTTAGTGGTGCGGTTGCTGATCCCAACCGTTGGGTGATCTTACTCGGAATTACCCTTAAGTAGTTCCGGTCTTGTGTTGTAGGGGATCGGGCGTGGTCCTTGGTACGCTGATCTAGGCCAGGTACTGTAACAGGTGGTACCCCAGTGCCTAGTCATTATTTGGAAATCCATTCTCCCTACGCGCCTGTACGGTTTTGATTGTGCCCAACTATTGCTGAAACATGAGATGCAAGCTATAACGACCCTAGATTTTTATTTATTTAAATTAATAATTAAATGAATTTTTGAGTAAAAAAATTTGTAAAATTAATTATAAAGTGATGCGAGTTTCCCCAAGTTCGAATGAATTCTGTATAAATCATTTGAATTTAGAATATTGTATATATATATGTATATATTGGATTTGAAATAAAATTTTAATAAATGACTTAGGAAAAGTTGATAGTTGAAAATTAATAAGTAGTCATACAAAAATAAATAAAGTAAAAATATAAATACAATGTAAATACAAGATGATAAGTATTTAAGTTGAAAATTTATATGTAAGTTAAACTAATTTTTGAAAATTAGAAATAAATAAAATTAATAAACAAAAGCATAGCAAATAAAATACATTCACATATAAACAACAAACCAGACCACACTTATAAACATATACATACAAAACAAAGTAGACATATATACATCTATGAATAAAAGAATAGAATAAGGCAAGTATGGAGAGCAAGGGGACAAGTATGATACATGAAGGACATAAGCATGTGATGCCATCTTCTCAGCAGGTACAAGAATCATCTTCTCAGCCTATAAAAAAAATGGAAACATATGTACTTAAGCAATTAATGCCACATCTCAGCCGAGACAAGCAAGTATGGCTGAAGTGAACATGATTATGCAACATACCTTTAGCATATCAAAGCATTTAATAAAAGCATTATCAGCCATGCCTATTGTATAAACAAATAATCAACTAGTACAAAGAAAAGATAACATCACCCTGTACAAACTATTGTATAACCTATCACCTTCTTTTTCCATATATATTAATCAACTTCCTCATCAGTTCGTCTATTTGATAAAATTATCAAAACTGAAAAAAAATAGCATATACATTCTTCTTCAACTCAATCAGCTGCATGCATTCTTCATCTGAGTTTCAAGTTTCAAACCAAAGTTCATCAGCAATTACAGTTTCAAGTTCAAAACTGCTTTCAAAAGCACTACTCTGTCTTTCAATCATATAGGTGAGTAAACTTTTCTAATCTCTGATGTTTGATGTGTTGTTTGAATATAGAATTTAAACAAGTTTGAACATTGCTGGATTAACAAAAATTTATGAATATATGCCTGTGCCTGTCAGTTTAAATTTACATTACCTTTGTTCCAGGTTAGAGAAAAAATCCATAGCCCTATACAAAATCCAATTCCCTTACCTCTGATCCTTGTTGATCCAAGAATTCAAACAAAAGTTGTTTGTTTTGACATGTCTTTAATTGTAAAAATGAATTCAAGCAAAATGAACTAAAGATTCTCTGAGAAATTTGAAAATACAGTTAGAATTCAAACCCTGTAGAAATTCGAATGTTATAAAACTTAGGTTCAATTATACTATCTTGAAGCTTATCAAAATTTATGATTTTTGAAAGTAAATTCATAATTTTTAGTTCAATATGCTGAGAGCATTTGCGAGTTGAACAAAATTTGCATTTTTCCCATTTTCTAAAAATCGAATCAATTTAAAATGTTGAAGTTTGGTTTGAAGTAAGTATGAACATCATGGATCTCAAGAAAATTATCAAATAATTTTTCCATCATATATATTGTTGGGTCGAATTCATAATAGGGTTTGGTTTTGAGTTTTTGGCCATGTTAGAAACGAGGCACGTTCTTCTAATATACGTGATCGAGTTGCTCGAAACTTGGGTGGTTGGTTGCTTAGAGGGTTGCCGAGGTGTGGGTGGAGTTTGAAGGTCTCCGGTGGTCGGTGTAGCAGTGGCGAGGAGGTAATGTCGATCGAGGTGAGCTCCAGATTTCGATCGAGACACTTATTTTGGATTTAGAGTGGATGTTGTCGAATCGAGACCTGATTTGGAGTATAGGAAGGATTCGCGACTTGCCGTTGTTGGTGGAGTTCGCCAGAGTCACGGCGCCACGTCGTGCACGTGCACGATGTCGTCTTCGTGTCAGCAAGATCAGGCCTGGGGAGAACTCGAGGGGATGCTCGAGTCGAAAGTGGAAGTGCTTCGGGGTTCTCTCTTGCGTTCGAATGGTATTAATCCTGTATTGGTTAAGTTTTAGCTTAGCTTAGAAAAAAGAAAAAGAAAAGGAAGAACTGGAAGAAGAAGAAGAGAGCACGGGAAGAAAGGGGGGATGGCTTGGGAAATGATGGAAATGAACTCGAGTAAACTGGGAATATTCTCAGGCCGGGCTTAAAAGTGATTTAGAAATATATGATAATGTAATTAAGGAAGGTAAAGTGTTTTAATCCTTAATTAACTTAAAGATTTAAAGTTAATTGGTTAATTAATTTAAGTGACTAATTAAAAGGATAATGACCTAATGTAATTAAAAGGATTAATTACGTAATTACTTAAAGATTAATTTATCAAGGTAATTAATAATTTAAAAACGTGATTAATTAATGATTGATTAAAGATTAATTTAAAAGGTAAAAAAAGAAATTAGTTTAAAAGTCAAATTTCAATTTTTAAAATTTAAAATCATTGTATAATTGAAACTTATCAAGTTAGAAATTGAGTTGTTCGATTTAATTCGAATATTAATCGATTGTATAAAATTGTCTATACAAGGTTTATAAATCGAGAAAACAAACTGGAATGGAAATGGATAGCAAATTAAAAGCAAAGGTGAGATTTTCTCACTCAAATTGAAAAGTTGATTTTTGCAGTTATTGGTTGATTGACTGTTTGGATGCGATATTAGATATAGTAGGATATATCTATATATATATATAGCAATATATACATATTGGCATATGTATATATTGGAGTTGATTGATTTCCCGCACTATATAGCGGATGAGACCCTATTGCGCTGCATAATAGCGGATTGATATTTTATAAATCCCATATACCGCGATATTCCACCTCGAAGTGGAATTGGTATTGTGCTAACGTCTTTGGATGCAGGGAAACAGGTTGGAGGGATCCAACTGGATTCCTCAACTATATTTATTTATTTACAGATATTGTTGTATATTCTGTTGTCATATCGATATATGATGTTTGAATGCCGTGATTGATTATTTGGTGTCGTTGCATCATCAGATCCATTTTTGAAGTTTAAAAATAACGATGTTGATTTTTAAAAGAGATTTTTAAAGTGATTTTTGAAAGTATACGTTTTATTAATTTTTGGAACTGATTCATCTTAAATAAATAAATGTTATAATTTTTATGTGATGAAAATTATGATTTTTGAGAAATATAACCAAAAGGTGATTTTTGAAATAAATAGTTAAAGTAATTTATAAAATGGTTTAAATGGGGATTTTTGGATTATTTCAAACGGTTTATGTAAAAAATTTATAAATTTGATATTTATAAATTAAAAATATTGGAATTATAAAACGAGTTTTTATAAGTGTTAAAATGGGGTATACTTGGATTTCATAAGTTAATGAAATTTAAAAGTTTTACAATTTGTGAAGTTTTAAAAGAACGATTTCTTTTAAAATAAATGAATTATAAGTTATTAAATTATAATATTGGACTTTTGGTATATAATTGAGTTATAATTGAACTGGATAATAAAGGAGACTTATAAATCGAAGTGTTATAAATAGAAATGGAATTTATAAACATTGTTTGTAAATTCGAAATCAATTGAATTTGATAAATTAAACATAGAAGTTATTAAAGGAGATATATTCGTGATTTTGGACAGCGAATTATCCTTTGAATTAAATGTTGTAAATAATAAGAGTTTGGTTGGGAATTTTATTCACGATTTTGGACAGTGGATAATTCTTTAAATAAATTGTGTAGAAACATTGAATTGGGTAAATAAAGTATATTCACGATTTTTGGACAGTGAATATATTATGAAATAAATGAATATGTTTTGAAGAAGTGATATTACGAAATGAAGTAATTGTTTTGAAAGATGTTTTAAAACGTGTTAAGTATCGAATACATAGATTTCAACATTCATTGTTGAAATAGACGTTTTCGAGGAATAAGGAAATGGTGAACTATAACACTATTGTTATAGTAAATGGTTTCTGAAAGGAAATGTTGTATATAGTATTGGGATTTATATATCTATCTAAATTTCGAATCCCTATACTAGTGATTTTGAGTTGTCGTAACGATGTTTTACGTAACATTCGTTTTGACTCAAATAAAATTTGTGAAAGAAAATGATTTCCTTAAAGAATGAAATATATATTTAACATTTATTTAAGTATATCGAATATTTTCCAAGTGTTGAAAATAAATGATTTGTGAATTACTTATTATTTAAATAAGTATGGAAATGTTTCCAATATGAAATGAAAGGTTTGAAATTTTATCTTTTAAAGATAAATTGAAAAATGAATATTTGAAGTTTGTTTCAAACGGTTAAGTGTGGAAAATTATATATATCTTGTAAAGATATTTTTGGAAAATAAATAATTTGGAAAATTATTTGGAATCTGATGATGTTGCGCATCTTTATTGATAGTTAAAAAACCGACTATCAATAATTACCTTGAATGGGTATTTGTTGTGATTTTCTTGAATTTGAATGCCACACTTATTTTTGAATAAGCGCTCACTATTTGGGTTAGCCGGGAAAGGACCATGGGGTCGTATAACCCATTCCGAATATGTGATACGTCGTTATGAATCGCATTTGATGACCGGTGTTGAAGACCGGATATTTTTGAACACAGAAGGATTACCGTCGAGTTACTCTACATCGGCTGATCTCCGATATAGAGGTTTTATCACCCTTAGTGACGGGAAGTCCAGACGTGATTAGAAAATTATCTGGATTTGCAAGGGCTTCGTGAGAAGTGCCTTCGGTTCTGTTCGATCCCAGAACAGACTTGTATGGATTGTATGTCTGACGTTACAAATTGAGATATAAAGCTGATTTATTTCAAATATATTTCTATTGGTGGCGGAGAATTTATTCTCTTAGCTTAACAACCTTCTCTGAGACGTACGAGCTCAGAGGTTATGTAGTTGAAATTTATCAGCAATATACTTCCAATTTGGTAACGTGGCATGCTGAGTGTTGCTGTGAAATGATCGTTGTTTGATCATTTGTGATATGATCATTTGTTTGATCATTTATCTTTGTGATCATTTCTTTGATCATTTGTTTGACCCGAAGCATGGCTTTGTGAAAAGCGTAGCTTTACGGACGAGACTTTGTCGGACCTCACACCCCGAAAATGGTCGAAACAGGAAAGATGCAGCAAGGTTATTAGGGGGTAGCGCCCCTTTAGTATATGTCATTCCTTCTGGTAGGAGGTGGTATCATGGTATGGAGCCCAGATACTTAACCTATGTGGTTGCTGCAAATTTATTACTTTGTGGTTGTTGGAAATCGAGGATCCTTGGATATAGATCGGTTACGATCGGGGGATGACATATTCGTGTCAGTAGTTACCCAGTTAGGGGTAACCCGGCCTTGTGTTGGCAGAGATCGGGTTAGGTTCTCGGGTCGTCTTTTCCAGGGGCGTACCTATGTGGCAATGGGAAGTTCCTTGGCCTGACCATTTGTTGGAAATCCAAAGAAACAATACGATCTTGTACGGTTTTAGTTGTAGAACCTATCATTCACTTATGGTGGTCACCACTGTTTGGATGGTAGCTATAGTAGGCATAAGTGCGGAATGCCTATGCTGGCTAAGATTTATATTATACTTTCGAAATGTTTTCTACACTATGCACTAATAATAATATCAAAAATGATTTGATTTTGCGTATCAAGCATCTTTGACTATCATAAGGGGAAATCTCCTCCGATTCTGCGTTTGCATTGTGTGTGTGTGCGGGAGGCCTTATGGTAGTTTCATTTTTGCAAAAGCATTTCGAAAATGACTTTAAAATCTTCCTGTTGTTTGTTTTTTAAATAACTATTTTATGATCTCACACCAGTCACCATTACTAACTCGTAGTTTATTGTTTCCCTTCTAAACTCTGGGTGCCCATTATTTTCCACACGGGCAGCCTAGAGTTATGTTATCATGATATTCTGGATATTCTAGAGCTTTGGAAGCAAGCTGGATGGCGAAACGTATCACCTATACTTTGTATTATTCCGCTGTGTATTCTGTATGAGGACAAGTTTATATAACTATCCATTGTTGTATTGAGTTGTATATTGACTCTAACTGATGTATTGTATAAAACTGATATAGTTCTTTGTTTAAAAGACTAGTGATTATCTATTATATTTTTGTTCCGCTGCGAATGTGAGATTCTGATATTGTTTCTGTTTCTGTTGTTCTTCTTTGCTTTTTCTTCTATCTTTTCTTCTACCTCTTCTTTAAAAACCCTAAGAATTCGGTTTTCCGGCATTCGTTTGCTCGGCAGTCGATACAGTGGACGTATTGATGTCGATATTCGGAAGTCGAAGAATCGGGTCCTTACACAAGCATTTCAGCTAGATTCTATTTTACTTTCTATAGACACTATTATAATATCAGACAGATTTGATAAAAAGTGTTTTGGCTTTCATAAGGTAAAAACCCGACATGTTTATTTGTGGCGTGGTATTACGAGATGCTTTTGATTTCAAAGGGTTCGGAAAACTTTAATAATCCAATTGAGTGTTTTCTCACGCTGGTTTTCCAGACTGACTTGGGTGTTATTTTATTATAATGCTCGGGTCAGACTGAGTATTATAGGATACATGTTATGATTCTATGGAGCACAGGAGATGAGCTGGATGGTGAGACGTATCACTTGTACTTGATGTATATTCCGCTGTGTTGTGTGTACTGTGTATTCTGTTTGTGAGGACAAGTTATTATAACTATCCTGAATTGTGATGTTGATTGCATTGTACTCTGATGTTGTATTCTAATGATGTAATGTATAAACAAATTTAATTTTGTGTAAAGATCAGTTGTTATCTATTATATTTTATTCTGCTACGATGGTTAGATTCTGTTGATGTTTGTTTTCTCTTCTTCTACCTCCTTCTTCTTTAACCCTGATGGTTCGATTTTTCGGTCATAGAAAAATCGGGTCGTTTCAGTCCCTTAATGTGCTTTAGTCTGTTGATATTATATAAGCACTATGTACAGTGTTGTGACTGCTATGTTTAAGGTAACACGAGCGATTTAAACCTTTTTCGGGGGAACGAAGGATGTGCAACTTTTTTTAGTATTGTAATTATGTCCTATTCATCTGACTTTTTGCTTACCTTCTGTATCAAGTATTTAATCTACATGTTTACGCACTTGATTTCAAGTTCAACCCCAGTATATGATCATATTAATATATATGCATGCATGTTGCACTTTTGTTCGGTCATGCTTGTACCTTAGCCAGTTTATGTTATTCATTTACCAACTGTTTCAGTTTTTAAGATGCATCCCTACTGCGTATACACAGTCTGCATGGGTATGACCTTCTATGAACTCGTACACTCTATTCTAGGTTATATGATTTTTACGTTTCAAAAACAATATTATGTTTTTGCCCTTGTTTGCATTTGACAATAGTCGGTTATAGTAATAATTTATTTTCCTGTAAATGATATGTTCACTATTTGCATATACTTCCATAAGACCACCTTACCATTACCAGTTGTCTTCCACTTTAATGGTTTAAATACGTGGTTCTCACAATCTAGTTCACGTTGACTAAAAATGACCACATCCATGTCAGAATTCTAATAAAATCCAAGCGACAAGGTGTCGATTCATGCTCAATCACCTTACACAGAACTTGGACTTTATTTAGTTACCACAGTAACATACCATTCAACTTAAACTTACCACATATATCACATGTATAACCACCTACTTATAAACATATTTGACAACAAAAGTAAACTGGAATAAGAAGATTCGACAGCAGCCACATCTAAACTTAAACAATAAACATTTATGAAAGATCAACGTTCCACAGTACTGTAAGCATAGAGCACATAAATCAGTCATACTCTTTCCGATTTAAGTTCATGACACATAAAAAAAATTGGAACATGCGAAGTCCTCAAATAAAGGCCAACAAAATGCATTAGTCAAATTATACAACAAAAGGCCTTTACATATTACACTGCAAACACATACCACATAAAACACTAGCACTGCCCACATAATAGCTAGAGATACACATCTTAAACTTGCACATTTCTCCATTTTTTCTCACACTACCAGATAATTACAATACACCTGCACCACTTCTGCTTCAATAAACGCTCGATGATACAATTTATACACCGCTGCGAACTACTGATATCTCAATATGATTACCAACATCACACGCTAGCAAGTATAAATTTGTATACTGAAACAGTTTAATGTTTGCATAATCAACACTTAGTATAGTATAACTGTTATTATTAACCCATCCAGATTATTTAGTAACACTAAGTTCGAGTCCCTACAACAAAAAGTGTCTTTTATAGCGGCATATAGCCGCTATTAATCACAACTATAGCGGTTTCATAAGCACTGTATATCGACATGTTATAAAAACTGTTGAATATTTATAACACAAAATATGTCGCTATGGTTGAGCTTATTTTTATAACGCAAATTTGCCGCTATGGTACGTTAATTCAATAGCTCATTATAGCCGCTATAATACAGCTAAATCTCAACGGAACTGGAAATCTTTATAACATCATTTTGCCGCTATAAAATATTTATTCAATAGCTCATTGTAGCCGCTATAATACAGCTAAATCTCAACGGAATTGGAAATCTTTATAACACCATTTTGCCGCTATAAAATATTTATTCAATAGCGGTCGTTTCACGCTATTAAATCAACATGTTATGGTATTGATAAATTCTTTTACAGCTCATATATGCCGCTATAAAAATCGTAGATACACTTTTCAAGAGCTATGCCTATATATTACATTTTAATACTAGCAATCAAACTAAATCTTCATAAACGAATAAAGATTATAATCAACAAATATAACACAAGAGCATGCTCAGAAAGAAATGTGATATATTTTTCATTACAGTGTACAAACATTAAAGCAAGTGCCTACTGTGAAACCATATTCACTAACTTACTTATTTAAACAATAAAAACTATCAAACAGTTGCCTACTGTGGAGTCAAATTAAATAACCATCTTGATATCCAAATCACTCTGCATTGACTATTTCGCCACTACTGTCATCAAGATCGGAATCAGATTCCAAATCATCCATATCATCATCAATGTCAAGTCCATCATCAAAGTACTGGTTTATTCCACGCATGCCAAATGCAGGAATGGTTGCCTCTGTTATTATCTACATTATCTCATCCTCGCTTTGCATTGGTTGCTCAGGCTCTTCATATTCTGAACTCATCATGTTTGCTTCTCTGAGATCGGATGGTAAGTTCTTCAGAAACCATGGGTGGTTTTGTATTTCTGGTACTGATATTCTCTGCAAATGTTACACAAACATATATACATACATTCAAATATATCATTTTATTTATATAACATAAGATATAGCATGTATACATTATCAATTATTACGCATACCGTAGCAGGATCAGAGACGAATATTCTTGAAATTAGGTGCTGACACTCCTCTGATACATGCACGTAGTCTGGAATTGAGTACTGAACGTTTAATATCCGCTGCAACATAAGAGATCATTTCAGTCTATAGATATTCGATGAAAAACGGAACAAATTAACACAATATAAAACATTTTATAACACTAAAATATACGCTTGTAATGGTAGAAAGTAAAAAATTAAATAATAATACCTTATTTGATACCACATTTCATAAACCATCACTTTTAAAAATCATCCCTTGAATTATGAGCAGCAACAGGTGATACAAGTGTTGGAAAAGATGCACCACTTTGCACCATTTCAAAAATTCTAAAAGAAAAGAAAGGTGAAACAACACGTTTAAATATTTATAAAATATAGAACTCAGTTTTTGCATATTACTTTTGAATCTATATTCCACATTATTCTCCTAGTACTTCTCCATTGCCTAAGATACATGAATTCGCCCTTAAGGCATTAAATTACCCACTAAATTAAGAACCAGTACCATTTTAATATGGATAAAATATGATAACATGGTTAACGATATAATGAGTTTGAAAATTTGTACTTACATCTTTAACATCAACACCAATAATAAGTAACAAAATATGAAATCCATTGCAAAAGCTAAAATTTAACCGGAGCCATCACCAAAAAAAGAAAAGAAAAACAACCAACCTGCTTTTTTAGAATAGCATACATGCATGCATGCCACCTTATCACACTATTCACTTCATGATTTCAGACTAACCATTTTAGTTTATTGACCTTCAGAGCACCTGAATGGCGTATAGCACTGTTGCATGTAGTAAAAGAGATTTATTAAGTGCAAATCGATTTATAAGAAAAGGTATAGGATTATTTCTCCACAGTGCACAATATACAACTTTAAAGTATGTAGTTAATAATGTTTACACTTAGGCAACAAGTACTTTTTACTGAAAATGACTAGCCAATTTGCACATCTCTCATCCCCTCTAGGATTTGCTGTGTGGTACGCTGATTACAAATTCAACAACAAGCGATTATAGTAAAATTCTTCAATGGTCGAGGATTTAGCAAATCATTTTCTGAACTTTCCAAAATAGGTGTAATAGACTTCTTCTTCCATGCACTTCAACTCATATGTATTAATGAAATTATTCATATTTATAACTATGAACCAGGAACCCTACCTCACTGTAGTTAAAACATTGGTAGCTAAGTCTACTTTCATCGTTGATTTTAAGTAAAGAAAATATCAGTTAGTGAAATAGTGGTAAACTTTGAATTTCCCATGGTAGTTATAAGTAAGATCTTATAAGTTCCTCTTTTAGCTGTGACGTGAGTTGTTGGATTGAATGATTTGGTTGAAGATGTTTAACCATATCTAAAAATGGAGACTTAATCATCTCTTTGAAAATGATGAGTATCGTGATTTAGTAAAAAGAGATTTTAACTATTATTCTCAATTTAATTTTCCATAATGTGTTACTAATATAATAATGTGTACCTGTACATTAGTATAGTTATTCCAAATAAAAAATTAGGCATGTGCGGTAATTACCTGTATATTAATATGGTGTTTCTTACTATCTTCAATATGACCATAAACCTGCAACAGCTTCCCTTTGCTTCCTTTCAGTTTCGACTGCTTCTTGTAAGCGCATTACATCGATGACACATCCTACGCATACAGCATTATTGTGATGGTTCTGGATAGTGGGAAAAGATATGGTTATATGCCAACCATGTTAAACACATGACACGAGTACTAAGCCTATATACTGAGAAGCCTTGTCTGTATTCAAGAGCAGAAAACAGAAGACAACAATTAAGGAAGCGGTTACTCACTCTCCCTCAAAGGCTTTCGACTTGGATTGTATAACATTAATGGTTGGGAGCCTTCTGCAGGGAGATTGATAAACCACTTTCTTTGCTCACTATAAGAACACAGTGTTGAAATTCATTCGAAATCTTTTTCTCATTATGTGCATGTATTTTAGACCTACATATGAATTTGTTAAGGTTTGGGATATGATGAATCATATATCAACCTAATTTCATAATACAATTTTCCAAACTCCAATCCCAAAACCAATTTTCTCACAATAATGGAAATCAAAAACATCAACATCATCATAAACCACAGAAACTGATAATAATGTAAACTCATTTATAGCATCTGAGGTGGCTGGACTTGGTGATACATTGGATTCAGAATCTGAGATAGATAACCCTGTAGATATCGAAGAGATAAGTATAATAAACATTTACTTGGAAAACAGTGAAGAAAAAACTGTAGATGTTGTTCCTCCTAAATCAACACTCATTAAAGAGAACCCAAAGTATACGGAACAATTCAATAAAGGGAAGAAGAAAGAAGAAGCTAGCAGATCATCAACTGCTTCTGTTACTAGGAGCAAATCATCTATTTCTTAGTGTTGTTACTATGTTGGAACGTAAGAGGACTTAATGGTGACATTAGAAAATTGGACTTCTTTAAAATAAGAAATAAGTTACACCCTATGCCCATGACATTCCTTGAAGATAGAATAGGTAATTAGTCTTTTGAAATGTTCGAACACAACTCTGGCAATGAGTGGCAATTTCTTAATAATAGCTTAGTTTACAAATGGATCAAATGCCCAGTTTTGAATTAATGATTAGTGTAATCTTTTTTCTTATCAAAATATATTCCTTGATAGATAACAAATGGCCACAAAATGATGTATATCCTTCATTTTATCAGTATCTGTTGAACATCAAACAAACAACCACTTCCTCATAATGATATAAATATAAAATAGTAATTTGGAAAAAGAAGAAAAAACTAATCTTAGCAACTCAACAGGATCATGGCCAGGGTAAACTTTACTAACTGGTTAGCAAGTCCCATCGTAGGATTAAGATAATGGACCACCCAACAATAAAGTTAAATAAAAAATACTAATTTTAGACAAACTATGAACTCATTTTAATGAACTAAAGTCAAAATGCAGGTTTAAAAGAGCAACAATATGGATTTCATATTTTCCCACTATTTTCTCAGTATATCAAATTTTAGACGAATTAAATTTACGTTTAATTTATGCTGAAGCAAGAAAATTCAAATCAATGTTGTAGAAGGCAGCAAGCACTAAACAGTAAGCTTAAGGAAAGTTCATATGATATGTGAAAAAAAAATTTACTTGGTGAATTTTAAAATTGCTGAACTACAAAATTTCCAAGTTCAATTTTTTTAGAAGTATAAAAATTTAAAACTACAAATATTTTAATCTTTCCAAAATTTTGCTCCATGGTTCAGCTCTTATAGATTTATGTATCCGAATTAAGATATCCAATATATAATTCTAATAGTTGATTTCAGGAATATCGTTTTAAGAAGAAAGAAATCTTTTAGTAATGAGTTATCAGGCTACTCTAAAATGTTTCAATGAACGATATTTCTTTTTCACGTTAATAGGAATTTCAGCCATATTTTTATATTATTCCGCACATGTTCCATAATGATCATTAACATCTCAATTTTATTTACACTTCCACATAAACTGAACCCTACAGTTTAGTGTGTAATTCTCTTACTATTTTATCAAATCATATATCATTGGGAAAAAACTTCCCAAACATACATATAGCTATAATTAATCAATCGTCAGTACACCTATCTTATATGTGTAAACACTGGGCTTCCAAGTGGAAAAATATTAGTCAGTCAAAATGTTCTAAAGCAACTACAAATGATAGCTAAAATATGTTAAAAATAGATATTTTCTACAAGTAATTTACAGTAAATAGTAGCTTTTCAGTTGACACTTGAAAGCCCATGCTGATCTCAGTACTTTACAGTTCACAGTAAACTATAAGATCGGCATGGATCGTAAAACTAATGGAATGTTAATTAAACCTGACTTTTATAAATATCATAGTAAATGGTAAAAACATCACAGTAAATAACAATTTTAATTTTTTAATAAACTATCAAAAAGTAGCTAATCTAGTGAAAGCACTGAGGTAGAATTATACCTTAATTTCTGAAGTCAACTTTCTCCCTCTCCTTCCTAATTCTTTACTCGATCAACATAAAGCATGAAAATAAATTTTCATTTACCTGCATAGTTAAAACAAGCAAACAGATATAATGCATTAGTTTGGATACATTTTATATAAAATAAAATAAAAATAAAGAATGTGCCTTTTAGATATATCAATACATGGTGTAATATTGAAGGATATCAGCAATGTGTATTAGAGGGCATAAAGCTACAACATGAGGGGATTTCACTCATAATCTTATTTGATGCTTTGTTCTTTTTTTTCCAAAAATAAAAACAAAACAAAATAAAACAAAACGACATTAGTAAGATAATCTTTACATTTGATTTTGTTTGTGGCTTGTGAATCAGTTTAGAATTCACTATGACATGTACACTTCTTCGTAAAAAGATATTTTACAGCATGGATAGTTGTCAGTGGACATCTGACATGCAAACACACTTAGATGAAAAATCAATCAGCATATATTACCATTCATCTTTGATAAAAATATCATGTTTACCTATTTATAATTAGACACGAGCTAAGAAGTTGTGATTCTAATTGCGTATGTTCTAATATTTTGCCTAATACACAGTACATAGTTATTGGACATTCAATGACAGAACAAGTGGTTACAAACTGCCTGTGGACAAACTTTGATTCATCTTCAACTATCATTCAGTCGAGTATCACACTTAATCAACCGTATGTTGTAGAACACAGGTATTATAATTATTACACTGAATGTTATGTAATGAAATCATCGTATTCAAGTTAAATTAAATGCAAATTAACCACATCGAAGTCTTAGTAAATGCAATACCACAATTATCGTAATCTAAGTAAATGAAATCACACCGCATTCATCATAATCTCAGCAAATGTAACCAATAAAAGCAAAACATTAAAACCACGCTATATCCGTCGTAATCGCAATCTCAGTAAGTGTAAATCCTAACTTTAATTATGTAATGAAATATAACATATTAAGAAGAAATTTCAGAATATTTGTAATAGAGTTAGAAAACCTACTCTAACGGATCGGCCGATTCATCGGAAGAAGGAGACGTGGAGAATAAGGAATAGGCCATTATCGATTCATCGGAAGAAGGAGACGTGGAGCTTAAGGAATAGGCCATTATCGATTCACCGGAAGAAGGAGATGTGGAATTTAAGGAATCTGCAATTATCGGGGGTTCGGCCCTCATAGATTGACCGGAGGAGGAGTCGAATTCACAGAGACTAGATTATTTATAGAAAGAAAAGGTGGGAAAATCAATCGCGATGTTTCCACATATCTCTAGAATAAATCGCGAGCGAATTTGAGCGGGATGGTCTGCCCTCCTCCGTTGCTTACCCTTGGACTCCTCCTTTTCCTTCTCCGCTTTCTCCAACTCTTCTTCTTCAGTGACGGCGAAATCGAAGATTGGCGATTAGGGTTCCAGATGCCATCGAGTTGACTACTGAGGAGGAACTATTGAAGTGGAGGAGAATGGCTGTGAAGATCTGAGATGGAGCGAATAGTTTTGATTAGGGTTATTTCATTGGAGACGAAAATTGACAGCGCTATTTTGGGAGGGATATGAAAATGGTTAAGTTTTTTGGGAAGAAGATGAAACTGGTTAATTGTTTTTCTGGCAGACGAAAATTTTGAAGCCAAGAGCGTTACACAGCACGGTACAAAACAAAATGAGTTTAAAAAATGATTAAATGTAAACAATAACGCTTTAGAATAACGCGTGATTAAATGACGTTATTAATAACATCTTTTCTTGTAGTGAGTGTATTTTTGGAATGAGTGTATTTTTGGAACGAGTGTATTTTTAAGTGTTTCTGTATTAGAACTATTTTAGTGGCATCTTGAAGATTTTTAACCCAAGGGTGCAATAAATGAATGTCTAAGTAAGGAATTATGAACCTAATTATTTTTATTTCATTTATTATTTCAGAGTCTTCTAATTTTTTACTTAGCATTCTGTAGTTTTTTTGTTTTATTTCACTAGTCATGGTAAAGATCTATTTCATAATCATTATCAGAATAATATAAACTTTCTTGATTTTCTATATTTTCTCTTTGTCTCTTAAGTATTTTTCTGAATTCTTCACAGAATTTTTTGAAAGTTCTATTACTGATAAGTTTTGTTTGTTTTGAATTATTTATTACCATAGTTCTGTTTATATTACTTATAGTATAAAAAATGTCTTTTTCTGGATCATCTGTCATGTCTATTAATTCTTCCGTATATTTTCTTTTCAAAATAGTTGCTAATTCATACTGTTGTTTATCATTTAAATTTAGATTTTTCATTATAAAAAATAGTTTTGACAGAAAATTTTCTTCTAAATATTGTTCTAATATCTCCATGTGCTTTTTTGATGGGAAATGGATTTTTATGAATGCTTTTGCAATTTTTATAAACTTCTTTTTAGAGCAAACATAGGGTTGTTTTTGATCTATTATGAGAAAGGGATCAAAGCTTTTTGGAATAATCAGATAAGCTTTCTTAGTATTAAAATCTTATCTAAACTCTTTTATTCTTCCATAGCTATTACTTGATTTTATGGAGATTTGTATTTAAATAAAGTTATGCCTGAAATTATTACTCATTATTACCAGAAACCTTTTTCTTAATCATATTAAAAATCCTCACCTTGTCACTCTTGTCTTAATATTTTCCCCTAATGGTGCCTTTTACCTAAATGGGTACTTTTCAGACTTAAACAAGTTTACGTCTTTTGGATTAAATGGTTAAGAGAGATTAGGATGGTCTCAGTTTTTGGTGTCAAATTCATGATATTTCAGACAGAAATTATCTAAATACAAATACCATAAGATAAAGTAAATTAGGAAAATAACAACTTAGTTTAGATTGATCTTACATACCTACAAAGTTTATCTTTTCCTCCTTAAGCCTTGACCCAAAAGGTTTAGTTGCAGATCATTGAAACAAGAACAAACGCCATGAAAATAATTACAAGAACTTTGAGTTGCAGTGGAATATTACAATACTTTTGATACAAGAGTGTATTTCTTCAAGTGTATTTTTGGAACGAGTGTATTTTTTATTTCACTATTTGAATGCTCTAAAAAAGAAGTTTACAAAAATTGCAGAAGCATTCATAAAAATCCATTTCCCATCAAAAAAGCACATGGAGATATTAGAACAATATTTAGAAGAAAATTTTCTATCAGAACTATTTTTTATAATGAAAAGTATAAATTTAAATGATAAACAACAATATGAATTAGCAAGTATTTTTAAAAGAAAATATATGGAAGAATTATTAGACATGACAGATGATTATGAAATAGATCTTTACCATGACTAGTGAAATAAAACAAAAAAACTACAGAATGCTGAGTAAAAAAATTAGAAGACTCTGAAATAATAATTGAAATAAAAATAATTAGGTTCCTAATTCCTTACTTAAACATTCATTTAGTGCACCCTTGGGTTAAAAACCTTCAAGATGCCACTAAAATAGTTCTAATACAGAAACACTGTAGCTACACTTAAAAATAAATCTTTCCAAAAATACACTCGTTCCAAAAATACACTCGAAGAAATACACTATTTATTTTATTAACACATCTAGATATATAGAAACACCAAGTATAGTATAAATTCATAACCATTCCGATATATAAACATCTGTAAAGTATATATCATATACTTAATAATATAATATGTATATAATATATATATAGGTATATATGTATATTACATATATATATCACTACAACAAAAATACCCTATTACAACGTCATTTTTACAACGGACATTGGCTGCCCGTTGTAATAGAAGGCTATTACAACGGACCATTCAAGACCGTTGTAATAGATGCCCTATACAACGCCCTTTTTACAATGGGCAATAACTACCCGTTGTAATAGAATGCTATTACAACGGTCCTTTCATGCCCGTTGTAATAGATGCCAATTTTACAACGTTCACAAAATGCCCGTTGTAATAGATGCCAATTTTACAACGTTCACAAAATGGCCGTTGTAATAGATGCCAATTTTACAACGGTCATAAAATGCCCGTTGTAATAGATGCCAATTTTACAACGGTCACAAAATGCCCATTGTAAGAGGTGCCAATTTTAAAATGCTCAAAACGCCCGTTGTAATAGGTGCAAATTTTACAACGGGCTAAAAATGCCCGTTGTAATAGGTGCCAAATTTACAACGGTCATAAAATGCCCGTTTTAACCGATGCCAATTTTACGTTAATTAATATTTTATATTAAAAGTTACTATTAAATAATTTATAATTAATATTAAAAGTTAGTATTAAATAATTAATATTAAAAGTTACTATTAAATAATTTATAATTAATAATTAACTTTTAATAATTAATACTTAATAATCAAAGTTTAATATTTTATATTTAATCAATTTATAATTTTAATAATTATTACTTAATAATTTATTATAGTTTAATAATTAATAATCAATAATTATTGATTAATTTACTATTTAGTAATATATTAGTAATTAATAATTACTATTACTAATTAAGAATATATACATGATAACTAGTATTTAGCTAGTTATTTAAAATTTTAAAATTTTCTAAAATAAATTTAAATATAGTGAAAATAAGGGATACATCTCTAGAATCAAACTTAATACACAAAACATCCTCCCCAAAAAATAGATATAAATTACATACCTATTTTCAAACACTGCAATTTTCTTCCCTAAAATACACCTCTGCTCCATTGCTGAACGTTGATTCTTCGTATATGGATGTTATTCTCACATCAATAATTAAATTTTGCACCCCATTAATTATCAATCTTTAAAACGCAATAACTTTTTGTAGAAACGACGGATTAACAAACTGTTTCCACCATTAAATTCAAAAATTCAAAAGTAAAAATTTATAATAAAAATTAATATTGTCATACGCATCTAGATATTTTCTTTTAATTAAAGGTTTTTTTTTCTATTTAACTAATTTTTGGCTCGGCTCTTTGAATTTTTTGGCTCCGCTCCTTAAAATTTTTGGCTCCGTTCCTCTAAATTTTGGCTCCAATCCAAATAGCTCCATTCCATTATTTTATATTCCTCTTCCCCCATTTTCGTCTTTACCATCTCCTCACCCATTCACTATTCCTTCGCCAGATCCACTTTCCCCAAATCGTCCAATACCCATTCTCTATTCCCACTCGTCTATTTTATATTCCACTTCCCCCAAATCGTCCACCACCAGATCCACTTCCCCCAAATCCAGGTTTCAGCGATTGCTCTGAACATCCCAGCAATGTACGAAATGTAATTCGCCATCTCAATTCGCTCATAATATGTTAGGATCTTTGGTTTTTTGTTAGTTTGGGATCGAGGACTGGTCATGGTGGAATGGCTTGTAATGGAGTTTGTGGTGATTGGATGGGTTCAGGTGTGGACAAATTGCAAAGAAGAAGGAGGTGAATATCAGGAAATAAAAGAAGATGGAATTCGATGAAGGGTTAACCCGTGGTATGTGTGCATATGACGGCAATTAATCACTAATTTAGTGGATTGAGTTTTCCGTGTTTTAATATTACTATTTTTCTTCTTAGCAGTTTCTTTTGGTTTTAAGTCAGCTGATGATTACTACTTCAATTCCATGTTTGCTAACCGACTTGCCCGTATAACATAATTTATTCTAATTTTCATTTGCTTTCATCTAGCAAACAGTTTCATCTGTTTTCCATGTTTGCTCCAGCCGCATCTTCGCCCGTATCCATACGGAATACAAGAGCCGACCCGACCGAATTCATCCCTAGTATCGTAAATAGCTCCTCCCGTATCGGACTTTCAAAACCTTCTTGGGTTGTCAAGACCGAGGTAAGATTCTCAAATCTAAAACCTAATTCACAAATTATCGCCTGTAGGAAGTTTCTTTATACGCCTATTATTGTAATTTACTTCTACTTTTGAGTTATCTGTAACTTATATGAAAATAATGTGTTGAACTTGAACAAGTCTATTCCGATTATATATTGGATAATATACAATTGGAGTTGTTGGACACTTTATTTGCAATTATAACACTCTTTTTAATATAAATATGATGCCTCCACCCACATATCGACTCAATTGCTTCTGTACGCTTGTTGAGTATCATATCTTGTTCGATTGAATGCAAATCGCTCTACATATATACATTCGTTGTGTATACCTGCAAATGTATATAATTTTTCCTGCATATAAATCATGTTGTTGGACTATGTTTTGCTTTTAGTTTTCAATACATGATTTACATTGCATATTCTTGCTCCAATAATGTTATGAAACTGTATAGTTTAAACTAATAGAGTCACAACTAACTACTTATGCATGAAATGACACAAATTTTTGCGATAGATGTACCTTTATTTCCATTTTAATTAAGGAACAAACATTGTTTTAATTCCCATTTTTGTAGCAAATGTTTCCAAAGAAAATATACTCACATATTGGCAGCTCCTTGAGTTCCATGTTTTTACTAGTTTTGTTAAGATTACGCTCGTTGTAAAAAAAAGGCTACACCATATGAAGTTTGGGAAGGTTGAAATCGTTTAACCAATTAAGTTACTTGAGCGAACATATGCCATCCACGTTATGCAAGTTTATACACATAGCAGTTTTTTTTCTTCTACTTCAATGCGAGAACTGAGCTTCTAAAAACAAACAAATGTGCACAATAGTGCGAAAAATCGAACCCTATGCTTGTGTAATTTTACCATCTACTTGGTATTTACACTAATCCGACTAAAATAATTGAACAGTCACCTTGAAATGTATTGTGTTTTTTGAATTGTTATTGTTCTTCAAACTGTCAAATATAAACAATCATTAATTTCAGACATGTGTGTACAAGCATAAACAATAATGCAAATTGCTTATTCGAAGTTTTTTATTTATGCATGTAACATTTACTCTTGTTTGAGAGAATGCACAAATAATACATACATGTATTCATGTTACCCAGATTACTTTATACCAAGCTGTACGATATATATTTTTCTGAAGAAATTGGAAACATGTTGAGGTAGAACATTGTCAATACATGGTTGTCTTTATCACAACGTAAATGATTTTAATGCAGTGCATTTATTATTTGTTTGTAGTCCAATGTTTATAAAGAAAAAGTCATGAAATCAGATCAACCTTACGTTGTTTACTTTAATAAAAAGATAATATTTGCTCAGGATATCATGAAGTGTATGATTGCCACCTGATGATTAGCAATATTCCTAAAATAATGCTCATCGTTTGAAGAGAAAGTTGTGCTGAAGTTATACGAGCTTGGAAAATAATCTTTTTTGGTAAACTACTACTTAATCGAACTTGTTCACATTTATATATTGTAATGAAATAAGGTTAAAACTTTTATTTGCTTTTTAATAATTTTAAATTTATGATTATACAATTTGAATCCATAGAAATATGTGGATTGAAATTTCATTTATATTCGATGGTTGGCAGCAATGATGTTATAATACTAATGTTATCCTTGCATTTTGACATTCAATGAAGATGCTTATGGGGAAAATTTAACTAAGATGCCTTGAACAAATTTAAAATCATGTTTTCATCATGCACTTTGCAGGTTTACTTCTGTCCCTACACATTTGTTCCATCACTGGATAGATGTAGACTGATAATGTTTCAAATGTACGATCCACGAATATGTTGTCATATTTTAGCGTTACATACCAAGTTATACGATGTAAGTTCTTTTCGAAAAGGTATGATTGCTAACGTAAATTTGAATTCATAAAAATATGTGGAGGATATTTTCATTTATACTTTTTGGTTCGAATCTCGCATCTGACAACCATCGTCACCAGTCCTGTGATTTGGAACATGTTAGGGGTCCATTGCATACTCCTTAGGGGTTTATAAGTGGAAGCTTGGTTCTCTAAGATATCAGAAGGAAATAAATAAATGAACGAATGAATAAATCTGTTACAATTTAGCAAGATCAATAAGTTGGTAGTAAGAAGCAAATATAAATCAAATTCACTAGAATATGTGTCATATGAAGCATCCTAGTCACAAAAATTTTCTTTATGCTGATATATATATCAGAACCATGAATGAATAAGGGTCAACATTCTATCAATATTCTATAAGTGCTTGTATTTTTAATTTTACTTCTCTTATCTTATTAGGCTTATACCATAGAGCTGGAAGTCGAAGTAGCCAAATTGAAAGAACAAAACCGAGAATTGGAGAAGAAAAAGGTATCTTGTTCCTGAACTTGCAAACATTTAGTGGCATCTGCAAGGAAGTTAGTAGTTTATATATGAAACTTTTAACTTTGTTGTGAAAAAGCTCAATGAACTTTTATAGCTTCTATGAGCCGCTGTATATGCATTTTATGTTGGAATATGCTCTAATTTCCATATGTTACTTCAATTTTGCAGGCTGAGATCATGAAAACACAAAAAAATCAGAGGGAAAAAACCATGAGGCATTTCGTAAGCTGATGGATAAACATGTTTCTTTTGGAATTCTTATAGGAAAATGCCATTGGAATGATTATTATGCTCAGGTTAACTCCAGATTTAATTTTACAGGATGTTACAGACTATATATTCAGTGAATTTTCATCATCTAATTTTTATGTAGGTTAAGGACTTGTCGGCTATCTTAGATTTGTTATCTAACACCTCTGGTCTAACTGCCAAAGAAGCTTTATGCTTATGTGTTAATGCTTTTTGTATTTGGCTATTATGAAACTAGTTGTCATGTGTATGTTAGAATTATGTCAATATAAACTTATCTAACTTTTTGGAATGAGTTGGAATTTTATGACTCTAGCTTTTAGTCTTTTCGTATGTAATTTTGGTTGTTTTATGATAATATTTATTACTCGTTAAATTATTCATTATTGGTATGGATGTACTACATGGATACTGCTGTAATTTTTTTTTAAAATTTGCATTTATTTTGCAACAGTTAGAGCATGTTGTTATACGACCTTTTTAGAATGTGTTAACTCCTATTGAGAAGCGACCTAAAATATTGAACGAGTTAAGGAAGCTTGCGACCTAACTGCTGAAGAGATTCTGCGACCTAACCAAAGTCTGCGACCTAAAAACATTACGACCTAAGAATGTTGCGACCTAAGAAAGCTACGACCTAAGAAAGGCTACAACTTAAGAGGCTTTGCGACCTAAAGATGTTGTGACCTAAGAAAGCTACGACCTAAGAATGTTGCGACCTAAGAAAGCTACGACCTAAGAATGTTGCGACCTAAGAAAGCTACGACCTAAGAAAGGCTATGACTTAAGAGGCTTTGCGACCTAAAGATGTTGCGACCTAAAGGAGCTTTCGATCTAATAAAGCTTGCGACCTAAGGAAGCCTGCGACCTAACTACTGAAGATGCTTGCGACCCAAAGCCTGAAGAGCTCTAGCGACTTAACAACCTAACGAGCTAAAAGCAGAGAGAGGAATACGACCTATTATAGGTCGTTCACGACCTACTACTTGCTCAGATGGAAACAGAAGCGACTCAACCAGGCTGCCTTCCCTAAGTCGCATATGGACTGCGACCTATCTTAGGTCGCTTGCGACCTACGACCTAACTTAGGTCGTACGCGACCTAAGACTTGGAGCAAAGTTTTACGCCAGACTTCAACTCCTATAAATACCCTACCACTTCCAACATGAAGAGCACTTTTGGCAAATCATTTCTTCAAGCGTCCATACTCTGCTGCACTCACAACTCATTCAACAAGTATAGATCTTCCAACACTCAAGGCACTACAACAAGCTTCGTGAAGGACTTCATTCATCCGACACGGATTTAGCAAGATTCATCACCGAAGTTTGAGCTAGTAGTCGGGATTGTTGTGTGATCAAGTTGCATTGTATTTGACAAGTGCTTTGTATCGAATTGTAACCGAATCAGCAATAAAAGACTATAAAGTGGACGTAGGCTCAATTACGGGCCGAACCACTATAAATCTGTTGTTTATTTACTGCTTTTCTGCTATTTTCAGCTTATATTCTGTTCCCGTACCAACGGGTGGTGCTTTCACAATTCTATTACACACACCGGGTGTTAGCGTTCACTTTTTAGCGTTAACATTTTGGTGCTTTCACTGAGAACCCAACTCAGGCGATCATCCACCGTTGCTTCGCAAAGATTCATAAAAAGAACATCTCTTAAAAACCAGATCCGAAATAATGGCTCCTGGAAGAAAAGGTAGACCTGTCCGATCCAGAAATGCTCACGAAGGGACTTCCGCTTCCCCAACAACAGACCAAGCGACTCCTACCTTTGGAGTCACCAGGGCTGAATTGGACGACGCAGTTTCTGGATTATACCAACAAATTGAAACTCAAAACGCTTTGATGATGGATAGAATAACTGCCCTGCTCGGGGCAAATCGTCAACCAGAAAACCATCATACCACCCTTCCTGAAATGCCACCTTTCCAAGCCGATGGTTCTATGCCGCAACCAACTTGTCATGAACATATGCCCGGGCAAACTTCCGAGGGAAGAACTGATGCTTGCCCGGAGGTGTCTTTGAACAATAAAGAGTACCTGTCTGAAATGGTTGGCCGCATCATGAAAGAGAGCATGCAAAGAGAAGAGGATGAGGCTGACTGGGGATTCGCGCCAAGCAGAACTCCGTTTACTGAAAGGATCCTAAGAGCGGAGTTTCCAAGGAAATTTGCACCTCCTACTATCCAAGCCTATAGGGGAACCAGTGACCCTAATCATTTCCTATACAAATACGATTGGCATATGACCGGTGCAAGAGCATCAGACGAGATCAAGTGTCGATACTTTCCAGTATACCTGGAAGGTGTGGCTTTACTTTGGTTCACAAAGCTTCCAGTTCGGTCTGTAGATAAGTTCTCCGACTTAACGCAAAAGTTTAAAGAACAGTTCAGATTATATGCTTCAAAAGCTAAGGATATAATGTCACTGTCTAACCTTGAACAAGCGCCCGGAGAATCAATCAAATCATTCTTGAGCCGTTTCAATATAGCTTTAGCCGAAGTAGAAAATGCGGAACCATGCATGATCCTGACTTATTTGATGCGAGCCATTGATAAATCGAGTAAATTTGGAATATGGCTAAAGATGAAGGAACCGAACTCACTTGATAAATTTTATAAAAAGGCCGACGAGTTCATTCGCCTTGAAAGCCTTTCTACGACATCGAAAGTGGTTGCTGCCCAAACTAATAATAACAATGTCCCATCTAATAAAAGAGAATCTGAAAGTCAGAAAAGGGTGAATGAAGGAGGAAAGAGCCAGGGAAATGAAAAGAAACCTCGCCGCTTTAATCCTTCGGATTATACTCCTTTAACTGATACACCAAGAAATATCTTTTTTGCAACAAAGGACGTTGTCAGGTATCCTAAGCCACCTGAGATGACGAGAGGTGCAAAGCGTAATGGAAAATTCTGCCAATTTCACAATCAACCTGGCCATGACACTGACCAATGTCGCCAATTAAAGAATGTGATTGAAGAATTGCTGGAGCAGGGTAAACTCCAACAATACGTTAAGAGAAGCGGAGTCACTCCAACCTCATCCACTCGGGATCAACAACGTCCTACCCATCAATCTGATTCTCTCAACAACACTGCAGTGCAAGATTCAGAAAAGCTTGTCATTAATGTTGTCGCAGGAAGTCCACACCCAGCAGGCAGAAGTTGGGACGACTGCTAATTGTCCACAAAACTGCAACTGGGGCATCTTTCATTTCTTTGGCATATAAATCCGAAGCTGCAAATCTAGTGCAAATGGAAAATCAGTCCGGAGATTCTGAAACAACAATAACTAGCATCCATTTTTTACTTAACAGCATTGCTTGAATTTGTAAAAAAAAATGATGATGGATGTGTAACTTCTGCACTGTAAACCGCTGAGAAATCAGCGTGACTGAATAATGAAAAACTATGCATTCTGTGTTTTCTATTATAAAATGCTTGTTATATTTCGATGTGTAGATACTCTAAATGTATTGCTAAAATGTCGATCTAATATTGCAGGTCATTAAAGCAAAGCTCACCCATCGCAAAGCTAAGCGAGCCTTACAAATCATTTATTAAAGCAAATACCAAGCAACAAAAAATTCCATATTCAAATCCTATACAAGAAGAACCTCACATAAAAAGTTGGCAACTTCACTGGGGCAAGCCTTCGTTAACCAGTTGTGATTGTCAATATGAACAGACATCCAGCTAGGTAACTCGCGTTTGTCCCATGAAGTTATTCAACAGTGAAGTCCACTTCTTCGGATAAGGCAATTTACTTACAAAAGGAACGAAGATACGCTTGGAAATGATAATAAAAGATCGCTAATGGGCAGATGGTGGGAGAACATGGCGAAGCGAGCACGGAAGCAACCAAAAGGAATTTTGCTCCTCAATAAAAGGGCCGGTAGAACCACCGAAGGGACACCTTCCCAAGCAGAAGGAACAGGGCCCTTGCTAATTGATCGTGATGCATCCGATCAGGCAGCTTGCGTCCGTCCCGTGGATCTACTCGCCCCTGAGAAGCAACCTTCCTGGCACACCAACCAACCGATGCTCCTTCCCAAAGCTCAACAAAGCCCTCTAACGAGGCACGCCAATAAATGAAAGTGCTTCTCTCAATAACAAGATTGGTGGAACCACCGGAGGGGCACCTTCCCAAGCTGAAGGAACAGGGCCCTTGTTAATTGATTGCGATCGTTTGTGCAAACGAACATCCAATCAAGCAACTTGCGTCCGCCCCGTGGATCCACTCAACCATGAGAAAGTAACTTCCAGGCAATTTCAAGACCTCTTCGGAGGCAAAAGCCCTCTTCGGAGGCACATTTCACCCGTGTAGAAGTGCAAAATGCTCCTCTTCGGAGGCCCACTTCACCAGTGATGAAATGCTAAAAAGCCCTTTTCGGAGGCACATTTCACCCGTGTAGAAGTGCAAAATGCTCCTCTTCGGAGGCCCACTTCACCAGTGATGAAATGCTAAAAAGCCCTTTTCGGAGGCACATTTCACCCGTGTAGAAGTGCAAAATGCTTCTCTTCGGAGACCCACTTCACCAGAGCTGAAATGCCAAAATTGCTTCTCTTCGAAGACCAAAATTGCTTCTCTTCGGAGACCAAAATTACTTCTCTTCGGAGACTAAAATTGCTTCTCTTCGGAGACCAACATTGCTTCTCTTCGGAGACCAAAAATTGCTTCTCTTCAGGGACCAAAATTGCTTCTCTTCGGAGACTAAAATCGCTTCTCTTCAAAGACCAAAAGACCTCTTCAGAGGCGTACTTCACCTTGCTTGAAATACCAAAAATAAACCCTTTACTGGGGCACAAAATCAAAACCTTCTTCAGAAGCTCATTTCACTGTGCAGGAAAATTCACTTTTAATCAAATAAAAGTGATCATTCCCAAAAGTTGAAGTGTTCTTCAGGAAGAAAGAGAAAGTAAAAGCTTCTCTGAAGACGAGATATACTCTATTAAAAGCAGAATGATTCTTCCCTTAAAAGTGAAGTAGTTATTCTCTGAAGTAAGAATATCAGTCTTGAAGAAGCTAGAAATGTTGCAATGCACTTGCGGTATGGGGGCAACACTATATAATTTAATTGTTTGTATTAATAAAAGCAACATGCCACAAGTTCATTGCAATATCACAAAAAATAGATGTGGAATAAATGTATTCCCAAACACAGACAAAAAGTTTGTACAAGTAAAAGGAATCGTTTATTCTACACCAAAAAAGAGAAACATATGCATTCTCACATACACAAGAATTTGTACAAGTAAAATAGCTATTTTATTCAATACTATGGAAACTTTTTACATTGTGCAGATTACAAAAAGGAGCGGAGACCGGTATCCGCACAATCTTCGGTCAATACATGCAAAAAGCAGAAAAGTCAAAATCAAACTCATTTCTCCTTCTTCCCACCCTTGGAGCCTTTACCCGGCCTGGTAATTAGTTTCGGAGGACGTATTGGAGAAGAAGGAGAAAGAGATTCAGCCGGATTGACTTCTGCTTCATCTCCAGCAGCAGAAGAACTTTTCTTTCCTTTCTTCGAAACCACACGTTTCCCCTTCTTCTTGGAAGAAGACTCACTCCCCGGAGTAAGAAATGTAGAAAGCTTTGTGTCGTAGTCAAAAGACTGCTCTGGGGTCTTCTCACTATCTTCTAGATCTTCTGCTTTCTGCTCCTCGGAAGCAGGTGGTTCGTCCAAGCCTTGAAGGGCTGCTATCTGTTCTTCCTGTGAATCTGGTTGAGAAGCTGGAAGAGGAGTAACTTGAGAATGAGGAGGAACGGCAGCTGAAGAAGGAAAAATTGGTGCAGTTTCCGGCGCGTCCACTGCATAATAAAAGAAATCAAAATCAGTATTCTCCGAGAAAAAAGGAGACAGTGGATCGTCAAAGCTTAAGTAATAAGTAAGAAGTTCGTCGAACTCGGTTAAGTCGAATAAGCAATTCACTGAATTCATCTCGTCAAAGTTACCTGGAGAAGTCGGTTTGGCGAGATCAATCTCAAATTCCCGAGCCTGAAAGTCCTTCATTGCCTCCTCTTCTGTAGGAGTGGTCACAATTTCTTGGGCAACTTTAGCTGGATGCGAAGAATGAGAGCTGGAGTCCGTAATATTAACATCGGCTGAAGTTGAAGTATGAACAGGGGCAGTTAAAGGAGCTTCCTCTTTTGGAAGCTCTTCTTCCGTTGATTCAGCTCGTACTTTAGCAAGCTGCTCCTTCCCTTTAACAAGAGCGGCGCGAGCCTCATCATCAAGATAGCGAGCCTCGAGTTCTGCTTCATCATAGCCGGCACCTTTAAACATATCAAGTGCGGCTTCCCACACTTCAGCCAGAGTGATTTCATAATCAGGACCCAGAAAAGCAAGGCTCCCACGACCCAGAACGCTGTGTAAATAGAAGTCGAATAGGGTAGAGCTGATGTTTGCTTTCGTCGCCTCATGTGATTGCTCAGCCGCTTCCTTTTCGGCAACGGCAGCAACCCGACCAGCAATAGCCGCATCACGCTCTGTCTCAACTTTAGCGAGTCGAGACTTTAATAACTCAATCTCTACGTTCTGGGAGGTGACTTTTTCCCACAGTTCGGTGTTTTCTGTGCGATATTTCTCAGTAATGTGCTGTTCGGCGGCAAGCTTCATTTCGACATCTCTTTGTGCAGCATGTGCATCCCGCACTTGCTTCTGAAAGACTTCTTCTTTTTGAGTATATGATGCAGAAGAAGAAGCGAGATTTTCCTTAAGCTGCTTAACATCAGATCCAAGCTTGTCGTCTGCAATGCTCGTCATCTCCGCATCATGCTGCTTACGCCATTTGTCCCATTCTGATTTATCGTTCTCCATGGTCATCATCGCCTCAAGGTTCATATGATTGACCCTTTGAAGTTCGTCAACCAGCTTTTGCCATCCAGACATTCTTTCAATATCAAGCTTGACAGCATCGACATTTCTCAGCATTGCCTGCTTATCAATGGGAACCAAATCTAAGTCAAAACGGACTCCTCTTAGACACCAATTCGGAAATCGGCTCTGAAGCGTTGGAGGGCCGTCTTTAACTTGATATTGTGGCCTGTTAATGATGGTTTGAATATCAGATTCCTTTAGAGGAGGAGAGCCGGCCGGAATATCAGAAGAAATGGGAGCGTTAGTCTTCTCAGAAATAGCAGACGCGTCACTTGGCTTAGACCGTTTGCTCGATTCATCAGTAATATGGGTCTTCCCTTTGTCATCATAAGACTTTCGCTTATGAGAATCGTAAGTTCTGTAAGAGGAATCATATCGATCAGCATCTCTTCTTCTCTGCCGCTGCTCGTAATCCCATTTTTCTTGAGCCTTCCTTTGGGCCCGTTCCTCATCTGTCTCTCTCTGGTCACCAAGATATTTCCTAAAGTCATAGGATCCACGACCTCCATGGCGCTGAAATGAGTCATAGTATGAGCCGGAGCGCCCCATCGGAGAATCTGAAAACGGAAAAGAAGTAAAGTTTAGAAATTTCCAGAAAGAAAGAGTAAATGCTTATAAGTGCAGAAAAATCCTAAGTGTGTGCGGCGTGCGAACTACGTGTGTCAAACTACAAACCACGCTTTAGTGCGGGAACGGAGACGACAGGTGTGGAAGGCGTCAAAGTTTGTTTCAAAGAGGAAGTCGCTTCAACGACAGGAGAGTTCGCCTTTGGAAGATTATCCTTGAAAAGCTCTTGAGAAGTTACCATCAAGTCACTTAACCCCCCAAAAATGTCGTCACCATTATGCACATCGGAGTGTTTTCCTTCAGCCTCTACATTGGCCGCTTCTCCGAAATGGCGGGGAGATTCTTTTCCTTCTTCTTCTTCTTCAACAACCGGGGGAAGTGCGAGTTTGCTAGGTGACCCCGCGACATCAGTAAAAGTAGTGCACTTCACTAGTGACGTCTCAGCAGTGGTTTCTTTTAATGAAAGCTCTTTCACAGAAGCTGAGGCATCCGACGTTGTGGTTGGAGAATCAGGAATCTCAGGAGGCTGGGTGGAACGAGAAGAGTGTAAAAGCCCATACTGATGTAAAAATTCGTCTTTCAGCAAAAATTTGGCGCTTCTTTCTTCTGCCGCCACAGCATTTAGAGCTTCGAAGACAGATTTGAGGCTGGGATTTCTGAGCGGAGGGGGAAGTGCTGAAAAAGGAAAAGAATGAAGATAAGCATTTGATAATTCAGGTTTCGAAAAATTTATGAGATGAACAGAGAAAGGTAATCTCACTCCCGATTCTCCAAACTGCATAGAATCCCGGAGGACATCGAACAAAGAAGAATTGGTTTAGAAAACCGTGGGCACTTTCAGGCAAATCTAAAATCAATTTCCGATTTCTAGCACCCCTTACAAGTACGATTGAAGGATGATCTTTATTCTTATAGAAGGTTAACAGATAGCAAACCTCGTCGAAGCTTGGGAGACGATCAAGCGTCCTCCTAAATAGAACACATAACCCCATCAGAACGGCGTAACCATTGGGGTGCAGCTGAAAAGGGGAGATGGTTAATTGAAGAAGAAACTGTCGCAGGAAATCATTAAAGGGCGGAATAGCTCCGCTCAAGCACATCTGACGATTCACAGCAACAAAGCCAAGAGGCAGCCTGTCAGCAGTGTCGCTTGATCCAGGAAGTAAAGCATCTGCTTTGGCAATACCGAACTGGATGCACAATTGTCTGAAGACCTTGTGGCTTAGTGTAGTCGGTGTTCTTTCCGAAGGATCGATCAGCGGATTAGCAATTGGAAAAGTCTCCCTGGCAGGTTCAGTATCTTCTTGTTGAGATGCCATTCTACACAATCAACTGGATGTTCAAATATCAAGGTGCACGTTTCCTAAAAAGTGTGAAGTGTTGTGCGAAACTAGAAAAAATAACAAACAACTATAATCAAATTAGTTAATCCCTGTCAATTATCGAGTTTCAATGTTTGTTATTATAAATACAAGTACAGTGTTATGGCAAACAAATCAGCTTTGGTTGATTATTGTTGTTTTGCTTTGATACTTCACTTGAAAATGTTGTTCCATAGCATTTCAATCATTCAGTTCATTTAAGTTGATTATTTTTTATCGACTAATCTGTCATTCGATGTGGGCAGTCAATGGCAGTATATTCGTCCCATTTTTCTGCAAATATTGTGTTTAATAGGTTATTAGCGTTAGAGATAATCTGCAAAGAAATACAACAACATTCAAGTCCAAGCAGTTCAGTCTAAATTGTTTCAGAATTTCACAAGTCTTAGGTCGTCCAGCGACCTAACATACGTCAGAACCTTCTTAGGTCGCGCTGTGCAAAGTAAAGAGTAAGGCATTTCAAACTCATTAAGTCCTAACTCGGTTGCGACTTAAAGCTTCAGAGGTTAGATCGGTCATTTGTTAAGTCGTGCTGTTCAATGTTCAGTCAAGTCCAATTCTAAGTCCTAGGTCGTTAATGACATAGCATAAGTCGGGGATGTCCTGTTTCACCTAGGTCGCAAGATCGCAAGGAATGTTAAGTATTAGCTCGGCCGCGACTTATATGTCGGAGTTAAGTCGCAGAAGATTGTCTAGTATTAGTTAGGTCGCAGATAATTCTAACACGACCTAATCCTTAGGTCGCTCAGTCCTGATGAATCACTGACTTCCTTCCCACGCAACCGCTCACTGGACCCGATAACCCAATACCACTATTACAAAGAAATCTACCGCCTTCTTCGTGAATTTCATTCATCTCCCCAAATCACCCAGATAGTTGATTTCAAATCCCTCCGATCTATTATAAATATAAATATATCACCGTTCTTTCGTGAACCACAATAACGAGTCAAGCGACAATCGAAAATCGACCGCGGTAACCATTCAAGATAAAGCACGGCGCATAAAATTGAATTTGGGTTGGAAAACATGGTTTCACAATTGAACGGCGATTATGGAGGAACGGAGATCAAGTTCACTTACGAAGAATGCTGGTATAGATGAATCGACGAGAAAATGGATCGAATTCGCCTTTGAGAGTTTGGAGATTCGTCAATGGCAGCAGGGGATCGAAGCAGTAGAGTAGGGAGGAAGAAGCGACCTAACCAATTTATATGAAACCAAGAAAGGAAGATGAATAGAAAAACAAGTTAGTGTGTTTTAGGTCGCTCGCGACCTAGCGAAGTTAAGTCGAAGCACACGACCTATGACTTCGGCCCGTACTTCGAGGGGCAAATGTTAACTCCTATTGAGAAGCGACCTAAAATATTGAACGAGTCAAGGAAGCTTGCGACCTAACTGCTGAAGAGATTCTGCGACCTAACCGAAGTCTGCGACCTAAGAACATTGCGACCTAAGAATGTTGCGACCTAAGAAAGCTACGACCTAAGAAAGGCTACGACTTAAGAGGCTTTGCGACCTAAAGATGTTGCGACCTAAGAAAGCTACGACCTAAGAATGTTGCGACCTAAGAAAGCTACGACCTAAGAATGTTGCGACCTAAGAAAGCTACGACCTAAGAAAGGCTACGACTTAAGAGGCTTTGCGACCTAAAGATGTTGCGACCTAAAGGAGCTTGCGATCTAATAAAGCTTGCGACCTAAGGAAGCCTGCGACCTAACTACTGAAGATGCTTGCGACCCAAAGCCTGAAGAGATCTAGCGACTTAACAACCTAACGAGCTAAAAGCAGAGAGAGGAATGCGACCTATTATAGGTCGTTCACGACCTACTACTTGCTCAGATGGAAACAGAAGCGACTCAACCAGGCTGCCTTCCCTAAGTCGCATATGGACTGCGACCTATCTTAGGTCGCTCGCGACCTACGACCTAACTTAGGTCGTACGCGACCTAAGACTTGGAGCAAAGTTTTACGCCAGACTTCAACTCCTATAAATACCCTACCACTTCCAACATGAAGAGGACTTTTGGCAAATCATTTCTTCAAGCGTCCATACTCTGCTGCACTCACAACTCATTCAACAAGTATAGATCTTCCAACACTCAAGGCACTACAACAAGCTTCATGAAGGACTTCATTCATCCGACACGGATTTAGCAAGATTCATCACCGAAGTTTGAGCTAGTAGTCGGGATTGTTGTGTGATCAAGTTGCATTGTATTTGACAAGTGCTTTGTATCGAATTGTAACCGAATCAGCAATAAAAGACTATAAAGTGGACGTAGGCTCAATTACGGGCCGAACCACTATAAATCTGTTGTTTATTTACTGCTTTTCTGCTATTTTCAGCTTATATTCTGTTCCCATACCAACGGGTGGTGCTTTCACAATTCTATTACACACACCGGGTGTTAGCGTTCACTTTTTAGCATTAACATAATGGTTTATGCAGTTGTCAAAAGGGATTTCGCAACGGTCAATGCATGTTGTGAAATAGGCTATGCAACTTGTATGGTAGTACGTTGCAATGGTCAGAAATCGTTGCAATATCATGTATTCAACGGGCTTTAATTGTTGTCATAGAATCTATTACAAGGGCCGATGCCCATTGTAAAAAGGTGTATTACAGCAGTCTTTTACAACGTTTATTGCTCGTTGTAAAATACGGTCGACCTATTACAACGAGGCCTAATACAACGGGCACATGCCCGTTGTAACGACCCTGAATTTTTGATATTTAAAATGTGAATATTTAATTGAGTTTAAATATTCGAATGATAATTTAATTTGAAATTCAAATATCAGAATGAATTTGACGATTAAATTATTGAATTTAATTATTAAATTTGGGTAAAAATTTGAATCTTCAGTTCTAAGCCGATTAAAAATAATATGAAGTCTTAGAAAATTCATATTGATAATTCGGAAGGTACTTGAACTTTCAGAATTGAATTTGGAACTGTTTTGTTCGGTTTTGAAATTTTGTTGTTTAAATTGAATTTAAAAATAGCGGTCCGGGGCACAGTCTCGGAAATTGACGAAACTAGTTCCATTGGATCCGTAATATTGTATTATTATCGGATTTCAATTTTCGTAACATTCGGAGTTGTTGTGTGATTGTACGATATATAAACGCCTCGATTGGAGATCGGAATTTTTGGTTTCGTTTTCTAAACAATTCAATTTTGAATTTAAAATTTAAAGATAACATATATGTATTTAATATAATATTTTCTCAGAGCAAATTTAACACGTTCCTCCCTCATAGAACACGCGTACTCTATAAAACGAACAACCCAACACGTGTAACTGGAGATAACCGAGCTATCTTTCTTTCTCTTTCTTTTACGAAATCAGAACAATCTCATTCAAAATAAAATAAATGGCCGAAGCCTCTTTCCAAGCTCAAAATCGAGCAAATTCAAAACAAATGGCTGAAGCCTTTCGTATAAAAAAAATAAAAAATAAATAAATAAACGAGATCGAATTCGAGAGGGAGAATGGTGAGGGGTATCGCGCGAGCACAGATCGCGATTCAAAGCCAGTTCGTCAATCGCGTGTGAATCTGGGAGCTGCGAGTGGGAAACTGGGAGAGTGGCGCGTGGGTTTTGCTTGATCGCGATGAAGAAAGGGGATCGACGACGCGTACGGTGGCACCGTGGGAGTCGAACTGGGAAGTCGCGAGGGGCTATGGCGACAGGGGCGACGTGGTCTCGGTTGGTGATTTCGAAATCGATGAAATTGGTCAAGAGGTGCAATGAGTTAGTTGGTCAAAGTCGGGCTGGAAGTGGTGGAAGCTTGGCGAGGCGAAGGTGCGATTACTGGTCCCAAATCAAGGTGGAACAGGCAGCGGCTAGGGATTGTTCCAGTAAGGTCAAAATTTGGAGAAAACAAACTGGAACAAAAATGGATGGCCAATTAAAAGCGAAGGTGAGATCTTCTCACTCAAAAATATATTTGGATTGCAGTTATTATTTGATTGACTGTTTGGATGTGAAATTAGATATAGTAGGATATATCTATATATATATAGCAATATATACATATTGGCATATGTATATATTGGATTGATTGATTTCCCGCCTTGTATAGAGGATGAGACCCTATTGCGCCGTTAGTAAGCGGATGATATTTTATAAAATCCTATATACCGTGATATTCCACCTCGAAGTGGAATTGGTATTGTGCTAACATCTGTGGATGCAGGGAAACAGGTTGGAGGGATCCAACTAGATTCCTCAAATTGTTGAATATTATTTCATATGTGAATGATGTGATTTATTGAAAATCTCTAGATGATTTATTGATAATTGAAATTGTTGAAGGCTAAATTTTAGCCGAATGTATTTTTGGTATCGTTGGATACCAGAAATAAAAATGAATTGGATTTTGAAATTAAAGTGGAAAACTTTAAGTGAATTTATTTTTAAGAATGAAATTTATTGAAAGAAGGAATTTTAAAGTATTAAAATGGATTGTCGAAATCTTATTGAATAAATTCCAAGATATGGGAAAAGAATTTTATAAATGAATTTTGAATTATTTGGAAGATTGGGAAATTTATTTGAAATGGAATTTTAAATGGTTTGGAAAATATAAAAGAATTTATTTTAAAAGTGATAAATTTGTTAAAATCCAATTGATAATTGATTTTTTATTGAAGAAATAAATCTTTGGGAAATCGATATAAAAATCTATTTGGTGTTTAAATGAAAATCGATTTTTGGTGTTGAGAATAAAATTATAAATCGATTTGTAAAATGATTTGGTATTTGGGATAAAAATTAGAATCAATTTGAAATATGATATTTGATTCGGTGTTGAAGTAAAATTAGAAATCAATTTGGAATTTGATTTGGAGTTTAAAATAAAATTGAGAAATCAATTTGAAAGTCGATTTGATGTTGAAAATGAATATTTGAGAATGTAAATTCCGAATAGAATTTATAAAGGAAAGGGAAATTTGTTTTAAAAATAAACGTTGATTTATTTTTAAAGTATGAGAAATATGATTTGGAATCGGGTTTCAAAGTGATGAAGTGTGGAAATAAATTTACTGATTGGGATGTAAATTTAATATAAATCGATAATGATTTATTTCAGTGATTTAAATGAATGTAATTTGGAAATTGTTTTCAAATGGTTGAAGTATAAACCATATATCGGGAAGATATTTGAAATTTAATAATTTGGGAAAATTATTTGAATTTGATGATTGTTATGAATATTGTTGATAGTTAAATCACCGACTATCAATATTTCCTTTGAAATGGCACTTGAATTGTTTTAAAAACAAACGCTTATTATTCGGTTTAGCCGGGAAAGGACCTTTGTGTCAGATAACCCATTCCGAATAATAATACGACGATATGGATCGTATTGAAGACCGGTGATGAAGACCGGGTATTTGTGAAAACGGTAGGATGACCTATCGATTGTCTCTGCACCGTTAGCTACGGTATTGAGATTTCCTTTGTGATGGGAAGTTTTATCAGGATTGTGAATATCCGGATTTGCAAGGGCTTCTTCGGAAGTGCCTTCGGTTCTGTTCGAACCCGGAACGGACTTGTATGGTTACGTGTCTGACATTACATTTTGAGATATAAAGCTGATTTCTTTCAAATACATTTCTGTTAGTGGCGGAGAATTTATTCTCTTAGCTTAACACCCTTCTCTGAGACGTACGAGTTCAGAGGTTATGTAGTTGAAATTTATAAGCGATATATTCCCAATATGGTAATGTGGCATGCTGAGTGTTGCAGTGACAATGATCATTTATTTGATCATTTGTGATCAAAGCACGACTTTGTGAAAAAGCGTAGCTTTGTGGACGAGACTTCGTCAGGCCTCACAACCCGGAAATGGTCGAAACAGGAATGTTGCGGCAAGGTTATGAGGGTCGCGCCCTTTAGGGTATGTCATTTCCTTCTAGAAAGGGGTGGTATCATGGTATGGAGCCCAGATACTTACTCATGTGGATACACTTATTTATTATGTGTGATGATGCTACCGAGCGCTCGGATAAAGGTCCCAAAGGACCGGGTGATGACATATTCGTGAGTTACCTGTTACAGGGGTAACCCAGCCTTGTTTGGCAAAGAGCAGTTTGTCTCTCGAGACGTCCAGCCAGAGGCGATCCCATTCGGCAGGAGGAAAGGAAGTTCCTTAGCCTGACCATTTGTTGGAAATCCATTTCCCAATACGAAATTGTACGGTTTTAGTTGTAGAACCTGCCATTTACGTATGGTGGTCACCACTGTTTAGATGGTAGCTATAGTAGGCATACGATACTGGTCGTATGTTGGCTAAGATTAATATTATACTTTCGAAATATTTTCCACACTAGACATTAATAATAATAATCCAATGATTGGCGTAGTAAGCATCTTTGACTATCATAAGAAGAAATCTCCTCCAATTCTGCGTTTGCATTGTGTGTGTGGTGGGAGGTCTTATGGTAGTTTCATTTTCCAAAAGCATTGCGAATCTGTTTTCTTTTCTTTGTGAAAATAACTGTTTTACGATCTCACACCAGTCACCATGACTGACTCGGAGTTTATTGTTCCCTTCTAAACTCTGGGTGGCCAAATGTTTCCACACGGGCAGCCTAGAGTTATTTTTATCAGGATATTCTGGATATTCTGGAGCTTTGGAGATGAGTTGGATGGCGAGACGTACTTTCGTACTTGTTTATTATTTCCGTTGTGTATTCTGTATGAGGACATGTTTATATAACTGTCCATTGTTGTATTGAGTTGTATATTGACTCTGATTGATGTATGTATAAACTGATATAGTTCTTTGTTTTAAAAGACAAGTGATTATCTATTATATATTGTTCCGCTGCGAATGTGAGATTCTGTTGTTGTTTCTGCTTCTGTGTTTTTGTTCTTTTTCTTCTTCTGTCTTCTTCTACCTCTTCTTAAAATACTAATGGTTTGGTTTTCCGGCATTTGATTGGGTCGCATTTGTTACAGTGGACGTATTAATGTCGACTTTCGAGCGTCAAAAAGTCGAGTCGTTACACCCGTTGTGAAATCCATATTACAACGGGCATTGCCCGTTGTAAAAAGGCTGTTTTGTTGTAGTGTATATCTATAAGTGTATATACGCACACATATGTGTTATTTATATGTATGTATATATATTTACTTGCGACATCTTACGGTGCAAAAACATTTGAGATGAGGCTTGTTTTCGACGCATCTTTCTTTCAGCACTTTCTTCTTCTCCTTCTTTTGCCTTCTTTCATCTCTGCAAACTTTGAAGCACTCCTTGACATCCCTACAGTCTCCCACGATTGTTCTGCTTTGCACTTCACAGGTGCCTTTTCTCGCATCTACAATATGGCAACATGTTGATAAATAAACTGGTACTAATCACAATACAATTAATGCAAGTTAAATTAAGTACAAGGCTCGGGCAACTTACTTCACATTTTAGTTATTTTTTCTGACCTACTAAGCCTGACACTCATATTAAAAATAGATTTGCTATTATGTTTCTCACTCACCATAATACAAACATAAGACCTTATTTGAGAAGAACAAACTTGCATGGTTGATCAATGAATTGGTCTAACACTATGCTCGCATTCTTCTTAACATATACTAAGTATCACCATATCAAAAACTTAATACGCACTTACACACAATTCCGAATAATTTATTTGGCTTATCAGCAAAAACTCTTAATGTTTAGTACCTAATGTGGTGATAAGTTGGATTAAAAATCCAAGGAGCAGGAGAGTAGTCTACAAGTGTGAAGTAGACGCCATAATCTCTTACTGTAATTGATTGTTGGAGATGCTCTAGGAGGCAATGAAGCATGTCTTATATAATATTTTAAATAACTTTCTCACGTCATCCAATGTTATACGTCTTGTCATCTCTTATTAATGGAGAACGAGTCAGTAATTTGTATGGCTGAATATGTCATTTATTTTTAGAAGAACCGAATCGTGGATGCTTTTCTCCAAGTTCCAACTTGCCTCATATAATTATTCACGTTCACTGATTTGATTGCCTAGCAATCCCACTAGATGAGCAGTAACTATATTTCTAGTTAACATATGCCCAAATGATAATCCACCTTCTAAAATTGTACTTTCTTCATTGATGGATGGGTAGCTTTGATTTCAAAGTTTCACCATAAAAGAAGAAAGTCATAATAAATTAATGCCAATGACATTAAAAATGAGTTAACACATGTTGTATAAACTGGTAATCTATGATGAGCTCACTTAGTTCTTCTTACGGGATTAGGGTGGTATGGATTTTTATTTGATATTGGTTAGAAATTAGTGTAAATAATAAGATAAATAACAAAATAATGTAAAGAGAAGAGAGGTGAGAGTTTTAGACTTAAGAAAATGGGTATTCATTCATAAGCAAACTGTTACATTAGCATATACACATACATGCATACATGTGTATGTATGTTTATACACACGCATATAAACACACGCACAAATATTAAATATTTGATTCCCATTAAAAAGGAAAAATAACAAAATGGCTAATAGATTCCCACATGTCATGGGCTATGAAATGAAGTGTTATGAAATAACGTTTGTTTCATGTAACTGTGTATCGGGTAAACTTACCCGTTTATTACAAAGCAGCCCAATAGGCTCATATACTTGTATTAATACAAAGCAGTAGTGTAACTGAATGTATATCATTGCATCAATTAAGAAAAGCATTTTCATTTTACAATTCAGATACATTTTATCGGTTTTCTTAACTTGGTATTAGAGCCACTCAAACCTAACGGTTAGCCAACGAGTGTCGTGCCTACCTTCATCAGAGATTCATTATCACCTGAAGGTGGCTACATTGGTGGTGATCTTCTCAGATTCATCATCATCATTGAGGATACCATATTACCCACTTCTTGAATATAGATTTACAGTTCTGTTTCAAGAACTATAAACCTGCATATTTGTTTTTCTGCATATCTGATCATCACTGCTTTTCTTTCCTTGTGCCTCGCCAACAAAGAATTATCAAAAAGAAATTCATCACCTGATACTTGTTGGCTGCACAGTGTCTATCAGTCATCACTTTTACAGTGCTCTTCATCTTGTTATTCTACTTTCTTGTATCTTGATTTGTTAGATCTCATCATGGCTGAAGGCAATGGCAATGAGGCAGAAAGCTCTCAAAACAACTCAAGAACTGCTACATCACAACAGTTAGCAAATCAAGATATGATCAAGACAATGATAAAGCCACAAAGTCAGATAATCACAATATAGTTAGATGATTCAAACTACTTAAAATGGAAAATTCCAATTGAAACTTCCATAAGAGATTATGACATCAAAGAATATGTTCTTGGCACAATTGTTGTTCCACCAAAGTATATTACAGATAATAAGGGGAAACTGAGTGTAAATAAAGACTATTTGAATCATCAACGACAAGACAGTCTCATCAGTTCATGACTCTTATCTTCAATTGGTTTAAACATTTTACCACAACTTATAGGATGTAAATCATCACATGAGATTTGGCATTCTATAGAGCAAGCATTCAATACACAGTTAGCTGTAAAAGTTTTACACTACAAAAGGCAACTGCAAAACTTAAAGAAACATGGCATGAATATGAGAGACTATCTAAACAAAATCAAGATTATGTGTGATCAACTTGGTGCAGTAGGACATAAAGTGTCAGAGGATGAACATGTATTGTCAATATTAAGTGGCTTAGATGATGAATATGATGATGTTGTTGCTATAATTTCTTCTAAGGAAAGAACTCCTTCTATTGACTATGTGCACTCAATTCATCTCTTTCATGAGGGAAAAATTGAGGTAAAGAAACCAATTATCAATGATTTTACTGCCAATTATGTGTCCAAGAATATAAAAAAAGATACAATAATAAAAACCAAAGAGGTGGATCATCTAACAGATCCAGAGGTAGAGGAGGAAGGTGGAAAAACAACAATAACAAGTTGAGGTGCCAAATTTGTGAAAAATTTGGACATAGTGCAAACAAATGTTATTTCCGATTTGTTAGCAATTTCACACCTAACCGCAAGGAACCTATAATCAAAGAAACTATCAAAGTGAAAATATGATCGACTTACAGCAAGATGCAAAGAATCAGAAAGGAAACATTGCAAAAGTTAAAGACATTTCAGATGACAGTTGGTTTCCAAACTCAGAAGCAACAAACCATGTGACTAGCAATCTTGCAAATTTAAATCTTGGCAATCAAGAGTATAAAGGTAAGCAACATATACATATGGGGAATGGTAAGTCTATAAACATCACTCATATTGGCAATGCATATATCAATGGTACTAGAAAACTCTACTTAAATAATTTGCTTAGAGTACCTCTGATTAGAAAGAATTTATCGAGTGTTTCAAAATTTGTCAAAGACAATTATGTATATTTTGAACTCTACCCTAATTATTGTCTTGTTAGAGATCTTCTAACCAATGAACTTCTTTTACAGGGTAAGGAATGTAATGGACTTTACAAGTTTAATGTCAACAACTCAAGAAATCAAATGCATAGAGATAAGTGGTGTAACTATTCAGAGGTAGCTCAAGCAAACATGTGTAAAACCTTTGATAAATGGCATTGTAGACTAGGTCATGTAAATGCAAAAGTTGTAAAACAAGTGCTAAGCAACAATAATATTCCTGTTGAAAATATTTCTTTGCCATATGTATGTACTTTTAGCCAAATGGGTAAAAGTCACAAACTAGCTTTTACCGATTCCACAACTAAGTATTCCAAGGCATTAGAATTAGTTGTCATTGATTTGTGGGGTCCTCCTCCTATCTGTACTGATTATGGATACAAAAATTACATATCCATTATAGATGCTTATTCAAGATATGTATGGATTTATTTCTTAAAATCAAAATCTGAAGCATCCAATGTTGCGATTCAATTTATTAGTCTGGCTGAAAGAAAAAATGACTGTCAAGTAAAATATTACAAACTGGTGAAGGAGCAGAATTTTATCCTCTGAAAACTATTTACAAAGAAAAGGGATTGTTCATAGAACAACATGCCCTTATACTTCTGAGCAAAATGGTCTAATAGAAAGAAAACAAAGGCATATTGTAGAAACTGGTTTAACTTTATTAGCTCAGGCTTCCTTACCTTTAAAATTTTGGCCTGATTCCTTTTCTACTAGTGTATATTTAATAAACAGGCTGCCAACAAAAATCTTGGGTTTCAAAAGTCCTATGGAGGTACTATTTGATTGAAAACTAGATTATCATGAGCTAACAAATTTTGGATGCTTGTGTTTTCCTTGTTTAAGACCTTATAATGCTCACAAGTTAAATTTTAGATCATCTCCTTGTACATTTCTAGGATATGAAGCACACAAGAAAGGATATAAGTGTATAGATGGTAATGGAAAATTTTTGTCTCTAGACATGTCGTTTTTAATGAACAAAATTTTCCATTCAATGATGTGAACATAAAAACTTCACAAAATGTGCATAATACAAGATTTTGTTACCATCAATACCTGATTTAGCTATGAGAATATCAATGAGACAGGTCAAGCATCACACCAAGATACATCAAACTCTGTTGCTAATGATGTTCAAAGAAAAGAATTTGATAGTTCCTACCAAAGTGGACATAGAAGCAGAAGCTTGTCTAAATCCAGTCAACCAATTGATGATTCAGAACCTCCAATTGATTAGCTTGAAGCCTCAACAAGCAATACTGATCAACCTACTACTCAACAAATCACTCCTGAAAATACTGGTCATCATATGATCATAAGAGCAAAAAGAGGCATATTCAAGCCAAAAATATATAATACAGTTGCAGAAAATGATGAGCCAAAAACATACTATCAAGCTATTCAGAATGAAAAATGGAAAGCAGCCATGAATGAAGAGTATGAGGCACTGCTAATGAACAAGACATGGGAACTTGTTCCATTACCAAAAGACAGAAACATCATAGGATGTAAATGGACATACAGACTAAACCAATGGTTCAATTTCTAAATACAAGGCAAGATTGGTGGCCAAAGGTTATTCACAACAGAATGGTTTTGATTTTAGTGAAACCTTTTCATCTTTTGTGAAACCAACATCAATCAGAATAATTATTACAATTGCCTTGCATAGAAATTGGATCATAAGGCAACTTGATGTGAATATTGTATTTTAAATGGTGTTTTACAGGAAGAAGTTTATATGGAGCAACCATTTGGATTCAGAAAAGACAGTCCTCAGCAACTTGTATGCAGGTTAAAAAAGGCAATTTATGGACTGAAGCAAGCATCAAGGGTCTAGTTTGATAAGCTCAAATTAACCTTGGTTAAAATGGGTTACTCATCAACCAAATCAGGCAACTCAATATTTATAAAGTTTGATAATAATAACTCTACATATATACTGATATATGTTGATGATATACCTATTACAGGAAGCAATCAGATGGAAATCGGCAATACAATCAAACAACTAAATGAAGCATTCTCTATTAAGGATCTTGGAAATTTAAACTACTTCCTGGGAATTGAGGTCAACAGAGAATCAACTTCAACTGTGCATTTAAATCAAAGAAAATACATTATAGAGATTCTCATGAGAGCCAAAATGGAAAATTCAAATCCTCTACCTACACCCATGATCAGTAACCTACATCTATCAAAGGACAAAGGAGAACTAATCACAAACATCAAACAGTACAGAAGTATAGTGGGAGCTCTACAATATGCAACCATCACGAGACCAGAAATTTCATTAGTGTAAACAAAGCAAGTCAATTTATGCAAAACCCACTTGATCAACACTGGAAGGCTGTGAAAAGAATACTGAGATAATTAAATGGGACTCTAAATCATGGTCTGACTCTACGATCAGGCAAGACTTTAAACATCACGGCATATGCAGATGCAGACCGGGCAATAGACTTGGATGACCGAAAATCCACAACAAGCTATTGTATCTATTTGGGTCAAAATCAAATTTCATGGTGCTCAAAAAACAATCAACCATTTCTAGATCTAGCACCAAAGCAGAATACAGGAGTGTAGCAAGTGCTACAGTAGAGATTATTTGGATTAAATCTCTAATGAGTGAACTAAAAATAAAAGTTCATAATAAGGCTACAATCTGGTGTGATAACATGAGTACAATAGCTCTAACGGCCAACCCAGTATTACATTCAAGGACTAAGCACATGGACTTGATATATACTTTGTCAGAGAAGAAGTAATAAAAGGAAATATTGTTGTAAATCACATACCGACATCTTACCAGATCATAGATATTCTTACAAAGCCTCTGTCAAAGATAAACTTTCTTCGACTAAAGAAGGATCTAAAGGTCACTGAACTGAGCAACGACCTTTTAGATACTCGGAAGGCTCAAGCTCAAAGAAATCGAAGTCAATCTGAAAGCTATTCAAGCTAGCCATGTCTATTGAGTCTCTTTAGTAATTTATCGTCTTATCGAAGCATCACAACTGCAACGTCTCAGATTTTTCGCGTTCGAAAATCGACATCCGTACTACACATTGTACTAGAATGCCGCAGATTCGACCGTTCAAATCCGATTTGTCGGAGCTTATAACACCATTAAGTATAACAACACAGCGGAAGAAAAAGAGTATATCAACATATATATAACATTGATACAATGACAGATACAAAAATCTGATACAACAGAATGATACAATAGATATCAATATACATCAGAGATATGATACAAGAAATAGCAGCAGAAAGAAAAATAGATAACACCAGCAGCGGATAGAATATCTCCAATAGAATGCTCCAATCCATAGCTAGCGGAAAGCAAGGTCAGTCCATGAACTCCAAGAACTGAACTAGCTCCAGATAATCTACTAAACCTGAATATCTGAAAACCCCAACTCTAGACTACTCGTGTGGAAAATGATGGGCACCCAAAGTTTAGGAAGGGAACAATAAACTCCGGATCAGTCATGGGACTAGTGTGAGCAACAAAAACAGTTTATCTTTAAACAAACACAAAAGAATTTTAAACATTGAAAACCGCAATGCTTTTGGAAAATGAAACTACCATAAGACCTCCCGCCACACACACAATGCAAACGCAGAATTGGAGGAGATTTCTTATTATGATAGTCAAACATGCTTACTACGCAAATCATTGAATTATTATTATTAGTGCATAGTGGAAAACTTTTCGTAAGTATAATATTAATCTTAGCCAGCATAGGCATTTCACACTATGCCTACTATAGCTACCATCTAAATAGTGGGCGCCACCATAAGTAAATGGCAGGTTCTACAACTAATACCGTACACGGTTCGTATTGGAAGATGGATTTCCAACAAATGGTCAGGCTAAGGAACTTCCTATGCCACGTAGGAATGCCTCTGGCTGGACGCTCTGAGAGACAACCTGCTCTCTGCCAACACAAGGCCAGGTTACCCCTGTAACTAGGTAACTCACGACTATGCCATTCCCCGGTCCTTTGGGACCTTTATCCGAGGCCTCGGTAACTAACATCACACATAATAATAAAATGTGTCCACACAAGTAAGTATCTGGGCTCCATACCATGATACCACCCTTTTCCAGAAGGAAATGACATACCCTAAAGGGCGCGACCCTCATAACCTTGCCGCATCATTCCTGTTTCGACCATTTCCAGTCTGTGAGGTCCGACGAGGTCTCGTCCATAAAGCTACGCTTTTCACAAAGCTACACTTTGATCATAAATGATCAATAAATGATCATCAACACAGCAACACTCAGCATGCCACATTACAAAATTGGGAGTATATCGCTGATAACCTTCAACTACATAACCTCTGAGCTCGTACGTCTCAGAGAAGGGTGTTAAGCTAAGAGAATAAATTCTCCACCACCAACAGAAATATATTTGAAAGAAATCTTCTTTATATCTCAAAATGTAATGTCAGACATGTAACCATACAAGTCTGTTCCAGGTTCGAACAAAACCGAAGGCACTTCCAAAGAAGCCCTTGCAATACGGATATTCACAATCCCGATCGGACTTCCCATCACTTAGGAAATCTCTATACCGGAGCAACTCAGTGCAGAGACAATCGATAGGTTATCCTATCGTTCTCGCAAATACCCGGTCTTCAACACCGGTCTTCAAATGCCATCCATATACGACGTATCATTATTCGGAATGGGTTATGTGACACAAAGGTCCTCTCCCGGCTAAACCGAATAATGAGCGCAATATTCAAAAACAAATGGATAATGGGATTTCAATTAAGTCACAACTTATTACCCAAACCTTTCTTCAAATGGTTTAAACAAATTACCATTTAATCTTATTTAAAAGATTCATCTCACAAAGTTCACACAGTTTCACAAAGATTTATTCATAGATTTTCCAAATCAATTTCCATTTCAACTGGATTAACTCGTTAAATCTTTAAATCAAAGATTTAACCGATAGCTTTCAAAATAATTCCATTTCGAATGGTTTAAACAAATCACTATTTTAAATCTGTTAAAATAAACAGATTCAATTCATAAGCTTTCAAAAAGAATTCATTCATAACTTGGAAAACCATTATTCTATTTAATCTTGAAATTCCTTTAATTAAATTGGAATTTCATTTCTTATATGAAAGCTTTTATCATTTGAAAACAAACAGTCTCATTTTGGAAAATCTGATTCATTTATACGAGTTAAAGTCTTTGGGTTAAATTCAAATTCTCAAAATTATACTTTTAAAATGGTTTAACTTCATATAAACACATTTATAACATCTTAACCAAAATTTCCAAACATGGAATTCAATTCCAAATTCTGAATTCAAATTCAAATTAATTTATTTAAATTGGAAATTTTACCAAGTTATTCAAAATAACTTTCATCTTAAAAACCCCATTTCAAAAGCTTTAACCTTTAACCCAAATCCATTTCAAAAATCTATTGAAATTAAGATTTAAATCATCTGTGAGTTAACCGATTTCCTCGTGAAATCCATATTTGTGTGTGTAAAAGTGTAGTCCAGGGGTTTCACACAGTAGTGCAACACATCATCCAATCATCACAGATTAAATACAACAATATATTTGATAAGCGGTATAATTATAACGCTTATTGTTCATTTACAAATCATAGATATATATGTCACAGATAACAAATTACATTACAAATAATAAATTACATTACTGATCACAACACAAATTAGTATATATCACAAAGCATCACATATCAGAGATATTAAACAATTCACAGCATTCAATAGAATATAGTCATCCATAAGTAAGACCAGTTAATTATCTGATTAATTCAAATCAGATTAATTTCTTATGAATTTCTAATCCTGGTTAATTAACATTAACTAATTACAATTTTACACTACACCAGAAACAGCTTTTGATAGCGTTTCCAAAATGCTGTTATATGGTACGACAACGTTATTATAAACGTTGTATAACGACATGCTGTCGTAGATGCAAAAGTTTTAACAGCAAAATAGAAAACGCTGTAAAAAATTTGATACCACAGCGTTTATTAAATGCTATTATATGACACAACAGCGTTAGAACAAACGCTGTATAACGACAAGCTATCGTATAAAGAGAACTTACAACAGCTTAATTTTAAACGCTGTGGAAATTATTCTTTCGAGAGCGTTTTATTTAGGCTGTTAATATTTTTATTACGGCGTTTAATGCGTGCTGTGTTATGTTTTTACAGTTGGGATGATGTTTTACTACAGTTTACAACAGCGTTTAATAAACGCTGTTACTCACTATTTAATGATAATTACAACATGAATTAAACGCTGTTGTTTCTTCATTGACAGCATTAAAATAGATGTTGTCTTCTATTTATATGATTTTTACAGCATTAACATTCCACTATATTTGCATATTCCAGAACTACATTTTGAGTATAATCAAGCAACCAGTATATATAACATGTTCTAATGAATAATAATCTGTTAAATAAACTAGCTAAAACAATATTAATATACAAAAAACATCTATAAATCAAGTTTCAATAATATCCATAAACAAAAATAACTCAGTAGACCAAGTTATAATAATATTGTTAAACAAAGATAAGGTATATGTTAAACAAAAATATAATATCAATAAAGTAAGTCCGCACCAAATGCCAACAACAAAACGTGCATCTAAAAAGTTTCATATGCTTGCTACTTGCTACGGAAGAAGAATGTGCCATCATCATCTTTAATTACCTGCGATGAAAAAATTTGAAGTCAGTGAGTAAACATAAATTAAAATCTAAACCCATCTGATAATCTCAATACAATTATTACAAGCAAATCAATATTTTTATCACAGTTCTCGGTTTACACTAATATATATTACATAGATGAGTTTTATTGTAGTATCCAACATTATTGTTAAGTATGATTTACATAGATGAGTTTTATTGTAGTATCCAACAATATTACACAATTAAGTGTTTCACAAGTATGATATAATAATGTAAAAATAACTAACAATAATTGAAGACAGAAATAAATAAGTCTAAATGATTGGTGGCAAGTCACAGCTGGACGCAAACTCTGGGCTTCAAAACAAAGACTTTCCTAGCTGGCAACTCCAGATTTATACATGCAACCATTCAAATAAAGAGAGGATGAGTTTAATTTCAACTTGGACACTACCATTTAACATGAGATAGGCACGTGATATCAGTTTGGTGAAATATGAACAGATGCAAGTCAAGAATATAATCTTACAGAAACAGATTTCATTTGGTTTCATATAATATAATATCTGTTCTGATGCGCAATCAAAATTTTGCCAAATTGGTTAATGATCATATGGGAAATTGTTTGGTAGATAGATAACTTTGGTTAGATAAATATATATAATCATATCAAACACATATTTCTTACCCAAGTTCCTATAACCTTTTACTTGAATACCATTGTGCATATCAATAGACATTCCAAGAGCAACACTGCTTCTATTGCTGATGCCGCTGCTATTTGTAAAATATGTAGCGGCGGTTTACGAAAATTTCATAAGAAAGATTTTCTTTTCAGAACATGCATTTAGAACTTTAGATTTCAAACAGTTTATAAATATAAATTACTTATGATGTAGTCAGTTGTTAAGGATTATCATTCATGTATGGGAGAGTACTAGTACGAGGCAATAAATAGGGATAGAGTTATCCATACATATGGACATAACCAGAACACTTTTAAAATTTAAAGTACTAAAAAACATCTAGTACAGCTTAGGTTTACAGACTGATTAAAGCATAAATATAGAATAATAACAAATGATCGTCATGTCATGTTACACAAGGGAAAAGCAATATATATACACAAAATAGAAATTACTAGAAACTGGTAAACAGAATTATTTTCACAATATGTTACTACATGACATGAAATATAAAAATGGTTTAAGCCATAAAAAACAGATGCCACAAGTTAAAAGGAAAGAAAATGCAAGGACAAGAAGTGTTACTTGTGTGCTTCATGAAGTTTATTAGCTGTTGCTTTTGAAACTACCAGGAAGCAAGGACAGGCTTCGCTTAACATAGATCTGAAAAAATCTTAGGTGACAGATACACATACAATTGCATCTAGACAAGGACAGGCCACATTTAACAAAAACAAACCAAGGAGTAAGCTTATAGACACACATACAAAGGTGGCTTCTCAACAGGAACTAGCTGCAAAAGGAAAGGCATGACAACCTTCAAAAACAAACAAAGGAGTAAGGTTGTAGACACACATATGAAGTGGCTTCCAAACAGGAACTAGTTGCAAAAGGAAAAGCACGACAACCTTCTAACATTCTATTGCAAAAGGATGGGAAAGGAGAGGAGGAGGTCCACTCTAGTTTTGGAAGAAGAAGTAGTTCTAAAAGAGAACAGGAAGAGGTGACAGCAAGTCAAAAGGCATAGGGATCGATTTAAGATTTAAGACTCGGCCTAAAGCTGCGTTTGAAATCAGTTTAACATCAAATATATTTAGTATAGTATCGAACATAATCGACACCAAGCCAAATAGGGCCTAGCTATGGTTGCACCTAACCTCATGCATCACGAACCCATGTCCAAGATGAACAGACCTATTGAATATTGATGAGAGAGATAGAGCTAAAAGGGAACACTATAAGAGTAATCGAGTTAAAAAATACATACATGACTGATAAATTAACCATTTTTCTTTACATAGATTGATAAGGTAAGGGGAAGTTTCCTTTATGTACTTTTACAATAAATGATGTATTTTCTTCTTTTGTTATTTTTTGAACCGAAAATAACAATCAATAAAGTTATTCAATTTTGATCAGATATTGTTCACCACTAGATGCATAAATACATGACCATGAGAACTGAAACATTAAATCATAAGGGCACACTTGATAAAGAAGATAAATCAAGGTCAACATGTATAGTTAACAAAAATTTGCAAGATGATTTTTGACCAAATAAAATCATGTTAAAATAAAATTTTAACATCATAGATTGAAAACTGTATTATAAAATACATAAACAATCAATATTATTACCTCGCCTCTTGTTGTGTGTGGTCTGAAACAAAGCTTGCATCCATATTCTACCTTCAAAGCCTACCAAGTACATATCAATGTTGAGTTGTAAATTAAAATAAAAAATATTTGCAAACAGTGGCATCAGAGCAAGTAAATCAACGCACATACTCAATGAAAACAATTTGACGGACTGGTAAATTTGCAAATAGTGGGTTGCCTAAATTATAGTGATTTTACCTAAACATGAACCATCGTCTTTCTCCCCTGACCTTGTTGGTCGGTATGTTTTCTCACCTATTTAGATTGCAATTTATTATTACATCTTAATTAGAGGTAAAGTTCTCTGTCCCATTAATCGATGCTACCACCTCTGGAATCATGGATCTATGATTTTGGAGAATAAGCATTCCTGAGATTGAAGTCAAATGCCAAGAAGCGAATGAAAGCCAGTTTTCCTGTTGAATTCACAAACACTATACAGTCATAGAACACACCCATTACTTGAACTAATAGTAGTCTAAACAACAAACATTATACTTCACAACACAAATGGACATCCAACTAAAACTCACATGCATACTATTATGCATAATAATGTAAAATTACATTTTAAAAAAATAAAGAAATTGACCTTCAATAGTTGGAGAGGTCGCAACCAAAAATTTGTCGTGAAGCAGCAGGTTGTAGAGCATGAGTCAACTACGGACTAGGAGGAGGTTGGGGAGGCTGTTACGGAGGTTCTTACGGAGGCGACGACGGCAATGATCGTTGTAATGGTGACTAGGAAGAGACCGGGGTTTCTAATTTTTTGATTTTGGTGCTAAAAATGAATTAGCTGAATGAGTTAGAAATAGATACATGAAGGATAAGGTTGGTTCACGGTTCAAAGCACGGTCCAATCACCGGTTCATTGTTCAGCCATCGATTCTTACATAAAGACGGTTTAAATAAGCACCGGATCGAACCAGCCAATGGTTCACGATTTTTCACGGTTGAACCGCGGTCTGGTCCGGTCTTCACAACACTGGTCTAAACACACACAACATAATCACAGTTAATAAAACAAAATCACATGACAATTACAATTCCTAACCAAACATGTCTAAATAACATTTATTAAAAATATTTGCACGATAATAAAGTGTGCTCTGTAGGTGGAAGGGCAATGTAGGCAAAACGAAGAGAAGCTAAGCGGGAGTTGGATCACAGCATCCATATAATTCAAGCGCATTCAGTTCTTTGAGAAGAAGCATCAAAGATAATGCAATGGAAACCTACAATGTTAAATGTATTACTCTTCAAGGTAAGCTATTACATAATGCAAGATAATCTTATCATTGTATGATAATTCTGTGCCACCTAATCATATCCAGTTAATTTGATAGTAGCAGGATTGACACTATAATGCTATTTGCCACTACTGAGAAGTGTAAAAGAGCAAGTGACCTAGGTTACATAATAAAAACTAAATCTTACAAAGAACATGCTTTGGTTCATCATTAGCTTGCAGATGTGCTTGTTTCATAACTGGTAAAGTAATTCCTACAATCTACTATCAGAGAATATGTTTTAATTTTTAAACAATATTAGACTACACAAAGATAATTTAAAACATGAGAAATAAACAAATCATACAATATAGAGCATTACCTTTATGTTGATCTAAAAAGTAGTGATAACGTTATTATCACCTGCAACCTACAATTAGCTGGTTGTATTTTTTCTAAATTATACCAAGTTTTCCAAATAATGTTCATATTTTACCAGCTTTGATCTGAAAAGGAAGAGAACTTAATATTGACAAATGCTACTTCTAACCTTAAAATCCATGTTTCCTAATGTGTCTTCTGAACCAGTAATATCTGAAAGAATGAGTGGGGTTTTGTCTCCTTCAAATTATCTTGTATCCAAAACCATGCCCATTGCAATGCTAGCATCAACAGAGTGCTTTAACTCCAGCATAAAAAAGAGCTAAGCGACCTCCACAAATAGATGCCATGCCTCCAAGTAAATATATTTAGCGCTTCAATGGAAACCATGAAGGTAATACAAATTCTTTCTAGTTCTAATTTGATACTTAGATCATATGAAAACAAACCTATGATTTATGTTATGATAACCCTTAATGCCATACGTGTATATGCACCTCTTCTTCTTTAGAAAAGAATTAAATATACAAATCTATCGAGATAAAAGAAAATGGAGAAGGTAACTATTAGAAAACAAATTCATCTCAAACATGTGGCAAAGTAGCATATCTAAGACCACGAACTCAACATTAATTTAACAGTATCATTTTTCTTTTCACCATGTTATTAGCAATAAACTGATTACTTATACAAGGCCATAGCTAATTACCTAACAAATAAAGAGAGTGGCCTCATGTATAGAAAAGTGTCATTAAATGCATTTTTTAAAATTGTTAATCAACAAGTAATTAACCATAATTTTCGAATTCAAGTTGAATATAATAGTTCATCTTGATTTTTGCTTTTTTATTTGTCAAATTATATGTTATCTTTTCATTTGCAAGTTAAATCTTTCAATTTTGATTTGAAACTCAATATAATTAATTAATTAGTTAATTATTTTATTAATGAAGTTTGTAATGATTGTAAGCTAATTAACAGTTCCCTAATGTAGTGGACGAGTGAGGTTACTTACCTATTACGGATTACTTTATTTTATAATTCTGTAATCACGTTAATTTTCAATTATTAGTTGGTGCTTGAAGCTCTTTTCAGGAACAATGCATGTTATTCAAAAGTTTCTAACTGAAATTTACACTTGCGTAAAAAAAATGGAATAAACACTTTCATCGATAAGAGAATATATCCTCTTTGTTTTTCTAGTTGTTTTTCTTGCTTAAACTATTCTTGTTTCTGGAAAGTGCAGAAAAGCAAAAACAGTTACCATACTAAGGATAGAGTTAAAACTTAAAAGTACATCGTAGTACCTTATGTAAGAATTGCTTCTCTAAGTAGGTGTCAATTTGCATAGTCTTCTGTACCACAAATTAAACCTTTTGCATATATATAATCTATGCTCTCTCTCCATCTTTACATCCCATTGAATAATATTTCAAACTAAAGTCTGAAATATACCAAGCTTGGAAACTACTATCCTCTTGAAATAATTTATGTTGTAAAGATATATATTCTATGAAACAAGCTTGCAACCAACATGTTTTTCTTTACGATAATCATGTTGTTTTTTAATATATATGTTAAGGTTTAAAAATCAAAGCAGTTGTGGACAGAAGATAGAAGGCACGGACTATGGTCTGCCTGGTATTGAAGGTTCGCATGAGAAAACAAGAACATATGCAACTGCGGTACCAGGAAAAAAAATCTATTCGCAAAAGAGGAAAGGAAAATCATGTGTAACTCAAATTTCTGCAACCGTTGGAGAATTATGCATACATGCCATAATCATTTTCAACAAATCAAATAAAAGCAAATAGCAAATGAAAGGATACGATATATTGCATTTAACCAAAGAGAACGGGTGCGGTAACATAGTCATGGGCCTACATAGCCCATTAACAAATAATATACTTGAACATTATAAATATGTGCAGTAGCAATACTTTCTTTTGTAATCTAAATATACATAATCATCTACTGTATTTTGTTCGATTAATCAAAATCAATAAATTTCATTTCTTCTCAAATTCTTTCTTGGTATTGAGCAGTTCCATTGCTTAACAACATTTAAAGAAAAACACCCTGCCAGTAATCTCTCAGATTAGATATCATCACCGAGATTAGGCTGCGCATTCATTAATCATCAGAGAATCAAGATTTTCATCATTTGATTGTATAAGTTCGGTCATACCTGAGTCTGTATCAAGGCTCTTATCAGTTTTATATCAATATTTGGTCAGTGCCTCGCCAAGAAGCAACTGTCAGAAAGATTTCCATCATTCAGTTCACCTCTAGCTGCACCTTGTCCATATCCGTGTTTCAACAATCCATACTCTTTCAAGATCATAGTGCTTGTAAATCAAGGTCTCTCAAATTCATCTACATATTGACTGCATCAATGGCTGAAGAAGAGTCATCACCCTCATCCACAGCAAGAAATACAGATTCAACAACTCAGAATTCTGCAACACAAGATTTGATTAAGACATTGATAAAACCACAAATTCAAATTATCAATGTGCAGCTAGATGAAACAAACTTTCTTCTTTGGAAGTTTCAAATTGAAACTACAATCAAAGGCTACAGATTAGAGGAGTATGTTCTTGGAACATTAATCACACCACCATGATACATTGGTGATAAAGTTTGAAAAATCATAAGAAATAAAGAATTCATATCACATCAAAGCCAAGACAGTTTAGTAAGTTCTTGGTTACTTTGTACCATTAGTTCTAATATTTTGCCACAGTTAATTGGATGCAAGACTGCAAATGAAATTTGGTTAATAATTGAACTAGTATTCAATACACAATCTGCTACAAAAGTGATGTACTACAAAAGGCAATTGCAAAATTTAAAGAAGGAAAGCTTATCAATGAGAGAGTATTTGTCTAAGCTTAAAATGTTGTGTGATCAACTTGCATCAGCAGGTCATAAAATCTCTGATTATGAACAGATCTTATCACTTTTAAATGGTCTAAATGAAGAATATGAGGCTGTTCTAGCAGTAATTTCTTCAAAATGAACAACACCCACTATTCAATATGTCCACTCTACACTTCTTGCTCATGAAGGTAGAATAAAGCAAAAGAAATCCAATCTATCATATTTTTCTGCCAATTTAATCAGTAATAGTAGATACAAGAATCAAGGAAAAAACACGGTTGAATCAATTTAACAGTCAAAGAGTTGGTCAAGCAAATAAAGCCAAAGGAAGGGGTGGAAGATAGAATAACAACAGAATTAGGTGTCAGATATGTGAAAAGTATGGTCATATTGCAAGTAAATGCTATTTCAGGTTTGATGCAAATTACGTGCCATAACAACAAAATAATGCAAGGAACTATCAACCAAATGTCAACATGGTTAATACAAAGCAAGACAACAGAAGTCAATCAGAAAACACAAACTGTGATATAGCCAAACTTGAAGATATACATGATGAAAACTGGTATCCAGATTCAGGTTCTACTAATCATGTGACAAATAATCTGAATAATCTAAACTTGGGAAGCAAGGAATATAAAGGTATGCAATCTATGCACATGGGTGAAGGAAAATCTATTAGAATTACACACACTAGAAATGCATGTTTTATTGGAAAAAACAACTTTATCTAAACAATCGTTTAAGAGTTCCATTAATAAGAAAGAATTTACTAAGTGTATCACAATTTGCAAAAGACAACAATGTATATTTTGAATTTTATCCAAAATATTGTTAAGTTAGAGATATTCTAACAAAGGAAATTTTATTGTAGGGTAAGGAATTTAGAGGGTTGTACAAATTCAATGTTGCTAAGTCAAGAAATTCTGGATTTAAGGGAAAATGGTGTAATATTTCTAAAATCAAACAAGAAAATGACTGTAATATTTTCGATATATGGCATTATAAACTAGGTCATCCAAATGCAAATATTGTAAAGCATGTGTTGAATAATATTGCAATTTCTTATAAGAAAATTTCCTTACCTTATGTTTGTACATTTTGTCAAATGGGAAAAAGCCATAAACTTGCATTTCCAGACTCAGAAACTGAATACAAACCCATAGAATTAATTGCCATAGGTCTATGGGGACCAGCACCAATTAGCACTAATTATGAATATAAATATTATATCTCATTTGTTGATGCTTATTCTAGATATGTATGGTTACATTTTCTGAAATCAAAATCGGAAACTTATAAGGCAGTGTTGCAGTTTATAGTTCAGGTTGAAAATCAAACAAGTTGTCAAGTGAAAATTATACAAATTGATGGTGGAATAGAGTTTCAACCACTTAAAGAATTTTTTCTAAAAAAGTAATTATTTCATAAAACAACTTGTCCATATACATCAGAACAAAATGGTCTTGTAGAAAGGAAACATAGGCAAATAGTAGAAACATGCCTTACTTTACTTGCTCAAGCATCATTACCACTTAAATTTTGGCATGATGCCTTTTCTACAATAGTGTACTTGATTAATAGACTACCAACAAAGGTTTTAAATCTTAAAAGTCCAATAGAAGTGTTACAAGGAGTCAAACCAGATTAAAAAAGTCTGAAAGTATTTGGTTGTCTATTTTTTCCCTATCTAAGGCCCTAGAATGCACATAAACTAAATTTTAGATCATCACCACGTACTTTTTTGGGTTATGCTACAAATAAAAAAGGATATAAATGTTTGGATGACAAAGGAAATTTTTTTATATCAAGACATGTAGTATTTAATGAAAATGTGTTTCCTTTTAGCAAGACAGACATAAAAACATCACAAAAGATATATAATCCAAGATTGTGTCCATACTTGAGATGCCAGAACAAGGTGAGGTAATTATACAACCTCATACAAAGGAAAAGCAAAGTACTGAATGTACAACTTCAAGTGCAGAAAGTCATTGCTCACAACACACAGTGATCAGAAATGAACCAAGTAATGAGCATTTTGAGTCTGAAACTCAAGTCCAGGATTCACAGCATGATGCATTTATACAATCAGGTAGTCATATATCATTAGATGATTCCCAATCATCTAATAATGAAGAATCCACTGTTAGTATCAGTAATCAACAACCTGCAACAATCGGGCATCACATGATAACCAGGGCAAAAAGTGCAATATTCAAGCCAAAAACATATAATATTGGCTTAGAAACTAAAGAACTAGGCACTTATTATGAAGCTGTGCAAGATGGAAAATGGAGAGCAGCAATGGAAGAAGAATATAATGCATTAATAAGAAATAAGACCTGGACTTTAGTTTCTTTGCCAAACAATAAAAATGTTGTTGCATGTAGATGGACATATAGAATAAAGAAAAACTCTGGTGGTTCAATCTCTAAGTACAAGGCAAGGCTGGTAACAAAAGGTTACTCACAACAAAATGGTTTTGATTTTAATGAAACATTTTCACCTGTTGTGAAACCTTCTACTATTAGAATAGTTCTTACTATTTCCTTGAGTAGAGATTGGAACATCAAACAACTAGATGTAAATAATACTTTTTTAAATGGTGTTTTGCAGGAAGAAATTTATATGGAACAACCTGAAGGATTCAAGCAAAAGAGCAGTGAAAAACTCATGTGCAAATTAAACAAAGAAATTTATGGAATCAAACAAGCACTTAGAGTTTGGTTTGACAAATTGAAGTCAACACTAATCAGTCTTGGCTACTCACCAACAAAATCTGACAGCACTTTATTTACAAAATTCAGTAAGTCTGCAATTATTTATGTACTAATATATGTTGATGATTTTATTATTACAAGTAGCAGTGATGCAGAAATCAGAAAGCTGATTGAACATCCAGATAAAGAATTCTCAATCAAGGATCTAGGATGCTTAAATTATTTCCTGGGAATTGAAGTTAAGAGAATGTCTAGCACCATTATTTAGTTAAGCCAAGAGAAATACATCTCAGAAATTCTAGTTACAGCTAAAATGGACAAAGCAAATGCATTATCAACACCAATGGTAAGCAATTTACATTTATCCAAAAATAAAGGTGAAACAATACAAAATAGCAAGCATTACAGAAGTATAGTAGGAGCATTACAGTATGCAACAATCACAAGATCAGAAATTGCCTTTAGTGTTAACAAAGTCAGTCAGTTTATGCAAAATCCAATGGATGAACACTGGAAAGCAGTGAAGTGAATTCTAAGATATTTAATAGGCATAGTGAAACATGGATTAATCTTAGAATCATGCAAAAATATTAACATCAATGGATATGCAGATGCAGACTGGGCTACAGATCGAGACGACAGAAGATTTACTACAGGATACTGCATATTCTTAGGCAAAAATCCAATATCATGGCGTTCAAAGAAACAACCAACTGTATCAAGGTCTAGTACAGAAGCAGAATATAGAAGTGTGGCAAATACTACTGCCAAAATAATGTGGATTCAATCACTTTTGAGTGAACTTCAGGTTAAGATTAACAACAAAGCAACAATTTGGTGTGACAATCTTAGTACTGTTCTACTTAGTGCAAATCCAGTGTTACATAGTAGAACAAACACATGGAGCTAGATCTTTATTTTGTTAGAGAGGAAGTTACAGGAAATAAACTTAATGTAAATAATATACCTGCATCTTACCAAATTGCAGACATATTGATTAAGCCATTATCAAAAAGAATTTTTTTTACTGTTTAAGCAAATGCTCAAGGTCAGTATAGTCGACAACTATCATCAAGCCAAAAATGATCTCACATAAGCTAAGGATCAAAGCTTATCAAATTGAAAACTGGAGCAGCACAACAACAAATCTGGAGTGTGTCAATCTCAAACCTAAAAAAAGGAGGAGGTTAAAATCAGTACACCAACTCAAGTCAAATCTTAGAGACTATAAATTTGAAAACTAAAGCAGCAGAGATTACCAGATCTGAGTAGTACAATTTTCGAAGTCTGAACTCCATGTCTTATGAAAACTGATTCAAAAGTCAAAAGCAAATTGAAATGAGAAGATCTACCAAATCAATTCAGATCTACTGAAGTTAAACTGATAACTTCAGATTTTCAAGAAATTCGAGACAAAATATCTCTGAAATCTCATATATGAATAATTTTTAACTTATCTGTGATGAAACGAGAGTATAGAGAAAGTAGCAGATGATTCGATGAAGAAATCAAAGTAAAATTCTGATCAATTTGAAGAATTTTTTGAAGAGAATAAAGTCGGCGGTGCCATTGGAGTATCGTCTCCAAACCCTAAGTCTGAAGTATGGTTTGAGGGGATGAAATAATAGCAAATAGCAAATGAAAGGATACGATATATTTCATTTAATAGAAGAGAACTAGTGCGGTAACATAGTCATGGGCCAGCACAACCCATTAACAAATAATGTACTTGTATATTATAAATATGTGCAGTAGCACTACTTTCTTTTGTAATCTGAATATACAGAAGCATATGCTGTATTTTGTTCGATTAATCAAAATCAAGAAATTTCATTTCTTCTCAAATTCATTCTAAATCGAAAGAAGAATGGGTTCTATACAAAACTTATTCTTTTACTCAACACTATTTCACCATAGACAACAAAAACAGTAAGTAATTTAATATATACAAAACTGAAGATTACACAAAAAAGTTTTGAAATGATTCATCTTTGTAACGATCCGGGATTTTCGACGCTCGAAAGTCGACATTAATACATCCACTGTATCAACTGTCGAGCAATCAAATGTCGGAAAAGCGAATTGTTATGGTTAAAAAGAAGAGGTAGAAGAAGACAGAAAGAAAGAAGAAACAACAAAATCAATATCATAATCTCACACATCGCAGCGGAACAACATATAATAGATAAATGAATAATCTTTTAAAACAAAGAACTATATCAGTTTTTACATTACATCATTAGAGTCAATATACACACAATACATCAATGGACAGTTATACAAACTTTTCCTCATACAGAATACACAGAGGAATAATAATATCATATACAAGTGATACGCCTCGCCATCCAGCTCGCCACTGAGCTCCACAGCATCTTGTGAATCCAGAATGACCTGATAACCTGACTCTAGGCTGCCCGTGTGGAAAATTATGGGCACCCATAGCTTAGGAAAGGAACAATAAACTCCAGGTCAATCATGGGACTAGTGTGAGAACTTAAAACAGTTATTATCTTTAAAACAACAACAAAGGAAGTAAAAGACATCCGCAATGCTTTTTGGAAAATTAAACTACCATAAGACCTCCCGCCACACACCCAATGCAAACGCAGAATTGGAGGAGATTTCTTCTTATGATAGTCAAACATGCTTAATACGCAAAAGAAAACTCTTTTGATATTATTACTAGTGCATAGTGTGGAAAACATTTTGAAAGTATAATATTAATCTTAGCCAACATATAACCATTATTGTATGCCTACTATAGCTACTATGTTCAATAGAAGGTTACCGCCACATTCCATAGCAGGTTATACAACTAAAACCGTACAAGGTTCGTATTGTTTCTTTGGATTTCATCCAAAGGGTTAGGCAAAGGAACTTCCTTACACCGAAATGGAAACGCCTCTGGAAAGATGCCCCAAGAATCTAACCGGATCTCTGTAAACACAAGGCCAACGCTACCTCACACTGTACAACTGTAACAAGGTAGCTAACACACAAGCTATGCCATCCACCGGTCGTTACCGACCTTTATCCGAGGATCCTCAACCACAAAGCAACAACCACAAAGTATAATAAATTTGCAGCATCAACATAGGTAAAATATATGGGTTCCATACCATGATATCACCTTTTATCCAGAAGGAAATGACATACCCTAGGGGCGCGACCCCTAAAAACCTTGCCGCAACATTCCTGTTTCGAACATTACCGGGTTGTGAGGCTCGACGAAGTCTCGTCCACAAAGCTACGCTTTTTCACAAAGCCATGCTTTGATCAACAAATGATCAACAACACTTCGTATGCCACATTACCAAATTGGGAATGTATCATTAGTAACCATCAACTACATAACCTCTGAGCTCGTACGTCTCAGAGAAGGGTGTTAAGCTAAGAGAATAAATTCTCCGCCACCAACAGAAATGTATTTGATAGAAACCAGCTTTACATCTCAAAGTGTAACGTCAGACACACATCCATACAAGTCCGTTCCGGGATCGAACGGAACCGAAGGCACTTCCAAAGAAGCCCTTGCAATCCAGGTATTCACTAATCACGTCCGGACTTCCCATCACAAGAATAGTGATATAAATCTCTATACTGGAGCAACTCGGTGCAGAGACATTTGACAGGTTCTCCTTTCATTTTCGAAAATACCCGGTCTTCACACCTGTCTTCAAATGTTATCCATTCACGACGTATCACTATTCGGAATGGGTGATATGACACAAAGTCCTCTCCCGGCTTAACCGAATAATGAGCGTTTGTTTTAAAAACAAATTCAAGTGCCATTTCAAAGGAAAATATTGATAGTCGGTTATTTAACTATCAACAACATTCACAATAATCAACCAATTTAAATAATTTTCCCAATTATTAAATTTCAAATATCTTCGCAAGATGTGGTTTACACTTCAACCATTTGAAAACAAATTTCAAATCACTTTCATTTAAACCAATTAAATAAATCCTTATCGATTTATTTCAAATTCACATTCCAAATTTGTAAATTTATTCCCACACTTTAAAAATAAATCAGTGTTTATTTTAAAACAAACTTCCCTTTCCTTTATAAATTCCATTTTGAATTTACATTCTCAAATATTCACTTTTTATACGGTTTTCAAATCGATTTCTCAAATATTCACTTTTAACTCCAAATCAACTTTCAAATGGATTTCCAGATTTATTTTAACACCAAATCAATTACAAATTGATTTCTAAGTTTATTTCCAATTTCCAAATTATTTGCAAATCGATTTCTAAATTTATTTCAACACAAATCAATTTTCATTCAACATCAAATAAATTTTCAAATCGATTTCTCAAATATTTATTTTCAAATACCAAATCAATTATCAATTTGATTTCTAGAAATTTATCACCTTTTAATATAAATTCATTTATATCTTCCAAACCATTTAAAATTCCATTTTAAATAAATTTTCCAACTTTCGAATAATACTATTCCAAATCCATTTATAAAAATCTTTTCCTATATTTTAGAAATAATTCGATAAGATTCGAAAATCAACTCTATGCTTTTAAAATTCCTTCTTTTAAATTCACCCAATTCTTTCAAAATAATTTACTTAAAATTTCCAACTTTAATTTCAAAAATCCAATTTTATTTATTTCTGGTATCCAGCGATACCAAAAATACATTCGGCTAAATTTTAGCCTTCAACAAATTTAATCATCGATATAATCATTCACATATTATAAATAAATCATCACACAGCATATGAAACAAATTCATACAACATATGAAACAAATTCATATAATTTGAGGAATCCATTTGGATCCCTCCAACCTGTTTCCCTGCATCCACAAATGTTAGCACAATACCAATTCCACTTCGAGGTGGAATATCGCGGTATATGGGATTTATAAAATATCATCCGCTATTATGCGGCGCATAGGGTCTCATCCGCTATATAATGTGGGAAATCAACTCCAAATACATATATATTACCAATTCCACTTCAAAGTGGAATTATCGCGGTATATGTTTTTAATATAATAACCTCCGCTTAATATACGGCGTATAGGGTCTATTTCAATACAACAGATAGCAATCATCATTCAAACACACAATCAAGCAATTTTATTACTATTTTAAATTTAAATCGAAACACCATTCGATTGAGTGACGAGTTCTCACCTTGCTTCCAATAGTAGTTGAAGTGTTTTATTTCAAATAAAATTAAACGCACGTTTAATTTTACTCAAAATTATCACTAACTCCAATCAACTCCAAACCAGCTCCATTGCATAGTGCTCATCAATATGAACCCAACGCAATTCGTTTCGTCAGAAACGGACCTCGTATGATAAAGTTATGCAATTTAGAAGTTCATACAAATTAATATATATATAAATCAATTTCACTTTTTTTTATTTTAAAACCTAAACTCAATCTGGGCCACACGATTTCGAACGAGCAGATCACGACCACGAATTTCTTCTTCGTTCCAACGTTTGCTCCCAGGTATCTCACGCACGTTTAAACCCATGGCCGCCTATTTTTCAACAATTTTCGAGCCAACCCCGATGATCGAGACGTCGATCAGGAACCATCGTTCAAACGCTCGTCTCGAGCTCTACCACTGGCCAGCGACCGGTCAAACTCGGCCCCCCATCTCATTGAAAAATACGTGTGAAACTCTAGCGTTTGTGGCCGATTTTCCATTGATACAATGCGTATCTTTCGATCATCCACGTATTGATTCGAAGAGCACGCGATGCTCTACAATTTGTCAGTTGGAAGTTTATCGAATAGATTTATGGATTGGAAGAAATTAAAGGGAAAAGAATCGATAATTCTCGGCCATTAATTGTTTAGTGGCGGCCTGCTAAAGAAGTTAGGGTTTTGTGAAGAATGGAGAAAATTAGGGGCTTTTATAGAAAATTGCCAAAACACTATTCACTCGAAATTTTCCGAACTCCAAACGAAGCGTGCCGGCTGACGTTTCTAAGGTTTTACCCGCGTTCCGAACACAATGGAACATGTTTCGCAAGCTAATTTGATCATATTTGTGAGTTACGGAAATAAACGATCAAATTTAAATTAAACCGATTAAAACGATTTCTATGCATGTTGGCTTGCCCCGGACAAACCGTAATTCCGATTGACACGAAATTTGAAACCTTACAATAATTTCATATTACGGATCTGATGAAACTAGTTTCGTCGAAATCCGAGACTGTTTGAAAAATGACTATTTTTAGTCGTCAATTAAATATTAAAATATTCAATTTCTACAATTTAACTTTTAATTCAATTTTAAAAGTTCTATAACATCATTCTAACTCCAATATGATTTAATATAACTTTATAAATCATTTTTATACACATTAAACCCAATTTCCAATTATTTCTAGAATTTCAAATATTAATTTATCGATTTAATTATCCAATTAAATCCTATATTCGAAATTAAATTTATTCGACTTAGGAATCTTACTTGTTAATATTTAAAATCAATTAAATATTTAAATTTCAAAGGACAGAAATTCTAGGTCGTTACAATCTTCCCCCCTTAAAAGAATTTCGTCCTCAAAATTGCAAAGTAAGAAAAATGACCCAAATTCATTAACTTTTCAAAAATCCACTTAGTGAAAATTTTATATTCACCTTTTCCAAAACCTTTAACTTCAACCAAAACAATGGTTTCCCTTTTCTAGTTCAATTCCTACGTTTTATTACAATTTGGAAAATGACTTTCCGTTAACAAAAATTTTTCTAACTCCCAAAATTTACGGAAAATTTTGGCAGAGTCTCCTTTGTACGGAGGAGCTTTTACAATTTTACAATAGATATAAATATATATACATCGACCCACACAGTCGGAAAAGCAGAAAAACAGTTCATATTTCCTATTTTTATTACGTAGGCATACATTTTTAGCATTTTTAAGCAAAGAAGTTATTTATTAAGCATTTTAGCGTGACCCAACCAGCCGAACGGCAGCCACGGCACCTGTACTTACTCAATTTAAACACGTAAGTGACATATATATATATATATATATATATATAGTTATAAACAATTTACTCTTTTAAACAACTACAACACATGCATATTGAAAGAAATGCATACTAAACAAGGTTTATAAGCAACTTATATGATTTCGACATTACTTGTAATTGTTTACAACCAATTCATATACAACGACATTCATTTCTTCATTTTCAATTAGTTTACATTCACTAATTTAAATTCAAATTGGTTCACTTTCAATTTGGATTCAATTACATAGCTTTCATACGTTAGCTTTCCATTTGATTAATTCAATTACATATGAATTTCTATACAATCAACTAACAATCATCTAACAACCAAATCATAATCAACATAACCAAATTCATTCAATTTACTTTACTTCACATTCAATTTGGTTCAACACTTTTAATTTCAATTGGTTTAATATTAAATTGACTTCCATTCGATTCTTTCAAATTCCAATTTATTAGCTTTTAATGAATTAACGGTTATATCCATTATTCCATATCAATTTATTCACATTCGATTGATTAACATTCAATCCATTAGTTCAATTTAATTTCTAATTCATTTAACCACAAAAGTTGAATTTCATTACATAACTCAAGTTCATATTTATCACTTCACTTTATTAATTTACTTCGATACCAAAATCAACTTCATTCAACATTACTTAAGTTATATTCCATTTCAAACATCATTTGTTTAACTTAACTTAAATTTCCACTTATAAATCCAATTCAGATTTTGTTTTTCTTAACAAAATTGTTTAACCACTTTGATATTTGGTTTTACTTATCTTTTCTCATTCTCCAAGTTATACAACTTATTTATTTAAACTTCCAAATTCATATTATAACCACTTTAACATTCAAGTTTATATCTTCAGTTTCAATAACTTACCTAAGCTAGTTAAAATCCAATTAAATTTATTTAACCTTCCTTTAGTTAAATTTCAAATCACATATTTTATTATGCTAACTCAATTTCATTTCAACTTTACCAAAGCTAAAATCTTTATTTCATATTATAAGTCTAAAACTCGTTTCACTTATATTCATCAACTTCAATTTGGATTTTAATTTAAATTTTGTTTATCACAACTAAACTTCAATTTTTCAATTTATTATGGTAGAAAATCCATCACACAGAAACTCGAAAATGATACTTATGATGTTGCAGTCATCACCCTTATTATTTCCCAATAACCGTAGTGAATTCAGTGCTTAATATTCTTTTAAAATTTCTTTTTATTTATAAATCACATTTATAAATCTTTTTCTCATATAATTTCACTATTTAACTTTTAATTTTGAAAAAAAACTTCCAAAATAAACAGGATTCAAAATTTTCAAATTCATAGTTCAAATTCATTTTTATTTACAACTCATATTCATAAATATATTCATATAGTTTCACTTCTTATATATAAGATTATTTCACAACTACAAATCATATTAATTATAATTCCATACTTAATAATTCATTTGCTTATATACTTCATTCTTTTACAATTGTTGTTTTTATTTAGATTATTCAAACAACTTTTATTGACTCATATATATTCTTACATTTTCAACAACCAAACATCTCAATTTTATATACACTTTAATAATTCTGAAAGAATTATCTCCTTTATATGTAAAATATAATCAAGGTAAAATTATTTCATTTACCCAATTTAAAATGATACCGTGTCGGTTTATCTTGTTTAAGAGTTTAGAAACCCCTATCAATACAGTTAGCTAGACTGCACCGACCAGAATCTATAAACAATCAACCGATAAGTCAACACAATACAAAACAATTTCATATTCACTAACAAATACGCGCTCATATCTATTATTACACTCACACTCATTCTAGAGTACTATTGACTCTATCTCTAATGAGTAACACCGAACAGAGCCAGAGTTGTCGCTTAACCATATGCTTTGATACCACATGTAACGATTCGGGATTTTCGACGCTCGAAAGTCGACATTAATACGTCACCGTATCAACTTTCGAGCAATCAATGCCAGAAAACCGAATTATTATGGTTAAAAAGAAGAGGTAGAAGAAGACAGAAAGAAAGAAAGAAGAAACAACAAAAACAATATCAGAATCTCACACATCGCAGCGGAACAACATATAATAGATAAATGAATAATCTTTTAAAAAAAAGAACTATATCATTTTGTACATTACATCATCAGAGTCAATATACACACAATACATCAATGGACAGTTATTACAAACTTGTCCTCATACAGAATACATAGCGGAATAATAATATCATATACAAGTGATACGCCTCGCCATCTAGCTCGCCACTGAGCTCCACATCATCTCCTGAGTCCAGAATGACCTGATAACCTGACTCTAGGCTGCCCATGTGCAAAATTATGGGCACCCAGAGTTTAGGAAAGGAACAATAAACTCCAGGTCAGTCATGTGACTGGTGTGAGAAATTAAAACAGTTATTATCTTTAAAACAACAACAAAGGAAGTAAAAGACATCCGCAATGCTTTTTGGAAAATGAAACTACCATAAGACCTCCCGCCACACACACAATGCAAACACAGAATTGGAGGAGATTTCTTCTTATGATGGTCAAACAAGCTTACTACGCAAAAGAAAACTCTTTTGATATTATTACTAGTGCATAGTGTGGAAAACATTCTGAAAGTATAATATTAATCTTAGCCAACATACAACCATTATTGTATGCCTACTATAGCTACTATGTTCAATAGCAGGTTACCGCCACATTCCATAGCAGGTTATACAACTAAAACCATACAAGGTTCGCATTATTTCTTTGGATTTCCAACAAATGGTCAGGCAAAGGAACTTCCTTACACCGAAATGGAAATGCCTCTGGAAAGACGCCCCGAGAACCTAACCGGATCTCTGCAAACACAAGGCCGACGCTACCTCATGCTGTACAGCTGTAACTAGGTGCTAACACACAAGCTATGCCATCCCCCGGTCGTTACCGACCTTTATCCGAGGATCCTCAACCACAAAGCAACAACCACAAAGTATAATAAATTTTCAGCATCAACATAGGTAAAATATCTAGGCCCCATACCATTATATCACCTTTTATCCAGAAGGAAATGACATACTCTTGGGGCGCGACCCCTAAAAAACCATGCCGCAACATTCCTGTTTCGACCATTACCGGGTTGTGAGGCTCGATGAAGTCTCATCCACAAAGCTACGCTTTTTCACAAAGCTATGCTTTTTCACAAAGCTACGCTTTTTCACAAAGCCATGCTTTGATCAACAAATGATCAACAGCACTTCGTATGCCACATTACCAAATTGGGAATGTATCATTAGTAACCATCAACTACATAACCTCTGAGCTCATACGTCTCAGAGAAGGGTGTTAAGCTAAGAGAATAAATTCTCCGCCACCAACAGAAATGTATTTGATAGAAACCTTCTTTACATCTCAAAGTGTAACGTCAGACACACATCCATACAAGTCCGTTCTGGGATCGAACGGAACCGAAGGCACTTCCAAAGAAGCCCTTGCAATCCGGGTATTCACAAATCACGTCCGGACTTCCCATCACAAGAATAGTGATAAAAATCTCTATACTGGAGCAACTCCGTGTAGAGACATTCGAAAGGTTGTCCTTTCATTTTCGAAAATAACCGGTCTTCACACCGGTCTTCAAATGTTATCCATTCACGACGTATCACTATTCGGAATGGGTTATATGACACAAAGTCCTCTCCCGGCTTAACCGAATAATGAGCGTTTGTTTTAAAAACAAATTCAAGTGCCATTTGAAAGGCAAATATTGATAGTCGGTTATTTAACTATCAAAAACATTCACAATAATCAACCAATTTAAATAATTTTTCCAAATTATTAAATTTCAAATATCTTCACGAGATATGGTTTACACTTCAACCATTTGAAAACAAATTTCAAATCACTTTCATTTAAACCAATTAAATAAATCCTTATCGATTTATTTCAAATTCACATTCCAAATTTGTAAATTTATTCCCACACTTTAAAAATAAATCAATGTTTATTTTAAAACAAACTTCCCTTTCCTTTATAAATTCCATTTTGAATTTACATTCCCAAATATTCACTTTTTATACGGTTTTCAAATCGATTTCTCAAATATTCACTTTCAACTCCAAATCAACTTTCAAATGGATTTCCAGATTTATTTCAACACCAAATCAATTACAAATTGATTTCTAAGTTTATTTCCAATTTCCAAATTATTTGCAAATCGATTTCTAAATTTATTTCAACACAAATCAATTTTCATTCAACATCAAATAAATTTTCAAATCGATTTCTCAAATATTTATTTTCAAATACCAAATCAATTATCAATTTGATTTCTAGAAATTTATCACCTTTTAATATAAATTCATTTATATCTTCCAAACCATTTAAAATTCCATTTTAAATAAATTTTCCAACTTTCGAATAATACTATTCCAAATCCATTTATAAAAATCTTTTCCTATATTTTAGAAATAATTCGATAAGATTCGAAAATCAACTCTATGCTTTTAAAATTCCTTCTTTTAAATTCACCCAATTCTTTCAAAATAATTTACTTCAAATTTCCAACTTTAATTTCAAAAATCCAATTTTATTTATTTCTGGTATCCAACGATACGAAAAATACATTCGGCTAAATTTTAGCCTTCAACAAATTTAATCATCGATATAATCATTCATTGATTATAAATAAATCATCACACAGCATATGAAACAAATTCATACAACATATGAAACAAATTCATATAATTTGAGGAATCCATTTGGATCCCTCCAACCTGTTTCCCTGCATCCACAAATGTTAGCACAATACCAATTCCACTTCGAGGTGGAATATCGCGGTATATGGGATTTATAAAATATCATCCGCTATTATGCGGCGCATAGGGTCTCATCCGCTATATAATGTGGGAAATCAACTCCAAATACATATATATTACCAATTCCACTTCAAAGTGGAATTATCGCGGTATATGTTTTTAATATAATAACCTCCGCTTAATATACGGCGTATAGGGTCTATTTCAATACAACAGATAGCAATCATCATTCAAACACACAATCAAGCAATTTTAAATTTTACTATTTTAAATTTAAATCGAAACACCATTCGATTGAGTGACGAGTTCTCACCTTGCTTCCAATAGTAGTTGAAGTGTTTTATTTCAAATAAAATTAAACGCACGTTTAATTTTACTCAAAATTATCACTAGCTCCAATCAACTCCAAACCAGCTCCATTGCATAGTGCTCATCAATATGAACCCAACGCAATTCGTTTCGTCAGAAACGGACCTCGTATGATAAAGTTATGCAATTTAGAAGTTCATACAAATTAATATATATATATAAATCAATTTCACTTTTTTTTATTTTAAAACCTAAACTCAATCTGGGCCACACGATTTCGAACGAGCAGATCACGACCACGAATTTCTTCTTCGTTCCAATGTTTGCTCCCAGGTATCTCACGCACGTTTAAACCCATGGCCGCCTATTTTTCAACAATTTTCGAGCCAACCCCGATGATCGAGACGTCGATCAGGAACCATCGTTCAAACGCTCGTCTCGAGCTCTACCACTGGCCAGCGACCGGTCAAACTCGGCCCCCCCATCTCATTGAAAAATACGTGTGAAACTCTAGCGTTTGTGGCCGATTTTCCATTGATACAATGCGTATCTTTCGATCATCCACGTATTGATTCGAAGAGCACGCGATGCTCTACAATTTGTCAGTTGGAAGTTTATCGAATAGATTTATGGATTGGAAGAAATTAAAGGGAAAAGAATCGATAATTATCGGCCATTAATTGTTTAGTGGTGGCCTGCTAAAGAAGTTAGGGTTTTGTGAAGAATGGAGAAAATTAGGGGCTTTTATAGAAAATTGCCAAAACACTATTCACTCGAAATTTTCCGAACTCCAAACGAAGCGTGCCGGCTGACGTTTCTAAGGTTTTACCCGCGTTCCGAACACAATGGAACATGTTTCGCAAGCTAATTTGATCATATTTGTGAGTTACGGAAATAAACGATCAAATTTAAATTAAATCGATTAAAACGATTTCTATGCATGTTGGCTTGCCCCGGACAAACCGTAATTCCGATTGACACGAAATTTGAAACCTTACAATAATTTCATATTACGGATCTGATGAAACTAGTTTCGTCGAAATCCGAGACTGTTTGAAAAATGACTATTTTTAGTCGTCAATTAAATATTAAAATATTCAATTTCTACAATTTAACTTTTAATTCAATTTTAAAAGTTCTATAACATCATTCTAACTCCAATATGATTTAATATAACTTTATAAATCATTTTTATACACATTAAACCCAATTTCCAATTATTTCTAGAATTTCAAATATTAATTTATCGATTTAATTATCCAATTAAATCCTATATTCGAAATTAAATTTATTCGACTTAGGAATCTTACTTGTTAATATTTAAAATCAATTAAATATTTAAATTTCAAAGGACAGAAATTCTAGGTCGTTACAATCTTCCCCCCTTAAAAGAATTTCGTCCTCAAAATTGCAAAGTAAGAAAAATGACCCAAATTCATTAACTTTTCAAAAATCCACTTAGTGAAAATTTTATATTCACCTTTTCCAAAACCTTTAACTTCAACCAAAACAATGGTTTCCCTTTTCTAGTTCAATTCCTACGTTTTATTACAATTTGGAAAATGACTTTCCGTTAACAAAAATTTTTCTAACTCCCAAAATTTACGGAAAATTTTGGCAGAGTCTCCTTTGTACGGAGGAGCTTTTACAATTTTACAATAGATATAAATATATATACATCGACCCACACAGTCGGAAAAGCAGAAAAACAGTTCATATTTCCTATTTTTATTACGTAGGCATACATTTTTAGCATTTTTAAGCAAAGAAGTTATTTATTAAGCATTTTAGCGTGACCCAACCAGCCGAACGGCAGCCACGGCACCTGTACTTACTCAATTTAAACACGTAAGTGACATATATATATATATAGTTATAAACAATTTACTCTTTTAAACAACTACAACACATGCATATTGAAAGAAATGCATACTAAACAAGGTTTATAAGCAACTTATATGATTTCGACATTACTTGTAATTGTTTACAACCAATTCATATACAACGACATTCATTTCTTCATTTTCAATTAGTTTACATTCACTAATTTAAATTCAAATTGGTTCACTTTCAATTTGGATTCAATTACATAGCTTTCATACGTTAGCTTTCCATTTGATTAATTCAATTACATATGAATTTCTATACAATCAACTAACAATCATCTAACAACCAAATCATAATCAACATAACCAAATTCATTCAATTTACTTTACTTCACATTCAATTTGGTTCAACACTTTTAATTTCAATTGGTTTAATATTAAATTGACTTCCATTCGATTCTTTCAAATTCCAATTTATTAGCTTTTAATGAATTAACGGTTATATCCATTATTCCATATCAATTTATTCACATTCGATTGATTAACATTCAATCCATTAGTTCAATTTAATTTCTAATTCATTTAACCACAAAAGTTGAATTTCATTACATAACTCAAGTTCATATTTATCACTTCACTTTATTAATTTACTTCGATACCAAAATCAACTTCATTCAACATTACTTAAGTTATATTCCATTTCAAACATCATTTGTTTAACTTAACTTAAATTTCCACTTATAAATCCAATTCAGATTTTGTTTTTCTTAACAAAATTGTTTAACCACTTTGATATTTGGTTTTACTTATCTTTTCTCATTCTCCAAGTTATACAACTTATTTATTTAAACTTCCAAATTCATATTATAACCACTTTAACATTCAAGTTTATATCTTCAGTTTCAATAACTTACCTAAGCTAGTTAAAATCCAATTAAATTTATTTAACCTTCCTTTAGTTAAATTTCAAATCACATATTTTATTATGCTAACTCAATTTCATTTCAACTTTACCAAAGCTAAAATCTTTATTTCATATTATAAGTCTAAAACTCGTTTCACTTATATTCATCAACTTCAATTTGGATTTTAATTTAAATTTTGTTTATCACAACTAAACTTCAATTTTTCAATTTATTATGGTAGAAAATCCATCACACAGAAACTCGAAAATGATACTGATGATGCTGCAGTCATCACCCTTATTATTTCCCAATAACCGTAGTGAATTCAGTGCTTAATATTCTTTTAAAATTTCTTTTTATTTATAAATCACATTTATAAATCTTTTTCTCATATAATTTCACTATTTAACTTTTAATTTTGAAAAAAAACTTCCAAAATAAACAGGATTCAAAATTTTCAAATTCATAGTTCAAATTCATTTTTATTTACAACTCATATTCATAAATATATTCATATAGTTTCACTTCTTATATATAAGATTATTTCACAACTACAAATCATATTAATTATAATTCCATACTTAATAATTCATTTGCTTATATACTTCATTCTTTTACAATTGTTGTTTTTATTTAGATTATTCAAACAACTTTTATTGACTCATATATATTCTTACATTTTCAACAACCAAACATCTCAATTTTATATACACTTTAATAATTCTGAAAGAATTATCTCCTTTATATGTAAAATATAATCAAGGTAAAATTATTTCATTTACCCTATTTAAAATGATACTGTGTCGGTTTATCTTGTTTAAGAGTTTAGAAACCCCTATCAATACAGTTAGCTAGACTGCACCGACCAGAATCTATAAACAATCAACCGATAAGTCAACACAATACAAAACAATTTCATATTCACTAACAAATACGCGCTCATATCTATTATTACACTCACACTCATTCTAGAGTACTATTGACTCTATCTCTAATGAGTAACACCCAACAGAGCCAGAGTTGTCGCTTAACCATATGCTTTGATACCACATGTAACGATTCGGGATTTTCGACGCTCGAAAGTCGACATTAATACGTCACCGTATCAACTTCCGAGCAATCAATGCCAGAAAACCGAATTATTATGGTTAAAAAGAAGAGGTAGAAGAAGACAGAAAGAAAGAAAGAAGAAACAACAAAAACAATATCAGAATCTCACACATCGCAGCGGAACAACATATAATAGATAAATGAATAATCTTTTAAAAAAAAGAACTATATCATTTTGTACATTACATCATCAGAGTCAATATACACACAATACATCAATGGACAGTTATTACAAACTTGTCCTCATACAGAATACATAGCGGAATAATAATATCATATACAAGTGATACGCCTCGCCATCTAGCTTGCCACTGAGCTCCACATCATCTCCTGAGTCCAGAATGACCTGATAACCTGACTCTAGGCTGCCCATGTGCAAAATTATGGGCACCCAGAGTTTAGGAAAGGAACAATAAACTCCAGGTCAGTCATGTGACTGGTGTGAGAACTTAAAACAGTTATTATCTTTAAAACAACAACAAAGGAAGTAAAAGACATCCGCAATGCTTTTTGGAAAATGAAACTACCATAAGACCTCCCGCCACACACACAATGCAAACACAGAATTGGAGGAGATTTCTTCTTATGATGGTCAAACAAGCTTACTACGCAAAAGAAAACTCTTTTGATATTATTACTAGTGCATAGTGTGGAAAACATTCTGAAAGTATAATATTAATCTTAGCCAACATACAACCATTATTGTATGCCTACTATAGCTACTATGTTCAATAGTAGGTTACCGCCACATTCCATAGCAGGTTATACAACTAAAACCATACAAGGTTCGCATTATTTCTTTGGATTTCCAACAAATGGTCAGACAAAGGAACTTCCTTACACCGAAATGGAAATGCCTCTGGAAAGACGCCCCGAGAACCTAACCGGATCTCTGCAAACACAAGGCCGACGCTACCTCATGCTGTACAGCTGTAACTAGGTGCTAACACACAAGCTATGCCATCCCCCGGTCGTTACCGACCTTTATTCGAGGATCCTCAACCACAAAGCAACAACCACAAAGTATAATAAATTTGCAGCATCAACATAGGTAAAATATCTAGGCTCCATACCATTATATCACCTTTTATCCAGAAGGAAATGACATACTCTTGGGGCGCGACCCCTAAAAAACCATGCCGCAACATTCCTGTTTCGACCATTACCGGGTTGTGAGGCTCGATGAAGTCTCATCCACAAAGCTACGCTTTTTCACAAAGCTATGCTTTTTCACAAAGCTACGCTTTTTCATAAAGCCATGCTTTGAACAACAAATGATCAACAGCACTTCGTATGCCACATTACCAAATTGGGAATGTATCACTAGTAACCATCAACTACATAACCTTTGAGCTCGTACGTCTCAGAGATGGGTGTTAAGCTAAGAGAATAAATTCTCCACCACCAACAGAAATGTATTTGATAGAAACCTTCTTTACATCTCAAATTGTAACGTCAGACACACATCTATACAAGTCCGTTCCAGGATCGAACGGAACCGAAGGGACTTCCAAAGAAGCCCTTGCAATCCGGGTATTCACAAATCACGTCCGGACTTCCCATCACAAGAATAGTGATAAAAATCTCTATACTGGAGCAACTCCGTGTAGAGACATTCGAAAGGTTGTCCTTTCATTTTCGAAAATAACCGGTCTTCACACCGGTCTTCAAATGTTATCCATTCACGACGTATCACTATTCGGAATGGGTTATATGACACAAAGTCCTCTCCCGGTGTAACGACCCGAATTTCCTAACCCGGAAAATCGAACCATTTTAGTTAAGAAAAAGAGGTAGAAGAAGAAAAATAGAAAACAACATCAGAATCTAACCATCGCAGCGGAATAAAATATAATATATATCAACAGATCTTTACACAAATCAAATCTATATCAGTTTTATATAATATAGCATCAGAGTATACACCAGAGAATACATAACATACAACTGGACAATAACCATATCAGGTCCTCAATACAACAGAGTACAACAATCAACACAGCGGAATATATATATATAAACAAGTACGGGAGATACGTCTCGCCATCCAGCTCATCTCCTGAGCTCCACAGCATCATATCCTGTAACCTATAATACTCGGTCTGACCCGAGCATCATATAAAACAATACCCGAGTCAGTCTGGAAAACCAACGTGAGAAAATCACACTCAATTGATTATTAAAGTTTCAAAAATCCTTTTTGAAAATAAAAGCATCTCGTAAGACCACGCCACAAATAAACATGTCGGGTTTTTACCTTATGATAGCTAAAACACTTTTTATCAAAATCCTCTGATATTATAGTAGTGTCTATTCACAAATACTTATTAAAATAGCTGAAATTGTTACATGATTAAATTCCAGCATACTAGCCACAACGTGGGTAATACAAACAAAACTCGTACAAGGCACGTAGGGAGAATGGATTCCCAACGAATGACTAGGCACTGGGGTACCACCTGTCACAGTACGTGGCCTAGATCACAGTACCGAGGAGTACGCCCGCTCCCCTGCAACACAAGGCCGGAATCATCCCTTACTGGATAATTCCAAATAAGATCACCCCACGGTTGGGATCAGCAACCGCACCACTAAACCGAAATAAAAGGGACATCTAGACAGGGATGACCTTACTCTCAAGTGGGGGCTACCCACGAAGCCTTGCTGCATAACCCCTAATTTTCAGTCATTCCCGGTTGATGAGGCTTGAGGCTAAACGATACCTTTATAGCACATATCCCTTAGAATGCCCATCGTCCACCTGACGATGTCACGAAAGCATTCGTCCATACAAGTCCGTCCCGGGTTCGAACGGAACCGAAGGCACTATTCCTACTACATCCTTTTTGGAAATATCCTCAGGATTAGTAGCGACTAGCCCTTGCACTTCACTGCTCCATCTTCGACTCCGAAATCGTTACACGAAACGTACAAACCGGATCGAAGTGGTATTCGAGTCTCCAGACCTAGAATCCTGGTATACGGAAACTCGATCCCGGTCTCTTCGAAACGATCAACGCATTTGGCCAATATTGATAATCGGTTATTTAACTATCAATTAACATCCACAAGCAACCCTCACATAATAAATAATTTCCCACATTATTTATTTGCCCAAATATCTTTCCAAGATATATTTCTATTTTCAAACTCCTTTTGGAAACAATTTCAAACAGTTTCCGCTTACGGAATACATTTCCCCAAATATTTATTTCTCTGAAACACCAAGTACAAAATACTTTAGATTTAAAAATAATTTAAAAGCACTTTACTATAAATATACTTTATAATATTGAAATTCAAAAACTACTTTGATACCTTAACAAAATATATACTTTAAAATAAAACCATTTATAAATATAAACTAAATTTCTCTCTTTAAAAACATAATACCAAATCACTTTTATATAATTACTACAATAATAGATTTTTGAAAATACTACTTTTGGCTTTAACATTTAGAAATAATCAATTTTCTAAAATATGCTTTTTAAAACATATTTAACTTTTAACTTGTATTTAAAATTGCCTTGGAAAAACGTACTTGGCAATCCAGAGAAATACACTTCTCATTTCCATCTTTTAAAAATAAACCAACATTTATTTTTAAACCAATCCATATCCTTTTATAAATTCCCATCTTGAATTTATATTCTCAAATATCCACTGATATTTTATTTTACTTTATAAACCCAGTTTATATCTCCAAAATCTCATTTCTCTTTTAAAAAAAATCCAAGTTTTTTAAACACTTAAATCAATTTCCAATTGATTTCCATTTACTTTACTTTGAAGTAAATTTCCCTATTTACTTCAATTATTTCAAATACATTAACTTTCATCTTTTATTTCCTTATTATGAGTTAAAACCCTTTTTTAACTAAAATACTAATTCCGGATTTCCAAACTTCTTCAATTAATATTTTAATTAAATTAAATCTTTAAATTTCAATAAAATCAATTCTTTTATATTTTTAAATAATATCACTTTAGTTAAAGATTTATTTCTTCACTATTAAATTCAAAATCCTCTTTTCCCATATTTGTTCGAATTAAGAAATTTCTTTATTTCCTTTACAGTTCCTTATTTAATTTATTCGAATTCACTAGAATTATTTAACTTAAATTTTACTCTTTTATTTCTTTCCAAAATTCAATTCAATTGCTTTTGGTAACTCATTATACTGGGAAATTCAATCCAACCAGATTATCCAAAATAAATCATCACAGGATATCAACAATCATATCACAGAATATTTAAACAAAATTAAATATTTTGAGGAATCCAGTTGGATCCCTCCAACCTGTTTCCCTGCATCCACAAACGTTAGCACAATACCAATTTCACTTCAAAGTGGAATATCGCGGTATATGGGATTTATATAAAATCATCCGCTATTATGCGGCGCATAAGGTCTCATCCACTATATAATGCGGGAATAACAACTCCAATATATACATATGCCAATATATATATATTGGTATATACTACTATAAATACTATAGCACATCCAATCAAGGCACACATTCAACCAAATATTTAAATTTAACTATTCAAAATTTAAATTAAACCAGATGAGTGAGATTAACTCACCTTTGCTTCTTATTTTGCAAATCCGATCCAAACCAATTTATCTCCCCACGATTTTAGACCTTGAACAACAGTATATGGTTTATTAATATTTAAACTACTCAAATGGTCAATTACCATTACATAAATTCGCCCAACCCATTATTTAAATAAATTACTTAAATAAATTAACTTTCAAAAATACATTATATATTTATTTTTGATTTATAGATTCAAAAATCTAATTTTTATAAAGCTCTTCTTCATTTAAAATCCTTACATACTTCCCTTTTGGAACCATATATGTACTTATTTAAAATAAGTTAATACAGATTCAAAATTCCCTAACATAAATTCTTCAACAAAAATTAAATACTCCTATATATCTCCAAATCATATATACATTAAATTAAAATGGTATGCAAGTATATTTAAACTAGACAGTAGGTTCCAGTATAAATTTTAAACAAATTATTTTTAACCCTTGCTGTAATTTCTGGTAAGTGAAAAAAAATGATCTTTAAATAAATTTAAAGATTCAAACTTGAATAACATTGTATTTAAATGTTTAAGAGTTAAATTACCTTTACTGCATCTCAACACCACAGCCCTCCCCCACTGCCGACGCTCTGGTATGCCCATCAAGAAAGATCAAATCGAACATGCCTCTTCCCCCCTTCCATGTCATCTTCAACGTCGACGCCAACCTCACATACGCGACGTGAAACCCACCTGCGATGACGCCGAGTCCACCTTTCAGATTGCAAACGTAATCGATCCACTTTCTGTGCATCGATCCTACCTCCACTTTCGAAAGGCCTTGAATCGATTTTTGATCAGTCGTCGTTGCTTAAACGAACATGGCGCACTCAACCTTCATCGTTTCCAGCTTCAACACTCACGAGTAGCCCGATACGAGACCATCGCGACTCAATAGGCTTTAATATTCGAATGATTTCTTCGAATAAGGGCTTCGATTCGATTTCGATGAAGAAGATTGCTCGGCTCGGGTATTGAATCGCGATCAAGTATCGCTTCCACGATGGGAACGTTAGAGAACGAAGAAATTACCAGCTTCGTTTATTTTTTTTATTTTTTTTATTTCTGCCATTTTGATTCGAGAATGCTTAAAGGAAAAGGAGGTGAATTGTTTTTGAACGAAACAGTACAGTTTTCTTAAGGCAGGGGAGGACAGGGAGACACGATGGGATGGTAGCGTGTAAAGAAAGCTTTGCGTGGAAAATATCTAGCTATAGTAATTTGAAATGAAACGAAAAAGTATTGACGGGATGCAATTAAAGCTGAAAGAAGATTTGAGTTGACCGATATTATTTCATTTAAATTCAATTTGTCTCTATATAAATTTTCAACGCGTTTATATATCGTGTGCCCACATAACAACTCCAAATGCTACGAAAATTGAAACCCGATAATAATTCAATATCACGGATCCAATGGAACTGGTTTCGTCAAATTCCGAGACTGTCCCTCGGAAGGTTATTTTTAAATTCAAATTTAAACAGTATATTTTTAAAACTGAACAAATCATTTTCAAATTTAATTTCAACACTTCTATTATTTCCAGTATCATTTATATGAATTTTACGAGCTTTCAAAATATTTTTTTAATTAGCTTAGAATACCGGATTTACTATTTTATCCAACTTCAAATAATTCTAATTTAATAGTTAAATTACTCAATAAACAGCGATATTTGAAATTTTAGTAAATAATTAACCTCTGAATATTTAAAATTAATTAAATATTCCAATTTCAAATATACAAAAATTCCGGGTCGTCACATTCCTCCCCCCTTAAAAGAATTTCGTCCCCGAAATTACCAGTTAAGAGGAATGATCTATAACCCATTAACGATTTCCTCAACCCAATAGTTTTAACAACTTGCCCAAAACAAATCCTTCTTACTAAAGACACACCATCCCACTTATTACATTCCAAGCCTATCCATAAGTTTCAACCCATATCACCTACTTATCAATTCAAAATTTAAATTTGAATTCAAATTATAAATTATCAAAAAATTTCTCAAAATTTTTCTAACTCCCTAAATTTCCGAAAAATTTCGCCAGCGTCTCCTTTGCGCGGCTAGCTCGATACAACTACAAAATGGCTCTACGGCCTCCCAATCTCAAAAAGAAAACAAAAAGCCAAGTGGCTGGATCCAAAACCCAATCAAATTTCATATAGAAATTCAAATACATACCTTTTTGTCGGGCCATTAAATTTTATCTTCTAAAATCAAAAATCCCAATTTATCCATTGCTTTTATACACCTGTATAACCTACTAAGCAATAATATTCAATCACAATTCCAAAGTCATTTTATACCTTTCTTTACAAATTTCCAATATTTGTTTTACTTAAGCCCGTACGATGCACATATATCATCCGTACGCAATATCACATTCGATCGCTCACTCGAGCACACAATTTCACTTCCGAACTAGTATCGTCCACCCGACTTCCTAGTGCGGACTCAGATTTGGTTTCTTGATCAGAAACCGTCATTCTCCTTGCATAGCCACAAACTATGATAGAGAATTACCAGAATCAATCAACAATCCATATCCAGGTTCGCCGTCGAAAATCGAGTGAAAAATCCTAACTCGGATCGATATAACTATCTTAAAATTCTGTGCTCGAATTCTGGATCAAATCGTTATGCGAATAAAATAATATACGTACATCCTACGTATAAATTCCAATTGATTATCAATTATATCAATTTCCTTTTTATTCACATTCATTTGATTGTTATTCACTTATCACACTTATCCCATTCAAATCTTCAAATTTTAATCGTCATTCAATTATTCACCTAGAATAATTTTCCTCCATACCAAATTTACTTAAGAATTCACCATTCATTTCTTAAGTCCAATATAAACATTTTATATACTTCTTGGATTTGTTTTACTTCATTTTTGAAGTTTATATTTATTTTCACTTTTCCATTGAAGTTTATTTTAATTACTATTTACTTAGCCCTTACAATTTCATTTAAACTCAAATTGGCTTCCATTTTGAATATGGATTAATTTCACTTACTATTTAATTTAAACCTCAAATAACAGTTTATTTACGAACCTTACTTTCTTTAGTTCCTTTGATTTCACTTCACCTTACATTCACATTTGAATTAGATTTCAATATCCAGTTTTAATTTCATTTGCCTAACAAATTTTAATTCATTTGTTGTTAGTGAAAATTTTCAAAAATTTTCAAAAATTTTCTAACTCCCAAAATTTACGGAAAATTTTGGCAGAGTCTCCCTTGTACGGAGGGACTTCTGCGATATCGCAGGATGCACAAATATATATATACATCGGCCTCAGGCCGGAAATCACAATATATATCAATATATGCAGTTCATATCTCCTATTTTGAACTTTTGCGTAAGCGTACCTCATTTTTAGCATTTTAAAGCAAGCGGCTATTTTATTAAGCAATTTGCATAACCCAACCCAACCAAACAACTTCTCTGGGCCTGTACTTTCTCAATTCAAACATATAAGTGCCAAAATCATGCAATTCAACAATATTTAACATATTTAACTAGCAACAATAAGTTTGTGAAATCAATGCAGGTTAAACAATATTTATAAGCCACTTATAGGGTTCCAATATTTTTTTTTTTGTTTCCAACCAATTCATATACACTTCATTTCAATTTAAGTGATTTGCCACTTAATTGCTTGCATTCGATTCATATTTAACCCAACAACTCTCATTTACTTCAATTGATTTCAAAAATCAATTTTATTTACCCCTACTAATTCATAGAATTTTTATTTACTCTGTTTAAGTCGAACGATTAATTTATTCTGCGCAATTTGACGCCATATATGTGGCTCACTAATTACTCAAGCTTTACAACCCTTTAAATTGATTCCAACTCAATTTATATTTAATTCAATCATTATTTAAACACTTCGATTTGAGTTCATCCTCCATTTACTTAGTCTCTTTTAACTCTAAATTCAATATTCTGTTTATTGAATAATATCCAAGGCCATTATTCATTCATACCCACCTGGCTTTCATTTGCAATACAAACCACCATTATTCTAATCTAATTCTCAATTTGGTTTAACACATTTCCACTTATTTTAATTCACCATCCAATTTTATTTACTCACGATCCAATTTCTACTTAACCAACATAAATTCCATAACCCAGGCTCATTTGAATAATATTTCGAGGTCATATTCCATTTATTTAAACTTGAATTCATTCACCCCTTAAGTTACTTCTGTTCCAATTCATCTTATTTCACTTAACAGCTTCCAAATATATGTGTCGAGCTTTATTTATATTATCCACATTCGATTTGTTAGTATTTTATCTTGGATTGCAATTAATAATTTCTACTTAATCTAAGTTCATTTCCCATTTCATATCCAAATTACAAAATCAACTTTCTTTCAGCCAATTAAGGTTCTATTTCCATAATCCATTACTCCATTAGGTAATTTATTCCAATTTATACCTAATATTTGGTTTATTTCATCACTTCAATCCATTAAAAGCAATCCCATTCACATTTTACTCTTTATTCCGGATTATACATTAATTTTAGTCAAGTATATTTATTTCTTTTTATTTGTTTTTCTATAAACAATTAAAATAAGATCCCAGAGTTTTTAACAATTTCCCAAAATTTCAAAATCACTTTTGAAATCAATCACATCCAAACTCCTTTGGTAAATTTAATTATCCCTTTGAATTTCAAAACCAACCCAGTTCACAATCAATTCCAATTTAAAACAGTTTGGTAGCAATTTCTCTTTGGAAACTCGAAAATGAACATCGATGATGCTGCAGTCATCACCGAAATTATTTCCCAGCGACCGGAAGAGAATTAAATGCTTTTATCTCTTTAAACCATTTCAAATATTTTTAAATTTCAAATCCTTCCAGATTCCAAACTCAACTCAAAATATTCCTGAAATAATACCACTTATTATTTCCTCAAACTCTTTGAAAACTATCTCCAAATCTCAAGGAATTTCAAACCTTTCCCAAAATTCCAAACTTAAAATCCATTCCGATTTATTTTCCCATTTCTCTGGAATTCTATTTTAAAGTACAAATCTCATTTGTATATGAAGTTTATTTCAATTTTATAAATTACATTTGTAATCTATATCTCAAATTTTATTTTATTATAAAATTTTATTCTTTACTTTGGTTATAAATTTCAATTTCTAGTTAAGTTTCCATATATTAATGATAATAATTCCATATTATCACTTCTAACATCCAAACAACCATATATATTAACTAGAATAGTTTACAAAACGTTTCTTTTTATACAAAAATAATTTGGGTAAAATTATTTCATTTACCCTACTTTAAAACAATACTGTGTTGAATTGTTCTATTCAAGTGTTTAGAGATTCCTATCAATGTTGTGGCGTCCCACACATCGACCAGAATCCATAAACTACTCAATAAACCAGCCAACACAATATAAAACCATTTTATATTCACTAACAAATACGCGCTCATATTTATTTATACACTCAAAATTCCCACCAGAGCCAAGGTTGTCGCCAACCTAAGCTCTGATACCACTGTAACGACCCGAATTTCCTAACCCGGAAAATCGAACCATTTTAGTTAAGAAAAAGAGGTAGAAGAAGAAAAATAGAAAACAACATCAGAATCTAACCATCGCAGCGGAATAAAATATAATATATATCAACGGATCTTTACACAAATCAAATCTATATCAGTTTTATATAATATAGCATCAGAGTATACACCAGAGAATACATAACATACAACTGGACAATAACCATATCAGGTCCTCAATACAACAGAGTACAACAATCAACACAGCGGAATATATATATATAAACAAGTACGGGAGATACGTCTCGCCATCCAGCTCATCTCCTGAGCTCCACAGCATCATATCCTGTAACCTATAATACTCGGTCTGACCCGAGCATCATATAAAACAATACCCGAGTCAGTCTGGAAAACCAGCGTGAGAAAATCACACTCAATTGATTATTAAAGTTTCAAAAATCCTTTTTGAAAATAAAAGCATCTCGTAAGACCACGCCACAAATAAACATGTCGGGTTTTTACCTTACGATAGCTAAAACACTTTTTATCAAAATCCTCTGATATTATAGTAGTGTCTATTCACAAATACTTATTAAAATAGCTGAAATTGTTACATGATTAAATTCCAGCATACTAGCCACAACGTGGGTAATACAAACAAAACTCGTACAAGGCACGTAGGGAGAATGGATTCCCAACGAATGACTAGGCACTGGGGTACCACCTGTCACAGTACGTGGCCTAGATCACAGTACCGAGGAGTACGCCCGCTCCCCTGCAACACAAGGCCGGAATCATCCCTTACTGGATAATTCCAAATAAGATCACCCCACGGTTGGGATCAGCAACCGCACCACTAAACCGAAATAAAAGGGACATCTAGACAGGGATGACCTTACTCTCAAGTGGGGGCTACCCACGAAGCCTTGCTGCATAACCCCTGATTTTCAGTCATTCCCGGTTGATGAGGCTTGAGGCTAAACGATACCTTTATAGCACATATCCCTTAGAATGCCCATCGTCCACCTGACGATGTCACGAAAGCATTCGTCCATACAAGTCCGTCCCGGGTTCGAACGGAACCGAAGGCACTATTCCTACTACATCCTTTTTGGAAATATCCTCAGGATTAGTAGCGACTAGCCCTTGCACTTCACTGCTCCATCTTCGACTCCGAAATCGTTACACGAAACGTACAAACCGGATCGAAGTGGTATTCGAGTCTCCAGACCTAGAATCCTGGTATACGGAAACTCGATCCCGGTCTCTTCGAAACGATCAACGCATTTGGCCAATATTGATAATCGGTTATTTAACTATCAATTAACATCCACAAGCAACCCTCACATAATAAATAATTTCCCACATTATTTATTTGCCCAAATATCTTTCCAAGATATATTTCTATTTTCAAACTCCTTTTGGAAACAATTTCAAACAGTTTCCGCTTACGGAATACATTTCCCCAAATATTTATTTCTCTGAAACACCAAGTACAAAATACTTTAGATTTAAAAATAATTTAAAAGCACTTTACTATAAATATACTTTATAATATTGAAATTCAAAAACTACTTTGATACCTTAACAAAATATATACTTTAAAATAAAACCATTTATAAATATAAACTAAATTTCTCTCTTTAAAAACATAATACCAAATCACTTTTATATAATTACTACAATAATAGATTTTTGAAAATACTACTTTTGGCTTTAACATTTAGAAATAATCAATTTTCTAAAATATGCTTTTTAAAACATATTTAACTTTTAACTTGTATTTAAAATTGCCTTGGAAAAACGTACTTGGCAATCCAAAGAAATACACTTCTCATTTCCATCTTTTAAAAATAAACCAACATATATTTTTAAACCAATCCATATCCTTTTATAAATTCCCATCTTGAATTTATATTCTCAAATATCCACTGATATTTTATTTTACTTTATAAACCCAGTTTATATCTCCAAAATCTCATTTCTCTTTTAAAAAAAATCCAAGTTTTTTAAACACTTAAATCAATTTCCAATTGATTTCCATTTACTTTACTTTGAAGTAAATTTCCCTATTTACTTCAATTATTTCAAATACATTAACTTTCATCTTTTATTTCCTTATTATGAGTTAAAACCCTTTTTTAACTAAAATACTAATTCCGGATTTCCAAACTTCTTCAATTAATATTTTAATTAAATTAAATCTTTAAATTTCAATAAAATCAATTCTTTTATATTTTTAAATAATATCACTTTAGTTAAAGATTTATTTCTTCACTATTAAATTCAAAATCCTCTTTTCCCATATTTGTTCGAATTAAGAAATTTCTTTATTTCCTTTACAGTTCCTTATTTAATTTATTCGAATTCACTAGAATTATTTAACTTAAATTTTACTCTTTTATTTCTTTCCAAAATTCAATTCAATTGCTTTTGGTAACTCATTATACTGGGAAATTCAATCCAACCAGATTATCCAAAATAAATCATCACAGGATATCAACAATCATATCACAGAATATTTAAACAAAATTAAATATTTTGAGGAATCCAGTTGGATCCCTCCAACCTGTTTCCCTGCATCCACAAACGTTAGCACAATACCAATTTCACTTCAAAGTGGAATATCGCGGTATATGGGATTTATATAAAATCATCCGCTATTATGCGGCGCATAAGGTCTCATCCGCTATATAATGCGGGAATAACAACTCCAATATATACATATGCCAATATATATATATTGGTATATACTACTATAAATACTATAGCACATCCAATCAAGGCACACATTCAACCAAATATTTAAATTTAACTATTCAAAATTTAAATTAAACCAGATGAGTGAGATTAACTCACCTTTGCTTCTTATTTTGCAAATCCGATCCAAACCAATTTATCTCCCCACGATTTTAGACCTTGAACAACAGTATATGGTTTATTAATATTTAAACTACTCAAATGGTCAATTACCATTACATAAATTCGCCCAACCCATTATTTAAATAAATTACTTAAATAAATTAACTTTCAAAAATACATTATATATTTATTTTTGATTTATAGATTCAAAAATCTAATTTTTATAAAGCTCTTCTTCATTTAAAATCCTTACATACTTCCCTTTTGGAACCATATATGTACTTATTTAAAATAAGTTAATACAGATTCAAAATTCCCTAACATAAATTCTTCAACAAAAATTAAATACTCCTATATATCTCCAAATCATATATACATTAAATTAAAATGGTATGCAAGTATATTTAAACTAGACAGTAGGTTCCAGTATAAATTTTAAACAAATTATTTTTAACCCTTGCTGTAATTTCTGGTAAGTGAAAAAAAATGATCTTTAAATAAATTTAAAGATTCAAACTTGAATAACATTGTATTTAAATGTTTAAGAGTTAAATTACCTTTACTGCATCTCAACACCACAGCCCTCCCCCACTGCCGACGCTCTGGTATGCCCATCAAGAAAGATCAAATCGAACATGCCTCTTCCCCCCTTCCATGTCATCTTCAACGTCGACGCCAACCTCACATACGCGACGTGAAACCCACCTGCGATGACGCCGAGTCCACCTTTCAGATTGCAAACGTAATCGATCCACTTTCTGTGCATCGATCCTACCTCCACTTTCGAAAGGCCTTGAATCGATTTTTGATCAGTCGTCGTTGCTTAAACGAACATGGCGCACTCAACCTTCATCGTTTCCAGCTTCAACACTCACGAGTAGCCCGATACGAGACCATCGCGACTCAATAGGCTTTAATATTCGAATGATTTCTTCGAATGAGGGCTTCGATTCGATTTCGATGAAGAAGATTGCTCGGCTCGGGTATTGAATCGCGATCAAGTATCGCTTCCACGATGGGAACGTTAGAGAACGAAGAAATTACCAGCTTCGTTTATTTTTTTTATTTTTTTTATTTCTGCCATTTTGATTCGAGAATGCTTAAAGGAAAAGGAGGTGAATTGTTTTTGAACGAAACAGTACAGTTTTCTTAAGGCAGGGGAGGACAGGGAGACACGATGGGATGGTAGCGTGTAAAGAAAGCTTTGCGTGGAAAATATCTAGCTATAGTAATTTGAAATGAAACGAAAAAGTATTGACGGGATGCAATTAAAGCTGAAAGAAGATTTGAGTTGATCGATATTATTTCATTTAAATTCAATTTGTCTCTATATAAATTTTCAACGCGTTTATATATCGTGTGCCCACATAACAACTCCAAATGCTACGAAAATTGAAACCCGATAATAATTCAATATCACGGATCCAATGGAACTGGTTTCGTCAAATTCCGAGACTGTCCCTCGGAAGGTTATTTTTAAATTCAAATTTAAACAGTATATTTTTAAAACTGAACAAATCATTTTCAAATTTAATTTCAACACTTCTATTATTTCCAGTATCATTTATATGAATTTTACGAGCTTTCAAAATATTTTTTTAATTAGCTTAGAATACCGGATTTACTATTTTATCCAACTTCAAATAATTCTAATTTAATAGTTAAATTACTCAATAAACAGCGATATTTGAAATTTTAGTAAATAATTAACCTCTGAATATTTAAAATTAATTAAATATTCCAATTTCAAATATACAAAAATTCCGGGTCGTCACACCCGGCTTAACCGAATAATGAGCGTTTGTTTTAAAAACAAATTCAAGTGCCATTTGAAAGGCAAATATTGATAGTCGGTTATTTAACTATCAACAACATTCACAATAATCAACCAATTTAAATAATTTTTCCAAATTATTAAATTTCAAATATCTTCGCGAGATATGGTTTACACTTCAACCATTTGAAAACAAATTTCAAATCACTTTCATTTAAACCAATTAAATAAATCCTTATCGATTTATTTCAAATTCACATTCCAAATTTGTAAATTTATTTCCACACTTTAAAAATAAATCAATGTTTATTTTAAAAAAATTTCCCTTTCCTTTATAAATTCCATTTTGAATTTACATTCCCAAATATTCACTTTTTATACGGTTTTCAAATCGATTTCTCAAATATTCACTTTCAACTCCAAATCAACTTTCAAATGGATTTCCAGATTTATTTCAACACCAAATCAATTACAAATTGATTTCTAAGTTTATTTCCAATTTCCAAATTATTTGCAAATCGATTTCTAAATTTATTTCAACAAAAATCAATTTTCATTCAACATGAAATAAATTTTCATATCGATTTCTCAAATATTTATTTTTAAATACCTAATCAATTATCAATTTGATTTCTAGAAATTTATCACCTTTTAAAATTAATTCATTTATCTCTTTCAAACCATTTTAAATTCCATTTTAAATAAATTTCCAACTTTCGAATAATACTATTCCAAATCCATTTATAAAATCTTTTCCCATATTTTAGAAATAATTCGATAAGATTTCGAAAATCAACTCTATGCTTTTAAAATTCCTTCTTTTAAATTCACCCAATTCTTTCAAAAGAATTTACTTCAAATTTCCAACTTTAATTTCAAAAATCCAATTTTATTTATTTCTGGTATCCAACGATACGAAAAATACATTCGGCTAAATTTTAGCCTTCAACAAATTTAATCATCGATATAATCATTCACAGATTATAAATAAATCATCACACAACATATGAAACAAATTCATACAACATATGAAACAAATTCATATAATTTGAGGAATCCAGTTGGATCCCTCCTGTAACAGCCCGCAAATCCGTACCCCTTGAATTGACATTAATCTCCATTAATGAACTCAAGAAGAACGGAAATATGAACCATTTGAGTTAAGAAGAAGAGGTAGAAGAAGAAAATAGAGAACAACAACATCATAATCTCACATCGCAGCAGAATAAAATATAATAGATAACAACTGATCTTTACACAAAAACTATATCTGTTTTACACAATACATCATCAGAGTACACATAACATACAACTGGACAATAATCATATCATGTCCTCAATACAACTGAATGTACAGCAATCTACACAGCGGAATATACATACACAAATACGGAAGATACGTCTCGCCAACCAGCTCGTCTCTTGAGCTCCACAGCATCATATCCAGAACTTGTTTATCTCGGTCCGACCCGAGCATCATATAAAACAACACCCGAGTCAGTCTGGAATACCAGTGTGAGAAAATCACACTCAAGTTTATTATTAAGGTTTCAAAATCCTTTGAAAATAAAAGCATCTCGTAAGACCACGCCATAAATAAACATGTCGGGGTTTTCCCTTATGATAGCTAAAACACTTTCTTATCAAATCCCCTGATATTATAATAGTGTCTATATACAAATACTTATTCAAATAGCTGAAATTGTTACATCTATTAAATTCCAGCATACTAGCCACAATCATGGGTAATACAAACAAATACCGTACAAGGCACGTAGGGAGAATGGATTTCCATCAATGACTAGGCACTGGGGTACCACCTGTCACAATACATGGCCTAGATCACAGTACCGGGGACCCACCCTAAGTCCCCTACAACATAAGGCCGGAAATATCCCTTACTGGATAATTCCGAATAAAATCACCACACGGTTGTGATCAGCAACCGCACAACTAAGCCGAAATAAAAAGGGACATCTAGACAGGGATGACCTTACTCTCAAGTGGGGGCTACCCATGAAGCCTTGCTGCATAACCCCTGATTTTCAGTCATTCCCGGTTAGTGAGGCTTGAGGCTAAGCGTTACCTTTTAGAACATATCCCTTAGAATGCCCATCGTCCGTTGACGATGTTCGGAAAGCATTCATCCATACAAGTCCGTCCTAGGTCCGAACGGAACCGAAGGCACTATTCCTACTACAACCATTTTGGAAATATCCTCAGGATTAGTAGCGACTAGCCCTTGCACTTCACTGCTCCATCTTCGACTCCGAAATCGTTTCCACAAAACGTACAAACCGGATCGAAGTGGTTTTCGGGAAAAACTCCCGATCCCGGTCTCTTCGAAACGATCAGCGCATTGGCCAATATTGATAGTCGGTTATTTAACTATCAATTAACATTCACAAACATCCATCAAACAATAAATAATACTCCCAAATTATTTATTTATCTCAAAATATCTTCGCAAGACATATTTTTATTTTCAAACCCCTTTGAAACAATTCCAAAACAGTTTCCTTCCACGGAATGCATTTCCCAAATATTTATTTCCACTGAATCACCAACTACAAAATACTTTTAGATTTTAAAATAATTTAAAAACACTTTATTATAAATATACTTTATCACATTGAAATTTAAAACTACTTTTAATACTTTACTAAAATATATACTTTAAGAATATTTAAAATAAAACCACTTTATAAATATAAACTAAATTTCTCTTTTTAACACAATACTAAGTCACTTTTATATAATTATTACAATAATAGGTTTTGAAAATCTTACTTTGGGATTTAACATTTAGGAATAATCAATTTTCTAAAACATGCTTTTTAAAACACAATTAGACTTTTAACTTATATTTAAATTTCTTTGAAAACGTACTTGGCTATCCAAGGAAATACACTTCACTTCACATCTTTTAAAATAAATCGACATTTATTTTTAAACCAATTCATATCCCTTTATAAATTCCCACCTTGAATTTATATTTTCAAATATCCACTGATATTTTATTTTACTTTATAAACACAGTTTATGAATTCCAAAATCTCACTTCTCTTTAAAATTTCAATTCCAAATTCTTTAATCAATTTACAATTGATTTCCAACTCACTTCACTTGAAATAATTGTTTTAACTTACTTCATTTATTTCAAAATATATTAACTTTTAGATTTATTTCTTTATTATGAGTTAAAACCCCTTTTTAACTGGAAATACCAATTTCAAATTTCCAAAACTCCTTATTTATCCTCAAATTAAATTTATTCCTTGAATTTAAAAATAGATTCTTTTATCTTTAAAATAATATCACTTTAGTTTAAAACTTATTATTCCCCTGTTAATTCAAATCCCCTTTTCCCATATTTGTTAAAATTTTGAAATCGCTTTTATTTCTTTTACAATTCATTATTTAATTTATTCAAATTCACTGGAATTATTTCACTTAAATTTTACTCTTTTATTTCTTTCCAAAAATCCCAATTCAATATATTTTGGTAACTCCTTTTACTGAAATATTCAATCCAACCATATCATCCAATATTTCAATTACCAATAAAATCATCACAGGATATCAATATTCATAACACAGAATATTAAATAATCTAAATAATTTTGAGGAATCTAGTTGGATCCCTCCAACCTGTTTCCCTGCATCCACAGATGTTAGAACAATACCAATTCCACTTCGAGATGGAATATCGAGGTATATGGGTTTTATAAAATATCATCCGCTATTATGCGGCGCATAGGGTCTCATCCGCTATATAATGCGGGAAAACAATCACTCCAATATATACTATGTACTACTAGATATATATATATATAGCACATTAACAATTCAATCATTCAATAAATTATTTAAATTTAACCATTTAAATTTAAATTAGCCAGATGAGTGAGATTAACTCACCTTTGACCTTTAATTTGCAATCTGATCCAAACCGGCTTGTCCCTTCACGATTTTAGACCTTATATCAACATTATATAATTTATCATCTCAGAAAGTCTAAAAATAATTTACCATTTAATAAATTAAATTGACCAAAAATTTAACTTAAACTAATCATTTGGTTGTTTTCCTTTTTTTATTATATACTTCTTTTTACTAACATTAACTAAACCAATATATTTTAATAAAAAGGTTCAATAAGTTACAGCAGGTGTATTATATTTTTTTTCCTCTTTATCCAAAATATATATATATATATATGTCAAACCCAGTTAGTACCAAGTAGGTGAATTTATATACCTTGCGGTTATATCTATATACATAGCTGATTAACATAAAAAATGTTTCATATCCTGTTGTAAATCTTCTAATGAGTGAAATAGAAATCAACAATTAATTTATCAATTTAATTTCAGTGACATTAAATTTAAAAATGTTGAAAATTTAAATCACCTTAACTCACCTTAACTCATAGGAAAACAAAGTCAACGCCTCCTCGTTCGAATGGTCTGTCATACTCGTGCTCGCCGATTTGAGATCGATCCACCTACCTCAAAGAGAAACTGCCATCACCACGAACTACCGTCCCTCTCCCAAAATCAACTGTGACATTGCATCTCGAGTTCGATCTCGAGCCACTTCTACCTCCAGTCCCGAGTCGCCAAACCACACGCGCTTGCCTGCAACCACCAAAATGCCTCGTGACCTCGACTTCGAGCCCCAGGAACCCCAAATCCTACAGCCTCAACGAAGCCGCCATCACTCGTCTCTTTCTCCTTTCGTGAATTTCGAATTAGATTTGAGGGGAGGAAGGAAATCGACCATGAATTGGTTTGAACAGAAGAAGAGAAGAGGGGAAACTCGAGCGGCCATTAATTTGAAAGAAGCCCACCATTTTTTTTTGATTTCGAACGAAAACAATTTCGTTCTATTAATTTTGCTCGGCCATTATATTTCAAAGCTCTCTGCTCTGATATTTTGAAAAGGTCGGCTATGAAATGAAATGAAGGGGAAAAAGTGATATTCGAAAGGAAGTTTGCATGTGGAAATATACTTGCTACAGTGATTTGAGATGAAGTGATAGAGTTCTGATGTGAATTTAATTTGACCAGCCAATAAAGTATTTATTATATTGAATTTGATATAAATTTCAGCGCGTTTATATAACGTACGCTCACACAACAACTCCAAATAATACGAAAATTGAAATCCGATAATAATACAATATTACGGATCCAATGGAACTGGTTTCGTCGAATTCCGAGACTGTGCCCCGGAAGGCTATTTTTAAATATCGATTTAAACGATATATTTTTAAAACTGAACAAAACACCTTTAAATTCAAATTTAAAAGTTCTATCACCTTCAGTATTATTAATATGAATTTTACGAGCTTCCAAAATATTTTTAATTAGCTTAGAATACCAGATTTACTATTTTATCCAACTTCAAATAATTTAATTTAATAATTAAATCACCCAAAAACAACGATATTTGAAATATAAGTTAATAATTAATCTCTGAATAATTTAAAATAATTAAATATTCCAATTTCAAATATACAAAAATTTCGGGTCGTCACATTCTTCCCCCCTTAAAAGAATTTCGTCCCCGAAATTACTAGTTAGGAAGAATGGTTCAATACCCTTTACTATTTTCCAATCCAAATAGTTTTAACCACATCCCAAAACCAACACCTTTAACAATACCCAAAACAAATCTTTTTATCAAAGATACACTAATCCTCATTCTAACTTTTCCACTTATCCACAGGTTCAAACAACATTACTTACTTAACAATTCAAATTTTAAATTCAAAACCAACTTTGAATTATCAAAATTTCTCAAAAAATTTTCTAACTCCCTAAATTCCCGAAAAATTTCGCCAGCGTCTCCTTTGCGCGGCTAGCTCGGTACTACTACAAAAATGCCTCTACAGGCCCCCAGATTCCAAAAGAAAACAAAATGCCAAGTGGCAAAATCAAAACCCAATCAAATTTCATACAAAAATTCAAATACTTACCTTTTTGTTGGGGCATTTAAATTTATCTTCTGAAATCAAACATCAATTCCCTTTCTGCTTTTAAAACACATGTACCTTACTAAGTAATAATATCCAATTACAAGTTTCAAAATCATTTTATTTAGCTCGTTACACAATTTCAATTGATTATCCATTATATCAATTTTCATTTATTCTCATTCATTTTGATTGTTATTCACTTTTCCACCATTATCCCATTTCACAACTTCAGTTTTAATCTCCACTTAATTATTTACTTAGGAAAAATTTTCTCAATACCGATTTACTTAAGTATTTCATCCTTCATTCCTTAAGTTCAATATATTTTCCTTATATTGCACTTTACTTTACTTAACTACTGAAGTTTATATCAATTTTGTAACAAACCGTATTTTTATGGATCGAAACATCGTAAAACAGTTGTTATTAGACTGTTGTATTGATAAGTCATCTAGAGTTTAGGTCGACTAGAGCTTAGGTCGTATAGAACATAAGCCGTGTGTAGCTTAGGTCGTCTGGAAGATAAGTCATGTGGTGGCTTAGGTTGTGGGGGTTTTTAGGTCATAGGTCGTGAGAGTTAGGTCGTGGACGACCTAAGGAAATCAGCCTATAAATCGGCGGGTTCTTCTTCATTTTTGGGATCCGGATTTTGAAGCGACAAAGTGCTGCCATTTTGAGAGCTCGAGTTCTACACTTCTTCACTTCTTTCCTCCACTCTAATCTTGTGATTCCTTCCATCCAAATCGACGATCAAGATCGAAGATCCAAGAGCTAAAGTTGAAGATCTTCATCCATCGAAGAAAGATTTCATCGATTGAAGCGGAGTTTTGATAGATCGAGTTAGATTCTTCGCTGTCCAAATCTGAAGTGTGTTGCTTTTGAGTTGTTTAGGAGATTCGGTGAGTGGTGATTATCTCTCACACGGATCCAAAGGAGTATATCGGATTGATGGCTTGATTTGGTGTTAAAATAGTGATTTCCATGCATTTTCCTAAACCTAAGTATAGATCTATTGTTCATGATGATTTGACATCCATTTTACTACATGTTAATCTATGCAAGTTCATTCATCAAGTTGTAGGGATATTGTTCATGATTCTTACTTGTTAGATTTGGACTCTTTATTTACAATATTTCCATTTTAGTTATAATTGTTTATTTGATCATGTTTGAATGCTTGATTACTTGGATTAATGTTTGACTTGATTGATTGTTGTAAATTAGTAGATTGATGATTTGATTTAGACAAGTTAGTCGAAGATGATTCAAAAGCTAAGGGAAAGGCTCTTGAATTGGAAAAGCTGCTCGTGGCATATGTGGCGGATGATGAAGCTCATATGGATAGATTTGTTGATGTTGAGATGAGGCTTTGCTATGATGAGATGAAGTGAAGCATGATGTGAGATAGCCTTGGTTTAGTCCATACGGGATCATTCCAAGCATGTTGAAGACTCGGTGATATGGTTCGAGTTTGAGGATAATGGTTGGCTCGAGAGGCGCTTGAGCTAGTATGAGAATAGTCGTCGAGGAGGATGACTAGAAGGCTGAGATTTCATCGTTGTTGAAGGTTCTAGCAGGCTCAAAGAAAGAGTACGTTGGGCAGATTCGATAGTCCCTAAAGACTATGATTTGTAGTCGAGTACTCTTGGCAGATTCGATAGTCCTAAGAACGGGCTGCGACGACGTGCGGAGTTCTGTCTAGAACCGGGGTTTCCATTAGCCCTTGACGGACGGCTGAAAGAATGTGCCGTTCATTCAATTAACGGTGATATTGAGGCAATGATAACAGTGATAGCCGGAGTCATGGATGTTTGGTTGTATCGTCATTCGGTCTCAAGCGCGGTATTTTCTGGGTGCTTATCTGATCTTGGTTTAGGCCTTGGGGGTTTGTACTTGGAAAACATCGCCCTTGACTCGAGTGATAATTGCTTTACTTTAAATATCTGCTTTGCTATGTTTATTTCTGCTTAGTGTGTCTGGGGGCTATCACTGTAGAAAGAGGTGGAGTGGGAGGGTTGGATTCCTATTCCTTTTACCTTTATGCTCTTTTGGTATGTTGTTAGTTAATTTACTGCTCACTAAGACTGTTGTCTGACTCAAGGTTTTATGTTCAACTCTTATTACCTTGAGCTGTTCATCCATTTTGGAATGGGCAGACTAGGTAGCAGGTGACAGGTGCTATTCTTAGTGACCAACGATGCTGATGACGAAGACGAGCTGGAGGCTTGCGTATTATTTTCTTACTATATGTACTGGTTGTTCCGCTGCTTGTATAATTCTCTGAGTGATATGTAGTGAGGCTTGATGTATTGACTATTCAGATGTTTGTATTCAACTATTATGAAGCTTAATTGATGAGATTTTATTTTGTGAAGCTTCACTATATATATTCTCTACTGTATTTTTATCCTTGCGCTGTGAGTAATACGATAGATTCTGCTATTTTAATTTACCTTGGCAATCGTCCATGGCTGCCTGGCACACCTTTCAGCGCAATATTCCTATGTTTAGTGCAGAGGTCATGGACGGTCGTCACATTTGGTATTAGAGCTTTGGTTAATCGATTTTACCCAATGCTTGCTGACGTAACTACGTATGAGAGACGTAATTGTATTTTGATGGATGATTACTACATATATAATATAGTAATTTAGAATGATTTGAACCCCTTATGCAGTTGTTTCTCAAGGTGTGCTGATCATTTCTTTTATAGATATTAAGAATGAGTCGAAGAGGTAGACCAGCTGCTAGGGAAGGCCGTGCTACTGAAGGGGCTATAGATTATGCTGCTATGTTCGAGGCTATGATGACTTCGATCATGAGAAGGATGCCAGCTCCGGGGCCATCTGTAGATGTTGGAGTTCAAGTTCAAACTCCAAGACCGGTGGATTTCCCTAAGCTGTGTAAAGATTATACTACTCTTGGAGGAAAGGTTTTCTTGGGAACAGAGGAAACCATTGAAGTCCAGAGGTGGATAGATGCTTGTAGAAGGATCTTTGGTGACTTGGGAATCGAGGATGCAACCAAAAGGAAGCTCGCATCAAGACAGCTTCAAGGAAGAGTTTCTGATTGGTGGAACTCTATCACCATTGATACTCCGGAGGAAGAAATTACTTGGGAGCAATTCCAAGCCAGATTTGAAGCTAAGTTCATTTCTACAGCTCAGAAATCTGTTCTGTTCAAGAAATTTGTGGAGCTCAAGCAAGGTGGAAGACTAGTTCTTGAGTATGTTTCTGAGTTCGAAGCTTTGTCCAAGTATGCCCGGTCATATATTGAATCTCCTTATCAGAAGAACGAGAATTTTGTGACAGGCTTGGACAGTTATCTTGGGAGACAGTTGGTGGATCATTTGGATGATCCATTTGAGAAGCTTGTAGAGAAGGCTCTTAGGCACGAGAATCTGTTTCCTAAAGAAGGGTCTGTTGTTGCTGTGACCAAGGTTTTAAATCTCCCCGAGATCAGCCGAGAAGAAAATCCGAGATATTAGCCAAAATCCGAGATTTGGCAGCTTGGTTAGTTATAAGTCTTTTAAATATCGCCCGAGACAGCCAAGGTATTTGCCCGAGATATTGGCCAAAATCCAAGATTTGAAACCTTGGCTGTGACCAAGGAAGAATCTAAACCACAGCAGGGTGGAAACAAGAAGAGGAAGCAGCAGCAGCAAAAGGGTAAGGATGGTCAAAAGAAGCCGAAGGGTGAAGTGACCTGCTACAATTGTCATCAGAAGGGCCATTTCTCCAGAGAGTGTAAGAATCCAAAGGTGCCGGTGAAGTGCCGCAACTGTGACAAGCTGGGGCATATTAGGAAGAATTGTCCAAAACCGCGGAAGGACAAGCAGATTGTGCAAGCTTATGCTTTGGGGGCTGTTCCATCATCTTCAAAAGCTCCTACCGCTGAAGAGAAAGGAAAGAGTGTGGTGGTTCAGGGTACTCTTTCCATATGTGGTGTTCCAGTAAAGGTGTTATTCGATACTGGGGCGTCGCATTCTTTTGTTTGTAATGAACTTGTAGGCCGGTTGGGTTCAGAACCGGATATTGTTGATAGGCCATTGGTTGTGACTAATCCAGTTGGGGGTTCGTCTTGTTTGTGTATGTTATGCCGTGGTCTGATTGTATCGAGTCATGATTGCTCTTTTGTTTGTGATTGTTTTGTTCTGAACTTTGCGGGGTTCGGAATTATTTTGGGTATGGACTGGCTTAGGAAATATGCGGCAAACGTTGATTGTGAAAGGTTGGAGGTGACAGTCGAGAATGTGGAGGGGCGAAAGGTTGTGATACGATGTAAGCATGAGGAAGGCGTCTTCATGAGCTTCATGTATTCGCTGGTTGTTCCACGGGATGGACTGTCATCGGTGCCAATCGCTAATGGATTTGAGGATGTCTTTGATGAGGTCAAAGGGTTACCGCCGCATAGGGAGATCGAGTTTCGTATCGATTTAGTTGAAGGAGCCAGACCAGTTGTGATGCCTCTTAGGCGGATGGTGCCTAGGGAATAGCAAGAGTTGAGGGTGCAAGTTGATGATCTTTTGCGGAAAGGATTCATTCGGCGTAGTGTGTCCGAATGGGGTGCACCAGTTGTGTTTGTAACCAAAGCGGATGGATCATTGAGGTTATGTATGGATTATCGTGAGCTGAATAATGTGACTAAGAAGAACAAGTATCCATTGCCGAGAATAGATGACTTGTTTGATCAGCTTCACGAAGCTAAGGTGTTTTCTTAGATGGATTTGGCAACGGGATTTCACCAGTTAAGAGTGGCTAAGGATAGTATGCCGAAGACTGCTTTCAGGACACCATCCGGTTTCTTTGAGTGGCTGGTAATGCCGTTTGGATTGACCAATGCACCAGCATATTTTGTGGATCTTATGAATAGAGTGTTCAAAGATCAGTTGAACAAGTTCGTACTAGTGTTCGTGGATGATATTTTGATTTATTCCATAACTAAAGAAGAGCACAAGACGCACTTGCGTATTGTTTTGGAAATATTACGGAAACATCAGCTGAAGGCTAAGTTTTCGAAGTGTCACTTCTGGAAGAGCGAAGTGAGGTTCTTAGGTCATATTATCTCTGGAAGCGGAATAGCGGTTGATCCCGCCAAGATAGCAGCAATCCAGGATTGGGGTAGACCTAAGAATGCATCTGATGTGAGAAGTTTTCTTGGATTAGCAAGATACTATCGTCGATTTATCAAAGACTTTTCCAAGGTAGCTGCATCATTAACAGGATTGGCGAAAAAGAATCAAGTATTCAGATGGGATGCTAAGTGTGAGCAAGCTTTTGGAATCCTGAAAGAGCGACTGACAAGTGCTCCTGTTTTGACTATTCCAAGTGGAAATGATGAGATGGTGGTTTACACCGATGCATGGGGTACTGGACTTGGAGCAGTGTTGATGCAGAAGGGTAAAGTTGTTGCGTATGCAAGTCGACAACTAAAGCCGCATGAAAGGAATTATCCGACTCATGATTTGGAGTTGGCGGCGATTGTATTTGCTCTGAAGATGTGGAGACATTACCTATTGGGAGTTCGATTCGAGTTGTTTATAGATCATAAGTCGTTGAAGTATCTTTTCTCCCAAAAGGATTTGAATCTTCGGCAGCAACGATGGATAGAGTTTTTGGCATCATATAATTTTAGTATAGCCTATACTCCGGGAAAGGGTAACGCAGTGGCAGATGCGTTAAGTCGAAGACATGTAGGATTAGGAGCCATGTTTTCAGAATGGAAGAATCTCGAGTATTTGTCTGGATTTGACATCAGGCCCAGAGGTGAAGTGGAACCTGAGATGTTGGCAAACTTATCGATAAGACCGACTCTTGTGGAAAGAATTGGCGAGAGCCAAAAGCGAGACGATAAGCTTGTCAAGATTATCCATGATTTGGAATTTGGATTGGACCTAGAAAAGGATAAAGGATTCGAGGTCGATCGAGAGGGTTGGCTTCGGAAGCAAGGACGACTAGTTGTTCCCGATATAGATGAATTGAGAGATGAAGTTCTGATAGAAAGTCATCACTCGAAGTTGACAATTCATCCAGGTGGAAATAAGATGTATCGGGATATGAAGAGAGCCTATTACTAGGAAGGTATGAAAAAGGATGTTGGAAATTTTATTTCCAAGTGCATGAACTGCCAGTTGGTAAAAGCCGAGCAAAAGAAGCCCAGTGGATTGCTTCAGCCATTAGAAGTTCCTACATGGAAGTGGGAGCAAATATCGATGGATTTCATCGACGGGTTTCCTAGAACCAGAGCGGGAAATGAAGGGATTTGGGTCATCGTAGCTTGTTTGACTAAAAGTGCAAGATTCATTCCTGTTCGACCAACTAGGACTGCATCGAAGTTGGCTGAGCTGTATGTTAAGTGGATAGTTCGATTCCATGGTATTCCGAAGAGTATAGTGAGCAATCGAGACGCATTGTTCACTAGTGGATTTTGGAAGAGCTTTCAGGAAGTTTTGGGAACCGAGCTGTGTTTGAGTACAGCTTATCACCCCCAAACAGATGGTCAGACCGAGAGAGTCAACCGAGTTTTGGAAGATCTTCTTAGAGCTTGTGTTTTAGATTTCGGAGGATCATGGGAAGATCACCTTCATTTGGTGGAATTTTCGTATAATGACAGTTACCAGTCAAGCATTGGTATGGCACTGTAAGAGGCATTGTATGGAAGACCGTGTAACTCTCCGACATGTTGGTTAGAAATAAGGGAAAAGTTGATACTTGGGACAGAAATGATTCGACAGACTTCAGATTGCATAGAAATCATTCGACAACGAATGAGGGTAGCCCAAGACTGTCAGAAAAGTTATGCCGATAAGCGTCGTAAGGATTTGGAATTTGACGTAGGTGATTTGGTTTTTGTGAAGATTTCTCCACTGAAGAATGTTATTCGATTCGGGAAGAAAGGAAAATTGACTCCGAGATTTGTTGGACCATTTCCGATCATCGAGCGAATTGGAAAGCTCGCCTATAAATTGGAGTTTACCAGAAAAGATGTCGGGTGTGCACAATGTTTTTCATGTATCGTATCTACGGAAGTATGTGCATGACTCGAATACAGTGGTTTCTGCTGATAGCTGTGAAGATTTCGAGATTGATCCAGTCGATAAGAGACCTCGTAAGCCGCTTCGTGTTGTGGAAACTGACATGAAACAGCTTAGGAGGAAGGTAGTTAAGTTGCTCAAGATACAATGGAGTGATGATGTTAACGACTGTACATGGGAGGTGGAAGAGAGGATGAAGGCAGCTCATCCTGAACTCTTCAAGGTACGGCCATAAGGTGTCGTGGCATCTCACGACATTGTAACTTGTTCTAAATTTAGAATTCTGCATGCTAGGTTAGAATTGGATGCATAGTTTGTTGATTGCTATGGATGGTAGGCATGCAGAATAGCTTTTGATTGCTCTTGTTTGTTTGGAATTTCGGGGGCGAAATTCCTAAGGGGGAGAGAATGTAACGACCCGTATTTTTACGGATCCAAACATCGTAAAACAGTTGTTATTAGACTGTTGTATTGATAAGTCTTCTAGAGTTTAGGTCAACTAGAGCTTAGGTCGTATAGAACATAAGCCGTGTGTAGCTTAGGTCATCTGGAAGATAAGTCATGTGGTGGCTTAGGTCGTGGGGGTTTTTAGGTCATAGGTCGTGAGAGTTAGGTCGTGGACGACCTAAGGGGGCGGACGACCTAAGGAAATCAACCTATAAATAGGCAGGTTCTTCTTCATTTTTGGGATCCGGATTTTGAAGTGACGAAGTGCTGCCATTTTGAGAACTCGAGTTCTACACTTCTTCACTTCTTTCCTCCACTCTAATCTTGTGATTCCTTCCATCCAAATCGAAGATCAAGATCGAAGATCCAAGAGCTAAAGTTGAAGATCTTCATCCATCGAAGAAAGATTTCATCGATTGAAGTGGAGTTTTGATAGATCGAGTTAGATTCTTCGCTGTCCAAATCTGAAGTTTGTTGCTTTTGAGTTGTTTAGGAGATTCGGTGAGTGGTGATTATCTCTCACATGGATCCAAAGGAGTATATCAGATTGATGGCTTGATTTGGTGTTAAAATAGTGATTTCCATGCATTTTCCTAAACCTAAGTATAGATCTATTGTTCATGATGATTTGACATCCATTTTACTACAAGTTAATCTATGCAAGTTCATTCATCAAGTTGTAGGGATATTGTTCATGATTCATACTTGTTAGATTTGGACTCTTTATTTACAATATTGCCATTTTAGTTATAATTATTTATTTGATCATGTTTGAATGCTTGATTACTTGGATTAATGTTTGACTTGATTGATTGTTGTAAATTAGTTGATTGATGATTTGATTTGGACAAGTTAGTCGAAGATGATTCAAAAGCTAAGGGAAAGGCTCTTGAATTGGAAAAGCTGCTCGTGGCATATGTGGCGGATGATGAAGCTCATATGGATAGATTTGTTGATGTTGAGATGAGGCTTTGCTATGATGAGATGAAGCGAAGCATGATGTGAGATAGCCTTGGTTTAGTCCAGACGGGATCATTCCAAGCATGTTGAAGACTCGGTGATATGGTTCGAGTTTGAGGATAATGGTTGGCTCGAGAGGCGCTTGAGCTAGTATGAGAATAGTCGTCAAGGAGGATGACTAGAAGGCTGAGATTTCATCGTTGTTGAAGGTTCTAGCAGGCTCAAAGCAAGAGTACGTTGGGAAGATTCGATAGTCCCTAAAGACTATGATTTATAGTCGAGTACTCTGGGCAGATTCGATAGTCCTAGGCACGGGCTGCGACGACGTGCGGAGTTCTATCTAGAACCGGGGTTTCCATTAGCCCTTGATGGACGGCTGAAAGAATGTGTCGGTCATTCAATTAACGGTGATATTGAGGCAATGATAACAGTGGTAGCCAGAGTCATGGATGTTTGGTTGTATCGTCATTCGGTCTCAAGAGCGGTATTTTCTAGGTGCTTATCTGATCTTGGTTTAGGCCTTGGGGGTTTGTACTTGGAAAACATCGCCCTTGACTCGAGTGATAATTGCTTTACTTTAAATATCTGCTTTGCTATGTTTATTTCTGCTTAGTGTGTCTGGGGGCTATCACTGTAGAAAGAGGTGGAGTGGGAGGGTTGGATTCCTATTCCTTTTACCTTTAGGCTCTTTTGGTATGTTGTTAGTTAATTTACTGCTCACTAAGACTGTTGTCTGACTCAAGGTTTTATGTTCAACTCTTATTACCTTGGGCTGTTCATCCATTTTGGGATGGGCAGACTAGGTAGCAGGTGACAGGTGCTGTTCTTAGTGACCAACGATGCTGATGACGAAGACGAGCTGGAGGCTTGCGTATTATTTTCTTACTATATGTACTGGTTGTTCCACTGCTTGTATAATTCTCTGAGTGATATGTAGTGAGGCTTGATGCATTGACTATTCAGATGTTTGTATTCAACTATTATGAAGCTTAATTGACGAGATTCTATTTTGTGAAGCTTTACTATATATATTCTCTATTGTATTTTTGTCCTTGCGCTGTGAGTAATACGATAGATTCTGCTGTTTTAATTTACCTTGGCAATCGTCCATAGCTGCCTGGCACACCTTTCAGTGCAATATTCCTATGTTTAGTGCAGAGGTCATGGGCGGTCGTCACACATTTCTATTCATTGCGTCTTTACAATTCCATTTGAATTCAATTTACTTCAAGCTTTGTATATTGAATTTATTCATCATTATCTTAAAGTCTAATTTCATATCATTTGTCGATAGTGAACATTTCCAAAAATTTCAAAAATTTTCTAACTCCTAAAATTTTTGGAAAATTTTGGCAGAGTCCCCTTTATATGGAGGAGCTTTTGCAATTTGACAAAAGAGATAAATATATATACATCGACCCACACGGTTGGAAAAACCAAAATAGTTCATATTTCCTATTTTTATTGCATAGGCGTACCTTTATTTAGCATTTTAAACAAGCGGCTTGTAAATTTAGCATTTTGCGCGGTCACACCCAGCCAAACGCTTCTCGGTACCTGTACTTACTCAATTAAACAAGTAAGTGCTAGATATACAAAGTTTATTAACATTTCACTTAACTTCAATAGCTAACACATGCATTTCCTAAGCAACATGCACTAAACACTTTCCGTGAGTAACTTATATGATTTCAAAACTAATTCACTTGCTTTCAACCAATTCATATGTCCTTTCGTTCAATGTTAATGGCTCACAATTCAATTTATACTTAATTCCATTCTATCTTAATTTCCACATTCAACTCATTCACGCCTCATTTAATTCAACTAATCATTCTTTAAAGTAGTTTCACCTACCAATTTATTTTTAAATCTCAAATGAAAGTTTATATGCAAACTTTACATCCTTTAGTTTCTTCGAATAAATTCTTAAATTTTCACTTCCAAGTTGCATTTTATTTATTACACAAGTTTAACTCCACGAAATCCATTGTCAACTTATAATTCAAATTTATTTAACCAACCAGGATTTCATTATCATATTTAATCATCTAATTTATCTCAATTTAGTGCTTATTTATTTCACTTCGAAGTTTTATTGGTCACAACTTATTTATATCCATACTTCCATCCATTATAATCAAGTCCATTCACACTTTTTCTTTTAACTAAGGATTATATTTTATTTCTTGTTAAGCAAGGATTTAATTTCATTTAATATTCTTCCATTATCCAATTTCAGTTCATTTACTTACAATTATAAATTTATCTATTCATTCATAAATTTATTTGCAACCAATAAATTTTATTTCCAAACATTATTTATTTTAGTCCATTTGAACTGATTCTACACTTCATTTTTACACAATTTCAAATCAAACACCATCCAATATTCAATTCCATTTCATTTGCATACCATATAAATCAATCAGTTACTTACTAATTTTAATTCCAATACTTTGTTTAATTTAGTCCAACCTGACTAATTGCCCATTCCATAAAATCCAACACAATTTAAACTTAATTCCAGTATTCAGTTTCCAATTTACTTACTTATAAATTTAAATAAATTTCATTCTTCTTTACTTACTAGATTCAATTACATTCCATTTCCATTTAAATTTTTAAACTTCTTTAAGTTTCCAACTTATCTACATTCCATTCACAAATCTTTTAACATTCCAAAATTCCCTTTGAAATTACCTATATCAAAATTCCTTGCATTTCTAAAATCAATTCCGACTTTTGCAAACAAACATCAATCCAAGACATCCAGGTAGCAATCCCCCTCTTGGAAACTCGAAAATGAACGCCGTTGATGTCGCGATCATCAACGGAATTATTTTCCAACGACCGAAAAGAGTTCAATGTTTTTACCACTTTAAAATCCCTCAAATATTTTTAAATTCCAAATCTTCCAGATTTCATATCCAATTCAAAAATATTTTCCCAAATACATATATTTTTTCCCAAAACCTTTGAAGACCATTTTCAAATTCAAAGGAATCTAAATTTTCAAAATTTTCAAATTCCAAATCCCTTAAATTTATATTCAAACATTTCTTTGAAAGTTTTATCTCATTTTAATTATTAATCACACTATAATTCACATTTATAGTTTTACATTTACCAATCTCATTTGTGTTTGATTTTGTTTCTTAATGTTTAATTATGATTTCAATTCTTTATTCAATTGTAACTCACATTTATAAACCCATTTATTACATTAATTTATTCCTAAATCTTTGGTTCTATCGTTATTCTCTTATTTTAAATCTTCATTTAGCTGATAATAGTGTAATATTATCATTCCTAACATCCAAGCAACCAATAAATCACAAAAACTTTTCTTTTATATACAAAAATAATTTAGGTAAAATTGTTTCATTTACCCTATTTTAAAATAATATTATGTCGGTTTATCTTGTTTAAGAGTTTAGAAACTCTTATCGATGTCGTGGCATCCCACACATCGACCAGAATCCATAAACACTAAACCGATAAGTCAACACAATATAAAACCATTTTATATTCACTAACAAATACGTGCTCATATCTATTAATACACTCAAACTCATTCTAGAGTACTATGGACTCTATTTAAATGAGTAATCCCACCAGAGCCAAGGTTATCGCCAGCCTAAGCTCCGATACCACTGTAACGGGACGAGCCAGTGGCGACTGGTAGGCTTTGCAACCATCCTAGACCCACCGTGGCATACAGTGATACCTCGAATTTGCTTTTACGGCCAGCCTCTCGACTGTAAGCACCTAGCAAACCAAGCCATGGCCTTATACTACCCAAAAGGGACATGTAGGGGTAAGAGTCTCCCGTTCGCCACCAAACCGCGAAGCGAGAACCCCCTATCATGCTGTAATGAAGCAAACCCGATCCCGGTCTCTTCGAAACGATCAGCGCATTGGCCAATATTGATAGTCGGTTATTAAACTATCAATTAACATTCACAAACATCCATCAAACAATAAATAATTCTCCCAAATTATTTATTTATCTCAAAATATCTTCGCAAGACATATTTCTATTTTCAAACCCCTTTGAAACAATTCCAAAATAGTTTCCTTCCACGGAATGTATTTCCCAAATATTTATTTCCACTGAATCACCAACTACAAAATACTTTTAGATTTTAAAATAATTTAAAAACACTTTATTATAAGTATACTTTATGACATTGAAATTTAAAACTACTTTTAATACATTACTAAAATATATACTTTAAGAATATTTAAAATAAAACCACTTTATAAATATAAACTAAATTTCTCTTTTTAACATAATACTAAGTCACTTTTATATAATTATTACAATAATATGTTTTGAAAATCTTACTTTGGGATTTAACATTTAGGAATAATCAATTTTCTAAAACATGCTTTTTAAAACACAATTAGACTTTTAACTTATATTTAAATTTCTTTGAAAACGTACTTGGCTATCCAAGGAAATACACTTCTCTTCTCATCTTTTAAAAATAAATTGACATTTATTTTTAAACCAATTCATATCCCTTTATAAATTCCCACCTTGAATTTATATTTTCAAATATCCACTGATATTTTATTTTACTTTATAAACCCAGTTTATGAATTCCAAAATCTCACTTCTCTTTAAAATTTCAATTCCAAATTCTTTAATCAATTTACAATTGATTTCCAACTCACTTCATTTGAAATAATTTTCTTAACTTACTTCATTTATTTCAAAATATATTAACTTTTAGATTTATTTCTTTATTATGAGTTAAAACCCCTTTTTAACTGGAAATACCAATTTCAAATTTCCAAAACTCCTTATTTATCCTTAAATTAAATTTAATCCTTGAATTTAAAAATAGATTCTTTTATTCTTTAAAATAATATCACTTTAGTTTAAAACTTATTATTCCCCTGTTAATTCAAATCCCCTTTTCCCATATTTGTTAAAATTTTGAAATCGCTTTTTTCTTCTTTTACAATTCATTATTTAATTTATTCAAATTCACTAGAATTATTTTACTTAAATTTTACTCTTTTATTTCTTTCCAAAAATCCCAATTCAATATATTTTGATAACGCCTTTTACTGAAATATTCAATCCAACCATATCATCCAATATTTCAATTACCAATAAAATCATCACATGATATCAATATTCATAACACAGAATATTAAATAATCTAAATAATTTTGAGGAATCCAGTTGGATCCCTCCAACCTAATTCCCTGCATCCACAGATGTTAGCACAATACCAATTCCACTTCGAGGTGGAATATCGCAGTATATGGGTTTTATAAAATATCACCCGCTATTATGCGGCGCATAGGGTCTTATCCGCTATATAATGCGGGAAAACAATCACTCCAATATATACTATGTACTACTAGATACATATAGCACATCAACAATTCAATCATTCAATCAATTATTTAAATTTAACCATTTAAATTTAAATTAGCCAGATAAGTGAGATTAACTCACCTTTGACCTTTAATTTGCAATCCGATCCAAACTGGCTTGTCCCTTTACGATTTTAGACCTTGTATTAACATTATATAATTTATTAATCATCTCAGAAAGTCTACAAATAATTTACCATTTAATAAATTAAGTTGACCAAAAATTTAATTTAAACTAATCATTAGGTTGTTTTCCTTCTTTTTATTATATACTTCTTTTTACTAACATTAACTAAACCAATATATTTTAATAAAAAGGTTCAATAAGTTACAGCAGGTGTATTATATTTTTTTCCTCTTTATCCTACATATATATATATATATATATGTCAAACCCAGTTAGTACCAAGTAGGTGAATTTATATACCTTGCGGTTATATCTATATACATAGCTGATTAACATAAAAAATGTTTCATATCCTGTTGTAAATCTTCTAATGAGTGAAATAGAAATCAACAATTAATTTATCAATTTAATTTCAGTGACATTAAATTTAAAAATGTTGAAAATTTAAATCACCTTAACTCACCTTAACTCATAGGAAAACAAAGTCAACGCCTCCTCGTTCGAATGGTCTGTCATACTCGTGCTCGCCGATTTGAGATCGATCCACCTGCCTCAAAGAGAAACTTCCATCACCACGAACTACCGTCCCTCTCCCAAAATCAACTGCGACATCGCATCTCGAGTTCGATCTCGAGCCACTGCCACCTCCGGTCCCGAGTCGCCAAACCACATGCGCTTGCCTGCAACCACCAAAATGCCTCGTGACCTCGACTTCGAGCCCCAGGAACCCCAAATCCTACAGCCTCAACGAAGCCGCCATCACTCGTCTCTTTCTCCTTTCGTGAATTTTGAATTAGATTTGAGGGGAGGAAGGAAATCAACAACGAATTTGTAATTTCAAGTTAAATAAGATTTTAAAATCCTAATTTAGAAGCTGAATCTGGAATTAATGAAATTAACGGATTTTAAAGTAAACTTGAGTAAGTAAAAGAATTTATTTCAAAATGGAATTGATTTGGAAATCAATTTGGAAATTTTATTAAGTGTTTGAAATAGAAATTTTTTAAAAGGAAGTTGAGATTATGAAATTTATAAACTGGGTTTATAAAAGTGAAGTAATATATCAGCGGATAGTTGGAAGAATAAATTCACGGTAGGAATTTATTAAAGGAATGGGTAAATTTGGTTAAAATTAAATAGTGATTTATTTTAAAAGATGTGAAAGAGAAGTATATTTCCCTGGATAGCCAAGTACGTTTTCATTGCAAATTCTTAAGTCTAAGTTAAAGTTTCAAAGTGGTTTTAAAAGTACATTTTGGAAAATCTATTATTTTTAAATGTTCAAATTTTAAAGTAAGTATTTTTAGAAATTTATTTTAGTAGTAATTATTTAAAGATAACTTGGTATTATGTTTAAAAAGAGGAAAATTAAGTTTTATATTTTATAAAGTAGCTTTATTTTAAATATTCTTGAAGTAGATAAATGTTTTTTTGAATTCTGCTAATGGCGGCATCCTCTTCTTCCCCATCCCCGTTCCCTCCACCTCCTCTTTCTTCTTCTCTTTCTTCCCTGATTCCACCCTCGAACCCTTCTCCCTCCTCTCCGATCCCTCACTCGATCATTTCCTCTTCTTTGAATCTTTCTACCTCTCTTGTCCCTCCTCCGCCTTCTGTTTCTTCTTCTTTCATCCCTCCTTCGACTTTGTCAGATTTCGATTCTTGTTTGAATTCTAATCACCAGTCATCGATTCTAGATAGGCAATTTCCTCCTTTGGCTGGTAGTGTTATTTCTGATTTGAAGCACGATCATCCTTCTAGGTTATCTGTTTCAGATTCATTGTGGTCTTCTTTTTTCAAGAAAAAACCTAGAAATGCTGGAGTTTTTGTACCTAAGCATTTTGATATTAAAAAAGATGGAATTCCGAATGCTCTTCCTGATGAAGTTAGAAATGAAGGAATTAAATACTGGGTTGATCATTTAGTAGGTTTCTTCTTGGATGGTCCTCTCTCTTACCTTACGGTTTCTAAGCATCTGAGAAGTATTTGGAGATTAAAAGGTGAAGTTGATATCAAATCTGATAATGAGAATTTCTTATTTAATTTTTCGAATGATCTTGACAGAATGAAAGTTTTACAATCTGATCCTATTTTCATTAAGGGTAAGATGTTCATCATCACAAAATGGGATCCTTCTTTTGGTTACTTTCAAGAGAAAATTAAAAAGGTGCCAATCTGGGTTCATTTTTATAGAATTCCTTTAATTGCTTGGACATTAATTGGTATCAATTGGTTAGCATGTCATGTGGGAAAACTGATTTGTCTTCATGAAAGAATGGAAAGATTGTCTAGATTTAAGTATGCTAAAGCGTTGATTGAAGTATCACCTGATCAGGAGCTCCCTGACTTTATTGCAATTGATGGATTATGTGATTGCTGCCCTTATGTTAAAGTTGAATATGACTGGAAACCAAAAATTTGTAGCAAATGTAAAGTTTTTGGTCATGAAACTAATTTCTGTTCTGGTAATAATAAGGTGGAAAATTATGGTATGCTAAATAGTGGCATTGGTGAGGAAGATGTGAAGTATGTTGATAAGGAACTTGTGGAACATGATATTTTGAAAGATAAGGTCCTGAAGCTTCATAATGTTAGATTTTCTAATAAGAATACTCTTAAAGTATGGAGAAGTAAGGATTTAGTTCAGGACTCTCTTATTGATAATATTTTGAATAAGGTTGATGGTAATCAAATATTAGATAGAGCAGTGAAGAATTTGGATCAAATTGACAATATAGTAAGTGAATCTAATGGTAGTCAAACATCAGATAAAGCAGTGGGGTTTTTGGATCATAATGACAATATACAAATGGAAACTGATGGTAGTCAAAAATCAGTTATAGCTGAGAGGAATTTGGATCATAATGACATTATACAAATAGAAACTGATGGTAATAGGGAATTGGGCATTAAGGAAAATTTTGTTACTGCTAACTCTTTTCAGATTTTATCTAATTTGGATGAAAGAACTTTAAATAATGAGATTTTATTTGAAAAGAGAACCTCTTCCTCACAATCTGGAAAAAAGGAAATAAATAGTTGCTCTGATGGAAAATTTGATAAAGTTTCAACTGAAGTTTTACATTCTATAGCATTGGATCATTCTGAGGGCATTGTTGCTAGTACTATTCCTGTTAAAGATTTCAACAAAGATCATACTATCAATGAAGTCTCCTCTACACACTCTTCCCCTAATATTAACATTTCTCCTCCTAATAATTTGACTTTATCTCCATCATGTTGTACAAAGATCTCTACTGAGAAACATTCTGAAGGTTTTGGTTCTTGTTCTATTCCTATTATGGATGTCAACAATGAACATGTTATCAATGATGTCTCCTCTGCACATACCTCCCCTTATATCAATATTTCTCCTCCCAGTAATTTGATTTTACCTCCACCATGTGGTTCAAAGGACTCTACTGAAGAACATTTCACATCTTATAAAAAAGGTAAAAAAGGCAAAAAGAAAGTCTCATTCCATGATTCAACAGAGGATTTTAACAATGGTAAAAGCTATAATATTGAAGAAATTCAGCCTAGAGATTATAATGAATCAGTAACAATTCAAGTCCCTTTCTCTCAGAAAAGTGGATTAAGGCATACTAGGAAGCATCCATCTAATTTAATTTCACCCATGCATTAATGATGTTGAGCAATAATATAGCATATTGGAATATAAGAGGAGGACATCTAGCATCTAAACAAGCTGAAATAAAGCATTTAATTCATGATCAGAAACTACAACTCATTGCAATCAGTGAAACAAAGTTAGATAAATCGCATTTTGATCTAGCCTGTAAGAAAATTGCCCCTAATTGGGATCATGAGGATAATCTACAAAGTGCCCCATATAGCATATTATTGGTTCTTTGGAATCCAAAAGTTTTGAAATTGACAAAGTTGAAGGAGGATGATCAACTTATTCATTTCATAGTTTCTTTATTTTCTTCAACAAGTCCTTTTCTGATCACTTTTGTCTATGCTCAAAACAATCTTGATAAAAGATTATCTTTTCTTTCTAATCTCACTTCTCTTTCCCATTCAAACTTACCTTGGATCGTTCTTGGTGATTTTAATTGTATGTATTTATATGATCAAAAAATGGGTGGAATCCCTCTATCTTTAAAAGATATTTCCCCTTTAAAACAAACTTTGATAAAATCTTCTCTTACTCATATTCCATCTTCTGGAGCAGAGTTTACTTGGAATAATAAAAATAAACTTGGTCCTAGAACTTATTGCAAACTTGATCATGCATTTTATAATATTCATTCAATTAATCTTTGGCAAAATCTCTATTGCAAATTTTTAAATCCCTCAATCTCTGATCACTCTCCTATTATTTTATCTTGGAGGGAGAAGACAATTTGCAGGAATCCATCTTTTAAATTTTATAAAACTTGGACTAATCATAGTAATTTTCTAAGCATTGTGATGCAGGTTTGGCAGGAAAATGTTTTTGGCAATCCCCTTTATATTTTTAAGACAAAACTGCAGAGGTTAAAAGGAAAGCTTAAATCTTGGGCTAGAGAGAATTTTGGGAAAGGTTCTAAAATCTCAGATGGAATTAGGGAAAAATTATTGGTCGTTAAACACCAATTACAGAATGATAATCTAAATTCGTTATTGGCTAGTCAAGAAGTGGTTTTATCCAAAGATCTTCTGGAAGCTTTAGAGTTTGAAGCATTGATGAAAAAAGAATTACTTCATGAGACTATTGAGAAGCAGGGTGATAGGAATACAAAATTTGATCATAACTCTATCAAGATTAAGCAATCCAAAGGTAGTATTATGTGTATTGTTGATAGGAATGGAGTTTTACAGGAAAATGATGAGTCAATCAGTGCAGCTTTTATTGAGTACTTCTCTTCTATACTTGCTAATTCATGCCCAATGACCCCTAATCTCACTCCTCTTTTTTCTATGAACCTTCCTTTTTTGAGCACTGAACAGGCTAATGAAATTATACGTGAAGTTCTACCTGAAGAGGTTAAAATGGCTGTCTTCTCCTTAAAGCCTGATAGTAGTGGTGGACCAGATGGTTTTAGTGCTTTCTTCTTTCAACACTCTTGGAAAATAATTAAGGAAGATCTCAACAGGGCAATCCTCTATTTTTTTTCTCACAATAAATTGCCTATTGGTATAAATGCTACTAACATAGCCCTTATTCCAAAATGCTCTAATGCTAGAAAAGTTACTGATTTTAGACCTATCTCCTGTTGTAATGTACTGTACAAAATTATTTCCAAGATCATTGCTAATAGAATTCAAATTGTACTGCCTTCAGTTATTTCAAAAAACCAAGTTGCTTATGTTCCTTCCAGAAATATTGGTGATAATATTTTACTCACGCAAGAGCTTACAAGAGGATATAATATTGAGAGTATTTCACCTAGATGTATGATCAAACTTGATATACAAAAAGCTTTTGATTCAGTATCATGGAGCTCTATTATAGCAATTCTTTCTCGGATGAACTTTCCAAAACCTATGCTTGCTTGGATTTACTCTTGTATTTCTTCAACTCATTACTCAATAATTAGAAATGGATGTGCCAGAGGTTTTTTTAAAGGTACTCAGGGTGTCAGACAAGGGGATCCAATCTCTGCATTATTGTTCATTACTGTAATGGAGGTGTTTAATTCTTTAATTAATGAGCAAGTTATTAATAGGAAGTTCGAACTGCACCCTAAATGTAAAGATCCACAAATTACTCATCTTTTATTTGCTGATGATCTTGTCATCTTTTCAATGCCAACCATATCTAATATCTCTACTATAATTGAAGTTCTGGATAAATTTTACTTTCTCACTGGTTTGAAGATAAATCTAAGCAAATCTCGCATTCTGATAGCAGGTATTAATGACAATTTAAAGAGTGAAATTGTATCATTCTCTGGTCTTAGTGAAATGCAGCAAAATGAAAGATATCTTGGTCTTCCTATCATCACAGCAAGAATAACTACTACTGATTGTTTGCAACTTTATGAGAAAATCATGGAGAAATTAACAATTTGGCCTAACACTAAACTTTCACAAGTAGGGAGACTAGTTATTGTCCAAAGTGTTGCTACTGTTATGGTCAATTATTGGATGAGACATTACATTCTTCCATGTAAATTATTATCAATGATAAATAGTGCTTTGAATAGATTCTTATGGCATGGAGATCCTTTCTCAAAAAAGTTAATTCCAATCCCTTATAAGAAGATTCAACTTCCTAAGAATAAGGGTGATCTGGGTATAACAAATTTGAAAATATGGAATGTAGCTGCTATGTCTGTATATTTTGACAAAATTTTATGCAATAGGCAGGATCTATGGACTACATGGATTTTAAAGAATTTATTAAAAGGCAAAGATTTTTGGACTATCTACATCCCAAACATATGCAGCTGGAGTTGGCGTAATATTCTGAAGTTAAGATCAACATTTTTACCTCTTATACAATGCAACCCTCTAGCTAACAATGATGTTAACTTCTAGACTTCCCCATGGTCTAAGCCTGGCTTGAGATTTCAGGACATTCTTCCCTATTCATTGCAACTTCTTACTGGAATCCCTTTAAAGGCTAAAGCTATTTCTTTTATATATGATGACTCTATTAATCTACCTTATTGCAGTTCTAAACAAGTCAGAGACTTATGGCAGAGTATAACTTCTTTACCACTTTTATCATCAGATTTAAAGGTTCTTTGGACAGTGAAGGGAAAAAAGCATGCTATATCTACTGTGTACAAAGCTTTGTTACTTAGTGAAAACTTGGATTCTTTCCCGTGGGCATCTAGAATCTGGATGAACAATTCACCTGCCAAGGAAAATTTTATACTCTGGAAAATCATGGCAAATGCAATAAACTCAAAACAGAAATTGACTAAGCTTGGAATTCTTAATAATGAAGAATGTGTTTTCTGTCATTCCTTTCCTGAATCTAATACGCATTTATTTTTTGAATGTGATTTTACTTTTGAAGTTTGGAGCAGATTACTTTCCTCTGGAAATTTTCATAGACCAGTGAAAATCTCTCGAGTTGAATGGTATAATATTTTCAAGGCTACAAGATGGAAATGTAGGAAATCTAAGATTCTTTTGATCATATTGAAGCCTTTTGTTTATGAAATATGGTCTGAGCGTAACAGAAGAATCTTTGAACTGAAAATGGACAATGCTAATGTGTTATACAGTATACTGCATAAGAGGATTTGCAAGAGAGTTGGAAGACTGAGGTGATTGTTGTTGTGATGTAGGAGTTATAGAGGTTTGTTTGTCTATAGTTTTGTATTACCTAATCAATTTTGTATTTCTTTTTTCTTTGATGATGGCATGTATCTGTAGGTTTGTACTTTCATGAGGATTATGAATATATTGGGGCAGGGCTCCCTTAGCCCATTGCTTTTCAAAAAAAATATATTCTTAAAGTGTATATTTTTATAAAATAAACTATTAAAGTAATTTTAAATCTAAATGTTTAAAAGTATATTCTATAATTAAGTGTTTTAAATGATTTTAAAATTTAAGTGTTTGTACTTGGTGATTTCGGTGAAAATAGAAAATATTTGGGAATTTATCCCATGAGAGAAGAACGGTTTGAAACTGTTTTCAAAGAGTTTAAAAGTGGGAATATATCTTGCAAAGATATTTGAGGTAAATAAATAATTTGGAAAATTATTTATCGTTTGATGGTTGATTGTGAATGTAAATTGATAGTTAAATAACCGACTATTAATATTGGCCAATGCGCTGATCGTTTCGAAGAGACCGGGATCGAGATTTATTTCTCGAAAACCACTTCGATCCGGTTTGTACGTTTCGTGTGGGAAACGAGTTTGGAGTCGAAGTTGGAGCAGTGATATGCAAGGGCTAAGCGCTACTAATCCTGAGGGTGATTCCAAAATGGATGTAGTAGGAGTAGTGCCTTCAGTTCCGTTCGAACCCAGAACGGACTTATATGGATGAATGCTTCGAAACACCGTCAGGTGGACGGTAGGCATTCTAAGTGTAGTGTTCTAAAAAAGGTAACGCTTAGCTTCGAGCCTCATCAACCGGGAATGATTGAAAATCAGGGGTTATGCAGCAAGGCTATATTGGTAGCGCCCATTAGGGTGAGGTCATCCCTATCTAGATTTCCCTTTTATTTCGGCTTAGTGGTGCGGTTGCTGATCCCAACCGTGGGGTGATCTTACTCGGAATTACCCTTAGGTAGTTTCGGTCTTGTGTTGTAGGGGATCGGGCGTGGTCCACGGTACGCTGATCTAGACCAGATACTATGACAGGTGGTACCCAGTGCCTAGTCATTATTTGGAAATCCATTCTCGCTACGCGCTTGTACGGTTTTGGTTGTGCCCAACTATTGCTGAAACGTGAGATGCAAGCATTTCAGCTAGATTCTATTTTACTTTCTGTAGACACTATTATAATATCAAACGGATTTGATAAAAAGTGTTTTGGCTATCGTAAGGTAAAAACCCGGCAAGTTTATTTGTGGCGTGGTCTTACGAGATGCTTTTGATTTAAAAGGGTTTGGAAAACTTTAATAATCCAATTAAGTGTGTTTTGTCATGCTGGTTTTCCAGACTGACTCGGGTGTTATTTTATTATAATTCTCGGGTCAGACCGAGTAATATAGGATACATGTTATGATGTTGTGGAGCTCAGGAGATGAGCTGGATGGCGAGACGTATCACTCGTACTTGATGTATATTCCGCTGTGTTGAGTGTATTGTGTATTCTGTTTGTGAGGACAAGTTATTATAACTGTCCTGAATTGTGATGTTTATTGTATTGTACTCTGATGTTGTATTCTGATGATGTAATGTATAAACAAATTTACTTTTGTGTAAAGATCATTTGTTATCTATTATAGTTTACTCCGCTGCGATGGTTAAATTCTATTGATGTTTGTTTTCTCTTCTTCTACCTCCTTCTTCTTTAACCCTAATGGTTCGATTTTTCGAGCATAGAAAAATCGGGTCGTTTCACTTGGTATCAGAGCTTAGGTGGGCAATAACCTTGGCTCTGGTAGGGATTACTCATTGAAATAGAGTCCATAGAACTCTGGAATGAGTTGAGTGTATTAATAGATATGAGCGCGTATTTGTTAATGGATATAAATTTTTTTTTTATATTGTGTTGACTTATCGGTTGAGTGTTTATGGATTCTGGTCGATATGTAGGATGCCATGTTATCGATAGGGGTTTCTAAACTCTTAAACAAGATAAACCGAAACAGTATTGTTTTAAAATAGGGTAAATGAAATAATTTTACCTAAATTATTTTTTATATGAAAGAAATAATTTTCAGAAATTATTATATTTGTATATGGATGCTGGATTGTTAAGGAGTGATAATATTAAGTTATTATCACTATTGTGAGAAAATTTATATAAGAAATTGAAATCATAACTAACATCTAAAAAAATAAATTCATATACAAATGAGATATGTAAATGTAAACTATAAATGTGATCTATAATCTGAAATAGAATTCCAGAGAAATATTTGAAAATAAATCGAGATGAAAATTCCCGGATAATGTTTGAATATGAATTGGATGGATTTGGAATTTGGCATTTTGGGAAAGTTTTAAATTCCTTTGGGTTTGAAAATGGTTTTCAAAAGCTTTGGAAAAATAATAGTGATAGTATTTGAGAAATATTTTTGAATGGGATTGGAAATCTGGAGAGATTTGGAATTTAAAAATATTTGGAGGGGTTTTAAAGATATAAAAGCACTAAACTCTCTTCGGTCGCTGGAAAATAATTCTGATGATGACCGCGACATCATCAGTGTTCATTTTCGAGTTTCCAAGAGAGGGATTGCTCCCTGGATGTTTTAGATTGGAATTGTTTGCAAAAGTTGGGTTTGATTTTAGAAATGCAAAGGATTTTGGATATAATTGATTTCAAAGGTGATTTTGAAATTTTTCTTAAACTCTGGAAATAATTTAAAATGCTTATGGAATTAAAATAAGTTAAAAACTTAAGGAAGTTTAAAATTTAAATGGAAATTGTAGAATTTTGGCCCAAGGAACTAAAGAAGCAAAAGTTTAGAAATAAAATTTTTATTTATTTAGATTTGAAATTAAATTTGAGAATGAAGTGAACTAATTAATTTGAATATGTAAGCAAATGAAATGGAATTGGATTATAATGGAAAATGATTGAGTTGCAAATAAAATCCAATTCGAGTATAAATGAGTTAAATATATGCTTGGATATTATTTTGATAAATTGAGAATGTGAATTTAAATTAAAATAGATGGGCTAACTGAATTAAATGGAATTTGATTAGTTTAGAATCAAATTAACTGGAAGTGAACTTAAGTTTGAAGTTGGGATAAATTGAAGTAAATTAACTTATGTTAAGAATAATTAGAAGCTCGACTTCGAGTAAGAATGGAAGATCATTAAATAAAAGCTTGGGTTGAATTAATTTGGTATAAAATTTGAATAAACTAATTGATAATTAATTAGTTAATTAAATATGGAATGTTCCAAGTTTAATAAATGGATTCAAATAAAATGAATGTGAATATGGAATGCAAAATGAATTGAACGGAATCAATTGTAATGAACATGAGTTCGTTTGGATTAAAATGACTTGAATGTAAGCAATGAAGTGTAAACCATTTAAATGGAACGAAATAAGAATGAACTGAGTGAGATGGTGTGTGAATGGATTGAAAGCATTTAAATTGGTGTCAGAACCTTATAAATTTGCTTATGGAAAGTGTTTAGTGTATATTGCTTATGTTATGCATGTGTTTAGCTATTGAAATTCAGTGAAATGTAAATAAAGATTGTATATTTTTCACTTACATATTTAAATTGAGCAAGTACAGGTATAGGGGAGCCGTGTGGCTGGATTTGGTTGCGCAAAATGCTAATTAAATAAGCTGCTTACTTAAAAATGCTAAATAAGGTATGCCTACATAATAAAAAGATAGGAAATATGAACTGTTGTTTGTTTTTGATTTTCCGACCGTGTGGGTCGATGTATATATATTTATATCTCTTGTCAAATTATAAAAGCTCCTCCGTACAAAGGAGACTCTGCCAAAATTTTCCGAAAATTTTGGGAGTTAGGAAATTTTAAATTTTTCACTAACGACAAATGATTTAAAATTTGTAAGCAAATAGAATTGAAACTGAATATTAAAATCTGATTTAAAATTGTGTATGTAAAGTAAGGTGAATAAAATTCAATATTCAAAGTTTGAAGATAAATTGAATTCAAGCAAAATTGAAAATGAAAATCTGAATGAAAAACAGGAGAAAGTATTTAGATTTGAAAATAATTAACGAATTGAAGCAAATTGAAATTTATAGGGAATTGGAATTCAATTTGACTATAAACTTCATTAGTGAAGTAGTGAAAATAAATATAAGAAATATTTATATTGGACTTAAGAAATGAAAGGATGAAATTCTTAAGTAAATTGGTATTGGGGATATACTAAGTGAATAATTGAATGAAGATTAAAACTGAAAGTTGTGATGGGATAATTGGGGATAAGTGAATAGTAATCAAAATGAATGTGAATAAAAATGGAATTGATATAGCTAATAATCAATTGAGATTAATACGTAGGATGTACGTATGTTATTTTATTTGCATAGCGATTTGATCCAGATTCGAGCACATAATTTCGAGATATTTATATCGATCCGAGTTAGGATTTTTCACTCGATTTTGGACGGCGAACCCTGGATATGGATTTTGATTGATTCTGGATATTCTCTATCATATTTTGCGACTATGTAAGGAGAATGACGGATTCTGATCAAGAAACCAGATCTGAGTCCGCACTAGGAAGTCGGGTGGACGATACTAGTTCGGAAATGAAATTGAGTGATCGAGTGAGCGATCGAATTTGGTATTGCGTACGAATGATATATGTGCATTGTACGAATGTGAATGAAATAGATATGAAAACTTTTGTAAAGAAATGTGTAAAGCGATTTTGAATGTTGTAATTGGATATTATTGCTGAGTAGGACACATGTATTTAAAAAGCAAAAGGAATTGGTATTCTTGATTTTAGAAAATAAATTTAAATGGCCTAACAAAAGGTATGTATTTAAAATTTCTGTTTGAAATTTGATTGGGTTTTTGATCTAGCCACTTGGTGTTTTGTTTTCTTTTGAAATTTGAGAGCCCGTAGAGGCATTTTGTAGTTGTACCGAGCTAGCCGCGCAAAGGAGACGCTGGCAAAAATTTTCAAAATTTAGGGAGTTAGAAAAATTTCGAGAAAATTTTGATAATTCAAAATTTGGTTTCAAATTTAAATTTGAAATGATTGAGTGAGTAATTTTGTTTGGAAGTTATGGATGAAATTATAAAGTTGTTTAGAGGGATAGTGTGTCTTTAATAAATAGATTTTGGAAAGTTGCAAAAGTTGTTGGGTTTTGGAAAGTTGTTTGAAACTATTTGGATTTGAGAAAATAGTTAACGGGGATTGAATCATTCTTCCTAACTAGCAATTTCGGGGACGAAATTCTTTTAAGAGGGGAGGAATGTAACGACCCGGAATTTTGGATACTTGAAATGGAAATATTTAATTGATTTTAAATATTAAAAAGGGTAATTTTAACTTGAATTTCAAATATAACTATTTATTGGGTAATTAAATTATTGAATTTAATAATTTGAAATTGGGTAAAATGTTGAATCTGGAGTTTTAAGCCTGTTAAAATTAATTTGAAGGCTTATAAAATTCATATTAATAATACTGAAGGTGGTAGAACTTTTAAAATTGAATTTAAAGGTGTTTTGTTCAGTTTTGAGAATATATCGTTTAAATCGATATTTAAAAATAGCTTTCTGGGGCATAGTCTCAGAATTCGACGAAACCAGTTACATTGGATCCGTAATATTGTATTATTATCGGATTTCAATTTTCGTAGTGATTGGAGTTGTTGTGTGAGCGTACGACATATAAACGCGCTGAAAATTTATATCGAATTCAATATAATAACTTGGTCCAAAAAGCTATTTTCTCCATACGATCGAATTAGGACTCGAAACCTTTTCCATTGCATTTGGAATAGGGGTATAACATTATGAATGCCTAGCAGCATGCCTCGATAGGAGTTTGAAATTTTAAGTTGCATTTGAATTTGAATTTAATTGTATATATTTATACTAGTCAATTGCTATTGAAATTAGATCTACATCAGCCGCAATTTTGTCCCCCTTCAATCACTGTAGCCACAAAACAACACGTTTCCCTCCTTTCCTTCAAATCACGTCTCTTTCCTCCTTTTTCCTTCAGATGGAAGTCACGAGAAAAAAATAAAATAAAATCGATGCTTTCGTTATAAAGATCGAATATCCTTTCATTTTTATTTATTTTTTCGTTCGAGAAGCAGATCGAAACCAATTCCCCTCCCTTCTCTGTATGTTCGAACGATTCAAATAGAAAGGGAATAAATGGCCGAACAAAAGTTTGAAAAAAGAAAGAGTGATATTATGAACGAACGAATTTCCTTTCCCCTCATCCCAGAATCCATGTGAATTTCTTTCTTCCTCCCTTAAGTGATCCTCAAATCGAATCGAAAAAGGAGAACCATTACTTTCCTTCTTCAATTTAATCGACAGCCTTCTAGAATGAATCTTATTCAAAAAAATAATAATAATAGAACGAGATCGAAAATCTCGTATATATAGAGGAAATCGCAACCGGAGCATCCCTAGTGTCTCGCCATCGATTCGCGGCTGCGGTGGCATCTTCGAGCTCGGAGGGGGAATCTAGGATGGGAGTTAGGCATTAGAACTGGTGGATGCGAGGAGGGTGGGCGTAGGCTTGAAGTCGGGGTCGTGGGGCTGTGTGACATCGGCGGGCGAGCTGGGGTTGGCCACGATGCCTGGCGAGTTGGGTCGTGATGGTGGTTGCGACGAGTTACATCAGGCTGTAAGGTATAATGATATTTTCAACTTTTGAGATATATGTATGTGTATATATACATATAGATCAGAGAAGAAATGTATTCAGTAAGGTAGGCTTTATTAAGCAGTTTTTAAATTTCAAGATAATCTTAATTTAATTTAAATTTGGAAATATATATGAAGATGTATAGAAACAGAAAGAAAATATATACACACTCGTATTTTTATCTTACTGATTAATTTTAAATAAGTGTTAAGGTGGTTAACTTATTTAATTGGCTTATATAATTATTTTAGTTACTAAAAGATTATTATAGGGAAAGTGGGTTAAAAATATAATTATTAGTTAATTAAATTAACAAATAGTAATTGATTGTCCGATCATGCAAATGTTAATAAATTTACATAATGTTATACAAGGTCAAAAATCGAGAAACAAGCTGGAATGAAAATGGACTGCAAATAAAAAGCAAAGGTGAGTTAATCTCACTCATCTGGGTTTTATTTAAATTTAAATAGTTAAATTTAAATAATTAGTTGAATGATTGAATTGGTTTGATGTTCTATATTATATATAGTAGTATATATAGTATATATTGGAGTGATTGATTTCCCGCATTATATAGCGGATGAGACCCTATGCGCCGCATAATAGCGGATGATATTATATAAACCCATATACCGCGATATTCCACCTCAAAGTGGAATTGGTATTGTGCTAACGTCTGTGGATGTAGGGAAACAGGTTGGAGGGCTCCAACTGGATTCCTCAAAACATTTGAATTTATTGTGTATATTCAACATTATGACCATGTGATGATCTGTGATGAATTTATTGATTATATTGGGAATTGGAATTTATTGATTACTCTGGCTTGGTTGTATATATATATATATTGGAATTTTGAGAATTAAAAATATATATATATATGAAGTTTGGAATTTTTAAGGTAAATAAAAAGGAAAATATCAAATAAAATAATTATAAGTAATTTGGATAATTTAAAATGAATGGGGAGAATAAAAGTGGTTTTCTTAAATTGAACAAGTAAGTCCAAAGTTTGGGGAAAGAGATATTTTGAATAAATAAATTCAAGTGATAATATTTAAATGGAGTAAAGAATTTATTTTAAAAATTCAAGGTTTAAACTTGTTTGAAAGATAAGGAAGAAATTTGAAAATAAACATGAAATTTGTAATTTCAAGTTAAATAAGATTTTAAAATCCTAATTTAGAAGCTGAATCTGGAATTAATGAAATTAACAGATTTTAAAGTCAACTTGAGTAAGTAAAATAATTTATTTCAAAATGGAATTGATTTGGAAATCAATTTGGAAATTTGATTAAGCGTTTGAAATTGAAATTTTTTAAAAGGAAGTTGAGATTATGAAATTTATAAACTGGGTTTATAAAAGTGAAGTAATATATCAGCAGATATTTGGAAGAATAAATTCACGGTAGGAATTTATTAAAGGAATGGGTAAATTTGGTTAAAAATAAATAGTGATTTATTTTAAAAGATGTGAAAGAGAAGTATATTTCCCTGGATAGCCAAGTACATTTTCGATGCAAATTCTTAAGTATAAGTTAAAGTTTCAAAGTTGTTTTAAAAGAATGTTTTGGAAAATCTATTATTTTTAAATGTTTAAATTTTAAAGCAAGTATTTTTCAAAATTTATTTTAGTAGTAATTATTTAAAGGTAACTTGGTATTATGTTTAAAAAAAGGAAAATTTAGTTTTATATTTTATAAAGTAGATTTATTTTAAAAATTCTTAAAGTGTATATTTTTATAAAATAAAGTATTAAAGTAATTTTAAATATAAATGTTTAAAAGTATATTCTATTATTAAGTGTTTTAAATTATTTTATAATCTAAGTGTTTGTACTTGGTGATTTCAGTGAAAATAGAAAATATTTGGGAATTTATCCCATGAGAGATGAACGAATTGAAACTATTTTCAAAGAGTTTAAAAGTGGGAATATATCTTGCGAAGATATTTGAGGTAAATAAATAATTTGGAAAATTATTTATCGTTTGATGGTTGATTGTGAATGTAAATTGATAGTTAAATAACCGACTATCAATATTGGCCAATGTGCTGATCATTTCGAAGAGAACGGGATCGAGATTTATTTCTCGAAAACCACTTCAATCTGGTTTGTACATTTCGTGTGGGAAACAAGTTTGGAGTCAAAGATGGAGCAGTGATATGCAAGGGCTAATCGCTACTAATCATGAGGGTGATTCCAAAATGGATGTAGTAGGAGTAGTGCCTTCGGTTCCGTTCGAACCCGGAACGGACTTGTATGGATGAATGCTTTCGGAACACCATCAGGTGGACGGTGGGCATTCTAAGTGAAGTGTTCTAAAAAGGTAACGCTTAGCCTCGAGCCTCATCAACCGGGAATGAATGAAAATCAGGGGTTATGCAGCAAGGCTATGTGGGTAGCGCCCATTAGGGTGAGGTCATCCTTGTCTAGATGACCCTTTTATTTCGGCTTAGTGGTGCGGTTGCTGATCCCAACCGTTGGGTGATCTTACTCGGAATTACCCTTAGGTAGTTCCGGTCTTGTGTTGTAGGGGATCGGGCGTGGTCCTTGGTACGCTGATCTAGGACAGGTACTGTGACAGGTGGTACCCCAGTGCCTAGTCATTATTTGGAAATCCATTCTCCCTACGCGCCTGTACGGTTTTGATTGTGCCCAACTATTACTGAAACATGAGATGCAAGCTGTAACGACCCTAGATTTTTATTTATTTAAATTAATAATTAAATGAATTTTTGAGTAAAAAAATTTGTAAAATTAATGATAAAGTGATGCGAGTTTCCCCAAGTTCGAATGAATTCTGTATAAATCATTTGAATTTAGAATATTTTATATATATATATGTATATATTGGATTTGAAATAAAATTTTAATAAATGACTTAGGAAAAGTTGATAGTTGAAAATTAATAAGTAGTCATACAAAAATAAATAAAGTAAAAATATAAATACAATGTAAATACAAGATGATAAGTATTTAAGTTGAAAATTTATATGTAAGTTAAACTAATTTTTGAAAATTAGAAATAAATAAAATTAATAAACAAAAGCATAGCAAATAAAATACATTCACATATAAACAACAAACCAGACCACACTTATAAACATATACATACAAAACAAAGTAGACATATATACATCTATGAATAAAAGAATAGAATAAGGCTAGTATGGAGAGCAAGGGGACAAGTATGATACATGAAGGACATAAGCATGTGATGCCATCTTCTCAGCAGGTACAAGAATCATCTTCTCAGCCTATAAAAAAAAATGGAAACATATGTACTTAAGCAACTAATGCCACATCTCAGCCGAGACAAGCAAGTATGGCTGAAGTGAACATGATTATGCAACATACCTTTAGCATATCAAAGCATTTAATAAAAGCATTATCAGCCATGCCTATTGTATAAACAAATAATCAACTAGTACAAAGAAAAGATAACATCACCCTGTACAAACTATTGTATAACCTATCACCTTCTTTTTCCATATATATTAATCAACTTCCTCATCAGTTCGTCTATTTGATAAAATTATCAAAACTGAAAAAAAAATAGCATATACATTCTTCTTCAACTCAATCAGCTGCATGCATTCTTCATCTGAGTTTCAAGTTTCAAACCAAAGTTCATCAGCAATTACAGTTTCAAGTTCAAAACTGCTTTCAAAAGCACTACTCTGTCTTTCAATCATATAGGTGAGTAAACTTTTCTAATCTCTGATGTTTGATGTGTTGTATGAATATAGAATTTAAACAAGTTTAAACATTGCTGGATTAACAAAAATTTATGAATATATGCCTGTGCCTGTCAGTTTAAATTTACATTACCTTTGTTCCAGGTTAGAGAAAAAATCCATAGCCCTGTACAAAATCCAATTCCCTTACCTCTGATCCTTGTTGATCCCAGAATTCAAACAAAAGTTGTTTGTTTTGACATGTCTTTAATTGTAAAAATGAATTCAAGCAAAATGAACTAAAGATTCTTTGAGAAATTTGAAAATACAGTTAGAATTCAAACCCTGTAGAAATTCGAATGTTATAAAACTTAGGTTCAATTATACTATCTTGAAGCTTATCAAAATTTATGATTTTTGAAAGTAAATTCATAATTTTTAGTTCAATATGCTGAGAGCATTTGCGAGTTGAACAAAATTTGCATTTTTCCCATTTTCTAACAATCGAATAAATTTAAAATGTTGAAGTTTGGTTTGAAGTAAGTATGAACATCATGGATCTCAAGAAAATTATCAAATAATTTTTCCATCATATATATTGTTGGGTCGAATTCATAATAGGGTTTGGTTTTGAGTTTTTGGCCATGTTAGAAACGAGGCACGTTCTTCTAATATACGTGATCGAGTTGCTCGAAACTTGGGTGGTTGGTTGCTTAGAGGGTTGCCGAGGTGTGGGTGGAGTTTGAAGGTCTCCGGTGGTCGGTGTAGCAGTGGCGAGGAGGTAATGTCGATCGAGGTGAGCTCCAGATTTCGATCTAGACACTTATTTTGGATTTAGAGTGGATGTTGTCGAATCGAGACCTGATTTGGAGTATAGGAAGGATTCGCGACTTGCCGTTGTTGGTGGAGTTCGCCAGAGTCACGGCGCCACGTCGTGCACGTGCACGATGTCATCTTCGTATCAGCAAGATCAGGCCTAGGGAGAACTCGAGGGGATGCTCAAGTCGAAAGTGGAAGTGCTACGGCGTTCTCTCTTGCGTTCGAATGGTATTAATCCTGTAGTGGTTAAGTTTTAGCTTAGCTTAGAAAAAAGAAAAAGAAAAGGAAGAACTAGAAGAAGAAGAAGAAGAGAGCACGGGAAGAAAGGGGGGATGGCTTGGGAAATGATGGAAATGAACTCGAGTAAACTGGGAATATTCTCAGGCCGGGCTTACAAGTGATTTAGAAATATATGATAATGTAATTAAGGAAGGTAAAGTGTTTTAATCCTTAATTAACTTAAAGATTTAAAGTTAATTGGTTAATTAATTTAAGTGACTAATTAAAAGGATAATGACCTAATGTAATTAAAAGGATTAATTACGTAATTACTTAAAGATTAATTTATCAAGGTAATTAATAATTTAAAAACGTGATTAATTAATGATTGATTAAAGATTAATTTAAAAGGTAAAAAAAGAAATTAGTTTAAAAGTCAAATTTCAATTTTTAAAATTTAAAATCATTGTATAATTGAAACTTATCAAGTTAGAAATTGAGTTGTTCGATTTAATTCGAATATTAATCGATTGTATAAAATTGTCTATACAAGGTTTATAAATCGAGAAAACAAACTGGAATGGAAATGGATAGCAAATTAAAAGCAAAGGTGAGATTTTCTCACTCAAATTGAAAAGTTGATTTTTGCAGTTATTGGTTGATTGACTGTTTGGATGTGATATTAGATATAGTAGGATATATCTATATATATATATATATATATATAGCAATATATACATATTGGCATATGTATATATTGGAGTTGATTGATTTCCCGCACTATATAGCGAATGAGACCCTATTGCACCGCATAATAGCGGATTGATATTTTATAAATCCCATATACCGCGATATTCCACCTCGAAGTGGAATTGGTATTGTGCTAACGTCTTTGGATGTAGGGAAACAGGTTGGAGGGATCCAACTGGATTCCTCAACTGTATTTATTTATTTACAGATATTGTTGTATATTCTGTTGTCATATCGATATATGATGTTTGAATGCCGTGATTGATTATTTGGTGTTGTTGCATCATCAGATCCATTTTTGAAGTTTAAAAATAACGATGTTGATTTTTAAAAGAGATTTTTAAAGTGATTTTTGAAAGTATACGTTTTATTAATTTTTGGAACTGATTCATCTTAAATAAATAAATGTTATAATTTTTATGTGATGAAAATTATGATTTTTGAGAAATATAACCGAAAGGTGATTTTTGAAATAAATAGTTAAATTAATTTATAAAATGGTTTAAATGGGGATTTTTGGATTATTTCAAACGGTTTATATAAAAGATTTATAAATTTGATATTTATAAATTAAAAATATTGGAATTATAAAACGAGTTTTTATAAGTGTTAAAATGGGGTATACTTGGATTTCATAAGTTAATGAAATTTATAAGTTTTACAATTTGTGAAGTTTTAAAAGAACGATTTCTTTTAAAATAAATGAATTATAAGTTATTAAATTATAATATTGGACTTTTGGTATATAATTGAGTTATAATTGAACTGGATAATAAAGGAGACTTATAAATCGAAGTGTTATAAATAGAAATGGAATTTATAAACATTGTTTGTAAATTCGAAATCAATTGAATTTGATAAATTAAACATAGAAGTTATTAAAGGAGATATATTCGTGATTTTGGACAGTGAATTATCCTTTGAATTAAATGTTGTAAATAATAAGAGTTTGGTTGGGAATTTTATTCATGATTTTGGACAGTGGACAATTCTTTAAATAAATTGTGTAGAAACATTGAATTGGGTAAATAAAGTATATTCACGATTTTTGGACAGTGAATATATTATGAAATAAATGAATATGTTTTGAAGAAGTGATATTACGAAATGAAGTAATTGTTTTGAAAGATGTTTTAAAACGTGTTAAGTATCGAATACATAGATTTCAACATTCATTGTTGAAATAGACGTTTTTGAGGAATAAGGAAATGGTGAACTATAACACTGTTGTTATAGTAAATGGTTTCTGAAAGGAAATGTTGTATATAGTATTGGGATTTATATATCTATCTAAATTTCGAATCCCTATACTAGTGATTTTGAGTCGTCGTAACGATGTTTTACGTAACATTCGTTTTGACTCAAATAAAATTTGTGAAAGAAAATGATTTCCTTAAAGAATGAAATATATACTTAACATTTATTTAAGTATATCGAATATTTTCCAAGTGTTGAAAATAAATGATTTGTGAATTACTTATTATTTAAATAAGTATGGAAATGTTTCCAATATGAAATGAAAGGTTTGAAATTTTATCTTTTAAAGATAAATTGAAAAATGAATATTTGAAGTTTGTTTCAAACGGTTAAGTGTGGAAAATTATATATATCTTGTAAAGATATTTTTGGAAAATAAATAATTTGGAAAATTATTTGGAATCTGATGATGTTGCGCATCTTTATTGATAGTTAAAAAACCGACTATCAATAATTACCTTGAATGGGTATTTGTTGTGATTTGCTTGAATTTGAATGCCACACTTATTTTTGAATAAGCGCTCACTATTTGGGTTAGCCGGGAAAGGACCATGGGGTCGTATAACCCATTCCGAATATGTGATACGTCGTTATGAATCGCATTTGATGACCGGTGTTGAAGACCGGATATTTTTGAACACAGAAGGATTACCGTCGAGTTACTCTACATCGGCTGATCTCCGATATAGAGGTTTTATCACCCTTAGTGACGGGAAGTCCAGACGTGATTAGAAAATTATCTGGATTTGCAAGGGCTTCGTGAGAAGTGCCTTCGGTTCTATTCGATCCCGGAACAGACTTGTATGGATTGTATGTCTGACGTTACAAATTGAGATATAAAGCTGATTTCTTTCAAATATATTTCTGTTGGTGGCGGAGAATTTATTCTCTTAGCTTAACAACCTTCTCTGAGACGTACGAGCTCAGAGGTTATGTAGTTGAAATTTATCAGCAATATACTCCCAATTTGGTAACGTGGCATGCTAAGTGTTGCTGTGAAATGATCGTTGTTTGATCATTTGTGATATGATCATTTGTTTGATCATTTATCTTTGTGATCATTTCTTTGATCATTTGTTTGACCCGAAGCATGGCTTTGTGAAAAGCGTAGCTTTATGGACGAGACTTTGTCGGACCTCACACCCCGGAAATGGTCGAAACAGGAAAGATGCAGCAAGGTTATTAGGGGGTAGCGCCCCTTTAGTATATGTCATTCCTTCTGGTAGGAGGTGGTATCATGGTATGGAGCCCAGATACTTAACCTATGTGGTTGCTGCAAATTTATTACTTTGTGGTTGTTGGAAATCGAGGATCCTTGGATATAGATCGGTTACGATCGGGGGATGACATATTCGTGTCAGTAGTTACCCAGTTAGGGGTAACCCGGCCTTGTGTTGGCAGAGATCGGGTTAGGTTCTCGGGTCGTCTTTTCCAGGGGCGTACCTATGTGGCAATGGGAAGTTCCTTGGCCTGACCATTTGTTGGAAATCCAAAGAAACAATACGATCTTGTACGGTTTTAGTTGTAGAACCTATCATTCACTTATGGTGGTCACCAATGTTTGGATGGTAGCTATAGTAGGCATAAGTGCGGAATGCCTATGCTGGCTAAGATTTATATTATACTTTCGAAATGTTTTCTACACTATGCACTAATAATAATATCAAAAATGATTTGATTTTGCGTATCAAGCATCTTTGACTATCATAAGGGGAAATCTCCTCCGATTCTGCGTTTGCATTGTGTGTGTGTGCGGGAGGCCTTATGGTAGTTTCATTTTTCCAAAAGCATTTCGAAAATGACTGTAAAATCTTCCTGTTGTTTGTTTTAAAAATAACTATTTTATGATCTCACATCAGTCACCATTACTAACTCGGAGTTTATTGTTTCCCTTCTAAACTCTGGGTGCCCATTATTTTCCACACGGGCAGCCTAGAGTTATATTATCAGGATATTCTGGATATTCTAGAGCTTTGGAAGCAAGCTGGATGGCGAAACGTATCACCTATACTTTGTATTATTCCGCTGTGTATTCTGTATGAGGAAAAGTTTATATAACTGTCCATTGTTGTATTGAGTTGTATATTGACTCTAACTGATGTATTGTATAAAACTGATATAGTTCTTTGTTTAAAAGACTAGTGATTATCTATTATATTTTTGTTCCGCTGCGAATTTGAGATTCTGATATTGTTTCTGTTTCTGTTGTTGTTCTATTGTTCTTCTTTTCTTTTTCTTCTATCTTTTCTTCTACCTCTTCTTTTAAAACCCTAAGAATTCGGTTTTCCGGCATTCGTTTGCTCGGCAGTCGATACAGTGGACGTATTGATGTCGATATTCGGAAGTCGAAGAATCGGGTCCTTACACAAGCATTTCAGCTAGATTCTATTTTACTTTCAATAGACACTATTATAATATCAGACAGATTTGATAAAAAGTGTTTTGGCTTTCATAAGGTAAAAACCCGACATGTTTATTTGTGGCGTGGTATTACGAGATGCTTTTGATTTCAAAGGGTTCGGAAAACTTTAATAATCCAATTGAGTGTTTTCTCATGCTGGTTTTCCAGACTGACTCGGGTGTTATTTTATTATAATGCTCGGGTCAGACTGAGTATTATAGGATACAGGTTATGATTCTATGGAGCTTAGGAGATGAGCTGGATGGTGAGACGTATCACTCGTACTTGATGTATATTCCGCTGTGTTGTGTGTACTGTGTATTCTGTTTGTGAGGACAAGTTATTATAATTGTCCTGAATTGTGATGTTGATTGCATTGTACTCTGATGTTGTATTCTGATGATGTAATGTATAAACAAATTTAATTTTGTGTAAAGATCAGTTGTTATCTATTATATTTTATTCCGCTACGATAGTTAGATTCTGTTGATGTTTGTTTTCTCTTCTTCTACCTCCTTCTTCTTTAACCCTGATGGTTCGATTTTTCGGTCATAGAAAAATCGGGTCGTTTCAGTCCCTTAATGTGCTTTAGTCTGTTGATATTATATAAGCACTATGTACAGTGTTGTGACTGCTATGTTTAAGGTAACACGAGCGATTTAAACCTTTTTCTGGGGAACGAAGGATGTGCAACTTTTTTTAGTATTGTAATTATGTCCTATTCATCTTACTTTGTGCTTACCTTCTGTATCAAGTATTTAATCTACATGTTTACGCACTTGATTTCAAGTTCAACCCCGGTATATGATCATATTAATATATATGCATGCATGTTGCACTTTTGTTCGGTCATGCTTGTACCTTAGCCAGTTTATGTTATTCATTTACCAACTATTTCAGTTTTTAAGATGCATCCCTACTGCGTATACACAGTCTGCATGGGTATGAACTTCTATGAACTCGTACACTCTATTCTAGGTTATATGATTTTTACGTTTCAAAAACAATATTATGTTTTTGCCCTTGTTTGCATTTGACAATAGTCGGTTATAGTAATAATTTATTTTCCTGTAATGATATGTTCACTATTTGCATATACTTCCATAAGACCACCTTACCATTACCAGTTGTCTTCCACTTTAATGGTTTAAATACGTGGTTCTCACAATCTAGTTCACGTTGACTAAAAATGACCACATCCATGTCAGAATTCTAATAAAATCCAAGCGACAAGGTGTCGATTCATGCTCAATCACCTTACACAGAACTTGGACTTTATTTAGTTACCACAGTAACATACCATTTAACTTAAACTTACCACATATATCACATGTATAACCACCTACTTATAAACATATTTGACAACAAAAGTAAACTGGAATAAGAAGATTCGACAGCAGCCACATCTAAACTTAAACAATAAACATTTATGAAAGATCAACGTTCCACAGTACTGTAAGCATAGAGCACATAAATCAGTCATACTCTTTCCGATTTAAGTTCATGACACATAAAAAAAATTGGAACATGCGAAGTCCTCAAATAAAGGCCAACAAAATGCATTAGTCAAATTATACAACAAAAGGCCTTTACATATTACACTGCAAACACATACCACATAAAACACTAGCACTGCCCACATAATAGCTAGAGATACACATTTTAAACTTGCACATTTCTCCATTTTTTCTCACACTACCAGATAATTACAATACACCTGCACCACTTCTACTTCAATAAACGCTCGATGATACAATTTATACACCGCTGCGAACTACTGATATCTCAATATGATTACCAACATCACACGCTAGTAAGTATAAATTTGTATACTGAAACAGTTTAATGTTTGCATAATCAACACTTAGTATAGTATAACTGTTATTATTAACCCATCCAGATTATTTAGTAACACTAAGTTCGAGTCACTACAACAAAAAGTGTCTTTTATAGCGGCATATAGCCGCTATTAATCATAACTATAGCGGTTTCATAAGCGCTGTATATCGACATGTTATAAAAAACTGTTGAATATTTATAACACAAAATATGTCGCTATGGTTGAGCTTAGTTTTATAACGCAAATTTGCTGCTATGGTACGTTAATTCAATAGCTCATTATAGCCGCTATAATACAGCTAAATCTCAACGGAACTGGAAATCTTTATAACACCATTTTGCCGCTATAAAATATTTATTCAATAGCTCATTGTAGCCGCTATAATACAGCTAAATCTCAACGGAATTGGAAATCTTTATAACACCATTTTGCCGCTATAAAATATTTATTCAATAGCGGTCGTTTCACGCTATTAAATCAACATGTTATAGTATTGATAAATTCTTTTACAGCTCATATATGCCGCTATAAAAATCGTAGATACACTTTTCAAGAGCTATGCCTATATATTACATTTTAATACTAGCAATCAAACTAAATCTTCATAAACGAATAAAGATTATAATCAACAAATATAACACAAGAGCATGCTCAGAAAGAAATGTGATATATTTTTCATTACAGTGTACAAACATTAAAGCAAGTGCCTACTGTGAAACCATATTCACCAACTTACTTATTTAAACAATAAAAACTATCAAACAGTTGCCTACTATGGAGTCAAATTAAATAACCATCTTGATATCCAAATCACTCTGCATTGACTATTTCGCCGCTACTGTCATCAAGATCGGAACCAGATTCCAAATCATCCATATCATCATCAATGTCAAGTCCATCATCAAAGTACTGGTTTATTCCACGCATGCCAAATGCAGGAATGGTTGCCTCTGTTATTATCTACATTATCTCATCCTCTCTTTGCATTGGTTTCTCAGGCTCTTCATATTCTGAACTCATCATGTTTGCTTCTCTGAGATCAGATGGTAAGTTCTTCAGAAACCATGGGTGGTTTTGTATTTCTGGTACTGATATTCTCTGCAAATGTTACACAAACATATATACATACATTCAAATATATCGTTTTATTTATATAACATAAGATATAGCATGTATACATTATCAATTATTACACATACCATAGCAGGATCAGAGACGAATATTCTTGAAATTAGGTGCTGACACTCCTCTGATACATGCACGTAGTCTGGAATTGAGTACTGAACGTTTAATATCCGCTGCAACATAAGAGATCATTTCAGTCTATAGATATTCGATGAAAAACGGAACAAATTAATACAATATAAAACATTTTATAACACTAAAATATACGCTTGTAATGGTAGAAAGTAAAAAATTAAATAATAATACCTTCTTTGATACCACATTTCATAAACCATCACTTTTAAAAATCATCCCTTGAATTATGAGCAGCCGCAGGTGATATAAGTGTTGGAAAAGATGCACCACTTTGCACCATTTCAAAAATTCTAAAAGAAAAGAAAGGTGAAACAACACGTTTAAATATTTATAAAATATAGAACTCAGTTTTTGCATATTACTTTTGAATCTATATTCCATATTATTCTCCTAGTACTTCTCCATTGCCTAAGATACATGAATTCGCCCTTAAGGCATTAAATTACCCACTAAATTAAGAACCAGTACCATTTTAATATGGATAAAATATGATAACATGGTTAACGATATAATGAGTTTGAAAATTTGTACTTACATCTTTAACATCAACACCTATAATAAGTAACAAAATATGAAATCCATTGCAAAAGCTAAAATTTAACCGGAGCCATCACCAAAAAAAAAGAAAAACAACCAACCTGCTTTTTTAGAATATCATACATGCATGCATGCCACCTTATCACACTATTCACTTCATGATTTCAGACTAACCATTTTAGTTTATTGACCTTCAGAGCACCTGAATGGCGTATAGCACTGTTGCATGTAGTAAAAGAGATTTATTAAGTGCAAATCGATTTATAAGAAAAGGTATAGGATTATTTCTCCACAGTGCACAATATACAACTTTAAAGTATGTAGTTAATAATGTTTACACTTAGGCAACAAGTACTTTTTACTGAAAATGACTAGCCAATTTGCACATCTCTCATCCCCTCTAGGATTTGCTGTGTGGTACGCTGATTACAAATTCAACAACAAGCAATTATAGTAAAATTCTTCAATGGTCGAGGATTTAGCAAATCATTTTCTGAACTTTCCAAAATAGGTGTAATAGACTTCTTCTTCCATGCACTTCAACTCATATGTATTAATGAAATTATTCATATTTATAACTATGAACCAGGAACCCTACCTCACTGTAGTTAAAACATTGGTAGCTAAGTCTACTTTCATCGTTGATTTTAAGTAAAGAAAATATCAGTTAGTGAAATAGTGGTAAACTTTGAATTTCCCATGGTAGTTATAAGTAAGATCTTATAAGTTCCTCTTTTAGCTGTGACGTGAGTTGTTGGATTGAATGATTTGGTTGAAGATGCTTAACCATATCTAAAAATGGAGACTTAATCATCTCTTTGAAAATGATGAGTATCGTGATTTAGTAAAAAGAGATTTTAACTATTATTCTCAATTTAATTTTCCATAATGTGTTACTAATATAATAATGTGTACCTGTACATTAGTATAGTTATTCCAAATAAAAAATTAGGCATGTGCGGTAATTACCTGTATATTAATATGTCTAGGGTTTTCAAATAAAATACAGAAATAGCTGGAATGCTTACATCTCACGTTCCAACATAGTTGGGCACAACTAAATCGTACGGCGCTTATTGGAATTTGGGTTCCATACAATGTCAGGGCTACTGGGGTACCACCCGTCACAGTACCTGGCCAAGATCAGCGTACCGAGGATTACTCCCAATCCCCTGCAACACAAAGCCGGAACCATCCCTTACTGGATAATTCTGAATAAAATCACGCGACGGTTGTGATCATCAACCGCACCACTAAGCCGAAATAAAAAGGGACATCTAGATAGGGATGACCTTACTTTCAAGTGGGGGCTACCCACGAAGCCTTGCTGCACCTCCCCTGTTTTAGCCATTCCCGGTTGATGAGGCTTGAGGCTACGATTACCTCATCAGAACACATCACTTAGAATTCTCATCGTCCACCTGACGATGTTTTGAAAGCATTCAATCCATACAAGTTCGTTCCGGGTTCGAACGAAATCGAAGGCATTATCTCGTTACACTCATTTTGGAATCATCCTCAGAGTTAACGACAATAACCCTTACACTCTGAATCTTCATCTTCACTTGAGATTCACGACCTATCGTTAATTTGGATCGATGTGGTTTTCGAATATCCAAATCTGGAAACCCGATCCCGGTCTCATCGAAATCCAAATCACCATCTTTTAGGTCCAAGTTGTTTTAAAGTTAAAACGATTCGATTTTATTATCTATATATACAGAGAGAGATAATTCATATCATCACAATAGATAATTCATATTATCATATCAAACAGATAATTCACATTATCATCATATTCAACCAAAACATCCATATCACACAACATTACTTATCTCAAATCTGAGATCTCAAACCATTCAGGACAACCAATATCATTCAACATCCATAAGCAATGATTTATTAATCACCTTCTGTAATTAATTTAAAGTGAATTAAATTAATTACTTCCATCTCTAATTAATTTAAATAAATTAAATTAATTACTTTCATCACATAAATCTTGCTTACTTAATCATTTATAAATTACAAATCAATTTATTGATCATCTACTTATCCATCTTAATTCATCATCCTGATTAGTTATTCTTTAAGTAATTAGCTTTTAATTAATTACACAATTTAATTATCCTTAACCATTCACAGTAATTAACCATTTATTACTTCATTTAATTGCATTGATTAGTGATCCTTAATTAATTACTTCCATTTATTAATTAATTTAAACAGTAATTTCCATCTTGTAATTTAAACAGTACCTACCTTAATTGATCAACTTCTTAATTAATTATATAAATCTTTTGATTTATTTCACTAAGTAATAAATCTTTAATTACTTCTACTAAGTAATTATACTTTAATTACTTCCATTAAGTAATTCCCTTTAATTAATTACATCCTGTAATTATACATTAATTACTTCGTTGAGTAATTATACTATTCAAATCTCATTAAGTAATTTTACTTAATCAACCATTAAATGATTATCTTTAATTAATTAACAATTAATTATCTTGAATTAATCACATTCATTTGATTAATTACAGTTGGGTAATTCATTCCTTAATTAACTTAAAACAAATTAATTAATCTTAACTGTAGATTAATTATCCTTTAATTATTAATTAATAAATCTCAATTATCAATTAATAAAACTTAATAACAAATTAATTACTTTTTAATTACCAGTTAATCAACCTCTACTTAACATTTAATTAACCCTTAATAATAGTTAATTAATTCTTAATTAACTTTAATTATAGAGTAATTATTTCTTAATTATTAATTAATAAAACTTAATTACAAATTAAGTACTTCTATTTATAAGTAAATTAATCTTCTAATTACTAATAAATCAACCTTAATTACTTAATTAATAAATCTTGAATTAATTAACTCATAACACTTAATTACTAATTAATAAATTAATTAAATCAAGTAATTACTCTTAATTAATCCCTTATCCTAAATTAAATTATTACTTAAGTTATGAAATAAAATAATCATTAACTTGATAAATTAAAGTTAACAAAACATACTTTCTTTTAAATGTTTAAACATTATCAAGTAATAGTTTTAAAACTATTTAAATTTAAATTTAAAAACTTACTTTTATAAAGACCTTTAAATTTTCATTTCTAACATAAGTTTAAAATAACTTTAAACTTTACTTAGCCAAAATTTAAATTAACAATTTCGAACTTAATATTCAATGTTAAAGAAACAACTTATTATTTACATAAAGTGATTTATTCAAGAAAACTTAAACTTAGATAATTTTTTAAATTTAAAAACTTTGTTTTTAAAACTCTTTTAAAACCTGCTCAGTCTTTACTTCGGGTCAAACCCGAAGATTGCTCGAGTCTTCCCCGAGTTATCCTGCTACTCTTTTATTTCCAGAAAAACTTAGTTAAATTTTTAAGTTTAAAAACTGAAAGCTTATCACCTACAAAACACTCGAGTACGAACTCGAGCTAAATACCCAAAACCCCGACCTTCACTTCGAGTCGACCCTGCAAAATTCTCGAGCAATCACACGAGAAGGCTTCGTCTTCCCCAAAGCCATACCAACCTAGATACGAAAATGCACGTGCACGTGCACCAGAACTCCGGCCATCCACGATCCAATCTCCGACCTTCCATACATCGGCGACGACCCACCCTAGTCTCACGATCACCCAGAAAACTGAGTCGACGTCGAACTCGCAAATGAGCCATCAGATCCAAACTGCCCCAAAAACGATCATCACGTAATCGCCTCGTTCATCCAACTCTAACCATTATAGGTCACATGATCATACCCGAAGCTACCCTATGCTACGATGAACCATTCCCCACCCTCGCGATCGACTCCGATCGCAACTCGACATCACGAAACTCAATTGAACGCTAACTACAACCCCAGGGTGTAAAACTCTACTACAACGATTTCTAACCATCTCGACCAATGATAAATCACCATGGGATTTTTGCCGAGCTCCCCTACACCCCGAACTCCTCCAGACAAGATCCCGACCATCCCAGTCACCTAGATCATCAGGAAACTCTCGAAAACCCATTTCCAGTTAACCTTGGATTTCTCATTCAATTAGATGTTAAAAATCATGAATTTTGTTTTAAAAATCCTAATTTGCAAAGTGTATTCGAATTATAATCTTGAAACAACAAATTTCCATGATGGGTTTTAACATGGTTTTAAGAATTCCACTTTTCTTTCTATTTTTACAGTTAAACATCCAAATATTTTTCTTAACTTCATTTTCAAGTTTTAATCTATGACTAAACAAAAAATCCTTGTTTGAAAACTAGGTCATAATAGATATCAGAGAAAAAAGAATGGATTGGAACTAAGTTTAAACTCTAAAATATGGAACAGGGAAGATGAATACACATCAGACATGCACACATGAATACAATCATATACACAGAATCCTATACTTAGATATACACATGCAAGATATCATCATCACAAAGGTTTCACAAGCAACCATCATTAACTTATTTAGATTTTAAATAAAAATGTTTACTCACCTGTTTTTGAAAAGGCAGAGAGCATGAAACTGGATTTGAAACTTTGCATACTTTTGTTGTTTTTTTCATAGAGAACAATGTCTTGCTTGTAACTTAAAACTAAAAAGCTTTAAAAACTGGAACTTGAAAGTTTAACTGGAACAAAACGATGATGATTACTCAAGACTTGATTCCAGGCTTTTGATCACAAGGTTTGATTTCAGGAAAGTAGAAAAATGCTTTGATTTTCTTTAAAACTGAAATGCTTTGCTTGCTTAGTTGATTTCAGGTTTGCATTTGAGAATAGCCTTTGCTCAAGCTTTTGAAAAATGATTACAGGGTTTGTTTTCTGGTTTAAATTGTTTGATGAACGAAAAAAGAAAAAGGAAGCTTGATATATAATAAAACAAGTAGGCAGAGGCTAAGTTGTATTTGTACAAAAAAATAATCTTAGCTGGTACCATATGATCAGAGATTTTCTTACACATGGGGCTGATATGAAAACATTTTGTACAAGCATTTATTAACATTGTCCTACTAATCCCCTTATTTCAATTCGTATGTACATATATCTATACAAACAAATGAAGATATCGTTTCCTTGTGTCATTCAGCCTTGCATATCTACATGTTTACAATACCATTCATTTTGCAGGTACAAATCATGTATATATTTTATTTTGTTTTTGACTTACTTCTTCTTGCCTGCAAATACAAGTATACCTCTTTATTTCCTTGCATAACCCCATATTGCCATAGTATAAATTATTAACCTGACTGCTTTCTACCTATGCTTCTATAAAGTTAGAATTATCTTATGCTTCCATAAGTTGTTATATTTATTTTTATTATGTTAGCTTGTGTATTTATTCCTATTTTTACATGACCATTATTTTTATTTCGATTTATAAACTTAATGTATTTAACTAATGTATATCTTTCTATTTTAACCTTAATTTACCAAACACTTTATTTATATTTATTTATTTATTTTATTTTATTTTTACTTATGTTAAATATGTTTATACATTAATACTTATATTTATGACCATATATTTGTTTTATATTTATATTTAATATTGACAAGATTTATTTCAATTTAAACATTATTACCAAAATTACATCAAATATATATATATAGATCAAAAGTGAATAAGTAGAGCTTTACTTTAAATTTAAGATAGATTTTCATTGTAATTATATTGGAACACTTTTATTTTAAATTCTCAAATCATAATTTTCTTCTAACTACACACATATATACACATTTAAATAACACTTATTAAATTAGAAATAATAGGACTATTCAAATCTATTTATAAAATAAAAAAATTAAATTTGTAACTAATTATTCTTATTTAAAATCAATCTAAAATCATAATTTAAAACATCACATTATTAATTAATTGGTTATTTATATTTGAAAATAACAATTTTATCAATTTTAAATAATTTAATTAAGAGATTATCACATTTTAAATTCCTCGAAATTCTGGGATATCACACCGGCATCCCAAATGTGTTGGAAATTACCTATGCATTTGCGATGCCAAACAAATTTAGTGACGCTATGGTGAAGCCATATACAGTTTTTTACGCTTCTTTGGCGTCAAAAAGGCATAGAGATTTATCTACACCTAGGCGACGTCTTTGAATATTGGCAACCAATATCCTACTTTATTTCTCATTTGGATAGTTAGATAGCAAAATCCAATGCTTACTAATGGTCATCCGCGCTTGCATCTACCGTCGAGTTGGGAAAAAATTCGCAACTGCATACCTACCACTCACACTTCTCTCTTCTTTGTCACTCCCAAATTGTAAAAACATACCCAAAAAAATATATTTCTTCCTCTCTTCCATTGATACAAAGCAGACCGCTAGAAAATCTATACGGTTGATTAGTAAGCATCTCGTAATAAAATCGCAAGTTTGCTCCAATCGCTGACCATTTAGACTCCGGAATCGTATTTCAATGCGTTAAACTGATGGATCCATGTTATTTTTAAAGGTATGCATTGATGGGTTCGAGATCATTTAAACGACTAGGTATTAATGCTTTCTTGGAGCACCTTACAAAATATTATCAAGTTGTTGCATTCTCAAACGAGCCGAGTGCAGTAAGAATGGATTATTTCTTCTCCTTACCAGCATCTCTAATTATTCTTATGCAAATAGGTCCTTTTATTTTACTCATAGTATGCAAATAATATTATTGAGAAACTTGATCAGAAAGGTTATATTTCTTATAGGTCGGGTAGACCAGCAATTAGATATATAGATAGAAATCATTGTTAGGTTAGTAGAATTTTTTCGCTGATTTTGGGCCGATTGATGCGGTGATAGGGTAAGTGTCCGTTGAATATTTTCTATGGATAAGAGATGCATACACACACACACATACAGAGTAGTAACAGTGAATGTACGTTAGTCGATAGTATGAGAAAAATGATCATTTAGAACTATTGATGTGCAATACGGAAAATGTGTTGAAAACTTTTTAAAAATGATCATTTAGAAGTGTTCTATGTTGTGTCAATTGGTTGGTAGAATATAAAGGCCATTTGTGCAACTAATACTAAGAATTGAAGAAGCATTACTATGATCCACATTATCTTAAACATGAGGTAAGAGATAATTGTTCCTTGTTCTAGTTTAGTTAGGAAATTGTTAATCGCATCCTAAATCTACTCTTTAGCACTTCATCCTTTGTACTGTTTTCAGATTTAAAATGGAGTGCTATAAAAATATTGAAGCTTTTTAGCATTTTTCTTAGTTAATAGTTTATTCTCAGTGCCAAACGTGGAGCTGCATGAATATGTTCTTTTTCGCACCAGGTTGCATGAATAGGAATTTTCGTATGTAAAGTGGAATGTGTAGTAATCTCGGTAGGACTTTGGCATATTTAGTTATTTTCTTTTCCTTGTGATTGTATCTACTCCCAATAGTTGGCCAATGTAATTTTCTATTATGGAAATAGCTTCAGGGCTCTACATTTTCATATCAAGGTCGTATATGTTAGCCTAAATTTGTACAACATCCAAATTTATTTCTGTGTGTTTAAAACTAGGATACCCCCGTCGAATAAAGACTAATTGGCCGAAATATGAATTTGTTCTTTTACTCAGCACCGATTCATAATCTTCTTTTGATTTATTGGGAATATGTTCTAAGGCTTTGCATTTCATTTTACCACAAATACCTATTTTTCCACCCATTAAAACCAACACTTCAAAACTTATCAGTTTAGTTTTAGTAGCCCCGTTGTAATACAAGATTAGTGAGGTTAATACAAAAATTTGTTTTTATTCATAATGTATCAAGGAGGTAGGATCTATTAAAGTGTATATAAGCATTTTTTATAGTGAAAATAAGGGACACATCCCTAGAATCAAACTTAATACATAAAACATCTTCTCCAAAAAGATATAAATTACATCTTTATTTTCAAATACTCCAATTTTCTTTCCTAAAATACCCCTCTGCTCCATTGCATTCTTCATATATGCATGTTATTTTCACATCCATAATTAAATTTTGCACCCCATTTAATTATCAATCTTTAAAACGCAGTAACTTTTTGTAGAAATGACGGATTAACAAACCGTTTTCACCATTAAATCACAAATTATATTATCTTTCTAATAAGTGGAATTGTGCTTAAGCAAAAACAACGTAGGACAAGTTATTCGTGGATCCAACGTTTTGTAGAAACGATGGATTAATAAACCGTTTTCACCATTAAATCATAGATTTTATTATCTTTCTAACGAGTGGCATTGTGCATTTATAAATTGATGTTTTTCAAATTTTTTGTAATTATATGGTATGATTGCCGACAATTCAGCAATTATATGCAATAATTGCAGAAAATGTCTGCAATTATATGCAATAATTGCAGAAATATCTGCAATTATATGGTATGGTTGCAACAATTCAACAATTATATGCAATAGTTTCAGAAATGTCTGCAATTGTATGGTATGGTTGCAGACAATTCAACAATTATATGCAATAGTTGCATAAATGTCTTCAATTATATGGAATAATTGCAGAAATGTCTGCAATTATATGGTATAGTTGCACTTTTTTGTGATTACTTGGAATAACTGCAAAGTTTTCTGCAATTATTAGATATAATTGCATAAAAGTATGCATTTATATGAAATAATTGCATAAAAGTCTGCAATTATTTCATATAATTGAAAAAAATCTACAATTATATGGAATAATTATTAATATTTGAAGAAAAATCGACGATGTTCAAAAATTGTAGAATTCTCTGCAAATATATGGAATAATTGCAGCCTTACTGGAAATATGATTTTTTGGTATCAACAATGAATCTCATTTTAAAGATCATAAATTTTTTGATTTTTTGGTGAAAACGGTATGCTGATCTGATGTTTCTACAGAAGTTATATGCGTTTGAAATGTTAAAAACGTAAAAGGTATTTAGGTCTTTTTGCGCACACAAATTTGAAAACAAGGACTGGAAATGTAATTTTAGATTGGGGAGGATGTTTTATATATTTTGAAACTTAACAGGACGTGAGCCAAACTATCCCAATTTTATATGGATGGTAAAAATATAAACCGATTTTAAAAAAAACCAAGAATTCTACGTAACTCTAAATTCAAATGAATGCTACAAGAATCACGCTTTTCGAGTATCCCAATGTTGTGAATTTTTTTATTAGCAGTCGATTTTTATAGTTAAATAGTCACAGATTGAACATGACAAATTTTTATTCTTTTTCATCAATTGCTTAATATATTTTTATAAGATTAAGGAGAATTTATATTTACTAGTTTTGCTAAATAATTAATAGTTGTATTATGATTTTTTTATTTTTTTATAGTGTAAGTAATTATCTTTCTTTAATACTTATACATACATACATACATACATACATACATATATATATATATACATACATATATATATATATATATATTGTTCGAAAAGCCAGTGAGTTACATGCGTACTTAGGTAGGTTCGTAATTGTTTGCACTAGAGAATGCCTAATAGATTTTTTATTTTAATAATTAATGTTACGTTGGTGTTTTTATCACTAGGTTTTAACTTCATTATTTTGTTATAAGGGGCTTTGCATGAAAGGTCCCTATTTTTGTTGTTGTTACGAGAAAAGTCCCTGTATATATGAGTATGTACATTAGGTCCCTTTTTTTTCGAAACCAGAGAGCGCAAGTTGGCTTGTGCTTTTTAAACATTAAAAAAATTCAAAAATTCAAAAAAAAATTCAAAATTAGTGTGACGACCCGGAATTTCGAGCAATATCAATTTAATAATTTATATTAAATATTAAATTGATTGGATATATTTTTGAATTATAAACTTGAATTGATATTTTCTTCTGATAAATATCATATCGGTGGGATTATATCTTTTAAAGCTAATAAATGATTTTTCTGTTTATAACGGATATACTGGTATATATCGTAGACAGGTAAGTTCTGTTTTAATTTTAATTGATAAATTTTATTTTCAAACTTCTTATATATATTCTAGAGATTTGGAAATTATTATTTATTTTGGGATGACTTTTCAAAGCTATTTAATAAATATATATAGTTTTATATATTTATATAAATGATTAATTTGTTTTTAAAACTATTTCTAATTTGGTTCAGATTTATATTTATTTATAAAAGAATTTCATTTTTCTTTTCTTTACAAAAGTGTAACTTGTTAATTTTAGTTTTAAAGATACATATGAGTTTTTGTCAAATGTTACTTTGGATATATTGTGAAATAAATAATTTCTTTTGTTTGATCTTTTTAAAATTTGATAAACGAACTTTTATAATATTGATAAAAATATAATTTCTTTATGAATCGTTTCAAATTTATAGATGGGTAATTTATTTTAAATGATATTTATAAATAAAAATAGTATAAAATATTCAGCTAGAAATACAATACAATGATATAAGTAACAAATATACATATTGAAATGACAAATTAACAACAATATAAATGAAACGACTATATGAGATAAATTTTATCGTTTTGTAAATAATCAAACGAATGCTAAATAAACAAACGATATGATAGAATAACGAGAAAAGAAAAATGGAAACAAGTAACAAAACAAATATTTTAGACGAGATGTAAATTAAGTCAAACTACAATACAATAATACAAGTAAAAGTATATTTCATAGTTGTAAATTCTAAAACTAACACTAAACATTTAAATAGTATTTCATTTATACTACCTCATCAAACTAGAAAGATTTTAATACCATAAAAATGAAGACATTCCAGCTTTATAAAATCTGCACAGTCAAAAATATTAAGAAGAGAGCAAACATAGATGATGTTCGAATACGTGTATGCCTGCAAACTTTAGGCAACAAAAGTATCAGAATACAAAGTATAATATTTGTAGCTTGAGAGTAAAGCCAGGCATGTAGAAAAGAAAAATAGGATAAGTATGAAAATGGAAGTATCATGGTACAAGGCAATTAATGCTATTCATGCAAACATCTTCTCTAGCTCACAATAATGTATTCTCAGCCTCCATTCTTTATAAAAATCTCTGACAAAAATAAAGAAAGAAAAATAATATACAAACCATGTTTAAACTTCAGCCTGTAACCTCTTTATACTTCAAACTGGAAGCTATCTCCTTCCTGTCATTTTTTCTTTCATTCGAACTCAATACAAATCATAATGGAAGCTCATTTGAAAACTTAAAACAAATCTCCATCTAAAACAACATCAAGCAACTACAACTGATTCAAAAGCAAGATAGTGAAGATAAGGGCTGAAAACAGTTTCCAGTTTTCTCAGAATTTCAAACTGCTTGCAAAACAAGTTCTGTTCTTCTCTTATATTTGGTGAGTAACATATATTTTTAAATCTATATATTAAGTTATTATGAAATGCTTTCCTTTGGGGTGTATCTGGTATATGTGTGTATATATCGGGATGCCTGCTATCATGCTCTGTTCTTATTTCATGTTCTGGGTTGATATTAAAATTCAAAATCTCACCATAACATCTATATTTGACTTTGATATATGAATGAAAATAGTTTGTTAGGATGTGAAGATAATTTCAAAAATAGTTTCAAGATTTTAATTCAAGAAGTAAATTTTAAAAAGGGGAAAAACAGGGAAACTCATTTTAATGTTAAAAATCAACAATCATGATTTTTGATTCGAATTATATGGATGAATTTGTGATTACAAATCATGAATTTTAATATACTTATTATGATTTTTAGTCTGGTAATTCGAGTGACATTTGGGTTTGTTCATTTTGAGAATTTTTGGTAATTGCCGTTGATCGGCATGGTGATTGGGGTGGAAATTTTGGTCGAAGCTAGCTATGGCATCGGGGATGAAGGGAAAAATGTTTAAAATTTTTTCAAATGATCGAGGTGATCAGTCTCGATCGAACTAGGGTTTAAGGTGGTTCCCGGCTGGACTTGAATGACATGACGATGGCGACGTAGAAGATGGACCGGAGGCGCTCGCTTTTGGAGAGAAGGTAGCTCATGGTCGTGGGGTTCGATGGTGGGGACGGCGAGGTTCATCGGCGTGAGGTTGGCCGGTGGCGATGGGTTTTGTGGTTCGTATTTCAGCAGTTGTTCGAGTTGGTTGTTCGAATTTCGATTCGAACGTGTTTCGTTCGATCTGGGGTTGTAATCGTATTCGCGCATGATAGTGTGGTCGGAGAGGAAGGTCGCGACGATCATATCTGGCCAGGGCTGAGGGGAGACGTGCACCATGCACGTTCGTATGCACGTTTGGGTACAGGCGAAAGTTGGTTTTGGGGAAGAAAGGGAACGACTTGGGGGAAACCTCGTGATTGTTTCCTGGCGACTCGAAGCAGGGACGTACGCGAGTTTCTCGCGAGAAAACTCGGAGCAGACTCGTGGTTTTTGTGGGGTTTACTCGGGTTGTTCATTTAAGTAACCTGATTTTGAATTTTTAAACTGATCATATCTTAGTTTTAAGATTTAAAGCATGAACGAGTTTTCTTAAGTATTTAAAACAAGTTTTAAATAAAAATTGTATATTTGACTTAACATGTTTGAAAATAGTTTCCAAAGATTTAAATATATTAAAATTTAATGTTTGAATTGTTTTGTTTAAAATAAATTATATTTCAAATAGATTTCTAAATTTGGTTTAAATGAAGTAAATGACTTGAATAAGTATCTAATATAAATACAAGTTTATTTTTAATCAGTTATGTTGAGATTAATTGAGGATAAATTATTAAATGGAATAATTAGTGGAAATGAGTATAATTAAGAAATAAATTAATTAAAAATTAAGTGATGATTAATAGAGCAATTAATTTATGAAATTAATCAAAGATAATCACTTATAATTAATCGAGTAAAATCGCTTAGTGAAGTAGTTAATATAATATTAAAGTCATAGACGAGACTTTAATTAATATATAAATGGTAAATTTAAACTTATTAATAATTGATAAGTTAATTACTTAGAATAGTGATTAAATAAATGTTAATGAAGGTCATTAACTGGATTATTTTATAATTAATTAATGAAATTGATTTTAATAATTGATTGGATAAACCAAATTGATGATGTAATAATTATGAAAGTAATTGATGTTTAATTACAGAGTGTAATTAATAGAATGATGTTGTTGTTAAAGTAATTTGAGTATAATTACTTTGTATAATTAATCAAAGGATTAATTAGAGATAATAAATTATTGAGCAATTAATGAAGTAATTAAAGGAGTTAATTACTAGATTGGGATTAATCAAAGGTGATTAATATTTTGGTTCAAATTAAAGATTTAATTACTTTGATGTAATTAATTAAACTGGAAATGTAATTTGAGATTATTAATTTTTATAATTAATATTGGAATTTAAAATGGATTTATTGGGAATAATAAATGAAGAAATTTATTAATAATTAATTGAGTAATGTAATTAACTTTAGTTAATTAAGAAATGAAGTAATGTTAGGATTTATTTCTATATTTGGTTAAAGAAATAAATCTGCGAAATAATTTGAGGAAAATTACTTAAATGTAATTAAAGAAAATTAATCAGGGATGATTTATTTAAATGAATAATGGGATGGTGATTAATTAATTGAGGGTTAATTAATTAATGGTAATAAGCAAGTTTAATAATGATGAAATGATTAATTTAATTTACTTTAAATTAATTAAGGATAAGGTAGTTAATTTAATTCATTTTAAATTGATTATCAATGATATGCTTATTATCCTTGCCTATGTCTGATGATTGTTATGGATTCCCATTGATTGATATGATCTCAGATATGAGATAAGTACTATCTGTTGTGATATGGATGATAATATTGATTATCTATTGGTGTGATATTATAGATTATCCATTATGCTGATATGTGATTATCCATCTGTGATATTGTGTTTTATCTATCTGTGTTGATATAGATAATTGAATTGAATTGTTTTAAACCTTTAAAACAACTTAGCCTTAAAAGACACGTTTTGGATTTCGATGAGACCGGGATCGGGTTTCCGTATACCGGGATTCCAGGTCTGGAGACCCGAATACCACATCGATCCAAAATAACGTTAGGTCGTGAAATTCAAATGGAGCAAGTGAAGACTCGAGGTATAAGAACTATATGTCAGTATAACTCTGTGGGTGATTCCGTAATGAGTTTGACGAAGATAGTACTTATAGATTCGAGATGGTGATTCAGAATGCAAGGGTTATTGTCGTTAACTCTGAGGGTGATTCCAATACGAGTGTAACGAGATAATGCCTTCGGTTTCGTTCGAACCCGGAACGAACTTGTATGGATCGAATGCTTTCAGAACATCGTCAGGTGGGCGATGAGCATTCTAAGTGATGAGTTCTATTCAGGTAACCGTGACCTCAAGCCTCATCAACCGGGAATGGCTAAAACAGGGGAGGTGCAGCAAGGCTTCGTGGGTAGCCCCCACTTGAGAGTAAGGTTTACCCCTGTCTTGATGTCCCTATTTATTTCGGTTTAGTTGCGGTTGGTCGCGCCAACCGTGGGGTGATCTTATTTGGAACTGTCCAGTAAGGGATGGGTCCGGCCTTGTGTTGTAGGGGAGCGGGCGTACTCCTCGGTACGGTGATCTAGGCCACGTACTGTGACGGGCGGTACCCCAGTAGCCCAGCCATTGTTGGAAACCCATTTTCCCTACGAGACCTTACGGTTTTGATTGTATTACCCACGTTGTGGCTAGTATGCTGGAATTTAATAGATGTAACAATTTCAGCTATTTTCTATTTACTTGAAAACCCTAGACACTATTATAATATCACCAGATTTCCTATCAAATGTTTTGGTTAGCGTAAGGTAAAAACTTTTCCATGTTTATGTGTGGGAAGTCTTACGTGATACCTTTTATTTTCAAATGATTTTCAAAGTTAAACAACTTTAACCTGTTACTCATACCAGACCCATGTCTGACCCGAAGTTTATTTCTGTTTTTCATAAACTCTCGGGTACCCAAATTTTTACGGGTAGTCAAGGGATTCAGGTTAGCTTTGACGAACTCTGGAGGAGCAATGGAGCAGGAGGCTTCAGCGTGTAGATATATAGTGATTCCGCTGTGATTAGAGTTTATTTTGTATTTCCGCTGTGTTGTATCTCTGTGATGTGTGAGTTGTATTAACTAGACAGGTGTTTTATAACTGTCTAGTATGTGATGTATTGTCTATGTAACTCTGATGTATATGATACTATATATTAATCTATGTGATATATTATATTTTATTCGTTCCGCTGTTGAGATTCTGATGTTGTTTCTTCTTCTCTTTCTTTTCTACTTTCTCACCTCTTTCTTTTCTTAAAAACGATACGACTTTCTGGGCATAGGAAGTCGGGTCGTTACAGTTGGTATCAGAGCACTAGGTTGAGCGAATACCTAGGCTCTTAAGTGATTTCTTTCCTGAGAGAGCGTATTTGTTAGTGAATATAAAATTGTTTTATATTGTGTTGACTTATCGGTTAGGTGTTTATAGATTTTGATCGGTGTGTGGGACGCCACAATATCGATAGGAATTTCTAAACTCTTAACAAGATAAACCGACACAATATTGTTTTAAAATATGGTAAATGAAATAATTTTACCCAAATTATTTTTGTATATAAAAGAAATGATTTTCCGAAAATTTTTATAGTTATGTATGGTTGCTTGATTGTTAGGAAATGATAATATTGAATGATTATCATTGTCATTGGAAAAATTTAATAAGAATTGGAATTTAATTAATAGTCCAGAAATAAATTCATACAACTAAATGGAATTTTGTAAATGTGAATTATAAATGTGATTTGCAATTGAAATTGAAATAAAATTCCAGGGTAATGTTTGAATAGAAATTGGATGGATTTGGAATTTTGAGAAAATTTAAATTCTTTGGATTTGAAAGTGTTTTCAAAGGTTCTGAAAAAAAATATGGTATTATTTCAAGGATATTTTTGAGTTGGATTTGAAATCTGGAAAGATTTAAAATTTAAAAATATTTGAGATGTATAAAAGAAATAAAAGCATTTGAACTCTTTCGGTTGTTAGAAAATAACGTCGGTGATGACTGCAGCATCATCGATGTTCATTTTCGAATTTTCGAGAGAGAAAAGTTTGCTATCAAATTATTTCAAATTGGAATTGTTTGCGAACTGGGTTTGGTTTTGAAATTCAAAAGAATATTTGAATTGCCAAAGAATTTTGGATATAGTTGATTTCAAAGGTGATTTTCTACTTTGGAAATTGCTTAAACTCTGGAAGTAAATTTAAAATGTTGTGGAATAAATAAATGGGTTTGGAAAACTTAAAGTTTGAATTAAATTGGAATGTAACTAAATCATGTCAAATGAAAGTGAAGTGTAGAATTAGTTAAAGTGGACTGGAAGTAATAAGTGTTTGGAAACAAAATTTATTTATTGAAAACTAAATTTATGAATAAACAAACAAATTTATAATTGAGTGGTAATGAATGGAAGTCAGTGTTTTGTTAACATCTGGAGATTTAGTTTGGTATCGACTGTATTTCAGGAGTGGTACCGATAGTTTTTGGAGGAACTTCTGAGTTTTCTCTTTATGGATCTGTTGAACCATATTTTCGGAATAGTTGGGAGGCTTACCAGTTGTGATTGCTGACCGATGGTTGCAAAGCCTAGGTTCGTCACAGTGGTATCAGTGGGAAGTTTGTATTGGAGTTCGTCATCAGCATTTCATCTGCTCCCATATCAGAGTTGTGCAGCGGAAGCAGTTGGGAGTGCGTCTGCTTTTCTTTTCTGGGAAAGGAGGAGTTGTTTTCTACAGGTGATGGTAGGGATTGTGTTCCTGATTTTGGTTGATAGGGAGAAGATCGTCTACTAGATTGTTTTTGGATTCAGACTGTTCTGGAAGGCATCAGCAGAGGTTTAGCTGATTGGTAGTGATGAAGGCAGATTTGGATCATCCGAAAAGTTTGGTAGATAAGAGATTGAAGAATTTGGATTTCAGAATCGGAGATTTGATTCTGGAGGAGTTTTCTCTGATTGAAGGAGCTGTATAGTTTGGTAAGTCTGAGAAATCAGTTCCGAGGTGTTCTGGATTTTTCTCTGTGTTCTGGAAAAGTTTAGTCGTTGTTCTTCTGGAGTGAATTGCCAGTTGGGATAACTGGGATTCGATGTATTTCACGTATCTCTGAGGGAGTGCGTGTATGAGTTATCTCTGGTTGTAGAACCAGCAGTTCAGGAAGTTTTGGTTGTGAGTCTGACTTAATTGTAGTCTGATATCCTGTCTTGTTCTGTAGATCTAGATGAGTAGGAGCTCTGTAGCTTAGTGGTATTGACTGTTTGGATTTTATAGAGCGAGTAACCCGGTACTTATATTCGGGGAAACTCGAGAGAATCCTATTCGGAATTTTTGTCCGGATAGGTAGATTGTTTGATTGGATGCTATGGTTGTTAGCATTGATTGATATATGCATGTGTTTTAAAAATTAAATTTTAAATAAATTATTAAATTACCTTTGTTTTAAATTTCGGGGACGAAATTCTTTTAAGGGGGAAGGAATGTGACGACCCGGAATTTCGAGCAATATCAATTTAATAATTTATATTAAATATTAAATTGATTGGATATATTTTTGAATTATAAACTTGAATTGATATTTTCTTCTGATAAATATCATATCGGTGGGATTATATCTTTTAAAGCTAATAAATGATTTTTCTGTTTATAACGGATATACTGGTATATATCGTAGACAGGTAAGTTCTGTTTTAATTTTAATTGATAAATTTTATTTTCAAACTTCTTATATATATTCTAGAGATTTGGAAATTATTATTTATTTTGGGATGACTTTTCAAAGCTATTTAATAAATATATATAGTTTTATATATTTATATAAATGATTAATTTGTTTTTAAAACTATTTCTAATTTGGTTCAGATTTATATTTATTTATAAAAGAATTTCATTTTTCTTTTCTTTACAAAAGTGTAACTTGTTAATTTTAGTTTTAAAGATACATATGAGTTTTTGTCAAATGTTACTTTGGATATATTGTGAAATAAATAATTTCTTTTGTTTGATCTTTTTAAAATTTGATAAACGAACTTTTATAATATTGATAAAAATATAATTTCTTTATGAATCGTTTCAAATTTATAGATGGGTAATTTATTTTAAATGATATTTATAAATAAAAATAGTATAAAATATTCAGCTAGAAATACAATACAATGATATAAGTAACAAATATACATATTGAAATGACAAATTAACAACAATATAAATGAAACGACTATATGAGATAAATTTTATCGTTTTGTAAATAATCAAACGAATGCTAAATAAACAAACGATATGATAGAATAACGAGAAAAGAAAAATGGAAACAAGTAACAAAACAAATATTTTAGACGAGATGTAAATTAAGTCAAACTACAATACAATAATACAAGTAAAAGTATATTTCATAGTTGTAAATTCTAAAACTAACACTAAACATTTAAATAGTATTTCATTTATACTACCTCATCAAACTAGAAAGATTTTAATACCATAAAAATGAAGACATTCCAGCTTTATAAAATCTGCACAGTCAAAAATATTAAGAAGAGAGCAAACATAGATGATGTTCGAATACGTGTATGCCTGCAAACTTTAGGCAACAAAAGTATCAGAATACAAAGTATAATATTTGTAGCTTGAGAGTAAAGCCAGGCATGTAGAAAAGAAAAATAGGATAAGTATGAAAATGGAAGTATCATGGTACAAGGCAATTAATGCTAGTCATGCAAACATCTTCTCTAGCTCACAATAATGTATTCTCAGCCTCCATTCTTTATAAAAATCTCTGACAAAAATAAAGAAAGAAAAATAATATACAAACCATGTTTAAACTTCAGCCTGTAACCTCTTTATACTTCAAACTGGAAGCTATCTCCTTCCTGTCATTTTTTCTTTCATTCGAACTCAATACAAATCATAATGGAAGCTCATTTGAAAACTTAAAACAAATCTCCATCTAAAACAACATCAAGCAACTACAACTGATTCAAAAGCAAGATAGTGAAGATAAGGGCTGAAAACAGTTTCCAGTTTTCTCAGAATTTCAAACTGCTTGCAAAACAAGTTCTGTTCTTCTCTTATATTTGGTGAGTAACATATATTTTTAAATCTATATATTAAGTTATTATGAAATGCTTTCCTTTGGGGTGTATCTGGTATATGTGTGTATATATCGGGATGCCTGCTATCATGCTCTGTTCTTATTTCATGTTCTGGGTTGATATTAAAATTCAAAATCTCACCATAACATCTATATTTGACTTTGATATATGAATGAAAATAGTTTGTTAGGATGTGAAGATAATTTCAAAAATAGTTTCAAGATTTTAATTCAAGAAGTAAATTTTAAAAAGGGGAAAAACAGGGAAACTCATTTTAATGTTAAAAATCAACAATCATGATTTTTGATTCGAATTATATGGATGAATTTGTGATTACAAATCATGAATTTTAATATACTTATTATGATTTTTAGTCTGGTAATTCGAGTGACATTTGGGTTTGTTCATTTTGAGAATTTTTGGTAATTGCCGTTGATCGGCATGGTGATTGGGGTGGAAATTTTGGTCGAAGCTAGCTATGGCATCGGGGATGAAGGGAAAAATGTTTAAATTTTTTTCAAATGATCGAGGTGATCAGTCTCGATCGAACTAGGGTTTAAGGTGGTTCCCGGCTGGACTTGAATGACATGACGATGGCGACGTAGAAGATGGACCGGAGGCGCTCGCTTTTGGAGAGAAGGTAGCTCATGGTCGTGGGGTTCGATGGTGGGGACGGCGAGGTTCATCGGCGTGAGGTTGGCCGGTGGCGATGGGTTTTGTGGTTCGTATTTCAGCAGTTGTTCGAGTTGGTTGTTCGAATTTCGATTCGAACGTGTTTCGTTCGATCTGGGGTTGTAATCGTATTCGCGCATGATAGTGTGGTCGGAGAGGAAGGTCGCGACGATCATATCTGGCCAGGGCTGAGGGGAGACGTGCACCATGCACGTTCGTATGCACGTTTGGGTACAGGCGAAAGTTGGTTTTGGGGAAGAAAGGGAACGACTTGGGGGAAACCTCGTGATTGTTTCCTGGCGACTCGAAGCAGGGACGTACGCGAGTTTCTCGCGAGAAAACTCGGAGCAGACTCGTGGTTTTTGTGGGGTTTACTCGGGTTGTTCATTTAAGTAACCTGATTTTGAATTTTTAAACTGATCATATCTTAGTTTTAAGATTTAAAGCATGAACGAGTTTTCTTAAGTATTTAAAACAAGTTTTAAATAAAAATTGTATATTTGACTTAACATGTTTGAAAATAGTTTCCAAAGATTTAAATATATTAAAATTTAATGTTTGAATTGTTTTGTTTAAAATAAATTATATTTCAAATAGATTTCTAAATTTGGTTTAAATGAAGTAAATGACTTGAATAAGTATCTAATATAAATACAAGTTTATTTTTAATCAGTTATGTTGAGATTAATTGAGGATAAATTATTAAATGGAATAATTAGTGGAAATGAGTATAATTAAGAAATAAATTAATTAAAAATTAAGTGATGATTAATAGAGCAATTAATTTATGAAATTAATCAAAGATAATCACTTATAATTAATCGAGTAAAATCGCTTAGTGAAGTAGTTAATATAATATTAAAGTCATAGACGAGACTTTAATTAATATATAAATGGTAAATTTAAACTTATTAATAATTGATAAGTTAATTACTTAGAATAGTGATTAAATAAATGTTAATGAAGGTCATTAACTGGATTATTTTATAATTAATTAATGAAATTGATTTTAATAATTGATTGGATAAACCAAATTGATGATGTAATAATTATGAAAGTAATTGATGTTTAATTACAGAGTGTAATTAATAGAATGATGTTGTTGTTAAAGTAATTTGAGTATAATTACTTTGTATAATTAATCAAAGGATTAATTAGAGATAATAAATTATTGAGCAATTAATGAAGTAATTAAAGGAGTTAATTACTAGATTGGGATTAATCAAAGGTGATTAATATTTTGGTTCAAATTAAAGATTTAATTACTTTGATGTAATTAATTAAACTGGAAATGTAATTTGAGATTATTAATTTTTATAATTAATATTGGAATTTAAAATGGATTTATTGGGAATAATAAATGAAGAAATTTATTAATAATTAATTGAGTAATGTAATTAACTTTAGTTAATTAAGAAATGAAGTAATGTTAGGATTTATTTCTATATTTGGTTAAAGAAATAAATCTGCGAAATAATTCGAGGAAAATTACTTAAATGTAATTAAAGAAAATTAATCAGGGATGATTTATTTAAATGAATAATGGGATGGTGATTAATTAATTGAGGGTTAATTAATTAATGGTAATAAGCAAGTTTAATAATGATGAAATGATTAATTTAATTTACTTTAAATTAATTAAGGATAAGGTAGTTAATTTAATTCATTTTAAATTGATTATCAATGATATGATTATTATCCTTGCCTATGTCTGATGATTGTTATGGATTCCCATTGATTGATATGATCTCAGATATGAGATAAGTACTATCTGTTGTGATATGGATGATAATATTGATTATCTATTGGTGTGATATTATAGATTATCCATTATGCTGATATGTGATTATCCATCTGTGATATTGTGTTTTATCTATCTGTGTTGATATAGATAATTGAATTGAATTGTTTTAAACCTTTAAAACAACTTGGCCTTAAAAGACACGTTTTGGATTTCGATGAGACCGGGATCGGGTTTCCGTATACCGGGATTCCAGGTCTGGAGACCCGAATACCACATCGATCCAAAATAACGTTAGGTCGTGAAATTCAAATGGAGCAAGTGAAGACTCGAGGTATAAGAACTATATGTCAGTATAACTCTGTGGGTGATTCCGTAATGAGTTTGACGAAGATAGTACTTATAGATTCGAGATGGTGATTCAGAATGCAAGGGTTATTGTCGTTAACTCTGAGGGTGATTCCAATACGAGTGTAACGAGATAATGCCTTCGGTTTCGTTCGAACCCGGAACGAACTTGTATGGATCGAATGCTTTCAGAACATCGTCAGGTGGGCGATGAGCATTCTAAGTGATGAGTTCTATTCAGGTAACCGTGACCTCAAGCCTCATCAACCAGGAATGGCTAAAACAGGGGAGGTGCAGCAAGGCTTCGTGGGTAGCCCCCACTTGAGAGTAAGGTTTACCCCTGTCTAGATGTCCCTATTTATTTCGGTTTAGTTGCGGTTGGTCGCGCCAACCGTGGGGTGATCTTATTTGGAACTGTCCAGTAAGGGATGGGTCCGGCCTTGTGTTGCAGGGGAGCGGGCGTACTCCTCGGTACGGTGATCTAGGCCACGTACTGTGACGGGCGGTACCCCAGTAGCCCAGCCATTGTTGGAAACCCATTTTCCCTACGAGACCTTACGGTTTTGATTGTATTACCCACGTTGTGGCTAGTATGCTGGAATTTAATAGATGTAACAATTTCAGCTATTTTCTATTTACTTGAAAACCCTAGACACTATTATAATATCACCAGATTTCCTATCAAATGTTTTGGTTAGCGTAAGGTAAAAACTTTTCCATGTTTATGTGTGGGAAGTCTTACGTGATACCTTTTATTTTCAAATGATTTTCAAAGTTAAACAACTTTAACCTGTTACTCATACCAGACCCATGTCTGACCCGAAGTTTATTTCTGTTTTTCATAAACTCTCGGGTACCCAAATTTTTACGGGTAGTCAAGGGATTCAGGTTAGCTTTGACGAACTCTGGAGGAGCAATGGAGCAGGAGGCTTCAGCGTGTAGATATATAGTGATTCCGCTGTGATTAGAGTTTATTTTGTATTTCCGCTGTGTTGTATCTCTGTGATGTGTGAGTTGTATTAACTAGACAGGTGTTTTATAACTGTCTAGTATGTGATGTATTGTCTATGTAACTCTGATGTATATGATACTATATATTAATCTATGTGATATATTATATTTTATTCGTTCCGCTGTTGAGATTCTGATGTTGTTTCTTCTTCTTCTCTTTCTTTTCTACTTTCTCACCTCTTTCTTTTCTTAAAAACGATACGACTTTCTGGGCATAGGAAGTCGGGTCGTTACAATTAGACAACGCAAACTAGCTTGCGCTTTCCTGATAGAAAGCGCAAGTTACCTTGCGCTTTTCAAAAATTACAAAATTTTCCAAATTTTCAAAAATAATTTCAAAATCAGAAAGAGCATACTGGCTTGCGCTTTCCTGATAGAAAGTGCAAGTTAACTTGCAATTTTCAAATTTTCAAAATTGAAAAAAATTTCAAAATCAGAAAAGTGCAAGTTAACTTGCATTTTCTATCAGAAAAGTAGAAAAGTGCAAGACACCTTGCGTTTTTTATTTTTAAAAAATAGAGACCAAATTTACATATTCATTTCTGTAGGGACTTTTCCTATAACAACATCAAAAACAGGGACCCGTGGCTTTTTTCTTGTTGTTATAAAGTCATCAGTTAAAGCAATCAGGTATTGTAAATGCAAATTACATTTAAAATTAGCTGCTATCTTTTGGACACCTGACCTCTGTTTTATTCACTGCCTTTTTAAAGATGAAATGGATTTAGTGCAAAAGAAATATATTGAAGAAGACAAAAATAAAGCCTTTGCTAAAATTGCAGCTGCTGAAGAACTTAAGCGTGACAATGAAATTGAAGATGAATCATTTCAAAACTTTTTTCTGTAATCTTCAGTTTTGTGTATATTTAATTACTTACTGTTTTTGTTGTCTATTGTGAAATAGTGCTGAGTAAAAGAATAAGTTTTGTATAGAACCCATTCTTTTTTCGATTTAGAAAGAATTTGAGAAGAAATGAAATTTCTTGATTTTGATTAATCGAACAAAATACAGCAGATGCTTTTGTATATTCAGATTACAAAAGAAAGTTGTGCTACTGCACATATTTATAATGTACAAGTACATTATTTGTTAATGGGCTATGCAGGCCCATGACTATGTTACCGCACCAGTTCTCTTCTGTTAAATGCAATATATCGTATCATTTCATTTGCTATTTGCTTTTATTTCGTCCCCTCAAACCCTACTTCAGGCTTAGGGTTGGGAGATGATACTCCAATGGCGCCTCTGACTTTATTCTCTTCAAAAAATTCTTCAAATTGATCAGAATTTTACTTCGCTTTCTTCATCGAATTATCTGCTACTTTCTCTATACTCTCGTTTCATCACAAATAAGTTGAAAATTGTTCATATATGAGATTTTAGAGATATTTTGTCTCGAATTGCTTGAAAATCTGAAGTTATCAGTTTAACTTCAGTAGATCTGAATTGATTTGGTAGATCTTCTCATTTCAATTTGCTTTTGACTTTTGAATCAGTTTTCGTAAGACATGGAGTTCAGACTTCGGAAATTGTACTACTTAGATCTTGCAATCTCTACTGCTTTAGTTTTCAAATTTATAGTCTTTAAGATTTGGCTTGAGTTGGTGTACTGATTTTAACCTCCTCCTTTTTTTTAGGTTTGTGACTGACACACTCCAGATCTGTTGTTGTGCTGCTCTAGTTTTCAAGTTGATAAGCTTTGAGCCTTAACTTATGTGAGATCATTTTTGGCTTGATAATAGTTGTCGACTATACTGACCTTGTGCTTTTGCTTAAAAAGTAAAAAAAAATCTTTTTGATAATGGCTTAATCAATATGTTTTCAATTTGGTAGGATGTAGGTATATGATTTACATTCAGTTTATTTCCTGTAACCTGCTCTCTAACAAAATAAAGATCTAGCTCCATGTGTTTTGTTCTACTATGTAACACTGGATTTGCACTAAGTAGAACAATACTAAGATTGTCAGACCAAATTGTTGTTTTGTTGTTAATCTTAACCAGAAGTTCACTCATAAGTGATTGAATCCACATTATTTCGGCAGTAGTATTTTCCACACTTCTATATTCTGCTTCTGTACTAGACCTTGATACAGTTGGTTGTTTCTTTGAACACCATGATATTGGATTTTTGCCTAAGAATATGCAGTACCCTATAGTAGATCTTCTGTCGTCTAGATCTGTAGGCTAGTCTGTATCTGCATATCCATTGATGTTAATATTTTTGCATGATTTAATCCATGTTTCACTATGCCTTTTAAATATCTTAGAATTCTCTTCACTGCTTTCCAGTGTTCATCCATTGGATTTTGCATAAACTGACTGACTTTGTTAACACTAAAGGCAATTTCCGATCTTGTGATTGTAGCATATTGTAATGCTCCTACTATACTTCTGTAATGCTTGATATTTTGTATTAATTCACCTTTATTTTTGGATAAATGTAAATTTCTTTCCATTGGCGTTGATAATGCATTTGCTTCGTCCATTTTAGCTCTAACTAGAATTTCTGAGACGTATTTCTCTTAGCTTAACTGAATAACGGTGCTAGACATTCTCTTAACTTCAATTCCCAGGAAATAATTTAAGGATCCTTGATCCTTAGTTGAGAATTCTTTATCTAGATGTTCAGTCAGCTTTCTGATTTCTGCATCACTACTACCTGTAATAATAAATCATAAACATATATTAGTACATAAGTAATTGCAGACTTACTGAATTTTGTAAATAAAGAGTTGTCAGATTTTGTTGGTGAGTAGCCAAGACTGATTAATGTTGACTTCAATTTGTCAAACCAAACTCTAATTGCTTGTTTGAGTCCATAAATTGCTTTGTTTAATATTCACACGAGTTTTTCACTGCTCTTTTACCTGAATCCTTCAGGTTGTTCCATATAAATTTCTTCCTGCAAAACACCATTTAAAAAAATATTATTGACATCTAGTTGTTTGATCTTCCAATCTCTACTCAAGGCAAAAGTAAGAACTATTCTAATAGTAGAAGGTTTCACAACAAGTGAAAATGTTTCATTAAAATCAAAACCATTTTGTTGTGAGTAACCTTTTGCTACCAGCCTTGCCTTGTACTTAGAGATTGAACCACCAGAATTTTTCTTTATTCTATATGTCCATCTACAAGCAACGACATTTTTATTGTTTGGCAAAGAAACTCAAGTCCATGTCTTATTTCTTATTAATGCGTTATATTATTCTTCCATTGCTGCTCTCCATTTTCCATCTTGCACAGCTTCATAATAAGTGCATGGTTCTTTAGTTTCTAAGCCAATATTATATGTTTTTGGCTTGAATATTCCACTTTTTGCCCTGGTTATCATGTGATGCCCGGTTGTTGCAAGTTGCTGATTCCTGATACTAAAGTGGCTTCTTCATTATTAGATGATAGGGAATCATCTAATGATTGATGACTGCCTGATTGTATAAATGCATCATGCTGTGAATCCTAGACTTGGGTTTCAAACTCAAAATGCTCATGACCTGGTTCATTTCTGATCACTATGTGTTGTGAGCCATGACTTTCTTCACTTGAAGTTGTACATTTGGTACTTTGCTTTTCCGTTGTATGAGGTTGTATAATTACCTCAGCTTGTTCTGACATCTCAGGTATGGACACAATCTTGGATTATATATCTTTTGTGATGTTTTTATGTCTGTCTTGCTAAAAGGAAACACATTTTCATTAAATACTACATGTCTTGATATAATAAGTTTTCCTTTATCATCCAAACATTTATATCCTTTTTTATTTGTTGCGTAACCCAAAAAGGTACATGGTGATGATCTAAAATTTAGTTTATGTGCATTATAGGGCCTTAAATAGGGAAAAAATAGACAACCGAATACTTTCAGACTTTTATAATCTGGTTTGACTCCCTGTAACACTTCTATTGGACTTTTAAGATTTAAAACCTTTTTTGGTAGTCTATTAATCAAGTACACTGTTGTAGAAAAGGCATCAGGCCAAAATTTAAGTGGTAATGATGCTTGAGCAAGTAAAGTAAGGCATGTTTCTACTATTTGCCTGTGTTTCCTTTCAACAAGACCATTGTTCTGATGTATATGGACAAGTTGTTCTATGAATAATTCCTTTTTTAGAAATTTTTTAAGTGGTTGAAACTCTGTTCCACCATCAGTTTGTATAATTTTCACTTGACAACTTGTTTGATTTTCAATAGAACTATGAACTGCAACACTGCCTTATAAGTTTCAGATTTTGATTTCAGAAAATGTATCCATACATATCTAGAATAAGCATCAACAAATGAGATATAATATTTATATCCATAATCGATGATAATTGGTGCGGGTCCCCATAGACCTATGGCAATTAATTCTAAGGGTTTATTGTATTCGGTTTCTGAGTCTGGAAATGCAAGTTTATGGCTTTTTCCTATTTGACAAAATGTACAAACATAAGGTAAGGAAATTTTCTTATAAGAAATTGCATTATTATTCAACACATGCTTTACAATATTTGCATTTGGATAACCTAGTTTATAATGCCATACAACAAAAATTTTATAGTCATTTTCTTGTTTGATTTCAGAAATATTACACCATTGTCCCTTAAATCTAGAATTTCTTGACTAAGCAACATTGAATTTGTACCCTGCAATAAAATTTCCTTTGTTAGAATATCTCTAACTAAACAATATTTTGCATAAAATTCAAAATATACATTGTTGTCTTTTGCAAATTGTGATACACTTAGTAAATTCTTTCTTATTAATGGAACTCTTAAAAGGTTGTTTAGATAAAGTTGTTTTTTTCCAATAAAACTTGCATTTCCAGTGTGTGTAATTCTAATAGATTTTCCATCACCCATGTGCATAGATTGCATACCTTTATATTTCTTGCTTCCCAAGTTTAGATTATTCAAATTATTTGTCACATGATTAGTAGCACCTGAATCTAGATACTAGTTTTCATTATGTATATCTTCAAGTTTGGCTATATCACAACTTGTGCTTTCTGATTGACTTCTGTTTCTTGCTGTGTATTAACCATGTTGACATTTGGTTGATAGTTCCTTGAATTATTTTGCTTTTATGGCACATAATTTGCATCAAACCTGAAATAGCACTTACTTGCAATATGACCATAATTTTCACATATCTAACACCTAATTCTGTTGTTATTCTGTCTTCCACCCCTTCCTCTGGCTCTATTTGCTTGACCACCTCTTTGACTGTTAAATTGATTTCTGCCATTGTTTTTTTCCTTGATTCTTCTATCTACTATTACTGATAAAATTGGAAGAAAAATATGATAGACTGGATTTCTTTTGCTTTGTTCTACCTTCATGAGCAAGAAGTGTAGAGTGGACATATTGAATAGTGGGTGTTGTTTCTTTTGAAGAAATTACTACTACAACAACCTCATATTCTTCATTTAGACCAATTAAAATTTATAAGATCTGTTCATAATCAGAGATTTTATGACCTGCTGATGCAAGTTGATCACACAACATTTTAACCTTAGACAAATACTCTCTCATTGATAAGCTTTCCTTCTTTAAATTTTGCAACTGCCTTTTGTAGTACATCACTTTTGCAGAAGATTGTGTATTGAATACTAGTTCAATTGCTAACCAAAATTCATTTACAGTCTTGCATCCAATTAACTACGGCAAAATATTAGAACAAATGGTAGAAAGTAACCAAGAACTTACTAAACTGTCTTGCCTTTGATGTGATATGAATTCTTGATTGCTTATGATTTTTCCATCTTTATCAGCAATGTATCTTGGTGGTGTGATTAATGTTCCAAGAACATATTCCTCTAATCCGTAGCCTTTGATTGTAGTTTCAATTTGAAACTTCCAAAGAAGAAAGTTTGTTTCATCTAGCCGCACATTGATAATTTGACTTTGTGGTTTTATCAATGTCAATCAAATCTTGTGTTACAGACTTCTAAGTTGTTGAATCTGTATTTCTTATTGTGGATGAGGGTGATGACTCTTCTTCAGCCATTGATGCAGTCAGTATGCAGATGAATTTGAGAGATCTTGATTTACAAGCACCGTGATCTTGAAAGAGTATGGATTGTTGAAACACTGATATGGACAAGGTGCAGCCAGAGGTGAACTGGACGATGAAAACCTTTCTGACAGTTGCTTCTTGGCGAGGCACTGACCAAATCTTGATATAAAACTGATAAGAGTCTTGATACAGACTCAGTATGACCGAACTTATACAGTCAAATGATGAAAATCTTGATTCTCTGATGATTAATGAATGCGCAACCTAATCTCGATGATGATATCAAATATGAGAGATTACCGGCAGGGTTTTTTTTTAAATGTTGTTAAGCAATGGTACTGCTCTGCTACCAAGAAAGAATTTGAGAAGAAATGAAATTTCTTGATTTTGATTAATCGAACAAAATACAATAGATGATTCTATATACTTAGATTACAAAAGAAAGTAGTGCTACTGCACATATTTATAATGTGCAAGTACATTATTTGTTAATGGTCTGTGCAGGCCCATGACTATGTTACCGCACCAGTTCTCTTCGGTTAAATGCAATATATCGTATCCTTTCATTTTCTATTTTCTTTTATTTGATTTGTTGAAAATGATTATGGCATGTATGCATAATTCTCCAACGGTTGCAGAAATTTGAGTTACACATGATTTTCCTTTCCTCTTTTGCGAATAGATTTTTTTTCCTGGTACCGCAGTTGCATATGTTCTTGTTTTCTCATGCGAACCTTCAATACCAGGCAGATCATAGTCCGTGCCTTCTATCTTCTGTCCACAACTCCTTTGATTTTTAAACCTTAACATATATATTAAAAAACAACATGATTATCGTAAAGAAAAACATGTTGGTTGCAAGCTTGTTTCATAGAATATATATCTTCACAACATAAATTATTTCAAGAGGATAGTAGTTTCCTAGCTTGGTATATTTCAGACTTTAGTTTGAAATATTATTCAATGGGATGTAAAGATGGAGAGAGAGCATAGATTATATATATGCAAAAGGTTTAATTTGTGGTACAGAAGACTATGCAAATTGACACCTACTTAGAGAAGCAATTCTTACATAAGGTACTACGATGTACTTTTAAGTTTTAACTCTATCCTTAGTATGGTAACTGTTTTTGCTTTTCTGCACTTTCCAGAAACAAGAATAGTTTAAGCAAGAAAAACAACTAGAAAAACAAAGAGGATATATTCTCTTATCGATGAAAGTGTTTATTCCATTTTTTTTACGCAAGTGTAAATTTCAGTTAGAAACTTTTGAATAACATGCATTGTTCCTGAAAAGAGCTTCAAGCACCAACTAATAATTGAAAATTAACGTGATTACAGAATTATAAAATTAAGTAATCTGTAATAGGTAAGTAACCTCACCCGTCCACTGCATTAGGAACTGTTAATTTGTCTACAATCATTACAAACTTCATTAATCAAATAATTAACTATTCAATTAATTATATTGAGTTTCAAATCAAAATTGAAAGCTTTAACTTGCAAAGGAAAAGGTAATATATAATTTGACAAATAAAAAAAGCAAAAATCAAGATGAACTATAATATTCAACTTGAATTCGAAAATTATGGTTAATTACTTGTTGATTAAGAGTTTTATAAAATGCATTTAAGGACACTTTTCTATACATGAGGCCACTCTCATTATTTGTTAGGTAATTAGCTTGGGGCTTTTGTAAGTAATCAGTTTATTGATAATAACATAGTGAAAAGAAAAAACGATACTGTTAAATTAATGTTGAGTTCGTGGTTTTAGATATGCTACTTTGCCACATGTTTGAGATGAATTTTTTTTCTAATAGTTACCTTCTCCGTTTTCTTTTATCTTGATAGAGTTGTATATTTAATTCTTTTCTAAAGAAGAAGAGGTGCATATACACGTATGGCATTAAGGGTTATCATAACATAAATCATAGGTTTGTTTTCATACGATCTAGGTATAAAATTAGAACTAGAAAGCATTTGTATTACCTTCAAAGTTTCCATTGAAGCGCTAAATATATTTACTTGGAGGCATGGCATCTGTTTGTGGAGGTCGCTTAGCTCTTTTTTATGCTGGAGTTAAAGCACTTTGTTGATGCTAGCATTGCAATGGGCATGGTTTTGGATAAAAGATAATTTGAAGGAGACAAAACCCCACTCATTCTTTCAGATATTACTGGTTCAGAAGACACATTAAGCGACATGGATTTTAAGGCTAGAAGTAGCATTTGTCAATATTAAGTTCTCTTCCTTTTCAGATTAAAGCTGGTAATAAAAAGATACATTATTTAGAAAACTTGGTATAATTTAGAAAAAATACAACCAGCTAATTGTAGGTTGCAGGTGATAATAATTTTATCACTGCTTTTTAGATCAACATAAAGGTAATGATCTATATTGTATTATTTGTTTATTTCACATGTTTTAAATTATCTTTGTGTAGTCTAATATTGGTTAAAAATTAAAACATATTCTCTGACAGTAGATTGTAGGAATTACTTTACCAGTTATGAAACAAGCACTTCTACAAGCTAAAGATGGACCAAAGCATGTACTTTGTAAGATTTAGTTTTTATTATGTAACCCAGGTCACTTGCTCTTTTACACTTCTTAGTAGTGGAAAATAGCATTATAGTGTCAATCTTGCTACTGTCAAACTAACTGGATATGATTATGTGGCACAGAATTATCATACGATGATAAGATTATCTTGCTTTATGTAATAGCTTACCTTGAAGAGTAATACATTTAACATTGTAGGTTTCCATTGCATCTTCAGCCCGTGACTGAGAAACATGGACTTTGAACTTTGGTGTTTCTTCTCGAAGAACTGAAGGCGCTTGAATTATATGGATGATGTGATCCAACTCCTGCTTAGCTTCTCTTAGCTTTTTACCTACATTGCCCTTCCACCTACAGAGCACACTTTATTACCATACAAATATTTTTAATAAATGTTATTTAGATATGTTTGGTTAGGAATTGTAATTGCCATGTGATTTTGTTTATTAACTATGATTATGTTATGTGTGTTTAGACCAGTGTTGTGAAGACCGGAACTGACCGTGGTTCAACCGCGAAAAACCGTGAATCGTAGGCTGGTTCGGTCCGAAGCTTATTTAAACCGTCTTGATGTAAGAACCGACGGCTGAACAATGAACCGGCAATTGGACCATGCTTTGAACCGTGAACCAACCTTATCCTTTCCATATCTATTTCTAACTCATTCAGCTAATTCATTTTTAGCCACAAAATCAAAAAATTAGAAACCACAGTCTCTTCCTAGTCACCATTACAACGATCATTGCCGTCGCCACCTCTGCAAGCACCTCTGCAACAACCTCCCAAACCTCCTCCTGGTCCGCAGCTGCCTCATGCTCTGCAACCTGCTGCTTCGCGACAAATTTTTGGTTGCGACCTCTCCAACTATTGAAGGTCAATTTCTTTATTTTTTTTTTAAAATGTAATTTTACATTATTATACATAATAGTATGCATGTGAGTTTTAGTTCGATGTCCATTTGTGTTGTGAAGTATAATGTTTGTTGTTTAGACTACTATTAGTTCAAGTAATGGGTGTGTTCTATGACTGTATAGTGTTTGTGAATTCAACAGGAAAACTGGCTTTCATTCGCTTCTTGGCATTTGACTTCAATCTCAGGAATGCTTATTCTCCAAAATCATAGATCCATGATTCCAGAGGTGGTAGCATCAATTAATGGGACAGAGAACTTTACCTCTAATTAAGATGTAATAATAAATTGCAATCTAAATAGGTGAGAAAACATACCGAACAAGAAGGTCAGGGGAGAAAGACGACGGTTCATGTTTAGGTAAAATCACTATAATTTAGGCAACCCACTATTTGCAAATTTACCAGTCCATCAAATTGTTTTCATTGAGTATGTGCGTTGATTTACTTGCTCTGATGCCACTGTTTGCAAATATTTTTTATTTTAATTTACAACTCAACATTGATATGTACTTGGCAGGCTTTGAAGGTAGAATATGGATGCAAGCTTTGTTTCAGACCACACACAACAAGAGGCGAGGTAATAATATTGATTGTTTATGTATTTTATAATACAGTTTTCAATCTATGATGTTAAAATTTTATTTTAACATGATTTTATTTGGTCAAAAATCATCTTGCAAATTTTTGTTAACTATACATGTTGACCTTGATTTATCTTCTTTATCAAGTGTGCCCTTATGATTTAATGTTTCAGTTCTCATGGGCATGTATTTATGCATCTAGTGGTGAACAATATCTGATCAAAATTGAATAACTTTATTGATTGTTATTTTCGGTTCAAAAAATAACAAAAGAAGAAAATACATCATTTATTGTAAAAGTACATAAAGGAAACTTCCCCTTACCTTATCAATCTATGTAAAGAAAAATGGTTAATTTATCAGTCATGTATGTATTTTTTAACTCGCTTACTCTTATAGTGTTCCCTTTTAGCTCTATCTCTCTCATCAATATTCAATAGGTCTGTTCATCTTGGACATGGGTTCGTGATGCATGAGGTTAGGTGCAACCATAGCTAGGCCCTATTTGGCTTGGTGTCGATTATGTTCGATACTATACTAAATATATTTGATGTTAAACTGATTTCAAACGCAACTTTAGGCCGAGTCTTAAATCTTAAATCAATCCCTATGCCTTTTGACTTGCTGTCACCTCTTCCTGTTCTCTTTTAGAACTACTTCTTCTTCCAAAACTAGAGTGGACCTCCTCCTCTCCTTTCCCATCCTTTTGCAATAGAATGTTAGAAGGTTGTCGTGCTTTTCCTTTTGCAACTAGTTCCTGTTTGGAAGCCACTTCATATGTGTGTCTACAACCTTACTCCTTTGTTTGTTTTTGAAGGTTGTCATGCCTTTCCTTTTGCAACTAGTTCCTGTTGAGAAGCCACCTTTGTATGTGTGTCTATAAGCTTACTCCTTGGTTTGTTTTTGTTAAATGTGGCCTGTCCTTGTCTAGCTGCAATTGTATGTGTATCTGTCACCTAGGATTTTTTTAGATCTATGTTAAGCGAAGCCTGTCCTTGCTTCCTGGTAGTTTCAAAAGCAACAGCTAATAAACTTCATGAAGCACACAAGTAACACTTCTTGTCCTTGCATTTTCTTTCCTTTTAACTTGTGGCATCTGTTTTTTATGGCTTAAACCATTTTTATATTTCATGTCATGTAGTAACATATTGTGAAAATAATTCTGTTTACCAGTTTCTAGTAATTTCTATTTTGTGTATATATATTGCTTTTCCCTTGTGTAACATGACATGACGATCATTTGTTATTATTCTATATTTATGCTTTAATCAGTCTGTAAACCTAAGCTGTACTAGATGTTTTTTAGTACTTTAAATTTTAAAAGTGTTCTGATTATGTCCATATGTATGGATAACGCTATCCCTGTTTATTGCCTCGTACTAGTACTCTCCCATACATGAATGATAATCCTTAACAACTGACTACATCATAAGTAATTTATATTTATAAACTGTTTGAAATCTAAAGTTCTAAATGCATGTTCTGAAAAGAAAATCTTTCTTGTGAAATTTTCGTAAACCGCCGCTACATATTTTACAAATAGCAGCGGCATCAGCAATAGAAGCAGTGTTGCTCTTGGAATGTCTATTGATATGCACAATGGTATTCAAGTAAAAGGTTATAGGAACTTGGGTATGAAATATGTGTTTGATATGATTATATATATTTATCTAACCAAAGTTATCTATCTACCAAACAATTTCCCATATGATCATTAACCAATTTGGCAAAATTTTGATTGTGCATCAGAACAGATATTATATTATATGAAACCAAATGAAATCTGTTTCTGTAAGATTATATTCTTGACTTGCATCTGTTCATATTTCACCAAACTGATATCACGTGCCTATCTCATGTTAAATGGTAGTGTCCAAGTTGAAATTAAACTCATCCTCTCTTTATTTGAATGGTTGCATGTATAAATCTGGAGTTGCCAGCTAGGAAAGTCTTTGTTTTGAAGCCCAGAGTTTGCGTCCAGCTGTGACTTGCCACCAATCATTTAGACTTATTTATTTCTGTCTTCAATTATTGTTAGTTATTTTTACATTATTATATCATACTTGTGAAACACTTAATTGTGTAATATTGTTGGATACTACAATAAAACTCATCTATGTAAATCATACTTAACAATAATGTTGGATACTACAATAAAACTCATCTATGTAATATATATTAGTGTAAACCGAGAACTGTGATAAAAATATTGATTTGCTTGTAATAATTGTATTGAGATTATCAGATGGGTTTAGATTTTAATTTATGTTTACTCACTGACTTCAAATTTTTTCATCGTAGGTAATTAAAGATGGCGATGGCACATTCTTCTTCCGTAGCAAGTAGCAAGCATATGAAACTTTTTAGATGCACGTTTTGTTGTTGGCATTTGGTGCGGACTTACTTTATTGATATTATATTTTTGTTTAACATATACCTTATCTTTATTTAACAATATTATGATAACTTGGTCTACTGAGTTATTTTTGTTTATGGATATTATTGAAACTTGATTTATAGATGTTTTTTGTATATTAATATTGTTTTAGCTAGTTTATTTAACAGATTATTATTCATTAGAACATGTTATATATACTGGTTGCTTGATTATACTCAAAATGTAGTTCTGGAATATGAAAATATAGTGGAATGTTAATGCTGTAAAAATCATATAAATAGAAGACAACATCAATTTTAATGCTGTCAATGAAGAAACAACAACGTTTAATTCATGTTGTAATTATCATTAAATAGTGAGTAACAGCGTTTTATTAAACGCTGTTGTAAACTGTAGTAAAACATCATCCCAACTGTAAAAACATAACACAGCACGCATTAAACGCCGTAATAAAAATATTAACAGCCTAAATAAAATGCTCTCAAAAGAATAATTTCCACAACGTTTAAAATTAAGCTATTGTAAGTTCTCTTTATACGATAGCTTGTCGTTATACAGCGTTTGTTCTAACGTTGTTGTGTCATATAACAGCGTTTAATAAACGCTGTGGTATCAAATTTTTTACAGCGTTTTCTATTTTGCTGTTAAAACTTTTGCATCTACGACAGCATGTCGTTATACAGCGTTTATAATAACGTTGTCGTACCATATAACAGCATTTTGGAAACGCTATCAAAAGCTGTTTCTGGTGTAGTGTAAAATTGTAATTAGTTAATGTTAATTAACCAGGATTAGAAATTCAAAAGAAATTAATCTGATTTGAGTTAATCAGATAATTAACTGGTCTTACTTATGGATGACTATATTCTATTGAATGCTGTGAATTGTTTAATATCTCTGATATGTGATGCTTTGTGATATATACTAATTTGTGTTGTGATCAGTAATGTAATTTATTATTTGTAATGTAATTTATTATCTGTGACATATATATCTGTGATTTGTAAATGAACAATAAGCGTTATAATTATACCGCTTATCAAATATATTGTTGTATTTAATCTGTGATGATTGGATGATGTTTGGAAATTTTGGTTAAGATGTTATAAATGTGTTTATATGAAGTTAAACCATTTTAAAAGTATAATTTTGAGAATTTGAATTTAACCCAAAGACTTTAACTCGTATGAATGAATCAGATTTTCCAAAATGAGACTGTTTGTTTTCAAATGATAAAAGCTTTCATATAAGAAATGAAATTCCAATTTAATTAAAGGAATTTCAAGATTAAATAGAAAATTGGTTTTCCAAGTTATGAATGAATTCTTTTTTAAAGCTTATGAATTGAATCTGTTTATTTTAACAGATTTAAAATAGTGATTTGTTTAAACCATTCGAAATGGAATTATTTTGAAAGCTATCAGTTAAATCTTTGATTTAAAGATTTAACGAGTTAATCCAGTTGAAATGGAAATTGATTTGGAAAATCTATGAATAAATCTTTGTGAAACAGTGTGAACTTTGTGAGATGAATCTTTTAAAAAAGATTAAATGGTAATTTGTTTAAACCATTTGAAGAAAGGTTTTGGGTAATTGTAACGACCCTGAATTTTGAACAATTTGAATTGAAAATATTTAATTAATTTTAAATATTTGAACGATGATTTGACTTGAATTTCAAATTATCAGAATGAATTGGCGATTAAATTTTTGAATTTAATCCATTGAAAGTTGAATAAAATTTGAATCTTCAATTTTAAGCCGGTTAAAAATAATTTAAAGGCTTAGAAAATTCATATTGATAATACTGGAGATAATAGAAGCTTCAGAATTGATTTTAAAAGTGATTTGTTCAATTTTGAAATTGTATCTTTTGAATTGAATTTAAAAATAGCCTTCCGAGGCACAGTCTCGGAATTTGACGAAACCAGTTCCATTGGGTCCGTAATATTGAATTATTATTGGATTTCAATTTTCGTATTTATCAGAATTGTTTTGTGAATATATGGCGGGTAAACGCGTATAAAATTAAATTGAATTCAATTTGAATTTCTGTAATAACCGGGATTTTTGCATCGATTAGATATCATCGTTAAACGATTTCTATGCTAGCTATTTGCTTATAGGAATTTTGATTCGAATTGGAATTTGTTTAATAAAAAAAATTGTTGTTGGAATTTTTGAATCGGTTAGAATCCTTTTGGAAAAAAAAAGAGAAGAAAAGAAAAATTTGTTAAAGGGTTTTGGGCTTTAAAATTTTATCTCGGCCCATTCATTTCGTTTAAAACCCTATACCCGATCCCTTTCTCATTTCATTCGTAAACCTAAAACCTAAATCGAAGAAAGAAAAAAAAATGGTGGCGTCTTCAAAATTAGGGCTTGTAATTTTCGAGCGCCGATTCTCGTTCGTTCTTTCGATGCTTGCTAGGGCTTCAGCTTCGCTCCTCCGTTCGTTCGCGAATTAGGGCTTTTGAGAAATCTTCGAAGTCGCGCCCATGTTGATCGGAACAGTGATGATTTGCGTGTCGCCTGGGTCAATTCGATTTCCTTCGATTTTCCTCGCTCGCGGCCTCTTCTCGAATCTAAGGTGAGTAAATTATTTACTCACATCTAATTTAACCTCTTATGTATGCGATTTTGTGAATTTATTTACATGGTTTGATGATTTTTGATCTGAGCTTGACGGTGGTGTTTCGTTTGATTTTAGCTATATTGTTTATTGCCTTTGGTAGTACTTTCGACATTGTGGTGATTGTTGCTTTAGATACCTTGTTGTTTCAGTTTGGAATTGCACTGTTACTGTTGGTGCACTTGTCATTTGAGGATGGTGTTCATTAAATTGTTGTATCGCTTTCTCATGTATTTATGTGTTGTGGTGCCATATCTATGGTGCCCTCACCTCCTTACTGCTGTGTTCATATAGTTGTATTCTTTTTTGGGCAATGCTTGGGATTTATCTGACTTTGGTTTGAATTTGTAGTTCGGTCGACACTCGAATTTTGTTTGTTCATTAACATGTACACCACGTCGACAACATTTGGGGTCTGGTCATTCATGTAACTAGTCTGCACTTATATACTTCAAGGTGGGATTTACCACTGCCTATTTCAAATTGCATTTTGTTGTTCACTGCAACTTTGGTTTTGCATATTTAATATGCAGTCTTTGTAGTTCTCTGTATTTACTTGCTTGAGTTTGGTTTGTCTGCACTCACTACTGCCTTTGTAGTTGGTCAATTGTGTACTGGTCTGATTTCTTGTGTGATGGTTCTGCCCACTGTTCCATTTTGTTGTACTTTACTTCTGTTTATTCAAGACTATATATGTGCATACATACATATGTATGTGTGTATGCATATATTCTTGAATTTAGGCTAAGTCTCTGATGTTGATATTCACTCTGGTTTCATTGTAGACTTTTACTCCGACCATCTTTGCTTTAGTGTTTGTTTTGATTATGTCACTATTTTTGGGGTCTCTACCTTCATACTTTCATTTTGACCTGACTTTTATTGGAGTTATGCCGATGGTCATGTGCACTATGTTGATGATCTAAGTCTGGATAGATGCTGATCTGGTTTTTGTTGAGTTGCTCATATGGTTTAAACTGATTTTTGTTTTAGATTTTTCAATCTGATTTCAAATTATAAACAAAGTTTTAAATAATAAATTCAAGTTGTCTAAAACCTAGTTTGCAAATAAATCCAGTTTTCAAAATTTAAAAATTTGTTTTATTATTAGAAGTGTTAAATAATTGAAAAGAGGTTGGATTTAAAATGAAATTTGAAATTTACTTTCCTGGACTTGATCATTCTCGACCTCGACTTAGTTATATGTTTTGATTTATCGGCTCAGTCATTGGTACTTGGTAAACTTTGCATCCTGGTCTACCTGAAATTTGTGTATATATATCTTGTTCTGGTATGTGTCATTTGAAACTTATATTGGTTCATTGTCGCATTCCACTGTTGCACATTCATGTGTTTGCTGTCTTATATGCTGGCACTTGACTTATAGTCTATCTTGTTTTAAGGATGTATTCAATTGTACATCACTTGTTGTCTCTTTTACTGCCTGTACTGTTTCATTACACTATTGCAGTCTTGCCCATAGTATTCAAGTGGTGGCCGCAGTACATGTTGCAGTTTGCCCTTGAATTCAAAGTGGGGCTGCAGTTCATTTTTATAAAGAATTTTGCACTTGATGAAATGTTCAGTAATGAGTTGTTTGGAAACTTGTTCTTGAGTTTGCTTGGGTATTGAACTGTTTCTTGCCTCTTTGATACTTGCAGTTTACTGACTTGACCTCTGCAGCTTTGATTGCTGTTAGTATTCACTCGAGTTGGCGAGGCAGTGCACATGTATGTGCGTGTGCACTGCAGCCACCCAAACTCGACAGTTTTTGAATTGACATTTCTTTGCGTCGTGATGCATTGATCTTGTATGCTGTACTGGCGAGGCCGTACACGCGTGCGTGTACGGCAGCCAATAACACTGTTTATCTCTGTTGATGATTTAAATCTGCTGATTTATTGTTTAACACTGTTTAGTGTTAAAATTTTCGTTATCCGGTTTCTTTGTTTAAAGAGTCGGATAGACGGGAATTATTGTGACTGTTGTCTATTTAAATTATTACTGCTTATATGCACTAGTAACTGGTTTGAATTAGACTGACCTGTGTATTATTTTCTTTTGAATATAATACTCGGGTCAGACCGAGTATTTTTACAGCTTGAAGACTTTCGAGCAGCGAAGTTAGAGAGAGAGTAAAGAATCATTTATTTCGAGAAAATTGTATTTTAAGATATTCCGCTGTATCAGTATTAAAATTGTATAAACTCTGATGTATATAAAAGATTTATAGTAATGAAATAAAGATTCATTTGTTTTAATTGATTGTTATTATCTGTGTTTCTGTGGCTGATTCTGTTTAAACCTTATAAACTAAATAACAATTCGTCTTTTTGAACGTTTCTAGTTGGTTTAATTACCGACTGGAGGCGGTCAGAAGGGGGAATGTTACAGAGTGGTATCAGAGCTTTGGTTTACACAAAGCTTAGTTTATGATGTTTAATATGAATAGTTACTAGAAACACTTTAAAAAGAGAACGTTTTTCAAATCCAAAGAAGTATAAAATTGTTTTAGAAAATATAAGATAAATGAATTTGGAATAGATCTTATATAAGTAAAGTGAATGTTGAATATGAAAATAAAGATTTTTAACTTAAGAAAAGTTAAATCGAATTGAGTTAGTATTAATAAATATATGGATTTGAAATTTAACTAAAAGGAAAGTTAAATAAATTTTACTAAGGAAGTTAAATAAATTGAATTTGATATCAAAATGAATTGATAAAGTGAAGTAATGAATTTGAAATTGAGTTATAGAAAGGAAATTCAACTTTAATTGTAAAAGTGAATTTGTGAATATGGTGAGTATAAGAATTCAATCTGAATTGGAATATAAACCAATTAAAATTAAGTGTGTTAAACCAAATTGAATGTAAGCAAAGTAAATAAATTTGGTTAAATTGAATAAATTTGGTTTTGCCAGTTGATCGTATAGAAATTCATTAAGTGTTGATGAAATTGTATTTATGGAATTTGGAAGCTATGTAAATTGAATTCAAATTGAAAGATAAGTAAATCAAAATAGAATTGATTTGAATTGAAAGCAAACTAACTTGAATATAAATTAGTGAATGTGAACTAATTGAATATGAATGAATGTTAGTAAAATCCAATGTGAATGAATCAAATGCGGTTAGATTGAAAACCAAGTCGATGAATGATTTACTAAAGAACTAGTGATTATCTTGGAAATGGAAAACTGATAAATTTATATAATAGTTTAAAGTGGAAATTTTGAATTATTATAAACGGCTTAAATTGAAGATTTAAAAGTGTTGATAAGATATTGGAATTGTATAAGTGTTAAAAGTGAAATATTTAATGGATTTCATAAGTGAATGGAAATTACAGAATTAGAATTGTGAAGTTATAAAATGAATCGATGTTGCGAAATAAAAGAATTTATAAGTAATTTACTTGTAAATTAAAATTCTGATATAAAACTGAGTTATAGTAGGAATGATTAATGAAGCAATTTTTATAAATTGAAGTCTTTATGAATAGCAATGGAATTTATAAACGTTGTTTATAAATTCGAAACTGACTTATTTTGATAAGTAAATTCTTATAGCTTGTTAAATGAAGTATATTCACAATTTTGGACCGTGAATATATTATTGAATTAAATGGACATGTTTTGGGAAAGTGATATTTTAAAACGAAGTAATTGTTTTAAAAAGATGTTTTCAAAGCATTGAATATCGAAACCATAGATTTCAACATTCATTGTTGAAATAGACGTTTTCGAATAAAAGGAAATGGTGGACTATAACATTGTTGTTATAGTAAATGATTTCCGACAGGAAATGTTTTGTATAGTATTGGGATTTATACATCTATCTAAATTTCGAATCCCTATACTAGTGATTTTGAGTTGTCGTAACGATGTTTTACGTAACATTCGTTTGACTCAAATAAATATGTGAAAGAGAATGATTTCCTTAAAGATGAAATATATACTTAATTTTGATTTAAGTATATCGAATATTTTCAAATGTTGAAAATAAATGGATTTGTGAATTACTTATTTTTAAATAAGTATGGAAATGTTTTTCCAATATGAAATGAAATGTTGTGAATATATTCCGTAAGGGATAAATGATTTGAAATTCATTTTTGAAGTCGAAGTTGAAAAGTTAAGTGAGAATTTGAACAATTTGTTCAATTTGAAATTTTTCAAAATGATTGAATCGTTAAGTTAAAATTGAGTTTAACTTCGACATCAAAGACAATATAAGTTGAGCTTTGAATTTCAGATGATGATTTGGATTGTATGTCTAACATTGTGAATTGATGACATAGCAATTGATCTCTATTAAATATATATCTGTTGGTGGCGGAGAATTTATTCTCTTAGCTTAACACCCTTCTCTGAGACGTACGAGCTCAGAGGTTATATATCGATAGACATCAATTCTGTGTTGAGAATTGACGATGTAAGCGTGAAATCCAAATCGAATGTGAAAGTCGATAATAAATGGAATTATGAATATGAATTAGGTTTGAGATAACCTTAAATTTCCAAATCGACTTAGAGGAAAATTTTGAAATCCTCTATTTTGTTATGAATATGGAATATGTAAGTTTTAGAACTTATATATATGAATGCGGTAAATTTGAAACCGTTAGTTTAGAAAGACATTGTTATGGAAATCTTATGTATGTTTACATAGATGTTATATGTACGAAATGTGAAATGAAAGTACTACATATATGATATTATGTTTTCTAAACTGAGGATGTGGAAAAGTACCTTCCATTTATTATTAAAGAAGGTATTGGAACTCTCGATGAGTATCCATTTGAAATTCGTAGCTACGTAGAATTTTAGTCAGAGTGACTATTTGAATCGGAAATCCTTCGCGATAGTTCATCGCGATGAGATTAGATTTGATTGATGATTAGCGTAATTTGAGGGGCGAGATGCCCACAGTTACAAGCGATTCCACTGGGATAGTGGCGTAACCGCCGGGTAAACTGCAATCTAATGCCAGGCGAAATTTGAGGGGCGTGATGCCTACAGACACGAGCGATTCTACTGGGATAGTAGCGTAACCGCCGTGTGTACTGCAATCTATGGCGACAACCATGGTGAAATTTAAGAGATGTGAAATCTACAGCCACAAGCGACTCTACTGGGATAGTAGCGTAACCGCCGGGTGGAACTGTAATCCATGGGGGAACGTGCTTTCCATATCCATTTTTAAAAGAATTTTTAAAAGTATTTTCACTGGGAATTGAAGCAAGTATGTTTAGTACTTGGAGATTTTTAGACCTGCGCCTGGCCAAAGTATGCCTAATGTCTGTAAGAACGAAGATGGACTTGTTAAATTTCGAGTTAGCAAGTATTTTCAAACAGTAAATAGTGAATCAATGAACTGAAGTAGAATTACAAAAATTCCAACTTAATGAACTAAGGAAGAGGATCTTTGTAATGTTTTGAAAGTCCACAGCTTTGGAAGGTATATATTGTATAAATCTCTAATGTGAAGAATTTTGAGTTTGAATCTGAGTTTTGTAAATCGAAAATGTTAGTAAAAGACTTTTGGGTTTTGATTTTAGAAAATCAATGAACAAAAGAGAAGATAAACAAAACTAGTGAGATTAAATAAATGGAATGAATCCTATATTCATTTATTTGTAATAAGTTTTAAGTTTAGGAAAAAAATTGACTAGAGCATAAATACCGATGAAATTTTAACAACCTTTCCTTTTCGTGGACGAAAAGTTTTTAAGGAGGGGAGTTTGTAACGACCCTGAATTTTGAACAATTTGAATTGAAAATATTTAATTAATTTTAAATATTTGAACGATGATTTGACTTGAATTTCAAATTATCAGAATGAATTGGCGATTAAATTTTTGAATTTAATCCATTGAAAGTTGAATAAAATTTGAATCTTCAATTTTAAGCCGGTTAAAAATAATTTAAAGGCTTAGAAAATTCATATTGATAATATTGGAGATAATAGAAGCTTCAGAATTGATTTTAAAAGCGATTTGTTCAATTTTGAAATTGTATCGTTTGAATTGAATTTAAAAATAGCCTTCCGAGGCACAGTCTCGGAATTTGACGAAACCAGTTCCATTGGGTCCGTAATATTGAATTATTACTGGATTTCAATTTTCGTATTTATCAGAATTGTTTTGTGAATATATGGCGGGTAAACGCGTATAAAATTAAATTGAATTCAATTTGAATTTCTGTAATAACCGGGATTTTTGCATCGATTAGATATCATCGTTAAACGATTTCTATGCTAGCTATTTGCTTATAGGAATTTCGATTCGAATTGGAATTTGTTTAATAAAAAAAATTGTTGGAATTTTTGAATCGGTTAGAATCCTTTTGGAAAAAAAAGAGAAGAAAAGAAAAATTTGTTAAAGGGTTTTGGGCTTTAAAATTTTATCTCGGCCCATTCATTTCATTTAAAACCCTATACCCGATCCCTTTCTCATTTCATTCGTAAACCTAAAACCTAAATCGAAGAAAGAAAAAATAAATGGTGGCGTCTTCAAAATTAGGGCTTGTAATTTTCGAGCGCCGATTCTCGTTCGTTCTTTCGATGCTTGCTAGGGCTTCAGCTTCGCTCCTCCGTTCGTTCGCGAATTAGGGCTTTTGAGAAATCTTCGAAGTCGCGCCCATGTTGATCGGAACAGTGATGATTTGCGTGTCGCCTGGGTCAATTCGATTTCCTTCGATTTTCCTCGCTCGCGGCCTCTTCTCGAATCTAAGGTGAGTAAATTATTTACTCACATCTAATTTAACCTCTTATGTATGCGATTTTGTGAATTTATTTACATGGTTTAATGATTTTTGATCTGAGCTTGACGGTGGTGTTTCGTTTGATTTTAGCTATATTGTTTATTGCCTTTGGTAGTACTTTCGACATTGTGGTGATTGTTGCTTTAGATACCTTGTTGTTTCAGTTTGGAATTGCACTGTTACTGTTGGTGCACTTGTCATTTGAGGATGGTGTTCATTAAATTGTTGTATCGCTTTCTCATGTATTTATGTGTTGTGGTGCCATATCTATGGTGCCCTCACCTCCTTACTGCTGTGTTCATATAGTTGTATTCTTTTTTGGGCAATGCTTGGGATTTATCTGACTTTGGTTTGAATTTGTAGTTCGGTCGACACTCGAATTTTGTTTGTTCATTAACATGTACACCACGTCGACAACATTTGGGGTCTGGTCATTCATGTAACTAGTCTGCACTTATATACTTCAAGGTGGGATTTACCACTGCCTATTTCAAATTGCATTTTGTTGTTCACTGCAACTTTGGTTTTGCATATTTAATATGCAGTCTTTGTAGTTCTCTGTATTTACTTGCTTGAGTTTGGTTTGTCTGCACTCACTACTGCCTTTGTAGTTGGTCAATTGTGTACTGGTCTGATTTCTTGTCTGATGGTTCTGCCCACTGTTCCATTTTGTTGTACTTTACTTCTGTTTATTCAAGACTATATATGTGCATACATACATATGTATGTGTGTATGCATATATTCTTGAATTTAGGCTAAGTCTCTGATGTTGATATTCACTCTGGTTTCATTGTAGACTTTTACTCCGACCATCTTTGCTTTAGTGTTTGTTTTGATTATGTCACTATTTTTGGGGTCTCTACCTTCATACTTTCATTTTGACCTGACTTTTATTGGAGTTATGCCGATGGTCATGTGCACTATGTTGATGATCTAAGTCTGGATAGATGCTGATCTGGTTTTTGTTGAGTTGCTCATATGGTTTAAACTGATTTTTGTTTTAGATTTTTCAATCTGATTTCAAATTATAAACAAAGTTTTAAATAATAAATTCAAGTTGTCTAAAACCTAGTTTGCAAATAAATCCAGTTTTCAAAATTTAAAAATTTGTTTTATTATTAGAAGTGTTAAATAATTGAAAAGAGGTTGGATTTAAAATGAAATTTGAAATTTACTTTCCTGGACTTGATCATTCTCGACCTCGACTTAGTTATATGTTTTGATTTATCGGCTCAGTCATTGGTACTTGGTAAACTTTGCATCCTGGTCTACCTGAAATTTGTGTATATATATCTTGTTCTGGTATGTGTCATTTGAAACTTATATTGGTTCATTGTCGCATTCCACTGTTGCACATTCATGTGTTTGCTGTCTTATATGCTGGCACTTGACTTATAGTCTATCTTGTTTTAAGGATGTATTCAATTGTACATCACTTGTTGTCTCTTTTACTGCCTGTACTGTTTCATTACACTATTGCAGTCTTGCCCATAGTATTCAAGTGGTGGCCGCAGTACATGTTGCAGTTTGCCCTTGAATTCAAAGTGGGGCTGCAGTTCATTTTTATAAAGAATTTTGCACTTGATGAAATGTTCAGTAATGAGTTGTTTGGAAACTTGTTCTTGAGTTTGCTTGGGTATTGAACTGTTTCTTGCCTCTTTGATACTTGCAGTTTACTGACTTGACCTCTGCAGCTTTGATTGCTGTTAGTATTCACTCGAGTTGGCGAGGCAGTGCACATGTATGTGCGTGTGCACTGCAGCCACCCAAACTCGACAGTTTTTGAATTGACATTTCTTTGCGTCGTGATGCATTGATCTTGTATGCTGTACTGGCGAGGCCGTGCACGCGTGCGTGTACGGCAGCCAATAACACTGTTTATCTCTGTTGATGATTTAAATCTGCTGATTTATTGTTTAACACTGTTTAGTGTTAAAATTTTCGTTATCCGGTTTCTTTGTTTAAAGAGTCGGATAGACGGGAACAGGCTTTTAAATCTCCCCGAGATGGCCGAGATGAAAAATCCGAGATATCAGCCAAAATCCGAGATTTGGCAGCCTATTTAGTTATAAGTGTTTTAAATATCGCCCGAGATAGCCGAGATATTTTCCTGAGATATTGGCCAAAATCCGAGATTTAAAACACTGGACGGGAATTATTGTGACTGTTGTCTATTTAAATTATTACTGCTTATATGCACTAGTAACTGGTTTGAATTAGACTGACCTGTGTATTATTTTCTTTTGAATATAATACTCGGGTCAGACCGAGTATTTTTACAGCTTGAAGATTTTCGAGCAGCGAAGTTAGAGAGAGAGTAAAGAATCATTTATTTCGAGAAAATTGTATTTTAAGATATTCCGCTGTATCAGTATTAAAATTGTATAAACTCTGATGTATATAAAAGATTTATAGTAATGAAATAAAGATTCATTTGTTTTAATTGATTGTTATTATCTGTGTTTCTGTGGCTGATTCTGTTTAAACCTTATAAACTAAATAACAATTCGTCTTTTTGAACGTTTCTAGTTGGTTTAATTACCGACTGGAGGCGGTCAGAAGGGGGAATGTTACAGTAATAAGTTGTGACTTAATTGAAATCCCATTATCCATTTGTTTTTGAATATTGCGCTCATTATTCGGTTTAGCCGGGAGAGGACCTTTGTGTCACATAACCCATTCCGAATAATGATACGTCGTATATGGATGGCATTTGAAGACCGGTGTTGAAGACCGGGTATTTGCGAGAACGATAGGATAACCTAACGATTGTCTCTGCACTGAGTTGCTCCGGTATAGAGATTTCCTAAGTGATGGGAAGTCCGATCGGGATTGTGAATATCCAGATTTGCAAGGGCTTCTTTGGAAGTGCCTTCGGTTTTGTTCGAACCTGGAACAGACTTGTATGGTTACATGTTTGACATTACATTTTGAGATATAAAGAAGATTTATTTCAAATATATTTCTGTTGGTGGTGGAGAATTTATTCTCTTAGCTTAACACCCTTCTTTGAGACGTACGAGCTCAGAGGTTATGTAGTTGAAGGTTATCAGCGATATACTCCCAATTTGGTAATGTGGCATGTTGAGTGTTGCTGTGTTGACGATCATTTATTGATCATTTATGATCAAAGCGTAGCTTTGTGAAAAGCGTAGCTTTATGGACGAGACCTCGTCGGACCTCACAGACCGGAAATGGTCGAAACAGGAATGATGCGGCAAGGTTATGAGGGTCGCGCCCTTTAGGGTATGTCATTTCCTTTTGGAAAAGGGTGGTATCATGGTATGGAGCCCAGATACTTACTTGTGTGGACACATTTTATTATTATGTGTGATGTTGGTTACCGAGGCCTCGGATAAAGGTCCCAAAGGACCGGGGAATGGCATAGTCGTGAGTTACCTAATTACAGGGGTAACCTGGCCTTGTGTTGGCAGAGAGCAGGTTGTCTCTCGGAGCGTCCCGCCAGAGGCGTTCCTACGTGGCATAAGAAGTTCCTTAGCCTAACCATTTGTTGGAAATCTATCTTCCAATACGAACCGTGTACGGTATTAGTTGTAGAACCTGCCATTTACTTATGGTGGCGCCCACTGTTTAGATGGTAGCTATAGTAGGCATAGTGTGAAATGCCTATGCTGGCTAAGATTAATATTATACTTTCGAAAAGTTTTCCACTATGCACTAATAATAATAATTCAATGATTTGCGTAGTAAGCATGTTTGACTATCATAATAAGAAATCTCCTCCAATTCTGCGTTTGCATTGTGTGTGTGGCGGGAGGTCTTATGGTAGTTTCATTTTCCAAAAGCATTGCGGTTTTCAATGTTTAAAATTCTTTTGTGTTTGTTTAAAGATAAACTGTTTTTGTTGCTCACACTAGTCCCATGACTGATCCGGAGTTTATTGTTCCCTTCCTAAACTCTGGGTGCCCATCATTTTCCACACGAGCAGTCTAGAGTTGGGGTTTTCAGATATTCAGGTTTAGTAGATTATCTGGAGCTAGTTCAGTTCTTGGAGTTCATGGACTGACCTTGCTTTCCGCTAGCTATGGATTGGAGCATTCTATTGGAGATATTCTATCCGCTGCTGGTGTTATCTATTTTTCTTTCTGCTGCTATTTCTTGTATCATATCTCTGATGTATATTGATATCTATTGTATCATTCTATTGTATCAGATTTTTGTATCTGTCATTGTATCAATGTTATATATATGTTGATATACTCTTTTTCTTCCGCTGTGTTGTTATACTTAATGGTGTTATAAGCTCCGACAAATCGGATTTGAACGGTCGAATCTGCGGCATTCTAGTACAATGTGTAGTACGGATGTCGATTTTCGAACGCGAAAAATCCGAGACGTTACAGTTGTCGTTACAGTTGTGATGCTTCGATAAGACGATAAATTACTAAAGAGACTCAATAGACATGGCTAGCTTGAATAGCTTTCAGATTGACTTCGATTTCTTTGAGCTTGAGCCTTCCGAGTATCTAAAAGGTCGTTGCTCAGTTCAATGACCTTTAGATCCTTCTTTAGTCGAAGAAAGTTTATCTTTGACAGAGGCTTTGTAAGAATATCTACGATCTGGTAAGATGTCGGTATGTGATTTACAACAATATTTCCTTTTATTACTTCTTCTCTGACAAAGTATATATCAAGTCCATGTGCTTAGTCCTTGAATGTAATACTGGGTTGGCCGTTAGAGCTATTGTACTCATGTTATCACACCAGATTGTAGCCTTATTATGAACTTTTATTTTTAGTTCACTCATTAGAGATTTAATCCAAATAATCTCTGCTGTAGCACTTGCTACACTCCTGTATTCTGCTTTGGTGCTAGATCTAGAAATGGTTGATTGTTTTTTGAGCACCATGAAATTTGATTTTGACCCAAATAGATACAATAGCTTGTTGTGGATTTTCGGTCATCCAAGTCTATTGCCCGGTCTACATCTGCATATGCCATGATGTTTAAAGTCTTGCCTGATCGTAGAGTCAGACCATGATTTAGAGTCCCATTTAATTATCTCAGTATTCTTTTCACAGCCTTCTAGTGTTGATCAAGTGCGTTTTGCATAAATTGACTTGCTTTGTTTACACTAATGAAATTTCTGGTCTCGTGATGGTTGCATATTGTAGAGCTCCCACTATACTTCTGTATTGTTTGATGTTTGTGATTAGTTCTCCTTTGTCCTTTGATAGATGTAGGTTACTGATCATGGGTTTAGGTAGAGGATTTGAATTTTCCATTTTGGCTCTCATGAGAATCTCTGTAATGTATTTTCTTTGATTTAAATGCACAGTTGAAGTTGATTCTCTGTTGACCTCAATTCCCGGGAAGTAGTTTAAATTTCCAAGATCCTTAATAGAGAATGCTTCATTTAGTTGTTTGATTGTATTGCCGATTTCCATCTGATTGCTTCCTGTAATAGGTATATCATCAACATATATCAGTATATATGTAGAGTTATTATTATCAAACTTTATAAATATTGAGTTGTCTGATTTGGTTGATGAGTAACCCATTTTAACCAAGGTTAATTTGAGCTTATCAAACTAGACCCTTGATGCTTGCTTCAGTCCATAAATTGCCTTTTTTAACCTGCATACAAGTTGCTGAGGACTGTCTTTTCTAAATCCAAATGGTTGCTCCATATAAACTTCTTCCTGTAAAACACCATTTAAAAAACAATATTCACATCAAGTTGCCTTATGATCCAATTTCTATGCAAGGCAATTGTAATAATTATTCTGATTGATGTTGGTTTCACAAAAGATGAAAAGGTTTCACTAAAATCAAAACCATTCTGTTGTGAATAACCTTTGGCCACCAATCTTGCCTTGTATTTAGAAATTGAAGCATTGGTTTAGTCTGTATGTCCATTTACATCCTATGATGTTTCTGTCTTTTGGTAATGGAACAAGTTCCCATGTCTTGTTCCTTAGCAGTGCCTCATACTCTTCATTCATGGCTGCTTTCCATTTTTCATTCTGAATAGCTTGATAGTATGTTTTTGGCTCATCATTTTCTGCAACTGTATTATATATTTTTGGCTTGAATATGCCTCTTTTTGCTCTTATGATCATATGATGACCAGTATTTTCAGGAGTGATTTGTTGAGTAGTAGGTTGATCAGTATTGCTTGTTGAGGCTTCAAGCTAATCAATTGGAGGTTCTAAATCATCAATTGGTTGACTGGATTTAGACAAGCTTCTGCTTCTATGTCCACTTTGGTAGGAACTGTCAAATTCCTTTCTTTGAACATCATTAGCAACAGAGTTTGATGTATCTTGGTGTGATGCTTGACCTGTCTCATTGATATTCTCATAGCTAAATCAAGTATTGATGGTAAGAAAATCTTGCATTATGCACATTTTGTGAAGTTTTTATGTTCACATCATTGAATGGAAAATTTTGTTCATTAAAAACGACATGTCTAGAGACAAAAATTTTCCATTACCATCTGTACACTTATATCCTTTCTTGTGTGCTGCATATCCTAGAAATGTATAAGGAGATGATCTAAAATTTAACTTGTGAGCATTATAAGGTCTTAAACAAGGAAAACACAAGCATCCAAAATTTGTTAGCTCATGATAATCTAGTTTTCAATCAAATAGTACCTCCATAGGACTTTTGAAACCCAAGATTTTTGTTGGCAGCCTGTTTATTAAATATACACTAGTAGAAAAGGAATCAGGCCAAAATTTTAAAGGTATGGAAGCCTGAGCTAATAAAGTTAAACCAGTTTCTACAATATGCCTTCGTTTTCTTTCTATTAGACCATTTTGCTCAGAAGTATAAGGGCATGTTGTTCTATGAACAATCCCTTTTCTTTGTAAATAGTTTTCAGAGGATAAAATTCTGCTCCTTCACCAGTTTGTAATATTTTACTTGACTGTCAGTTTGTCTTTCAGCCAGACTAATAAATTGAATCGCAACATTGGATGCTTCAGATTTTGATTTTAAGAAATAAATCCATACATATCTTGAATAAGCATCTATAATGGATATGTAATTTTTGTATCCATAATCAGTACAAATAGGAGGAGGACCCCACAAATCAATGACAACTAATTCTAATGCCTTGGAATACTTAGTTGTGAAATCGGTAAAAGCTAGTTTGTGACTTTTACCCATTTGGCTAAAAGTACATACATATGGCAAAGAAATATTTTCAACAGGAATATTATTGTTGCTTAGCACTTGTTTTACAACTTTTGCATTTACATGACCTAGTCTACAATGCCATTTATCAAAGGTTTTACACATGTTTGCTTGAGCTACCTCTGAATAGTTACACCACTTATCTCTATGCATTTGATTTCTTGAGTTGTTGACATTAAACTTGTAAAGTCCATTACATTCCTTACCCTGTAAAAGAAGTTCATTGGTTAGAAGATCTCTAACAAGACAATAATTAGGGTAGAGTTCAAAATATACATAATTGTCTTTGACAAATTGTGAAACACTCGATAAATTCTTTCTAATCAGAGGTACTCTAAGCAAATTATTTAAGTAGAGTTTTCTAGTACCATTGATATATGCATTGCCAATATGAGTGATGTTTATAGACTTACCATTCCCCATATGTATATGTTGCTTACCTTTATACTCTTGATTGCCAAGATTTAAATTTGCAAGATTGCTAGTCACATGGTTTGTTGCTTCTGAGTTTGGAAACCAACTGTCATCTGAAATGTCTTTAACTTTTGCAGTGTTTCCTTTCTGATTCTTTGCATCTTGCTGTAAGTCGATCATATTTTCACTTTGATAGTTTCTTTGATTATTGGTTCCTTGCGGTTAGGTGTGAAATTGCTAACAAATCGGAAATAACATTTGTTTGCACTATGTCCAAATTTTTCACAAATTTGGCACCTCAACCTGTTATTGTTGTTTTTCCACCTGCCTCCTCTACCTCTGGATTTGTTAGATGATCCACCTCTTTGGTTTTTATTATTGTATCTTTTTTTATATTCTTGGACACATAATTGGCAGTAAAATCATTGATAATTGCTTTCTTTACCTCAATTTTTCCCTCATGAAAGAGATGAATTGAGTGCACATAGTCAATAGAAGGAGTTCTTTCCTTAGAAGAAATTATAGCAACAACATCATCATATTCATTATCTAAGCCACTTAATATTGACAATACATGTTCAGCCTTTGACACTTTATGTCCTACTGCACCAAGTTGATCACACATAATCTTGATTTTGTTTAGATAGTCTCTCATATTCATGCCATGTTTCTTTAAGTTTTGCAGTTGCCTTTTGTAGTGTAAAACTTTTACAGCTAACTGTGTATTGAATGCTTGCTCTATAGAATGCCAAATCTCATGTGATGATTTGCATCCTATAAGTTGTGGTAAAATGTTTAAACCAATTGAAGATAAGAGTCATGAACTGATGAGACTGTCTTGTCGTTGATGATTCAAATAGTCTTTATTTACACTCAGTTTCCCCTTATTATCTGTAATATACTTTGGTGGAACAACAATTGTGCCAAGAACATATTCTTTGATGTCATAACCTCTTATGGAAGTTTCAATTGGAATTTTCCATTTTAAGTAGTTTGAATCATCTAACTATATTGTGATTATCTGACTTTGTGGCTTTATCATTGTCTTGATCATATCTTGATTTGCTAACTGTTGTGATGTAGCAGTTCTTGAGTTGTTTTGAGAGCTTTCTGCCTCATTGCCATTGCCTTCAGCCATGATGAGATCTAACAAATCAAGATACAAGAAAGTAGAATAACAAGATGAAGAGCACTGTAAAAGTGATGACTGATAGACACTGTGCAGCCAACAAGTATCAGGTGATGAATTTCTTTTTGATAATTCTTTATTGGCGAGGCACAAGGAAAGAAAAGCAGTGATGATCAGATATGCAGAAAAACAAATATGCAGGTTTATAGTTCTTGAAACAGAACTGTAAATCTATATTCAAGAAGTGGGTAATATGGTATCCTCAATGATGATGATGAATCTGAGAAGATCACCACCAATGCAGCCACCTTCAGGTGATAATGAATCTTTGATGAAGGTAGGCACGACACTCGTTGGCTAACCGTTAGGTTTGAGTGGCTCTAATACCAAGTTAAGAAAACCGATAAAATGTATCTGAATTGTAAAATTAAAATGCTTTTCTTTATTGATGCAATGATATACATTCGGTTACACTACTGCTTTGTATTAATACAAGTATATGAGCCTATTGGGCTTCTTTGTAATAAACGGGTAAGTTTACCCGATACACAGTTACATGAAACAAACGTTATTTCATAACACTTCATTTCATAGCCCATGACATGTGGCAATCTATTAGCCATTTTGTTATTTTTCCTTTTTAATGGGAATCAAATATTTAATATTTGTGCATGTGTTTATATGCGTGTGTATAAACATACATACACATGTATGCATGTATGTGTATATGCTAATGTAACAGTTTGCTTATGAATGAATACCCATTTTCTTAAGTCTAAAACTCTCACCTCTCTTCTCTTTACATTATTTTGTTATTTATCTTATTATTTACACTAATTTCTAACCAATATCAAATAAAAATCCATACCAACCTAATCCCGTAAGAAGAACTAAGTGAGCTCATCATAGATTACCAGTTTATCCAACATGTGTTAACTCATTTTTAATGTCATTGGCATTAATTTATTATGACTTTCTTCTTTTACGGTGAAACTTTGAAATCAAAGCTACCCATCCATCAATGAAGAAAGTACAATTTTAGAAGGTGGATTATCATTTGGGCATATGTTAACTAGAAATATAGTTACTGCTCATCTAGTGGGATTGCTAGGCAATCAAATCAGTGAACGTGAATAATTATATGGGGCAAGTTGGAACTTGGAGAAAAGCATCCACGATTCGGTTCTTCTAAAAATAAATGACATATTCAGCCATACAAATTACTGACTCGTTCTCCATTAATAAGAGATGACAAGACGTATGACATTGGATGACGTGAGAAAGTTATTTAAAATATTATATAAGACATGCTTCATTGCCTCCTAGAGCATCTCCAACAATCAATTACAGTAAGAGATTATGGCGTCTACTTCACACTTGTTGACTACTCTCCTGCTCCTTGGATTTTTAATCCAACTTATCACCACATTAGGTACTAAACATTAAGAGTTTTTGCTGATAAGCCAAATAAATTATTCGGAATTGTGTGTAAGTGCGTATTAAGTTTTTGATATGGTGATACTTAGTATATGTTAAGAAGAATGCGAGCATAGTGTTAGACCAATTCATTGATCAACCATGCAAGTTTGTTCTTCTCAAATAAGGTCTTATGTTTGTATTATGGTGAGTGAGAAACATAATAGCAAATCTATTTTGAATATGAGTGTCAGGCTTAGTAGGTCAGAAAAAATAACTAAAATGTGAAGTAAGTTGCCCAAGCTTTGTACTTAATTTAACTTGCATTAATTGTATTGTGATTAGTACCAGTTTATTTATCAACATGTTGCCATATTGTAGATGCGAGAAAAGGCACCTGTGAAGTGCAAAGCAGAACAATCGTGGGAGACTGTAGGGATGTCAAGGAGTGCTTCAAAGTTTGCAGAGATGAAAGAAGGAAAAAGAAGGAGAAGAAGAAAGTGCTGAAAGGAAGATGCGTCGGAAACAAGCCTCATCGCAAATGTTTTTGCACCGTAAGATGTCGCAAGTAAATATATATACATACATATAAATAACACATATGTGTGCGTATATACACTTATAGATATACACTACAACAAAACAGCCTTTTTACAACGGGCAATGCCCGTTGTAATATGGATTTCACAACGGGTGTAACGACTCGACTTTTCGACGCTCGAAAGTCGACATTAATACGTCCAGTGTAACAAGTGCGACCCAATCAAATGCTGGAAAACCAAACCATTAGTATTTTAAGAAGAGGTAGAAGAAGACAGAAGAAGAAAAAGAACAAAAACACAGAAGCAGAAACAACAACAGAATCTCACATTCGCAGCGGAACAATATATAATAAATAATCACTTGTCTTTTAAAACAAAGAACTATATCAGTTTATACATACATCAATCAGAGTCAATATACAACTCAATACAACAATGGACAGTTATATAAACCTGTCCTCATACAGAATACACAGCGGAAATAATAAACAAGTATGAAAGTACGTCTCGCCATCCAACTCATCTCCAAAGCTCCAGAATATCCAGAATATCCTGATAAAAATAACTCTAGGCTGCCCGTGTGGAAAAATTTGGGGACCCAGAGTTTAGAAGGGAACAATAAACTCCGAGTCAGTCATGGTGACTGGTGTGAGATCGTAAAACAGTTATTTTCACAAAGAAAAGAAAATAGATTCGCAATGCTTTTGGAAAATGAAACTACCATAAGACCTCCCACCACACACACAATGCAAACGCAGAATTGGAGGAGATTTCTTCTTATGATAGTCAAAGATGCTTACTACGCCAATCATTGGATTATTATTATTAATGTCTAGTGTGGAAAACATTTCGAAAGTATAATATTAATCTTAGCCAACATACGACCAGTATCGTATGCCTACTATAGCTACCATCTAAACAGTGGTGACCACCATACGTAAATGGCAGGTTCTACAACTAAAACCGTACAATTTCGTATTGGGAAATGGATTTCCAACAAATGGTCAGGCTAAGGAACTTCCTTTCCTCCTGCCGAATGGGATCGCCTCTGGCTGGACGTCTCGAGAGACAAACTGCTCTTTGCCAAACAAGGCCGGGTTACCCCTGTAACAGGTAACTCACGAATATGTCATCACCCGGTCCTTTGGGACCTTTATCCGAGCGCTCGGTAGCATCATCACACGTAATAAATAAGTGTATCCACATGAGTAAGTGTCTGGGCTCCATACCATGATACCACCCCTTTCCAGAAGGAAATGACATACCCTAAAGGGCGCGACCCTCATAACCTTGCCGCAACATTCCTGTTTCGACCATTTCCGGGTTGTGAGGCCTGACGAAGTATCGTCCACAAAGCTACGCTTTTTCACAAAGTCGTGCTTTGATCACAAATGATCAAATAAATGATCATTGTCACAGCAACACTCAGCATGCCACATTACCATATTGGGAATATATCGCTGATAAAATTCAACTACATAACCTCTGAACTCGTACGTCTCAAAGAAGGGTGTTAAGCTAAGAGAATAAATTCTCCGCCACCAACAGAAATGTATTTGAAAGAAATCAGCTTTATATCTCAAAATGTAATGTCAGACACGTAACCATACAAGTCTTTTCCGGGTTCGAACAGAACCGAAGGCACTTCCGAAGAAGCCCTTGCAAATCCGGATATTCACAATCCCGATAAAACTTCCCATCACAAAGGAAATCTCAATACCGTAGCTAACGGTGCAGAGACAATCGATAGGTCATCCTACCGTTTTCACAAATACCCGGTCTTCATCACCGGTCTTCAATACGATCCATATCGTTGTATTATTATTCGGAATGGGTTATCTGACACAAAGGTCCTTTCTCGGCTAAACCGAATAATAAGCGTTTGTTTTTAAAACAATTCAAGTGCCATTTCAAAGGCAATATTGATAGTCGGTGATTTAACTATCAACAATATTCATAACAATCATCAAATTCAAATAATTTTCCCAAATTATTAAATTTCAAATATCTTCCCGATATATGGTTTATACTTCAACCATTTGAAAACAATTTCCAAATTACATTCATTTAAATCACTGAAATAAATCATTATCGATTTATTTTAAATTTACATCCCAATCAGTAAATTTATTTCCACACTTCATCACTTTGAAACCCGATTCCAAATCATATTTCTCATACTTTAAAAATAAATCAACGTTTATTTTTAAAACAAATTTCCCTTTCCTTTATAAATTCTATTCAGAATTTACATTCTCAAATATTCATTTTCAACATCAAATCGACTTTCAAATTGATTTCTCAATTTTATTTTAAACTCCAAATCAAATTCCAAATTGATTTCTAATTTTACTTCAACACCGAATCAAATATCATATTTCAAATTGATTCTAATTTTTATCCCAAATACCAAATCATTTTACAAATTGATTTATAATTTTATTCTCAACACCAAAAACCGATTTTCATTTAAACACCAAATAGATTTTTATATCGATTTCCCAAAGATTTATTTCTTCAATACAAAATCAATTATCAATTGGATTTTAACAAATTTATCACTTTTAAAATAAATTCTTTTATATTTTCCAAACCATTTAAAATTCCATTTCAAATAAATTTCCCAATCTTCCAAATAATTCAAAATTCATTTATAAAATTCTTTTCCCATATCTTGGAATTTATTCAATAAGATTTCGACAATCCATTTTAATACTTTAAAATTCCTTCTTTCAATAAATTTCATTCTTAAAAATAAATTCACTTAAAGTTTTCCACTTTAATTTCAAAATCCAATTCATTTTTATTTCTGGTATCCAACGATACCAAAAATACATTCGGCTAAAATTTAGCCTTCAACAATTTCAATTATCAATAAATCATCTACAGATTTTCAATAAATCACATCATTCACATATGAAATAATATTCAACAATTTGAGGAATCCAGTTGGATCCCTCCAACCTGTTTCCCTGCATCCACAGATGTTAGCACAATACCAATTCCACTTCGAGGTGGAATATCGCGGTATATAGGATTTTATAAACTATCATCCGCTTACTAACGGCGCAATAGGGTCTCATCCGCTATACAAGGCGGGAAATCAATCAATCCAATAATACATATGCCAATATGTATATATTGCTATATATATAGATATATCCTACTATATCTAATTTCACATCTAAACAGTCAATCAAACAATAACTGCAATCCAAATATATTTTTGAGTGAGAAGATCTCACCTTCGCTTTTAATTTTCCATCCATTTTTGTTCCAGTTTGTTTTCTCCAAATTTTGACCTTACTGGAACGAACCCTAGCCGCTGCCTGTTCCACCTTGATTTGGGACCAGTAATCGCAACTTCGCCTCGCCAAGCTTCCACCACTTCCAGCCCGACTTTGACCAACTAACTCATTGCACCTCTTGACCATTTTCATCGATTTCGAAATCACCAACCGAGACTACGTCGCCCCTGTCGCCATAGCCCCTCGCGACTTCCCAGTTCGACTCCCACGGTGCCACCGTACGCACCGTCGATCCCCTTTCTTCATCGCGATCAAGCAAAACCCACGCGCCACTCTCCCAGTTTCCCACTCGCAGCTCCCAGATTCACACGCGATTGACGAACTGGCTTTGAATCGCGATCTGTGCTCGCGCGATACCCCTCACCATTCTCCCTCTCGAATTCGATCTCGTTTATTTATTTATTTTTTATTTTTTTTATACAAAAGGCTTCAGCCATTTGTTTTGAATTTGCTCGATTTCGAGCTTGGAAAGAGGCTTCGGCCATTTATTTTATTTTGAATGAGATTGTTCTGATTTCGTAAAAGAAAGAGAAAGAAAGATAGCTCGGTTATCTTCAGTTACACGTGTTGGGTTGTTCGTTTTAGAGAGTACGCGTGTTCTATGAGGGAGGAACGTGTTAAATTTGCTTTGAGAAAATATTATATTAAATACATATATGTTATCTTTAAATTTTAAATTCAAAATTGAATTGTTTAGAAAACGAAACCAAAAATTCTGATCTCCAATCGAGGCGTTTATATATCGTACAATCACACAACAACTCCGAATGTTACAAAAATAGAAATCCGATAATAATACAATATTACGGATCCAATGGAACTGGTTTCGTCAATTTCCGAGACTGTGCCCCGGACCGCTATTTTTAAATTCAATTTAAACAACAAAATTTCAAAACCGAACAAAACAGTTCCAAATTCAATTCTGAAAGTTCAAGTACCTTCCGAATTATCAATATGAATTTTCTAAGACTTCATATTATTTTTAATCGGCTTAGAACTGAAGATTCAAATTTTTACCCAAATTTAATAATTAAATTCAATAATTTAATCGTCAAATTCATTCTGATATTTGAATTTCAAATTAAATTATCATTCGAATATTTAAACTCAATTAAATATTCACATTTTAAATATCAAAAATTCAAGGTCGTTACAACGGGCATGTGCCCGTTGTATTAGGCCTCGATGTAATAGGTCGACCGTATTTTACAACGAGCAATAAACGTTGTAAAAGACCGCTGTAATACACCTTTTTACAATGGGCATCGGCCCTTGTAATAGATTCTATGACAACAATTTAAGCCCGTTGAATACATGATATTGCAACGATTTCTGACCATTGCAACGTACTACCATACAAGTTGCATAGCCTATTTCACAACATGCATTGACCGTTGCGAAATCCCTTTTGACAACTACATAAACCATTGTAAAAAGGTCGTATAACAACATGCTCGAACTGTTGCAAAATAAATGCAAATTTTAAAAAAAAATTACAGCAGTATCCATGTAGTACATCCATACCAATAATGAATAATTTAACGAGTAATAAATATTATCATAAAACAACCAAAATTACATACGAAAAGACTAAAAGCTAGAGTCATAAAATTCCAACACATTCCAAAAAGTTAGATAAGTTTATATTGACATAATTCTAACATACACATGACAACTAGTTTCATAATAGCCAAATACAAAAAGCATTAACACATAAGCATAAAGCTTCTTTGGTAGTTAGACCAGAGGTGTTAGATAACAAATCTAAGATAGCCGACAAGTCCTCAACCTACATAAAAATTAGATGATGAAAATTCACTGAATATATAGTCTGTAACATCCTGTAAAATTAAATCTGGAGTTAACCTGAGCATAATAATCATTCCAATGGCATTTTCCTATAAGAATTCCAAAAGAAACATGTTTATCCATCAGCTTACGAAATGCCTCATGGTTTTTTCCCTCTGATTTTTCTGTGTTTTCATGATCTCAGCCTGCAAAATTGAAGTAACATATGGAAATTAGAGCATATTCCAACATAAAATGCATATACAGCGGCTCATAGAAGCTATAAAAGTTCATTGAGCTTTTTCACAACAAAGTTAAAAGTTTCATATATAAACTACTAACTTCCTTGCAGATACCACTAAATGTTTGCAAGTTCAGGAACAAGATACTTTTTCTTCTCCAATTCCCGGTTTTGTTCTTTCAATTTGGCTACTTCGACTTCCAGCTCTATGGTATAAGCCTAATAAGATAAGAGAAGTAAAATTAAAAATACAGGCACTTATAGAATATTGATAGAATGTTGACCCTTATTCATTCATGGTTCTGATATATATATCAGCATAAAGAAAATTTTTGTGACTAGGATGCTTCATATGACACATATTCTAGTGAATTTGATTTATATTTGCTTCTTACTACCAACTTATTGATCTTGCTAAATTGCAACAGATTTATTCATTCGTTCATTTATTTATTTCCTTCTGATATCTTAGAGAACCAAGCTTCCACTTATAAACCCCTAAGGAGTATGCAATGGACCCCTAAACATGTTCCAAATCACAGGACTGGTGACGATGGTTGTTAGATGCGAGATTCGAAGTAAAAAGTATAAATGAAAATATCCTCCATATATTTTTATGAATTCAAATTTACGTTAGCAATCATACCTTTTCGAAAAGAACTTACATCGTATAACTTGGTATGTAACGCTAAAATATGACAACATATTCGTGGATCGTACATTTGAAACATTATCAGTCTACATCTATCCAGTGATGGAACAAATGTGTAGGGACAGAAGTAAACCTGCAAAGTGCATGATGAAAACATGATTTTAAATTTGTTCAAGGCATCTTAGTTAAATTTTCCCCATAATCATCTTCATTGAATGTCAAAATGCAAGGATAACATTAGTATTATAACATCATTGCTGCCAACCATCGAATATAAATTAAATTTCAATCCACATATTTCTATGGATTCAAATTGTATAATCATAAATTTAAAATTATTAAAAAGCAAATAAAAGTTTTAACCTTATTTCATTACAATATATAAATGTGAACAAGTTCGATTAAGTAGTAGTTTACCAAAAAAGATTATTTTCCAAGCTCGTATAACTTCAGCACAACTTTCTCTTCGAACGATGAGCATTATTTTAGGAATATTGCTAATCATCAGGTGGCAATCATACACTTCATGATATCCTGAGCAAATATTATCTTTTTATTAAAGTAAACAACGCAATGTTGATCCGATTTCATGACTTTTTCTTTATAAACATTGGACTACAAACAAATAATAAATGCACTGCATTAAAATCATTTACGTTGTGATAAAGACAGCCATGTATTGACAATGTTCTACCTCAACATGTTTCCAATTTCTTCAGAAAAATATATATCTTACAGCTTGGTATAAAGTAATCTGGGTAACATGAATACATGTATGTATTATTTGTGCATTCTCTCAAACAAGAGTAAATGTTACATGCATAAATAAACAACTTCGAATAAGCAATTTGCATTATTGTTTATGCTTGTACACACATGTCTGAAATTAATGATTGTTTATATTTGACAGTTTGAAGAACTATAACAATTCAAAAAACACAATACATTTCAAGGTGACTGTTCAGTTATTTTAGTCGGATTAGTGTAAATACCAAGTAGATGGTAAAATTACACAAGCATAGGGTTCGAATTTTCGCACTATTGTGCACATTTGTTTGTTTTTAGAAGCTCAGTTCTCGCATTGAAGTAGAAGAAAAAAAACTGCTATGTGTATAAACTTGCATAACGTGGATGGCATATGTTCGCTCAAGTAACTTAATTGGTTAAACGATTTCAACCTTCCCAAACTTCATATGGTGTAGCCTTTTTTTTACAACGAGCGTAATCTTAACAAAACTAGTAAAAACATGCAACTCAAGGAGCTGCCAATATGTGAGTATATTTTCTTTGGAAACATTTGCTACAAAAATGGGAATTAAAACAATGTTTGTTCCTTAATTAAAATGGAAATAAAGGTACATCTATCGCAAAAATTTGTGTCATTTCATGCATAAGTAGTTAGTTGTGACTCTATTAGTTTAAACTATACAGTTTCAGAACATTATTGGAGCAAGAATATGCAATGTAAATCATGTATTGAAATCTAAAAGCAAAACATAGTCCAACAACATGCTTTATATGCAAGAAAAATTATATACATTTGCAGTTATACACAACGAATGTATACATGTAGAGCGATTTGCATTCAATCGAACAAGATATGATACTCAACAAGCGTACAGAAGCAATTGAGTCGATATGTGGGTGGAGGCATCATATTTATATTAAAAAGAGTGTTATAATTGCAAATAAAGTGTCCAACAACTCCAATTGTATATTATCCAATATATAATCGGAATAGACTTGTTCAAGTTCAACACATTATTTTCATATAAGTTACAGATAACTCAAAAGTAGAAGTAAATTACAATAATAGGCGTATAAAGAAACTTCCTACAGGCGATAATTTGTGAATTAGGTTTTAGATTTGAGAATCTTACCTCGGTCTTGACAACCCAAGAAGGTTTTGAAAGTCCGATACGGGAGGAGCTATTTACGATACTAGGGATGAATTCGACCGGGTCGGCTCTTGTATTCCGTATGGATACGGGCGAAGATGCGGCTGGAGCAAACATGGAAAACAGATGAAACTATTTGCTAGATGAAAGCAAATGAAAATTAGAATAAATTATGTTATACGGGCAAGTCGGTTAGCAAACATGGAATTGAAGTAGTAATCATCAGCTGACTTAAAACCAAAAGAAACTGCTAAGAAGAAAAATAGTAATATTAAAACACGGAAAACTCAATCCACTGAATTAGCGATTAATTGCCGTCATATGCACACATACCATGGGTTAACCCTTCATCGAATTCCATCTTCTTTTATTTCTTGATATTCACCTCCTTCTTCTTTGCAATTTGTCCACACCCGAACCCATCCAATCACCACAAACTCCATTACAAGCCATTCCACCATGACCAGTCCTCGATCCCAAACTAACAAAAAACCAAAGAGCCTAACATATTATGAGCGAATTGAGATGGCGAATTACATTTCGTACATTGCTGGGATGTTCAGAGCAATCGCTGAAACCTGGATTTGGGGGAAGTGGATCTGGTGGTGGACGATTTGGGGGAAGTGGAATATAAAATAGACGAGTGGGAATAGAGAATGGGTATTGGACGATTTGGGGAAAGTGGATCTGGCGAAGGAATAGTGAATGGGTGAGGAGATGGTAAAGACGAAAATGGGGGAAGAGGAATATAAAATAATGGAATGGAGCTATTTGGATTGGAGCCAAAATTTAGAGGAACGGAGCCAAAAAATTTAAGGAGCGGAGCCAAAAAATTCAAAGAGCTGAGCCAAAAATTAGTTAAATAGAAAAAAAACCTTTAATTAAAAGAAAATATCTAAATGCGTATGACAATATTAATTTTTATTATAAATTTTTACTTTTGAATTTTTGAATTTAATGGTGGAAACAGTTTGTTAATCCGTCGTTTCTACAAAAAGTTATTGCGTTTTAAAGATTGATAATTAATGGGGTGCAAAATTTAATTATTGATGTGAGAATAACATCCATATACGAAGAATCAACGTTCAGCAATGGAGCAGAGGTGTATTTTAGGGAAGAAAATTGCAGTGTTTGAAAATAGGTATGTAATTTATATCTATTTTTTGGGGAGGATTTTTTGTGTATTAAGTTTGATTCTAGAGATGTATCCCTTATTTTCACTATATTTAAATTTATTTTAGAAAATTTTAAAATTTTAAATAACTAGCTAAATACTAGTTATCATGTATATATTCTTAATTAGTAATAGTAATTATTAATTACTAATATATTACTAAATAGTAAATTAATCAATAATTATTGATTATTAATTATTAAACTATAGTAAATTATTAAGTAATAATTATTAAAATTATAAATTGATTAAATATAAAATATTAAACTTTGATTATTAAGTATTAATTATTAAAAGTTAATTATTAATTATAAATTATTTAATAGTAACTTTTAATATTAATTATTTAATACTAACTTTTAATATTAATTATAAATTATTTAATAGTAACTTTTAATATAAAATATTAATTAACGTAAAATTGGCATCGGTTAAAACGGGCATTTTATGACCGTTGTAAATTTGGCACCTATTGCAACGGGCATTTTTAGCCCGTTGTAAAATTTGCACCTATTACAACGGGCGTTTTGAGCATTTTAAAATTGGCACCTCTTACAATGGGCATTTTGTGACCGTTGTAAAATTGGCATCTATTACAACGGGCATTTTATGACCGTTGTAAAATTGGCATCTATTACAACGGCCATTTTGTGAACGTTGTAAAATTGGCATCTATTACAACGGGCATTTTGTGAACGTTGTAAAATTGGCATCTATTACAACGGGCATGAAAGGACCGTTGTAATAGCATTCTATTACAACGAGTAGTTATTGCCCATTGTAAAAAGGGCGTTGTATAGGGCATCTATTACAACGGTCCTGAATGGACCGTTGTAATAGCCTTCTATTACAACGGGCAGTCAATGTCCGTTGTAAAAATGACGTTGTAATAGGGTATTTTTGTTGTAGTGATATATATATGTAATATACATATATACCTATATATATTATATACATATTATATTTTTAAGTATATGATATATACTGTACAGATGTTTATATATCGGAATGGTTATGAATTTATACTATACTTGGTGTTTCTATATATCTGGATGTGTTAATAAAATAAATAGTGTATTTCTTCGAGTGTATTTTTGGAACGAGTGTATTTTTAGAAAGATTTATTTTTAAGTGTAGCTACAGTGTTTCTGTATTAGAACTATTTTAGTGGCATCTTGAAGGTTTTTAACCCAAGGGTGCACTAAATGAATGTTTAAGTAAGGAATTAGGAACCTAATTATTTTTATTTCATTTATTATTTCAGAGTCTTCTAATTTTTTTACTCAGCATTTTGTAGTTTTTTTGTTTTATTTCACTAGTCATGGTAAAGATCTATTTCATAATCATCTGTCATGTCTAATAATTCTTCCATATATTTTCTTTTAAAAATACTTGCTAATTCATATTGTTGTTTATCATTTAAATTTATACTTTTCATTATAAAAAATAGTTCTGATAGAAAATTTTCTTCTAAATATTGTTCTAATATCTCCATGTGGTTTTTTGATGGGAAATGGATTTTTATGAATGCTTCTGCAATTTTTGTAAACTTCTTTTTTAGAGCATTCAAATAGTGAAATAAAAAATACACTCGTTCCAAAAATACACTTGAAGAAATACACTCTTGTATCAAAAGTATTGTAATATTCCACTGCAACTCAAAGTTCTTGTAATTATTTTCATGGCGTTTGTTCTTGTTTCAATGATCTGCAACTAAACCTTTTGGGTCAAGGCTTAAGGAGGAAAAGATAAACTTTGCAGGTATGTAAGATCAATCTAAACTAAGTTGTTATTTTCCTAATTTACTTTATCTTATGGTATTTGTATTTAGATAATTTCTGTCTGAAATATCATGAATTTGACACCAAAAACTGAGACCATCCTAATCTCTCTTAACCATTTAATCCAAAAGACGTAAACTTGTTTAAGTCTGAAAAGTGCCCATTTAGGTAAAAGGCACCATTAGGGGAAAATATTAAGACGAGAGTGACAAGGTGAGGATTTTTAATATGATTAAGAAAAAGGTTTCTGGTAATAATGAGTAATAATTTCAGGCATAACTTTATTTAAATACAAATATCCATAAAATCAAGTAATAGCTATGGAAGAATAAAAGAGTTTAGATAAGATTTTAATACTAAGAAAGCTTATCTGATTATTCCAAAAAGCTTTGATCCCTTTCTCATAATAGATAAAAAACAACCCTATATTTGCTCTAAAAAGAAGTTTATAAAAATTGCAAAAGCATTCATAAAAATCCATTTCCCATCAAAAAAGCACATGGAGATATTAGAACAATATTTAGAAGAAAATTTTCTGTCAAAACTATTTTTTATAATGAAAAATCTAAATTTAAATGATAAACAACAATATGAATTAGCAACTATTTTGAAAAGAAAATATACAGAAGAATTAATAGACATGATAGATGATCCAGAAATAGACATTTTTTATACTATAAGTAATATAAACAGAACTATGGTAATAAATAATTCAAAACAAACAAAACTTATCAGTAATAGAACTTTCAAAAAATTCTGTGAAGAATTCAGAAAAATACTTAAGAGACAAAGAGAAGATATAGAAAATCAAGAAAGTTTATATTATTCTGATAATGATTATGAAATAGATCTTTACCATGACTGGTGAAATAAAACAAAAAAACTACAGAATGCTAAGTAAAAAATTAGAAGACTCTGAAATAATAAATGAAATAAAAATAATTAGGTTCATAATTCCTTACTTAGACATTCATTTATTGCACCCTTGGGTTAAAAACCTTCAAGATGCCACTAAAATAGTTCTAATACAGAAACACTTAAAAATACACTCGTTCCAAAAATACACTCGTTCCAAAAATACACTCACTACAGGAAAAGATGTTATTAATAACGTCATTTAATCACGCGTTATTCTAAAGCGTTATTGTTTACATTTAATCATTTTTTAACTCATTTTGTTTTGTACCGTGCTGTGTAACGCTCTTGGCTTCAAAATTTTCGTCTGCCAGAAAAACAATCAACCAGTTTCATCTTCTTCCCAAAAAACTTAACCATTTTCATATCCCTCCCAAAATAGCGCTGTCAATTTTCGTCTCCAATGAAATAACCCTAATCAAAATTGTTCGCTCCATCTCAGATCTTCACAGCCATTCTCCTCCACTTCAATAGTTCACTCCTCAGTAGTCAACTCGATGGCGTCTGGAACCCTAATCGCCGATCTTCGATTTCGCCGTCATTGAAGAAGAAGAGTTGGAGAAAGTGGAGAAGGAAAAGGAGGAGTCCAAGGGTAAGCAACGAAGGAGGGCAGACCATCCCGCTCAAATTCGCTCGCGATTTATTCTAGAGATATGTGGAAACATCGCGATTGATTTTCCCGCCTTTTCTTTCTATAAATAATCTAGTCTCTATGAATTCGACTCCTCCTCCGGTCAATCTATGAGGGCCGAACCCCCGATAATTGCAGATTCCTTAAATTCCACATCTCCTTCTTCCGGTGAATCGATAATGGCCTATTCCTTAAGCTCCACGTCTCCTTCTTCCGATGAATCGATAATGGCCTATTCCTTATTCTCCACGTCTCCTTCTTCCGATGAATCGGCCGATCCGTTAGAGTAGGTTTTCTAACTCTATTTCAAATATTCTGAAATTTCTTCTTAATATTTTATATTTCATTACATAATTAAAGTTAGGATTTACACTTACTGAGATTGCGATTACGACGGATATAGCATGGTTTTAATGTTTTGCTTTTATTGGTCACATTTGCTGAGATTATGATGAATGCGGTGTGATTTCATTTACTTAGATTACGATAATTGTGGTATTTCATTTACTGAGACTTCGATGTGGTTAATTTGCATTTAATTTAACTTGAATACGATGATTTCATTACATAACATTCAGTGTAATAATTATAATACCTGTGTTCTACAACATACAGTTGATTAAGTGTGATACTCGACTGAATGATAGTTGAAGATGAATCAAAGTTTGTCCACAGGCAGTTTGTAACCACTTGATCTGTCATTGAATGTCCAATAACTATGTACTGTGTATTAGGCAAAATATTAGAACATACGCAATTAGAATCACAACTTCTTAGCTCGTGTCTAATTATAAATAGGTAAACATGATATTTTTATCAAAGATGAATGGTAATATATGCTGATTGATTTTTCATCTAAGTGTGTTTGCATGTCAGATGTCCACTGACAACTATCCATGCTGTAAAATATCTTTTTACGAAGAAGTGTACATGTCATAGTGAATTCTAAACTGATTCACAAACAAAATCAAAACATGTCATAGTAAGATAATCTTTACATTTGATTTTGTTTGTGACTTGTGAATCAGTTTAGAATTCACTATGACATGTACACTTCTTCGTAAAAAGATATTTTACAGCATGGATAGTTGTCAGTGGACATCTGACATGAAAACACACTTAGATGAAAAATCAATCAGCATATATTACCATTCATCTTTGATAAAAATATCATGTTTACCTATTTATAATTAGACACGAGCTAAGAAGTTGTGATTCTAATTGCGTATGTTCTAATATTTTGCCTAATACACAGTACATAGTTGTTGGACATTCAATGACAGAACAAGTGGTTACAAACTGCCTGTGGACAAACTTTGATTCATCTTCAACTATCATTCAGTCGAGTATCACACTTAATCAACCGTATGTTGTAGAACACAGGTATTATAATTATTACACTGAATGTTATGTAATGAAATCATCGTATTCAAGTTAAATTAAATGCAAATTAACCACATCGAAGTCTCAGTAAATGCAATACCACAATTATTGTAATCTAAGTAAATGAAATCACACCGCATTCATCATAATCTCAGCAAATGTAACCAATAAAAGCAAAACATTAAAACCACGCTATATCCGTCGTAATCGCAATCTCAGTAAGTGTAAACCCTAACTTTAATTATGTAATGAAATATAACATATTAAGAAGAAATTTCAGAATATTTGAAATAGAGTTAGAAAACCTACTCTAACGGATCAGCCGATTCATCGGAAGAAGGAGACGTGGAGAATAAGGAATAGGCCATTATCGATTCATCGGAAGAAGGAGACGTGGAGCTTAAGGAATAGGCCATTATCGATTCACCGGAAGAAGGAGATGTGGAATTTAAGGAATCTGCAATTATCGGGGGTTCGGCCCTCATAGATTGACCGGAGGAGGAGTCGAATTCACAGAGACTAGATTATTTATAGAAAGAAAAGGCGGGAAAATCAATCGCGATGTTTCCACATATCTCTAGAATAAATCGCGAGCGAATTTGAGCGGGATGGTCTGCCCTCCTCCGTTGCTTACCCATGGACTCCTCCTTTTCCTTCTCCGCTTTCTCCAACTCTTCTTCTTCAGTGACGGCGAAATCGAAGATCGGCGATTAGGGTTCCAGACGCCATCGAGTTGACTACTGAGGAGTGAACTATTGAAGTGGAGGAGAATGGCTGTGAAGATCTGAGATGGAGCGAACAGTTTTGATTAGGGTTATTTCATTGGAGACGAAAATTGACAGCGCTATTTTGGGAGGGATATGAAAATGGTTAAGTTTTTTGGGAAGAAGATGAAACTGGTTAATTGTTTTTCTGGCAGACGAAAATTTTGAAGCCAAGAGCGTTACACAGCACGGTACAAAACAAAATGAGTTAAAAAAAATGATTAAATGTAAACAATAACGCTTTAGAATAACGCGTGATTAAATGACGTTATTAATAACATCTTTTCTTGTAGTGAGTGTATTTTTGGAACGAGTGTATTTTTGGAACGAGTGTATTTTTAATTGTTTCTGTATTAGAACTATTTTAGTGGCATCTTGAAGGTTTTTAACCCAAGGGTGCAATAAATGAATGTCTAAGTAAGGAATTATGAACCTAATTATTTTTATTTCATTTATTATTTCAGAGTCTTCTAATTTTTTACTTAGCATTCTGTAGTTTTTTTGTTTTATTTCACCAGTCCTGGTAAAGATCTATTTCATAATCATTATCAGAATAATATAAAATTTCTTGATTTTCTATATCTTCTCTTTGTCTCTTAAGTATTTTTCTGAATTCTTCACAGAATTTTTTGAAAGTTCTATTACTGATAAGTTTTGTTTGTTTTGAATTATTTATTACCATAGTTCTGTTTATATTACTTATAGTATAAAAAATGTCTATTTCTGGATCATCTGTCATGTCTATTAATTCTTCCGTATATTTTCTTTCCAAAATAGTTGCTAATTCATACTGTTGTTTATCATTTAAATTTAGATTTTTCATTATAAAAAATAGTTTTGACAGAAAATTTTCTTCTAAATATTGTTCTAATATCTCCATGTGCTTTTTTGATGGGAAATGGATTTTTATGAATGCTTTTGCAATTTTTATAAACTTCTTTTTAGAGCAAATATAGGGTTGTTTTTGATCTATTATGAGAAAGGGATCAAAGCTTTTTGGAATAATCAGATAAGCTTTCTTAGTATTAAAATCTTATCTAAACTCTTTTATTCTTCCATAGCTATTACTTGATTTTATGGAGATTTGTATTTAAATAAAGTTATGCTTGAAATTATTACTCATTATTACCAGAAACCTTTTTCTTAATCATATTAAAAATCCTCACCTTGTCACTCTCGTCTTAATATTTTCCCCTAATGGTGCCTTTTACCTAAATGGGTACTTTTTAGACTTAAACAAGTTTACGTCTTTTGGATTAAATGGTTAAGAGAGATTAGGATGGTCTCAGTTTTTGGTGTCAAATTCATGATATTTCAGACAGAAATTATCTAAATACAAATACCATAAGATAAAGTAAATTAGGAAAATAACAACTTAGTTTAGATTGATCTTACATACCTGCAAAGTTTATCTTTTCCTCCTTAAGCCTTGACCCAAAAGGTTTAGTTGCAGATCATTGAAACAAGAACAAACGCCATGAAAATAATTACAAGAACTTTGAGTTGCAGTGGAATATTACAATACTTTTGATACAAGAGTGTATTTCTTCAAGTGTATTTTTGGAACGAGTGTATTTTTTATTTCACTATTTGAATGCTCTAAAAAAGAAGTTTACAAAAATTGCAGAAGCATTCATAAAAATCCATTTCCCATCAAAAAAGCACATGGAGATATTAGAACAATATTTAGAAGAAAATTTTCTATCAGAACTATTTTTTATAATGAAAAGTATAAATTTAAATGATAAACAACAATATGAATTAGCAAGTATTTTTAAAAGAAAATATATGGAAGAATTATTAGACATGACAGATGATTATGAAATAGATCTTTACCATGACTAGTGAAATAAAACAAAAAAACTACAAAATGCTGAGTAAAAAAATTAGAAGACTCTGAAATAATAAATGAAATAAAAATAATTAGGTTCCTAATTCCTTACTTAAACATTCATTTAGTGCACCCTTGGGTTAAAAACCTTCAAGATGCCACTAAAATAGTTCTAATACAGAAACACTGTAGCTACACTTAAAAATAAATCTTTCTAAAAATACACTCGTTCCAAAAATACACTCGAAGAAATACACTATTTATTTTATTAACACATCCAGATATATAGAAACACCAAGTATAGTATAAATTCATAACCATTCCGATATATAAACATCTGTACAGTATATATCATATACTTAAAAATATAATATGTATATAATATATATAGGTATATATGTATATTACATATATATATCACTACAACAAAAATACCCTATTACAACGTCATTTTTACAACGGACATTGGCTGCCCGTTGTAATAGAAGGCTATTACATCGGTCCATTCAGGACCGTTGTAATAGATGCCCTATACAACGCCCTTTTTACAATGGGCAATAACTACTCGTTGTAATAGAATGCTATTACAACGGTCCTTTCATGCCCGTTGTAATAGATGCCAATTTTACAACGTTCACAAAATGCCCGTTGTAATAGATGCCAATTTTACAACGTTCACAAAATGGCCGTTGTAATAGATGCCAATTTTACAAAGGTCATAAAATGCCCGTTGTAATAGATGCCAATTTTACAATGGTCACATAATGCCCATTGTAAGAGGTGCCAATTTTAAAATGCTCAAAACGCCCGTTGTAATAGGTGCAAATTTTACAACGGGCTAAAAATGCCCGTTGCAATAGGTGCCAAATTTACAACGGTCATAAAATGCCCGTTTTAACCGATGCCAATTTTACGTTAATTAATATTTTATATTAAAAGTTACTATTAAATAATTTATAATTAATATTAAAAGTTAGTATTAAATAATTAATATTAAAAGTTACTATTAAATAATTTATAATTAATAATTAACTTTTAATAATTAATACTTAATAATCAAAGTTTAATATTTTATATTTAATCAATTTATAATTTTAATAATTATTACTTAATAATTTACTATAGTTTAATAATTAATAATCAATAATTATTGATTAATTTACTATTTAGTAATATATTAGTAATTAATAATTACTATTACTAATTAAGAATATATACATGATAACTAGTATTTAGCTAGTTATTTAAAATTTTAAAATTTTCTAAAATAAATTTAAATATAGTGAAAATAAGGGATACATCTCTAGAATCAAACTTAATACACAAAAAATCCTCCCCAAAAAATAGATATAAATTACATACCTATTTTCAAACACTACAATTTTCTTCCCTAAAATACACCTCTGCTCCATTGCTGAACGTTGATTCTTCGTATATGGATGTTATTCTCACATCAATAATTAAATTTTGCACCCCATTAATTATCAATCTTTAAAATGCAATAACTTTTTGTAGAAACGACGGATTAACAAACTGTTTCCACCATTAAATTCAAAAATTCAAAAGTAAAAATTTATAATAAAAATTAATATTGTCATTCGCATCTAGATATTTTCTTTTAATTAAAGGTTTTTTTTTTCTATTTAACTAATTTTTGGCTCGGCTCTTTGAATTTTTTGGCTCCGCTCCTTAAATTTTTTGGCTCCGTTCCTCTAAATTTTGGCTCCAATCCAAATAGCTCCATTCCATTATTTTATATTCCTCTTCCCCCATTTTCGTCTTTACCATCTCCTCACCCATTCACTATTCCTTCGCCAGATCCACTTTCCCCAAATCGTCCAATACCCATTCTCTATTCCCACTCGTCTATTTTATATTCCACTTCCCTCAAATCGTCCACCACTAGATCCACTTCCCCCAAATCTAGGTTTCAGCGATTGCTCTGAACATCCCAGCAATGTACGAAATGTAATTCGCCATCTCAATTCGCTCATAATATGTTAGGCTCTTTGGTTTTTTGTTAGTTTGGGATCGAGGACTGGTCATGGTGGAATGGCTTGTAATGGAGTTTGTGGTGATTGGATGGGTTCGGGTGTGGACAAATTGCAAAGAAGAAGGAGGTGAATATCAAGAAATAAAAGAAGATGGAATTCGATGAAGGGTTAACCCATGGTATGTGTGCATATGACGGCAATTAATCGCTAATTCAGTGGATTGAGTTTTCCGTGTTTTAATATTACTATTTTTCTTCTTAGCAGTTTCTTTTGGTTTTAAGTCAGCTGATGATTACTACTTCAATTCCATGTTTGCTAACCAACTTGCCCGTATAACATAATTTATTCTAAATTTCATTTGCTTTCATCTAGCAAACAGTTTCATCTGTTTTCCATGTTTGCTCCAGCCGCATCTTCGCCCGTATCCATACGGAATACAAGAGCCGACCCGGCCGAATTCATCCCTAGTATCGTAAATAGCTCCTCCCGTATCGGACTTTCAAAACCTTCTTGGGTTGTCAAGACCGAGGTAAGATTCTCAAATCTAAAACCTAATTCACAAATTAGCGCCTGTAGGAAGTTTCTTTATACGCCTATTATTGTAATTTACTTCTACTTTTGAGTTATCTGTAACTTATATGAAAATAATGTGTTGAACTTGAACAAGTCTATTCCGATTATATATTGGATAATATACAATTGGAGTTGTTGGACACTTTATTTGCAATTATAACACTCTTTTTAATATAAATATGATGCCTCCACCCACATATCGACTCAATTGCTTCTGTACGCTTGTTGAGTATCATATCTTGTTCGATTGAATGCAAATCGCTCTACATGTATACATTCGTTGTGTATACCTGCAAATGTATATAATTTTTCCTGCATATAAAGCATGTTGTTGGACTATGTTTTGCTTTTAGTTTTCAATACATGATTTACATTGCATATTCTTGCTCCAATAATGTTCTGAAACTGTATAGTTTAAACTAATAGAGTCACAACTAACTACTTATGCATGAAATGACACAAATTTTTGCGATAGATGTACCTTTATTTCCATTTTAATTAAGGAACAAACATTGTTTTAATTCCCATTTTTGTAGCAAATGTTTCCAAAGAAAATATACTCACATATTGGCAGCTCCTTGAGTTGCATGTTTTTACTAGTTTTGTTAAGATTACGCTCGTTGTAAAAAAAAGGCTACACCATATGAAGTTTGGGAAGGTTGAAATCGTTTAACCAATTAAGTTACTTGAGCGAACATATGCCATCCACGTTATGCAAGTTTATACACATAGCAGTTTTTTTTTCTTCTACTTCAATGCGGGAACTGAGCTTCTAAAAACAAACAAATGTGCACAATAGTGCAAAAATTCGAACCTTATGCTTGTGTAATTTTACCATCTACTTGGTATTTACACTAATCCGACTAAAATAATTGAACAGTCACCTTGAAATGTATTGTGTTTTTTGAATTGTTATAGTTCTTCAAACTGTCAAATATAAACAATCATTAATTTCAGACATGTGTGTACAAGCATAAACAATAATGCAAATTGCTTATTCGAAGTTGTTTATTTATGCATGTAACATTTACTCTTGTTTGAGAGAATGCACAAATAATACATACATGTATTCATGTTACCCAGATTACTTTATACCAAGCTGTAAGATATATATTTTTCTGAAGAAATTGGAAACATGTTGAGGTAGAACATTGTCAATACATGGCTGTCTTTATCACAACGTAAATGATTTTAATGCAGTGCATTTATTATTTGTTTGTAGTCCAATGTTTATAAAGAAAAAGTCATGAAATCGGATCAACCTTGCGTTGTTTACTTTAATAAAAAGATAATATTTGCTTAGGATATCATGAAGTGTATGATTGCCACCTGATGATTAGCAATATTCCTAAAATAATGCTCATCGTTTGAAGAGAAAGTTGTGCTGAAGTTATAAGAGCTTGGAAAATAATTTTTTTTGGTAAACTACTACTTAATCGAACTTGTTCACATTTATATATTGTAATGAAATAAGGTTAAAACTTTTATTTGCTTTTTAATAATTTTAAATTTATGATTATACAATTTGAATCCATAGAAATATGTGGATTGAAATTTCATTTATATTCGATGGTTGGCAGCAATGATGTTATAATACTAATGTTATCCTTGCATTTTGACATTCAATGAAGATGCTTATGGGGAAAATTTAACTAAGATGCCTTGAACAAATTTAAAATCATGTTTTCATCATGCACTTTGCAGGTTTACTTCTGTCCCTACACATTTGTTCCATCACTGGATAGATGTAGACTGATAATGTTTCAAATGTACGATCCACGAATATGTTGTCATATTTTAGCGTTACATACCAAGTTATACGATGTAAGTTCTTTTCGAAAAGGTATGATTGCTAACGTAAATTTGAATTCATAAAAATATGTGGAGGATATTTTCATTTATACTTTTTGGTTCGAATCTCGCATCTGACAACCATCGTCACCAGTCCTGTGATTTGGAACATGTTTAGGGGTCCATTGCATACTCCTTAGAGGTTTATAAGTGGAAGCTTGGTTCTCTAAGATATCAAAAGGAAATAAATAAATGAACGAATGAATAAATCTGTTGCAATTTAGCAAGATCAATAAGTTGGTAGTAAGAAGCAAATATAAATCAAATTCACTAGAATATGTGTCATATGAAGCATCCTAGTCACAAAAATTTTCTTTATGCTGATATATATATCAGAACCATGAATGAATAAGGGTCAACATTCTATCAATATTCTATAAGTGCCTGTATTTTTAATTTTACTTCTCTTATCTTATTAGGCTTATACCATAGAGCTGGAAGTCGAAGTAGCCAAATTGAAAGAACAAAACCGGGAATTGGAGAAGAAAAAGTATCTTGTTCCTGAACTTGCAAACATTTAGTGGCATCTGCAAGGAAGTTAGTAGTTTATATATGAAACTTTTAACTTTGTTGTGAAAAAGCTCAATGAACTTTTATAGCTTCTATGAGCCGCTGTATATGCATTTTATGTTGGAATATGCTCTTAATTTCCATATGTTACTTCAATTTTGCAGGCTGAGATCATGAAAACACAGAAAAATCAGAGGGAAAAAACCATGAGGCATTTCGTAAGCTGATGGATAAACATGTTTCTTTTGGAATTCTTATAGGAAAATGCCATTGGAATGATTATTATGCTCAGGTTAACTCCAGATTTAATTTTACAGGATGTTACAGACTATATATTCAGTGAATTTTCATCATCTAATTTTTATGTAGGTTAAGGACTTGTCGGCTATCTTAGATTTGTTATCTAACACCTCTGGTCTAACTGCCAAAGAAGCTTTATGCTTATGTGTTAATGCTTTTTGTATTTGGCTATTATGAAACTAGTTGTCATGTGTATGTTAGAATTATGTCAATATAAACTTATCTAACTTTTTGGAATGTGTTGGAATTTTATGACTCTAGCTTTTAGTCTTTTCGTATGTAATTTTGGTTGTTTTATGATAATATTTATTACTCGTTAAATTATTCATTATTGGTATGGATGTACTACATGGATACTGCTGTAATTTTTTTTTAAATTTGCATTTATTTTGCAACAGTTAGAGCATGTTGTTATACGACCTTTTTACAATGGTTTATGCAGTTGTCAAAAGGGATTTCGCAACGGTCAATGCATGTTGTGAAATAGGCTATGCAACTTGTATGGTAGTACGTTGCAATGGTCAGAAATCGTTGCAATATCATGTATTCAACGGGCTTTAATTGTTGTCATAGAATCTATTACAAGGGCCGATGCCCATTGTAAAAAGGTGTATTACAGCGGTCTTTTACAACGTTTATTGCTCGTTGTAAAATACGGTCGACCTATTACAACGAGGCCTAATACAACGGGCACATGCCCGTTGTAACGACCCTGAAATTTTGATATTCAAAATGTGAATATTTAATTGAGTTTAAATATTCGAATGATAATTTAATTTGAAATTCAAATATCAGAATGAATTTGACGATTAAATTATTGAATTTAATTATTAAATTTGGGTAAAAATTTGAATCTTCAGTTCTAACCCGATTAAAAATAATATGAAGTCTTAGAAAATTCATATTGATAATTCGAAAGGTACTTGAACTTTCAGAATTGAATTTGGAACTGTTTTGTTCGGTTTTGAAATTTTGTTGTTTAAATTGAATTTAAAAATAGCGGTCCGGGGCACAGTCTCGGAAATTGACGAAACCAGTTCCACTGGATCCGTAATATTGTATTATTATCGGATTTCAATTTTCGTAACATTCGGAGTTGTTGTGTGATTGTACGATATATAAACGCCTCGATTGGAGATCGGAATTTTTGGTTTCGTTTTCTAAACAATTCAATTTTGAATTTAAAATTTAAAGATAACATATATGTATTTAATATAATATTTTCTCAGAGCAAATTTAACACGTTCCTCCCTCATAGAACACGCGTACTCTCTAAAACGAACAACCCAACACGTGTAACTGGAGATAACCGAGCTATCTTTCTTTCTCTTTCTTTTACGAAATCAGAACAATCTCATTCAAAATAAAATAAATGGCCGAAGCCTCTTTCCAAGCTCGAAATCGAGCAAATTCAAAACAAATGGCTGAAGCCTTTCGTATATAAATAAAATAAAATAAATAAATAAACGAGATCGAATTCGAGAGGGAGAATGGTAAGGGGTATCGCGCGAGCACAGATCGCGATTCAAAGCCAGTTCGTCAATCGCGTGTGAATCTAGGAGCTGCGAGTGGGAAACTGGGAGAGTGGCATGTGGGTTTTGCTTGATCGCGATGAAGAAAGGGGATCGACGGCGCGTATGGTGGCACCGTGGGAGTCGAACTGGGAAGTCGCGAGGGGCTATGGCGATAGGGGCGACGTGGTCTCGGTTGGTGATTTCGAAATCGATGAAAATGGTCAAGAGGTGCAATGAGTTAGTTGGTCAAAGTCGGGCTGGAAGTGGTGGAAGCTTGGCGAGGCGAAGGTGCGATTACTGGTCCCAAATCAATGTGGAACAGGCAGCGGCTAGGGTTCGTTCCAGTAAGGTCAAAATTTGGAGAAAACAAACTGGAACAAAAATGGATGACAAATTAAAAGCGAAGGTGAGATCTTCTCACTCAAAAATATATTTGGATTGCAGTTATTGTTTGATTGACTGTTTGGATGTGAAATTAGATATAGTAGGATATATCTATATATATATATAGCAATATATACATATTGGCATATGTATATATTGGATTGATTGATTTCCCGCCTTGTATAGCGGATGAGACCCTATTGCGCCGTTAGTAAGCGGATGATATTTTATAAAATCCTATATACCACGATATTCCACCTCGAAGTGAAATTGGTATTGTGCTAACATCTGTGGATGTAGGGAAACAGGTTGGAGGGATCCAAGTGGATTCCTCAAATTGTTGAATATTATTTCATATGTGAATGATGTGATTTATTGAAAATCTGTAGATGATTTATTGATAATTGAAATTGTTGAAGGCTAAATTTTAGCCGAATGTATTTTTGGTATCGTTGGATACCATAAATAAAAATGAATTGGATTTTGAAATTAAAGTGGAAAACTTTAAGTGAATTTATTTTTAAGAATGAAATTTATTGAAAGAAGGAATTTTAAAGTATTAAAATGGATTGTCGAAATCTTATTGAATAAATTCCAAGATATGGGAAAATAATTTTATAAATGAATTTTGAATTATTTGGAAGATTGGGAAATTTATTTGAAATGGAATTTTAAATGGTTTGGAAAATATAAAAGAATTTATTTTAAAAGTGATAAATTTGTTAAAATCCAATTGATAATTGATTTTGTATTGAAGAAATAAATCTTTGGGAAATCGATATAAAAATCTATTTGGTGTTTAAATGAAAATCGGTTTTTGGTGTTGAGAATAAAATTATAAATCGATTTGTAAAATGATTTGGTATTTGGGATAAAAATTAGAATCAATTTGAAATATGATATTTGATTCGGTGTTGAAGTAAAATTAGAAATCAATTTGGAATTTGATTTGGAGTTTAAAATAAAATTGAGAAATCAATTTGAAAGTCGATTTGATGTTGAAAATGAATATTTGAGAATGTAAATTCCGAATAGAATTTATAAAGGAAAGGGAAATTTGTTTTAAAAATAAACGTTGATTTATTTTTAAAGTATGAGAAATATGATTTGGAATCGGGTTTCAAAGTGATGAAGTGTGGAAATAAATTTACTGATTGGGATGTAAATTTAAAATAAATCGATAATGATTTATTTCAGTGATTTAAATGAATGTAATTTGGAAATTGTTTTCAAATGGTTGAAGTATAAACCATATATCGGGAAGATATTTGAAATTTAATAATTTGGGAAAATTATTTGAATTTGATGATTGTTATGAATATTGTTGATAGTTAAATCACCGACTATCAATATTGCCTTTGAAATGGCACTTGAATTGTTTTAAAAACAAACGCTTATTATTCGGTTTAGCCGGGAAAGGACCTTTGTGTCAGATAACCCATTCCGAATAATAATACGACGATATGGATCGTATTGAAGACCGGTGATGAAGACCGGGTATTTGTGAAAACGGTAGGATGACCTATCGATTGTCTCTGCACCGTTAGCTACGGTATTGAGATTTCCTTTGTGATGGGAAGTTTTATTGGGATTGTGAATATCCGGATTTGCAAGGGCTTCTTCGGAAGTGCCTTCGGTTCTGTTCGAACCCGGAACAGACATGTATGGTTACGTGTCTGACATTACATTTTGAGATATAAAGCTGATTTCTTTCAAATACATTTCTGTTGGTGGCGGAGAATTTATTCTCTTAGCTTAACATCCTTCTCTGAGACGTACGAGTTCAGAGGTTATGTAGTTGAAATTTATCAGCGATATATTCCCAATATGGTAATGTGGCATGCTGAGTGTTGCTGTGACAATGATCATTTATTTGATCATTTGTGATCAAAGCACGACTTTGTGAAAAAGCGTAGCTTTGTGGACGAGACTTCGTCAGGCCTCACAACCCGGAAATGGTCGAAACAGGAATGTTGCGGCAAGGTTATGAGGGTCGCGCCCTTTAGGGTATGTCATTTCCTTCTGGAAAGGGGTGGTATCATGGTATGGAGCCCAGATACTTACTCATGTGGATACACTAATTTATTATGTGTGATGATGCTACCGAGCGCTCGGATAAAGGTCCCAAAGGACCGGGTGATGACATATTCGTGAGTTACCTGTTACAGGGGTAACCCGGCCTTGTTTGGCAAAGAGCAGTTTGTCTCTCGAGACGTCCAGCCAGAGGCGATCCCATTCGGCAGGAGGAAAGGAAGTTCCTTAGCCTGACCATTTGTTGGAAATCCATTTCCCAATACGAAATTGTACGGTTTTAGTTGTAGAACCTGCCATTTACGTATGGTGGTCACCACTGTTTAGATTGTAGCTATAGTAGGCATACGATATTGGTCGTATGTTGGCTAAGATTAATATTATACTTTCTAAATGTTTTCCACACTAGACATTAATAATAATAATCCAATGATTGGCGTAGTAAGCATCTTTGACTATCATAAGAAGAAATCTCCTCCAATTCTGCGTTTGCATTGTGTGTGTGGTGGGAGGTCTTATGGTAGTTTCATTTTCCAAAAGCATTGCGAATCTGTTTTCTTTTCTTTGTGAAAATAACTGTTTTACGATCTCACACCAGTCACCATGACTGACTCAGAGTTTATTGTTCCCTTCTAAACTCTGGGTGCCCAAATTTTTCCACACGGGCAGCCTAGAGTTATTTTTATCAGGATATTCTGGATATTCTGGAGCTTTGGAGATGAGTTGGATGGCGAGACGTACTTTCGTACTTGTTTATTATTTCCGCTGTGTATTCTGTATGAGGACAGGTTTATATAACTGTCCATTATTGTATTGAGTTGTATATTGACTCTGATTGATGTATGTATAAACTGATATAGTTCTTTGTTTTAAAAGACAAGTGATTATCTATTATATATTGTTCCGCTGCGAATGTGAGATTCTGTTGTTGTTTCTGCTTCTGTGTTTTTGTTCTTTTTCTTCTTCTGTCTTCTTCTACCTCTTCTTAAAATACTAATGGTTTGGTTTTCCGGCATTTGATTGGGTCACATTTGTTACAGTGGACGTATTAATGTCGACTTTCGAGCGTCGAAAAGTCGAGTCGTTACACCCGTTGTGAAATCCATATTACAACGGGCACTGCTCGTTGTAAAAAGGCTGTTTTGTTGTAGTGTATATCTATAAGTGTATATACGCACACATATGTGTTATTTATATGTATGTATATATATTTACTTGCGACATCTTACGGTGCAAAAACATTTGCGATGAGGCTTGTTTCCGACGCATCTTCCTTTCAGCACTTTCTTCTTCTCCTTCTTTTGCCTTCTTTCATCTCTGCAAACTTTGAAGCACTCCTTGACATCCCTACAGTCTCCCACGATTGTTCTGCTTTGCACTTCACAAGTGCCTTTTCTCGCATCTACAATATGGCAACATGTTGATAAATAAACTGGTACTAATCACAATACAATTAATGCAAGTTAAATTAAGTACAAAGCTCGGGCAACTTACTTCACATTTTAGTTATTTTTTCTGACCTACTAAGCCTGACACTCATATTCAAAATAGATTTGCTATTATGTTTCTCACTCACCATAATACAAACATAAGACCTTATTTGAGAAGAACAAACTTGCATGGTTTATCAATGAATTGGTCTAACACTATGCTCGCATTCTTCTTAACATATACTAAGTATCACCATATCAAAAACTTAATACGCACTTACACACAATTCCGAATAATTTATTTGGCTTATCAGCAAAAACTCTTAATGTTTAGTACCTAATGTGGTGATAAGTTGGATTAAAAATCCAAGGAGCAGGAGAGTAGTCTACAAGTGTGAAGTAGACGCCATAATCTCTTACTGTAATTGATTGTTGGAGATGCTCTAGGAGGCAATGAAGCATGTCTTATATAATATTTTAAATAACTTTCTCACGTCATCCAATGTCATACGTCTTGTCATCTCTTATTAATGGAGAACGAGTCAGTAATTTGTATGGCTGAATATGTCATTTATTTTTAGAAGAACCGAATCGTGGATGCTTTTCTCCAAGTTCCAACTTGCCCCATATAATTATTCACGTTCACTGATTTGATTGCCTAGCAATCCCACTAGATGAGCAGTAACTATATTTCTAGTTAACATATGCCCAAATGATAATCCACCTTCTAAAATTGTACTTTCTTCATTGATGGATGGGTAGCTTTGATTTCAAAGTTTCACCGTAAAAGAAGAAAGTCATAATAAATTAATGCCAATGACATTAAAAATGAGTTAACACATGTTGTATAAACTGGTAATCTATGATGAGCTCACTTAGTTCTTCTTACGGGATTAGGGTGGTATGGATTTTTATTTGATATTGGTTAGAAATTAGTGTAGATAATAAGATAAATAAAAAAATAATGTAAAGAGAAGAGAGGTGAGAGTTTTAGACTTAAGAAAATGGGTATTCATTCATAAGCAAACTGTTACATTAGCATATACACATACATGCATACATGTGTATGTATGTTTATACACACGCATATAAACAAACACACAAATATTAAATATTTGATTCCCATTAAAAAGGAAAAATAACAAAATGGCTAATAGATTGGCACATGTCATGGGCTATGAAATGAAGTGTTATGAAATAACGTTTGTTTCATGTAACTGTGTATCGGGTAAACTTACCCGTTTATTACAAAGCAGCCCAATAGGCTCATATACTTGTATTAATACAAAGCAGTAGTGTAACCGAATGTATATCATTGCATCAATAAAGAAAAGCATTTTCATTTTACAATTCAGATACATTTTATCGGTTTTCTTAACTTGGTATTAGAGCCACTCAAACCTAACGGTTAGCCAACGAGTGTCGTGCCTACCTTCATCAGAGATTCATTATCACCTGAAGGTGGCTGCATTGGTGGTGATCTTCTCAGATTCATCATCATCATTGAGGATACCATATTACCCACTTCTTGAATATAGATTTACAGTTCTGTTTCAAGAACTATAAACCTGCATATTTGTTTTTCTGCATATCTGATCATCACTGCTTTTCTTTCCTTGTGCCTCGCCAACAAAGAATTATCAAAAAGAAATTCATCACCTGATACTTGTTGGCTGCACAGTGTCTATCAGTCATCACTTTTACAGTGCTCTTCATCATGTTATTCTACTTTCTTGTATCTTGATTTGTTAGATCTCATCATGGCTGAAGGCAATGGCAATGAGGCAGAAAGCTCTCAAAACAACTCAAGAACTGCTACATCACAACAGTTAGCAAATCAAGATATGATCAAGACAATGATAAAGCCACAAAGTCAGATAATCACAATATAGTTAGATGATTCAAACTACTTAAAATGGAAAATTCCAATCGAAACTTCCATAAGAGGTTATGACATCAAAGAATATGTTCTTGGCATAATTGTTGTTCCACCAAAGTATATTACAGATAATAAGGGGAAACTGAGTGTAAATAAAGACTATTTGAATCATCAACGACAAGACAGTCTCATCAGTTCATGACTCTTATCTTCAATTGGTTTAAACATTTTACCACAACTTATAGGATGCAAATCATCACATGAGATTTGGCATTCTATAGAGCAAGCATTCAATACACAGTTAGCTGTAAAAGTTTTACACTACAAAAGGAAACTGCAAAACTTAAAGAAACATGGCATGAATATGAGAGACTATCTAAACAAAATCAAGATTATGTGTGATCAACTTGGTGCAGTAGGACATAAAGTGTCAGAGGCTGAACATGTATTGTCAATATTAAGTGGCTTAGATGATGAATATGATGATGTTGTTGCTATAATTTCTTCTAAGGAAAGAAATCCTTCTATTGACTATGTGCACTCAATTCATCTCTTTCATGAGGGAAAAATTGAGGTAAAGAAACCAATTATCAATGATTTTACTGCCAATTATGTGTCCAAGAATATAAAAAAAGATGCAATAATAAAAACCAAAGAGGTGGATCATCTAACAGATCCAGAGGTAGAGGAGGCAGGTGGAAAAACAACAATAACAGGTTGAGGTGCCAAATTTGTGAAAAATTTGGACATAGTGCAAACAAATGTTATTTCCGATTTGTTAGCAATTTCACACCTAACCGCAAGGAACCAATAATCAAAGAAACTATCAAAGTGAAAATATGATCGACTTACAGCAAGATGCAAAGAATCAGAAAGGAAACACTGCAAAAGTTAAAGACATTTCAGATGACAGTTGGTTTCCAAACTCAGAAGCAACAAACCATGTGACTAGCAATCTTGCAAATTTAAATCTTGGCAATCAAGAGTATAAAGGTAAGCAACATATACATATGGGGAATGGTAAGTCTATAAACATCACTCATATTGGCAATGCATATATCAATGGTACTAGAAAACTCTACTTAAATAATTTGCTTAGAGTACCTCTGATTAGAAAGAATTTATCGAGTGTTTCACAATTTGTCAAAGACAATTATGTATATTTTGAACTCTACCCTAATTATTGTCTTGTTAGAGATCTTCTAACCAATGAACTTCTTTTACAGGGTAAGGAATGTAATGGACTTTACAAGTTTAATGTCAACAACTCAAGAAATCAAATGCATAGAGATAAGTGGTGTAACTATTCAGAGGTAGCTCAAGCAAACATGTGTAAAACCTTTGATAAATGGCATTGTAGACTAGGTCATGTAAATGCAAAAGTTGTAAAACAAGTGCTAAGCAACAATAATATTCCTGTTGAAAATATTTCTTTGCCATATGTTTGTACTTTTAGCCAAATGGGTAAAAGTCACAAACTAGCTTTTACCGATTCCACAACTAAGTATTCCAAGGCATTAGAATTAGTTGTCATTGATTTGTGGGGTCCTCCTCCTATCTGTACTGATTATGGATACAAAAATTACATATCCATTATAGATGCTTATTCAAGATATGTATGGATTTATTTCTTAAAATCAAAATCTGAAGCATCCAATGTTGCGATTCAATTTATTAGTCTGGCTGAAAGACAAACTGACAGTCAAGTAAAATATTACAAACTGGTGAAGGAGCAGAATTTTATCCTCTGAAAACTATTTACAAAGAAAATGGATTGTTCATATAACAACATGCCCTTATACTTCTGAGCAAAATGGTCCAATAGAAAGAAAACAAAGGCATATTGTAGAAACTGGTTTAACTTTATTAGCTCAGGCTTCCTTACCTTTAAAATTTTGGCCTGATTCCTTTTCTACTAGTGTATATTTAATAAACAGGCTGCCAACAAAAATCTTGGGTTTCAAATGTCCTATGGAGGTACTATTTGATTGAAAACTAGATTATCATGAGCTAACAAATTTTGGATGCTTGTGTTTTCCTTGTTTAAGACCTTATAATGCTCACAAGTTAAATTTTAGATCATCTCCTTGTACATTTCTAGGATATGCAGCACACAAGAAAGGATATAAGTGTATAGATGGTAATGGAAAATTTTTGTCTCTAGACATGTCGTTTTTAATGAACAAAATTTTCCATTCAATGATGTGAACATAAAAACTTCACAAAATGTGCATAATGCAAGATTTTCTTACCATCAATACCTGATTTAGCTATGAGAATATCAATGAGACAGGTCAAGCATCACACCAAGATACATCAAACTCTGTTGCTAATGATGTTCAAAGAAAGGAATTTGACAGTTCCTACCAAAGTGGACATAGAAGCAGAAGCTTGTCTAAATCTAGTCAACCAATTGATGATTCAGAACCTCCAATTGATTAGCTTGAAGCCTCAACAAGCAATACTGATCAACCTACTACTCAACAAATCACTCCTGAAAATACTGGTCATCATATGATCATAAGAGCAAAAAGAGGCATATTCAAGCCAAAAATATATAATACAATTGCAGAAAATGATGAGCCAAAAACATACTATCAAGCTATTCAGAATGAAAAATGGAAAGCAACCATGAATGAAGAGTATGAGGCACTGCTAAGGAACAAGGCATGGGAACTTGTTCCATTACCAAAAGACAGAAACATCATAGGATGTAAATGGACATACAGACTAAACCAATGCTTCAATTTCTAAATACAAGGCAAGATTGGTGGCCAAAGGTTATTCACAACAGAATGGTTTTGATTTTAGTGAAACCTTTTCATCTTTTGTGAAACCAACATCAATCAGAATAATTATTACAATTGCCTTGCATAGAAATTGGATCATAAGGCAACTTGATGTGAATATTGTTTTTTAAATGGTGTTTTACAGGAAGAAGTTTATATGGAGCAACCATTTGGATTCAGAAAAGACAGTCCTCAGCAACTTGTATGCAGGTTAAAAAAGGCAATTTATGGACTGAAGCAAGCATCAAGGGTCTAGTTTGATAAGCTCAAATTAACCTTGGTTAAAATGGGTTACTCATCAACCAAATCAGACAACTCAATATTTATAAAGTTTGATAATAATAACTCTACATATATACTGATATATGTTGATGATATACCTATTACAGGAAGCAATCAGATGGAAATCGGCAATACAATCAAACAACTAAATGAAGCATTCTCTATTAAGGATCTTGGAAATTTAAACTACTTCCTGGGAATTGAGGTCAACAGAGAATCAACTTCAACTGTGCATTTAAATCAAAGAAAATACATTACAGAGATTCTCATGAGAGCCAAAATGGAAAATTCAAATCCTCTACCTACACCCATGATCAGTAACCTACATCTATCAAAGGACAAAGGAGAACTAATCACAAACATCAAACAATACAGAAGTATAGTGGGAGCTCTACAATATGCAACCATCACGAGACCAGAAATTTCATTAGTGTAAACAAAGAAAGTCAATTTATGCAAAACCCACTTGATCAACACTGGAAGGCTGTGAAAAGAATACTGAGATAATTAAATGGGACTCTAAATCATGGTCTGACTCTACGATCAGGCAAGACTTTAAACATCACGGCATATGCAGATGCAGACCGGGCAATAGACTTGGATGACCGAAAATCCACAACAAGCTATTATATCTATTTGGGTCAAAATCAAATTTCATGGTGCTCAAAAAACAATCAACCATTCCTAGATCTAGCACCAAAGCAGAATACAAGAGTGTAGCAAGTGCTACAGTAGAGATTATTTGGATTAAATCTCTAATGAGTGAACTAAAAATAAAAGTTCATAATAAGGCTACAATCTGGTGTGATAACATGAGTACAATAGCTCTAACGGCCAACCCAGTATTACATTCAAGGACTAAGCACATGGACTTGATATATACTTTGTCAGAGAAGAAGTAATAAAAGGAAATATTGTTGTAAATCACATACCGACATCTTACCAGATCGTAGATATTCTTACAAAGCCTCTGTCAAAGATAAACTTTCTTCGACTAAAGAAGGATCTAAAGGTCACTGAACTGAGCAACGACCTTTTAGATACTCGGAAGGCTCAAGCTCAAAGAAATCGAAGTCAATCTGAAAGCTATTCAAGCTAGCCATGTCTATTGAGTCTCTTTAGTAATTTATCATCTTATCGAAGCATCACAACTGTAACGTCTCGGATTTTTCACGTTCGAAAATCGACATCCGTACTACACATTGGACTAGAATGCCGCAGATTCGACCGTTCAAATCCGATTTGTCGGAGCTTATAACACCATTAAGTATAACAACACAGCGGAAGAAAAAGAGTATATCAACATATATATAACATTGATACAATGACAGATACAAAAATCTGATACAATAGAATGATACAATAGATATCAATATACATCAGAGATATGATACAAGAAATAGCAGCAGAAATAAAAATAGATAACACCAGCAGCGGATAGAATATCTCCAATAGAATGCTCCAATCTATAGCTAGCGGAAAGCAAGGTTAGTCCATGAACTCCAAGAACTGAACTAGCTCCAGATAATCTACTAAACCTGAATATCTGAAAACCCCAACTCTAGACTGCTCGTGTGGAAAATGATGGGCACCCAGAGTTTAGGAAGGGAACAATAAACTCCGGATCAGTCATGGCACTAGTGTGAGCAACAAAAACAGTTTATCTTTAAACAAACACAAAAGAATTTTAAACATTGAAAACCGCAATGCTTTTGGAAAATGAAACTACCATAAGACCTCCCGCCACACACACAATGCAAACGCAGAATTGGAGGAGATTTCTTATTATGATAGTCAAACATGCTTACTACGCAAATCATTGAATTATTATTATTAGTGCATAGTGGAAAACTTTTCGAAAGTATAATATTAATCTTAGCCAGCATAGGCATTTCACACTATGCCTACTATAGCTACCATCTAAACAGTGGGCGCCACCATAAGTAAATGGCAGGTTCTACAACTAATACCGTACACGGTTCGTATTGGAAGATGGATTTCCAACAAATGGTCAGGCTAAGGAACTTCCTATGCCACGTAGGAACGCCTCTGGCGGGACGCTTCGAGAGACAACCTGCTCTCTGCCAACACAAGGCCAGGTTACCCCTGTAACTAGGTAACTCACGACTATGCCATTCCCCGGTCCTTTGGGACCTTTATCCGAGGCCTCGGTAACCAACATCACACATAATAATAAAAATGTGTCCACACAAGTAAGTATCTGGGCTCCATACCATGATACCACCCTTTTCCAGAAGGAAATGACATACCCTAAAGGGCGCGACCCTCATAACCTTGCCGCATCATTCCTGTTTCGACCATTTCCGGTCTGTGAGGTCCGACGAGGTCTCATCCATAAAGCTACGCTTTTCACAAAGCTACGCTTTGATCATAAATGATCAATAAATGATCATCAACACAGCAACACTCAGCATGCCACATTACCAAATTGGGAGTATATCGCTGATAACCTTCAACTACATAACCTCAGAGCTCGTACGTCTCAGAGAAGGGTGTTAAGCTAAGAGAATAAATTCTCCACCACCAACAGAAATATATTTAAAAGAAATCTTCTTTATATCTCAAAATGTAATGTCAGACATGTAACCATACAAGTCTGTTCCAGGTTCGAACAAAACCGAAGGCACTTCCAAAGAAGCCCTTGCAAATCCGGATATTCACAATCCCGATCGGACTTCCCATCACTTAGGAAATCTCTATACCGGAGCAACTCAGTGCAGAGACAATCGATAGGTTATCCTATCGTTCTCGCAAATACCCGGTCTTCAACACCGGTCTTCAAATGCCATCCATATACGACGTATCATTATTCGGAATGTGTTATGTGACACAAAGGTCCTCTCCCGGCTAAACCGAATAATGAGCGCAATATTCAAAAACAAATGGATAATGGGATTTCAATTAAGTCACAACTTATTACCCAAAACCTTTCTTCAAATGGTTTAAACAAATTACCATTTAATCTTTTTTAAAAGATTCATCTCACAAAGTTCACACAGTTTCACAAAGATTTATTCATAGATTTTCCAAATCAATTTCCATTTCAACTGGATTAACTCGTTAAATCTTTAAATCAAAGATTTAACTGATAGCTTTCAAAATAATTCCATTTCGAATGGTTTAAACAAATCACTATTTTAAATCTGTTAAAATAAACAGATTCAATTCATAAGCTTTCAAAAAGAATTCATTCATAACTTGGAAAACCATTTTTCTATTTAATCTTGAAATTCCTTTAATTAAATTGGAATTTCATTTCTTATATGAAAGCTTTTATCATTTGAAAACAAACAGTCTCATTTTGGAAAATCTGATTCATCATACGAGTTAAAGTCTTTGGGTTAAATTCAAATTCTCAAAATTATACTTTTAAAATGGTTTAACTTCATATAAACACATTTATAACATCTTAACCAAAATTTCCAAACATGGAATTCAATTCCAAATTCTGAATTCAAATTCAAATTAATTTATTTAAATTGGAAATTTTACCAAGTTATTCAAAATAACTTTCATCTTAAAAACCCCATTTCAAAAGCTTTAACCTTTAACCCAAATCCATTTCAAAAATCTATTGAAATTAAGATTTAAATCATCTGTGAGTTAACCGATTTCCTCGTGAAATCCATATTTGTGTGTGTAAAAGTGTAGTCCAGGGGTTTCACACAGTAGTGCAACACATCATCCAATCATCACAGATTAAATACAACAATATATTTGATAAGCGGTATAATTATAACGCTTATTGTTCATTTACAAATCACATATATATATGTCACAGATAATAAATTACATTACAAATAATAAATTACATTACTGATCACAACACAAATTAGTATATATCACAAAGCATCACATATCAGAGATATTAAACAATTCACAACATTCAATAGAATATAGTCATCCATAAGTAAGACCAGTTAATTAGCTGATTAACTCAAATCAGATTAATTTCTTTTGAATTTCTAATCCTGGTTAATTAACATTAACTAATTACAATTTTACACTACACCAGAAACAGCTTTTGATAGCGTTTCCAAAATGCTGTTATATGGTATGACAACGTTATTATAAACGCTGTATAACGACATGCTGTCGTAGATGCAAAAGTTTTAACAGCAAAATAGAAAACGCTGTAAAAATTTGATACCACAGCGTTTATTAAACGCTGTTATATGACACAACAGCGTTAGAACAAACGCTGTATAACGACAAGCTATCGTATAAAGAGAACTTACAATAGCTTAATTTTAAACGCTGTGGAAATTATTCTTTTGAGAGCGTTTTATTTAGGCTGTTAATATTTTTATTACGGCGTTTAATGCGTGCTGTGTTATGTTTTTACAGTTGGGATGATGTTTTACTACAGTTTACAACAGCGTTTAATAAACGCTGTTACTCACTATTTAATGATAATTACAACATGAATTAAACGCTGTTGTTTCTTCATTGACAACATTAAAATAGATGCTGTCTTCTATTTATATGATTTTTACAGCATTAACATTCCACTATATTTGCATATTCCAGAACTACATTTTGAGTATAATCAAGTAACCAGTATATATAACATGTTCTAATGAATAATAATCTGTTAAATAAACTAGCTAAAACAATATTAATATACAAAAAACATCTATAAATCAAGTTTCAATAATATCCATAAACAAATATAACTCAGTAGACCAAGTTATCATAATATTGTTAAACAAAGATAAGGTATATGTTAAACAAAAATATAATATCAATAAATTAAGTCCGCACCAAATGCCAACAACAAAACGTGCATCTAAAAAGTTTCATATGCTTGCTACTTGCTACGGAAGAAGAATGTGCCATCGCCATCTTTAATTACCTGCGATGAAAAAATTTGAAGTCAGTGAGTAAACATAAATTAAAATCTAAACCCATCTGATAATCTCAATACAATTATTACAAGCAAATCAATATTTTTATCACAGTTCTCGGTTTACACTAATATATATTACATAGATGAGTTTTATTGTAGTATCCAACATTATTGTTAAGTATGATTTACATAGATGAGTTTTATTGTAGTATCCAACAATATTACACAATTAAGTGTTTCACAAGTATGATATAATAATGTAAAAATAACTAACAATAATTGAAGACAGAAATAAATAAGTCTAAATGATTGGTGGCAAGTCACAGCTGGACGCAAACTCTGGGCTTCAAAACAAAGACTTTCCTAGCTGGCAACTCCAGATTTATACATGCAACCATTCAATTAAAGAGAGGATGAGTTTAATTTCAACTTGGACACTACCATTTAACATGAGATAGGCACGTGATATCAGTTTGGTGAAATATGAACAGATGCAAGTCAAGAATATAATCTTACAGAAACAGATTTCATTTGGTTTCATATAATATAATATCTGTTCTGATGCACAATCAAAATTTTGCCAAATTGGTTAATGATCATATGGGAAATTGTTTGGTAGATAGATAACTTTGGTTAAATAAATATATATAATCATATTTAACACATATTTCATACCCAAGTTCCTATAACCTTTTACTTGAATACCATTGTGCATATCAATAGACATTCCAAGAGCAACACTGCTTCTATTGCTGATGCCGCTGCTATTTGTAAAATATGTAGCGGCGGTTTACGAAAATTTCACAAGAAAGATTTTCTTTTCAGAACATGCATTTAGAACTTTAGATTTCAAACAGTTTATAAATATAAATTACTTATGATGTAGTCAGTTGTTAAGGATTATCATTCATGTATGGGAGAGTACTAGTACGAGGCAATAAACAGGGATAGCGTTATCCATACATATGGACATAATCAGAACACTTTTAAAATTTAAAGTACTAAAAAACATCTAGTACAGCTTAGGTTTACAGACTGATTAAAGCATAAATATAGAATAATAACAAATGATCGTCATGTCATGTTACACAAGGGAAAAGCAATATATATACACAAAATAGAAATTACTAGAAACTGGTAAACAGAATTATTTTCACAATATGTTACTACATGACATGAAATATAAAAATGGTTTAAGCCATAAAAAACAGATGCCACAAGTTAAAAGGAAAGAAAATGCAAGGACAAGAAGTGTTACTTGTGTGCTTCATGAAGTTTATTAGCTGTTGCTTTTGAAACTACCAGGAAGCAAGGACAGGCTTCGCTTAACATAGATCTAAAAAAATCCTAGGTGACAGATACACATACAATTGCAGCTAGACAAGGACAGGCCACATTTAACAAAAACAAACCAAGGAGTAAGCTTATAGACACACATACAAAGGTGGCTTCTCAACAGGAACTAGTTGCAAAAGGAAAGGCATGACAACCTTCAAAACAAACAAAGGAGTAAGGTTGTAGACACACATATGAAGTGGCTTCCAAACAGGAACTAGTTGCAAAAGGAAAAGCACGACAACCTTCTAACATTCTATTGCAAAAGGATGGGAAAGGAGAGGAGGAGGTCCACTCTAGTTTTGGAAGAAGAAGTAGTTCTAAAAGAGAACAGGAAGAGGTGACAGCAAGTCAAAAGGCATAGGGATCGATTTAAGATTTAAGACTCGGCCTAAAGCTGCGTTTGAAATCAGTTTAACATCAAATATATTTAGTATAGTATCGAACATAATCGACACCAAGCCAAATAGGGCCTAGCTATGGTTGCACCTAACCTCATGCATCACGAACCCATGTCCAAGATGAACAGACCTATTGAATATTGATGAGAGAGATAGAGCTAAAAGGGAACACTATAAGAGTAAGCGAGTTAAAAAATACATACATGACTGATAAATTAACCATTTTTCTTTACATAGATTGATAAGGTAAGGGGAAGTTTCCTTTATGTACTTTTACAATAAATGATGTATTTTCTTCTTTTGTTATTTTTTGAACCGAAAATAACAATCAATAAAGTTATTCAATTTTGATCAGATATTGTTCACCACTAGATGCATAAATACATGCCCATGAGAACTGAAACATTAAATCATAAGGGCACACTTGATAAAGAAGATAAATCAAGGTCAACATGTATAGTTAACAAAAATTTGCAAGATGATTTTTGACCAAATAAAATCATGTTAAAATAAAATTTTAACATCATAGATTGAAAACTGTATTATAAAATACATAAACAATCAATATTATTACCTCGCCTCTTGTTGTGTGTGGTCTGAAACAAAGCTTGCATCCATATTCTACCTTCAAAGCCTGCCAAGTACATATCAATGTTGAGTTGTAAATTAAAATAAAAAATATTTGCAAACAGTGGCATCAGAGCAAGTAAATCAACGCACATACTCAATGAAAACAATTTGATGGACTGGTAAATTTGCAAATAGTGGGTTGCCTAAATTATAGTGATTTTACCTAAACATGAACCATCGTCTTTCTCCCCTGACCTTGTTGTTCGGTATGTTTTCTCACCTATTTAGATTGCAATTTATTATTACATCTTAATTAGAGGTAAAGTTCTCTGTCCCATTAATCGATGCTACCACCTCTGGAATCATGGATCTATGATTTTGGAGAATAAGCATTCCTGAGATTGAAGTCAAATGCCAAGAAGCGAATGAAAGCCAGTTTTCCTGTTGAATTCACAAACACTATACAGTCATAGAACAAACCCATTACTTGAACTAATAGTAGTCTAAACAACAAACATTATACTTCACAACACAAATGGACATCGAACTAAAACTCACATGCATACTATTATGTATAATAATGTAAAATTACATTTTAAAAAAAATAAAGAAATTGACCTTCAATAGTTGGAGAGGTCGCAACCAAAAATTTGTCGCGAAGCAGCAGGTTGCAGAGCATGAGGCAGCTGCGGACCAGGAGGAGGTTTGGGAGGTTGTTGCAGAGGTGCTTCAGAGGTGGCGACGACAATGATCGTTGTAATGGTGACTAGGAAGAGACTGTGGTTTCTAATTTTTTGATTTTGTGGCTAAAAATGAATTAGCTGAATGAGTTAGAAATAGATATGGGAAGGATAAGGTTGGTTCACGGTTCAAAGCATGGTCCAATTGCCGGTTCATTGTTCAGCCGTCGGTTCTTACATAAAGATGGTTTAAATAAGCTTCGGACCGAACCAGCCTACGGTTCACGGTTTTTCGCGGTTGAACCACGGTCAGTTCCGGTCTTCACAACACTGGTCTAAACACACATAACATAATCATAGTTAATAAAACAAAATCACATGGCAATTACAATTCCTAACCAAACATGTCTAAATAACATTTATTAAAAATATTTGTATGGTAATAAAGTGTGCTCTGTAGGTGGAAGGGCAATGTAGGTAAAAAGCTAAGAGAAGCTAAGCAGGAGTTGGATCACATCATCCATATAATTCAAGCGCCTTCAGTTCTTCGAGAAGAAACATCAAAGTTCAAAGTCCATGTTTCTCAATCACGGGCTGAAGATGCAATGGAAACCTACAATGTTAAATGTATTACTCTTCAAGGTAAGCTATTACATAAAGCAAGATAATCTTATCATCGTATGATAATTCTGTGCCACATAATCATATCCAGTTAGTTTGACAGTAGCAAGATTGACACTATAATGCTATTTTCCACTACTAAGAAGTGTAAAAGAGCAAGTGACCTGGGTTACATAATAAAAACTAAATCTTACAAAGTACATGCTTTGGTCCATCTTTAGCTTGTAGAAGTGCTTGTTTCATAACTGGTAAAGTAATTCCTACAATCTACTATCAGAGAATATGTTTTAATTTTTAACCAATATTAGACTACACAAAGATAATTTAAAACATGTGAAATAAACAAATAATACAATATAGATCATTACCTTTATGTTAATCTGAAAAGCAGTGATAAAATTATTATCACCTGCAACCTACAATTAGCTGGTTGTATTTTTTCTAAATTATACCAAGTTTTCTAAATAATGTATCTTTTTATTACCAGCTTTAATCTGAAAAGGAAGAGAACTTAATATTGACAAATGCTACTTCTAGCCTTAAAATCCATGTCGCTTAATGTGTCTTCTGAACCAGTAATATCTGAAAGAATGAGTGGGGTTTTGTCTCCTTCAAATTATCTTGTATCCAAAACCATGCCCATTGCAATGCTAGCATCAACAAAGTGCTTTAACTCCAGCATAAAAAAGAGCTAAGCGACCTCCACAAACAGATGCCATGCCTCCAAGTAAATATATTTAGCGCTTCAATGGAAACTTTGAAGGTAATACAAATGCTTTCTAGTTCTAATTTTATACTTAGATCGTATGAAAACAAACCTATGATTTATGTTATGATAACCCTTAATGCCATACGTGTATATGCACCTCTTCTTCTTTAGAAAAGAATTAAATATACAACTCTATCAAGATAAAAGAAAACGGAGAAGGTAACTATTAGAAAACAAATTCATCTCAAACATGTGGCAAAGTATCATATCTAAAACCACGAACTCAACATTAATTTAACAGTATCGTTTTTCTTTTCACTATGTTATTATCAATAAACTGATTACTTATAAAAGGCCAAAGCTAATTACCTAACAAATAATGAGAGTGGCCTCATGTATAGAAAAGTGTCCTTAAATGCATTTTATAAAACTCTTAATCAACAAGTAATTAACCATAATTTCGAATTCAAGTTGAATATAATAGTTCATCTTGATTTTTGCTTTTTTTATTTGTCAAATTATATATTACCTTTTCCTTTGCAAGTTAAAGCTTTCAATTTTGATTTGAAACTCAATATAATTAATTGAATAGTTAATTATTTGATTAATGAAGTTTGTAATGATTGTAGACAAATTAACAGTTCCTAATGCAGTGGACGGGTGAGGTTACTTACCTATTACAGATTACTTAAATTTATAATTCTGTAATCACGTTAATTTTCAATTATTAGTTGGTGCTTGAAGCTCTTTTCAGGAACAATGCATGTTATTCAAAAGTTTCTAACTGAAATTTACACTTGTGTAAAAAAAATGGAATAAACACTTTCATCGATAAGAGAATATATCCTCTTTGTTTTTCTAGTTGTTTTTCTTTCTTAAACTATTCTTGTTTCTGGAAAGTGCAGAAAAGCAAAAACAGTTACCATACTAAGGATAGAGTTAAAACTTAAAAGTACATCGTAGTACCTTATGTAAGAATTGCTTCTCTAAGTAGGTGTCAATTTGCATAGTCTTCTGTACCACAAATTAAACCTTTTGCATATATATAATCTATGCTCTCTCTCCATCTTTACATCCCATTGAATAATATTTCAAACTAAAGTCTGAAATATACCAAGCTTGGAAACTGCTTGTGACGACCCGCCCTTCACGACCCTCGAAAATCGACACAAAATACTCAACAGTATAATATGCCGACGATCGAATGCCGGAAAGACAGATTGTAGAAGAATAAGAAAGTAGATAGAAGAAGAAAGAACTAAACAAAATCAGAACCTCACAGTCGCAGCGGATAAAATATAATATATAGAACAGATCTTTACACAAAATGAAACTATATCTGTTTATATACAATACATCATCATCAGAGTATATCAATACAACCAACCATAATGAGATACATGACTAACAACAATCATAGCAGCGGAATATAAACAAGTACGAGAAATACGTCCCGACTCCAGCTCCTCTCCTGAGCTCCATAGCAACCTATCCTGTAAATATACTCGGTCTGACCCGAGCATTATAATAAAATAACACCCGAGTCAGTCTGGAATACCAGCGCATCATAAATACATCCAAACTGATTATTAAAGTTCCAAAAATCCTTTGAAAACAAAAGCATCTCGTAAGACCACGCCACAAATAAACATGTCGGGTTTTTACCTTACGATATCTAAAACACTTTTTATAAAAATCCTCTGATATTATAATAGTGTCTATAGAAAGTAAAATAGAATCTAGCTGAAATGCTTGCATCTCACATTTCAACAATAGTTGGGCACAATCAAAACCGTACAGGCTCGTAGGGAGAATGGATTTCCAACGAATGACTAGGCACTGGGGTACCACCTGTCACAGTACGTGGCCTAGATCACAGTACCGAGGAGTACGCCCGCTCCCCTGCAACACAAGACCGGAATCATCCCTTACTGGATAATTCCAAGTAAAATCACCCCACGGTTGTGATCAGCAACCGCACCACTAAGCCGAAATAAAAGGGACATCTAGACAGGGATGACCTTACTCTCAAGTGGGGGCTACCCACGTAGCCTTGCTGCATAACCCCTGATTTTCAGTCATTCCCGGTTGATGAGGCTTGAGGCTAAACGTTACCTTTATAGCACATATCCCTTAGAATGCCCATCGCCCACCTGACGATGTCACGAAAGCATTCGTCCATACAAGTCCGTCCCGGGTCCGAACGGAACCGAAGGCACTACTCCTACTACATCCATTTTGGAAATATCCTCAGGATTAGTAGCGACTAGCCCTTGCACTTCACTGCTCCATCTTCGACTCCGAAATCGTTTTCGCGAAACGTACAAACCGGATCGAAGTGGTATTCGAGTCTCCAGACCTAGAATCCCGGTATACGAAAACTCGATCTCGGTCTCTTCGAAACGATCGCGCATTTGGCCAATATTGATAGTCGGTGATTTAACTATCAATTAATATTCACAAACATCCATACACATCCATCACACAATAAATAATCTCCATATTATTTATTTTCTTCTAATATCTTTCAAAGATATATTTTCACATTTTCAAAACTCGTTTGAAAACAATTTTCCAAAACTCTTCCTTTACAAGGTAAATCTTTTACCCTTTTATTCCCATCGGGAATAACCAAGTATAAAACAATTTGCATTTAAAACAGTTAAAATACTTTATACTGAAATATACTTTAAAATATGAAAATTTCTTCTATTTATTTACTAAAAATATAAATTTAAAATATGTGAAGAAAACTAGTTATTAACACCTATACTTTGATTTAAAGATAAGGGTTTCAGTTTGACTAAATTCAAAATAGCGTTATAAGAAGAAAAATGCTAATTTTAACAACTTAAGCTAAAACCAACTTTAAAATAAATCCATTTGTAAAAAGTAATTGCTAATATACTTCCAAATTATTACGGTATTAAAAATTATTAATTTATTTCTTTAAAAATAGCGATCTCTTAAAAATACTTTTTAAAACGATTTAAAACTTAACCTTTAGTTAAATAAAATCTTTTTATAAACATTTACTTGGTTTCCCAGGGAAACACTTTCCCGTTTCAAAACATTTCCAAGTACTCTTTCATATAAATCCACTGATTTATTTCAAGTCAATTTATGATTTCAACATAAATTTCCAATTCCATACTTAACTATAACTTCCTCCGAAGTTAAATCACAATTTTTCATTTCCGGAAATTCATTTTTAACTATAGTTTAAACATTTTGGTGAATTTTCAATGGAAGCCAAATTTCCAATTCACTTAATTAAATTCCAATGAAATACGGCATTTCAAAACATTCATTTGAACTTGTTAATTTATAGTCGAAAACTTCATTTTAACATATTTTTAATTTCCGGATAACATTAGTCATTATTAAAATAAACACCGTTATTTTAAACAATTTATAATTTCATAAATTTAATCTCCAGAAAACTATACTTTCCATTTACCCATTTCATAAACTTCCCATTATATTCAAAATCCCAATTTGGCCCAATTTACATTTTTCCTTTCAAATCCGATTTCAAATTTTATTCTTGAAATTCTAAATTTAACAATTCATTTTATTTCGTAAAAACACTTTTTAGCCATTTATAATTTAATTCTGTGATTACAATTTATACCACAATGTCATAGAACAACTAAATTTCCAGATTTATCAATCACATCATATAAACAGGTATCACTATCAATTATAAAATAATTGCTACATTGTGAGGAATCCAGTTGGATCCCTCCAACCTGTTTCTCCCTACATCACAGATATTAGCACATCGCAATATAAATATCAACTAGACTGATAATCACAGATATAATCAACCATTCACATAGATATTTAAATATCAACTATTTATAATGTCTAGCATCCAGATGTGAGTGAGAATAACTCACCTTGAGTTTCGGCGAGCGTTCGAAGTTCAAATTAAACCGGACAGTGTCCGATTTAACCCAAATTTCTACTTGCCCGGAATGATTCCAGATCTGCACCATCTCGTAGTGTTCGTCTCTGCGATTCCATCGCTTCCAGTTTCATTCGAATCTAAGATCGTATGAGTTCGATATGAATTTACAAAGATTTTATAACGATTTAAAAACAATTTCTTTTTATTTAATTTATTACCCACATCCAAACCGTTCGTTCATCCCAAAGAAAATCACGGCCCTCCTACTTCTCCTTCCCCCTCGCGACGAACACAGGAGCACAAGAAACCTATCCACGCAAAACTAGGGCATCGAACCGCCCCACCCACGGCCGCCTACACCCTGATCAGACCCCACCTACATGCGCGCCACCTCAAGCACGACCCACTGCCAGAACGCGCGACGAATGCGGTATCCCCACGCCCTCCACACTGCACGAAAAACGATCCTAACCGTTCAACTCGAAGAGCTCGCTACCCCCTTCACTTTTCCAGTTAATAACTTCCAAAATCGAAGCGTAGATCGAGAGGATTTGGAGGAAGAAAACGGGTTGATTTCGGCCATTAATTGTTTGAAGTGGCGGCCCGTTTCTTTTGCTAGGGTTTAAGAGAGGAAAAGATTATATATAATTGTTTTAATATTATTTAATTATTATAATACCTCAATTTAACCGTTAAGCAAACGATCTCCAAATTACACGTTCCGACAGGCTATCCTGGGGTTTTTCCGCGTTCCGGAAAAAATGGAACAGGTTTCGTAAGCTAATGTGATCATATGCACGAGATACGGAATAAAACGATCAATTTAAAATTAAATCGGTTAAATCGATTTCGATGCGTTTCGAGCTGCCACGGTCAAACGACAACTCCGATAGCTACGAAAATTGAAATCCGATAATAACTAACTATTACGGATCCAATGGAACTAGTTTCGTCGAATTCCGAGACTGTGCCCCGGAAGGCTATTTTAACTCGTCTATTAAATCAGGCGATTTTCAAAATTTACGAAAACGCTTTAAAATTTCACCTTTAAAATTTTAATAACTTAACAATAAATCATATAAAATTTATAAACACATTAGAAATCATTCTGGCTCATTCCGGACTAAAATCTGATTATTTGCATTTTAAAAATATTAAATTCATTTTTAAATTGATATAAAATCCCAAATAATAATTTATTGACTTTTAAATTCATCTAAAAATCCAACATTATTGTTTATAACCAATTGAACTTAAAAATACATTTAAACACCATTTTATAATCATTTACCCCAAATTCACCCTTTATCCCAATTTCGAATATTTAATTATTATTATCCAATCTCACATTAAACCTCCACATTAGAAATTTTCACTTGTTGTTTTAGTTTAAACCAATTCCTTTTAGTTCAAAATAAATCTTAAACCCATATTAAACATTTAAAATGAATTAAATGTTCAAATTCAATGGCTTAAAAATACGGGATGTTACATTCCTCCCCCCTTATAAAAATTTCGTCCCCGAAATTTGCTAAGGTAGAAAATACATCCCAACACATTTACTTACCCAATTCTCTTAGTTAAAAGCTTATATTCACTTTCCAAAACCCTTCAGCCCAATCCCACACTCATTTGCTTCATTTACATTCAAAAGCTTTTTGTGGCAACATTGTTTCCAAATAACTTTACTAGTTAATAAAAAAAATTTCCAAAACCCCGAAAAATTTCTAACTCCCAAAATTTTTGGAAAATTTTGGCGGAGTCTCCTTTGCACGAAGGAGCTTCTGCGATATCGCAGGATACACAAATATATATACATCGGCTCACACGGCCGGAAACCAAAATATATCGCAATATATATATCAATTCCCAATTATATTTGCGTAGGCGTACCTTGTAGCAAATTTTTAATAGCGAGCGGCTAATATATCGCACATACGCGCTCTAACACTCTCGAACGCCTCCCGTACCTGTACTTACTCAACAAACTCATCAGTTTTCAAAGATATGAGCCTTTTCATAATATTTCCAATATAAATGCAAGCCAAACATAACCATTTCATAACCAAACCAAGCAAATTCATAATGTAACAATGTCAATCATACTTTATCAACAATTTAAAGGTTTCAATCACATTCGAATTACTTATTCAAGTCTACTTCATTTTATTTCACTTGAATGCCTTAAATTCAAGTCCACTACATACAATTCATATTTATCTCAACCAATTCATTTCCACTTCAATATGATTACATATGCCTTTCTTACCTTTTAATTTTACTTACATTCCAAATTTGATTTACAATCAAATTTCATTTTAAACTTGAAACATTTGCATTTCAATTATGATCCATTTCCATTCATATGCAAACATTACTTATTAAAATGCGACCCATTCTGATTGATTCAAAACTAATTCCATTCTCCCTTTAAATCAATTCACTTGCATTTATATACAAACTTTTGAATTAGATTCCAATCCATATCAATTTATTCAAAGGTCAACTTCAATTGCTTTTTAAACAACTCAATTCTGAATACATGCAAATTTTCACGCCATTCAAGCAAAAATTATTGTCACTTAAGCTTATCACCATTCAAAATTAATTTCAACTTGGATGTGTATTAATTTTATTCAATTTTTGCACTGTTCACAATCCAAGTATTTTCTTTTCCGAATGCAATTGTTAAATTCAATATTTCCTTTACATCTTTATTTCCATTAACCAAATTCAAGTTTATATTAATATCATTCAATCCTGGGTTATATTCAACTCATACATTCTTAATTCACCACAATAATTAATGAATATCATTTCACTTTCAATTCAATTTTATTATCCAACAAATTCCATTCAAATTTCTTAATAAAGCTCATCCACAATCATTTGTTTCTCTTCCAATTTGCTTAAGTTCTTTCACAACATTTTCATCATCTTCTTATATCAATTTTATTTTATTTTCATTTGATTCTCATTCAATCAAATTTCAATTTATTTACGACTTTAATGCTCTTTGTTTATTTACTAAATCCATGTACAAATTTATTTTATTAACAAAGAGACCACTTAAATTATTTCACTCATTTGAATTTTCTTACAATTCAAACCATCACTATTATAAGCTAAATACATTATTCATTCTCACTTCCAACATTTATTACCAAACTTAAATTCCATCCCAGAACTGGGTCTTATTCTTACTTTCCAAATTCTAACAACTATCAAAATTTCATCCATGCCAATACAAACTCTATTTAATTTAGCTTACACAAGATTTATTTCCAAACAATCATTTTGGATTTAGTTGAGTAAACATTTACTTCATTCATCATCACCTCAACTAAATCAAATTTCCATTAAACTAAATTCTTATCCCATTTTAATTCAAGGTTAACTAAATTATATATGCATTTTCAATTTAATTCCTTTCCAGAATTAATTCAAGTTCATCTAAATTTTATTTAGCCCACCTAAATTTAAACCATTTCCTTTACTACCTTAAATAAGAATTTAATTATATCCATTTTTATTCATAACACAACTGAATTTTAATATTCAGCTTAATTCCATCTTAGTCGAAGTTAAACCAAATTCAATTTAATCTTAATTCTCCATATCCAAGTTCAACTTATTTACTAACTTCAGTTCACTTACCTCTTTTATATTTTATAATTGTTTCACCTTACCTTGCATTCCATTTAAAACTAAGTTCGAATCCACCATTCCACTTAACCATTTTTATTTGTGATTATAATTCCATTTTACTTGAGTTAAAATCAAATCTTCCATTCTCAAGTTCTCCAACTTATTTACTTGTAAGTTTATATTGCTCATTTCAAACCAATCCACATTTTTATAATCACAATGTCAAATTTTAACACTTAATAACTTAAGAATATGAATTCATTTGCACAATCATAAGCATTTACATTTCACCTTTATATCAACTTCCCTTTAATTCCAATTCATTTAGATTTAATTCAATTTCAAATTCTTAATTTTATTTAACTTATCATAAGTTAAATCCAGATATATTCCATTCACATTCATTTATTTCCATTTACCCGAATTAAATTTTAATTTCAGGATTAAAATTTCCATCCTTCCTTTCTCACTTAAATCAACTTTACTTTCAAGATTATAGTTGATTTATTCCAAATTTTACCTTTTTATTTTTAACAGAATTCCCAGAATTCAATTTACCCGGATTTATTTCAAAACCGATTCGAAATAAAAAATCAACACATTCCCATTTTGATATTCAAATCAAATACCAAATTCCAAAACAGACTGCTTTTACCAAACAATTTTCCTTTTTGAAAATTCCAAAATCACTTGTTTCCCAGACAAGTCCAAACAATGTCATAACCAACTATTTTGATAGCAATCCATCACTTTAGAAACTCGAAAATGAATTCTGATGATGTGGCCAGCATCATCAGGATTATTTTCCAGCGACTGAAGTGAGTTCAATGCTTTCCACTTCCAAAATTCACCTCAAAACAATTTCTATTCAAAAATATTTCCCCAAAATATACTCCATTCTTACAAATGCTTTTGAAAACATTTCTAACATTTCCACAAAGTCAAACTCCCAAAACTTTGTTTAATTCCATTTGAAATCCTTTTCAAAATTTCCGGGGTCAAAATTCTAGTTTAAATCAAATTTCAATTTCACTTCTTCTTATTTAAACATATTCAATCAATTCCATTTGGTTATAAACCATTTTAATATTTTAAATTCTTATTTTCTTATATATCATTTCAAATTTTAGATCATGTTTTAATTTCTTATTTGATTATAGAAGAAACAATCAAACAAGCATCCAATACATATAATAATTTAGAAAATTATTTCTTTTTATATCAAAATACAATTTTGGGTAAAATTATTTCATTTACCCACTTTAAAAATAATACTATGTCGGTTTATCTTGTTTAAGAGTTTAGAAACCCCTATCGATACGGTTGTACTTCCCGCACCGACCAGAATTCATAAACACTCAACCAATAACTCAACACAGTACAAAAACAATTTTATATCCACTAACAAGTATGCTCTCATAGCTATTATTACACTCAACTCATTATAGAGTACTTTCGACTCTATTTAAAAATGAGTAATTTTCCCACCAAAGCCTAGGTTGTCGCCAATCTAAGCTCTGATACCAAGTGTGACGACCCGCCCTTCACGACCCTCGAAAATCGACACAAAATACTCAACAGTATAATATGCCGACGATCGAATGCCGGAAAGACAGATTGTAGAAGAATAAGAAAGTAGATAGAAGAAAAAAGAACTAAACAAAATCAGAACCTCACAGTCGCAGCGGATAAAATATAATATATAGAACAGATCTTTACACAAAATGAAACTATATCTGTTTATATACAATACATCATCATCAGAGTATATCAATACAACCAACCATAATGAGATACATGACTAACAACAATCATAGCAGCGGAATATAAACAAGTACGAGAAATACGTCCCGACTCCAGCTCCTCTCTTGAGCTCCATAGCAACCTATCCTGTAAATATACTCGGTCTGACCCGAGCATTATAATAAAATAACACCCGAGTCAGTCTGGAATACCAGCGCATCATAAATACATCCAAACTGATTATTAAAGTTCCAAAAATCCTTTGAAAACAAAAGCATCTCGTAAGACCACGCCACAAATAAACATGTCGGGTTTTTACCTTACGATAGCTAAAACACTTTTTATAAAAATCCTCTGATATTATAATAGTGTCTATAGAAAGTAAAATAGAATCTAGCTGAAATGCTTGCATCTCACATTTCAACAATAGTTGGGCACAATCAAAACCGTACAGGCTCGTAGGGAGAATGGATTTCCAACGAATGACTAGGCACTGGGGTACCACCTGTCATAGTACGTGGCCTAGATCACAGTACCGAGGAGTACGCCTGCTCCCCTGCAACACAAGACCGGAATCATCCCTTACTGGATAATTCCAAGTAAAATCACCCCACGGTTGTGATCAGCAACCGCACCACTAAGCCGAAATAAAAGGGACATCTAGACAGGGATGACCTTACTCTCAAGTGGGGGCTACCCACGAAGCCTTGCTGCATAACCCCTGATTTTCAGTCATTCCCGGTTGATGAGGCTTGAGGCTAAACGTTACCTTTATAGCACATATCCCTTAGAATGCCCATCGCCCACCTGACGATGTCACGAAAGCATTCGTCCATACAAGTCCGTCCCGGGTCCGAACGGAACCGAAGGCACTACTCCTACTACATCCATTTTGGAAATATCCTCAGGATTAGTAGCGACTAGCCCTTGCACTTCACTGCTCCATCTTCGACTCCGAAATCGTTTTCGCGAAACGTACAAACCGGATCGAAGTGGTATTCGAGTCTCCAGACCTAGAATCCCGGTATACGGTAACTCGATCCCGGTCTCTTCGAAACGATCGCGCATTTGGCCAATATTGATAGTCGGTGATTTAACTATCAATTAATATTCACAAACATCCATACACATCCATCACACAATAAATAATCTCCATATTATTTATTTTCTTCTAATATCTTTCAAAGATATATTTTCACATTTTCAAAACTCGTTTGAAAACAATTTTCCAAAACTCTTCCTTTACAAGGTAAATCTTTTACCCTTTTATTCCCATCGGGAATAACCAAGTATAAAACAATTTGCATTTAAAACAGTTAAAATACTTTATACTGAAATATACTTTAAAATATGAAAATTTCTTCTATTTATTTACTAAAAATATAAATTTAAAATATGTGAAGAAAACTAGTTATTAACACCTATACTTTGATTTAAAGATAAGGGTTTCAGTTTGACTAAATTCAAAATAGCGTTATAAGAAGAAAAATGCTAATTTTAACAACTTAAGCTAAAACCAACTTTAAAATAAATCCATTTGTAAAAAGTAATTGCTAATATACTTCCAAATTATTGCGGTATTAAAAATTATTAATTTATTTCTTTAAAAATAACGATCTCTTAAAAATACTTTTTAAAACGATTTAAAACTTAACCTTTAGTTAAATAAAATCTTTTTATAAACATTTACTTGGTTTCCCAGGGAAACACTTTCCCGTTTCAAAACATTTCCAAGTACTCTTTCATATAAATCCACTGATTTATTTCAAGTCAATTTATGATTTCAACATAAATTTCCAATTCCATACTTAACTATAACTTCCTCCGAAGTTAAATCACAATTTTTCATTTCCGGAAATTCATTTTTAACTATAGTTTAAACATTTTGGTGAATTTTCAATGGAAGCCAAATTTCCAATTCACTTAATTAAATTCCAATGAAATACGGCATTTCAAAACATTCATTTGAACTTGTTAATTTATAGTCGGAAACTTCATTTTAACATATTTTTAATTTCCGGATAACATTAGTCATTATTAAAATAAACACCGTTATTTTAAACAATTTATAATTTCATAAATTTAATCTCCAGAAAACTATACTTTCCATTTACCCATTTCATAAACTTCCCATTATATTCAAAATCCCAATTTGGCCCAATTTACATTTTTCCTTTCAAATCCGATTTCAAATTTTATTCTTGAAATTCTAAATTTAACAATTCATTTTATTTCGTAAAAACACTTTTTAGCCATTTATAATTTAATTCTGTGATTACAATTTATACCACAATGTCACAGAACAACTAAATTTCCAGATTTATCAATCACATCATATAAACAGGTATCACTATCAATTATAAAATAATTGCTACATTGTGAGGAATCCAGTTGGATCCCTCCAACCTGTTTCTCCATGCATCACAGATATTAGCACATCGCAATATAAATATCAACCAGACTGATAATCACAGATATAATCAACCATTCACATAGATATTTAAATATCAACTATTTATAATGTCTAGCATCCAGATGTGAGTGAGAATAACTCACCTTGAGTTTCGGCGAGCGTTCGAAGTTCAAATTAAACCGGACGGTGTCCGATTTAACCCAAATTTCTACTTGCCCGGAATGACTCCGGATCTGCACCATCTCGTAGTGTTCGTCTCTGCGATTCCATCGCTTCCAGTTTTGTTCGAATCAAAGATCGTATGAGTTCGATATGAATTTACAAAGTTTTTATAACGATTTAAAAACAATTTCTTTTTATTTAATTTATTACCCACATCCAAACCGTTCGTTCAGCCCAAAGAAAATCACGGCCCTCCTACTTCTCCTTCCCCCTCGCGACGAACACAGGAGCACAAGAAACCTATCCACGCAAAACTAGGGCATCGAACCGCCCCACCCACGGCCGCCTACACCCTGATCAGACCCCACCTACATGCGCGCCACCTCAAGCACGACCCACTGCCAGAACGTGCGACGAACGCGGTATCCCCACGCCCTCCACACTGCACGAAAAACGATCCTAACCGTTCAACTCGAAGAGCTCGCTACCCCCTTCACTTCTCCAGTTAATAACTTCCGAAATCGAAGCTTAGATCGAGAGGATTTGGAGGAAGAAAACGGGTTGATTTCGGCCATTAATTGTTTGAAGTGGCGGCCCGTTTCTTTTGCTAGGGTTTAAGAGAGGAAAAGATTATATATAATTGTTTTAATATTATTTAATTATTATAATACCTCAATTTAACCGTTAAGCAAACGATCTCCAAATTACACGTTCCGACAGGCTATCCTGGGGTTTTTCCGCGTTCCAGAAAAAATGGAACAGGTTTCATAAGCTAATGTGATCGTATGCACGAGATACAGAATAAAACGATCAATTTAAAATTAAATCGGTTAAATCGATTTCGATGCGTTTCGAGCTGCCACGGTCAAACGACAACTCCGATAGCTACGAAAATTGAAATCCGATAATAACTAACTATTACGGATCCAATGGAACTAGTTTCGTCGAATTCCGAGACTGTGCCCCGGAAGGCTATTTTAACTCGTCTATTAAATCAGGCGATTTTCAAAATTTACGAAAACGCTTTAAAATTTCACCTTTAAAATTTTAATAACTTAACAATAAATCATATAAAATTTATAAACACATTAGAAATCATTCTGGCTCATTCCGGACTAAAATCTGATTATTTGCATTTTAAAAATATTAAATTCATTTTTAAATTGATATAAAATCCCAAATAATAATTTATTGACTTTTAAATTCATCTAAAAATCCAACATTATTGTTTATAACCAATTGAACTTAAAAATACATTTAAACACCATTTTATAATCATTTACCCCAAATTCACCCTTTATCCCAATTTCGAATATTTAATTATTATTATCCAATCTCACATTAAACCTCCACATTAGAAATTTTCACTTGTTGTTTTAGTTTAAACCAATTCTTTTTAGTTCAAAATAAATCTTAAACCCATATTAAGCATTTAAAATGAATTAATGTTCAAATTCAATGGCTTAAAAATACGGGATGTTACACTACTATCCTCTTGAAATAATTTATGTTGTGAAGATATATATTCTATGAAACAAGCTTGCAACCAACATGTTTTTCTTTACGATAATCATGTTGTTTTTTAATATATATGTTAAGGTTTAAAAATCAAAGGAGTTGTGGACAGAAGATAGAAGGCACGGACTATGGTCTGCCTGGTATTGAAGGTTCGCATGAGAAAACAAGAACATATGCAACTGCGGTACCAGGAAAAAAAATCTATTCGCAAAAGAGGAAAGGAAAATCATGTGTAACTCAAATTTCTGCAACCGTTGGAGAATTATGCATACATGCCATAATAATTTTCAACAAATCAAATAAAAGAAAATAGCAAATGAAAGGATACGATATATTGCATTTAACCGAAGAGAACTGGTGCGGTAACATAGTCATGGGCCTGCACAGCCCATTAACAAATAATGTACTTGCACATTATAAATATGTGCAGTAGCACTACTTTCTTTTGTAATCTAAATATATAGAATCATCTATTGTATTTTGTTCGATTAATCAAAATCAAGAAATTTCATTTCTTCTCAAATTCTTTCTTGGTAGCAGAGCAGTACCATTGCTTAACAACATTTAAAAAAAACCTGCCGGTAATCTCTCATATTTGATATCATCATCGAGATTAGGCTACGCATTCATTAATCATCAGAGAATCAAGATTTTCATCATTTGACTGTATAAGTTCGGTCATACCTGAGTCTGTATCAAGACTCTTATCAGTTTTATATCAAGATTTGGTTAGTGCCTCGCCAAGAAGCAACTGTCAGAAAGGTTTTCATCATCCAGTTCACCTCTGGCTGCACCTTGTCCATTTCAGTGTTTCAACAATCCATACTCTTTCAAGATCACAGTGCTTGTAAATCAAGATCTCTCAAATTCATCTGCATACTGACTGCATCAATGGCTGAAGAAGAGTCATCACCCTCATCCACAATAAGAAATACAGATTCAACAACTTAGAAGTCTGTAACACAAGATTTGATTGACATTGATAAAACCACAAAGTCAAATTATCAATGTGCGGCTAGATGAAATAAACTTTCTTCTTTGGAAGTTTCAAATTGAAACTACAATCAAAGGCTACGGATTAGAGGAATATGTTCTTGGAACATTAATCACACCACCAAGATACATTGCTGATAAAGATGGAAAAATCATAAGCAATCAAGAATTCATATCACATCAAAGGCAAGACAGTTTAGTAAGTTCTTGGTTACTTTCTACCATTTGTTCTAATATTTTGCCGCAGTTAATTGGATGCAAGACTGCAAATGAAATTTGGTTAACAATTGAACTAGTATTCAATACACAATCTTCTGCAAAAGTGATGTACTACAAAAGGCAGTTGCAAAATTTAAAGAAGGAAAGCTTATCAATGAGAGAGTATTTGTCTAAGGTTAAAATGTTGTGTGATCAACTTGCATCAGCAAGTCATAAAATCTCTGATTATGAACAGATCTTATAAATTTTAATTGGTCTAAATGAAGAATATGAGGTTATTGTAGCAGTAATTTCTTCAAAAGAAACAACACCCACTATTCAATATGTCCACTCTACACTTCTTGCTCATGAAGGTAGAACAGAGCAAAAGAAATCCAGTCTATCATATTTTTCTTCCAATTTTATCAGTAATAGTAGATAGAAGAATCAAGGAAAAAAACAATGGCAGAAATCAATTTAACAGTCAAAGAGGTGGTCAAGCAAATAGAGCCAGAGGAAGGGGTGGAAGACAGAATAACAACAGAATTAGGTGTTAGATATGTGAAAATTATGGTCATATTGCAAGTAAGTGCTATTTCAGGTTTGATGCAAATTATGTGCCATAAAAGCAAAATAATTCAAGGAACTATCAACCAAATGTCAACATGGTTAATACACAGCAAGAAACAGAAGTCAATCAGAAAGCACAAGTTGTGATATAGCCAAACTTGAAGATATACATAATGAAAACTAGTATCCAGATTCAGGTGCTACTAATCATGTGACAAATAATCTGAATAATCTAAACTTGGGAAGCAAGGAATATAAAGGTATGCAATCTATGCACATGGGTGATGGAAAATCTATTAGAATTACACACACTGGAAATGCAAGTTTTATTGGAAAAAAACAACTTTATCTAAACAACCTTTTAAGAGTTCCATTAATAAGAAAGAATTTACTAAGTGTATCACAATTTGCAAAAGACAACAATGTATATTTTGAATTTTATGCAAAATATTGTTTAGTTAGAGATATTCTAACAAAGGAAATTTTATTGCAGGGTACAAATTCAATGTTGCTAAGTCAAGAAATTCTAGATTCAAGGGACAATGGTGTAATATTTCTGAAATCAAACAAGAAAATGACTATAAAATTTTTGTTGTATGGCATTATAAACTAGGTTATCCAAATGCAAATATTGTAAAGCATGTGTTGAATAATAATGCAATTTCTTATAAGAAAATTTCCTTACCTTATGTTTGTACATTTTGTCAAATAGGAAAAAGCCATAAACTTGCATTTCCAGACTCAGAAACCGAATACAATAAACCCTTAGAATTAATTGCCATAGGTCTATGGGGACCCGCACCAATTATCATCGATTATGGATATAAATATTATATCTCATTTGTTGATGCTTATTCTAGATATGTATGGATACATTTTCTGAAATCAAAATCTGAAACTTATAAGGCAGTGTTGCAGTTCATAGTTCTATTGAAAATCAAACAAGTTGTCAAGTGAAAATTATACAAACTGATGGTGGAACAGAGTTTCAACCACTTAAAAAATTTCTAAAAAAGGAATTATTCATAGAACAACTTGTCCATATACATCAGAACAATGGTTTTGTTGAAAGGAAACACAGGCAAATAGTAGAAACATGCCTTACTTTACTTGCTCAAGCATCATTACCACTTAAATTTTGGCCTGATGCCTTTTCTACAACAGTGTACTTGATTAATAGACTACCAAAAAAGGTTTTAAATCTTAAAAGTCCAATAGAAGTGTTACAGGGAGTCAAACCAGATTATAAAAGTCTGAAAGTATTCGGTTGTCTATTTTTTCCCTATTTAAGGCCCTATAATGCACATAAACTAAATTTTAGATCATCACCATGTACTTTTTTGGGTTACGCAACAAATAAAAAAGGATATAAATGTTTGGATGATAAAGGAAAACTTATTATATCAATACATGTAGTATTTAATGAAAATGTGTTTCCTTTTAGCAAGACAGACATAAAAACATCACAAAAGATATATAATCCAAGATCGTGTCCATACTTGAGATGTCAGAACAAGCTGAGGTAATTATACAACCTCATACAACGGAAAAGCAAAGTACCGAATGTACAACTTCAAGTGAAGAAAGTCATGGCTCACAACACATAGTGATCAGAAATGAACCAGGTCATGAGCATTTTGAGTTTGAAACCCAAGTCTAGGATTCACAGCATGATGCATTTATACAATCAGGCAGTCATCAATCATTAGATGATTCCCAATCATCTAATAATGAAGAAGCCACTTTAGTATTAGTAATCAGCAACTTGCAACAACCGGGCATCACATGATAACCAGGGCAAAAAGTGGAATATTCAAGCCAAAAACATATAATATTGGCTTAGAAACTCCAGGCACTTATTATGAAGCTGTGCAAGATGGAAAATGGAGAGCAGCAATGGAAGAAGAATATAACGCATTAATAAGAAATAAGACATGGACTTGAGTTTCTTTGCCAAACAATAAAAATGTTGTTGCTTGTAGATGGACATATAGAATAAAGAAAAATTCTGGTGGTTCAATCTCTAAGTACAAGGCAAGGCTGGTAGCAAAAGGTTACTCACAACAAAATGGTTTTGATTTTAATGAAACATTTTCACTTGTTGTGAAACCTTCTACTATTAGAATAGTTCTTACTTTTGCCTTGAGTAGAGATTGGAACATCAAACAACTAGATGTCAATAATATTTTTTTAAATGGTGTTTTGCAGGAAGAAATTTATATGGAACAACCTGAAGGATTCAGGTAAAAGAGCAGTGAAAAACTCATGTGAATATTAAACAAAGCAATTTATGGACTCAAACAAGCAATTAGAGTTTGGTTTGACAAATTGAAGTCAACACTAATCAGTCTTGGCTACTCACCAACAAAATCTGACAACTCTTTATTTACAAAATTCAGTAAGTCTGCAATTACTTATGTACTAATATATGTTTATGATTTTATTATTACAGGTAGTAGTGATGCAGAAATCAAAAAGCTGACTGACATCTAGATACAGAATTCTCAACTAAGGATCAAGGATCCTTAAATTATTTCCTAGGAATTGAAGTTAAGAGAATGTCTAGCACCGTTATTCAGTTAAGCTAAGAGAAATACGTCTCAGAAATTCTAGTTAGAGCTAAAATGGACGAAGCAAATGCATTATCAACGCCAATGGAAAGAAATTTACATTTATCCAAAAATAAAGGTGAATTAATACAAAATATCAAGCATTACAGAAGTATAGTAGGAGCATTACAATATGCTACAATCACAAGATCGGAAATTGCCTTTAGTGTTAACAAAGTCAGTCAGTTTATGCAAAATCCAATGGATGAACACTAGAAAGCAGTGAAGAGAATTCTAAGATATTTAAAAGGCATAGTGAAACATGGATTAAATCATGCAAAAATATTAACATCAATGGATATGCAGATACAGACTAGCCTACAGATCTAGACGACAGAAGATCTACTATAGGGTACTGCATATTCTTAGGCAAAAATCCAATATCATGGTGTTCAAAGAAACAACCAACTGTATCAAGGTCTAGTACAGAAGCAGAATATAGAAGTGTGGCAAATACTACTGCCGAAATAATGTGGATTCAATCACTTATGAGTGAACTTCTGGTTAAGATTAACAACAAAGCAACAATTTGGTCTGACAATCTTAGTATTGTTCTACTTAGTGCAAATCCAGTGTTACATAGTAGAACAAAACACATGGAGCTAGATCTTTATTTTATTAGAGAGCAGGTTACAGGAAATAAACTGAATGTAAATCATATACCTGCATCCTACCAAATTGAAAACATATTGATTAAGCCATTATCAAAAAGAATTTTTTTTTTACTTTTTAAGCAAAAGCACAAGGTCAGTATAGTCGACAACTATTATCAAGCCAAAAATGATCTTACATAAGTTAAGGCTCAAAGCTTATCAACTTGAAAACTAGAGCAGCACAACAATAGATCTGGAGTGTGTCAGTCACAAACCTAAAAAAATGGAGGAGGTTAAAATCAGTACACCAACTCAAGCCAAATCTTAAAGACTATAAATTTGAAAACTAAAGCAGTAGAGATTGCAAGATCTAAGTAGTACAATTTCCGAAGTCTGAACTCCATGTCTTACGAAAACTGATTCAAAAGTCAAAAGCAAATTGAAATGAGAAGATCTACCAAATCAATTCAGATCTACTGAAGTTAAACTGATAACTTCAGATTTTCAAGCAATTCGAGACAAAATATCTCTAAAATCTCATATATGAACAATTTTCAACTTATTTGTGATGAAACAAGAGTATAGAGAAAGTAGCAGATAATTCGATGAAGAAAGCGAAGTAAAATTCTGATCAATTTGAAGAATTTTTTGAAGAGAATAAAGTCAGAGGCGCCATTGGAGTATCATCTCCCAACCCTAAGCCTGAAGTAGGGTTTGAGGGGACGAAATAAAAGCAAATAGCAAATGAAATGATACGATATATTGCATTTAACAGAAGAGAACTGGTGCGGTAACATAGTCATGGGCCTGCACAGCCCATTAACAAATAATGTACTTGTACATTATAAATATGTGCAGTAGCACAAATTTCTTTTGTAATCTGAATATACAAAAGCATCTGCTGTATTTTGTTCGATTAATCAAAATCAAGAAATTTCATTTCTTCTCAAATTCTTTCTAAATCGAAAAAAGAATGGGTTCTATACAAAACTTATTCTTTTACTCAGCACTATTTCACAATAGACAACAAAAACAGTAAGTAATTAAATATACACAAAATTGAAGATTACAGAAAAAAGTTTTGAAATGATTCATCTTCAATTTCATTGTCACGCTTAAGTTCTTTAGCAGCTGCAATTTTAGCAAAGGCTTTATTTTTGTCTTCTTCAATATATTTCTTTTGCACTAAATCCATTTCATCTTTAAAAAGGCAATGAATAAAACAGAGGTCAGGTGTCCAAAAGATAGCAGCTAATTTTAAATGTAATTTGCATTTACAATACCTGATTGCTTTAACTGATGACTTTATAACAACAAGAAAAAAGCCACGGGTCCCTGTTTTTGATGTTGTTATAGGAAAAGTCCCTACAGAAATGAATATGTAAATTTGGTCTCTATTTTTTAAAAATAAAAAACGCAAGGTGTCTTGCACTTTTCTACTTTTCTTATAGAAAATGCAAGTTAACTTGCACTTTTCTGATTTTGAAATTTTTTTCAATTTTGAAAATTTGAAAATTGCAACTTAACTTGCACTTTCTATCAGGAAAGCGCAAGCCAGTATGCTCTTTCTGATTTTGAAATTATTTTTGAAAATTTGGAAAATTTTGTAATTTTTGAAAAGCGCAAGGTAACTTGCGCTTTCTATCAGGAAAGCGCAAGCTAGTTTGCGTTGTCTAATTTTGAATTTTTTTTTGAATTTTTGAATTTTTTTAATGTTTAAAAAGCACAAGCCAACTTGCGCTCTCTGGTTTCGAAAAAACAGGGACCTAATGTACATACTCATATATACAGGGACTTTTCTCGTAACAACAACAAAAATAGGGACCTTTCATGCAAAGCCCCTTATAACAAAATAATGAAGTTAAAACATAGTGATAAAAACACCAACGTAACATTAATTATTAAAATAAAAAATCTATTAGGCATTCTCTAGTGCAAACAATTACGAACCTACCTAAGTACGCATGTAACTCACTGGCTTTTCGAACAATATATATATATATATATATATGTATGTATGTATATATATATATATATGTATGTATGTATGTATGTATGTATAAGTATTAAAAAAAGATAATTACTTACACTATAAAAAAATAAAAAAATATAATACAACTATTAATTATTTAGCAAAACTAGTAAATATAAATTCTCCTTAATCTTATAAAAATATATTAAGCAATTGATGAAAAAGAATAAAATTTTGTCATGTTCAATCTGTGACTATTTAACTATAAAAATCGACTGCTAATAAAAAAATTCACAACATTGGGATACTCGAAAAGCGTGATTCTTGTAGCATTCATTTGAATTTAGAGTTACGTAGAATTCTTGGTTTTTTTTAAATCAGTTTATATTTTTACCATCCATATAAAATTGAGATAGTTTGGCTCACGTCCTGTTAAGTTTCAAAATATATAAAACATCCTCCCCAATCTAAAATTACATTTCCAGTCCTTGTTTTCAAATTTGTGTGCGCAAAAAGACCTAAATACCTTTTACGTTTTTAACATTTCAAACGCATATAACTTCTGTAGGAACATCAGATCAGCATACCGTTTTCACCAAAAAATCAAAAAATTTATGATCTTTAAAATGAGATTCATTGTTGATACCAAAAAATCATATTTCTAGTAAGGCTGCAATTATTCCATATATTTGCAGAGAATTCTACAATTTTTGAACATCGTCGATTTTTCTTCAAATATCAATAATTATTCCATATAATTGCAGATTTTTTTTCAATTATATAAAATAATTGCAGACTTTTATGAAATTATTTCATATAAATGCATACTTTTATGCAATTATATCTAATAATTGTAGAAAACTTTGCAGTTATTCCAAGTAATCACAAAAAAGTGCAACTATACCATATAATTGCAGACATTTCTGCAATTATTCCATATAATTACAGACATTTATGCAACTATTGCATATAATTGTTGAATTGTCTGCAACCATACCATACAATTGCAGACATTTCTGCAACTATTGCATATAATTGTTGAATTGTTGCAACCATACCATATAATTGCAGATATTTTTGCAATTATTGCATATAATTGCAGACATTTTCTGCAATTATTGCATATAATTGCTGAATTGTCGGCAATCATACCATATAATTACAAAAAATTTGAAAAACATCAATTTATAAATGCACAATGCCACTCGTTTGAAAGATAATAAAATCTATGATTTAATGGTGAAAACGGTTTGTTAATCCATCGTTTCTACAAAACGTTGGATCCACGAATAACTTGTCCTACGTTGTTTTTGCTTAAGCACAATTCCACTTATTAGAAAGATAATATAATTTGTGATTTAATGGTGAAAACGGTTTGTTAATCCGTCATTTCTACAAAAAGTTACTGCGTTTTAAAGATTGATAATTAAATGGGGTGCAAAATTTAATTATGGATGTGAAAATAACATGCATATATGAAGAATGCAATGGAGCAGAGGGGTATTTTAGGAAAGAAAATTGGAGTATTTGAAAATAAAAGATGTAATTTATATCTTTTTGGAGAAGATGTTTTGTGTATTAAGTTTGATTCTAGGGATGTGTCCCTTATTTTCACTATAAAAAATGCTTATATACACTTTAATAGATCCTACCTCCTTGATACATTATGAATAAAAACAAATTTTTGTATTAACCTCACTAATCTTGTATTACAACGGGGCTACTAAAACTAAACTGATAAGTTTTGAAGTGTTGGTTTTAATGGGTGAAAAATAGGTATTTGTGGTAAAATGAAATGCAAAGCCTTAGAACATATTCCCAATAAATCAAAAGAAGATTATGAATCGGTGCTGAGTAAAAGAACAAATTCATATTTCGGCCAATTAGTCTTTATTCGACGGGGGTATCCTAGTTTTAAACACACAGAAATAAATTTGGATGTTGTACAAATTTAGTTTAACATATACGACCTTGATATGAAAATGTAGAGCCCTGAAGCTATTTCCATAATAGAAAATTACATTGGCCAACTATTGGGAGTAGATACAATCACAAGGAAAAGAAAATAACTAAATATGCCAAAGTCCTACCGAGATTACTACACATTCCACTTTACATACGAAAATTCCTATTCATGCAACCTGGTGCGAAAAAGAACATATTCATGCAGCTCCACGTTTGGTACTGAGAATAAACTATTAACTAAGAAAAATACTAAAAAGCTTCAATATTTTTTATAGCACTCCATTTTAAATCTGAAAACAGTACAGAGGATGAAGTGCTAAAGAGTAGATTTAGGATGCGATTAACAATTTCCTAACTAAACTAGAACAAGGAACAATTATCTCTTACCTCATGTTTAAGATAATGTGGATCATAGTAATGCTTCTTCAATTCTTAGTATTAGTTGCACAAATGGCCTTTATATTCTACCAACCAATTGACACAACATAGAACACTTCTAAATGATCATTTTTAAAAAGTTTTCAACACATTTTCCGTATTGCACATCAATAGTTCTAAATGATCATTTTTCTCATACTATCGACTAACGTACATTCACTGTTACTACTCTGTATGTGTGTGTGTATGCATCTCTTATCCATAGAAAATATTCAACGGACACTTACCCTATCACCGCATCAATCGGCCCAAAATCAGCGAAAAAAATCTACTAACCTAACAATGGTTTCTATCTATATATCTAATTGCTGGTCTACCCGACCTATAAGAAATATAACCTTTCTGATCAAGTTTCTCAATAATATTATTTTCATACTATGAGTAAAATAAAAGGACCTATTTGCATAAGAATAATTAGAGATGCTGGTAAGGAGAAGAAATAATCCATTCTTACTGCACTCGGCTCGTTTGAGAATGCAACAACTTGATAATATTTTGTAAGGTGCTCGAAGAAAGCATTAATACCTAGCCGTTTAAATGATCTCGAACCCATCAATGCATACCTTTAAAAATAACATGGATCCATCAGTTTAACGCATTGAAATACGATTCCGGAGTCTAAATGGTTAGCGATTGGAGCAAACTTGCGATTTTATTACGAGATGCTTACTAATCAACCGTATAGATTTTCTAGCGGTCTGCTTTGTATCAATGGAAGAGAGGAAGAAATATTTTTTTTGGGTATGTTTTTACAATTTGGGAGTGACAAAGAAGAGAGAAGTGTGAGTGGTAGGTATGCAGTTGCGAATTTTTTCCCAACTCGACGGTAGATGCAAGCGCGGATGACCATTAGTAAGCATTGGATTTTGCTATCTAACTATCCAAATGAGAAATAAAGTAGGATATTGGTTGCCAATATTCAAAGACGTCGCCTAGGTGTAGATAAATCTCTATGCCTTTTTGACGCCAAAGAAGCGTAAAAAACTGTATATGGCTTCACCATAGCGTCACTAAATTTGTTTGGCACCGCAAATGCATAGGTAATTTCCAACACATTTGAGATGCCGGTGTGATATCCCAGAATTTCGAGGAATTTAAAATGTGATAATCTCTTAATTAAATTATTTAAAATTGATAAAATTGTTATTTTCAAATATAAATAACCAATTAATTAATAATGTGATGTTTTAAATTATGATTTTAGATTGATTTTAAATAAGAATAATTAGTTACAAATTTAATTTTTTTTATTTTATAAATAGATTTGAATAGTCCTATTATTTCTAATTTAATAAGTGTTATTTAAATGTGTATATATGTGTGTAGTTAGAAGAAAATTATGATTTGAGAATTTAAAATAAAAGTGTTCCAATATAATTACAATGAAAATCTATCTTAAATTTAAAGTAAAGCTCTACTTATTCACTTTTGATCTATATATATATATATATTTGATGTAATTTTGGTAATAATGTTTAAATTGAAATAAATCTTGTCAATATTAAATATAAATATAAAACAAATATATGGTCATAAATATAAGTATTAATGTATAAACATATTTAACATAAGTAAAAATAAAATAAAATAAATAAATAAATATAAATAAAGTGTTTGGTAAATTAAGGTTAAAATAGAAAGATATACATTAGTTAAATACATTAAGTTTATAAATAGAAATAAAAATAATGGTCATGTAAAAATAGGAATAAATACACAAGCTAACGTAATAAAAATAAATATAACAACTTATAGAAGCATAAGATAATTCTAACTTTATAGAAGCATAGGTAGAAAGCAATCGGGCTAATAATTTATACTATGGCAATATGGGGTTATGCAAGGAAATAAAGAGGTATACTTGTATTTGCAGGCAAGAAGAAGTAAGTCAAAAACAAAATAAAATATATACATGATTTGTACCTGCAAAATGAATGGTATTGTAAACATGTAGATATGCAAGGCTGAATGACACAAGGAAACGATATCTTCATTTGTTTGTATAGATATATGTACATACGAATTGAAATAAGGGGATTAGTAGGACAATGTTAATAAATGCTTGTACAAAATGTTTTCATATCAGCCCCATGTGTAAGAAAATCTCTGATCATATGGTACCAGCTAAGATTATTTTTTTGTACAAATACAACTTAGCCTCTGCCTACTTGTTTTATTATATATCAAGCTTCCATTTTCTTTTTTTCATTCATCAAACAATTTAAACCAGAAAACAAACCCTGTAATCATTTTTCAAAAGCTTGAGCAAAGGCTATTCTCAAATGCAAACCTGAAATCAACTAAGCAAGCAAAGCATTTCAGTTTTAAAGAAAATCAAAGCATTTTTCTACTTTCCTGAAATCAAACCTTGTGATCAAAAGCCTGGAATCAAGTCTTGAGTAATCATCATCGTTTTGTTCCAGTTAAACTTTCAAGTTCCAGTTTTTAAAGCTTTTTAGTTTTATGTTACAAGCAAGACATTGTTCTCTATGAAAAAAACAACAAAAGTATGCAAAGTTTCAAATCCAGTTTCATGCTCTCTGCCTTTTCAAAAACAGGTGAGTAAACATTTTTATTTAAAATCTAAATAAGTTAATGATGGTTGCTTGTGAAACCTTTGTGATGATGATATCTTGCATGTGTATATCTAAGTATAGGATTCTGTGTATATGATTGTATTCATGTGTGCATGTCTGATGTGTATTCATCTTCCCTGTTCCATATTTCAGAGTTTAAACTTAGTTCCAATCCATTCTTTTTTCTCTGATCTCTATTATGACCTAGTTTTCAAACAAGAATTGTTTGTTTAGTCATAGATTAAAACTTGAAAATGAAGTTAAGAAAAATATTTGGATGTTTAACTGTAAAAATAGAAAGAACAGTGGAATTCTTAAAACCATGTTAAAACCCATCATGGAAATTTGTTGTTTCAAGATTATAATTCGAATACACTTTGCAAATTAGGATTTTTAAAACAAAATTCATGAATTTTAACATCTAATTGAATGAGAAATCCAAGGTTAACTGGAAATGGGTTTTCGAGAGTTTCCTGATGATCTAGGTGACTGGGATGGTCGGGATCTTGTCTGGAGGAGTTCGGGGTGTAGGGGAGCTCGGCAAAAATCCCATGGTGATTTATCATTGGTCGAGATGGTTAGAAATCGTTGGAGTAGAGTTTTACACCCTGGGGTTGTAGTCAGCGTTCAATTGAGTTTCGCGATGTCGAGTTGCGATCGGAGTCGATCGCGAGGGTGGGGAATGGTTCATCGTAGCATAGGGTAGCTTCGGGTATGATCACGTGACCTATAATGGTTAGAGGTGGATGAACGAGGCGATTCCGTGATGATCGTTTTTGGGGCAGTTTGGATCTGATGGCTCATTTGCGAGTTCGACGTCGACTCAGTTTTCTGGGTGATCGTGAGACTAGGGTGGGTCGTCGCCGATGTATGGAAGGTCGGAGATTGGATCGTGGATGGCCGAAGTTCTGGTGCACGTGCACGTGCATTTTCGTATCTAGGTTGGTATGGCTTTGGGGAAGACGAAGCCTTCTCGTGTGATTGCTCGAGAATTTTGCAGGGTCGACTCGAAGTGAAGGTCGGGTTTTTGGGTATTTAGCTCGAGTTCGTACTCGAGTGTTTTGTAGGTGATAAGCTTTCAGTTTTTAAACTTAAAAATTTAACTAAGTTTTTCTGGAAATAGAAGAGTAGTAGGATAACTCGGGGAAGACTCGAGCAATCTTCGGGTTTGACCCGAAGTAAAGACTGAGCAGGTTTTAAAAGAGTTTTAAAAACAAAGTTTTTAAATTTAAAAAATTATCTAAGTTTAAGTTTTCTTGAATAAATCACTTTATGTAAATAATAAGTTGTTTCTTTAACATTGAATATTAAGTTCGAAATTGTTAATTTAAATTTTGGCTAAGTAAAGTTTAAAGTTATTTTAAACTTATGTTAGAAATGAAAATTTAAAGGTCTTTATAAAAGTAAGTTTTTAAATTTAAATTTAAATAGTTTTAAAACTATTACTTGATAATGTTTAAACATTTAAAAGAAAGTATGTTTTGTTAACTTTAATTTATCAAGTTAATGATTATTTTATTTCATAACTTAAGTAATAATTTAATTTAGGATAAGGGATTAATTAAGAGTAATTACTTGATTTAATTAATTTATTAATTAGTAATTAAGTGTTATGAGTTAATTAATTCAAGATTTATTAATTAAGTAATTAAGGTTGATTTATTAGTAATTAGAAGATTAATTTACTTATAAATAGAAGTACTTAATTTGTAATTAAGTTTTATTAATTAATAATTAAGAAACAATTACTCTATAATTAAAGTTAATTAAGAATTAATTAACTATTATTAAGGGTTGATTAAATGTTAAGTAGAGGTTGATTAACTGGTAATTAAGAAGTAATTAATTTGTTATTAAGTTTTATTAATTGATAATTGAGATTTATTAATTAATAATTAAAGGATAATTAATCTACAGTTAAGATTAATTAATTTGTTTTAAGTTAATTAAGGAATGAATTACCCAACTGTAATTAATCAAATGAATGTGATTAATTCAAGATAATTAATTGTTAATTAATTAAAGATAATCATTTAATGGTTGATTAAGTAAAATTACTTAATGAGATTTGAATAGTATAATTACTCAACGAAGTAATTAATGTATAATTACAGGATGTAATTAATTAAAGGGAATTACTTAATGGAAGTAATTAAAGTATAATTACTTAGTAGAAGTAATTAAAGATTTATTACTTAGTGAAATAAATCAAAAGATTTATATAATTAATTAAGAAGTTGATTAATTAAGGTAGGTAATTACAAGATGGAAATTACTGTTTAAATTAATTAATAAATGGAAGTAATTAATTAAGGATCACTAAACAATGCAATTAAATGAAGTAATAAATGGTTAATTACTGTGAATGGTTAAGGATAATTAAATTGTGTAATTAATTAAAAGCTAATTACTTAAAGAATAACTAATCAGGATGATGAATTAAGATGGATAAGTAGATGATCAATAAATTGATTTGTAATTTATAAATGATTAAGTAAGCAAGATTTATGTGATGAAAGTAATTAATTTAATTTATTTAAATTAATTAGAGATGGAAGTAATTAATTTAATTCACTTTAAATTAATTACAGAAGGTGATTAATAAATCATTGCTTATGGATGTTGAATGATATTGGTTGTCCTGAATGGTTTGAGATCTCAGATTTGAGATAAGTAATGTTGTGTGATATGGATGTTTTGGTTGAATATGATGATAATGTGAATTATCTGTTTGTTATGATAATATGAATTATCTATTGTGATGATATGAATTATCTCTCTCTGTATATATAGATAATAAAATCGAATTGTTTTAACTTTAAAACAACTTGGACCTAAAAGATGGTGATTTGGATTTCGATGAGACCGGGATCGGGTTTCCAGATTTGGATATTCGAAAACCACATCGATCCAAATTAACGATAGGTCGTGAATCTCAAGTGAAGATGAAGATTCAGAGTGCAAGGGTTATTGTCGTTAACTCTGAGGATGATTCCAAAATGAGTGTAACGAGATAATGCCTTCGGTTTCGTTCGAACCCGGAACGAACTTGTATGGATTGAATGCTTTCATAACATCGTCAGGTGGACGATGAGCATTCTAAGTGATGTGTTCTGATGAGGAAATCGTAGCCTCAAGCCTCATCAACCGGGAATGGCTAAAACAGGGGAGGTGCAGCAAGGCTTCGTGGGTAGCCCCCACTTGAAAGTAAGGTCATCCCTATCTAGATGTCCCTTTTTATTTCGGCTTAGTGGTGCGGTTGATGATCACAACCGTCGGGTGATTTTATTCAGAATCATCCAGTAAGGGATGGTTCCGGCTTTGTGTTGCAGGGGATTGGGAGTAATCCTCGGTACGCTGATCTTGGCCAGGTACTGTGACTGGTGGTACCCCAGTAGCCCTGCCATTGTATGGAACCCAAACTTCAATAAGCGCCGTACGATTTAGTTGTGCCCAACTATGTTGGAACGTGAGATGTAAGCATTCCAGCTATTTCTGTATTTTATTTGAAAACCCTAGACACTATTATAATTTAAATGGATTTCCTATCAAATGTTTGGTTAGCGTAAGGTAAAAACTTACCCATGTTTATGTGTGGGGAGTCTTACGTGATATCCTTTGTTTTCAAAGGATTTTTAAAGTTAAGCAACTTTAACCGTTTACTCATACCAGACCCATGTCTGAACCAGAGTTTATTTCTGTTTTTCTTAAACTCTCGGGTACTCAAATTTTTACGAGTAGCCAAGGGATTCAGGTTTTGCTTTGATGAACTCTGGAGGAGGAATGGAGCAGGAGGCTTCACCGTATAGATATATATTGGTTCCGCTGTGTTAGTGTTTATGTGTATTTCCACTGTGTTGTATCTCTGTGATGTTTTGAGTTGTATGAAAGACAGGTGTTTATAACTGTCTAATTTGTGATGTATAAGTTGTGTATCTCTGATGTCTATGATACTATGTAATAGTTATGTGATGTATTATATTTTGTTCCGTTTCCGCTGTGAGATTCTGATGTTGTTTAGTTCTTTCTTCTCTATCTTTTCTCTTTTCTACCCCTTTCTTTCTTATTGATGATGTGACTTTCTGGTAATAGAAGGTCGGGTCATTACAGTGGTATCAGAGCGATAGGTTGAGCGAATACCTAAGCTCTGGAGTGGTGTCTTTCTTGAGAGAGCGTATTTGTAAATTTGATATATATATATATATATATATATGTATATTTCTACCTATCTGTTGGGTTACCTGTTCGGATTTTCCAATATAAGTTATAAAGGTAGATAGGGTAGTGGTGTGTGTAACACGACTACCAATGGTTGGAGTTTGAATGTTTGTGGTTTAAAGTATATATGTCGAGACTGTAGACCTAATACCGTCTTGAGTGAGCTTTGTTTGATGTAAGGATTTTATTGATCTCTAAAGGAAACCTATTAAGGATTCGGAGTTCATCATTGAAGTGCAAGTTTGATCGCGCTCGTGTGAGCTGATTTTTTGAGAGTTTAGATCTATCGGTTGGACAGAAGTAAGTCATGATATCTTGATACCTCAGGATGTAGTAGCTGTGTGATGAGACGCAGTGACTATGGATGTTTCCGAATATGTTTTCTTTGGAACAAGTTAAGGAAGTGAGTCTGCTTCGGTGTTGTGGCTATGTTCAGCAGGGTGTTTCTGTTTGGTTTGTGGTCCGAGTTCTCGAAGAGCTTTGGATAGGAAGTCTTTGGGCATATGAGTCAGCAATGTAGCTCGGAGTGTTCTATGTGCCATCAAGGAAGTCTTCTGGCTTGGCATATTTTCTCGAGGTAATTTCAAAAGCAGCAGAGTGGTTCCGTTCTTCGATGGATTGGCTTCATAAGCGTAAGCTGTTCTGTTTGGTAAAGAGAGAACAGTTTTTCTTTGGAATTAGGCTAGATTAATTGCAAAAGTGACTTGCGATAGTCTGAGTGTTCTCTTGGTTTGTCAGAGATTTTTCTAGATGTCTTCAGGAAGTCAGAGTTTTGTCAGCATCTGGAGATTTGGATTGGTATCGACTGGATTCCAGAAGTGGTACCGATGGTTCAGCTAATGAGATGGATGGTTTCTAAAGGAGATTTGGTGGAGCATTTGGGTTTTCTCTTCTGTATCTAGTTTCGAATTTCTTCTAGCTAAGGGTAGTTAAAGACAGTACCCTTGACTGAGGACTCATCTATTTCTTTGAGCAGTTCGTTTCCGATTGTGGTGGATCTGATGAATTGTGTATCTAGGAGGTGTTGGTTAAGATTTTGCTCAAATTCATCGACATGCTCATCTACTTCAGATCAGAGTTGTGACACGGAAGCAAGGTCGCACCTGTTCTAGAGTGGAAGCAAAAGGAAGTTGCAGTGTTTTGGATTAGAGAATTTCTACATGAAATTTTTCTGGATTTGAGGCCAGATTTGGCAAGTGTTTTGTTTTGTCTTTTCCGGATAGGAGAAGTAAGTTGTAATCTACTGATGATGGTGGAGTAGAGTTGTATTCTTGATTTTTGGGTAAATCTGGAGAGGATCTTTTATTGAGTTATTTTGATCCAGTTTGTTTATTGGAGCATCAGCGAAGATTGAGCTGGTCAAGAAAGGATGTAGGCAGTCCAAGATCGTCAAAGGAGTTTTATGGATAAGAAACGGAAGAATTTGGAATTCGAAGTTGGAGACTTCGTTGTTGTTGAGATTTTCTTCGGTAAAGGGAGCAATAAGATTGGGTAAGACTGTGAGGTTAGCTCCGAAGTATATTGGATCTTTCTGTATTCTTTGTAAGGATAAGTGTTTTGGATTACAGGAGTGAGTTGACAGTTTGGAAGACTGGGATTCAATGTATTTCACTATCTCTGAGGGAATACGTGTATGATCCATCACTGATTTTTGAACCAGCAGTTCAGAAGGGTTGGTTGTTGATCAGATCTTGAGTGTGGTCAGATCTCTTGGGTAGATTACAGATCTAGTGGAGTAGGAGCCCTGTAGCTCAGTAGTATAGCTAGTTGGATTCAGTAGAGCGAGTATTCCAATATCTGTACTTAGGAAACTCGGGAAATTTTTAGGAAGCTTATCCGGATTTGTGTCCGAATAGCTAGTGTTGTTTGGTTGATTGAATTGTTTATTTGATTGAAATTGTTTGTTTGGTTGTGTATGGCCGATATGTATGCTGAATTGGTTGAAAATAAAATAAAACTTTGGATTATCTTTTGTTTTAAATTTCGAGGACGAAATTCTTTTACGGGGGAAGGAATGTGATATCCCGTAATTTCGAGGAATTTAAAATACGATAATCTCTTAATTAAATTATTTAAAATTGATAAAATTGTTATTTTCAAATATAAATAACCAATTAATTAATAATGTGATGTTTTAAATTATGATTTTAGATTGATTTTAGATTGATTTTAGATTGATTTTAAATAAGAATAATTAGTTACAAATTTAATTTTTTTTATTTTATAAATAGATTTAAATAGTCCTATTATTTTTAATTTAATAAGTGTTATTTAAATGTGTATATATGTGTGTAGTTAGAAGAAAATTATGATTTGAGAATTTAAAATAAAAGTGTTCTAATATAATTACAATGAAAATCTATCTTAAATTTAAAGTAAAGCTCTACTTATTCACTTTTGGTCTATATATATATTTGATGTAATTTTGGTAATAATGTTTAAATTGAAATAAATCTTGTCAATATTAAATATAAATATAAAACAAATATATGGTCATAAATGTAAGTATTAATGTATAAACATATTTAACATAAGTAAAAATAAAATAAAATAAATAAATAAATATAAATAAAGTGTTTGGTAAATTAAGGTTAAAATAGAAAGATATACATTAGTTAAATACATTAAGTTTATAAATAGAAATAAAAGTAATGGTCATGTAAAAATAGGAATAAATACACAAGCTAACGTAATAAAAATAAATATAACAACTTATAGAAGCATAAGATAATTCTAACTTTATAGAAGCATAGGTAGAAAGCAATCGGGCTAATAATTTATACTATGGCAATATGGGGTTATGCAAGGAAATATAGAGGTATACTTGTATTTGCAGGCAAGAAGAAGTAAGTCAAAAACAAAATAAAATATATACAAGATTTGTACCTGCAAAATGAATGGTATTGTAAACATGTAGATATGCAAGGCTGAATGACACATGGAAAAGATATCTTCATTTGTTTGTACAGATATATGTACATACGAATTGAAATAAGGGGATTAGTAGGACAATGTTAATAAATGCTTGTACAAAATGTTTTCATATCAGCCCCATGTGTAAGAAAATCTATGATAATATAGTACCAGCTAAGATTATTTTTTTGTACAAATACAACTTAGCCTCTGCCTACTTTATTATATATCAAGCTTCCTTTTTCTTTTTTTCGTTCATCAAACAATGTAAACCAAAAAAAAACCCTGTAATCATTTTTCAAAAGCCTGAGCAAAGGCTATTCTCAAATGAAAACCTGAAATCAACTAAGCAAGCAAAGCATTTCAGTTTTAAAAGAAAATCAAAGCATTTTTCTACTTTCCTAAAATCAAACCTTGTGATCAAAAGCCTAGAATCAAGTCTTGAGTAATCATCATCGTTTTGCTCCAGTTAAACTTTCAAGTTCCAGTTTTTAAAGCTTTTCAGTTTTAAGTTACAAGCAAGACATTGTTCTCTAGGAACAAAACAACAAAAGTATGCAAAGTTTCAAATCCAGTTTCATGCTCTCTGCCTTTTCAAAAACAGGTGAGTAAACATTTTTATTTAAAATCTAAATAAGTTAATGATGGTTGCTTGTGAAACCTTTGTGATGATGATATCTTGCATGTGTATATCTAAGTATAGGATTCTGTGTATATGATTGTATTCATGTGTGCATGTCTGATGTGTATTCATCTTCCATGTTCCATATTTCAGAGTTTAAACTTAGTTCCAATCCATTCTTTTTTCTCTGATCTCTATTATGACCTAGTTTTCAAACAAGAATTGTTTGTTTAGTCATAGATTAAAACTTAAAAATGAAGTTAAGAAAAATAGTTGGATGTTTAACTGTAAAAATAGAAAGAACAGTGGAATTCTTAAAACCATGTTAAAACCCATCATGGAAATTTGTTGTTTCAGGATTATAATTCGAATACACTTTGCAAATTAGTATTTTTAAAACAAAATTCATGATTTTTAACATCTAATTGAATGAGAAATCCAAGGTTAACTAGAAATGGGTTTTCGACAGTTTCCTGATGATCTTGGTGACTTGGATGGTCGAGATCTTGTCTGGAGGAGGTCGGGGTGTAGGGGAGCTCGGCAAAAATCCCATGGTGATTTATCATTAGTCGAGATGGTCGGAAATCGTTGGAGTAGGGTTTTACACCCTGGGGTTGTAGTCAGCGTTCAATCGAGTTTCGCGATGTCGAGTTGCGACCGGAGTCGATCGCGAGGGTGGGGAATGGTTAATCGGAGCATAGAGTAGCTTCGGGTACGATCACGTGACCTATAATGGTCAGAGGTGGATGAACGAGGCGATTACGTGATGATCGTTTTTGGGGCAGTTTGGATCTGATGGCTCGTTTGCGAGTTCGACGTCGACTCAGTTTTCTGGGTGATCGTGAGACTAGGGTGGGTCGTCGCCGATGTGTGGAAGGTCGGAGATTGGATCGTGGGTGGCCGGAGTTCTGGTGCACGTGCACGTGCATTTTCGTATCTGGGTTGGTATGACTTTGGGGAAGACGAAGCCTTCTCGTGTGATTGCTCGAGAATTTTGCGGGGTCGACTCGAAGTGAAGGTCGGGTTTTTGGGTATTTAACTCAAGTTCGTACTCGAGTGTTTTGTAAGTGATAAGCTTTTAGTTTTTAAACTTTAAAATTTAACTAAGTTTTTCTAGAAATAGAAGCGTAGCAGGATAACTCGGGGAAGATTCGAGCAATCTTCGGGTTTGACCCGAAGTAATGACTGAGCAGGTTTTAAAAGAGTTTCAAAAACAAAGTTTTTAAATTTAAAAAATTATCTAAGTTTAAGTGTTAACTCCCTTTTAGCAGCGACTTACGAGTTAAAAAAGCCTAAAACCTAAGGGGACTCGACGACTTACGACCTAGTGATAAGAGAGGACTTACGACCTAACTGCTGAAGCAACCTACAGGAAGCTATGATTTAACGAGTTAACGACTTACGACTTAAGTGATCTTAACGACTTAATCGTTGAAGAAAAGCCTACTCCGCGACCTAAAAGCTTCACGAGTTAGTAGACTCAAACCTACAGTGGGTTACGACTTAACAGTCTACGACTTAAAGAGTTAAGAGGTTTCCGACTTAACTACTCAGCAAGTTAAAGGCTCTATGACTCATCAGGCTTACGACTCATCAGGTCTGTACGACTCATCAGGCTTACGACTCATAAGGCTTACGACTCATCAGGCTTACGACTCAAAAGGACATCGCGACCTAACAATGTACGAGTTAAAGTGCCTGCGAGTTAAGGAGTCTGCGACCTAAAATGTCTACGACTTAGGGCTCAGCGACTTAACTTGCCCAGCGACCTAACTATCAGAAGTTTGCGACCTAAGGACTCAAGAAAGGTTTTGCGACCTAACTACAAGGAACATCGCGACCTAGCAATGTTGCGACCTAAAAACCTACGACATATGGGATACGTGTCTTAGGAGCAAGTCGTATACGGGTTAAGGACTTAAGTCATCTACGACTCATGGCTTGCTATAAGTCGCCTGCGACTTACCACCTGGAGGCAACGACAACTTCATCACTGCATCTCCTAAGTCGCACGCGACCTACGACCTAGCTTAGGTCGTACGCGACCTAGGACTTAGCATATTTTCTTCCCAGAACTCAGATCTGCTCCTATAAATACCCCATCACCTCCAACATGGTGGGGACTTTTGGGCAATTCATTTCTTCAAGCATCCATGCTCTGCTGCACTGAAAATTCACTCAACAAGTAAAGATCTTCCAACACTCAAGGCACTACAACAAGCTTCGTGTAGAACTCCATTCATCTGATACGGATTTAGCAAGATTCATCACCGAAGATTGAGCTAGCAGTCTAGATTGTTGTGTGATCAAGTTATATTGTATTTGACAAGTGATTTGTATCGATTTGTAACCGAATCAGCAATAAAAGATTATAAAGTGGACGTAGGCTCAATTACGGGCCGAACCACTATAAATCTGTTGTTCATTTACTGCTTTTCTGCTATTTTTAGCTTATATTCTGTTCCCGTACCAACGGGTGGTGCTTTCACGATTCTATTACACACAACGGGTGTTAGCGTTCACTTTTTACCGTTAACATTTTGGTGCTTTCACTGAGAACCCAACTCAGGCGATCGTCCACCGTTGCTTCGCAAAGACTCATAAAAAGAACCTCTCTTAAAAACCAGATCCGAAATAATGGCCCTTGGAAGAAGAGGTAGACCTATCAGATCCGGAAATGCTCACGAAGGGACTTCCGCTTCCCCAACAACAGACCAAGCAACTCCAACCGTTGGAGTCACCAGGGCTGAATTGGATGACGCAGTTTCTGGATTATACCAACAAATTGAAACTCAAAATGCTTTGATGATGGATAGAATAACTGCCCTGCTCGGGGCAAATCGTCAACCAGAAAACCATCAAACCACCCTTCCTGAAATGCCACCTTTCCAAGCTGATGGTTCTATGCCGCAACCAACTTGTCATGAACATATGCCCGGGCAAACTTCCGAGGGAAGAACTGGTGCTTGCCCGGAGGTGTCTTTGAACAATAAAGAGTACCTGTCTGAAATGGTTGGCCGCATCATGAAAGAGAGCATGCAAAGGGAAGAGGATGAGGCTGACTGGGGATTTGCGCCAAGCAGAACTCCATTTACTGAAAGGATCCTGAGAGCGGAATTCCCAAGGAAATTTGCACCTCCTACTATCCAAGCCTATAGGGGAACCACTGACCCTAATCATTTCCTATACAAATATGATTGGCATATGACCGGTGCAAGAGCATCAGACGAGATCAAGTGTCGATACTTTCCAGTATACCTGGAAGGTGTGGCTTTACTTTGGTTCACAAAGCTTCCAGTTCGGTCTGTAGATAAGTTCTCCGACTTAACGCAAAAGTTTAAGGAACAGTTCAGATTGTATGCTTCAAAAGCTAAGGATATAATGTCACTGTCTAACCTTGAACAAGCGCTCGGAGAATCAATCAAATCTTTCTTGAGCCGTTTCAATATAGCTTTAGCCGAAGTAGAAAATGCAGAACCACGCATGATCCTGACTTATTTGATGGGAGCCATTGATAAATCGAGTAAATTTGGAATATGGCTAAAAATGAAGGAACCAAACTCACTTGATAAATTTTATAAAAAGGCCGATGAGTTCATTCGCCTTGAAAGCCTTTCTACAACATCGAAAGTGGTTATTGCCCAGACTGATAATGACAATGTCCCACCTAAGAAAAGAGAATCTGAAAGTCAGAAAAGAGAGAATGAAGGAGGAAAAAGCCAGGGAAATGAAAAGAAACCTCGCCGCTTTAATCCTTCGGACTTTACTCCTTTAACTGATACACCAAGAAATATCTTTTTTGCAACAAAGGACGTTGTCAGGTATCCTAAGCCACCTGAGATGATGAGAGGGGCAAAGCGTAATGGAAAATTCTGCCAATTTCACAATCAACCTGGCCATGACACTGACCAATGTCGCCAATTAAAGAAGGTGATTGAAGAATTGCTAGAGCAGGGTAAACTCCAACAATACGTTAAAAGGAACGGAGTCGATCCAACCTCATCCACTCGGGATCAACAACCGCCTACCCATCAATCCGATTCTCACAACAACACTGCAGTGCAAGATTCAGAAAAGCTTGTCATTAATGCTATCACAGGGGGACCATACCCAGCAAGCAGAAGTTGGGATGACTACTAATTACCCACAAAACTGCGACTGGGGCATCTCTCACTTTCTCTGACATAAAAATCCAAAAGCTATGAATCAAGCACAAATGGAAATCCAGCTTGGAGATTCTGAAACAACAATAACTAGCATTCATTTTTACTTAACTGCATTGCTTGAATTTGTAAAGATAATGATGGATGTGTAACTTCTGCATTGTAAACCGCTGAGAAATCAGCGTGACTCAATAATAAAAAACTATGCATTGTGTTTTCTATTATAAAATGCCTGTTATATTTCGATGTGTAAATACTCTAAATGTATTGCTAAAATATCGATCTAATACTGCAGGTCATTAAAGCAAAGCTCACCCATCGCAAAGCTAAGCGAGCCTTACAAATCATTTATTAAAGCAAATTTCAAGCAACAAAAATTTCAAACTCAAATCCCATACAAGAGGAACTTCACATAAAAAGTTGACGGCTCCACTATGTCAAGCCCTCGTTAACTGGTTGCGATCGTTGATATAAAAAGGCATCCAACCAAATAACTTGCGTTTACTCTGTGGAGTCATTCAACAGTGAAGTCTACTTCTTCGGATAAAGCAATTTACTTGCAAAAGAAAGGAACACGCGCTTGGAAACGATGATAAAGGATCGCAGATTGGCGGATGATGATACAACATGAGCGGGCAAACATGGAAGCAGCCAAAGGGAGGTATGCCTCTCAACAGGAAAGCAGGTAGATCCACTAAAGGGATACCTTCCCAAGCAGAAGGAATAAGACCCTCGCTAACTGATTGTGATGCATCCGATCAGGCAGCTTGTGTCCATCCCATGGATCTACTTGCCCCTAAGACGCAACCTTCCTGGCACACCAACCAACTGATGCTCCTTCCCAAGGGTCAACAAAGCCCTCTAACGGGGCACGCCAATAACTGGAGAGCTTTCCTCAATCAAAAAGATCGGTGAGACTACCAAAGGGGCACCTTGTTAATTGATTGCGATCGTTTGTACAAACAAACATCCAATCAAACAACTTACGCCTGTCCCGTGGACCCCTCCGACCATGAGAAAGTAACTTCCAGGCAATCACAAGCCCTCTTCGGAGGCACAAGCCCTCTTCGGAGGCACAAGCCATCTTCGGAGGCAAAAACCCTTTTCGGAGGCACATTTCACCCGTGTAGAAGTGCAAAATGCTTCTCTTCGGAGACCCACTTCACCAGTGATGAAATACTCAAAAGCCCTTTTCGGAGGCACATTTCACCCGTGTAGAAGTGCAAAATGCTTCTCTTCGGAGACCCACTTCACCAGTGATGAAATACTAAAAAGCCCTTTTCGGAGGCACATTTCACCCGTGTAGAAGTGCAAAATGCTTCTCTTCGGAGACCCACTTCACCAGTGATGAAATACTAAAAAGCCCTTTTCGGAGGCACATTTCACCCGTGTAGAAGTGCAAAATGCTTCTCTTCGGAGACCCACTTCACCAGTGATGAAATACTAAAAAGCCCTTTTCGGAGGCACATTTCACCCGTGTAGAAGTGCAAAATGCTTCTCTTCGGAGACCCACTTCACCGGAGATGAAATGCCAAAACTGCTTCTCTTCGGAGACCAAAACTACTTCTCTTCGGAGACCAAAACTGCTTCTCTTCGGAGACCAAAATTGCTTCTCCTCGGAGACCAAAATCGCTTCTCTTCGGAGACCAAAAGACCTCTTCAGAGGCGTACTTCACCTTGCTTGAAGTACCAAAAATAAACCCTTTACTGGGGCACAAAAATCAAAACCTTCTTCAGAAGCTCATTTCACTGTGCAGGAAAATTCACTTTCAAACAAATAAAAGTGATCATTCCCAGAAGTCGAAGTGTTCTTCAGGAAGAAAAAGAAAATAAAAATTTCTCCAAAGACAAGATATACTCTATTAAAAGCAGAATAATTCTTCCCTGAAAAAGGGGAAAGTTATTCTCTAAAATAAGAGTATCGGTCTTGTGAAAGCAAGAAATATTACAATATACTTGTGGTATGGGGGCAGCATTATACAATTCAGTTACAGTAATAAAAGTAATATACAAGCGACATACCACAAGTTCATTGCAATATCACGTAATAAAGATGTGGAGTAAATGCGTTCTTGAAACACAGACAAAAAGTTCGTACAAGTGAAAAGAATCGTTTACTCTACACTTCAAATGAAAAACAGATGTATTCCTACATACACAAGGATTTGTACAAGAAAAATATCTATTTATTTCTATTTCAACACTATGAGAAATTTTTTACATTGTACAGGTTACAAAAAGAAGCGGAGACCGGTATCCGCACAATCCCCGGTCAATACAAAAAGCAGAAAATGCAAAATCAAACTCATTTCCCCTTCTTCCCACCCTTGGAGCTTTTACCCGGCCTGGTAATTAGCTTCGTAGGCCGTATCGGAGAAGAAGGAGAAAGAGACTCAGCCGGATCAATCTCTGCCTCATCCCCAGCAGCAGAAGAACTCTTCTTTCCTTTCTTCGAAACCACACGTTTCCCCTTCTTCTTGGAAGAAGACTCACTCCCCGGAGCAAGAAATGTAGAAAGCTTTGTGTCATAATCAAAAGACTGCTCCGGGGTCTTCTCGCTATCTTCCAGACCTTCTGCCTTCTGTTCTTCGGAAGCAAGTGGTTCGTCTAAACCTTGAAGGGCTGCTATTGGTTCTTCCTGTGAACCTGGTTGAGAAGCTGGAAGAGATATAACTTGAGAAGGAGGAGGAACGACAGATGAAGAAGGAAGAATTGGTGCAGTTTCCGGCACGACTGCTGCATAATAAAAGAAATCAAAGTCAGTATTCTCCGAGAAAAAAGAAGACCGTGAATCGTCAAAGTTACCTGGAGAAGCCGGTTTAGCAAGATCAATCTCAAATTCCCGAGCTTGGAAGTCCTTCATTGCCTCTTCCTCTGTAGGGGTGGATACAGTTTCTTTGTCAACCTTAGCGGGAGGCGTGGAATGAGAACTAGAGCCAGTAATATCCGCATGAGCTAAAGCCGAAGTATAAGCAGGAGCAATAGGAGGTGTTTCTTTCTCAGGAAGCTTCTCTCCCGTCGCCTCGGCCCGCACTCGGATGAGCTGCTCTTTTCCTTTGGCAAGGGCAGCGTGATCGCTCTCACTTAAGTAGGTAGCTTGAAGATCTGTTTCAGAATATCCGGCACCACCAAATAAGTCAATGATTGCCTCCCATACTTCCGCTAAGGTGACTTCATACTCTGGTCCCAAAAATGAAAGGCTCCCACGCCCCAGGACACAATGCATATAAAAGTCGAACAGAGTCGCGTCAACGGTGGCTATGGTCGCCTTATGGGATTCTTCGGCTGCAGCTTTACCAGAAAGAACTTCATCACGTTCTCTTTCAGCCTTCAGTAGCTGAGATTGCAGTCTTATAATTTCTAAATCTTGAGAGCTGACTTTCTCTCGAAGTTGAACGGCATCATCGCGGTATTTTCTTGTAACCTGCTGTTCTGCTTCGAGTTTCACCTCAATATCTCTCTGAGCAGAATGGGCGTCTCTAACTTGTTTTTGAAGCATTTCTTCTTTCTGAGAATAAGAAGTGGAAGAAGTAGCAAGCTCTTTTTTAAGTCTTTCAACTTCAGCTTCGAGCTTCACATAACCATCGCTAATGCTTTTCATCTCCGCGTCATGCTGCTTACGCCATTTGTCCCACTCAGATTTATCATTTTCCATGGTCATCATCGCCTCAAGGTTCATATGGTTGACCCTTTGAAGTTCATCAACCAGCTTCTGCCATCCAGACATTCTTTCGATGTCAAGTTTCACAGCATCGACATTTTTCAGCATCACCTGCTTATCAATGGGGACCAAATCCAAATCAAAACGCACTCCTTTCAGACACCAATTCGGAAATCGGCTCTGGAGTGTGGGAGGACCATCTCCAGCTTGGTACTGTGGCCTATTAATGATTGTCTGGATGTCAGATTCCTTAAGGGCAGGGGAACCGGAAGATGTATTAGGAGGAATAGAAGCGGTAGTCTTTTCCAAGATATTAGATGTATCTTTCTCGTCAAGTCTGACCCGTTTGCTGGACTCATCGGAAGTATGACTCTTCCCCCTATCATCGTAAGATTTCCTCTTATAAGGATCGTCGCTTCTGCGGGAAGAGTCACGTCGCTCGTCCCTATTCCCATAGTATTCCTCGTCTTCTCTACGGCGACGCTCTTCATGAGCTCGCCTCTCGTGAGCCTTTCTGGCAGCCCTCTCCTCATCAGTTTCCTTCACTGCACCGATATAACTCCTAAAGTCATAAGCCTCACGGCTTCCGTAACGCTGGAATTTGTTGTAGTAAGAGCCGCTTCGCCCCATCAGAGAACCTGAAATTGAAGAAAAAGACCAGTTTTAGAAATCCTCAAGTTGAAGAAGCTAAGTGCATATAAGTGCCAAAATTCTAAGTGTGTGTGATGTGCAAACTACGTGCATCAAACTACAAACCACTTTTGGGTGTAGAAATGGCAATAAGTTGTGTGGAAGGCGTTGTGGTTTGTTGCAAAGAAGAAGTTGCTTCGACAACAGGAGGGACCACTTTAGAAACATCATCTTTAAAAAGCTCCTGAGAGGTTATCATGATGTCGCTTAGACTATCAAAAGTATCATCGCCATGGTGTAGGGGAGAATTCTCTTTTTCAACTTCCACCTTAGCCGTCTTTTCAAGAGTGTGAAGATTTTCCTCCTCTTCAACAATCGGGGCAAGTGCTAACTTACTGGACGGTCCAGCAATGTCGGTAGAAGTAGAACACTTTACCAATGAAGTCTCAGCGGTAAGATTTTGTGTAAAAGTTCTCTAGCAGGAACAGGGGCATCTGACTCCTCAGCAGGAGAATCAGGGACTTCATGTGGCTGAGTGGAACGGGAAGGATGTAAGAGTCCAAATTCGTGGAGGAACTCATCTCTCAATAGAAATTGAACACTCCTCTCCTCAACCGGCACGGCCATAAGCCTCTCAAAGGTAGTCTTGTGACGAGATTCCCTGGAGGGGGAAGGAAGTGCTGAAACAGTAGAAAAAGAAGTTAACACTTGACAATTTGGACTTCAAAGAATTTAGAAAAACACAAGGAAAAGATAGATAATCGTACTTCCCACTCTCCAAATGGCGTAAAATCCCGGGGGACAACGAACAAAGAAAAACTGGCTCAGAAACCCAGGAACGCTTTCGGGAAGACCAATAATCAGTTTACGATTCCTGGCACTCCTTACAACTGTGACAGAGGGATGGTCTTTGGTCTTTGTGAATGAGCATAGAAAGCAAATTTCTCCAAAACTGGGAAAACGGTCCAGCATTCTCCTAAAAAGCACACACAGTCCCAGCAGGATGGCGTAGCCATTAGGATGAAGTTGAAAAGGGGAGATAGATAATCTAAGGAGAAGTTCTCGGAGACAGTCATTAAACGGGGGAATCGCTCCACTCAAGCACATTTGGCGGTTCACTGCGATAAAGCCGTGGGGCGGCCTGTCAGCAGTGTCATTTACTCCAGGAAGCAAAGCGTCAGATTCAGCGATGCCAAACTGGGTGCATAGTTGACGGAAGACTTTATGACTCAGAGTGGTAGGAGTCCTTTCCGGGGGATCATTCAACGGAATAGCGATTGGAAAAGCTTCTCCAGTTGGTTCCAAGTCTTCTTGATGACATGCCATTCTACACAATCAGCTGAATGTTCAAAAGTGAAGGTGCACGTTTCCTAAAAGTGTGAAGTGCTGTGCAAAACTAATGAAAACAAGAAAAAAAAACAAGTATAACTGGAATTAAACTAACTGACAATCAGTCGATTACGAGATTTCAGAACTTGCTGATACTCAAGTGTAGTGTTAATGCAGACAAATCAGTTTTAATTTACCATTACGATTTTGCTTTAATACTTCACTTGAGTTGGTTATTGTGTAGCATTTCACTCATACAGTTCATTTAATTTAATTTTCTCTTTATCAACTAATCTGTCATTCGATGTGGGCAGTCAGTGGCAGTATATTTGTCCCAGTATTCTGTGAATGTCGTGTTAAGCAGGTTATTAGCATTAAAGTCAAGACAGTGTGAGAGGTAACACAACACAGTTCAAATTCAAGAGTTCAGCCAACTTCTGTGCAAAATCATCTAAGTCTTAAGTCGTTAAACGACCTATCATAAGTCGGAGCTTTTAGGTCGTGTTAGGCGAGTCAAGATGTTCAAGGCATGTTCTCTTAAGTAAGGTCATTCAAGTCCAAGAATTCGAAGTCATAAAGTTCAAGTTATTAAGTCGTTCGGATGGGTTCGCGAGTTACGAGTTAAGGGCTATCTCATCCACGACCTAGTCATTCAGATGTGCTTGCAAAACTAAACCTTAAGTGCTAACTCGGCGACGACCTAAGAAAGCCCCTATGAGTTAAGTCGTTGGTTGTCTAATTGTTCGAGTCATCAGCCATAACACTCAGAGATATGAAGCCTCGGTTTGAAACAACGCATCTGCTAACTCATCCACAACCTGCTATGAGTTAAGTCAAGTCGTCAGTCCTTAAGTCGCACTGCAAGGAAAAAGTTTCAAGTCTGAATGCAGAAATGCAATGTCCTAGGTCGTTACCGGCCTACGACCTACGACCTACTTAAGGTCGTCAAAATTAAGTCGCGATTTCTGTTCAAAGGTGTTAAGACGTTCATTCTCCCGAGTATATCAATTCGCCGAACTCCTAACCCGTTAACCCATTAGCCTCTCCTTCAACCAAAACTCTCGTCCCCTCAACGCATTCAATCATCTCGAAATCGCCATACACCTAGTGTAATGATATTTCATCACAAATCACAAATCGGTCAAACTGAACCACTGCAATCCATCGCCTTGTTCACACAAAACTGTCCAAGGCTAAGACAAATTATCTAGAATCCATCAATGATCGATTGAAACAAGGATTGCATAAAAGTACGGCGTGAGGAAAGGGGGGCGATGGCAAAAATGGGATTCATAATTCAGTTATAGTCGGGGATTGAATAATCGAGTTCACTTACGCAATATAACGATGGGGTTAACTGGCGATCGAGTATTTGAATTCATCTTAAGAAGAGCTCGAATGCTTGCGAGAGGTAGAATATGACGAAATGAAACAGGTGAAGGAGAAGAGAGAACGACCTAAGCTATTTATGCCCTGGGACAGTGAAAGGTGAATCGACACATCTGACTTACGACTTATACTAAGTCGTTCGCGACCTACGACTCATCTTAAGTCGGTCACGATCTAGCGCACTCATCAAGAAGCGAGCTAAGGAAAATCGAAGCACAGGACTTACGACTTAAGACGTATGCTTCGAGGGGCAAATGTTAACTCCCTTTTAGCAGCGACTTACGAGTTAAAAAAGCCTAAAACCTAAGGGGACTCGACGACTTACGACCTAGTGATAAGAGAGGACTTACGACCTAACTGCTGAAGCAACCTACAGGAAGCTATGATTTAACGAGTTAACGACTTACGACTTAAGTGATCTTAACGACTTAATCGTTGAAGACAAGCCTACTCCGCGACCTAAAAGCTTCACGAGTTAGTAGACTCAAACCTACAGTGGGTTACGACTTAACAGTCTACGACTTAAAGAGTTAAGAGGTTTCCGACTTAACTACTCAGCAAGTTAAAGGCTCTACGACTCATCAGGCTTACGACTCATCAGGTCTGTACGACTCATCAGGCTTACGACTCATCAGGCTTACGACTCATCAGGCTTACGACTCATCAGGCTTACGACTCAAAAGGACATCGCGACCTAACAATGTACGAGTTAAAGTGCCTGCGAGTTAAGGAGTCTGCGACCTAAAATGTCTACGACTTAGGGCTCAGCGACTTAACTTGCCCAGCGACCTAACTATCAGAAGTTTGTGACCTAAGGACTCAAGAAAGGTTTTGCGACCTAACTACAAGGAACATCGCGACCTAGCAATGTTGCAACCTAAAAACCTACGACATACGGGATACGTGTCTTAGGAGTAAGTCGTATACGGGTTAAGGACTTAAGTCATCTACGACTCATGGCTTGCTATAAGTCGCCTGCGACTTACCACCTGGAGGCAACGACAACTTCATCACTGCATCTCCTAAGTCGCTCGCGACCTACGACCTAGCTTAGGTCGTACGCGACCTAGGACTTAGCATATTTTCTGCCCAGAACTCAGATCTGCTCCTATAAATACCCCATCACCTCCAACATGGTGGGGACTTTTGGGCAATTCATTTCTTCAAGCATCCATGCTCTGCTGCACTGAAAATTCACTCAACAAGTAAAGATCTTCCAACTCTCAAGGCACTACAACAAGCTTCGTGTAGAACTCCATTCATCCGATACGGATTTAGCAAGATTCATCACCGAAGATTGAGCTAGCAGTCTAGATTGTTGTGTGATCAAGTTATATTGTATTTGACAAGTGATTTGTATCGATTTGTAACCGAATCAGCAATAAAAGATTATAAAGTGGACGTAGGCTCAATTACGGGCCGAACCACTATAAATCTGTTGTTCATTTAATGCTTTTCTGCTATTTTTAGCTTATATTCTGTTCCCGTACCAACGGGTGGTGCTTTCACGATTCTATTACACACACCGGGTGTTAGCGTTCACTTTTTACCGTTAACATTAAGTTTTCTTGAATAAATCACTTTATGTAAATAAAAAGTTGTTTCTTTAACATTGAATATGAAGTTCGAAATTGTTAATTTAAATTTTGGCTAAGTAAAGTTTAAAGTTATTTTAAACTTATGTTAGAAATGAAAATTTAAAGGTCTTTATAAAAGTAAGTTTTTAAATTTAAATTTAAATAGTTTTAAAACTATTACTTAATAATGTATAAACATTTAAAAGAAAGTATGTTTTGTTAACTTTAATTTATCAAGTTAATGATTATTTTATTTCATAACTTAAGTAATAATTTAATTTAGGATAAGGGATTAATTAAGAGTAATTAATTTATTAATTTGTAATTAAGTGTTATGAGTTAATTAATTCAAGATTTATTAATTAAGTAATTAAGGTTGATTTATTAGTAATTAGAAGATTAATTTACTTATAAATAGAAGTACTTAATTTGTAATTAAGTTTTATTAATTAATAATTAAGAAACAATTACACTATAATTAAAGTTAATTAAGAATTAATTAACTATTATTAAGGGTTAATTAAATGTTAAGAAGAGGTTGATTAACTGGTAATTAAGAAGTAATTAATTTGTTATTAAGTTTTATTAATTGATAATTGAGATTTATTAATTAATAATTAAAGGATAATTAATCTATAGTTATGATTAATTAATTTGTTTTAAGTTAATTAAGGAATGAATTACCCAATTATAATTAATCAAATTAATGTGATTAATTCAAGATAATTAATTGTTAATTAATTAAAGATAATCATTTGATGGTTGATTAAGTAAAATTACTTAATGAGATTTGAATAGTATAATTACTCAGCGAAGTAATTAATGTATAATTACAGGATGTAATTAATTAAAGGGAATTACTTAATGGAAGTAATTAAAGTATAATTACTTAGTAGAAGTAATTAAAGATTTATTACTTAGTGAAATAAATCAAAAGATTTATATAATTAATTAAGAAGTTGGTTTATTAAGTGTAATGACCCGCCAATCCGTACAAAGAAAGACACATCATTATTAAGAAAGAAAGGGGTGAGAAATAGAAAAGATAGAGAAGAAAGAACTAAACAACATCAGAATCTCAACAGCGGAACAAATGAAATATAATATATCACTTAAGAGATTACATAGTAACATATACATCAGAGTTACACCGATAATACAACACATACTAGACAGTTATAAACACCTGTCTAGTTAATACAACTCGATACAACTCGAAACATCATAGAGATACAACACAGCGGAAATACAGATAAACACTAACACAGCGGAACCAATATATCTATATGCTGAAGCCTCCTGCTCCATTTCTCCTCCAGAATTCGTCAAAGCTAACCTGAATCCCTTGGCTACTCGTAAAAATTTGATTACCCGAGAGTTTAGGAAAAACAGAAATAAACTTCGGGTCAGACATGGGTCTGGTATGAGTAAACGGTTAAAGTTGCTTAACTTTGGAAAACCTTTGAAAACAAAAGGTATCACGTAAGACTCCCCACACATAAACATGGAAAAGTTTTTACCTTACGCTAACCAAAACATTTGATAGGAAATCCAGTGATATTATAATAGTGTCTAGGGTTTTCAAGTAAAATACAGAAATAGCTGGAATGCTTACATCTCACGTTCCAACATAGTTGGGCACAACTAAATCGTACGTCACTTATTGGAGATTGGATTCCATACAATGGCAGGGCTACCGGGGTACCGCCCTTAACAGTACCTGGCCTAGATCAGCGTACCGAGGATTACTCCCAATCCCCTGCAACACAAAGCCGGAACCATCCCTTACTGGATAATTCCGAATAAAATCACCCCACGGTTGTGATCAGCAACCGCACACTAAGCCGAAATAAAAAGGGACATCTAGACAGGGATGACCTTACTCCCTAGTGGGTGCGACCCATGGAGCCTTGCTGCACCTCCCTTGTTTTAGCCATTCCCGGTTGATGAGGCTTGAGGCTACGATTACCTTTAGAGAACACATCTCTTAGAATGCTCATCGTCCACCTGACGATGTGTTGAAAGCAATCAATCCATACAAGTTCGTTCCGGGTTCGAACAAAACCGAAGGCATTATCTCGTTACACTCATTTTGGAAACATCCTCAGAGTTAACGACAATAACCCTTGCACTCTGAATCTTCATCTTCACTTGAGATTCAAGACCTATCGTTAATTTGGATCGATGTGGTTTTCGGATATCCAAATCTGGAAACCCGATCCCGGTCTCATCAAATCCAAATCGCCATCTTTTAGGTCAAAGTTGTTTTAAAGTTAAAACAATTCATTTTATTATCTATATACACAGAGATAGATAATTCACAATATCACAGATGGATAATCTACATTATCATCACAACAGATAATTCACTATATCATCATAAATAGATAATCCATATCACACAGCATTACTTATCTCGTATCCGAGATTTCAAACTATTCAAGGCAAACAATATAATCCATCCATACGTATGCAAGGATAAATAATCACACCATATATAATTAATTTAAAATGAATTAAATTAATTTTCTTATCTCTAATTAATTCAAAGTAAATTAAATTAATTACTTCATTCTATAAATCCTGCTTACTTAACCATTAATTAATTACAAATCAATTAATTAATCATCCTCAAATTTCCATCATAATTAATCGTCTTTGATTAACTAACCTTTAATTACATTCCAGTAATTATCTTTTAATTAATTTCATAAATTAATTATCCTTAACCATTCACAGTAATTAACCATTAATTACTTCATTAATTACATTAATTAATGATCCTTAATAAATTACCCCCATTAATTAATTAACTAAAATTAATTACATTAAACCTTAATTAATTACTTTAATTAATTAACTTCAAATATTCACTTCCATTTATCAACCTAAATCATGTACATGAACTTCCATCTTGAAATTACTTACCTTAATTAATTCTCTACTGAATTAATTATATAACTCTTTTGATTTATTATACTAAGTATAAATCTTTAATTACTTCTCCTAAGTAATTACACTTTTATTACTTCCATTAAGTAATTTCCTTTAACTAATTACATCCTGTAATTATTCACTAATTACTTTGCTGAGTAATTTCACTATTCAATTTCATTAAGTATTTATACTTAATTAACCATCAAATGAATATCTTTAATTTACTAACAATTAATTCACTTGAATTAATCACATTCATTTGATTAATTACAAATTGGGTAATTCATTTCTTAATTGCCTTTAAACAAATTTATTAATCTTTAATTACGGATTAATTATTCTTTTAATTATCAATTAATAAACCTTAATTATCAATTAATAAGATTTAATAACAGATTAATTAATCTTAATTAATCTTTATCCTAAATTAAATTATTATTTAAGTTATGAAATAATCATTTACTTGATTTACCAAAACATACTTTCTTTTAATTGTTTAAACATCATCTCGTAATAGTTTTAAAACTATTTAAATTTAAATTCAAAAACTTACTTTATAAAGACCTTTAAATTTTCATTTCTAACATAGGTTTAAGATAACTTTTTTAAACTTTACTTAGCCAAAATTTAAATTAACAAATTTCGAACTTCATATTAAATGTTTAAAGAACAACTTATTATCTACATAAAGTAATTTATCCAGGAAAACTTAACTTGATAAATTTTTACTTTTAAAACAGTTTTTCCTAGTCATCTATAAACCCGAGTATTCCCCTAGATTTACTCGAGTAGTCACTCGAGTTTTCCCCCAAATCTCCCGAGTCATTCTTCTCCCCTCACGTACTTCTTCTTCCTCCATTCTTTAAAACTTAGTTTAATTTTAAAGATTTAAAACTGCAGGCCTATCACCTACAACCTTCACGAGTACAAACCCGAGTTTATTACCCAAACACTCGATCCTCACTTCGAGTCGTCCTCCCAGACTTTCGAGCAACTGACGAGAAATACTCGTCTTCCCCAAATCAAACAACCAGATATCCAAAGATGCACGTGCAAGTGCACACACGACTACCGCCGATCCAACCACCTCCGACGATGTCCACTTGTCACTCAACATCGATACACCACGAATCGATCACCAGGACGTTCGTACGAGCCTCACCACGAAATCGAACCACTCATGTGGACTGGAGCACAGAACCACCACTAGAAAATCCCTGTAACCCACGACTTCGACCACGAGCACCGCTGCAACCCCGGCTACGTCTTCCCCAGCCTCTACGCCACCATTCCTCTGAGTTTCGTACAACTCGAATCAACCGAGAAGAAGCAACATGCGAATATCAGACTCGAATGAAAATTAGGGTTAAAAACTTTCTCCACTCACCGCCGCCGCCACGATGATCTGGAGCTCCACCAGATAATTTTCCCAGTCTCTCCGATTGCTCCACTATCTCCAGTGTAAACTCTGACCTTCCCGATCACCTTGGTCATCGGAAAATACTAGAAAACCCATTTCCAGTTAACCCCAAAATCCACATTCAACACTTCATTAAAAATTGTGATTTTGCTTTTAAAAATCATAATTTCACAGACCATTTCAAGTTACATACTTGAATTAGAGAATTTTAATCATTAGTTTTTAACATGGTTGTAATTAAATTTCTTATTTTACATTAAACTTGATTCCAGACTCTATATAAATATAAACATGTTAAACCCTTTTTAAATCCAAGTTTAAGTTTAAACAAACTATAATGGTTTGAAACTCAGGCCTATCCTAGATTAGAGTAGAAAGAAAATGGAATTTGAATGAAACTAAAACTCTGTAATATAAAACAGAGAAGAACATAAGTGTGACAGATATGTACACATGCATATAATTACTTATCAGAGTTCTACACTTATTCATTCACAGGCAATCTTGTTTAAACAAACCAAGCAAACACATATCATATTCCATTTTATGAAAATGTTGCCTACATCTAGATTTTAACATATTTAAATCCTTAAATAAAAAAGTTTACTAAAAATGAGAAACAGAGGTGATAACAACAGCAGACAAGCACAATTTAAAGCATAGCAACATATAGCACACTTAAATCAACATATGCAAGCATTACTTGCTCGGAATTTTATAAGCAACAATCCTATGTCTACTTAACTTTTAGATTAAAAAGTTTACTCACTAGATATGAGAAAGGTAGAGGCTTTTAAAACTTGATTGCTTGAAAATTTGTATGCTTCTATTTTTTTGATTTCCAGAAATCTTTGCCTTCTTAAAAACTGAAAACTTGAAAGGGTTTTTAAAAAAAAACTGGAATGCTAGCTTGATCTCTAGTTTGCATTTGTGAATAGCCTTGCTCAGGCTTTGGAAAAAAGATTACAAAGTTTGTTGTTTTTCTTTGCATAGTTTAAAATGAATCGAAATGAAAAACGAAGTTTGATATTTAATAAAGCAAGTAGCAGAGGCTACATTGTTTTGCTGGTACAAGATAACATATTTTTAGGGTCAGAGATTTTTTTTTGTAGGGAGGCTGAAATGAAGACATTGGTACACAAGCATTAATTAGAAATGTCATACATATCCTCTTTTATTCAATTCGAATGGTACTTGTGTTATCTTTACTTCCTTTCTTGCCTGCAAAGCTAGATATTGCCATCATACATATATTTATTTTACTTTGTTTTAGACTTACTTCTTGCCTGCGAATCTAGATAGTGCTATAATACATATATTTATTTCACTATGTACAACTTGGATTTATCTTTGTCTTGGCTTGACTTACTACTTATAGGTATAAGGTGATAGTGTGTATATATTTCTAGACTTACTTAAACCTTTATAAGTTGTTATGTTTATCTTTATTATGTTAGCTAGTGAAATTATTCCTATTTTCACATGGCTATCTATTTGTTTAACTAATGTATATTTTCTATTTCAACTTAATTACCAAACACTTTATTTATATTTATTTATTTTATTTTATTTTTACTTATGTTAAATATGTTTATATATATTTATACTTACATTATGACCATATATTAGTTTTATATTCATATTCAATATTGACAAGATTTATTTCAAATTTAAACATTATTACTAAAAATTACATCACATTATTATATATAGATCCAAAGTGAATAAGTGGAGTTTTACTTAAATTAAGATAGTTTTTTATTGTAATTAAATTGGAACTCTTTTTATATTAAATTCCCAAATCTAAATTTTCCTCTAAACACATAAATATACACATTTATATAACATTTATTAAATTAGAACATATAGGACCATTTAATTCAATTTATAAAATAACACAAATTAAATTTGTAACTAATTATTCTTATTTAAAATCAATTTAAAATCATAATTTAAAACATCACATTATAAATTAATTGATTGTTTATTTTTGAAAATAACAATTTAAGTCAATTTTAAATACTTTAAATAAGAGATTATCGCATTTTAAATTCCTCGAAATTCCGGGATGTCACATTCCTTCCCCTTAAAAGAATTTCGTCCTCGAAATTTAAAACAAAAGATAATCCAAAGTTTTATTTTTTTTTCAACCAATTCAGCATACATATCAGCTATACACAACCAAACAAACAATTTCAACCAACAACCAATTCAATCAATAAACAACACTAGCTATTCGGACACAGATCCGGATAAGCTTCCTAAAAATTTTCCGAGTTTCCCAAGTATAGATACTGGAATACTCGCTCTACTGAATACAAACTAGCTACACTATTGAGCTACTGAGCTCCTACTCAACTAGGTCTACAAAATAAGAAAGGATATCAGACTACAGACAAGTCTGACTCAACAACCAAAACTCCCTGAACTGCTAGTTCCAAAACCAGTGATAGATCTTACATGTACTCCCTCAAAGTTACGTTAAACACAATGAATCCCAGTTCTTCAAACTGGCAACTCACTCCTGTAATCCAAAACTCTTATCCTTACAAAGAATACAGAAAAATCCAATATACTCCGGAGCTAACCTCATAGTCTTACCCAATCTTATTGCTCCCTTTACCGAAGAAAATCTCAACAACATCGAAGTCTCCAACTTTGAATTCCAATTCTTCCGTTTCTTATCCACAAAACTCCTCCTATCCGGAAAAGACAAAACAAATGCACTGCCAATTTTGTGACGCCCCACCTCTATACCCACGCTAGCCAAGAACACTACGGTGTAGTGCTGTCAACTAGCACGGAGAATAAGGCTGTTGAGGAGCGACCATCTATGTAATTGCTTTGTGCGAGCACCGATATGTCAGATAATAAAACATTGCATTTCATTTTTAGAGGAAACCCGACATACCGATACAAACTCAAAGCTACTACACAGTGGCTATAATAGTTTAGGACAATAGATATAAAAATAACACAGATAACATAAATGCGGAATACAGATGGAACGAAAAGTCTCATATATATAATAACTGATATCAGTTACAATACATTTGACACAATACAAATGATACAACTACAACTGTCGACTCAAGAAGTTATATATACAAGTACATTATCGACTAATATACATGAATACATTATCATATTAAAACAGACACACTGACTACTACAACAAGACGAAGACCACTTCAAATGATATAAAAAGTCTTCATAGCTCTAGCAGCAACCCAAAGCTAAAAATCTACAACCTGTAAATACTCGGTCTGACCCGAGTATTAAATTCAAAAGAAAATAATACACGGGTCAGTCTAATTCAAACTCAGTTATTAATGCACGGAAGCAATAATAATCAAATATCAAATGACGACAGTCACAGAAATCTCGTATACCCAACTTCTCGATAAGAGAACCGGATAACGGCAGATATAACACTAAACAGTGTTAATCCACAAAACAGAAATCCAAAGCAGTTTAAACAATTGAAATGTCAATTTAAAAACATCAATGCTAATTGGCTGCAGTACACGCTAACGTGTACTGCCTCGCCAATACAGCCTACGAATTACGCAACAGGTCGATGAATCAAGAACAAAAGAAATATCGATTAAAATCTGTCAATTTAGTGTGGCTGCAGTGCACGCACGCGTGCACCGCCTCGCCACAACAGAATATAAAGTCACCACAAGGGACAAGGGTAAAACTGCTACGAAAATGCAGCCACCACTTGTATTTAAGGGTAAGGCTGCATCAGTGAAATGAAACAGTGTATCCAATGAAAGAGACAACAAGTGAAACAAGTTCAACATGTCGCAAAGCAAGGCACAGGGAAATAGCAAACTGAAGGCGAGAGCACCAAAGATATGGCACTACAACACTCAACAGAAAAGACGCAGATCAGCCTCATTAGAAGATAAGGTCATCAGTGAAGCAAAATGAAAAAAAATGCAAATGATACAAGGCATCAATGCAATGTATCAGATTCAAACTATGGGACACAAGTCAGAGGCCAAAACACATTTTCAACAAAGTACATCCAACCAGGCTACAGAATGTCCTAATGCAGACAACCAAGCTATGGAACCAGCAACTATGGCTATAATCGTAACACAAGACCAGGCACCAAGTACAGGCCTTATTGAAGTATTCTAACAGATACAAGCAATGATGCAGACCAACTAAACAAGGCTCAACTGAAAGGATGCAGTATGGCCAAAGTGAAGACTGCAATATCAAAAGAGTAGTATACAACAAACTGAAACAAGTATCAGACTACCAGGAATATAACTAAAGGTACAAGAATACAAAAGCTCAAGAATGAAATCAAAGCAAACTCATGTGGACAGTGAAATCGAATATGCAGCGACACACAAAGAAGCCCAGGCAACATCACCTTGCAACTATACTGGAATGCACATGCACTGCAGTTCATATGTACAACAAACTGTATGCAAGCATAGGGCATGAAACCAAAATGCTAATATGAATGCACCTTAGTAATGAAAAACTGCAACTTAAAATAAATCAGGGATGCTAACAATTTGTACCAAATCGAGACCACTGACTCAAATGGACCAGCAAGCTACAACAGACACAGGAAGTGAAAAATAGTGGCAACTACACAAATGCAGTGAACCAGACAACATAATACATCTCATGTGCACAGAAATAATGCAACAGGGTGCAGAGAAATGCGACTTAAATGAACACAGTGGCAAGCATAACAACTGCAGCAAAACCAAGCTACAAAATGCCAACCTAAATGAACATATATGCAGACAGTATCAACATAACAATTGTAACTAGACTACCAAAGCCTCGATAAGCATGCAAGTAAAATACAAAGTGGAGCAGTGGAGCTATATGAACATGACTCCATCAAATCAATCAATGAAGTGACAGGTCAAAATGCAAGTGTCCAGACAACAACAAAAATGCACAAACTTAAGTGACAAAGCATGCAAGGGAGAAATGCACTAAGCAAATGTCACGATGTCACAGTGTCGAGCCAAATCAAAAACAACCCGACAAAAATAGAACAAAGTAGGGAAAGTCATCAACATCCAAACGAAATCGAATGGAAATCGAAATGGTGATACTCAATAATTTCGAACAAGGTTAAGATTTTAAAGGTCGAACAATTCAACACATAAAAGTGGATGGTTGAGATAAAGCAATTAACAGTTCAAAATCGAAATCGAGAGAACGAAGGAAAAACTAACAAATCGAAGCTATCTAGAAACGAACGAAAACCAACAAGGTCGAGTGAATTAGATGTGAGCTTTCACTCACCTCTGTCGAAGAGAAGGACACGACGATCGCCGGAGCTTTCGATCGATCTGATTGAAGTCGGCACCTTCGATTTTTCCAAAGCCCCAGCTACCCAATTGAAGAACGAGCGAAAGAATTGACGAGCAGCCCTAAATTTTGAAGCCCTAGCTTTCGAGGCCGCCATTTTTAATCTCTCGTTCGATTGCTTATTCCTTTAGGGTTTGCACGATAAAATGTGAGAGGGGAAACGGGTTTTAGAGCTTTAGAAATTTCTCACGGTAATAATTTTAACCAATTCTTAATCAATTTATATAATAGAGGATTTAAAGAGAATTTTGCCAATACTAAAAAGACTTTCAAATTTGATTTAAAGTCCCAAACAACGATTAACAATTTTATTAAAGAATTTTAAATACGATTTAAAACTCAATATCAATTGTCAACTAGATTAAATCGTCATTTTGTCGATAATTAAAATTTACGAATTTGCGGGTTGTTACAGACTCCCCACCTTAAAGAAATTGCGTCCTCGCAATCATAAGGAATAAATGGATAAAGGTAACAACCAACAGAGCATGGCAATATCGGATGCATAAGCAAAGCAAAGGTCAACAGAGAGGTATTGAAATCAAGGAAGTGTCAGATATGAAATCAAAAGGTTCGACTGCTTCAAATCAAAAGAATCAACAATCGTGCAGATCAAGGAATCAAAATCAGACGACTATCAAAAGCAAGAATCAATCGAGTTCCAGCATTTAATAGAAAAGGAAAAACAGAGCAGAATTCACGTACTGCACGAATTGAATGTGAGTAAATCAAATTACTCACCTGAATTGCCAGAGAAAAAGACGAAGCTCGAATCTCAAAATCGTAAATATTCAATCATCAAAAATGATAATCGAATTTTACAAATATTTGATTATCAAAAACGATAATCAGAAACACAAACATTCGATTAGTCAAATCGAAAAATATTTAATTATCTCAAACGATAATCAAATTTCACAAATATCTGATTATCAAAAACGATAATCAGAAATCACAAATCAAATGTCTAATTATCTCAAACGATAATCAGAAAACAAATCAAATATCTAATTATCTCATACGATAATCAGAAAACAAATCAAATATCTAATTATCTCAAACGATAATCAGGAACACAAATATTTAATTATCACAAATGATAATCAAATCTCACAAATATCTGATTATCAAAAACGATAATCAGAAATCATAAATATTCGATTAATCAAATCGAAAAATATTTAATTATCTCAAACGATAATTAAATTGGAAAATATTTAATTATCACAAATGATAATCAAATTTCACAAATATCTGATCATCAAAAACGATAATCAAAAGTCGTAAATATTCAATTAACGAGTCCGGAATTAACCGAAGTAGTAAAAGAAAGGGGTCATAGTCCTCGATTTTGCTAAAACGTTTAAATCGCTTCCTCGTTCTTTTGAAAATGGTAAACTGTAAAAATTTTGAAAACAATTTTAATTTATATTTTTGAAACAACTTTTAAAAAAATAAAGAATTTTGAAAACACGTGATTAAATTAGCAATATCAGTGTTGCGGGAGAACCGCTTGTAAATCCATTTCAAAATTGACGGTTACCGAAGTTAACACGTCAAAATCTCATCAAAATAACTGGCATCGAAATATAATACCAAATGAATTTTAATTCATCAAAAATGTCACAAGAATCTTCTCAAAGATAGAAAGGGATATCATACCCTAAACTTGTATTCATAACAAGTCAATAACACATGTTCCATCTAAGTTATGTTTTATAATTGTCCTAAACCCCAGGCTCTGATACCAAGCTGTGACGCCCCACCTCTATACCCACGCTAGCCAAGAACACTACGGTGTAGTGCTGTCAACTAGCACGGAGAATAAGGCTATTGAGGAGCGACCATCTATGTAATTGCTTTGTGCGAGCACCGATATGTCAGATAATAAAACATTGCATTTCATTTTTAGAGGAAACCCGACATACCGATACAAACTCAAAGCTACTACACAGTGGCTATAATAGTTTAGGACAATAGATATAAAAATAACACAGATAACATAAATGCGGAATACAGATGGAACGAAAAGTCTCATATATATAATAACTGATATCAGTTACAATACATTTGACACAATACAAATGATACAACTACAACTGTCGACTCAAGAAGTTATATATACAAGTACATTATCGACTAATATACATGAATACATTATCATCTTAAAACAGACACACTGACTACTACAACAAGACGAAGACCACTTCAAATGATATAAAAAGTCTTCATAGCTCTAGCAGCAACCCAAAGCTAAAAATCTACAACCTGTAAATACTCGGTCTGACCCGAGTATTAAATTCAAAAGAAAATAATACACGGGTCAGTCTAATTCAAACTCATTTATTAATGCACGGAAGCAATAATAATCAAATATCAAATGACGACAGTCACAGAAATCTCGTATACCCAACTTCTCGATAAGAGAACCGGATAACGGCAGATATAACACTAAACAGTGTTAATCCACAAAACAGAAATCCAAAGCAGTTTAAACAATTGAAATGTCAATTTAAAAACATCAATGCTAATTGGCTACAGTACACGCTAACGTGTACTGCCTCGCCAATACAGCCTACGAATTACGCAACAGGTCGATGAATCAAGAACAAAAGAAATATCGATTAAAATCTGTCAATTCAGTGTGGCTGCAGTGCACGCACGCGTGCACCGCCTCGCCACAACAGAATATAAAGTCACCACAAGGGACAAGGGTAAAACTGCTACGAAAATGCAGTCACCACTTGTATTTAAGGGCAAGGCTGCATCAGTGAAATGAAACAGTGTATCCAATGAAAGAGACAACAAGTGAAACAAGTTCAACATGTCGCAAAGCAAGGCACAGGGAAATAGCAAACTGAAGGCGAGAGCACCAAAGATATGGCACTACAACACTCAACAGAAAAGACGCAGATCAGCCTCATTAGAAGATAAGGTCATCAGTGAAGCAAAATGAAAAAAATGCAAATGATACAAGGCATCAATGCAATGTATCAGATTCAAACTATGGGACACAAGTCAGAGGCCAAAACATATTTTCAAAAAAGTACATCCAACCAGGCTACAGAATGTCCTAATGCAGACAACCAAGCTATGGAACCATCAACTATGGCTATAATCATAACACAAGACCAGGCACCAAGTACAGGCCTTATTGAAGTAATCTAACAGATACAAGCAATGATGCAGACCAACTAAACAAGGCTCAACTGAAAGGATGCAGTATGGCCAGAGTGAAGACTGCAATATCAAAAGAGTAGTATACAACAAACTGAAACAAGTATCAGACTACCAGGAATATAACTAAAGGTACAAGAATACAAAAGCTCAAGAATGAAATCAAAGCAAACTCATGTGGACAGTGAAATCGAATATGCAGCGACACACAAAGAAGCCCAGGCAACATCACCTTGCAACTATACTGGAATGCACATGCACTGCAGTTCATATGTACAACAAACTGTATGCAAGCATAGGGCATGAAACCAAAATGCTAATATGAATGCACCTTAGTAATGAAAAACTGCAACTTAAAATAAATCAGGGATGCTAACAATTTGTACCAAATCGAGACCACTGACTCAAATAGACCAGCAAGCTACAACAGACACAGGAAGTGAAAAATAGTGGCAACTACACAAATGCAGTGAACCAGACAACATAATACATCTCATGTGCACAGAAATAATGCAACAGGGTGCAGAGAAATGCTACTTAAATGAACACAGTGGCAAGCATAACAACTGCAGCAAAACCAAGCTACAAAATGCCAACCTAAATGAACATATATGCAGACAGTATCAACATAACAAGTGTAACTGGAACTACCAAAGCCTCGATAAGCATGCAAGTAAAATACAAAGTGGAGCAGTGGAGCTATATGAACATGACTCCATCAAATCAATCAGTGAAGTGACAGGTCAAAATGCAAGTGTCTAGACAACAACAAAAATGCACAAACTTAAGTGACAAAGCATGCAAGGGAGAAATGCACTAAGCAAATGTCACGATGTCACAGTGTCAAGCCAAATCAAAAACAACCCGACAAAAATCGAACAAAGTAGGGAAAGTCATCAACATCCAAACGAAATCGAATGGAAATCGAAATGGTGATACTCAATAATTTCGAACAAGGTTAAGATTTTAAAGGTCGAACAATTCAACACATAAACGTGGGTGGTTGAGATAAAGCAATTAACAGTTCAAAATTGAAATCGAGAGAACGAAGGAAAAACTAACAAATCGAAGCTATCTAGAAACGAACGAAAACCAACAGGGTCGAGTGAATTAGATGTGAGCTTTCACTCACCTCTGTCGAAGAGAAGGACACGACGATCGCCGGAGCTTTCGATCGATCTGATTGAAGTCGGCACCTTCGATTTTTCCAAAGCCCCAGCTACCCAATTGAAGAACGAGCGAAAGAATTGACGAGCAGCCCTAAATTTTGAAGCCCTAGCTTTCGAGGCCGCCATTTTTAATCTCTCGTTCGATTGCTTATTCCTTTAGGGTTTGCACGATAAAATGTGAGAGGGGAAACGGGTTTTAGAGCTTTAGAAATTTCTCACGGCAATAATTTTAACCAATTCTTAATCAATTTATATAATAGAGGATTTAAAGAGAATTTTGCCAATACTAAAAAGACTTTCAAATTTGATTTAAAGTCCCAAACAACGATTAACAATTTTATTAAAGAATTTTAAATACGATTTAAAACTCAATATCAATTGTCAACTAGATTAAATCGTCATTTTGTCGATAATTAAAATTTACGAATTTGCGGGTTGTTACAAATTTGGTCTCAAATCCAGAAAAATTCCTGTAGAAACTCTCTAATCCCAAAACACTGCAACTTCCGGTTGCTTCCACTCTAGAACAGCTGCCACCATGCTTCCGCTGCACAACTCTGATCTGAAGTAGATAAGAATGTCGATGAATTCGAACAAAAATCTTAACCAACACCTCCTGGACACACAACACAACAGATCCACCACAAACGGAATGAACTGCGCACAGAAACAGATGAGTCCTCAGTCAAGGGTACTGTCTTCAGCTACCCTTAGCTGGAAGAAACTCGAAACTAGATACAGAAGAGAAAACAAAAATGCTCCACCAAACCTCCTTAGCTAAACCATCGGTACCACTTCTGGAATCCAGTCGATACCAAACCCAATCTCCAGATGCTGACAAAACTCTGACTTCCTGAAGACACCCAGAAAAATCTCTGAAAAACCAAGAGAACACTCAGACTATCGCAAGTCACTTTTGCGATCAATCCGGCCTAATTCCAGAGAAAACTGCTCTTTCTTTACCAATCAGAACAACTTACGCTTATGAAGCCAATCCATCGAAGAAACGGAACCACTCTGCTGCTTCTGAAATTACCTCAAGAAAATCTGCCAAGCCAGAAGACTTCCTATCCAAAGCTCTTCGAGAACTCGGACCACAAACCAAACAGAAACACCCTGCTAAACACAGCCACAACACCGAAGCAGACTCACTTCCTTAACTTGTTCCAAAGAAAACATATTCGGAAACATCCATAGTCACTGTGTCTCATCACACAGCTACTACATCCTGAGGTATCAAGATATCATGACTTACTTCTGTCCAACCGATAGATCTAAACTCTCAAAAAATCAGCTCACACGAGCGCGATCAAACTTGCACTTCAATGATGAACTCCGAATCCTTAATAGGTTTCCTTTAGAGATCAATAAAATCCTTACATCAAACAAAGCTCACTCAAGACGGTATTAGGTCTACAGTCTCGACATATATACTTTCAACCTCAACAAATTCAAACTCCAACCATTGGTAGTCGTGTTACACACACCACTACCCTATCTACCTTTATAACTTATATTGGAAAATCCGAACAGGTAACCCAACATATAGGTAGAGATAAATATATATATATATATATAAATTACAAGTACGCTCTCTCAAGAAAGACACCACTCCAGAGCTTAGGTATTCGCTCAACCTATCGCTCTGATACCACTGTAATGACCCGCCAATCCGTACACAGAAAGACGCATCATTATTAAGAAAGAAAGGGGTGAGAAATAGAAAAGATAGAGAAGAAAGAACTAAACAACATCAGAATCTCAACAGCGGAACGAATGAAATATAATATATCACATAAGAGATTACATAGTAACATATACATCAGAGTTACACCGATAATGCAACACATACTAGACAGTTATAAACACCTGTCTAGTTAATACAACTCGACACAACTCGAAACATCACAGAGACACAACACAGCGAAAATACAGATAAACACTAACACAGCGGAACTAATATATCTATACGTTGAAGCCTCCTGCTCCATTTCTCCTCCAGAATTCGTTAAAGCTAACCTGAATCCCTTGGCTACTCGTAAAAATTTGAGTACCCGAGAGTTTAGGAAAAACATAAATAAACTTCGGGTCAGACATGGGTCTGGTATGACTAAACGGTTAAAGTTTCTTAACTTTGAAAAACCTTTGAAAACAAAGGTATCACGTAAGACTCCCCACACATAAACCTGGAAAAGTTTTTACCTTATGCTAACCAAAACATTTGATAGGAAATCCAGTGATATTATAATAGTGTCTAGGGTTTTCAAGTAAAATACAGAAATAGCTGGAATGCTTACATCTCACGTTCCAACATAGTTGGGCACAACTAAATCGTACGTCACTTATTGGAGATTGGATTCCATACAATGGCAGGGCTACCGGGGTACCGCCCGTCACAGTACCTGGCCTAGATCAGCGTACCGAGGATTACTCCCAATCCCCTACAACACAAAGCCGGAACCATCCCTTACTGGATAATTCCGAATAAAATCACCCCACGGTTGTGATCAGCAACTGCACACTAAGCCGAAATAAAAAGGGACATCTAGACAGGGATGACCTTACTCCCCAGTGGGTGCGACCCACGGAGCCTTGCTGCACCTCCCCTGTTTTAGCCATTCCTGGTTGATGAGGCTTGAGGCAACGATTACCTTTAGAGAACACATCTCTTAGAATGCTCATCGTCCACCTGACGATGTGTTGAAAGCATTCAATCCATACAAGTTCGTTCCGGGTTCGAACGAAACCGAAGGCATTATCTCGTTACACTCATTTTGGAAACATCCTCAGAGTTAACGACAATAACCCTTGCACTCTGAATCTTCATCTTCACTTGAGATTCACGACTTATCGTTAATTTGGATCGATGTGGTTTTCGGATATCAAAATCTTGAAACCCGATCCCGGTCTCATCAAATCCAAATCGCCATCTTTTAGGTCAAAGTTGTTTTAAAGTTAAAACAATTCATTTTATTATCTATATACACAGAGATAGATAATTCACAATATCACAGATGGATAATCTACATTATCATCACAGCAGATAATTCACTATATCATCATAAATAGATAATCCATATCACACAGCATTACTTATCTCGTATCCGAGATTTCAAACTATTTAAGGCAGACAATATAATCCATCCATACGTAAGCAAGGATAAATAATCACACCATATATAATTAATTTAAAATGAATTAAATTAATTATCTTATCTCTAATTAATTCAAAGTAAATTAAATTAATTACTTCATTCTATAAATCCTGCTTACTTAACCATTAATTAATTACAAATCAATTAATTAATCATCCTCAAATTTCCATCATAATTAATCGTCTTTGATTAACTAACCTTTAATTACATTCCAGTAATTATCTTTTAATTAATTTCATAAATTAATTATCCTTAACCATTCACAGTAATTAACCATTAATTACTTCATTAATTACATTAATTAATGATCCTTAATAAATTACCCCCATTAATTAATTAACTAAAATTAATTACATTAAACCTTAATTAATTACTTTAATTAATTAACTTCAAATATTCACTTCCATTTATCAACCTAAATCATGTACAGGAACTTCCATCTTGAAATTACTTACCTTAATTAATTCTCTACTGAATTAATTATATAACTCTTTTGATTTATTATACTAAGTATAAATCTTAAATTACTTCTCCTAAGTAATTACACTTTTATTACTTCCATTAAGTAATTTCCTTTAACTAATTACATCCTGTAATTATTCACTAATTACTTTGCTGAGTAATTTCACTATTCAATTTCATTAAGTATTTATACTTAATTAACCATCAAATGAATATCTTTAATTTACTAACAATTAATTAACTTGAATTAATCTCATTCATTTGATTAATTACAAATTGGGTAATTCATTTCTTAATTGCCTTTAAACAAATTTATTAATCTTTAATTATGGATTAATTATTCATTTAATTATCAATTAATAAACTTTAATTATCAATTAATAAGATTTAATAACAGATTAATTAATCTTAATTAATCTTTATCCTAAGTTAAATTATTATTTAGGTTATGAAATAATCATTTACTTGATTAACCAAAACATACTTTCTTTTAATTGTTTAAACATCATCTCGTAATAGTTTTAAAACTATTTAAATTTAAATTCAAAAACTTACTTTATAAAGACCTTTAAATTTTCATTGCTAACATAGGTTTAAGATAACTTTTTTAAACTTTACTTGGCCAAAATTTAAATTAACAAATTTCGAACTTCATATTAAATGTTTAAAGAACAACTTATTATCTACATAAAGTAATTTATCCAGGAAAACTTAACGTGATAAATTTTTACTTTTAAAACAGTTTTGCCTAGTCATCTATAAACCCGAGTATTCCCCTAGATTTACTCGAGTAGTCACTCGAGTTTTCCCCCAAATCTCCCGAGTCATTCTTCTCCCCTCACGTACTTCTTCTTCCTCTATTCTTTTAAAACTTAGTTTAATTTTAAAGATTTAAAACTGCAGGCCTATCACCTACAACCTTCACGAGTACAAACCCGAGTTTATTACCCAAACACTCGATCCTCACTTCGAGTCGTCCTCCCAGACTTTCGAGCAACAGACGAGAAATACTCGTCTTCCCCAAATCAAACAACCAGATATCCAAAGATGCACGTGCACATGCACACACGACTACCGCCGATCCAACCACCTCCGACGATGTCCACTTGTCACTCAACATCGATACACCACGAATCGATCACCAGGACGTTCGTACGAGCCTCACCACAAAATCGAACCACTCAGGTGGACTGGAGCCCAGAACCACCACTAGAAAATCCCTGTAACCCACGACTTCGACCACAAGCACCGCTGCAACCCTGGCTACGCCTTCCCCAGCCTCTACACTACCATTCCTCTGAGTTTCGTACAACTCGAATCAACCGAGAAGAAGCAACACGCGAATATCAGACTCGAACGAAAATTAAGGTTAAAAACTTCCTCCACTCACCGCCGCCGCCACGATGATCTAGAGCTCCACCAGATAATTTTCCCAACCTCCCCGATCGCTCCACTATCTCCAGTGTAAACTCTGACCTTCCCGATCACCTTGGTCATCGGAAAATACTAGAAAACCCATTTCTAGTTAACCCCAAAATCCACATTCAACACTTCATTAAAAATTGTGATTTTGCTTTTAAAAATCATAATTTCACAGACCATTTCAAGTTACATACTTGAATTAGAGAATTTTAATCATTAGTTTTTAACATGGTTGTAATTAAATTTCTTATTTTACTTTAAACTTGATTCCAGACTCTATATAAATATAAACATGTTAAACCCTTTTTAAATCCAAGTTTAAGTTTAAACAAACTATAATGGTTTGAAACTCAGGCCTATCCCGGATTAGAGTAGAAAGAAAATGGAATTTGAATGAAACTAAAACTCTGTAATATAAAACAGAGAAGAACATAAGTGTGACAGATATGTACACATGCATACAATTACTTATCAGAGTTCTACACTTATTCATTCACAGGCAATCTTGTTTAAACAAACCAAGCAAACACATATCATATTCCATTTTATGAAAATGTTGCCTACATCTAGATTTTAACATATTTAAATCCTTAAATAAAATAGTTTACTAAAAATGAGAAACAGAGGTGATAACAACAACAGACATGAACAATTTAAAGCATAGCAACATATAGCACACTTAAATCAACATATGCAAGCATTACTTGCTCAGAATTTTATAAGCAACAATCCTATGTCTACTTAACTTTTAGATTAAAAAGTTTACTCACCAGATATGAGAAAGGCAGAGGCTTTTAAAACTTGATTGCTTGAAAATTTGTATGGTTCTATTGTTTTGATTTCCAGAAATCTTTGTCTTCATAAAAACTGAAAACTTGAAAGGGTTTTTAAAAAAAAAAACTGGAATGCTAGCTTGATCTCTGGTTTGCATTTGTGAATAGCCTCGCTTAGGCTTTGGAAAAAAGATTACAAAGTTTGTTGTTTTTCTTTGCATAGTTTAAAATGAATCGAAATGAAAAAGGAAGTTTGATATTTAATAAAGCAAGTAGAAGAGGCTACATTGTTTTGCTGGTACAAGATAATTTATTTTTAGGGTCAGAGATTTTTTTTTGTAGGGAGGCTGAAATGAAGACATTGGTACACAAGCATTAATTAACAATGTCATACATATCCTCTTTTATTCAATTCGAATGGTACTTGTGTTATCTTTACTTCCTTTCTTGCCTGCAAAGCTAGATATTGCCATAATACATATATTTATTTTACTTTGTTTTAGACTTACTTCTTGCCTGCGAATCTAGACAGTGCTATAATACATATATTTATTTCACTATGTACAACTTGGATTTATCTTTGTCTTGGCTTGACTTACTACTTACAGGTATAAGGTGATAGTGTGTATATATTTCTAGACTTACTTAAACCTTTATAAGTTGTTATGTTTATCTTTATTATGTTAGCTAGTGAAATTATTCCTATTTTCACATGGCTATCTATTTGTTTAACTAATGTATATTTTCTATTTCAACTTACTTACCAAACACTTTATTTATATTTATTTATTTTATTTTATTTTTACTTATGTTAAATATGTTTATATATATTTATACTTACATTATGACCATATATTAGTTTTATATTCATATTCAATATTGACAAGATTTATTTCAAATTTAAACATTATTACTAAAAATTACATCACATTATTATATATAGATCTAAAGTGAATAAGTGGAGTTTTACTTAAATTAAAATAGATTTTTATTGTAATTAAATTGGAACTCTTTTTATATTAAATTCCCAAATCTAAATTTTCCTCTAAACACATAAATATACACATTTATATAACATTTATTAAATTAGAATATATAGGACCATTTAATTCAATTTATAAAATAACACAAATTAAATTTGTAACTAATTATTCTTATTTAAAATCAATTTAAAATCATAATTTAAAACATCACATTATAAATTAATTGGTTGTTTATTTTTGAAAATAACAATTTAAGTCAATTTTAAATACTTTAAATAAGAGATTATCGCATTTTAAATTCCTCGAAATTCCGGGATGTCACATTAAGGTAAGTAATTACAAGATGGAAATTACTGCTTAAATTAATTAATAAATGGAAGTAATTAATTAAGGATCACTAATCAATGCAATTAAATGAAGTAATAAATGGTTAATTACTGTGAATGGTTAAGGATAATTAATTTGTGTAATTAATTAAAAGCTAATTACTTAAAGAATAACTGATCAGGATGATGAATTAAGATGGATAAGTAGATGATCAATAAATTGATTTGTAATTTATAAATGATTAAGTAAGCAAGATTTATGTGATGAAAGTAATTAATTTAATTTATTTAAATTAATTAGAGATGGAAGTAATTAATTTAATTCACTTTAAATTAATTACAGAAGGTGATTAATAAATCATTGCTTATGGATGTTGAATGATATTGGTTGTCCTGAATGGTTTGAGATCTCAGATATGAGATAAGTAATGTTGTGTGATATGGATGTTTTGGTTGAATATGATGATAATGTGAATTATCTGTTTGTGATGATAATATGAATTATCTATTGTGATGATATGAATTATCTCTCTCTATTTATATATATAGATAATAAAATCGAATTGTTTTAACTTTAAAACAACTTGGACCTAAAAGATGGCGATTTGGATTTCGATGAGACCGGGATCGGGTTTCCAGATTTGGATATCCGAAAACCACATTGATCCAAATTAACGATAGGTCATGAATCTCAAGTGAAGATGAAGATTCAGAGTGCAAGGGTTATTGTCGTTAACTCTGAGGATGATTCCAAAATGAGTGTAATGAGATAATGCCTTCGGTTTCGTTCGAACCCGGAACGAACTTGTATGGATTGAATGCTTTCAGAACATCGTCAAGTGGACGATGAGCATTCTAAGTGATGTGTTCTGATGAGGTAATCGTAGCCTCAAGCCTCTTCAACCGGGAATGGCTAAAACAGGGGAGGTGCAGCAAGGCTTCGTGGGTAGCCCCCACTTGAGAGTAAGGTCATCCCTGTCTAGATGTCCCTTTTTATTTCGGCTTAGTAGTGCGGTTGATGATCACAACCATGGGGTGATTTTATTTGGAATTATCCAGTAAGGGATGGTTCCGGCTTTGTGTTGCAGGGGATTGGGAGTAATCCTCGGTACGCTGATCTAGGCCAGGTACTGTGACGGGCGGTACCCCAGTAGCCCTGCCATTGTATGGAACCCAAACTCCAATAAGCGCCGTACGATTTAGTTGTGCCAAACTATGTTGGAACGAGAGATGTAAGCATTCCAGCTATTTCTGTATTTTATTTGAAAACCCTAGACACTATTATAATATAACTGGATTTCCTATCAAATGTTTGGTTAGCGTAAGGTAAAAACCTACCCACGTTTATGTGTAGGGAGTCTTACGTGATACCCTTTGTTTTCAAAGGTTTTTTAAAGTTAAGCAACTTTAACCGTTTACTCATACCAGACCCATGTCTGACCCGGAGTTTATTTCTGTTTTTCTTAAACTCTCGGGTACTCAAATTTTTACGAGTAGCCAAGGGATTCAGGTTTTGCTTTGACGAACTCTGGAGGAGCAATGGAGCAGGAGGCTTCAGCGTACAAATATATATTGGTTCCGTTGTGTTAGTGTTTATGTGTATTTCCACTGTGTTGTATCTCTGTGATGTTTTGAGTTGTATGAAAGACAGGTGTTTATAACTGTCTAATTTGTGTTGTATAAGCTGTGTATCTCTGATGTATATAATACTATGTAATAGTTATGTGATGTATTATATTTTGTTCCGTTTCCGTTGTGAGATTCTGATGTTGTTTAGTTCTTTCTTCTCTATCTTTTCTCTTTTCTACCCCTTTCTTTCTTATTGATGATGCGACTTTCTGGTAATAGAAGGTCGGGTCATTACAGCCGGTTTGAAAATGTCATAATGTACAGGGTGTCAACAAGACGAAGATAATTAACTACATCCTTACTAATGGAATTAAATTTAATGACGTTGCGACGACGCTGAGTCACTATGGCATCGCCAATTTGCATTAGAAATCAGCCATTTCACTTGTAGTAAACATGCATACTATTATCCAATGCTTCTTTCTTGCTACTCATGCCCAAACTTGTCTCCATGGCGTGATAATGCATTTTAGCCTTCTCTTCATGTTAGTTACATCAGAAACTTTTCAAAGTAGTTTTTACACCAAAGGTGTGAAAAAATACCCCCACCTCAAATATTTGCCTTGTCTGAAGATCAGCTTATTAAATTTCAGGTATTATCTAAGGTATGCATTCTTGTATTTGGATTTTATTTCAGGTTTATTTATCATCTCATTAAATGTTTCGACTGAATTGTAATGTCAACAGAAGTTTTTTTATGAATGTAGTACATGTCCATTGGATATCTAGCTTTTTGATCTAATGTGCAATTTCCACACTATTATTTTTACAACAAGTTGAAGTTTGAAAAAAGAATTTTGGTAAACCCTCCTTTGGAACAATACAAAAGTGATAAAGTTTATTAGTCTGTCTTAGTGAGTTTGTATTAACAATTTACCTTTGTACAGACATATTTAAAGGCAAATAATAGTTTAAAAACATTTGATCAGACTTCTCTACCTTCAACTATTCTTTTATGAGTTTTAATTATTATCAAAACTTCTATTACTTGATTGTTCTTTGGAATGAACACATTATGTTTCTAAATCTATCGTTTTTATCAGGTGGATCATAGTTTTTTTATTCTGTATGCTTAGATTTGAGTTTAGGATAAGGAATCCTTTATTGAGTTCCATAGATTAAACGGTTAGATAGTTTAAGCTTTATTTTTTAAAGCTAGACTACTGAAATTTTCTTAGATATTGTTGTAATTGCTCGACTTCTTGAATACTTGTTATTGGTTAATCTCGTGCGGTTTGTTTTCATCCCTTCACTCATGTCATTAGCGACGACCTTAGTGTGCGTGGGCAAGCGATTCCGGCCTATGGAAGTAGCTCCTCCTCTTTGGAGGAGGAATAGATCTAGGTCATTTATTATAGCTTAGGCACCTTTACCAAACTCCTGGTCTATATTTTTCTCTTTCTCTTTTTTATAGTAGTTAAGATCCTTTTGCCTTACTCTTGTATTGTAACTATTTTATTATCTTGGTAATAAAAAGTGGACGGTCCATTATAAATTTAACTATGTTTATAAAAACTAATTAAGTTTGAAAAAATCTAACAAAGTTTATAAAAATAAATTAAGATAATTACATTTTATGCATAATTTATAAATTTAGTAATTCTATAAAAATTAGCAAAGTTACTTAAGTTTTGTAAAAATTAAACAAATTAACTTAATTTTATAAAAATTGAATTAAAATTTCCAAGTTATATATAAATTAACTAAGTTTAAAAATTAACTAAGTTAACCGTGTCTTATAAAAATTAAAAAAGTTTATAATAGTAAATAAGACTATATAAAAAAATATTTTTTTTTGGAAAACTATGTTTATAAAAGTTAACTAATTAACTGTGTTTTATTCTTACTTAAACAAGTTGGCTATATTTTATAAAAATTAACTAAATTTATAACAATTAAAAAAGTAAAAAAAGTTTAATTAAAATTTCATACATTTATAAAATTAATTATGTTTACAACTATTATTTAAGTTTTAAGAAAATTAAACGATTTTGTAAAATTAACTAAGTTAACAAAGTTTTATAAAAATTAAATAGATTAGTTAAAATTAGATTAATTTATGAAAATAACTAAGTTTATAAAAATTATTATAAAAATTACTAAGCTTATAAAATTTAATTAAGTTATAATAACAATTATTAAGTTTATCAAAATAACTAAGTTTATAAAATTAGTTCATTCTAAAAAAGTTAACTAAGTTTATAAAAATTAGATTAATTCATAAAAAACAATTAAGTTTATGAAAACAACTAAGTTTATAAAAATTACTAAGTGTATATAAATTAATTTAGATATAAAAACAATTAATAAGTACATAAATAAACCATGATTTATAAATTTTTTACTAAGCTAACAAATTTCTAAAATTTACTAATTTTAATAAATATTTAACTAAGTTAACAAAGTTTCAAAAATTAACCAAGTTTTATAAAATTTGTTAACATGATAACTTGTCAATACCCCAAAGTAGAGTTAAAGGAAGAGAAAAGTCCTTCTAAACCTCTTTTGATTAGGTAGAAAAAGTTAGGATCGTATTACTTCCTTTTATTCACCTTTCGAATAGGTCTTTGTTGTGAAAACTCTTCCTTGTCCAACCTTTCGACCCAATCGAAACATTTATATCCCTTGTCTTTTTAAGTCTTTCAAACCAACTTTGTTGGCTTATCAAATGATTCAAAACACCATGTTCAAAAAATGGTGGTAACCTAATCGTTGGCTCTAACGTTGTTAGGTATCGACTAAAAGATAGGTTTCGACTTCGTCGAAAGCTTGCCTCTTTAATGGCTTTGGTATGGATCTTAAATTCTAAGGATTTAGGACGTGTTTGAGGTTTCAACTCACTAAAAGGTGTGCTTTTGGTGAGTAGTGATTTGAAGCGAAGAACCTAAGTTTATTTGTAAAGTAAAGGGCTTTGACTCACTCGGAAGGTATCTGTAATGACCCAGAATTTTGGTTATTTGAAATTTGAATATTAATTGATTTTAAATATTTAAAAGTTAATTTTTAACTTGAATTTCAAATATAACTAATTATTTGATAATTTGATTATTGAATTTAATAATTGAAAATTGGTTAAAATATTGTATCTTGAGTTTCAAGCATGTAAAAATAATGTAAAGGCTTATTAAATTTATATTAATAAGAATGAAGATAATAAAAGTTTTAAATTGAATTTAAAAAGTGATTTGTTCGATTTTAAAAATAACTTGTATAAATTGATGAGTAAAAAAATAGCCTTCCGAGGCACAGTCTCGGATTTCGACGAAACTGGTTTCATTGGATCCGTAATAGTGTATTATTATCGAATTTCAAATTTCATAGCTTTTGGAGTTATCGCTTGGTCGTATGGAATAGAAATGCATTGAATTTAATATCGAAAATTCAATATAATTATTGGGTCCAAAAAGCTATCTTCTCCATACGATCAAAATAGGGCTTGAAACATTTTCCATTTTGTTCGAAATAGGGGTATAACATTATGAACGCCTAGCAACACGCCTCGATAGGGTTCGAGATTTTAAGCTACGTAAATGAGAAGATTTGGAAATTTAAATTATATATATATATATAATTGACTTGACCTTTTATTCACATCGGCTGCTTTTTCTCACCTCAAAACACTGTAGCCATCTTCAAACACGCCAACATCACTTCCCTCTCTTCCCTTTTTTAAATCCACGCAGCCGATTACAGTGAAGAAAAATGAAAAAAAATGAACTTTAAAAAAATTATTACTCCACACGTAATCAATTGAAAATTCCCAAACTATTTTCTAATTTCCTATTTCATCCTCTTCTTCAGTCTGATATAGAAATTGGAAGGTGCGGCTGTATTTGGATGAACTCGACTGGGAGGTTCGAACTAGGGTTGGCTTTTTCCGATGATTCAAGCGACGAGAAGGCGCGGCATTTGTTCCATGGGACTCGTGATGTTGAGACGCACCGGAGCACCGAGTTGGGTGATGTGCGGTTCAAGTATGGTGGTCGCGTGTTTTTGGGTCGAGCACGTTTGGGTGTCAGGTCGTTTTTTGTTCGATGGCTCGATCGTGGGTTTGTGGGCATAGGTGGATGGAGACCGAGGAGGAGAGTTCGTTTATGTGGTCAGATTGTCAAATAACATGGGAGTTCGGGGTGTCATGGGTGTGCGTGCATGCGTGGTGATGGGTTGTGCACGAATTCTTGGCTACTAGCAATTTGCGTTGGAGAAGATGAAATGGCGGGCCGGGTTTGCATTGGTAATGGGTTGTTTCTTTTATTTAAAAAAAAAGAAGAATTGAAAATTATATATTTAAAATTCTTGTAAACTTATAAATTGTATAACTTCTACACACGAGGTTCGATTCGGACGATTCAAGTTGCGTTGGAATCGTATTGTCATCATCTACCCATAGTAAATAGTTTAAATGAATTTGGAGCTTGCTGAATTTTCAGATAAATTCGAATGTGCTCCGATTAAATCAGAACCTGAACGAGAAAGCGACAATTAAAATCAAGGTGAGTAAATCTCACTCATTTGGATGATTGGCATTAATTTTAAATAGTTAAAATTAGTTATTGATTGATTGGATAATTTTTTTTATCAGTTGAATGTGATATTATATATAGTAGTATATATTAGTAGTTGGATTGGTTTGTTCATGCATATTTTAGCGGATGAGACCCTATATGCCCCTTATAATAGCGGATGACCATATATACCGTGATATACCCCTCGAAGTGGGATTGATATTCTTATGTTGTATTAACATCTGTGGTTGCAGGGAAACAAGTGTGAGGGATCCAACTGGATTCCTCAAAAATGTTGAATTTAATTTTCATATATAGTGATATATGATATGTTGAATAATCTATGATAGATTATAGTGTGGTTTGAATTGATTGGATGCTACAGTTGCTTTGACCTAGATTTTTTGTATTTTAAAATACCATAAATGTATATTTGAATTTGAAAGGAAATTAAAAAAGGATTTTGGAAGTGAAGTATTCACATAGGATTTTGGATTAATTAAAAGAAATTTATTTGGATAAAATAAATAGTTTGACTTTAAAATTTGTACTTAACTATTTCGAAATATTGTAAATAGAGATTTTGGAATAATGTATATAAAGGATTTTAAATAATAAAACTTAAGCGATAGTTGTTTAAGTGTAAAAGAATTTTTAAAGATCGAGACTTTAAATAGTTTGGGTGAAAAAAGGGGATTTGGAAAATAAGTATAAAAATTGATTATACGACTTCTTAAATTACGGAACAGAAGTAAAATTGAGATTTGGTTGGTTGGAGTTCAGTTTTGGGTCATTTAAGAAAATTTATTTACAAGTGGAATTTAATTTAGAAATCGATTTATAATGGGTTTAAGTGATGTTAAATCGTTGTAAACTAGAATTGAAAACTATGGCTTTTATAAACAATGTTTATAAATAAAGTGGAATGACTATCGATTGATAAATTAGAGTTATAAATTCACGATGAGGATTTATAATGAGATGGGTAAATGGCATTAAAAATAAATGATAGATTTATTTTTAGAAATGTGATAAAGGGGATTTACGAAATTGGGACGTAAATCAATTGGTGATAAATCGAGAGAGATTTATAAATGTTAGACTGGTTATATTGGAATTGGAAAATATAGATTTTATTGAGAAGTGAGTTGTTTGTAAAAGGAGGATTTTTAATTATTAATCTAGGTGATTTTAAAAATGTCTTTAGTATAAAAATATTCCAGAAAATTAGCTATTTAAATATTTTTAAATTGTCAAAATGAATTATAAGTTTTATAAACAAGTCTTGTAAATCGACTAGAATCTTATTAATAAATCAGAATTGATTATTGTTTCAAAGTTATGTAATTATTTTAAATTGTTTAAAGTCTATTTAATTATTAGTTAAGTTAGTTTATAATGAGTTGATATTAAGTTAATTATTATTTAAGAACTAATCAATATTATTATTTTAAATGATAAATTATTCAATATGTATATAATTTATATAATAACTTTTATTTAAGAGTACTTGCCTAAAATTAAACTTAGAAAGTTTATACAGAAATTTTATAAGTATTATTTTGAGAAAATTATTAAATAAAGTATTCAGAAAGTAATGGTATACTTTTATGGTGAAATTGGAGGCAGAGATTGCCTGTAGTTAAATTTTAGATTTCTCTGAGATAGAGACATAATCATTGAGCTATGAATTCATGGTTGATACCATGAGGTGCTTTCCATATTTATTTTAAAAAGGGTTTTCAAATATTTTTGAAAAGAATGGTTAGTAAACGTACTTAACTTCGATAGATAAGTGCATACCTTGGATAAAGAGATTTAATTTATTAAAATTAAATTAAATGAGACTTAGTATTTTCTGTGGAGAATGAAATATTTGGTTGAATGATTGTTTATTTGATAGTTAAATAACCAACTATCAAATCTGGACTAAAAAACATAACTTTGGGAATATCTAGAAGAAACACGTGAATTATATGGTAAAGTTACCGTCGGAAGGTGCTATACTGTACGTATAAACTCGTTTCGTTCTTCTAGGACAATGATAAGGAAATCCATCCACTAACGGTTAGGAGGTGATCTCCGATCTTATTTTCGTATGTTTATTTCCTAAAGAACCGGGGTTGAGTTTACCGGAAATATCGAACGTTGTTTCGAAGAGACCGGGATCAGATAAGTTATCCGATAACCACTTCGATCCAACGAATGCATTTTTGAAATGAAGACAAGAGCATGGAATCGAAGATGGAGCATTGAAGTGCAAGGACTAATCGCTACTAATCCTGGGGATGATTCCAAAATGGATGTAGTAGGAATAGTGCTTTTGGTTTCGTTCAGACCTAGAACGGACTTTTATGGATGAATGGTATCAGTACATTGTCATTGGAGGACAATGAGCATTCCAAATATAAATTCCTTAAAAGGTAATCGTAGCCTCAAGCCTCATCATCCGATAATGACTGAAAATCATGGGAGATGCAGCAAGGCTAAGTGGGTCGCACCCAATTATGGTATGTTTATCACCTTTCTAGATACCCTTGGATATATTATATAGAGACTTTGAATCTGGAAATACAAGCTTGTGACTCTTGCCCAATTGACAAAATGTGCAAGTGTAATAATTAGGAATTTTACTTATATGAGTATTATCACAACCGCTCAAGAATATTTTAGAATTAAAAGAAATTTATTTGGATAAAAAAATAGTTTGACTTTAAAATTTGTACTTAACTATTTTAGAATATTATAAATAGAGATTTTGGAATAATGTATATTAAGGATATTAAATAATAAAACTTAAGCGATAGTTGTTTAAGTGTAAAAGAATTTTTAAAAATCGAGACTTTAAATAGTTTGGGAGAATAAAACATAGATTTGGAAAATAAGTATAAAAATTGATTATACTAGACCTTAAAATAAGACTTTTTAAATTACGGAATAGAAGTAAAATTGAGATTTGGTTGGCTGGAGTTCAGTTTTGGGTTATTTAAGAAAATTGATTTATAAGTGGAATTTAATTTAGAAATCGATTTATAATGGGTTTAAGTGATGTGAAATCATTGTAAACTAGAATTGAAAACTATGGGTTTTATAAACAATGTTTATAAATAAAGTGGAATGACTATTGATTGATAAATTGGAGTTATAAATTCACGATGAGGATTTATAATGAGATGGGTAAATGGCTTAAAAATAAATGAGAGATTTATTTTTAGAAATGTGATAAAGGGGATTTACGAAATTGGGACGTATATCAGTTAGTGATAAATCAAGAGAGATTTATAAATGTTAGACTAGTTAGATTGGAATTGGAAAATATAGATTTTATGGAGAAGTGAGTTGTTTGTAAAAGGAGGATTTTTAATTATTAAACTAGGTAATTTGAAAAATGTCTTTAGCATAAAAATATTCTAGAAAATTAGTTATTTAAATATTTTTAAATTGTTAAAATGAATTATAAGTTTTATAAACAAGTCCTGTAAATCGACTAGAATCTTATTAATAAATTAGAATTAATTATTATTTCAAAACTATGTAATTAATTTAAATTGTTTAAAGTCTATTTAATTATTAGTCAAGTTAGTTTATAATGAGTTTATATTAAGTTAATTATTATTTAAGAACTAGTCTGTATTATTAGTTTAAATGATAAATAATTCAATATTTATATAGTTTATATAATAACTTTTATTTAAGAGTACTTGCCTAAAATTAAACTTGGAAAGTTTATATAGAAATTTTATAAGTATTATTTTGAGATAATTATTAAATAAAGTATTTGGAAAGTAATGGTATACTTTCATGGCGAAATCGGAGGTAGAGATTGCCTGCAATTAAGTGTTGGATTTCTCTAGGATAGAGACATAATCATTGAGCTGTGAATCCATGGTTGATACCGCGAGGTGCTTTCCATATTTATTTTAAAAAGGTTTTTCAAATATTTTTGAAAAGAATGGTTAGTAAACGCACTTACTCCGGTAGATAAGTGCATACCTTGGATAAAGAGATTTAATTTATTAAAATTAAATTAAATGAGACTTAGTTTTTTCAGTGGAGAATGAAATATTTGGTTGAATGATTGTTTATTTGATAGTTAAATAACCGACTATAAAATCTGGACCCAAAAACATAACTTTGGGAATATCTAGAAGAAACACGGAAATAATATGGTACAGTTACCGTCGGAAGGTGCTATACTGTACGTATAAACTCGTTTCGTTCTTCTAGGATGATGATAAGGAAATCCATCCACTAACGGTTAGGAGGTGATCTCCGATCTTATTTTCATTTGTTTATTTCCTAAAGAACCGGTGTTGAGTTTATCGAAAATATCGAACATTGTTTAAAAAGACCGGGATCAGATATGTTATCCGATAACCACTTCGATCCAACAAATGCATTTTCGAAATGAAGACAAGAGCATGGAATCGAAGATGGAGCAGTGAAGTGCAAGGACTAATCGCTACTAATCCTGAGGATGATTCCAAAATGGATGTAGTAGGAATAGTGCCTTCGGTTTCGTTCAGACCCAGAACAAACTTGTATGGATGAATGCTATCAGTACATTGTCATTAGAGGACAATGAGCATTCCAAGTATAAATTCCTTAAAAGGTAATCGTAGCCTCAAACCTCATCAACCGGAAATGACTGAAAATCAAGGGAGATGCAGCAAGGCTAAGTGGGTCGCACCCAATTAGGGTATGTTTATCACCTTTCTAGATACCCTTGGATATATTATATACACTACAAGAAAATATAGTATTGATTGCAACACTCAACGGCAACTCGAAGAATGGTGCTGTCTTTTTAATACCTACTTTTTTAAAGACGCCGTATTAACCGTGTACATGCTATCATTAAGCTCCATAAAAAACTAGAAATAAAAAAGTTAAGCAGCAAAAAATTTCGTTCCCTCTTATTTTCATTATTTACCCGGCCTCTTCTTCGACTTCTCTCAGCCCCATTTTCCTCCTTTCTTCACCGATTCGAACTCAAATCATCACAACCGAAGTCGACTAGTAACCTAACTTCCTTCTTAGACTTTGCTCTAAAAACCCTAAGTAAGGTATGTTATTTTTCCATTCTCTATCGTGCATGATTTAATTAATTTGGTTTGATATGTTCTAAAAACCTTAATTTTTCATGCTTCGAAAACCCTAATTTGATTCTCTATTGTGCCATGAAAAGATCTAATCAGCTTTGTCCCTTTTGTTCGTAGATTTTAAATCTTTTCATATATCTATGTTGTTTTGTTGTTTGTATTATATAGATTTGATATGTTTCTTAAGCTGCTATTTTGTGGGAAATGAGATAGCTAAGCTGTTATTTATACAAGAATGTGATAGAATTTAAAGCCAGTTTTTAATTAATTTGGATTTAGAAGTTAACGTAGAAGTGTTCTTGAATATGCTAGGCTAATAAGTCATAAGCAGTATATAGAAACACTAGAATGACCACTAAAAGTAATCTGTTTCCAAATTTAGATACTAGCATTTTTTAGCATGAGATATTAGCCGCCATTAAAGAAAATGAAAAATGAAATGTGAGTTCTAGAGTACATGAATGAATGAAGTGGCAATATTAGGTCTTTTGAAGTTTCCAGAATCAAATACGGGTATTATCACGATCGCTTGTTGGACATCACAAGTGTTTTTGGTCTGGCATTTTTTATTTTGAATTCTTTTTGTATTGGCCTATCTAGATTTTAATTGAGCCTATTAGCTTGCATCAAGCTATATAAACATTATGTACTTGTACATATTTTACATTATCAATAAAGGAAGCTCGGTTTTTTCTAGAAAGAACTTATTTCAAATTTTAAACACTTTTTCTTAGAAATAATAGGTTTAAATGTTGCATACCCATGAAGTCATGCCAAAAGTTCTACCTTAGTATGATGTGTGTATTTAACTAAAAGGCAATACAAAGCTTTCGTCCAGAACTGATTTATGGATTTCTAAGAACACTTTAAGAATCCTTGAATAAATAATCCAATACATCATTAGAAACTCAAATATATAATGTGGTTATAAATTGTTTTGCTTACAGTAGTGTTAAACCTGCCCATGTTTCGAAGTTATTTGAAGAAATATACTAATAAAATCAAAGCAAAACACACAAATCTATTCTAAAATATAAGAGTTGTAATATGATGTGGTCGTCATAGGCAGGAATATCAAGTTTGAAATCATATAGTTATACGCTTTCTTCTCAATACCCAACCCCACATCAATGGAGGAAACCATCTAAACTTTGGTTGATATTCATCCAAGTCTATTTAAAAATAGTTACCTTACATGCTTACACCATGAAAACAGGCAAGCACACCTTCTGGAGTAATGCTTTTGAGTCTATATAATATAGTCGTTCTCTTTAACACTTAAGTAATATACTGTTAATCTTCGATGTAATATAATATTCATCTCATATGAGCTACCCTCACTAAGTAATATATGATGTAACCTCTCCAAAATTTATTGCTTTATTCAAAAATAGTTGATTATTATAGTATAAATTAAAGAGCTAAAAATTCACACCTTAATGACCTTGCCTGTATACAGTGGTACTAAACTTTTTAGGAATTGAAGCTTCTTTAGAAAGCTTAGAACCTGGGTAACTATATACAGTACAGAGGATAGGGAATTCATCTATACATCATGCATCAATATACATGTCTGTAACTAACAATAACGAGTAAAACTACCGTTACTGGCAGATACCTAGGTGGATCATTGCTGAATCCTTTGCAAGCAGTGAACTTGAAATATATATGTGAAATGAAATTAGAAGGAAATAATGTTTTTCATATGATTACAGATACAAGACATGCTTGATCAGCTTACTGATCTTCAAAGAAAGGTACGAGTAAAGCATTTGATAATAAAATTCAGAGTTTTCTTTCATTAATTCAGTTTTAAAATCATTTTGTTTTATTTGATAGGAACAAATGCTATGTGAGGCTAACAGGAGCCTAAGGAAACAGGTATGTTAGGTTTGCGTTTTTAAAACACTATGTCACCTATATAGTCAAATGTTCATATTGGGTGGGCTTATGCTATGTAGTTGAGATGATCAATATAAAGGGTTTAAATATACGCAAAATGAAATAGTTTCAAAATTCGGTTTAGTATTAAGCTATTAGATGATTGAAGCTTTCACTATGGCAATCCTTTTAGACAATAACTATAGCTTGGAAAAGGTTATTTTCATGATATTTATAGGAAACTGTAGATTGGATTGCGCACACATACATACAATTCAAGTATTAATATAGATAACTTAAGTATTTTCATTATCATTAGGGATATGTATGCAGCTTCAGCACCGAAGTTGTTGACCTGTGACTTCCAAATTTTATACCTGATATTAAATTCAAATAGGATGATATGTCAATATAACACTACTATTCTTTTTGTCCCTTTGATGTTTCGTTTCTTGTTCTTGCTTTCTGAGCAAATTAGTACATTCAACCAGCCTCTATAAAAGAAAATATTAATTGTAACTTCCTTGTGTGTGCAGTTAGAAGAAACAAACCAAGCAAATCGGTTTGTTATTAACAATTTGATTTTGTCACAAACATATGAATTAATTTGTTATTACTATTAACAATTGCTTAATACATTAACTACATTTCTTGTTGCAGCTGGTGCTAATTCTATTCAAGTCACTTGTAGCTTTGAGGAAACTATTAAAGCTTTGGCTTTCAGAACCCAATCTAATGTCAAGGGGGTAAATTTTGTTATTTATTCTATATTCTATGCCTAAAGTTTTAAATACAGTTAGCAAATAAGTATTATACAGTCAGTGAAGTAAATAAGTATTGTTTACTATAATATTTACATACAAAAATTCAAACTGTTAAAATAATTAAAGTTAAAAAAAAAAAGAACAGCATCCCTAGAGTCAATATATACATATTTATTCTTTTGACTAGCATATTATAACCATTCTTTGTTTTTCATGATTCATGAAATGACCCACATAACTATTTTTTTTTTTAATATTCAGTGGCCATTCAATCAAGAAATTGTTTCATTCTAATTTTCTTTTATCCAGGATCTTTATGCCAATAAGAATATTGGTTTGTTTAAATCATTTTAAACTTATATATATGAAGATATATAAGCTACTTCCTTCTTGAATCAGAGTACACAAGTTTGGAAGAACTAATTTGTTTGGGAATCATTTTAAAGAGAGAATCCCTACATAGCAACTATGTTTCAAAAACCAGGTCTTCTACATATACATGGATTATTTAGGAACTATTGATTTCAGCTCTAAAGACATTGAATAAATACATGTATTTCCATAATTTTGTTACTGTATCAGCAGTGCTTTAGCTTGTACATGTGTGTGCATGTTTCTGTGCATGTGTGTGTTAGTGGGAACTTCAGGTATTTGATTATTTTCTTGTTTGACAAATGTCTGAGTCTACCCTATACTTGTGTTATAAGATAGATCTAATAACTTGACTCAAAACTCTTAAATGCTGGCTTAGCCCAGGCTTAAAACGATGGCTATGTTAGCCCTATTCAGTTTACACTATATCTCAAAAACACATCTTACTTTTGGTTTCTTCTTTAAGGCAACTCATAACCTTATTGCCAGGTTTTTTTTCCAACTTAAAACATGAATTTCTCTCACCAAATATCTAGTTGTTCAATTAGTTTATGAATTCTCACAATCCCATGTTTTCTATCATCCTGAGTTAATTAACCAGGGAGCTCTAAAAACTTCATCCCTTAGTAAAATATTTTCAAATAAAATCCATAAGTCTCAGCTGAAACACCTATTTAAGTCCAATGCTTACAAAACAGTAAATAACAATACATTGCATTTTCTAAGCAACTTAAACAACGTAGATTAACATAAATTTGGCATAAACATCTATTCAACTTCAGTAAATTTGTAACTATTGCATCCAATTCCTTAAGCATCCAACCCATCCAAAGCTTGATCAAAGAAATGTCTATTTACCTGCATAATCACCATGGGCTGCCTCATTAAAAATGAGACACCCAATAGTGCATCAACACACATGGGTTAGACTTGGTCTGGTATGAGTAATCTAATTGGAAACATAATTTTCATATAGTTTTGTTTCATATTCCAATAACTTTAAGATAAATAAAGGAATGCAATATTACACTTGTACTCATTTCTGTGCAACCTGGGCATGCACAACAATATGATCCATAATTCCATGATTTATTGCAGAAAAACAAACATAGAATTCATCCATAGAAGACCCTAAAACAGTCAACACAATCATCAATTAAATCATCATTCCTTATTTATAGATTTTTCTGGCCTTCAGTGATTTTTCCCAAAGCCTTCATATGAACCTATTTCTAATGTTCAATATCAAATGTGTCATGGACTTTAGCAACTTCCTCTTTTTAAACACACACTACCTTGGACATTTCTCTGTTAACCCAGCACACTCAGGCCCCTGGGTATAAACATACCATGTGTGAGCTTGCAATATTCCCATTGCCAAGCTATATCTTGTAGCCCTAAGATCCAAAATCCTTAGTTGAATTACTAAGTGTCACTACCTTTTAGTGTTAATTTCCTCTCTGCATATCATGTTTCAAGCAGTGAATGAAACATACATTCAATCACAGGCACACATCCAAAGATTAACAAGACACTTTTCATAAACAAGCACTTCACCATAACTATAGAGGTGATTTCTTATTTTTCTATGGGCTCCAATAGATCCAATACAAACATATGGTCGTAGATAATTTTCTGTTTATCTTTCTTTTCTTTTCTACCTCTGATTCAGTCAAATCCATATAGATTTTTAAATCTGACTAAATCACAAGTATAAGAATTACTGGATAGTTCAAAAATGTAGAGGCTCAGCACATGTATACATTGCACCTCTATATTTTATTTTATTTTTCCACTTTTTTTTATATAAGTTCTTTTATGTTAATATGGGACCTATGCAAACTCACAAGGTTGCAGCCCCATATCCTTTCTTATTTTTAGACCATATATCCATATTAAGCATCCTGGGTTTTAAACTAATTAATGTGTAAAGAAAACCCATATTACTGCTTTACCTCAAACTTAAATCATAACAAAGAAAACTTGTTTAAACATTAGATTCATGGCTCTTTCATACAGAGTAAATCAATATAAAAAGGTTTTCATTAAAACATATCATAAGCCAAGTCAAAGTTACTAAATCATAAAAATGAATCTAACTTGCAAACAAATGAAATATGAGTTTCAATTAGGCTGCCTCAATATTCAGGACTTATTGCCAATATTTCCAGTGAGATTACTCACCTAAATCTTTTTTTCCTAAGCTTTTCCTTCTTTTGATCTTCTGCCTTCTTCCTACTCTAATGACTGATGTTCCCCATTTCTTTTCTAACTTCTGTTATCTATATATTTATTTTTCTTTTATGAGGCAGAGCCAAAATCTTACTACACCAGGTCTTCTTATATAACTCTGGCTATTACTAGGGTTTAAGGAAATTACCCAATGTCAATTTTACCCCACCCACTATGATCTACCTCTCATTCTACTTTTTAGAGAAAATGGGTAAGTAGCCCTAGCATTTATTTTCAGAAAATATACCTCATTGCCCCGGTCATGTTATTTGCATGATTTCTGTTTTCTAAAGCAAAAGGAATTGCTAAAAATGGATAAAGTGTTTGTTCAAAAGCTCATACCCTTTTCATGCAATGTAATTTTCATTTCAGCAAGCATTTGTTTTTGTTTTTCAAGACTTGATCATTTCTGCCTATATACACATATTTGTAATTTATCTATCCCATAATTTTTTTATTAATTGTTGCCTATTCTTTCACACAGAAAACTGTGTGCATGTTTATGCACTGTCTTGTGCACATGTACATGTTTTTAAACTATGCATCTGCAATCAGTTTCCTATCCCTATCTTTTCAATGCAATTTCAACAAATACAAACTAAATTAAATCATGAAATTTCTTCACAAAATCAGGGTTATCACATATACCCCTCCTTTTAGGAATTGTGCCCCACAATTCTTTCATACTTAACTTAAGTATCATTACTTCAGAAAATCAATTTCTGAACTCAAATCATTCTCTAATCAATCATTTGATTAAACTCTAGGCATATCAAAACAAAAACAAAATCACTATGCAATTCAGTCAAAACATTCATCAGTATATATATAAATTTACCTTTTATTCAATCAAACAGTTGTGGATAATCAACTCTGATTTTATCTTCCACCTCATATGTGCAATCTCTTGGATCAAGACTCCATTGCACTTTTACTAATTTTATTTCTTTGCTCCTCAATTTCTTGATTTCTCTGGCAACTATGCCCACTGGCTCCTTTTCATACACCAATCTGGAGTCAATCTGTACATCCTTAGGAGATTTTAGAATTGCTTCCTTGTCATGAACCCACCTTCTTAACTGTGATACATGAGAAACATTATGCATTGCTCTCATTTCTTCTGGCAACTCTAACCTGTAGGCCACAGTTCCTATCCTTTCTAAAATTTTATATGGTCCTATATCTAGGAATCAACTTCCCTTGTTTCCCAAACCTTAGAACCTTTTTCATGGGTGATATTTTAATAAATACATAATCCCCAACACCATAATGTACTTCCTTTCTCTTTTTATCTGCATATTTCTTCTGCCTATCTTGGGCAGAAGCAATTCTTTTTCTAATCAAAGCTATCTTTTCAGAAGTTTCTTTTACATTTTCTGGTCCTAAGACCACCTTTTCTCCAGATTCATGCCAACTTGAGGGTGATAAACATGGCCTTCCATAGAGGGCTTCAAAGGGGGCCATGCCTATGCTACTGTGATGGGTGTTATTGTATGCAAATTCAGCTAGATATATATAATCCTCCCAGCTTCCTCCCCAATCCAATACACATGCTCTCAACATGTCTTCAAGCAATTTGTTCACAATTTCTGTTTGGCCATCAGATTGAGGATGGTATGCTGTACTCAAGCATAAATCAGTCCCCATTGCCTTGTGAAAACTTTGCCAAAATTTTGAAGTGAAGATGGTATCTCTATCACTCGCTATAGTCTTTGGTATTCCATGTAGTTTGATTATTTCCTTTGTAAATAACTGAGCTAATGTGCATGCATTTCTTTCTGACTTCACAAGTACAAAATGGGATGATTTGGTTAGCCTATCCACTACAACCCAAATACTATCACTTCCCCTCCTTGTTCTAGGCAAACCATCAATGAAATCCATTGATATGTCTTCCCATTTTCACTGTGGTATTGGTAAAGGTTGAAGCATTCCGGAGGGTTTTTGATATTCAGCCTTTATCTGTTGACAAACCATGCACTTAGACATAAAAGATGCCACTGCACTCTTCATACCACTCCACCAATAATCTCTTTTAAGGTTGTGATACATTCGTGTGCTTCCTAGGTGTATGGTATATTTATTTTTGTGATAAGCATCTAAAATTTCTTGCTTCAGCTCATCTATAGCAGGGACACATATTCTTTTTCTTTTCTCCAAATGGCCTTGCTTATTCAACAGAAAGCCTTCCACTGCTTCTCCATTTAATATCTGAGTTTTCTTCTCAAATAAAAATGGGTCTTGATCTTGCAATTTTACAACTTTATTTTTTTAATTCTGACCCCAAGGTGACAAAACTTAACTTTCCCATTTCTACATTTTCATTGCATATACTCATATTTTCCACACTTTCACTTTCTACCTCTGAGTCAATCAATAGTGATAAAGTATTAAACTCTTCTATCATTAACCTAGCTACATTAGCATGCTGTCTACTTAAAGCATCTGCTACTTTATTAGCTTTGCCAGGGTTGTACAATATTTCAAAATCATATGAGGCTAGGAGTTCAATCCACCTTTGCTGCCTCATGTTTAATTCTTTTTGTGAAAACAAATATTTTAGTGACTTATGGTCAGTGTATACTTCAAACCTTGCCCCCAACAAATAGTGTCTCCAAAATTTAAGAGCATACACTATAGCAGCCAATTCAAGGTCATGTGTAGCATACCTTACCTCACTGGGTTTCAACTGTCTAGAGGCATAAGCTATCACTTGGTGTTGTTGCATCAATACTGCCCCAAGTCCTTGTCCACTTGCATCAGTATATATCACTAAACCCTCAGGTACTTTCAGTATTGGAGCTTGTATTAGTGCTTCTTTTAACTTCCAAAAAGCTTTCTCACATTCCTCGGTCCAAGCAAATACTTGATTCTTCCTAGTCAATCTAGTTAATGGGATTGAAATCTTTGAAAAATCTTTTATAAACCTTCTGTAGTACCCAGCCATTCCCATAAATGACCTAACCTCTGTGACATTAGTAGGCCTTTTCCAAGCTTGAACTGCAATTACTTTATTGGGATCTATAGATATACCTTCTTCTGATACCACATGTCCTAAAAAATTTACTTCCTTTTGCCAAAAAGTGCACTTTGAAAATTTTGCCTTCAAATTTTCTTGCCTCGGTTTTTGAAGTACTATATGCAAATGATTCTCATGCTCCTCAACTGACTTAGAATAGATTAGTATATCATCAATAAATATCAATACAAATTTATCCAGGTATTTTCTAAAAATTCTATTCATCAAATCAACAAAGTAAGAGGGAGCATTTGTCAAACCAAATGGCATTACTAAAAATTCATAAAGTCCATATCTAGTGTTGAAAGCTGTGTATTTAATGCTTTCCTCTTCTACTTTCATTTGATGGAATCCTGAAGCTAAATCAAGTCTAGAGAATATTTTTGCACCACTCAATTGATCAAAGAGATCATCTATTCTTGGTAAGGGGTATTTGTTTTTAACTGTGATTTTATTTAACTCCCTATAATCAATACATAATCTGAGAGATCCATCTTGTTTCTTAACAAAAACCACTGGTGCTCCCCATGATGAGCTACTGGGTCTGATGAAGCCTTTTTCTTCTAGTTCAATCAGTTGCTTTTTCAGTTCTATCGATTCCTTAGGCCCCATTTTAGTTGGCCTCTTAACTACTGGACTAGCCTCTGGGATTAGTTAAATTGAAAACTCTACTGGCCTATGGTTTGGAACTCCCCTAACCTCACCAAATACATCAGTATAGTGATTTACTATAGAGATTTCTTCTAATGTGGGCATGGGCTTCTCACTAGACAAAGTAACAAGAGTAGCTATACTTCTGCTTTTGTTTGCCTCACACAGAACAACTACCCTTTTTCCATCAGAAATTTTTAGTGATATGGTAGATGTTTCCATATTTATAATAGCCTTAAATTTCCTCAACCAATCAACTCCTAGAATAACTCCTATGCCCGCGTATTGCAACACATATAGGTCTGCACTAAACATACATTCCTCTATATTTAATCCCAGTTGCATACACATCAAACCCAAAACATAGGAACTACCTAAAGGACTTCTAATAAGCAATGGCTTATCAACAATCATACAATTTAATTTTAGTTGTTGTACAATATCATGGGAAATCAAGGAGTGTGTAGCCCCTGTATCATACATTACTACAAAAGGTATTGAGTGAATGAGCAAAGTACCTTCAACTTGGCCATGGTTCTCAACATTTGGTCCCTCAATTGCTTTACCTTTTCCTTCCAAGGTTCCTACTTTTCCTTGCTTAAACTCTGGACAGTTCCTCCTTATGTGACCCTCCTTTCCACACTGGTGACACTTGAAGGATGCCGGTCTAGGATTGGTACACCTATTCTTCATATGCCCCTCTTGGCCACAGTTGTAACAAGTGATCTTCTTCTTAACTTCAGAAGTTTTGGCTTCTTCTGGATTCTTGGTGGAAGTTACATCTATTTTCTTTTTATCATAAGGATGAAACTTACCCTTCCCTTTCTTATTTTGATTATTCTTGAATGCTCTAAAATTTTCTCTGGCTTTATCATGTTGTTCAAAGCTCAGAGTCAGATCCAAAACTTGATCAAATGTCTTGTCCTTATATGGCAGCATAGCTCTACTAAGGCTGGCATTCAGTCCTTGAATGTATCTGCCATTTTTAGCTTCTTGAGTTGTGATAAGCACTGCACCATACTTGGCTAGTGATTAAAATTTCTGTGTGTACTCAGTAACACTCATAGCCCCTTGCCTTAATTTAATAAATTCTTCTAGGAAAGATTCCCTGGCTGATGCTGGGACAAATCTACCTTCTAGCATTGCCTTGAATTGATCCCATGTCACTTCTCCTTCAGGTCTTCCAGCTATGATAACCTCCCACCAGTCCAAAGCTGCTCCTGTCAATTGTCTGGATGCTACTTGCCTTTTCTTTTGGTCTCCAACTTGCATATCTGTAAAAATCCTATCCAAGATTCTGAGCCAATTTTGAACTCCCATGATCCCTTATGTTCCATCAAAAGTTTTGCCTCCAAGATTGGTAAAGGTCTTGAGTAGTTTAGAAAGCTCCTCATGTGGATTTTCTTGTCTATTGCCTACCCCTTCCCTTATAGCTCTCATGAAATCTTGCATATTCACCAATGGTGGTTCACTTGATCCTACCTCTTGTTGTCTGGGTCTTACCATGATTCTATGGATATGACACTTGGGTTAGTCTATTTTTGTTTATTTTCTATAAATTAACTCATTTAATTTATCTCTATCCAATCCTAGTAATTATTATTAGTATAAGCATTAATTAAAACAAGGCATTCAAAGCAGTCAACACACCATACATCCAATGCAAACAATGTTCATACGACATTTTGCTATGTTATTTAACAACACAGCTCTGATACCAAATGAAGTGACCCACTTAACTATTTTTTTTTAATATTCTGTGGCCATTCAATCAAGAAAATGTTTCATTCTAATTTTCTTTTATCCAGGATCTTTATGCCAATAAGAATATTGGTTTGTTTAAATCATTTTAAACTTATATATGAAGATATATAAGCTACTTCCTTCTTGAATCAGAGTACACAAGTTAGGAAGAACTAATTTGTTTGGGAATCATTTTAAAGAGAGAATCCCTACATAGCAACTATGTTTCGAAAACCAGGTCTTCTACATATACATGGATTATTTAGGAACTATTGATTTCAGCTCTAAAGACATTGAATAAATACATGTATTTCCATAATTTTGTTACTGTATCAGCAGTGCTTTAGCTTGTACATGTGTGTGCATGTTTCTGTGCATGTGTGTGTTAGTGGGAACTTCAGGTATTTGATTATTTTCTTGTTTGACAAATGTCTGAGTCTACCCTATACTTGTGTTATAAGATAGATCTAATAACTGGACTCAAAACTCTTAAATGCTGGCTTAGCCCAGGCTTAAAACGATGGCTATGTTAGCCCTATTCAGTTTACACTATATCTCAAAAACACATCTTACTTTTGGTTTCTTCTTTAAGGCAACTCATAACCTTATTGCCAGGTTTTTTTTCCAACTTAAAACATGAATTTCTCTCACCAAATATCTAGTTGTTCAATTAGTTTATGAATTCTCACAATCCCATGTTTTCTATCATCCTGAGTTAATTAACCAGGGAGCTCTAAAAACTTCATCCCTTAGTAAAATATTTTCAAATAAAATCCATAAGTCTCAGCTGAAACACCTATTTAAGTCCAATGCTTACAAAATAGTAAATAATAATACATTGCATTTTCTAAGCAACTTAAACAACGTAGCTTAACATAAATTTGGCATAAACATCTATTTAACTTCAGTAAATTTGTAACTATTGTATCCAATTCCTTAAGCAGCCAACCCATCCAAAGCTTGATCAAAGAAATGTCTATTTACCTGCATAATCACCATGGGCTGCCTCATTAAAAATGAGACAACCAATAGTGCATCAACACACATGGGTCAGACTTGGTCTGGTATGAGTAATCTAATTGGAAACTTAATTTTCATATAGTTTTGTTTCATATTCCAATAACTTTAAGATAAATAAAGGAATGCAATATTACACTTGTACTCATTTCTGTGCAACCTGGGCATGCACAACAATATGATCCATAATTCCATGATTTATTGCAGAAAAACAAACATAGAATTCATCCATAGAAGACCCTAAAACAGTCAACACAATCATCAATTAAATCATCATTCCTTATTTATAGATTTTTCTAGCCTTCAGTGATTTTTCCCCTGCCCTCATATGAACCTATTTCTAATGTTCAATATCAAATGTCTCATGGACTTTAGCAACTTTCTCTTTTTAAACACACACTGCCTGGGACATTTCTCTGTTAATCCAGCACACTCAGGCCCCTGGGTATAAACATACCATATCTGAGCTTGCAATATTCCCCTTTCCAAGCTATATCTTGTAGCCCTAAGATCCAAAATCCTTAGTTGAATTACTAAGTGTCACTACCTTTTAGTGTTAATTTCCTCTCTGCATATCATGTTTCAAGCAGTGAATGAAACATACATTCAATCACAGGCACACATCTAAAGATTAACAAGGTACTTTTCTTAAACAAGCACTTCATCATAACTATAGAGGTGATTTCTTATTTTTCTATGGGCTCCAATAGATCCAATACAAACATATGGTCGTAGATAATTTTCTGTTTATCTTTCTTTTCTTTTCTACCTCTGATTCAGTCAAATCCATATAGATTTTTAGATCTGACTAATTCACAAGTATAAGAATTACTGGATAGTTAAAAAATGTAGAGGCTCAGCACATGTATACATTGCACCTCTATATTTTATTTTATTTTCCCCCCTTTTTTTATATAAGTTCTTTTCTGTTAATATGGGACCTAAGCAAACTCACAAGGTTGCAGCCCCATATCCTTTCTTATTTTTAGACCATATATCCATATTAAGCATCCTGGGTTTTAAACTAATTAATGTGTAAAGAAAACCCATATTACTGCTTTACCTCAAAGTTAAATCATAACACAGAAAACTTGTTTAAACATTAGATTCATGGCTCTTTCATACAGAGTAAATCAATATAAAAAGGTTTTCATTAAAACAGATCATAAGACAAGTCAAAGTTACTAAATCATAAAAATGAATCTAACTTGCAAACAAATGAAATATGAGTTTCAATTAGGCTGCCTCAATATTCAGGACTTATTGCCAATATTTCCAGTGAGATTACTCACCTAAATCTTTTTTTTTCCTAAGCTTTTCCTTCTTTTGATCTTCTGCCTTCTTCCTACTCTAATGACTGATGTTCCCCATTTCTTTTCTAACTTCTGTTATCTATATATTTATTTTTCTTTTATGAGGCAGAGCCAAAATCTTACTACACCAGGTCTTCTTATATAACTCTGGCTGTTACTAGGGTTTAAGGAAATTACCCAATGTCAATTTTACCCCACCCACTATGATCTACCTCTCATTCTACTTTTTAGAGAAAATGGGTAAGTAGCCCTGGCATTTATTTTCAGAAAATATACCTCATTGCCCCGGTTATGTTATTTGCATGATTTCTGTTTTCTAAAGCAAAAGGAATTGCTAAAAATGGATAAAGTGTTTGTTCAGAAGCTCATACCCTTTTCATGCAATGTAATTTTCATTTCAGCAAGCATTTGTTTTTTTTTTCAAGACTTGATCATTTCTGCCTATCTACACATATTTGTAATTTATCTATCCCATCAATTTTTTTTTATTAATTGTTGCCTATTCTATCACACAGAAAACTGTGTGCATGTTTGTGCACTGTCTTGTGCACATGTACATGTTTTTAAACTATGCATCTGCAATCAGTTTCCTATCCCTATCTTTTTAATGCAATTTCAACAAATACAAACTAAATTAAATCATGAAATTTCTTCACAAAATCAGGGTTATCACAATTCATCACATTGCAAATAATTGTACATAAGTTAAAATGAAAAAAAAACAAGTACATATGTATTTGTGGTAATAAACATAATATAATATATGGATTCATATTGTGTATTTGTATACGTATTGCACCTTTGTTACCAAAATTTTCAGTATGATTTAATAGCTAAAGTTGCTCAGCTATATGATTTCAGGTCATCAATTTTCGAACTTACTCGGATTTACAACGAGGTAAGTATTATACAGTAGGTGCACTTCATGACCAACTTACCATCACCTTTAGTTTTTATTTGAATCTGCACAACATAGTACAGTACCTATTGTGTATTTACTGATTTATGGAAAGAAAAGTTGATTTCTACATTTTTACTCATATAGTTGTGCCTTATTCATTTAGTAGCATGTTTTCATTGACTTGTCCTCAATTAACATGTACACACTCATATGCCATTAGTTTTTTATTCAAGAATTTGTACTCCCATTGTGAATATTTCTTTGATTTGTTTGAAAGTAACAACTAGGTTTTTGAATTATGAGTAACATTGTGTTTATGAGGAAATTAGGAATGGCATTGTACTTAGTGGCAGTAATTGGTTTTTTATATATAAAAAACCGCTATAACTCATTAACTCCATGTACATCTAACTGCCAGACCTATAGTATTTCTTCAAATTCGTTGAACTGATGATGTTTATTCAATTCCTTTGACACACAATCTTCTACTTCCACTTTAAACAATTCTTCAGATTTCTGGAAGTGTTATTATGCTGAATATGAGAAGTAAATAATAATAACAATTATCTAATCATGGATGACAGTAAAATTCACTAACTAATCATGAATATTGAAGATGCAGTCGGCACTACAATTGCTTGGCCTGCTGATAAAGTTATAACAGATGCAAGTTCCGGTAAGTCGGCACTACATTCTAGTTATGTTCGATGTATATGTGTATGTGGGTGGGGTGTTTAACTTCACAAATCATTTTTATTTGACAGGCTCTACGTGATTTGCGATACTTATTTAAGGGCAGAAGGATGAAGATAATATGGTGGTTGAGAATGGTTAAAGAGATGTTGTCATACTTGATGAGGTACGTTCTACTGTTGTCATTAGACTTTTTCATTATATTGTTTTGTTCATACTCCCAGTCCATTGATTATATTAATTTGCAAAGCTAAAATCAAAGAAAAAGTCAAACAGATATTAAAACCAATTCTAGCATGAATTCTAATAGATATGTCTGTTAACATTCTTTCCATACTTCAGTAATGAAATATATGAAAACTGGTGTTCTTAAGATTAATTGATTTCCTTTTGAAGTCTTAAGATAACTTTTGTGGATCTTTATTTTTTTCATACATAGAAGTATGATTTTGTTTAGAGTTTTTTATTATGGAGTGATGATTTTTTGGTGTTTTAGCTTCTGTTAAATAATAGATCAATTGATAGTGCGTTAAGGTTTTTTCTTTTATTTACTTAACAATTGGTGGCAAGCTTTCTGGGTTATAGGATGGAGTTTTTAATCAACTATTTTTTTGTTTATTTTGTATGTCATTGTATATTACATATCATTTTCAATGATTGTTTTTATTTTGGTTCTTTTATGGTGTATATGTCTTTTGCTTATAAATATAGAATTGTATTATGCTAATATTGATTAGAAAGTTTCTATTCACTGCGAATGTTTAACTTAATTAAGCTGCTGCTTAAATTTAATTTAGCTATTTTTATGATTTTTAATCTGGTCTATTGCATTCTTAGCTTGTAATTCTTTATTAGTTGTTCTAATTGCGACTGATATTATTGCTGTGAAGTTATACTAGTTGTTATGACTGTGTAAATTCATAATGAATTTTCTTTTTTCTTGCTATTATTTTGTTCCTTTTATAGTATATAGGTCTTTTGTTTATACCTTTGATTCTCTTTTGATTTACAGCTTATTTTAATAAACTGTGTCAGTCTTTTAAAATTTTCATTCGCATTAATTATTGTTTTCTTTTTTCTGTTGGTTTGCAGACTGTTGAGCTATAAGCTATTTTCAGTTATAGGTAGTGCTAGTTTTAGCGCTGTAGTCATTGCCAGTTTATTGTTTCATCACTTTTATATTAGCTGGTCTATTGATTTATTCAATTCTTCTATTGTAGAATTATTATATTAAATGTGACTGTTCTTACTTAATTTGTATTAATGTTTTTATTGTGTGAGTATTCTTTCTTGTTATGCGGTAGTGGTCTTCATGTTTTCTATGATTTGTTTATTTGCCTCATTGTGCGAGTATTCTTTCTTGAAGCTTATTTGAGTACATTTCTGCACTTAACTAACTCTTATATATCATGTCGAATTTGCGCAGTAGATTTACTGTTACTAGTCACTGCACTTAATTTCTACAAATAATTTCTGCACTTAAATTACTGCAAATAATTTCTGCACTTATGTTACTAGTCAATCGCCTACTGAAATAGTGTGATGAATTTTTAGTGTTTGCATTATGAATCTGATTTAACTTTGTGTACACTTTTTTGATGAATTGATTCTCAAGCATTGCTTTTACTTTACAGGTAGATAGATGTCTGTGATGCAAAATTGCAACGAGTTATGGATCGAAGTTATTTTTGTTGCTAGAACTACTTTTTGGTTTTAACGTATGTACTACTTGCTCTTGTTTGCTATTGCTACTTGTTCTATATTTTGTTTTTGAACTATTGATGACAAACTATTTATGTTTGGTGTAATAATATTGTGTATTTTGATTATGAAATTTCATACGTTGGTTATCAAATATGTGTCCAAAATGTGGTATTGATATAATATGTTGATTTTGAAATGTGATATTGATATAATATGCTAATTTAGAAATGTGGTATATGCACATCATGGTGGATGTTTGCAGAAATGCAATTAAAACATTCCTCAGCATTTTTAAAACGCTGTTAAAACATTCTACAACGTTTTTAAAATGCTGTTGAAAGTTTTAACAGTGTTTTAAAAATGTCGTTAAATTGTATCTAAAAACATAAAGCACGAACTATTGCAACAACGAAACGCTGTAAATAAATATCACCGCATTGAAAAAACGCTATAAAATATTATCTTAGCACGAAACAAACGCTAAGAAAGATTTATAACTGCACCCAACCAAACGCTGCTAAAAGATTTCATGACACTAGGGAAACGCTGTTAAAAAGGACATTTAACAGCGTTTATTTCTTGTCATTGTATATCCCTGACATATAACTGCATGTCGATATACAGCATACGCAAAAACGTTGTTAAAAGTACTGTTTGTTGTAGTGATATAGTCTTTGAATTTGGAAATACTAGCTTGTGACTCTTGCCCATTTGACAAAATGTGCAAGTGTAAGAATTAGGAATATGACTAATATGAGTATTATCACAACTGCTCAAGACATGTTTGATTATATCCATACTGGGATGCCCCAACTTACAATGCCATACATCAAAATTTTCAACATTTTTAATTTCTGAAACATGACACCATTTTTCATTATTTTCAACATTTCTTGAATTTGGAACATCAAATTTGTATAGCCCTTTATGTTCTTTACCCTGCAAAAGAACTTCTTTAGTTAGATTATCCTTAACTAAACAATATGTAGAGTGAAATTCAAAATAGACTTTATTGTCTTTGGAAAATTGTGACACACTCATTAGATTTTTTCTGATTAATGGAACCATCAACAGATTATTAAGATATAACTGTCTGGTTCCACTAATGCTTGCATTTCCAGTATGAGAAATTTTTGCAGATTTACCATTTCCCGTATATAGTAACTGCGTACCTTTGTATTCTCTGTTGCCAAGATTTAACTTGCTCAAGTTATTTGTCACATAATTGGTTGCCCCAGAGTCTAGATACCATCTATCATCATGTATGTCTTCAATTTTTGCTAAATCTGTGTTTGTATTGTTTGATGTTGACTCTTGTTGCACACTGACCATGTTGGCATTGGGGTTTTGAGATCTTGAGTTATTGTTGCCTGGTTGTGCTGGTGTAAAATTTACATCAAATATGAAATAACACTTATTGGTAGTGTGACCATATTTTTCACATATTTGGCATCTTGGTTTGTTGTTCTTATTGAAATTCCTTCTGCCACCTCTTCCCCTGAATCTGCCTGATTGACCACCTCTGGGATTGCTTGATGGGTTTATGTTGCCTTGATTTCTTTCTTGATTCTTACTTGTATTACTGATACATAGTTAGCATTGTATTCCCAATTTGCTGGTTTCTTTTGCTTAAGTCTCCTTTCATGGGCAATGAGAATAGATTGAACACTTTATAGTGATGGTATATTTTCATTAGATGATATTATGGCAACTACTGCTTCATATTCTTCATCCAATCCACTTAAGATGCACCATATTTGCTCTATGTTAGTCACCTTATGTCCAGAAAAGGCTATCTGATCACATATAGTCTTGGCCTTAGAAACATATTCTCTCATACTAATATTATCCTTTCTCAAGTTTTGCAACTGCCTCTTATATTGCATTATCCTAGCTGCAGATTGAGAACTGAATATTTGTTTAATGGTGTGCCAGATTTCATGTGTGGTCTTGCACCCAACTTACTGTGGTAATAGACTAGTACTGATAGATGATAGTAACCAAGAACTAATTAAGCTATCTTGTCTTTCATGGATTGTGTATTCGGCATTACTTACTAATTTTCCTTCATGATTTGTAGTGAATCTTGGAGGAGTGATAAGAGTGCCAAGAATATATTTCTGTAGCCCGTATCCTTTGATAGCAATCTCAATCTGGAATTTCCAGAGCAAATAGTTGGACTCATCAAGTTGTATGGTGATGATCTGACATTGTGGCTTGGTTATAGACTTGATGAGTTCTTGAGTGGTATTGAACTATTGCTGAGTGGTTCTTGATTCTTGATGAGGTGTATTGGCATTATCACTGCCTTCTTCTGCCATGGTGATGAAAACTTGTCAAGAAGATGATGAAAAGTGGGAAAATGAGATAGATCGAAAATGAAGTGCAGCCAGATCCAATTGGATGATGATCCAGATCTGACAAATGGCTCTGGGCACGGCACTTCAAGTGGGTAAGTCAGAATCTTGATGAACTAATGGAGCAGTAGCAATCAAACGAATGATATATGATGAGTTTATCTTTGTTATCTCCCTTCTTGGCACGGTAACTGCTTCCAAATGATGATATCTTCAAGATTTGTTGCACAGTTGTTAAACTGTGTAACTAATATCTCAAATGATGAAATTGTTCTGATGAGATTCAAGAATTTTCTCAAAAGATTTGATCGATTTGCTGTTAAGCAATTTAGTTTGGCTCTGATACCATGTAAAAGAAAGATATGAAGCTTGTATTATTTCTGAATACTTGATGGAATACAGAGAGAGCTGTATACTGTATTTATATAAACAAATATATGAAAATGGGCTTGTGGGTAGACCCAATGCAAAATGAATACAACCCGCATACTGAAGGTAGATATACAGCCTTTATGTACAAACCCTATTTCACTCTTTCACTAATCCATTTTACCATTTGTTACCTTTGTCCACCACATATGAGCTTTTTACATTCTTAAATTCTTTTGCGTCTAAAACCTATGATTTAGGGAAAAGGAATCAACAGATAATCCTTATTTTAGCATTGTAACAGGCGTATATGTTGCATTCATTCATCGATGAATTGGATAAGGGTCCCCCAATGTGCTTTAATATGTTTGTTGATATTATATGAGCAATGTGTACAGTGTTGTGACTGCTATGTTTAAGGTAACATGAGCGATTTAAACCTTTTTCGGGGGAATGAAGGATGTGCAGCTTTTTTTAGTATCATAATTATGTCCTATTCATCTTACTTTGTGCTTACTTTCCGTATCAAGTATTTAATCTACATGTTTACGCACTCGATTTCAAGTTCGACCCCAGTATATGATCATATTAATATATATATATATATATATATATATATATATATATATATGCATGCATGTTGCAGTTTTGTTCGGTCGTGCTTGTACCTTAGGCAGTTTATGTTATTCATTTACCAACTGTTTCAGTTGTTGAAGATGCATCCCTACTGTGTATACACAGTCTGCATGGGTATGAACTTCTATGAACTCGTACACTCTATTCTACGCTGTATGATTTTTATGTTTCAAAAACAATATTATGTTTTTGCCCCTGGTTGCAGTTGACTATAGTCGGTTATAGTAATAATTTATTTACCTGTACATGATACGTTCACTATTTACATATACTTCTATCAGACCACCTCACTATTACCAGTCGTCTTCCACTTTAATGGTTTAAATACGTGGTTCTCACAATCTGGTTCACATTGACTAAAAATGTCCACATCCATGTTAGATACTAATAAAATCCAAGCGACAAGGTGTTGATTCATGCTCAATCACCTCACATAGAACTTGGACTTTATTTAGTTACTGCAGTAACAGATCGTTCAACTAAAACTTACCATATATATCACATGTGAACCCACCATATTTGACAACAAAAGTAAACTAGAATAAGAAGATTCGACAGTAGTCACATCCAAACTTAAACAATAAACATTTACAAAAGACCAACGTTCCACACTACAGTAAGCACAGAGCACATAAATCAGTCATACTCTTTCCGATTCAAGTTCATGATACATAAAAAAATTGGAACATGCGAAGTCCTCAAATAAAGGCCAACAAAATGCATTAGTCGAATTATACAACAAAAGGCCTTTACATATTACACTGCAAATACGTACCATATAAAATACTTGAACTTAAAAAAACAGTGGAAAAAAAAGCTCCAACCAGCTCCAAAATTAAGCAAGTATATAACAAATACAACTACTTGTCAAACTTACAACTGATATTTTTACCTTACACTAGCACTGCCCACATAATAGCTAGAGATACACGTCTTAAACTTGCACATTTCTCCATTTCTTCTGACACTACCAGATAATTATAGTACACCTGCACCACTTCTACTTCCATAAACACTCGATAATACAATTTATACACCACTGCGAACTACTGATCTCTCAATATGATTACCAGCATCACACGCTAGTAAGTATAAATTACTATACTAAACAGTTTAATATTTGCATAATCAACACTAAGCATAGTATAAATGTTATTATTAACCCATCCAGATTATTTATTAACACTAAGAAACGTACACAACAACAAGCATTATATTATCATCACATTCAGATAGAAACACCAGTTAGTATAGTATAAATTCATAACCATTCCGATATATAAACATTTACAGTATATATCATATACTCAATAATATTATATATATATTATATATTTACTTGCGACATCTTATGGTGCAAAAAAATTTGCGGTGAGGCTTGTTTCCGATGCATCTTCCTTTCAGCACTTTCTTCTTATCCGTCTTTTGCCTTCTTTTATCTCTGCAAACTTTGAAGCACTCCTTGACATCCCTACAGTCTCCCGCGAATGTTCTGCTTTGCACTTCACAGGTGCCTTTTCTCGCATCTACAATATGGCAACATGTTGATAAATAAACTGGTACTAATCGCAATACAGTTAATGCAAGTGAACTTGGTTGCAATCGATTTATATGAAATGATTCCTCAAATGATATAGTATAGACTGGATATACTAGGTAAATGAAAACAACTTAATTGAATGGGTTTCAATTTAAAAAGAATTAGAACTTAGTTGCAATGGAAGCTTAACTTAAGTGATTATTTATGGAATGGATTCCTAGATAAAATTAACATGGATTGGAATGTGGTTAATGCAACATAAAGCAAATTAGGTTTGGTGAATAGCATAAATAGGAATCAAATGGAAATTTGATAAATTGGTTTAAAGTCAATTTAAAAAAAGTTTAAATTGAAGCTGGATAAAATGGATTTGCATATAATGAAAGTGAATAGTGAATGGAATTGTGATGACCCGCACTTTAACCTTCGAAAATCGGCATCCAATACATCACCCGTATTTGAATGCCGGTTATTCAAACGTCGGAGTCCGTATCGCTGGAGCTTATAACACATTAGATGAAAACAACACAGCGGAAACAAAATGATTTCGTTGATACATAACAAGGATTACAACATATTACAACAACAAGTGACCAACATCATCAGAGTCACATATATACAACACAACAGAGGAAAGGTAACATAACAGTGGCACATCAACATTGTCTTCCAAAAGAGGGAGAGAGAGCGAGAGTCCAACATACTGCGTCTTCGATTCCAAAACTCCAAAGCAAAAGCTCCAAAGCAAAATCTTCCAAACCAAAAATTTCCAAGTCTACATTGACTTAGCTCCAACCTACTGATAAACTGATTCTAGGCTGCCCATGTGGAAAATTATGGGCACCCAGAGCTTTGGAAGGGAACAATAAACTCTGAGTCAGTCATAGGACTAGTGTGAGCAAACATAAAACAGTTGTTTGAACAAAAGAAATAAAAAGAAATTTGTTCATGCTTTTGGAAAATGAAACTACCATAAGGTCTACCGCCGCACACACACAATGCAATCACATACTTGGGGGAGATTTCTCCTTATAGCTGTCAAACATACTTGATACGCGAAAATCCTTTTGATATTATTATTAGTGCATAGTGTGGAAAACATTTCGAAAGTATAATATTAATCTTAGCCAGCATACACATTTCGTAGTATGCCTACTATAGCTACCATGTTCAATAGCAGATTACCACCACATTCCATGGCAGGTTATACAACCAAAATCGTACAGGGCGCGTATTGTTTATTTGGATTTCCAACAAATGGTCAGGCTAAGGAACTTCCTATGCCACATGGGTATGCCTCTGGAGGGACACCTCGAGAACTTAACTGTATCTCTGCCCACACAAGGCCGGGTTACCTTTGTAACTAGGTAACTAACTGTCACGAGTATGCCATCCTTGGTCGTACCCAACCTTTATCGAGGTACCTCTATCACCAACAACCACATAAGAAAAATATCTGGGCTCCATACCAGAATACCACTTTTTATCTAGAAGGAAATGTACATACCCTAAGGGGCGCGCCCCTCATAACCTTGCTGCATCCTTCCTATTTCGACCATTTCCAGGGTGTGAGGTTCGATGAAGTCTCGTCCCACAAAGCTACGCTTTTCACAAAAACAATGCTTCGATCAACCAATGATCAGCACTTAGCATGCCACACTACCAAATTGGGAATATATCACTATTAACCATCAACTACATAACCTCTGAGCTCATACGTCTCAGAGAAGGGTGCTAAGCTAAGAGAATAAATTCTCCGCCCAAAAACAGAAATGTATTTTATAGAAACCAGCTTTATATCTCAAAGTGTAAGGTCAGACATACACCCATACAAGTCCATCCTGGGTTTGAATGAAATCGAAAGTACTTCAAAGAAGTCCTTGCAAATCCGGATATCCTCTAATCACGTCCGGACTCCCCATCACATAGCGAAATCTCTATACCGGAGCAACTCGGTGCAGAGACAATCGACAGGTAATCCTTTCGTTTTCGAAAATACCCGGTCTTCAATCACCGTCTTCAATTGCAATTCCATTCCGTCGTATCATTATTCAGAATGGGTTTTATGACATAAAGTCCTCTCCCGGCTAATCCGAATAATGAGCGCTTAACTTTAAAAACATATGGATCCATTTGGATCTTAGTTAAGTCATAGCCCTTATTTCCCAAAACCTTTCCTTTTGAATGGTTTAAAAAAAATTTCCATTTTTAATCTTTTAAATAAAAAGATTCACCCTTAAGATTCGATGTGGGTTTCGAATAACCATCTGGAATCCGACCCTCGGTCGCATCGAAATTCAAATGTCGTTTCAAAGGCCAAGTTGTTTAAGTAAACAATTGTAATTCAATTTAGAAGTTCACATTCACACAGTAATATATAACAGATATCATAGCACAATCCAAAACAATTCATATCATAGAGTATCATAAATTACATATCAGAGATATTCAAACAAACCAAGGCATTCAATTCAGGTTTATCAATCAGAAGCAAGATTAATTAATCCCATAATTAAAGTTAATTTAATTAACTCAAAATGAATCAATTACTTATGAATTCATTATCTAATCCTGCTTAATTATCATTAATTAATTACAAACCATTTGATATTAATAAATGAAATTAATTAATCAACCTTAATTATCCATCTTAATTAATTATCCTTAATTAATTAATTATCCTTTAATTAATCACATAAATAAATTAACCATAAGTTAATTACATAATTAATTAACCCTTAATTAATCACATTAACAAATTAACCCTTTAATTACTTATATTAAGTAATTATCATTTGATTAATTAACCTTTAATCATTAATCAATTATCCCTTAATCATAAATTAATTAACCATTAATTAATTAATTAACCTTTAATTAATCACATTAATTAACTATCCTTTAATTAACCACTTTAATTAATTAACCTTTAATTTCTTAATTATCCTTTAATTAATTACATTAAGTAATTAATCCTTTTAATAAATTACATTGAGTAATTATCCTTTTAATCACTTTCATTAAGTAATTATCCTTAATTACTTACATCAATTAATTATTCTTTAATTAAGTACATTAAGTAATTATTCTTTAATTACTAATTAATGATTCTCTAATCACTTCAGTCCTTTATTAATTTAAGATAATCCATTTATCTTAATTAACTACTTAATTACCATTTAGGTCTTATTAAATTAAAGCTTGAAATTAGTTTATACAAAATCATTTTAGATCTTCTTGATTAATTAAAGTTTAATATACTTTAAAAACTTGATTTAAAACTTGCTTTGCTTTTAAAACTTGAACATTTTCTTTTGCTTATGAAAATTTATTAGCTTACAAAAGAAAACCCGAGCCATACCACAGCATTACCGAGCCCAACCCATTATTTCCCCGAGCCAAGCCCCATGTATTTCTCGCATCATCTCGACTTCGAGCCAAACCTTCATTTTCCCGTGCCCATCCCCGAGCAACCCCCTTCTTCCCCAATCACAAAACAAACCCAGATACACATATACACGCGTGCACGTGCACCGATGTTCCGATCATCTCCGACCAACCACGCCGTCTTCAACAAGTCATCGACGATCCCCACGATCGCTCCAACCACCCAGTTCCGACAATTCGCCTCGAAATCGAATTTGAGATACTCGATCGCTTCCTGGCACCACTCGATCAACAAAAACCACCACACTCCGACGAACCCGACCATCGAAAACCATGCAACCCCGTCCAAAGCAACGTCACGAAACAACGCATCGATCCCCTTGGGTCCGATCGACTCTAGTTCGCCCATGAACATGCAATTACCTTAATTACAACGTCAATCAAAAACAGGCAGTTTAACCCTAGTTCGCCGACGTACGGCCACCATGGCCATCAATAATTTCTCCAAGCATTTTTCCGATGTTCCCCATCACCCCAGCTTTCACCATGATCAAACTCTTCACCCAAACCATCGTCGATCGCCAGTAATCGACGAATTAAACAAATTCGTTCATCTCTCAAAAATTCCCATCATTCCCAAGCTTAAAAATCGTGATTTTAACATCAAAAATCATCATTCTTCACCATGAATCTGTTTATATAATTTAAACACGAAATCTTGCTACTTGATTTTTTGATTTTAAATGATTTTCACTGTAATTTCCCATTTTTGAAATAAATATTCAACTTAAACACTTGAAATTATTTTTAAAACTTAGATCTTGATTATACAAACATATTTCATTTAAAGATCATCACCTAAATCTGTTTATATTTTGAGATATGAATTTTTGTGAGGAATTCTTGTGCTGTAGAACAACAAAGAGATGTATATGCATATGCATAGACATGTATCCAGTCCTATATGTATATACACAAACATGCAGGCATATTTTAACATCTATACAATCATTTTTCACTACAAACTTCAAGTATTTTCCACAAGCATCCGGATTTAAACAGATTTAGTTAGTTTACTCACCTAGAAAAGTTGAACAGAGGAACAGGTTTGTTTTTATGGTCTGATCTAGAACTTAATTAATTTTGAACTTTGATCTGCTACCTGATTTGATCTTGAACTACTTGTTGTTTTTGAGATGATGTTTTTTTTGATCTTGTTGAATCTGCTTTGATGTTGTTTGTTGAATCTATGCTTCAGTTTTGAAAATTGGAAAGGATTATTTTATTTGTTTTACTGGTTTTGAGTTAACAGGTTTTATATTTGATTTTCTTTTAGTTTGATTTTGAATGTGAAAAAGAAAATGAGAAGAGAGGGGTAGTGATATATATAGCCTTGATTTTATTTTATTTATTATTTTAAAAATGAAAATAAATGTGACATTTGTATTTTTGCATGTTAAACAAAGGCTACAAATGTTAAATTGCATGCTAAAATTGTTACACTTGTTTAATGCATGTATTCTATCTTATAAATGTTTTTATATTATTTACTTTTTAGTTTTATATATTTATCTATTATGTTTTTTAAATTAATTCATGTTTATATTAATATATGTATTATGTTTTATATCTTAAATATATACAAAATCCATGTATAATTAAAAAGTGTTCTAAACCTTTTATTAATTTAAGTATTATATATATACAAATTATACTTAGTTATGTTTTAAACCCTTATATATATATATATAAACAAACACGTATCTTCACAAATAATCCAAAAATTTATATTAATTACTAAATTAAATTTGGCTTAAAAACAGGATCGTTACAGGAATGCAAATAAATTGATTAAAATTCAATTTGAAATTGAATAAAGGTGAATTTATGCAAGTAAGACACATATAAATCAAATTGGAGTGAATATGAGTTTGGTTGTTGTAAATATAAATTTAATGTAATAAATTTGGTTGTAAATCATTTTGAATTGAATGAAATGATATATGGTCCTTGAGAAGGGATTAAATTAGTGTTGGAACCTTAAAATTGCTTTTCATATATGTTTGGCATGTCTGGGTTATGAAGTTTATGTGTTTAGCTAGTAAATAAATAAAATGTTATTAAATTTCATGTTTATGAAGAATTATGTGCTTATTTTGAGTAAGTACTGGTACAGGAAGCTGTTTGCGTAGATTTTGGGTTGCATAAATGCATATAAAATAAGTCGTTCACCTAATAACGCTAATATGAGGTACGCCTATGCAATAAAAAACAGAAATGATAATATATTGATATATATTTTGTTTTTCGACCATGTGGGTCGATGTATATGTTTTTACTTAGGTTGTCATATTGTAAAAGGCACTCCGTACAAAGGAGACTCTGTCAAAACATTTTGGAAATTTAGGGTGTTACAAAATTTTTGAAAATTTTTGGAAAATTTTTGTTAACTAAAGTTGATTTTTGAATCATATTAGAAATCAAGTGTTTGAGTTAGAAATGGAAGATAATCATTTCGGATAAAACTAAATGGTTAGAGAAGTGAATGTAGGATTGTAACTAAGTGGGTTTTAGAAACGTTAATGAGTTTGGAAGCATTTTTCCTACCTTAGCAATTTCGAGGACGAAATTTATATAAAGGGGGAGGAATGTAACGACTCGGAATTTTGGTCGTTTGATTTTGAACATTTAATTTATTTTAAATGTTGAATTTGAATTATTAATTGATTTTGAATATGGAGATTTGGTGGAATTAGTTAAATGGGTTAAAATTTCAAATATAGTAATTAATTGTGTTTGGTAAATATAAATTTAATATTGGAAATAGGGAGAATTTGTGAGTCTGGAAGTAATTGGACATGGAAATGATGCCTAAAATTTATTTAAATTCTTTTTGGATTAGAATTGTAATATGGACTTTCGAATGGGATTTAAAAGTCGATAAATGTAAAATTGGGAATTTATATATTAATTTAATGGTGAAATTTAATATCTGGTAATAGTGTAAATAATTGAATTTTGATTTAATATGAATCAGAATGATTTCTAATGTGAATATAAATTCTATGTGATTTATAATGGAGTTAGTAAGTATTTAAAAATTGAAAATTTAAATGATTTCGATGATTTTGAAAATCGCCCGATTTAATCGACGCGTTAAAATAGCTTTCCAAGGCACAGTCTCAGAATTCGATGAAACCAGTTCCATTAGATCTATAATAGTATATTATTATCGGATTTTAAATTTCGTAGCGTTTGGAGTTACCATTTGGTCGTACGGAATAGAAACGCGTTGAACTAAATATCGAAAATTTAATATTTAAATTTGATTCAAAAAGCTATCTTCCACATATGATCGAATTAGGCTCCGAAACATGGGCCACTGTGTTCGAAATAGGGGTAAAACATTACAAACGCGAGGCGGCACGGATCGTTTGGTTTTCTTTTGAAAAAGCATGTTAATTGTGAAAATAAGAATAAAATATTACCTGCATGCATATATATATATATATATGCACGCAATAGTTAAACACTAGCTTATTCTCACGTAACTGCCATTATTAGTTTAATGGCTGAAAAACAATCAATTTATTCCCTTAATCTCTCTCAATCCATCAATTTTTAGCAGAAATCATCAACTAGGAAATTGTAGAGCGTCGTGAGATCTAGAAATCCATACGGTGATGACCGGATTTAGTGGAGCGTGGTGGCTTAATTTTTGCCGCATTCAACCGACGTTCATGCACATGATTCAAGATGATGGCGGCCTTAGGGGGTTGCGCGCGTAGGCCGGGGTGCGTGGCGACTTGCTCTTCGACGGGGCTTTGCTTGATCGGGTTCTAGGGTCGTGTGGAGGGAGCGGTTTTTGGTCAAAGCGGCGATGTGGTGGGTTAATTTAGCCTGGGAGTGAGTGGGAGGGAAGAAGAGAAAGACGCGGCCCAGATTTGCAATTTCAAAATCGAACGGCCACGATTTTTTTCCATAAAAAAAGAAATTTATTTTTATAAATTATATTCAAAACTTTGAAATTGCATATCTTTCCCTTACACGGTCGAAATCAGATGAAACAAATGGCGCCAGAATCGCACCGACGAGTACTACATGCTGGAATAGAATTAGAGGCGATTGGAGCTAGTGCAAATTTATGTTAAATCGAACGTGTTCGGTTTAATTTAAAATTTGAGCGTTGGCAAATTAAAATCAAGGTGAGTTAATCTCACTCAATTTTGGACTGCTGGCTTTAATTTCAATAGTTAAAATTAATAAATGGTTGATTGGTTAAATTGATGCATTTTTATCAGTTGGATGTGATATTATGTATATAGTAGTGTGTGTGTGTGTGTATTGGAGTGATTGATATTCCTACATATATATAGTGGATGAGACCCTATGCGCCCCGCAAAATAGCGGATGACCCTATATACCGTGATATTCCGCCTCGAAGTGGAATTGGTATTTTTATGTTGTGCTTACATCTGTGGATGTAGGGAAACAGGTTGGAGTGATCTAACTGGATTCCTCAAAAATGTTGAATTAAATTTCATATTTATTTATATATGTTTTGTCTTGACAATTTGTGATAGATTATTGTGTGATCTGAAATGTTTGGATGTTATGGCAGTTAACCTGGATTTTTGGGTATTTTTAAATACCAATAAAATATGGTTTTTGTATTGGTGAAGAGTTGTAAACAAGGATTTTGAAGTAAATATCTATATAGAGTTTTGGGTAAATATATTGGATAAAATAAATGGTTTTGAAATTGTAATGTAACTATTTCGGGATATTATGAACAAGGATTTTGGAATAAAGTTTATAAAAGGATTTTTATAATAAATGCTTAAGTAACACTTGTTTTAAATAAAGGAGGTTTTTAAATAGAGATTTTTAATAGATTGGAAAGATAGAAGTGAATTTGCAAATAAGTATAAAATTTGTTATATTGGTATAAAATTTGTTATACTGGACTCAAGTAAAATTTCCAAAATTTACGAAGTGAAATTGAAATCAAGAAAATTGGAATCATTTTAAAAAGGAGAATTTTTAATTATTAATACGGAAGTTTTAAAAGTGTTAAAAATATTCTAGAAATTAGTTATTTAATTATTTTAAATTTTTAAAAGTATATTTAATTTTTAATTAGTCACTTTATAATGATTATTAAAGATTTATTATTATTTAAGAACTAATCGGCACTTTTGTTTTTAAAAGATAATTATTAAATATTAATATGGCTTTGTATAATAACTTTTATTTAGGTTTATTTGCCTAGATTAAACTTGAAATTTATTTTAGAATTTACAAGCATTATTTTGAGATAATTTTTAAAATAAAGTCTTTGGGAAGAAATGGTATATTCGCGTGGCGTAAATCGGAGGTAGTGAGTGCCTGCATTTAAGTTTTGGATTTCTCTGGGATAGAGATGTAACCATTGAGCTGTGATCCACAGTTTTATACCATAGTGGTACTTTCCACATTATTTTAAAAGGGCTTTCAAATATTTTTAAAAAGGATACTTTGTGAATATACTCAATTCGATAAGATAAGTACGAACTTTGGATAAAGAGATCTAATTTATTTCAAATTTAATTTAAATAAGACTTGGTGTTTTTCAACGAAAATGAAGTATTCGGTTGAATTGATTGTTTATTTGATAGTTAAATAACCGACTATCAAATCTGGACCTAAATATAACTTTGGGAATATTTGGAAGAAGTATGGGAATTATATGGTACAATTACTATTCGAGGTGCTATACTGTACATATAAACTCGTTTCGTTCTTCTAGGACGATGATAAGGAAATTTGTCCACTAACAGTTAGGAGGTGATCTCCAATCTTACTTCGTCTGTTTACTTTCTAGAGAACCGGGGTTGAGTTTACCAGGAAATAGCGAACATTGTTTCGAATAGACCGGGATCAAATTTGTTATTCGAAAATCACTTCGATCCAACGAGTATGTTTTTGAAATGAAGACAAGAGCATAGAGTCGAAGATGGAGCAGTGAAGTGCAAGGGCTAATCACTACTAATCCTGAGGGTGATTCCAAAATGGATGTAGTAGGAATAGTGCCTTCGGTTCTGTTCGGACCCGGAACGAACTTGTATGGATGAATGCCATCAGTACATTGTCATTAGAGGACAATGAGCATTCTAAGTGAATATTTCTAAAAATGTAATCGTAGCCTCTCGCCCCATCAACCGAGAATGACTAAAAAGCAGGGGAGATGCAGCAAGTCTAACTGGGTAGCACCCAAGTAGGGTATGTTTATCACCTTTCTAGATAACCTCGGATATTATTACTACGATTATGGGAGGAACTCAGAAAAGGGTGGGAACACCCGGGGTGATAGCATATTCGGTCTATCCATGCCAGAGATCCCGGCATGGTCCTCGTTACGCTATTCTAGATGCGTGCTGTGAAAGGTGATACACCAATTCCTAGTCATTCAAATGGAATCCATTCTCCAATAAGCACCGTACGGTTTTGATTGTGCCCAACTATGCTGAAACGTGAGATGCAAGCATTTCAGCTATTTGAATAAGTACTTGTACTTAGGTAGTATTTTAATATCAGAGGATTTTGATTTGAAATGTTTTGGTTATCGTAAGGTAAAAACCGGTTGTGTTTATTTATGGTATGGTATTACAAGATACTTTTGATTTCAAAGGATTTTGATAAAGTTAATAATTCAAATTGAGTATGTTTTCTCACGCTGGTATTCCAGACTGACTCGGGTGTTATTTTATTATAATGCTCGAGCCAGACCGAGTATTGTAGGTTCAGGTTAGGATGTTATGGAGCTCAGGAGACGAGCTAGAGACCGAGACGTATTCTCGTATTTGACTTTATTCTACTGCAGTGTTTTGTTGAAATTACCAGCAAATTGTGAGGATAGAGTGTTATAACTGTCCAGGCTGGTAAATATTGATTTGTGTAATCTGATGTGAAACATGTATATTACAGTCTTTCCGGCACTCGATCGTTTGGCATGTTATACAATGAGCCTATTTACGTTGATTTTCGAGGGTGGAGAAGGGCGGGTCGTTACAGTATCACTTTATATAAAACGGTAAATAAATATTTATACCAAAACTACTCCTATCTTATTTTTAAAACCATATCCTTTTATTTAAAACACTGACTTATTTTTAAGATTTTAAAAAATTTCATTCACAGATCAAAATCTATTTTTAAAATATTTTATGAACCCATCAATTTATAATCTCTCAAAATCATACTTTTTATTCACTTTAAATAAATTCAGTCTATAAAAATTCAAGACACTTACTAAACACATATAATTTCTAAAATCATTTTGAAATCCCTTTTAAATCAAAATTATAATTTTTATAGTATTTTAGAATACCAAAAATAAGTCCCAGTGCTACTAAAATACTAAATAAGCAAAATCATACGCATGTCATCAAATATGGCATCCAACAAGTCATATATCACAGTATATATGAAAAGTAAAATCAACTGTGTGAGGAAACCAGTTGGGTCCCTCAAACCTGTCCCGATGCATCACTTATAATATATAATCATGAAATATAAATTAACCGCTTCGAGGTAGGATCGTATACTAAGGGTTATCCACCCAAGATATAAAATAATAAATCATCCAAATAGTCAATAATAATCGGTAATAAAATAGTGGAAATTAGGGAGACATCCCTATCATACTTTCATATTATAAAGCGGATCCCTGTCAAAGTTTCATTGTAAATCCGGTCCCTATTTTCTAGAAACAAAGAAAAATTATTGCTGAAATGTCAGCAACTTTTATAAATAAGTGATGATATTTCAGCAACTTTCCCTGTCAAAGTTTCATTGTAAATCCGGTCTTTATTTTCTAGAAACAGAGAAAAATTATTACTGAAATGTCAGCAACTTTTATAAATAAGTGCTGATATTTCAGCAACTTTCATACACTGTGTTCACAGTGTACATAAATGTTGCTGAAATGTCAGCAACTTTTATAAATAAGTGATGATATTTCAACAACTTTCATACACTATGTTTGTAACGAACCGATATTTTGGACCATTCGCATCCATTATAAGTGTATAGGTAGACACTCATGCCGGAGTTGAATTGCTCAAAATACCGCGTTGTTAATTTAAATTTGGCAAAACTGAACATATACAGTAAATAAATAATCACAGATCACAGACACAGAGTAATAATTGCAGCGGAAATAAAAGAGATAGTAGTTCATGAAGCTACTATATGAATATATAAAATACATCAGAGTTAAACCAGATACAACGGAAGAGTAATATGATACATCAGATACAAATCAGAATACATCACTGGAATCATCGAATACTGAAAGCAGAACAGATGGCTGGATCTTCAAGCAAAGCTCCAACTTCAAAGGTGAGTCTCGAATACTGGTACACTCAGTCTTACCCGAGCGTAAAGTAAAACACAAAACACTCGAGTCAGGATTAACATTCTTATATTAATAAATCCAACTCAAGTGAAATAGCAATTGAAATACAAGTAACTCAAAGGATGTTTAGAATAACCATCCTTTAAGGATCCGTTAAACTATCTACTAGGTAGTAATGTACGCTAAGTAGATAATGTCTATCAGTAATATAAGAAGATATCAAAATAGCATTAAGTCATGGCCCATTCCACCCTTAACACATTTTTATTCCCAAAAGCATATACAAGACCGTAGTTTCCCCAAAACCGGAAGTCACCAGAGGGCAATCCATATACTAAAGGTACAAATCAAAATCGTAGTGGTCGCGAATAAATGGAATACAAGTATGACAAGGCACATGAGGCAATACCCAAGGTAGTGATACTACCGTTCGCCTGATCCGGACTGGTGAGAACGCAACGCCGCAGCGCCCGCAACACCGTGAAACAACACTCCCAAAATCAAGGGTGCACCAATCGACAACAAGTAATAAGTAGTTCGAAGAAGTGTGTCCACTTGAGGTAGCTAATCCTCCATTGGCCCGGCACAGCTCCTGTTTTAGTCATTTCCAATTTGACACAAGTGTCAAGGCTATCCATTATCGTTCACTTTCTTCAATCATCGCGTACATCATTCCAACCACTTCATTCTGGATCAACACTCCGCGTATAGTTATTAAAGTGGTTTCGATTCAGATAGAGAGTATATCCATTACCGATCCCGGTCTCTTTAATAACTTTCGTAATTATTACACCGATTGGTCGTTTATATATTTCAAAAACTAAATCAATTTCAATTTCAATTTCAATTTCAATTCGTAAACCAACATTTCATTTGTCTTTCGAAACCAATTTCCAAAATTTACGTTTCAAAACTTCAATTTACCATTTCAAAATCTTATAATTCAAATTCAATTTCTATTTAAAACAATTCAATTATTGATTCAAATTCGTATATCAGTTTCATTCCGAAATCATTTAAATAAATTTTATTTAACATTCAAATCAATTTAAACTCATTTATCGATTTCATTCAATATTCATTAAGTTACTTTATCATTCAAAACAATTTCTATTAAATTTCCAATTCATTAAATCAATTCTTAAGTTCAACTTCATTAAATCAAAACTTACAATTTTGAATTAAACTAAATTCGTCAAATCAATTCTTTCAATTACAAGTCTTACATTATTCCAAAAATATCACATTTTCATTTCTTGTTAAAGAAATTCAATTTCACTTATTTACTTTCTTAAATAATTTTCCAAACTTAATTAATAAAGAACTCAATTTCAATTATTTACGAAGTAAAATTCACTTATTCAAAAGTTCAATTTCGCTTATTAAAGAATTCAATTCAATTTAATCATTAAATAATTCAATCTTATTTAATTATTAAATAATTCAAAACTTAATTATTAAAAATTTCAAAGTTTAATAATTTCAAACTTAATTATAGTTTCAAACTTAATTATTAAATCATTTCAAAGTTTAATAATTCCAAACTTAATTGTAGTCATTTCTCAAATTAAACAACATTCTTTCATCAATTACATTGTTAATATTTTGTTTCAGATTATTAAATATTAACATTTTCCTTTCATTAAAATTTAAATTTAATTTCAACTTCATTTCAAAACCATATTATTTATTCAAATAAAATCTTCGTTTATTTTGAAATCAAATTATTTGACCAATCGGGTTTTATTTAATTTCCTATCCTAGGTCAAAGTTCAATTTGGGTATTTATCATTTCAACCCGATTCCAATTCAATTCAAAATCAAAACATAGCAAAGGGAACTTGCAGTGTGATAACAGGGATGGTGTCAAAGTAAATAAACAAGCAATAACAATAATCAATATCAATCCAATAATCAATTTAGATAATCCCGAAATAACCGTATTAATTCGCATTGTTATTTGTACGAATTAATATAATTATTTCTAGAATCTACACTATCATTTCATGTAGATTAAAGATTATTACATTACGGTTTTCACTTGTCATTTATTTACAATTTCATACATCATCAATTTAACAACATACATTCAGTGGTTCAAAGTGTAATTAAACAAATCCTACGTGTCAATAAATTTTAACAGTTAAAGGGGTCATATTATACAAATGTCATTTAATCAATTTAACACATATATCAAATCTAACTATCCTACGTCAATTTCAATTTCAAATTATTCACTTACATCATTAACAATTTAACGTCCAATATAAACATCAAACAATCAATCATTTAACAATCAAACTGGATTATCATTGCATACATAACAGATAATGGTGTCAGATGTCACAGGTGAACTGATACAGGTAATAACAGTGTAAATATCAAATAGCAGCATATTTCAATTGTCGTTTCAATTGAAATCAAATTTAATAAATAAAAGAACGTTAATCGTGAGTGAGTGCTCACCTTTCGAGGCTAGAGAGGTTTGATAATGGACTGAATTGCAAACTCGAGTAACGAATTCCAAAGCAAGTTAGATTGGCGCGAATTCGACGATCAAAGCTGATAATAGGGATCGATGAACGAATTAGAACTGAGTCGACGAAGATAATTGGTATAATGAACTGATATATATATATATATGGTTTTTCAAAATCATGGTTTTAGATCTTAAACACATATATATAAATAAATACATACCTTTATTATTAAAAATGCAAAATACTTGCATACTTGTTATGTCTTTAACATTTATTTTTGAAACAAATTTAAACAACTTGCTTAATTTTAATACATATAAAATTACATAAAATGTACTATATATATACATATATATATACTTTTAAACCAAAGCTTAACAGACCTGTTCTAAGTATAAGCTTATATACCCTATTACATATATTATTCTACCTATAAATTCATATATAGTTAATATAACTTACATTATTAAAACGTGTATACTGTACAACGTATCAAGTATGAGTTTATATAATAATAATATATAACGCTTGTATAATACAACCTTTAAAAAGAAATGACTGGTATAAAAATCAACTCATAACAAACTTATATAGAATTGTACAATCCTGTACATATATTAACCTATGAATAATAAGTAGCAGAACCTGGTATACCAATATATTATTACATATCATGCTAGCATACTTTATACAACAGATATAGCTATATAAACTAACAGATGTAAACTGGCATAAAATAATTAATCTGGGTAACTTATAATGTTAAAAATACATACCTGTATGAAATTTACAAAGTAAGCTATCTGATTATAAAACTTGTATAAATTAACATACGTATTGTATAAAAAGAAAAGCAAATGCCAGGTTCCAATGTGAATACAACTATATATGATAATAATTTATAAACCAAATCCATAAGCCATTGTATATAACTAACAGACAATACTAAAGTAAACCCAAAATGTATTCGAATCCACATATTCTTCTTTTATAAAATATATATACTGCACCCAAAATAGTATACAAACTATGTATATATATCACTTATGTAAATACAACTTAAAAGGTTTTGTTTACCATAAATAATATAGAGGAGAGGTACACATTCGACGCTAGGACGCCAGGCAGGCTGCGAAGCACTGATGTATGGAGGAGGTAGGCGGAGCCGGCTGCAGATCTGGTCGAGGCTGTGTGGGTGGCTACGTGGCAGTGGGTGTAGGAGGGTTTGGCTACTGGGTGTGGATGTGAAGGGGCGGTGGAAGGTTGGAGGCTGAGTTTGGTGGAAGCAAGAGGGGTCGGCTGGCCTGGGTGTGGTGGCCGAGAAGGTGAAGGCGGAGGTGGCCCGGTTTGGGTGGTGCGTGACAAGAGGGAGAGGGAGGCAGTGGTTAAGGGTGGCGGAGCTAGCTCGCCAGGGTGGTTGCTGCTTCGACGAGGGCGGAGCATGGGAATGAGGTGGAGTCGGGATGGTCGCATGGGTGTGAGGCTCGGTGAAAGGCAGCCTCGCCTGGGTGGAAGTGGAAGGGAAGGAGGCAAGTTCTGTAAAGAAGGGGAGGATTTAAAACCAGATGGTGGGAAGAGACCTGGAAGTTGAAGTTGTTTTATATTTCTTCTTTTTTTTTAAATGAACGAGAGGAACAATGATATCAAGAAAATGAAGCAACACATGGATTTTATTGGAAAGCGGAAATATTTAATGCAAATAAACATTTGCCTTCAATCGGTGGAGAAATGAAACGGTAAGAGGAAACCAAAAGGCAAGAAGTGGTTACCGATATGAAATCGTTCTTCCGGTTTTCCGACGTGTACCGGGCACCGAAACAAAGGCATGAATATACTATATCGATCGGTACGACGAGACGATCAAAACGGTGCACATATATCAGTCGTTTGATTTGATTATCAAAATTCGAAAATTTCTACTAGCGGAAAAACGCGAGAAAAACACTGAAAAATAAGATCGACGGAGCCAAAGATGTCCGAATTTGGAAAAATGACAAACTGACATCTTGCTCAGAAGATGGTTTAGAATTTTTCTATGTAAAAATATTTAGGTTTCGGAAACATTTTATTTTCATCACTTTTTAACTGATTAAATTGAAGTAAATTTACGCACGAAATAAACTTTCATATTTTCGGACGAAAATTTACCAGTTGTTATGTTTAATTAGACGCATTACAAATATCAAATTTTTATTTCAAAATTTTATCGTTTAAAATTTCAACAAAATTTCAACTAATTATGTTATTAAAACAGTTGAAATTTTACGGGTCGTTACACTCTCCCCCACTCAAAACTTTTCGTCCCCGAAAAGGAACGAGGTAGGAGAATAGAAACAACCAGAAGAAAAACAGATTTGAATACAAAATAACAATTAATTTAAACCATATAAATTCAAATTTAAATTAATTGATATTTAATAATTGATTTAATCCATTTGATTTCACTAAAATCAATCTCAACTATTTCTAAATTCATTATCTTATTATCCCATTTCTTAAATTTACAATTTCCAAAACCATAAATTTGAATAGTCTTTTATTATAATCATATTTCTTCAACAATTTTAAATTCTTCTTTGTTCTAAATTACTGTTAAATTTATTCTACTTAATATATCTACTCACATATATTTAACCCATATAAATTAATTTAAAACATAAAAGTTTCGATTTAAATTAATTTACATCTATCACTTTCTTTTAAATTCAAGGTATTTTCATATGTTGATCAAATTTCAATTTATTAATTCTTTCAAAACAAATTTATTAATTCTTTCAAAACAAATTTATTTCATTATTAACTGAGTTTACTTATTATCCTATCTAACTCTATTAACATCTTTATAATCAAAATTTAGTGTATAACATTTATTATAAACACTCAAATTTTATTTATAAATTTAATTTATATTATATATTATCCAATTACATATTCAACTTCTGAATGATTTTGGTAAGTTGTATTAGAATGTAGTTGAACAATATACAAATAAAATTTTCCAAATTCAATTATTCAAGTTTAAATATTTATTCCAAATTTTGGTTTTATTTATAATTAAAATCATCCTTTAACAAAATTTAAGAATTAGATTTCCGATTAACCTTAAACAATTTAGAGATATATATAATATATTTATATCAAACCAAATTAAATTTTAAAATAAGATACCTATATATATGTAAATCAAAATATACTGAAGAAATTCAAATCAAAATATATTTATTTATTTTTTTTCAAATCAAAACCATAGCAAAGCTACAGAATAGTATCTCCACTTCGAAACTCGAAAATGAATGTCGATGATGCGGCCGCCATCACCGGATTATTTTCCAGCGACAAAGAGAAGAGCACTGATTTCAATATTTTTAAAAATCCTTTGAAACGATTTCTATTCAAAAATACTTCCAATAATATATACTTTAAAATTTTAAAACCAAAGTTCGAAATCACCGGAAACTAAATTCTCATATTTCTGAATTAAATTCATTTCAAATTCCAAATCAATTTATAAACCGTATTTATACATTTATTTAGAACAATAAATGATAATCAAATATTATCATTTCAAACAAGCAATTTAATTTACCTATTAAATTCCCGAAAATTTTTACTTATATTTTCACAATATAATCAAACAAATTTATTTCATTTTCCAAATTTGAAAATAGTATTGTGTCAGTTTGCTCTGTTCAAGTGTTTTGGAAATCCTATCGATAGCGTTGATCAGACGAATCGATCGGAAACCCAAATCAACATCAACAACTCAAACAACACAATATATAAAACATTTTAAATATTAATTTACAAATACACTTCCTCGCTCGACTATATAAGAATAGATTTCAAAGAAAAGATAGAGATTCAAATTTGATGGACTCAAATCAAAGAGAATTTTGATTCGAAAAGTAAGTTTGAAACAGAAGATAAGATAATTCAATTTCCACAATCGGGGATGGAGGAGTTTATTTAATTCACGGGAACCTTAACCGGGTCGTCCGTAACTTCAAGAATAAGGTCGATGCTGAATTCCAACGTAAATCAACACTCGATCTCAAGAGATGGAATTCAGGTATAGCAGGGAATAGATATCATCGTAAACCGAGGATACAGAAATCTCCGGTAAATCGATGCCTATTATAAAGGAGTTTACTCCTTTACGAATCATTCTAAGATTGTCGAGACCGCCGATCTATTATAGATAACATACAGAATGGAGTTACGGGGTGCTCCATGATTGAAAGAAGACGAATAGTGAAGGACACGAATGAATTTCGGAACTGAGGGAACGTTCCAAAATTCAAAGAAATCGAGTCGAAAGGAAGAGATTGAAACTCGAATGAGAGTGATTATGTAAATACATTTACCCTATATGTTAAGTTTTGCCTAGAGCTACCAAAGCTCTGATACCAACTGTAACGACCCGATATTTTGGACCATTCGCATCCATTATAAGTGTATAGGTAGACACTCATGCCGGAGTTGAATTGCTCAAAATACCGCGTTGTTAATTTAAATTTGGCAAAACTGAACATATACAGTAAATAAATAATCACAGATCACAGACACAGAGTAATAATTGCAGCGGAAATAAAAGAGATAGTAGTTCATGAAGCTACTATATGAATATATAAAATACATCAGAGTTAAACCAGATAAAACGGAAGAGTAATATGATACATCAGATACAAATCAGAATACATCACTGGGATCATCGAATACTGAAAGCAGAACAGATGGCTGGATCTTCAAGCAAAGCTCCAACTTCAAAGGTGAGTCTCGAATACTGGTACACTCAGTCTGACCCGAGCGTAAAGCAAAACACAAAACACTCGAGTCAGGATTAACATTCTTATATTAATAAATCCAACTCAAGTGAAATAGCAATTGAAATACAAGTAACTCAAAGGATGTTTGGAATAACCATCCTTTAAGGATCCGTTAAACTATCTACTAGGTAGTAATGTACGCTAAGTAGATAATGTCTATCAGTAATATAAGAAGATATCAAAATAGCGTTAAGTCATGGCCCATTCCACCCTTAACACATTTTTATTCCCAAAAGCATATACAAGACCGTAGTTTCCCAAAAACCGGAAGTCACCAGAGGGCAATCCATATACTAAAGGTACAAATCAAAATCGTAGTGGTCGTGAATAAATGGAATACAAGTATGACAAGGCACATGAGGCAATACCCAAGGTAGTGATACTACCGTTCGCCTGATCCGGACTGGTGAGAACGCAACGCCGCAGCGCCCGCAACACCGTGAAATAACACTCCCAAAATCAAGGGTGCACCAATCGACAACAAGTAATAAGTAGTTCGAAGAAGTGTGTCCACTTGAGGTAGCTAATCCTCCATTGGCCCGACACAGCTCCTGTTTTAGTCGTTTCCAATTTGACACAAGTGTCAAGGCTATCCATTATCGTTCACTTTCTTCAATCATCGCGTACATCATTCCAACCACTTCATTCTGGATCAACACTCCGCGTATAGTTATTAAAGTGGTTTCGGTTCAGATAGAGAGTATATCCATTACCGATCCCGGTCTCTTTAATAACTTTCGTAATTATTACACCGATTGGTCGTTTATATATTTCAAAAACCAAATCAATTTCAATTTCAATTTCAATTCGTAAACCAACATTTCATTTGTCTTTCGAAACCAATTTCCAAAATTTACGTTTCAAAACTTCAATTTACCATTTCAAAATCTTATAATTCAAATTCAATTTCTATTTAAAACAATTCAATTATTGATTCAAATTCGTATATCAGTTTCATTCCGAAATCATTTAAATAAATTTTATTTAACATTCAAATCAATTTAAACTCATTTATCGATTTCATTCAATATTCATTAAGTTACTCTATCATTCAAAACAATTTCTATTAAATTTCCAATTCATTAAATCAATTCTTAAGTTCAACTTCATTAAATCAAAACTTACAATTTTGAATTAAACTAAATTCGTCAAATCAATTCTTTCAATTACAAGTCTTACATTAATTCCAAAAATATCACATTTTCATTTCTTGTTAAAGAAATTCAATTTCACTTATTTACTTTCTTAAATAATTTTCCAAACTTAATTAATAAAGAACTCAATTTCAATTATTTACGAAGTAAAATTCACTTATTCAAAAGTTCAATTTCGCTTATTAAAGAATTCAATTCAATTTAATCATTAAATAATTCAATCTTATTTAATTATTAAATAATTCAAAACTTAATTATTAAAAATTTCAAAGTTTAATAATTTCAAACTTAATTATAATTTCAAACTTAATTATTAAATCATTTCAAAGTTTAATAATTCCAAACTTAATTATAGTCATTTCTCAAATTAAACAACATTCTTTCATCAATTACATTGTTAATATTTTGTTTTAGATTATTAAATATTAACATTTTCCTTTCATTAAAATTTAAATTTAATTTCAACTTCATTTCAAAACCATATTATTTATTCAAATAAAATCTTCGTTTATTTTTAAATCAAATTATTTGACCAATCGGATTTTATTTAATTTCCTATCCTAGGTCAAAGTTCAATTTGGGTATTTATCATTTCAACCCGATTCCAATTCAATTCAAAATCAAAACATAGCAAAGGGAACTTGCAGTGTGATAACAGGGATGGTGTCAAAGTAAATAAACAAGCAATAACAATAATCAATATCAATCCAATAATCAATTTAGATAATCCCGAAATAACCGTATTAATTCGCATTGTTATTTGTATGAATTAATATAATTATTTCTAGAATCTACACTATCATTTCGTGTAGATTAAAGATTATTACATTACGGTTTTCACTTGTCATTTATTTACAATTTCATACATCATCAATTTAACAACATACATTCAGTGGTTCAAAGTGTAATTAAACAAATCCTACGTGTCAATAAATTTTAACAGTTAAAGGGGTCATATTATACAAATGTCATTTAATCAATTTAACACATATATCAAATCTAACTATCCTACGTCAATTTCAATTTCAAATTATTCACTTACATCATTAACAATTTAACGTCCAATATAAACATCAAACAATCAATCATTTAACAATCAAACTGGATTATCATTGCATACATAACAGATAATGGTGTCAGATGTCACAGGTGAACTGATACAGGTAATAACAGTGTAAATATCAAATAGCAGCATATTTCAATTGTCGTTTCAATTGAAATCAAATTTAATAAATAAAAGAACGTTAATCGTGAGTGAGTGCTCACCTTTCGAGGCTAGAGAGGTTTGATAATGGACTGAATTGCAAACTCGAGTAACGAATTCCAAAGCAAGTTAGATTGGCGCGAATTCGACGATCAAAGCTGATAATAGGGATCGATGAACGAATTAGAACTGAGTCGACGAAGATAATTGGTATAATGAACTGATATATATATATGGTTTTTCAAAATCATGGTTTTAGATCTTAAACACATATATATAAATAAATACATACCTTTATTATTAAAAATGCAAAATACTTGCATACTTGTTATGTCTTTAACATTTATTTTTGAAACAAATTTAAACAACTTGCTTAATTTTAATACATATAAAATTACATAAAATGTACTATATATATACATATATATATATACTTTTAAACCAAAGCTTAACAGACCTGTTCTAAGTATAAGCTTATATACCCTATTACATATATTATTCTACCTATAAATTCATATATAGTTAATATAACTTACATTATTAAAACGTGTATACTGTACAACGTATCAAGTATGAGTTTATATAATAATAATATATAACGCTTGTATAATACAACCTTTAAAACAAAATGACTGGTATAAAAATCAACTCATAACAAACTTATATAGAATTGTACAACCCTGTACATATATTAACCTATGAATAATAAGTAGCAGAACCTGGTATACCAATATATTATTACATATCATGCTAGCATACTTTATACAACAGATATAGCTATATAAACTAACAGATGTAAACTGGCATAAAATAATTAATCTGGGTAACTTATAATGTTAAAAATACATACCTGTATGAAATTTACAAAGTAAGCTATCTGATTATAAAACTTGTATAAATTAATATACGTATTGTATAAAAAGAAAAGCAAATGCCAGGTTCCAATGTGAATACAACTATATATGATAATAATTTATAAACCAAATCCATAAGCCATTGTATATAACTAACAGACAATACTAAAGTAAACCCAAAATGTATTCGAATCCACATATTCTTCTTTTATAAAATATATATACTACACCCAAAATAGTATACAAACTATGTATATATATCACTTATGTAAATACAACTTAAAAGGTTTTGTTTACCATAAATAATATAGAGGAGAGGTACACGTTCGACGCTAGGACGCCAGGCAGGCTGCGAAGCACTGATGTATGGAGGAGGTAGGCGGAGCCGGCTGTAGATCTGGTCGAGGCTGTGTGGGTGGCTACGTGGCAGTGGGTGTAGGAGGGTTTGGCTACTGGGTGTGGATGTGAAGGGGCGGTGGAAGGTTGGAGGCTGAGTTTGGTGGAAGCAAGAGGGGTCGGCTGGCCTGGGTGTGGTGGCCGAGAAGGTGAAGGCGGAGGTGGCCCGGTTTGGGTGGTGCGTGACAAGAGGGAGAGGGAGGCAGTGGTTAGGGGTGGCGGAGCTAGCTCACCAGGGTGGTTGCTGCTTCGACGAGGGCGGAGCATGGGAAGGAGGTGGAGTCGGGATGGTCGCATGGGTGTGAGGCTCGGTGAAAGGCAGCCTCGCCTGGGTGGAAGTGGAAGGGAAGGAGGCAAGTTCTGTAAAGAAGGGGAGGATTGAAAACCAGATGGTGGGAAGAGACCTGGAAGTTGAAGTTGTTTTATATTTCTTCTTTTTTTTTAAATGAAAGAGAGGAACAATGATATCAAGAAAATGAAGCAACGCATGGATTTTATTGGAAAGCAGAAATATTTAATGCAAATAAACATTTGCCTTCAATCGGTGGAGAAATGAAACGGTAAGAGGAAACCAAAAGGCAAGAAGTGGTTACCAATATGAAATCGTTCTTCCGGTTTTCCGACGTGTACCGGGCACCGAAACAAAGGCATGAATATACTATATCGATCGGTACGACGAGACGATCAAAACGGTGCACAGATATCAGTGGTTTGATTTGATTATCAAAATTCGAAAATTTCTACTGGCGGAAAAACGCGAGAAAAACGCTGAAAAATAAGATCGACGGAGCTAAAGATGTCCGAATTTGGAAAAACGACAAACTGACATCTTGCTCAGAAGATGGTTTAGAATTTTTCTATGTAAAAATATTTAGGTTTCGGAAACATTTTATTTTCATCGCTTTTTAACTGATTAAATTGAAGTAAATTTACGCGCGAAATAAACTTTCATATTTTCGGACGAAAATTTACCAGTTGCTATGTTTAATTAGACGCATTACAAATATCAAATTTTTATTTCAAAATTTTATCGTTTAAAATTTCAACAAAATTTCAACTAATTATGTTATTAAAACAGTTGAAATTTTACGGGTCGTTACAATGTTCATAGTGTACAGAAAAGTTGCGGAAATGTCAACAACTTTTATGAAAAGTTGCATCATGCTCTGCAATAATCATGAAAAAAAACAGGGTCCAAATTTACACTGAAATTTAGTGAAGGACTTTTCGTGTATTTTGAACCTTAATAAGGACCTGTGCCAAAAGTACCCAATAAAATATCCACATCCAATAAATAATTTTATCGGCTATATAATATTTTTGGTTAACCAAAAAGGTGTGTTTATCTCACCTTTATTCCAATTATCGCCGAGGCATTCCAATTTGAATTAAAATCAAACAGTCATTCGAGTGTTAACAAAAATTCCTATAAGCTCCAAATTATTCCAATCCAAATCTATAACATAGATTTCGTCGATACGAATAAAATGTAGCCGTTGCTCAATTCTGACCTCGTATGAAAAAGTTTGGAACAGCCCTGATTTTTCGGTGTTTTAGAATAAATTAAAAAAATTAATTAACTAGAAATTTTAATGAGAAATTTGACTTCTCATTTATTGAAGTTAAGAATTTAGAACTTAAGTAATTTATTTAAATAATAAATGGGATGACCTTACTCCCCAGTGGGTGCGACCCACGGAGCCTTGCTGCACCTCCCCTGTTTTAGCCAATCCCGGTTGATGAGGCTTGAGGCTACAATTAACTTTAGAGAACACATCTCTTAGAATGCTTATCGTCCACTTGACGATGTGTTGAAAGCATTCAATCCATACAAGTTCGTTCCGGGTTCGAACGAAACCGAAGGCATTATCTCGTTACACTCATTTTGGAAACATCCTCAGAGTTAACGACAATAACCCTTGCACTCTGAATCTTCATCTTCACTTGAGATTCACGACCTATCATTAATTTGGATCGATGTGGTTTTCGGATATCCAAATCTGGAAACCCGATCCCGATCTCATCAAATCCAAATCGCCATCTTTTAGGTCAAAGTTGTTTTAAAGTTAAAACAATTCATTTTATTATCTATATACACAGAGATAGATAATTCACAATATCACAGATGGATAATCTACATTATCATCACAGCAGATAATTCACTATATCATCATAAATAGATAATCCATATCACACAGCATTACTTATCTCGTATCCGAGATTTCAAACTATTCAAGGCAGACAATATAATCCATCCATATGTAAGCAAGGATAAATAATCGCACCATATATAATTAATTTAAAATGAATTAAATTAATTATCTTATCTCTAATTAATTCAAAGTAAATTAAATTAATTACTTCATTCTATAAATCCTGCTTACTTAACCATTAATTAATTACAAATCAATTAATTAATCATCCTCAAATTTCCATCATAATTAATCGTCTTTGATTAACTAACCTTTAATTACATTCCAGTAATTATCTTTTAATTAATTTCATAAATTAATTATCCTTAACCATTCACAGTAATTAACCATTAATTACTTCATTAATTACATTAATTAATGATCCTTAATAAATTACCCCCATTAATTAATTAACTAAAATTAATTACATTAAACCTTAATTAATTACTTTAATTAATTAACTTCAAATATTCACTTCCATTTATCAACCTAAATCATGTACAGGAACTTCCATCTTGAAATTACTTACCTTAATTAATTCTCTACTGAATTAATTATATAACTCTTTTGATTTATTATACTAAGTATAAATCTTTAATTACTTCTCCTAAGTAATTACACTTTTATTACTTCCATTAAGTAATTTCCTTTAACTAATTACATCCTGTAATTATTCACTAATTACTTTGCTGAGTAATTTCACTATTTAATTTCATTAAGTATTTATACTTAATTAACCATCAAATGAATATCTTTAATTTACTAACAATTAATTAACTTGAATTAATCTCATTCATTTGATTCATTACAAATTGGGTAATTCATTTCTTAATTGCCTTTAAACAAATTTATTAATCTTTAATTATAGATTAATTATTCTTTTAATTATCAATTAATAAACCTTAATTATCAATTAATTAATCTTAATTAATCTTTATCCTAAATTAAATTATTATTTAAGTTATGAAATAATCATTTACTTGATTAACCAAAACATACTTTCTTTTAATTGTTTAAACATCATCTCGTAATAGATTTAAAACTATTTAAATTTAAATTCAAAAACTTACTTTATAAAGACCTTTAAATTTTCATTGCTAACATAGGTTTAAGATAACTTTTTTAAACTTTACTTAGCCAAAATTTAAATTAACAAATTTCGAACTTCATATTAAATGTTTAAAGAACAACTTATTATCTACATAAAGTAATTTATCCAGGAAAACTTAACTTGATAAATTTTTACTTTTAAAACAGTTTTGCCTAGTCATCTATAAACCCGAGTACTCCCCTAGATTTACTCGAGTAGTCACTCGAGTTTTCCCCCAAATCTCCCGAGTCATTCTTCTCCCCTCACGTACTTCTTCTTCCTCTATTCTTTTAAAACTTAGTTTAATTTTAAAGATTTAAAACTGCAGGCCTATCACCTACAACCTTCACGAGTACAAACCCGAGTTTATTACCCAAACACTCGATCCTCACTTCGAGTCGTCCTCCCAGACTTTCGAGCAATAGACGAGAAATACTCGTCTTCCCCAAATCAAACAACCAGATATCCAAAGATGCACGTGCACATGCACACACGACTGCCGCCGATCCAACCACCTCCGATGATGTCCACTTGTCACTCAACATCGATACACCACGAATCAATCACTAGGACGTTCGTACGAGCCTCACCACGAAATCGAACCACTCAGGTGGACTGGAGCCCACAACCACCACTAGAAAATCTCTGTAACCCACGACTTCGACCACGAGCACCGCTGCAACCCCGGCTACGCCTTCCCCAGCCTCTACGCCACCATTCCTCTGAGTTTCGTACAACTTGAATCAACCGAGAAGAAGCAACACGCGAATATCAGACTCGAACGAAAATTAGGGTTAAAAACTTTCTCCACTCACCACGGCCGCCACGATGATCTGGAGCTCCACCAGATAATTTTCCCAGCCTCCCCGATCACTCCACTATCTCCAGTGTAAACTCTGACCTTCCCGATCACTTTGGTCATCGAAAAATACTAGAAAACCCATTTCCAGTTAACCCCAAAATCCACATTCAACACTTCATTAAAAATTGTGATTTTGCTTTTAAAAATCATAATTTCACAGACCATTTCAAGTTACATACTTGAATTAGAGAATTTTAATCATTAGTTTTTAACATGGTTGTAATTAAATTTCTTATTTTACTTTAAACTTGATTCCAGACTCTATATAAATATAAACATGTTAAACCCTTTTTAAATCCAAGTTTAAGTTTAAACAAACTATAATGGTTTGAAACTCAGGCCTATCCCAGATTAGAGTAGAAAGAAAATGGAATTTGAATGAAACTAAAACTCTTGTAATATAAAACAGAGAAGAACATAAGTGTGACAGATATGTACACATGCATACAATTACTTATCAGAGTTCTACACTTATTCATTCACAGGCAATCTTGTTTAAACAAACCAAGCAAACACATATCATATTCCATTTTATGAAAATGTAGCCTACATCTAGATTTTAACATATTTAAATCCTTAAATAAAACAATTTACTAAAAATGAGAAACAGAGGTGATAACAACAGCAGACATGCACAATTTAAAGCATAGCAACATATAGCACACTTAAATCAACATATGCAAGCATTACTTGCTCGGAATTTTATAAGCAACAATCCTATGTCTACTTAACTTTTAGATTAAAAAGTTTACTCACCAGATATGAGAAAGGAAGAGGCTTTTAAAACTTGATTGCTTGAAAATTTGTATGCTTCTATTGTTTTGATTTCCAGAAATATTTGTCTTCTTAAAAACTGAAAAATTGAAAGGCTTTTTAAAAAAAAAACTGGAATGCTAGCTTGATCTCTGGTTTGCATTTGTGAATAGCCTTGCTCAGGCTTTGGAAAAAAGATTACAGAGTTTGTTGTTTTTCTTTGCATAGTTTAAAATGAATCGAAATGAAAAACAAAGTTTGATATTTAATAAAGCAAGTAGCAGAGGCTACATTGTTTTGCTTGTACAAGATAATTTATTTTTAGGGTCAGAGATTTTTTTTGTAGGGAGGCTGAAATGAAGACATTGGTACACAAGCATTAATTAGCAATGTCATACATATCCTCTTTTATTCAATTCGAATGGTACTTGTGTTATCTTTACTTCCTTTCTTGCCTGCAAATCTAGATATTGCCATAATACATATATTTATTTTACTTTGTTTTAGACTTACTTCTTGCCTGCGAATCTAGATAGTGCTATAATACATATATTTATTCACTATGTACAACTTGGATTTATCTTTGTCTTGGCTTGACTTACTACTTACAGGTATAAGGTGATAGTGTGTATATATTTCTAGACTTACTTAAACCTTTATAAGTTGTTATGTTTATCTTTATTATGTTAGCTAGTGAAATTATTCCTATTTTCACATGGCTATCTATTTGTTTAACTAATGTATATTTTCTATTTCAACTTAATTACCAAACACTTTATTTATATTTATTTATTTTATTTTATTTTTACTTATGTTAAATATGTTTATATATATTTATACTTACATTATGACCATATATTAGTTTTATATTCATATTCAATATTGACAAGATTTATTTCAAATTTAAACATTATTACTAAAAATTACATCACATTATTATATATAGATCTAAAGTGAATAAGTGGAGTTTTACTTAAATTAAGATAGATTTTTATTGTAATTAAATTAGAACTCTTTTTATATTAAATTCCCAAATCTAAATTTTCCTCTAAACACATAAATATACACATTTATATAACATTTATTAAATTAGAATATATAGGACCATTTAATTCAATTTATAAAATAACACAAATTAAATTTGGAACTAATTATTCTTATTTAAAATCAATTTAAAATCATAATTTAAAACATCACATTATAAATTAATTGGTTGTTTATTTTTGAAAATAACAATTTAAGTCAATTTTAAATACTTTAAATAAGAGATTATCGCATTTTAAATTCCTCAAAATTCCGGGATGTCACATTCCTTCCCCCTTAAAAGAATTTCGTCCTCGAAATTTAAAACAAAAGATAATCCAAAGTTTTATTTTATTTTCAACCAATTCAGCATACATATCAGCCATACACAACCAAACAAACAATTTCAACCAACAACCAATTCAATCAATAAACAACACTAGCTATTCGGACACAAATCCAGATAAGCTTCCTAAAAACTTTCCGAGTTTCCCAGGTATAGATATTGGAATACTCGCTCTACTAAATCCAAACTAGCTACACTACTGAGCTCCTACTCAACTAGGTCTACAAAATAAGACAGGATATCAGACTACAGACAAGTCTGACTCAACAACCAAAACTCCCTGAACTGCTGGTTCCAAAACCAGTGATAGATCTTACACGTACTCCCTCAGAGATACGTGAAACACAACGAATCCCAGTTCTCCAAACTGGCAACTCACTCTTGTAATCCAAAACTCTTATCCTTACAAAGAATACAGAAAAATCCAATATACTCCGGAGCTAACCTCACAGTCTTACCCAATCTTATTGCTCCCTTTACCGAAGAAAATCTCAACAACATCGAAGTCTCCAACTTTGAATTCCAATTATTCTGTTTCTTATCCACAAAACTCCTCCTATCCGGAAAAGACAAAACAAATGCACTGCCAATCTGGTCTTAAATCCAGAAAAATTCCTGTAGAAACTCTCTAATCCCAAAACATTGCAACTTCCGGTTGCTTCCACTCTAGAACAGCTGCCACCATGCTTCCGCTGCACAACTCTAATCTGAAGTAGATAAGAAAGTCGATGAATTCAAACAAAAATCTTAACCAACACCTCCTGGACACACAACACAACAGATCCACCACAAACGGAATGAACTGCTCACAGAAATAGATGAGTCCTCAGTCAAGGGTACTGTCTTCAGCTACCCTTAGTTGGAAGAAACTCGAAACTAGATACAGAAGAGAAAACACAAATGCTCCACCAAACCTCCTTAGCTAAACCATCGGTACCACTTCTGGAATCCAGTCGATACCAAACTCAATCTCCAAATGCTGACAAAACTCTGACTTCCTGAAGACACCCACAAAAATCTCTGACAAACCAAGAGAACACTCAGACTATCGCAAGTCACTTTTGCGATCAATCCGGCCTAATTCCAGAGAAAACTGCTCTTTCTTTACCAATCAGAACAGCTTACGCTTATGAAGCCAATCCATCGAAGAAACGGAACCACTCTGCTGCTTCTGAAATTACCTCAAGAAAATCTGCCAAGCCAGAAGACTTCCTATCCAAAACTCTTCGAGAACTCGGACCACAAACCAAACAAAAACACCCTGCTGAACACAGCCACAACACCGAAGCAGACACACTTCCTTAACTTGTTCCAAAGAAACATCTTCGGAAACATCCATAGTCACTACGCCTCATCACACAGCTACTACATCCTGAGGTATCAAGATATCAGGACTTACTTCTGTCCAACCAATAGATCCAAACTCTCAAAAATCCGCTCACGCGAGCGCGATCATCTTACACTTCAATGATGAACTTCGAATCCTTATAGGATTCCTTAAGAGATCAATAAAATCTTACATCAAACAAAGCTCACTCGAGACAGTATTAGGTCTACAGTCTCGACAAATACACTTCCAACCTCAACAAATTCAAACTCCAATCATTGGTAGTCGTGTTACACACACCACTACCCTATCTACCTTTATAACTTATATTGGAAAACCCGAACAGGTAACCCAACAGATAGGTAGAGATAAATATAAATATATATATATATATAAATTACAAGTACGCTCTCTCAAGAAAGACACCACTCCAGAGCTTAGGTATTCGCTCAACCTATCGCTCTGATACCACTGTAATGACCCGCCAATCCATACACAGAAAGACGCATCATTATTAAGAAAGAAAGGGGTGAGAAATAGAAAAGATAGAGAAGAAAGAACTAAACAACATCAGAATCTCAACAGCGGAACGAATGAAATATAATATATCACATAAGAGATTACATAGTAACATATACATCAGAGTTACACCAATAATACAACACATACTAGACAGTTATAAACACCTGTCTAGTTAATACAACATATTCATTTTAAATTAATTATATATGGTGTGATTATTTATCCTTGCTTATGTATGGATGGATTATATTGTCTGCCTTGAATAGTTTGAAATCTCGGATACAAGATAAGTAATGCTGTGTGATATGGATTATCTATTTATGATGATATAGTGAATTATCTGCTGTGATGATAATGTAGATTATCCATCTGTGATATTGTGAATTATCTATCTCTGTGTATATAGATAATAAAATGAATTGTTTTAACTTTAAAACAACTTTGACCTAAAAGATGGCGATTTGGATTTGATGAGACCGGGATCGAGTTTCCAGATTTGGATATTCGAAAACCACATCGATCCAAATTAACGATAGGTCGTGAATCTCAAGTGAAGATGAAGATTCAGAGTGCAAGGGTTATTGTCGTTAACTCTGAGGATGTTTCCAAAATGAGTGTAACGAGATAATGCCTTCGGTTTCGTTCGAACCTGGAACGAACTTGTATGGATTGAATGCTTTCAACACATCGTCAGGTGGACGATGAGCATTCTAAGAGATGTGTTCTCTAAAGGTAATCGTAGCCTCAAGCCTCATCAACCGGGAATGGCCAAAACAGGGGAGGTGCAGCAAGGCTTCGTGGGTAGCCCCCACTTGAGAGTAAGGTCATCCCTGTCTAGATGTCCCTTTTTATTTCGGCTTAGTAGTGCGGTTGATGATCATAACCTTGGGGTAATTTTATTCAGAATTATCCAGTAAGGGATGGTTCCGGCTTTGTGTTGCAGGGGATTGTGAGTAATCCTCGGTACGCTGATCTAGGCCAGGTACTGTGACGGGCGGTACCCTAGTAGCCCTGCCATTGTATGGAACCCAAACTCCAATAAGCGCCGTACGGTTTAGTTGTGCCCAACTATGTTGGAACGAGAGATGTAAGCATTCCAGCTATTTCTGTATTTTAGAAAACCCTAGACACTATTATAATATAACTGGATTTCCTATCAAATGTTTGGTTAGCTTAAGGTAAAAACCAACCCATGTTTATGTGTGGGGAGTCTTACGTGATACCCTTTGTTTTCAAAGGCTTTTTAAAGTTAAGCAACTTTAACCGTTTACTCATACCAGACCCATGTCTGACCAGGAGTTTATTTCTGTTTTTCTTAAACTCTCGGGTACTCAAATTTTTACAAGTAGCCAAGGGATTCAGGTTTTGCTTTGACGAACTCTGGAGGAGCAATGGAGCAGGAGGCTTCAGCGTATAGATATATATTGGTTCCGCTGTGTTAGTGTTTATGTGTATTTCCGCTGTGGTGTATCTCTATGATGTTTTGAGTTGTATGAAAGACAGGTGTTTATAACTGTCTAATTTGTGATGTATAAGCTGTGTATCTCTGATGTATATGATACTATGTAATAGTTATGTGATGTATTATATTTTGTTCCGTTTCCGCTGTGAGATTCTGATGTTGTTTAGATCTTTCTTCTCTATCTTTTCTCTTTTCTACCCCTTTCTTTCTTACTGATGATGCGACTTTCTGGTAATAGAAGGTCAGGTCATTACAGCCGGTTTGAAAATGTCGTAATGTACAGGGTGTCAACAAGACGAAGATAATTAACTACATCCTTGTGATGGCTTGGTGATGCCTTACTAATGGAATTAAATTTAATGACGTTGCGCCGACGCTGAGTCACTATGGCATCGCCAATTTGAATTAGAAATCAGCCATTTCACTTGTAGTAAACATGCATACAATTATCCAATGCTTCTTTCTTGCTACTCATGCCCAAACTTGTCTCCATGGCGTGATAATGCATTTTAGCCTTCTCTTCATGTTAGTTACATCAGAAACTTTTCAAAGTAGTTTTTACACCAAAGGTGTGAAAAAATACCCCCACCTCAAATATTTGCCTTGTCTGAAGATCATCTCATTAAATTTCAGGTATTATCTAAGGTATGCATTCTTGTATTTGGATTTTATTTCAGGTTTATTTATCATCTCATTAAATGTTTCGACTGAATTGTAATGTCAACAGAAGTTTTTTTATGAATGTAGTACATGTCCATTGGATATCTAGCTTTTTGATCTAACGTGCAATTTCCACACTATTATTTTTACCACAAGTTGAAGTTTGAAAAAAGAATTTTGGTAAACGCTCCTTTGGAACAATACAAAAGTGATAAAGTTTATTAGTCTGTCTTAGTGAGTTTGTATTAATAATTTACCTTTGTACAGACATATTTAAAGGCAAATAATAGTTTAAAAACATTTGATCAGACTTCTCTACCTTCAACTATTCTTTTATGAGTTTTAATTATTATCAAAACTTCTATTACTTGATTGTTCTTTGGAATGAACACATTATGTTTCTAAATCTATCGTTTTTATCAGGTGGATCATAGTTTTTTTATTCTGTATGCTTAGATTTGAGTTTAGGATAAGGAATCCTTTATTGAGTTCCATAGATTAAACGGTTAGATAGTTTAAGCAATATTTTTTAAAGCTAGACTACTGAAATTTTCTTAGATATTGTTGTAATTGCTCGACTTCTTGAATACTTGTTATTGGTTAATCTCGTGCGGTTTGTTTTCATCCCTTCACTCATGTCATTGGCGACGACGTCAGTGTGCGTGGGCAAGTGATTCCGGCCTATGAAAGTAGCTCCTCCTCTTCGGAGGAGGAATAGATCTAGGTCATTTATTGTAGCTTAGGCACCTTTACCAAACTCCTGGTCTATATTTTTCTCTTTCTCTTTTTTATAGTAGTTAAGATCCTTTTGCCTTACTCTTGTATTGTAACTATTTTATTATCTTGGTAATAAAAAGTGGACGGTCCACTATAAATTAATTAAGTTTGAAAAAATCTAACAAAGTTTATAAAAATAAATTAAGATAATTACATTTTATGCATAATTTATAAATTTAGTAATTCTATAAAAATTAGCAAAGTTACTTAAGTTTTGTAAAAATTAAACAAATTAACTTAATTTTATAAAAATTGAATTAAATTTTCCAAGTTATATATAAATTAACTAAGTTTAAAAATTAACTAAGTTAACCGTGTCTTATAAAAATTAAAAAAGTTTATAATAGTAAATAAGACTATATAAAAAAATAATTTTTTTTGGAAAACTATGTTTATAAAAGTTAACTAATTAACTGTGTTTTATTCTTACTTAAACAAGTTGGCTATATTTTATAAAAATTAACTAAATTTATAACAATTAAAAAAGTAAAAAAAGTTTAATTAAAATTTCATACATTTATAAAAATAATTATGTTTACAACTATTATTTAAGTTTTAAGAAAATTAAACGTTTTTGTAAAATTAACTATGTTAACAAAGTTTTATAAAAATTAAATAGATTAATTAAAATTAGATTAATTTATGAAAATAACTAAGTTTATAAAAATTATTATAAAAATTACTAAGCTTATAAAATTTAATTAAGTTATAATAACAATTATTAAGTTTATCAAAATAACTAAGTTTATAAAATTAGTTCATTCTAAAAAAGTTAACTAAGTTTATAAAAATTAAATTAATTCATAAAAAACAATTAAGTTTATGAAAACAACTAAGTTTATAAAAATTATTATAAAAATTACTAAGTGTATATAAATTAATTTAGATATAAAAACAATTAATAAGTACATAAATAAACCATGATTTATAAATTTTTTACTAAGCTAACAAATTTTCTAAAATTTACTAATTTTAATAAATATTTAACTAAGTTAACAAAGTTTCAAAAATTAACCAAGTTTTATAAAATTTGTTAACACGATAACTTGTCAATACCCCAAAGTAGAGTTAAAGGAAGAGAAAAGTCCTTCTAAACCTCTTTTGATTAGGTAGAAAAAGTTAGGATCTTATTACTTCCTTTTAGTCACCTTTCGAATAGGTCTTTGTTGTGAAAACTCTTCCTTGTCCAACCTTTCGACCCAATCGAAACATTTATATCCCTTGTCTTTTTAAGTCTTTCAAACCAACTTTATTGGCTTATCAATTGATTCAAAACACCATGTTCAAAAAATGGTGGTAACCTAATCGTTGGCTCTAACGTTGTTAGGTATCGACTAAAAGATAGGTTTCGACTTCGTCGAAAGCTTGCCTCTTTAATAGCTTTGGTATGGATCTTAAATTCTAAGGATTTAGGACGTGTTTGAGGTTTCAACTCACTAAAAGGTGTGCTTTTGGTGAGTAGTGGTTTGAAGTGAAGAACCTAAGTTTATTTGTAAAGTAAAGGGCTTTGACTCACTCGGAAGGTATCTGTAATGACCCAGAATTTTGGTTATTTGAAATTGGAATATTAATTGATTTTAAATATTTAAAAGTTAATTTTAACTTGAATTTCAAATATAACTAATTATTTGATAATTTGATTATTGAATTTAATAATTGAAAATTGGTTAAAACATTGTATCTTGAGTTTCAAGCATGTAAAAATAATGTAAAGGCTTATTAAATTTATATTAATAATAATGAAGATAATAAAAGTTTTAAATTGAATTTAAAAAGTGATTTGCTTGATTTTAAAAATAACTTGTATAAATTGATGAGTAAAAAAATAGCCTTCCGAGGCATAGTCTCGGATTTCGACGAAACTGGTTTCATTGGATTCGTAATAGTGTATTATTATCGAATTTCAAATTTCATAGCTTTTGGAGTTATCGTTTGGTCATATGGAATAGAAACGCGTTGAATTTAATATCGAAAATTCAATATAATTATTGGGTCCAAAAAGCTATCTTCTCCATACGATCAAAATAGGACTTGAAACATTTTCCATTTTGTTCGAAGTAGGGGTATAACATTATGAACGCCCAGCAACACGCCTCGATAGGGTTCGAGATTTTAAGCTACGTAAATGAGAAGATTTGGAAATTTAAATTATATATATATATAATTGACTTGACCTTTTATTCACATCGGCTGCTTTTTCTCACCTCAAAACACTGTAGCCATCTTCAAACACACCAACATCACTTCCCTCTCTTCCCTTTTTTAAATCCACGCAGCCGATTACAGTGAAGAAAAATGAAAAAAAAACGAACTTTAAAAAAATTATTACTCCACACGTAATCAATTGAAAATTCCCAAACTATTTTCTAATTTCCTATTTCATCTTCTTCTTCAGTCTGATATAGAAATTGGAAGGTGCGGATGTATTTGGATGAACTCGACTGGGAGGTTCGAACTAGGGTTGGCTTTTTCCAATGATTCAAGCGACGAGAAGGCGCGGCATTTGTTCCATGGGACTCGTGATGTTGAGACGCACCGGGGCGCCGAGTTGGGTGACGTGCGGTTCAAGTATGGTAGTCGCGTGTTTTTAGGTCGAGCACGTTTGGGTGTCAGGTCGTTTTTTGTTCGATGGCTCGATCGTGGGTTTGTGGGCATAGGTGGATGGAGACCGAGGAGGAGAGTCCGTTTATGTGGTCAGATTGTCAAATAGCATGGGGTTCGGGGTGTCATGGGTGTGCGTGCATGCATGGTGATGGGTTGTGCACGAATTCTTGGCTACAGGCAATTTGCATTGGAGAAGATGAAATGGCAGGCCGGGTTTGCATTTGTAATGGGCTGTTTCTTTTATTTAAAAAAAAGAAGAATTGAAAATTATATATTTAAAATTCTTGTAAACTTATAAATTGTATAACTTCTACACACGAGGTTCGATTCGGACGATTCAAGTTGCGTTGGAATCGTATTGTCATCATCTACCCATAGTAAATAGTTTGGATGAATTTGGAGCTTGCTGAATTTTCAGATAAATTCGAATGTGCTCGGATTAAATCAGAACCTGAACGAGAAAGCGACAATTAAAATCAAGGTGAGTAAATCTCACTCATTTGGATGATTGGCATTAATTTTAAATAGTTAAAATTAGTTATTGATTGATTGGATAATTTTTATTATCAGTTGAATGTGATATTATATATAGTAGTATATATTAGTAGTTGGATTGGTTTGTTCGTGCATATTTTAGCGGATGAGACCCTATATGCCCCTTATAATAGCGGATGACCATATATACCGTGATATACCCCTCGAAGTGGGATTGATATTCTTATGTTGTATTAACATCTGTGGTTGCAGGGAAACAAGTGTGAGGGATCCAACTGGATTTCTCAAAAATGTTGAATTTAATTTTCATATATAGTGATATATGATATGTTGAATAATCTATAATAGATTATAGTGTGGTTTGAATTGATTGGATGCTACAGTAGCATTGACCTAGATTTTTGGTATTTTAAAATACCATAAATGTATATTTGAATTTGAAAGGAAATTAAAAAAGGATTTTGGAAGTGAAGTATTTACATAGGATTTTGGATTAATTATAAGAAATTTATTTGGATAAAATAAATAGTTTGACTTTAAAACTTGTACTTAACTATTTCGAAATATTGTAAATAGAGATTTTGGAATAATGTATATAAAGGATTTTAAATAATAAAACTTAAGCGATAGTTGTTTAAGTGTAAAAGAATTTTTAAAGATCGAGACTTTAAATAGTTTGGGAGAAAAAAAGGGGATTTGGAAAATAAGTATAAAAATTGATTATACGACTTCTTAAATTACGGAACAGAAGTAAAATTGAGATTTGGTTGGTTGGAGTTCAGTTTTGGGTCATTTAAGAAAATTGATTTACAAGTGGAATTTAATTTAGAAATCGATTTATAATGGGTTTAAGTGGTGTGAAATCGTTGTAAACTGGAATTGAAAACTATGGCTTTTATAAACAATGTTTATAAATAAAGTGGAATGACTATCGATTGATAAATTGGAGTTATAAATTCACGATGAGGATTTATAACGAGATGGGTAAATGGCTTTAAAAATAAATGATAGATTTATTTTTAGAAATGTGATAAATGGGATTTACGAAATTGGGACGTAAATCAATTGGTGATAAATCGAGAGAGATTTATAAATGTTAGACTGGTTATATTGGAATTGGAAAATATAGATTTTATTGAGAAGTGAGTTGTTTGTAAAAGGAGGATTTTTAATTATTAATCTAGGTGATTTTAAAAATGTCTTTAGTATAAAAATATTCCACAAAATTAGTTATTTAAATATTTTTAAATTGTCAAAATGAATTATAAGTTTTATAAACAAGTCTTGTAAATCGACTAGAATCTTATTAATAAATCAGAATTGATTATTGTTTCAAAGTTATGTAATTATTTTAAATTATTTAAAGTCTATTTAATTATTAGTTAAGTTAGTTTATAATGAGTTGATATTAAGTTAATTATTATTTAAGAACTAATCAATATTATTATTTTAAATGATAAATTATTCAATATTTATATAATTTATATAATAACTTTTATTTAAGAGTACTTGCCTAAAATTAAACTTAGAAAGTTTATACAGAAATTTTATAAGTATTATTTTGAGAAAATTATTAAATAAAGTATTCAGAAAGTAATGGTATACTTTTATGGTGAAATTGGAGGCAGAGATTGCCTGTAGTTAAATTTTAGATTTCTCTGAGATAGAGACATAATCATTGAGCTATGAATTCATGGTTGATACCATGAGGTGCTTTCCATATTTATTTTAAAATGGTTTTTCAAATATTTTTGAAAAGAATGGTTAGTAAACGTACTTAACTTCGATAGATAAGTTCATACCTTGGATAAAGAGATTTAATTTATTAAAATTAAATTAAATGAGACTTAGTATTTTCAGTGGAGAATGAAATATTTGGTTGAATGATTGTTTATTTGATAGTTAAATAACCAACTATCAAATCTGGACTAAAAAACATAACTTTGGGAATATCTAGAAGAAACACGTGAAATATATGGTAAAGTTACCATCGGAAGGTGCTATACTATACGTATAAACTCGTTTCGTTCTTCTAGGACGATGATAAGGAAATCCATCCACTAACGGTTAGGAGGTGATCTTCGATCTTATTTTCTTATGTTTATTTCCTAAAGAACCGGGGTAGAGTTTACCGGACATATCGAACGTTATTTCGAAGAGACTGGGATCAGATAAGTTATCCGATAACCACTTCGATCCAACGAATGCATTTTTGAAATGAAGACAAGAGCATGGAATCGAAGATGGAGCAGTGAAGTGCAAGGACTAATCGCTACTAATCCTGGGGATGATTCCAAAATGGATGTAGTAGGAATAGTGCTTTTGGTTTCGTTCTGACCCAGAACGGACTTTTATGGATGAATGGTACCAGTACATTGTCATTGGAGGACAATGAGCATTCCAAATATAAATTCCTTAAAAGGTAATCGTAGCCTCAAGCCTCATCATCCGATAATGACTGAAAATCATGGGAGATGCAGCAAGGCTAAGTGGGTCGCACCCAATTAGGGTATGTTTATCACCTTTCTAGATACCCTTGGATATATTATATAGAGACTTTGAATCTGGAAATACAAGCTTGTGACTCTTGCCCATTTGACAAAATGTGCAAGTGTAAGAATTAGGAATTTTACTTATATGAGTATTATCACAACTGCTCAAGAATATTTTAGAATTAAAAGAAATTTATTTGGATAAAAAAAATAGTTTGACTTTAAAATTTGTACTTAACTATTTTAGAATATTATAAATAGAGATTTTGGAATAATGTATATTAAGGATATTAAATAATAAAACTTAAGCGATAGTTGTTTAAGTGTAAAAGAATTTTTAAAAATCGAGACTTTAAATAGTTTGGGAGAATAAAACATAGATTTGGAAAATAAGTATAAAAATTGATTATACTTGACCTTAAAATAAGACTTTTTAAATTACGGAATAGAAGTAAAATTGAGATTTGGTTGGTTGGAGTTCAGTTTTGGGTTATTTAAGAAAATTGATTTATAAGTGGAATTTAATTTAGAAATCGATTTATAATGGGTTTAAGTGATGTGAAATCGTTGTAAACTAGAATTGAAAACTATGGGTTTTATAAACAATGTTTATAAATAAAGTGGAATGACTATCGATTGATAAATTGGAGTTATTAATTCACGATGAGGATTTATAATGAGATGGGTAAACGGCTTAAAAATAAATGATAGATTTATTTTTAGAAATGTGATAAAGGGGATTTACGAAATTGGGACGTAAATCAATTAGTGATAAATCAAGAGAGATTTATAAATGTTAGACTAGTTAGATTGGAATTGGAAAATATAGATTTTATGGAGAAGTGAGTTGTTTGTAAAAGGAGGATTTTTAATTATTAAACTAGGTAATATGAAAAATGTCTTTAGCATAAAAATATTCTAGAAAATTAGTTATTTAAATATTTTTAAATTGTTAAAATGAATTATAAGTTTTATAAACAAGTCCTGTAAATCGACTAGAATCTTATTAATAAATCAGAATTAATTATTATTTCAAAACTATGTAATTAATTTAAATTGTTTAAAGTCTATTTAATTATTAGTCAAGTTAGTTTATAATGAGTTGATATTAAGTTAATTATTATTTAAGAACTAATCTGTATTATTATTTTAAATGATAAATAATTCAATATTTATAAAGTTTATATAATAACTTTTATTTAAGAGTACTTGCCTAAAATTAAACTTGGAAAGTTTATATAGAAATTTTATAAGTATTATTTTGAGATAATTATTAAATAAAGTATTTGGAAAGTAATGGTATACTTTCATGGCGAAATCGGAGGCAGAGATTGCCTGCAATTAAGTGTTGGATTTCTCTAGGATAGAGACATAATCATTGAGCTGTGAATCCATGGTTGATACCGCGAGATGCTTTCCATATTTATTTTAAAAAGGTTTTTCAAATATTTTTGAAAAGAATGGTTAGTAAACGCACTTACTCCGGTAGATAAGTGCATACCTTGGATAAAGAGATTTAATTTATTAAAATTAAATTAAATGAGACTTAGTGTTTTCAGTGGAGAATGAAATATTTGGTTGAATGATTGTTTATTTGATAGTTAAATAACCGACTATAAAATCTGGACCTAAAAACATAACTTTGGGAATATCTAGAAGAAACACGGAAATAATATGGTACAGTTACCGTCGGAAGGTGCTATATTGTACGTATAAACTCGTTTCGTTCTTCTAGGACGATGATAAGGAAATCCATCCACTAACGGTTAGGAGGTGATCTTCGATCTTATTTTCGTTTGTTTATTTCCTAAAGAACCGATGTTGAGTTTACCGAAAATATCGAACATTGTTTCAAAGAGACCGGGATCAGATATGTTATCCGATAACCACTTCGATCCAACAAATGCATTTTTGAAATGAAGACAAGAGCATGGAATCGAAGATGGAGCAGTGAAGTGCAAGGACTAATCGCTACTAATCCTGAGGATGATTCCAAAATGGATGTAGTAGGAATAGTGCCTTCGGTTTCGTTCAGACCCAGAACAAACTTGTATGGATGAATGCTATCAGTACATTGTCATTGAAGGACAATGAGCATTCCAAGTATAAATTCCTTAAAAGGTAATCGTAGCCTCAAACCTCATCAACCGGAAATGACTGAAAATCAGGGGAGATGCAGCAAGGCTAAGTGGGTCGCACCCAATTAGGGTATGTTTATCACCTTTCTAGATACCCTTGGATATATTATATACACTACAAGAAAATATAGTATTGATTGCAACACTCAACGGCAACTCGAAGAATGGTGCTGTCTTTTTAATACCTACTTTTTTAAAGACGCCGTATTAACCGTGTACATGCTATCATTAAGCTCCATAAAAAACTAGAAATAAAAAATTTAAGCGGCAAAACATTTCGTTCCCTCTTATTTTCATTATTTACCCGGCCTCTTCTTCGACTTCTCTCAGCCCCATTTTCCTCCTTTCTTCACCGATTCGAACTCAAATCATCACAACCGAAGTCGACTAGGAACCTAACTTCCTTCTTAGACTTTGCTCTGAAAACCCTAAGTAAGGTATGTTATTTTTCCATTCTCTATCGTGCATGATTTAATTAATTTGGTTTGATATGTTCTAAAAACCTTAATTTTTCATGCTTCGAAAACCCTAATTTGATTCTCTATTGTGCCGTGAAAAGATCTAATCAGCTTTGTCCTTTTTGTTCGTAGATTTTAAATCTTTTCATATATCTATGTTGTTTTGTTGTTTGTATTATATAGATTTGATATGTTGCTTAAGATGCTATTTTGTGGGAAATGAGATAGCTAAGCTGTTATTTATACAAGAATGTGATAGAATTTAAAGCCAGTTTTTAATTAATTTGGATTTAGAAGTTAACGTAGAAGTGTTCTTGAATATGCTAGGCTAATAAGTCATAAGCAGTATATAGAAACACTAGAATGACCACTAAAAGTAATCTGTTTCCAAATTTAGATACTAGCATTTTTTAGCATGAGATATCAGCCGCCATTAAAGAAAATGAAAAATGAAATGTGAGTTCTAGAGTACATGAATGAATGAAGTGGCAATATTAGGTCTTTTGAAGTTTCCAGAATCAAATACGGGTATTATCACGATCGCTTGCTGGACATCACAAGTGTTTTTGGTCTGGCATTTTTTATTTTGAATTCTTTTTGTATTGGCCTATCTAGATTTTAATTGAGCCTATTAGCTTGCATCAAGCTATATAAACATTATGTACTTGTATGTAACGACCCGTAAATTTCAACCGTTTTAATAACGTAATTAGTTGAAATTTTGTGAAATTTTAAATGATAAAATTTTGAAATAAAAATTTAATATTTGGAATACGTCTAGTTAAACATAGCAACTGGTAAATTTTCGTCCGAAAATATGGAAGTTTATTTCGCGCGTAAATTCACTTCAATTTAATCAGTTAAAAAGCGTTGAAAATAAAATGTTTCCGAAACCTAAATATTTTTTACATAGAAAAATTCTAAACCATCTTCTGAGCAAGATGCCAGTTTGTCGTTTTTCCAAATTCGGACATCTTTGGCTCCGTCGATCTTATTTTTCAGTGTTTTTCTTGCATTTCAGTCAGTAGAAAAATTTGAATTTTTATAATTCGATCGTACCACCAATATTTATATACCGTTTCGATTGTCTCGTCATGTCGATCTCTACGGTATATTCGCTTCTGTGTTTTGAAGTCCGGTTCTTAGTGATAACCGCAAAACCGGTAGCCGTATCGGTATTGGATCCGAGACCTTTTGTTTTCTTTTGAAATTCAAACTGCAGCCACGTCATCCAAGCATCAATTAATTGTATTGATAACATTCCCGGAATCAAAGCGTGACTCTTACTATTTCCAATCTAATATAATTTATTTATTTTGCTTTTGACTGTTCACTTTCTTTCTGTTCATATTTTTCTGCTCCACTTTTCTCGTTTCCAAACGTTACTTTACAGAGATAAATTTTTCAAAGCTTTCTCCTCTGGTTCATTTTCTTTTTCTCCTCTCGTTTGTTCTTTCTTCTTCAACAAACCAAAAAAAAAATTATAACTTAAGCTTGCTGAAGGTTGTTCATTATCTTCATCACCGAGACCTGCTGCTTACCAATTTTTCTTTCGTCCGCAAATCATCCTTGGGCATGATTATGAAAAATATATACAAGTATATATATAATGTGAGATCTTTGAAACTCATTCTCACGTCAGAAACTTCGGCCTTGCCACCTTCATCCACGTCTTTCCACTCCACCCATAACCGCCAATTCACCCAAGGACCCACCATCACACATCGTCAATCGCTCCACTTCTCTTTCCCTCTGGCCTCACCACATCGCCACCCACACTCCAGCCTACCACCTTTCTCCTCACCCCACGACAGCGAACTTCGACCCAGTCACCATCACTCCATCACTGACGTGGCCTTTCTCCCCTCCTCACTTTCGTTTCTACCCCTTCCAAACTCCACTCCCTGCCACCATTTCGACCCTGCAGCCCATGCAAGCCATCTCACGTGCATCACCCTCCTTGCAGCCATCAAACACAAACCATACGCCACCACCTCACGTGACCCTTCTCCAAGTCAGCCTTGCTCCTTCTTCCCTGACCCCGAGCGAATACCCTGCGCCTCCCCGCTCGACTGCACCCTTCATTTTAGCCAACTCCTTCTTCTAATGCACAGTAGGTTTTATGTAAGAGTATGAATATATATATATGCTATAGGGAAGTTGTTTGTTATATATATTAAGTATGTATTATATGTTGATCTATTGTTATATATATAGGTTTTGAGTTATATAATTTATAAGTTTATATACAAGATCTTTAAACGATAGGAAATTTTGTCCAAATAGGTTACCTCTAATAATAAAGAATAATAGAAATATATTTGTTTCAAAACTAATTCCAGAAGCATATTTGTACTGAACATGATGGCATAAAGTCTGTCTTTCTACACAGGTGCAAATTTTGAATCACGCTGGTGTAAAAAGATTCATACGAGCGATTTAGGGTAGTATATGCATCTTTTGTATTGTTTACTGATAAGAAAAAAAACAAGTATTTCATTTACAGCTAACTCTATTGAGATATTAGTCTGCTCTATTGGTAGGTTGTATATCTTGACAGCTTAAAAATATACATAGATTTTTAGGTAGTGGCTACAGTTGTATAGTGTCAGCCTTCATAAAAATATACAGTACTATTATGAATTGATGTTTATATATATACTACTGTTAGTACTATATACGTTATTTTATTATATATATTTTTTAGTAAGTTATATTTTATATATAGGGTTGGGTAGCTGTCTGCATAAGTTGGGTTTGTTTAAATCTACCGGAGAGTTGTTGTTATATAAAATATAAGTATGTAAGTTTATACATACATTTATATGTTTGTCTATATGTAAGTATTTATGGGTCAATTTCAAATATATGGAATTTTATTTATGTGTTTGAAATAAATTTTGATTTAAATTATATGTACAAAAATTTATTTTTGGAAAAAAAAAATATAATATATATTTTTATGTATATATCAAGTCAATTCTGATTTTTCTTATCGATTTCCATTTATCAGCTCTGATCGTCGAACTCGTATTCATCGTGCTTTGCTCCGAAATTCATGCTTGGACTTGTAACTCATCTCATTTCATCGTCGAATCATCTCTAGCCTCGGAAGGTGAGCACTCACTCACGATTAACGTTCTTTTATTTATTAAATTTGATTTCGATTGAAACGACAATTGAAATATACTACTGTTAGTTAATTACACTGTTATATATGCTATTACCTGTATCAGTTCACCTATGACATCTGACACCATTTTCTGTTAATTATTTATGCGGTGATAATACAGTTTGGCTGATAATTGATGGATTGTTGATGTTTATATTGGACGTTAAAATTGTTAATGTTAAAATGATAAATAGTATTGAAATTGAACTTGATATAGGACAGTTAAATGTAAAATTTGATTAACTGACATTTGTATAATATGACCCCTTTAACTGTTGAATTTATTGACACGTAGGATTTGTTTAATTACATCTTGAACCACTAAATGTATGTTGTTAAATTGATGATGGATGAAATTGTAATTGAATGACAAGTGAAAACCATAATGTAATAATCTTTAATCTACATGAAATGATAGTGTAGATTCTAGAAATAATTATATTAATTCGTACAAATAACAATGCGAATTAATACGGTTATTTCGGGATTATTTGAATTGATTATTGGATTGTTTTTGTTTGTTGTTATTGCTTGTTTATTTACTTTGACACCATCCCAGTTATCACACTGCAAGTTCCCTTTACTATGCTTTGATTTTTGAATTGAATTGGAATCGGGTTGAAATGATAAATACCCAAAATTGAACTTTGACCTAGGATAGGAAATTAAATAAAAACCCGATTGGTCAATAATTTGATTTAAAAGTAAACGAAGATTTTATTTGAATAAATAATATGGCTTTGAAATGAAGTTGAAATTTGAATTTTTAATGAAAGGAAAATGTTAATGTTGAATAATCTGAAACAAAATATTAAAAATGGAATTGATGAAAGAATGTTGTTTAATTTTGAGAAATGATTGAATTAGGTTTGAAATTATAATTAAGTTTGAAATTATTAAACTTTGAAATTATTTAATAATTAAGTTTTGAAATATTTAATAATTGAATGAGATTGAATTATTAAATGATTAAATTGAATTGGATCCTTTAATAAGAAAATTGAACTTTTGAATAAGTGAATTTTACTTCGTGAATAATTGAAATTGAGTTTTCTTTATTAATTAAGTTTTGGAAAATTATTTACGTAAGTAAATAAGTGAATTTTGAATTTCTTTAACAAGAAATGAAAATGTGATATTTTTGGAATTAATGTAAGACTTGTAATTGAAAGAATTGATTTGACGAATTTAATTTAATTCGATTTGAAGTTTTGATTTAATGAAGTTGAACTTAAGAAATTGATTTAATGATTTGGAAATTTAATAGAAATTGTTTGAATGATAAATTTACTTTACGAATATTAAATGAAATCGATAAATGATTTTAAATTGATTTGAATGTTAAATAAGATTTAATTTAAATGTTTTCGAAATGAAACTTGTATTCGAACTTGAATCAATTTTGGATTGTTTTAAATAGAATTTGAAATTGAATTATAAGATTTTGAAACGGTAAATTGGAAGTTTTGAAACGTAAATTGTGGAAATTGATGTAGAAAGACAAATGAAATGTTGATTTGCGAATTGAAATTGAAATTGAAATTGATTTGGTTTTGAAATAAATAAACGACCAATCGGTGTAATAATTACGAAAGTTATTAAAGAGACCGGAATTCGGTTATGGATATACTCTCTATCTAAACCGGAAACCACTTTAATAACTATACGCGGAGTGATGATCCAGAATGAAGTGGTTGGAATGGTGTTCGTGTTGACTGAAGAAAGAGAACGATAATGGATAGCCTTGACACTTGTGTCAAATTGGAAATGACTAAAACAGGAGCTGTGCCGGGCCAATGGAGGATTGATACCTCAAGTGGACACACTTCTTCGAACTACTTATACTTATTGTCGATTGGTGCACCCTTGATTTTGGGAGTGTTGTCTCACGGTGTTGCGGGCGCTGCGGCGTTGCGTTCTCACCAGCCCGGATCAGGCGAACGGTAGTATCACTACCTTGGGTATAGCCTCATGTGCCTTGTCATACTTGTATTCCATTTATGCGCGACCACTACGAATTTGTTTTGTACCTTGAGTATATGGATTGCCCTCTGGTGACTTCCGGTTTTGGGGAAACTACGGTCTTGTATATGCTTGTGGGAATAAAAATGTGTTAAGGGTGGAATGGGCCATGACTTAACGCTATTTTGATATCTTTATATTACTGATAGACATTATCTACTTAGCGTACATTACTACCTAGTAGATAGTTTAACGGATCCTTAAAGGATGGTTATTCCAAACATCCTTTGAGTTACTTGTATTTCAATTGCTATTTCACTTGAGTTGGATTTATTAATATAAGAATGTTAATCCTGACTCGAGTGTTTTGTATTTTGCTTTACGCTCGGGTCAGACTGAGTAGTTCAGCTTTCGAGACTCACCTTTGGAGTTGGAGCTTTGCTTGAAGATCCAGCCATCTATTCTGCTTTCAGTATTCGATGATTCCAGTGATGCATTCTGATTTGTATCTGATGTATCGTGTTACTCTTCCGTTGTATTTGGTTTAACTCTGATGTATCATATTACTCTTCTGTTGTAAACTCTGATGTATTTTATATATTCATATAGTAGCTTCATGAACTACTATCTCTTTTATTTCCGCTGCACTTATTACTCTGTGTCTGTGATCTGTGATTATATCTATCTACTGTATATGTTCAGTTTTGCCAAATTTAAATTAACAACGCGGTATTTTGAGCAATTCAACTCCGGCATGAGTGTCTACCTATACACTTATAATGGACGCGAATGGTCCAAAATATCGGGTCGTTACAGTTGGTATCAGAGCTTTGGTAGCTCTAGGCAAAACTCAACATATAGGGTAAATGTATTTACTGAATCACTCCCACTCGAGTTTCAATCTCTTCCTTTTGACTCAATTCCTTTGAATTTTGGAACGTTCCCCTCGGTTCCGAAATTCATTCGTGTCCTTCACTATTCGTCTTCTTTCAAATTTTGGAGCACCCCATAACTCCATTTTGAATGATATCTATAATAGATCGGCGGTCTCGCCAATCTTCGAATGATTCGTAAAGGAGTAAACTCCTTTATAATAGGCATCGATTTTCGGAGATTTCTGTATCCTCGGTTTACGATGCTATCTATTACCTGCTATACCTGAATTCTAATTCTTGAGATCGAATGTCGATTTACCTCGGAATTCTACACCGATCTTATTTTGAAGTCACGATCGACCCGGTTAAGGTTGCCCGCGATTTATATAAACTTATCCATCGCCTTATTTTGTTATTTAATCATCTCGTCCTTGTTCAAACCTATCTTCGAATCGAAATTCTCTTTGATTTGAGTCTATCAAAAATTTGAATCCCTATCCTGGCTTTGAAATCCATTTTTGTATCGTTAAGTGAGGAAGTGTATTGTAAATTAATTTTAAAATGTTTTATATATTGTGTTGTTTGAGTTGCAAATGTTGATTTGGGTTTTCGATCGATTCGTCTGATCAACGCTATCGATAGAATTTCCAAAACACTTGAGCAGAGCAAACTGACACAATATTGTATTCAAATTTGTTTGACTATATTAAAAAATATAAGTAAAATTTTCTGAAATTTAATATGTTAACTAAATTGGTTGTTTGAAATGATAATATTTGATTATCATTTATTATTCTAAATGAATTTATAATTATGGTTTATAAATTGATTTGGAACTTAAAATGAACTTAATTCAGAAATTTGAGAATTTAGTTTCCGGTGATTTCGAACTTTGGTTTTTAAAATTTTTAAAGTATTTAGTATTGGAAGTATTTTCGAATAGAAATCGTTTTCAAAGAATTTTTTTTTTATGTTGAAATCAGTGCTCTTCTCTTTGTCGCTGGAAAATAATTTCGGTGATGGCGGCCGCATCATCGATATTCATTTTCGAGTTTCGAAGTGGAGAAACCATTCTGTAGCTTTGCTACGGTTTTGTTTTGAAAAATATTTTGATTTGAATTTCTTCGGTATAATTTGATTTATATATATGTATAGGTATCTTATTTTATTATTTTAAAAATTTAATTTGATTGATATAAATATATTAGATATATCTCTAAATTTTTTTTAAAAAAAGTTAATCGGAAATCTAAATCTTAAATTTTGTTAAGAGATGATTTTAATTATAAATAAAACCAAAATTTGGAATAAATATTTAAACTTGAATAATTGAATTAGGAAAATTTTATTTGTATATTGTTCAACTGCATTCTAATACAACTTACCTAAATCATTCAGAAGTTGAATATGTAATTGGATAATATATAATATAAATTGAATTTATAAATAAAATTTGAGTGTTTATAATAAATGTTATACACTAAATTTTGATTATAAAGATGTTAATAGAGTTAGATAGGATAATAAGTAAACTCAGTTAATGATGAAATAAATTTGTTTTAAAAGAATTAATAAATTGAAATTTTATCAACATATGAAAATACCTTGAATTTAAAAGAAATTAATAGATGTAAAATAATTTAAATCGAAACTTTTATGTTTTAAATTAATTTATATGGGTTAAATATATGTGATTAGATATATTAAGTAGAATAAATTTAACAATAATTTGGAATAAAGAAGAATTTAAATTGTTGGAAATGAAATATGATTATAATAAAAGATTATTCAAATTTATGGTTTTAGAAATTTTAAATTGAGGATAATTGGATAATAAGATAATGAATTTAGAAATAGTGAGATTGATTTTAGTGAAATCAAATGGATTAAATCAATTATCGAATATCAATTAATTTAAATTTGAATTTATATGGTTTAAATTAATTGTTATTTTGTATTTCAAAATCTGTTTTCTTTCTGGTTGTTTCTATTCTCCTACCTCGTTCCTTTTCGGGGACGAAAAGTTTTGAGTGGGGGAGAGTGTAACGACCCGTAAATTTCAACCGTTTTAATAACGTAATTAGTTGAAATTTTGTGAAATTTTAAATGATAAAATTTTGAAATAAAAATTTAATATTTGGAATACGTCTAGTTAAACATAGCAACTGGTAAATTTTCGTCCGAAAATATGGAAGTTTATTTCGCGCGTAAATTCACTTCAATTTAATCAGTTAAAAAGCGTTGAAAATAAAATGTTTCCGAAACCTAAATATTTTTTACATAGAAAAATTCTAAACCATCTTCTGAGCAAGATGCCAGTTTGTCGTTTTTCCAAATTCGGACATCTTTGGCTCCGTCGATCTTATTTTTCAGTGTTTTTCTTGCATTTCAGTCAGTAGAAAAATTTGAATTTTTATAATTCGATCGTACCACCAATATTTATATACCGTTTCGATTGTCTCGTCATGTCGATCTCTACGGTATATTCGCTTCTGTGTTTTGAAGTCCGGTTCTTAGTGATAACCGCAAAACCGGTAGCCGTATCGGTATTGGATCCGAGACCTTTTGTTTTCTTTTGAAATTCAAACTGCAGCCACGTCATCCAAGCATCAATTAATTGTATTGATAACATTCCCGGAATCAAAGCGTGACTCTTACTATTTCCAATCTAATATAATTTATTTATTTTGCTTTTGACTGTTCACTTTCTTTCTGTTCATATTTTTCTGCTCCACTTTTCTCGTTTCCAAACGTTACTTTACAGAGATAAATTTTTCAAAGCTTTCTCCTCTGGTTCATTTTCTTTTTCTCCTCTCGTTTGTTCTTTCTTCTTCAACAAACCAAAAAAAAAATTATAACTTAAGCTTGCTGAAGGTTGTTCATTATCTTCATCACCGAGACCTGCTGCTTACCAATTTTTCTTTCGTCCGCAAATCATCCTTGGGCATGATTATGAAAAATATATACAAGTATATATATAATGTGAGATCTTTGAAACTCATTCTCACGTCATAAACTTCGGCCTTGCCACCTTCATCCACGTCTTTCCACTCCACCCATAACCGCCAATTCACCCAAGGACCCACCATCACACATCGTCAATCGCTCCACTTCTCTTTCCCTCTGGCCTCACCACATCGCCACCCACACTCCAGCCTACCACCTTTCTCCTCACCCCACGACAGCGAACTTCGACCCAGTCACCATCACTCCATCACTGACGTGGCCTTTCTCCCCTCCTCACTTTCGTTTCTACCCCTTCCAAACTCCACTCCCTGCCACCATTTCGACCCTGCAGCCCATGCAAGCCATCTCACGTGCATCACCCTCCTTGCAGCCATCAAACACAAACCATACGCCACCACCTCACGTGACCCTTCTCCAAGTCAGCCTTGCTCCTTCTTCCCTGACCCCGAGCGAATACCCTACGCCTCCCCGCTCGACTGCACCCTTCATTTTAGCCAACTCCTTCTTCTAATGCACAGTAGGTTTTATGTAAGAGTATGAATATATATATATGCTATAGGGAAGTTGTTTGTTATATATATTAAGTATGTATTATATGTTGATCTATTGTTATATATATAGGTTTTGAGTTATATAATTTATAAGTTTATATACAAGATCTTTAAACGATAGGAAATTTTGTCCAAATAGGTTACCTCTAATAATAAAGAATAATAGAAATAGATTTGTTTCAAAACTAATTCCAGAAGCATATTTGTACTGAACATGATGGCATAAAGTCTGTCTTTCTACACAGGTGCAAATTTTGAATCACGCTGGTGTAAAAAGATTCATACGAGCGATTTAGGGTAGTCTATGCATCTTTTGTATTGTTTACTGATAAGAAAAAAAACAAGTATTTCATTTACAGCTAACTCTATTGAGATATTAGTCTGCTCTATTGGTAGGTTGTATATCTTGACAGCTTAAAAATATACATAGATTTTTAGGTAGTGGCTACAGTTGTATAGTGTCAGCCTTCATAAAAATATACAGTACTATTATGAATTGATGTTTATATATATACTACTGTTAGTACTATATACGTTATTTTATTATATATATTTTTTAGTAAGTTATATTTTATATATAGGGTTGGGTAGCTGTCTGCATAAGTTGGGTTTGTTTAAATCTACCGGAGAGTTGTTGTTATATAAAATATAAGTATGTAAGTTTATACATACATTTATATGTTTGTCTATATGTAAGTATTTATGGGTCAATTTCAAATATATGGAATTTTATTTATGTGTTTGAAATAAATTTTGATTTAAATTATATGTACAAAAATTTATTTTTGGAAAAAAAAAATATAATATATATTTTTATGTATATATCAAGTCAATTCTGATTTTTCTTATCGATTTCCATTTATCAGCTCTGATCGTCGAACTCGTATTCATCGTGCTTTGCTCCGAAATTCGTGCTTGGACTTGTAACTCATCTCATTTCATCGTCGAATCATCTCTAGCCTCGGAAGGTGAGCACTCACTCACGATTAACGTTCTTTTATTTATTAAATTTGATTTCGATTGAAACGACAATTGAAATATACTACTGTTAGTTAATTACACTGTTATATATGCTATTACCTGTATCAGTTCACCTATGACATCTGACACCATTTTCTGTTAATTATTTATGCGGTGATAATACAGTTTGGCTGATAATTGATGGATTGTTGATGTTTATATTGGACGTTAAAATTGTTAATGTTAAAATGATAAATAGTATTGAAATTGAACTTGATATAGGACAGTTAAATGTAAAATTTGATTAACTGACATTTGTATAATATGACCCCTTTAACTGTTGAATTTATTGACACGTAGGATTTGTTTAATTACATCTTGAACCACTAAATGTATGTTGTTAAATTGATGATGGATGAAATTGTAATTGAATGACAAGTGAAAACCATAATGTAATAATCTTTAATCTACATGAAATGATAGTGTAGATTCTAGAAATAATTATATTAATTCGTACAAATAACAATGCGAATTAATACGGTTATTTCGGGATTATTTGAATTGATTATTGGATTGTTTTTGTTTGTTGTTATTGCTTGTTTATTTACTTTGACACCATCCCAGTTATCACACTGCAAGTTCCCTTTACTATGCTTTGATTTTTGAATTGAATTGGAATCGGGTTGAAATGATAAATACCCAAAATTGAACTTTGACCTAGGATAGGAAATTAAATAAAAACCCGATTGGTCAATAATTTGATTTAAAAGTAAACGAAGATTTTATTTGAATAAATAATATGGCTTTGAAATGAAGTTGAAATTTGAATTTTTAATGAAAGGAAAATGTTAATGTTGAATAATCTGAAACAAAATATTAAAAATGGAATTGATGAAAGAATGTTGTTTAATTTTGAGAAATGATTGAATTAGGTTTGAAATTATAATTAAGTTTGAAATTATTAAACTTTGAAATTATTTAATAATTAAGTTTTGAAATATTTAATAATTGAATGAGATTGAATTATTAAATGATTAAATTGAATTGGATCCTTTAATAAGAAAATTGAACTTTTGAATAAGTGAATTTTACTTCGTGAATAATTGAAATTGAGTTTTCTTTATTAATTAAGTTTTGGAAAATTATTTACGTAAGTAAATAAGTGAATTTTGAATTTCTTTAACAAGAAATGAAAATGTGATATTTTTGGAATTAATGTAAGACTTGTAATTGAAAGAATTGATTTGACGAATTTAATTTAATTCGATTTGAAGTTTTGATTTAATGAAGTTGAACTTAAGAAATTGATTTAATGATTTGGAAATTTAATAGAAATTGTTTGAATGATAAATTTACTTTACGAATATTAAATGAAATCGATAAATGATTTTAAATTGATTTGAATGTTAAATAAGATTTAATTTAAATGTTTTCGAAATGAAACTTGTATTCGAACTTAAATCAATTTTGGATTGTTTTAAATAGAATTTGAAATTGAATTATAAGATTTTGAAACGGTAAATTGGAAGTTTTGAAACGTAAATTGTGGAAATTGATGTAGAAAGACAAATGAAATGTTGATTTGCGAATTGAAATTGAAATTGAAATTGATTTGGTTTTGAAATAAATAAACGACCAATCGGTGTAATAATTACGAAAGTTATTAAAGAGACCGGAATTCGGTTATGGATATACTCTCTATCTAAACCGGAAACCACTTTAATAACTATACGCGGAGTGATGATCCAGAATGAAGTGGTTGGAATGGTGTTCGTGTTGACTGAAGAAAGAGAACGATAATGGATAGCCTTGACACTTGTGTCAAATTGGAAATGACTAAAACAGGAGCTGTGCCGGGCCAATGGAGGATTGATACCTCAAGTGGACACACTTCTTCGAACTACTTATACTTATTGTCGATTGGTGCACCCTTGATTTTGGGAGTGTTGTCTCACGGTGTTGCGGGCGCTGCGGCGTTGCGTTCTCACCAGCCCGGATCAGGCGAACGGTAGTATCACTACCTTGGGTATAGCCTCATGTGCCTTGTCATACTTGTATTCCATTTATGCGCGACCACTACGAATTTGTTTTGTACCTTGAGTATATGGATTGCCCTCTGGTGACTTCCGGTTTTGGGGAAACTACGGTCTTGTATATGCTTGTGGGAATAAAAATGTGTTAAGGGTGGAATGGGCCATGACTTAACGCTATTTTGATATCTTTATATTACTGATAGACATTATCTACTTAGCGTACATTACTACCTAGTAGATAGTTTAACGGATCCTTAAAGGATGGTTATTCCAAACATCCTTTGAGTTACTTGTATTTCAATTGCTATTTCACTTGAGTTGGATTTATTAATATAAGAATGTTAATCCTGACTCGAGTGTTTTGTATTTTGCTTTACGCTCGGGTCAGACTGAGTAGTTCAGCTTTCGAGACTCACCTTTGGAGTTGGAGCTTTGCTTGAAGATCCAGCCATCTATTCTGCTTTCAGTATTCGATGATTCCAGTGATGCATTCTGATTTGTATTTGATGTATCGTGTTACTCTTCCGTTGTATTTGGTTTAACTCTGATGTATCATATTACTCTTCTGTTGTAAACTCTGATGTATTTTATATATTCATATAGTAGCTTCATGAACTACTATCTCTTTTATTTCCGCTGCACTTATTACTCTGTGTCTGTGATCTGTGATTATATCTATCTACTGTATATGTTCAGTTTTTCCAAATTTAAATTAACAACGCGGTATTTTGAGCAATTCAACTCCGGCATGAGTGTCTACCTATACACTTATAATGGACGCGAATGGTCCAAAATATCGGGTCGTTACATTGTACATATTTTACATTATCAATAAAGGAAGCTCGGTTTTTTCTAGAAAGAACTTATTTCAAATTTTAAACACTTTTTCTTAGAAATAATAGGTTTAAATGTTGCATACCCATGAAGTCATGCCAAAAGTTCTACCTTAGTATGATGTGTGTATTTAACTAAAAGGCAATACAAAGCTTTCGTCCAGAACTGATTTATGGATTTCTAAGAACACTTTAAGAATCCTTGAATAAATAATCCAATACATCATTAGAGACTCAAATATATAATGTGGTTATAAATTGTTTTTCTTACAGTAGTGTTAAACTTCCCATGTTTCGAAGTTATTTGAAGAAGTATACTAATAAAATCAAAGCAAAACACACAAATCTATTCTAAAATATAATAGTTGTAATATGATGTGGTCGTCATAGGCAGGAATATCAAGTTTGAAATCATATAGTTATACGCTTTCTTCTCAATACCCAACCCCACATCAATGGAGGAAACCATCTAAACTTTGGTTGATATTCATCCAAGTCTATTTAAAAATAGTTACCTTACATGCTTACACCATGAAAACGGGCAAGCACACCTTCTGGAGTAATGCTTTTGAGTCTATATAATATAGTCGTTCTCTTTAACACTTAAGTAATATACTGTTAATCTTCGATGTAATATAATATTCATCTCATATGAGCTACCCTCACTAAGTAATATATGATGTAACCTCTCTAAAATTTATTGCTTTATTCAAAAATAGTTGATTATTATAGTATAAATTAAAGAGCTAAAAATTCACACCTTAATGACCTTGCCTGTATACAGTGGTACTAAACTTTTTAGGAATTGAAGCTTCTTTAGAAAGCTTAGAACCTGGGTAACTATATACAGTACAGAGGATAGGGAATTCATCTATACATCATGCATTAATATACATGTCTGTAACTAACAATAACGAGTAAAACTACCGTTACTGGCAGATACCCAGGTGGATCATTGTTGAATCCTTTGCAATCAGTGAACTTGAAATATATATGTGAAATGAAATTGGAAGGTAATAATGTTTTTCATATGATTACAAATACAATACATGCTTGATCAGCTTACTGATCTTCAAAGAAAGGTACGAGTAAAGCATTTGATAATAAAATTCAGAGTTTTCTTTCATTAGTTCAGTTTTAAAATCATTTTGTTTTATTTGATAGGAACAAATGCTATGTAAGGCTAACAGGAGCCTAAGGAAACAGGTATGTTAGGTTTGCCTTTTTAAAACACTATGTCACCTATATAGTCAAATGTTCATATTGGGTGGGCTTATGCTATGTAGTTGAGATGATCAATATAAATGGATTAAATATACGCAAAATGAAATAGTTTCAAAATTCGGTTTAGTATTAAGCTATTAGATGATTAAAGCTTTCACTGTGGCAATCCTTTTAGACAATAACTATAGCTTGGAAAAGGTTATTTTCATGATATTTATAGGAAACTGTAGATTGGATTGTGCACACATACATACAATTCAAGTATTAATATAGATAACTTAAGTATTTTCAATATCATTAGGGATATGTATGCAGTTTCAGCACCGAAGTTGTTGACCTATGACTTCCAAATTTTATACCTGATATTAAATTCAAATAGGATGATATGTCAATATAACACTACTGTTCTTTTTGTCCCTTTGATGTTTCGTTTCTTGTTCTTGCTTTCTGAGAAAATTAGTACATTCAACCAGCCTCTATAAAAGAAAATATTAATTGTAACTTCCTTGTGTGTGCAGTTAGAAGAAACGAACCAAGCAAATCAGTTTGTTATTAACAATTTCATTTTGTCACAAACATATGAATTAATTTGTTATTACTATTAACAATTGCTTAATACATTAACTACATTTCTTGTTGCAGCTGGTGCTAATTCTATTCAAGTCACTTGTAGCTTTGAGGAAATTATTAAAGCTTTGGTTTTCAGAACCCAAGCTAATGTCAAGGGGGTAAATTTTGTTATTTATTCTATATTCTATGCCTAAAGTTTTAAATACAGTTAGCAAATAAGTATTATACAGTCAGTGAAGTAAATAAGTATTGTTTACTATAATATTTACATACAAAAATTCAAACTGTTAAAATAATTAAAGTTAAAAAAAAGAACAGCATCCCTAGAGTCAATATATACATATTTATTCTTTTGACTAGCATATTATAACCATTCTTTGTTTTTCATGATTCATCACATTGCAAATAATTATACATAAGTTAAAATGAAAAAAAAACAAGTACATATGTATTTGTGGTAATAAACATAATATAATATATGGATTCATACTGTGTATTTGTATACATATTGCACCTTTGTTACCAAAATTTTCAGTATGATTTAATAGCTAAAGTTGCTCAGCTATATGATTTCAGGTCATCAATTTTCGAACTTACTCGGATTTACAATGAGGTAAGTATTATACAGTAGGTGCACTTCATGACCAACTTACCGTCACCTTTAGTTTTTATTTGAATCTGCACAACATAGTACAGTACCTATTGTGTATTTACTGATTTATGGAAAGAAAAGTTGATTTCTACATTTTTACTCATATAGTTGTGCCTTATTCATTTAGTAGCATGTTTTCATTGACTAGTCCTCAATTAACATGTACACACTCATATGCCATTAGTTTTTTATTCAAGAATTTGTACTCCCATTGTGAATATTTCTTTGATTTGTTTGAAAGTAACAACTAGGTTTTTGAATTATGAGTAACATTGTGTTTATGAGGAAATTAGGAATGGCATTGTACTTAGTGGCAGTAATTGGTTTTTTATATATAAAAAAACTGCTATAACTCATTAACTCCATGTACTTCTAACTACTAGACCTATAGTATTTCTTCAAATTCGTTGAACTGATGATGTTTATTCAATTCCTTTGACACACAATCTTCTACTTCCACTTTAAACAATTCTTCAGATTTCTGGAAGTGTTATTATGCTGAATATGAGAAGTAAATAATAATAACAATTATCTAATCATGGATGACAGTAAAATTCACTAACTAATCATGAATATTGAAGATGCAGTCGGCACTACAATTGCTTGGCCTGCTGATAAAGTTATAACAGATGCAAGTTCCGGTAAGTCGGCACTACATTCTAGTTATGTTCGATGTATATGTGTATGTGGGTGGGGTGTTTAACTTCACAAATCATTTTTATTTGACAGGCTCTACGTGATTTGCGATACTTATTCAAGGGCAGAAGGATGAAGATAATATGGTGGTTGAGAATGGTTAAAGAGATGTTGTCATACTTGATGAGGTACGTTCTACTGTTGTCATTAGACTTTTTCATTATACTGTTTTGTTCATACTCCCAGTCCATTGATTATATTAATTTGCAAAGCTAAAATCAAAGAAAAAGTCAAACAGATATTAAAACCAATTCTAGCATGAATTCTAATAGATATGTCTGTTAACATTCTTTCCATACTTTAGTAATGAAATATATGAAAACTGGTGTTCTTAAGATTAATTGATTTCCTTTTGAAGTCTGAAGATAACTTTTGTGGATCTTTATTTTTTTCATACATAGAAGTATGATTTTGTTTAGAGTTTTTTATTATGGAGTGATGATTTTTTGGTGTTTTAGCTTCTGTTAAATAATAGATCAATTGATAGTGCGTTAAGGTTTTTTCTTTTATTTACTTAACAATTGGTGGCAAGCTTTCTGGGTTATAGGATGGAGTTTTTAATCAACTATTTTTTTGTTTATTTTGTATGTCATTGTATATTACATATCATTTTCACTGATTGTTTTTATTTTGGTTCTTTTATGGTGTATATGTCTTTTGCTTATAAATATAGAATTGTATTATGCTAATATTGATTAGAAAGTTTCTATTCACTACGAATGTTTAACTTAATTAAGCTACTGCTTAAATTTAATTTAGCTATTTTTATGATTTTTAATCTGGTCTATTGCATTCTTAGCTTGTAATTCTTTATTAGTTGTTCTAATTGCGACTGATATTATTGCTGTGAAGTTATACTACTTGTTATGACTGTGTAAATTCATAATGAATTTTCTTTTTTCTTGCTATTATTTTGTTCCTTTTATAGTATATAGGTCTTTTGTTTATACCTTTAATTCTCTTTTGATTTACAGCTTATTTTAATAAACTGTGTCAGTCTTTTAAAATTTTCATTAGCATTAATTGTTGTTTTCTTTTTTCTGTTGGTTTGTAGACTGTTGAGCTATAAGCTATTTTCAGTTATAGGCAGTGCTAGTTTTAGCGCTGTAGTCATTGCCAGTTTATTGTTTCATCACTTTTATATTAGCTGGTCTATTGATTTATTCAATTCTTCTGTTGTAGAATTATTATATTAAATGTGACTGTTCTTACTTAATTTGTATTAATGTTTTTATTGTGTGAGTATTCTTTCTTGTTATGCGGTAGTGGTCTTCATGTTTTCTATGATTTGTTTATTTGCCTCATTGTGCGAGTATTCTTTCTTGAAGCTTATTTGAGTACATTTCTGCACTTAACTAACTCTTATATATCATGTTGAATTTGCACAGTAGATTTACTGTTACTAATCACTGCACTTAATTTCTACAAATAATTTCTGCACTTAAATTACTGCAAATAATTTCTGCACTTATGTTACTAGTCAATCGCCTACTGAAATAGTGTGATGAATTTTTAGTGTTTGCATTATGAATCCGATTTAACTTTGTGTACACTTTTTTGATGAATTGATTCTCAAGCATTGCTTTTACTTTACAGGTAGATAGATGACTGTGATGCAAAATTGCAACGAGTTATGGATCGAAGTTATTTTTGTTGCTAGAACTACTTTTTGGTTTTAACGTATGTACTACTTGCTCTTGTTTGCTATTGCTACTTGTTCTATATTTTGTTTTTGAACTATTGATGACAAACTATTTATGTTTGGTGTAATAATATTATGTATTTTGATTATGAAATTTCATACGTTGGTTATCAAATATGTGTCCAAAATGTGGTATTGATATAATATGTTGATTTTGAAATGTGATATTGATATAATATGCTAATTTAGAAATGTGGTATATGCACATTATGGTGGATGTTTGCAGAAATGCAATTAAAACATTCCACAGCATTTTTAAAACGCTGTTAAAACATTCTACAGCGTTTTTAAAATGCTGTTGAAAGTTTTAACAGCGTTTTAAAAATGTCGTTAAATTGTATCTAAAAACATAAAGCACGAACTATTGCAACAACGAAACGCTGTAAATAAATATCACCGCATTGAAAAAACGCTATAAAATATTATCTTAGCACGAAACAAACGCTAAGAAAGATTTATAACAGCACCCAACCAAACGCTGCTAAAAGATTTCATGACAATAGGGAAACGCTGTTAAAAAGGACATTTAACAGCGTTTATTTCTTGTCATTGTATATCCCTGACATATAACTGAATGTCGATATACAGCATACGCAAAAACGTTGTTAAAAGTCCTGTTTGTTGTAGTGATATAGTCTTTGAATTTGGAAATACTAGCTTGTGACTCTTGCCCATTTGAAAAAATGTGAAAGTGTAAGAATTAGGAATATGACTAATATGAGTATTATCACAACTGCTCAAGACATGTTTGATTATATCCATACTGGGATGCCCCAACTTACAATGCCATACATCAAAATTTTCAACATTTTTAATTTCTAAAACATGACACCATTTTTCATTATTTTCAACATTTCTTGAATTTGGAACATCAAATTTGTATAGCCCTTTATGTTCTTTACCCTGCAAAAGAACTTCTTTAGTTAGATTATCTTTAACTAAACAATATGTAGAGTGAAATTCAAAATAGACTTTATTGTCTTTGGCAAATTGTGACATACTCATTAGATTTTTTCTGATTAATGGAACCATCAACAGATTATTAAGATATAACTGTCTGGTTCCACTAATGCTTGCATTTCAAGTATGAGAAATTTTTGCAAATTTACCATTTCCCGTATATAGTAACTGCGTACCTTTGTATTCTCTGTTGCCAAGATTTAACTTGCTCAAGTTATTTGTCACATAATTGGTTGCCCCAGAGTCTAGATACCATCTATCATCATGTATGTCTTCAATTTTTGCTAAATCTGTGTTTGTATTGTTTGATGTTGACTCTTGTTGCATACTGACCATGTTGGCATTGGGGTTTTGAGATCTTGAGTTATTGTTGCCTGGTTGTGCTGGTGTAAAATTTACATCAAATATGAAATAACACTTATTGGTAGTGTGACCATATTTTTCACATATTTGGCATCTTGGTTTGTTGTTCTTATTGAAATTCCTTCTGCCACCTCTTCCCCTGAATCTGCCTGATTGACCACCTCTGGGATTGCTTGATTGGTTTCTGTTGCCTTGATTTCTTTCTTGATTCTTACTTGTATTTACTGATACATAGTTAGCATTGTATTCCTAATTTGCTGGTTTCTTTTGCTTAAGTCTCCTTTCATGGGCAATGAGAATAGATTGAACACTTTATAGTGATGGTAGATTTTCATTAGATGATATTATGGCAACTACTGCTTCATATTCTTCATCCAATCCACTTAAGATGCACCATATTTGCTCTATGTTAGTCACCTTATGTCCAGAAAAGGCTATCTGATCACATATAGTCTTGGCCTTAGAAACATATTCTCTCATACTAATATTATCCTTTCTCAAGTTTTGCAACTGCCTCTTATATTGCATTATCCTAGCTGTAGATTGAGAACCGAATATTTGTTTAATGGTGTGCTAGATTTCATGTGTGGTCTTGCACCCAACTTACTATGGTAATAGACTAGTACTGATAGATGATAGTAACCAAGAACTAATTAAGCTATCTTGTCTTTCATGGATTGTGTATTCGGCATTACTTACTAATTTTCCTTCATGATTTGTAGTGAATCTTGGAGGAGTGATAAGAGTGCCAAGAATATATTTCTGTAGCCCGTATTCTTTGATAGCAATCTCAATCTGGAATTTCCAGAGCAAATAGTTGGACTCATCAAGTTGTATGGTGATGATCTGACATTGTGGCTTGGTTATAGACTTGATGAGTTCTTGAGTGGTATTGAACTATTGCTGAGTGGTTCTTGATTCTTGATGAGGTGTATTGGCATTATCACTGCCTTCTTTTGCCATGGTGATGAAAACTTGTCAAGAAGATGATGAAAGTGGGAAAATGAGATAGATCGAAAATGAAGTGCAGCCAGATCCAATTGGATGATGATCCAGATCTGACAAATGGCTCTGGGCACGGCACTTCAAGTGGGTAAGTCAGAATCTTGATGAACTAATGGAGCAGTAGCAATCAAACGAATGATATATGTTGAGTTTATCTTTGTTATCTCCCTTCTTGGCACGGTAACTGCTTCCAAATGATGATATCTTCAAGATTTGTTGCACAGTTGTTAAACTGTGTAACTAATATCTCAAATGATGAAATTGTTCTGATGAGATTCAAGAATTTTCTCAAAAGATTTGATCGATTTGCTGTTAAGCAATTTAGTTTGGCTCTGATACCATGTAAAAGAAAGATATGAAGCTTGTATTATTTCTGAATACTTGATGGAATACAGAGAGAGCTGTATACTGTATTTATATAAACAAATATATGAAAATGGGCTTGTGGGTAAGCCCAATGCAAAATGAATACAACCCGCATACTGAAGGTAGATATACAGCCTTTATGTACAAACCCTATTTCAGTCTTTCACTAATCCATTTTACCTTTTGTTACCTTTGTCCACCACATATGAGCTTTTTACATTCTTAAATTCTTTTGCGTCTAAACCCTATGATTTAGGGAAAAGGAATCAACAGATAATCCTTATTTTAGCATTGTAACAGGTGTATATGTTGCATTCATTCATCGATGAATTGGATAAGGGTCCCCCAATGTGCTTTAATATGTTTGTTGATATTATATGAGCAATGTGTACAGTGTTGTGACTGCTATGTTTAAGGTAACATGAGCGATTTAAACCTTTTTCGGGGGAATGAAGGATGTGCAGCTTTTTTTAGTATCATAATTATGTCTTATTCATCTTACTTTGTGCTTACTTTTCGTATCAAGTATTTAATCTACATTTTTACGCACTCGATTTCAAGTTCAACCCCAGTATATGATCATATTAATATATATATATGCATACATGTTGCAGTTTTGTTCGGTCGTGCTTGTACCTTAGGCAGTTTATGTTATTCATTTACCAACTGTTTCAGTTATTGAAGATGCATCCCTACTGCGTATACACAGTCTGCATGGGTATGAACTTCTATGAACTCGTACACTCTATTCTACGCTGTATGCTTTTTATGTTTCAAAAACAATATTATGTTTTTGCCCCTAGTTGCAGTTGACTATAGTCGGTTATAGTAATAATTTATTTACCTGTACATGATACGTTCACTATTTACATATACTTCTATCAGACCACCTCACTATTACCAGTCGTCTTCCACTTTAATGGCTTAAATACGTGGTTCTCACAATCTGGTTCACATTGACTAAAAATGTCCACATCCATGTCAGAATACTAATAAAATCCAAGCGACAAGGTGTTGATTCATGCTCAATCACCTCACATAGAACTTGGACTTTATTTAGTTACTGCAGTAACAGATCGTTCAACTAAAACTTACCATATATATCACATGTGAACCCACCATATTTGACAACAAAAGTAAACTAGAATAAGAAGATTCGACAGTAGTCACATCCAAACTTAAACAATAAACATTTACAAAAGACCAACGTTCCACACTACAGTAAGCACAGAGCACATAAATCAGTCATACTCTTTCCGATTCAAGTTCATGATACATAAAAAAATTGGAACATGCGAAGTCCTCAAATAAAGGCCAACAAAATGCATTAGTCGAATTATACAACAAAAGGCCTTTACATATTACACTGCAAATACGTACCATATAAAATACTTGAACTTAAAAAAAACAGTGGACAAAAAAGCTCCAACCAGCTCCAAAATTAAGCAAGTATATAACAAATACAACTACTTGTCAAACTTACAACTGATATTTTTACCTTACACTAGCACTGCCCACATAATAGCTAGAGATACACGTCTTAAACTTGCACATTTCTCCATTTCTTCTGACACTACCAGATAATTATAGTACACCTGCACCACTTCTACTTCCATAAACACTCGATAATACAATTTATACACCACTGCGAACTACTGATCTCTCAATATGATTACCAGCATCACACGCTAGTAAGTATAAATTACTATACTAAACAGTTTAATATTTGCATAATCAACACTAAGCATAGTATAAATGTTATTATTAACCCATCCAGATTATTTATTAACACTAAGAAACGTACACAACAACAAGCATTATATTATCATCACATTCAGATAGAAACACCAGTTAGTATAGTATAAATTCATAACCATTCCGATATATAAACATTTACAGTATATATCATATACTCAATAATATTATATATATATATATATATATATATATATTATATTTACTTGCGACATCTTATGGTGCAAAAAAATTTGCGGTGAGGCTTGTTTCCGATGCATCTTCCTTTCAGCACTTTCTTCTTATCCGTCTTTTGCCTTCTTTTATCTCTGCAAACTTTGAAGCACTCCTTGACATCCCTACAGTCTCCCGCGAATGTTCTTCTTTGCACTTCACAGGTGCCTTTTCTCGCATCTACAATATGGCAACATGTTGATAAATAAACTGGTACTAATCGCAATACAATTAATGCAAGTGAACTTGGTTGCAATCAATTTATATGAAATGATTCCTCAAATGATATAGTATAAACTGGATATACTAGGTAAATGAAAACAACTTAATTGAATGGGTTTCAATTTAAAAAGAATTAGAACTTGGTTGCAATGGAAGCTTAACTTAAGTGATTATTTATGGAATGGATTCTGACGCAGCGGATAATTCAAAACAATGTAGATCTGTGAAAGTAGCAGTCGATGGATTGATGAATGCTGAATTGCCCGAATTCGTTGATCCGAAGATGCCGAACTCTAGCTATCTCGAACTCGTTGATCGCGCACGATACCGGGTTCAAAGATCTTCAATTCTTCAAGCGTTGATCAAGCGCACTTGATTCCGCGAATCGGCTTCTACAATCGTTGAATCGAGCGCACTCGATTGACCGAAAGAGGAGATAGGAGATTACACTCAACTACCAATTTGAATGAAAGCACAAAGCAATCAAAAGAGAATTTTATTCAAAAATCAACAACCTTTACAAATGACTCACACTTGCTATTTATAGCTTTACAACTCAACACGCAAAAACTTTAAAAAAAATACAAGTACTTAGGTCGGCAACGACCTACGACCTAACATGGCGCGACCTAAGGACAGACACGACTTAGTATAGGTCGGCAGCGACCTAACAGTTCAAACATAAGAAAATACAACACAATGACTTGACGACTTAACAATCAACGGCAGAGATCCACGCGGCATAAGAATCAATGACCTCCAGAGCTTTGCGACTTAAGAACTTTGCGGTATCTCAACTTAACGACTTAAGGAAATCAATGGTATCCAGAGCTTTGCGACCTAAGAATGAACGGCATCCTTTCGTTTGCGACCTAACAGAAGCGGCTTCGGAAATTCTTCGCGACCTAAGGCCTCGCGACCTAAGTCCCCGCGACCCAAGACTTTGCGACCTAACTTAGCTCGTTCAGTTTTCTTGCGACCTATCATAGGTCGTGATTTGTTAGGTCGTAGCATCTTCTCAGCTCGTTCCAGCGACCTATCTCCTTGTTTTAACTCGGCATCCCCCAACCCGTTAGGTCGTAGCTCTTTCCCTGGTGATATGTTAAGTCGTTCCCACGACCAATACCTTAACTCGTTAGCTCGTATACGACCTAAAAACAAGATAGGTCGTTCCAGTATCTCGTTAGGTCGTTGGAGCGACCTAGAGGCCTTGTTAGGTCGTATGCGACCTAATACTTCACCAAATTGGATTGTGCAACCACTTTTCTCAGCATCACTTGCTCCCCCCTCTAACTCCTTAGGTCGTGAACGACCTACACTCTCCTTAGGTCGTGAGCGACCTAAGTCTTTAACTTTCTGCACTGCATCATCCTCCCCTGGTTGAGAGAAATTCGTCCTCGAATTTGTAAATTCTTCCACATCAGCTCGTTCATCCCCATGATATGGTACGAGATGTTTAACATTGAACACATCAGACGTATACACATCATCTGGAAGCTTCAATTTATAAGCATTTTCATTGATTCGTTTCACAACTTCCACCGGACCAATTTTCCTGGCTTTCAACTTGTTATAAGTGCCCACTGGAAAACGGTCTTTCGTTAACACTGCATAAACCAAATCACCTTCATGAAATTCAACACTCCTTCGTTTCAAATCTGCAGATTGTTTATACTTTTCATTTGCTTTCTCCAATCGTTCCTGAACGATTTTATGACATTCTGATAACCCCTCAACAAAATCAGCAGCTTTCTTAACTGTCTTCTTTGATTGTGGCACTACCGTCAAATTCAACGGTCCCTTCGGTAAGCTCGAATAAACAATCTGAAATGGACTGAACCCCGTACTTCGATTCACAGCATGATTATGGGCAAATTCTGCCTGACATAACTTCACATCCCAACTCTTCAGATTATCTTGAACAAGACACCTCAACAAGTTCCCCAATGATCTGTTTACAACCTCGGTCTGTCCATCCGTTTGCGGGTGATAAGCACTACTAAATTTCAGCTTCGTTCCCACCAGTTTCCACAAACTCAACCAAAAGTGACTCAGAAATCGAGTATCTCTATCCGACACAATAGATTCTGGCAATCCATGAAGTCTATAGATCTCCCTGAAAAACAACTGGGCTACATGAACAGCATCCGCCGTCTTCTTACAAGCAATGAAATGTGCCATTTTCGAAAATCTGTCAACCACCACATAAATGGAATCATTACCACGCTGTGTTCTCGGCAACCCCAACACAAAGTCCATACTCACATCAACCCATGGTTTAGTTGGTACTGGTAACGGCATATACAAACCTGCATTAGTCGCAGTTCCTTTCGAAACTTGACAGATATGGCATCTCTCAACAAATCTCTCCACTTCTTTCCTCATCGATGGCCAAAAGTAGGATTGTGAAATTAATTGTAAGGTACGGTCTCTTCCAACATGCCCTTCTTCGTGTAACTCCTTGATAATCTTCATTCTCAGACTACCCTCCGGTATGCACAATCGACTTCCTTTAAAAAGAAAACCATCTACCATCAAGAACTCATCCGTCTTTCCCTCCTTAACTTTATCAACAAACTTCATGAAGTAAGGATCTTCAACAAATAATTCCGGCAACATTTCAAACCCCGTCACTTCAACTTTCAGTGTAGTCAACAAATGACTCCTCCTACTCAAAGCATCAGCCACTCGATTTGTCACCCCTGACTTGTGTTTCACAACAAAAGTAAACTGTTGCAGATATGCAATCCACGATGCATGTCTCGCTGAAATCTTGTCTTGCCCTTGCAAATGCTTCAATGCTTCATGATCAGTATACAGAACAAACTCTTTCTGAAATAGATAGTGTCTCCAGTGTTTGATAGATTGTACAACAGCGTAAAACTCCACATCATATGTACTGTATCGCATCTTCGCTCCTGACAACTTCTCACTGAAATATGCAATTGGACGCCCCTTCTGACTCAACACCCCTCCAATCCCAACCTTGGATGCATCAGTATGTAGTTCAAACACTAGCTGAAAATCAGGTAATACTAGGATTGGTGCAGACGTCAGCAATTCCTTGATCTTCCCAAAAGCACTCCCTGCTTCCTCTGTCCATGCAAACTGTTTGCCTTTCATACAATCTGTAACAGGTGCCATCACACTACTAAAGTGTGGAATGAACCTTCGATAGAATGAAGCCAACCCATGAAAACTACGAACTTCCGTTATTGTCTTGGGCTGCGGCCAATTTCTGATCGCCTCAACTTTACTTTGGTCAACTTGTATTCCTTTCTCTGAAACAACATACCCCAAAAATAACACACTGTGCGTCATGAACACGCATTTCTTCGTAGCAGCATAAAATTGTTCTTGTCTTAGTACCATCAGCACTTCTCTAAGATGATTCAGATGTTCCTCTGAACTCCCACTGTAAATAAGAATATCATCGAAATACACCACCACGAATTTCCCAATGAACGGTCGAAAAATCTGATTCATCACCCTCATGAACGTACTTGGTGCATTCGATAGACCAAACGGCATTACCAGCCATTCATACAATCCTTCCCTCGTCTTGAATGCTGTCTTCCATTCATCCCCTGGTCTAATGCGAATCTGATGATAACCGCTCTTCAAGTCAATCTTAGAAAAGATAGTAGCTCCGCTTATTTGATCCAACAAGTCATCCAACCTCGGCATCGGAAATCTATATCTCACAGTAATCTTGTTCAATGCTCGGCTGTCAGTGCACATTCTCCATGTCCCATCCTTCTTGGGTACCAATAAAGCTGGTACAGCACAAGGACTCAGACTCTCCTGCACACGCCCCTGCTCAAGCAATTCCTCAACCTGCCTCCGCAATTCTTCATGTTCCTTCGGACTCATTCGATAATGTGGTCTGTGTGGCAACACAGCACCTGGAACAAGATCTATCTGATGTTGTATATCCCTCAACGGTGGCAACTCCGTTGGTAACTCCTCTGGAAATACATCGTCAAATTCTTTCAAGATTGGTTTAACTTCTTCAGGAATTTCAACTTCTTCACTACTCTCACGTCCAATCAACAAGAACACTTCCGGTTCTTCTTCAACTTCTTTAACAAACTCTTTCAAAGATAATAAAGTTTTCAACTCTTCGATTTCTTCTGACTTACTTTCTTCTTGTGATCTCTTCTTCGGAACTAAAATAATCTTCGTGCCTTTAAACATAAAACTGTAGCTATTGGTCCGACCGTCATGTTGTACTGCTCGATCATACTGCCATGGTCTTCCCAATAATAAATGACAAACATCCATCTCTACTACATCACACCATATTTCATCTTTGTATTTCTTCCCAATAGAGAATGGTACACGAACTCGTCTATCCACTTTCACTTCTCCTCCTTTTCTCAACCATGCTAACTTGTATGGACTCGGATGTTTCTCTGTCTTTAATTTCAACTTCGTCACAGCTTCGGTTGAAATAATATTATCACAGCTTCCTGCGTCAATTACAAACTTACACACCTTCCCCAGAATAGTACATGTTGACTGAAAGATATTACTCCTCAACCAACTAGCTTCCTCCTGCTTCGGCGTTAAACACGATCTCCTCAGCATTAGGTTACAACCTTCATCTCCTGACGCAATATCCTGCTCATCCTCCTCAGCTGGATTAGAACATTCTTCATCAACATCCTCATCGTCAACTTCTGCAATCATGGTTCTCTTCTTTGGCTTTGGACACTCACTGCTTTTATGACCCAATTCTTGACAATTGTAACATTTAAAACCATTGTTAACCCTTGTCTTCTCAGCCTCCTTCACCACTGGTCTACTGATAGGTTTAGAAACATTAGAATTTCCTCCAACACCCTTCGCTTGATTGTTAGAATTAGTAAACACACCACCTCCTCGTCTCCCTTGTTTTTCCCAAGCCAACGCTTTCTGATGTGCTTCCGCTACAGATCTTGGATCGAACATATTGACCATATCCTGAATCTGCATTCTCAATCCTCCAATGAACCTAGATGTCAGCTGCTCTTCTGTTTCCATAATATCATTCCTCGCAATCAGTTGGTAAAATTCATCAGCATAGTCATTAACTGTCTTTGTGCCCTGCCTCAAGTTTTGCAAACGTTGATACATCAAAGATTGATAATTGTAAGGTAAGAACGTTGCTTTCATTAACTTCTTCATCTTCTCCCAAGACTCAATTTTTGACTTCCCCATTCGTTCACGTGTAAGCTTGGTCTGCTGCCACCATGCCAAAGCTCTACCCCTCAGCCTTGTAGCAACCAACTTTACTCTACGATGTTCTGGTACTTCTTTAAAGTCAAAAATCTCCTCTACATTAGCCACCCAATCTAGAAACTCCTCCGCTTGCATACCACCCTTGAATTCAGGAATTTCTGTCTTCATCCCCGACTCCCATTTGTGATCATACTCAGAATAGTTTCTTCCTTGACCCCTTCCTTGAACACTACCACCATCATACTCTTCTTCAAAATCAGATGCATAACGATGTCGATTCTGACCACCAACATCTCTACTAGCATTACGCCTTCCACCTTCATCCCTTCTATCGACATTCCTCCGTTCACGACCATTCACGTTCCTCCCACGCCCTTGGTCATTTTCAACACTTCGGTCTCGATTGGAATGTGGTGAGACTCTACTACCTCCATGGTTAGATTCTGGTGAAACCCTTCTCCGATTTTGATTCATCTCCGTCATAAGCTTCTCTAATCGGCCAATTCCTTCATTAAGCTTCTCGCTAAAATTCTCATTGATTCTTTGCTCCATCTCATCAGCCTCTTCTCTTCGATATAAAGCCTCTACGTTTTGGTGGCGATTAGCTCTTCTTGGCGGCATACTTGAAAACTTCACAAATTCTCAAACACTTCAAATTCAAACACTTTCCGGATTTTGATCCAAAATGAAACGGATCGAAAACTTCCACTTTGTAGCAAATCGCGATGAACACGATGGACAAAGTTTCGGCCTCCAATGCAAATTTTGATCAAACAACTTCGAACAAGATGAACTCTTCTTCCTCTCGGCCACGGCTTTACACTTCAAGCACTCGGCTTCTCTTCAAACTTCAAAAGTCTTCAAATGATTAGGCTCCTAGTCTCGATCTAGCTATGATTGGCTAGAACAGGCTTTGATACCAAAAACTGACGCAGCGGATAATTCAAAACAATGTAGATCTGTGAAAGTAGCAGTCGATGGATTGATGAATGCTGAATTGCCCGAATTCGTTGATCCGAAGATGCCGAACTCTAGCTATCTCGAACTCGTTGATCGCGCACGATACCGGGTTCAAAGATCTTCAATTCTTCAAGCGTTGATCAAGCGCACTTGATTCCGCGAATCGGCTTCTACAATCGTTGAATCGAGCGCACTCGATTGACCGAAAGAGGAGATAGGAGATTACACTCAACTACCAATTTGAATGAAAGCACAAAGCAATCAAAAGAGAATTTTATTCAAAAATCAACAACCTTTACAAATGACTCACACTTGCTATTTATAGCTTTACAACTCAACACGCAAAAACTTTAAAAAAAATACAAGTACTTAGGTCGGCAACGACCTACGACCTAACATGGCGCGACCTAAGGACAGACACGACTTAGTATAGGTCGGCAGCGACCTAACAGTTCAAACATAAGAAAATACAACACAATGACTTGACGACTTAACAATCAACGGCAGAGATCCACGCGGCATAAGAATCAATGACCTCCAGAGCTTTGCGACTTAAGAACTTTGCGGTATCTCAACTTAACGACTTAAGGAAATCAATGGTATCCAGAGCTTTGCGACCTAAGAATGAACGGCATCCTTTCGTTTGCGACCTAACAGAAGCGGCTTCGGAAATTCTTCGCGACCTAAGGCCTCGCGACCTAAGTCCCCGCGACCCAAGACTTTGCGACCTAACTTAGCTCGTTCAGTTTTCTTGCGACCTATCATAGGTCGTGATTTGTTAGGTCGTAGCATCTTCTCAGCTCGTTCCAGCGACCTATCTCCTTGTTTTAACTCGGCATCCCCCAACCCGTTAGGTCGTAGCTCTTTCCCTGGTGATATGTTAAGTCGTTCCCACGACCAATACCTTAACTCGTTAGCTCGTATACGACCTAAAAACAAGATAGGTCGTTCCAGTATCTCGTTAGGTCGTTGGAGCGACCTAGAGGCCTTGTTAGGTCGTATGCGACCTAATACTTCACCAAATTGGATTGTGCAACCACTTTTCTCAGCATCACTTGCTCCCCCCTCTAACTCCTTAGGTCGTGAACGACCTACACTCTCCTTAGGTCGTGAGCGACCTAAGTCTTTAACTTTCTGCACTGCATCAGATTCCTAGATAAAATTAACATGGATTGGAATGTGGTTAATGCAACATAAAGCAAATTAGGTTTGGTGAATAGCATAAATAGGAATCAAATGGAAATTTGATAAATTGGTTTAAAGTCAATTTAAAAAAAGTTTAAATTGAAGCTGGATAAAATGGATTTGCATATAATGAAAGTGAATAGTGAATGGAATTGTGATGACCCGCACTTTAACCTTCGAAAATCGGCATCCAATACATCACCCGTATTTGAATGCCGGTGATTCAAACGTCGGAGTCCGTATCGCTGGACCTTATAACACATTAGATGAAAACAACACAGCGGAAACAAAATGATTTCGTTAATACACAACAAGGATTACAACATATTACAACAACAAGTGACCAACATCATCAGAGTCACATATATACAACACAACAGAGGAAAGGTAACATAACAGTGGCACAACATTGTCTTCCAAAAGAGGGAGAGAGAGCGAGAGTCCAACATACTGCGTCTTCGATTCCAAAACTCCAAAGCAAAAGCTAAAAAGCAAAATCTTCCAAACCAAAAATTTCCAAGTCTACATTGACTTAGCTCCAACCTACTGATAAACTGATTCTAGGCTGCCCATGTGGAAAATTATGGGCACCCAGAGCTTAGGAAGGGAACAATAAACTCCGAGTCAGTCATAGGACTGGTGTGAGCAAACATAAAATAGTTGTTTGAACAAAAAAGAAATAAAAAGAAATTCGTTCATGCTTTTGGAAAATGAAACAACCATAAGGTCTACCGCCGCACACACACAATGCAATCACATACTTGGGGGAGATTTCACCTTATAGCTGTCAAACATACTTGATACGCGAAAATCCTTTTGATATTATTATTAGTGCATAGCGTGGAAAACATTTCGAAAGTATAATATTAATCTTAGCCAGCATACACATTTCATAGTATGCCTACTATAGCTACCATGTTCAATAGCAGATTACCACCACATTCCATGGCAGGTTATACAACCAAAATCGTACAGGGCGCGTATTGTTTATTTGGATTTCCAACAAATGGTCAGGCTAAGGAACTTCCTATGCCACATGGGTACGCCTCTGGAGGGACACCCCGAGAACTTAACCGTATCTCTGCCAATACAAGGCCGGGTTACCTTTGTAACTAGGTAACTAACTGTCACGAGTATGCCATCCCCGGTCGTACCCGACCTTTATCGAGGTACCTCTATCACCAACAACCACATAAGAAAAATATCTGGGCTCCATACCAGAATACCACTTTTTATCTAGAAGGAAATGTACATACCCTAAGGGGCGCACCCCCCATAACCTTGCTGCATCCTTCCTGTTTCGACCATTTTCGGGGTGTGAGGTTCGATGAAGTCTCGTCCCACAAAGCTATGCTTTTCAAAAAACCATGCTTCAATCAACCAATGATCAGCACTTAGCATGCCACACTACCAAATTGGGAATATATCACTATTAACCATCAACTACATAACCTCTGAGCTCATACATCTCAGAGAAGGGTGTTAAGCTAAGAGAATAAATTCTCCGCCCAAAAATAGAAATGTATTTGATAGAAACCAGCTTTATATCTCAAAGTGTAAGGTCAGACATACACCCATACAAGTCCATCCTGGGTTTGAATGTAATCGAAAGTACTTCAAAGAAGTCCTTGCAAATCCGGATATCCTCTAATCACGTCCGGACTCCCCATCACATAGCGAAATCTCTATACCGGAGCAACTCGGTGTAGAGACAATCGACAGGTAATCCTTTCGTTTTCGAAAATACCCGGTCTTCAATCACCGTCTTCAATTGCAATTCCATTCCGTCGTATCATTATTCGGAATGGGTTTTATGACATAAAGTCCTCTCCCGGCTAATCCGAATAATGAGCGCTTAACTTTAAAAACATATGGATCCATTTGGATCTTAGTTAAGTCATAGCCCTTATTTCCCAAAACCTTTCCTTCTGAATGGTTTAAACAAATTTTCCATTTTTAATCTTTTAAATAAAAAGATTCACCCTTAAGATTCGATGTGGGTTTCGGATAACCATCTGGAATCCGACCCTCGGTCGCATCGAAATTCAAATGTCGTTTCAAAGGCCAAGTTGTTTAAGTAAACAATTGTAATTCAATTTAGAAGTTCACATTCACACAGTAATATATCACAGATATCATAGCACAATCCAAATCAATTCATATCACAGAGTATCATAAATTACATATCAGAGATATTCAAACAAACCAAGGCATTCAATTCAAGTTTATCAATCATAAGCAAGATTAATTAATCCCATAATTAAAGTTAATTTAATTAACTCAAAATGAATCAATTACTTATGAATTCATTATCTAATCCTGCTTAATTATCATTAATTAATTACAAACCATTAGATATTAATAAATGAAATTAATTAATCAACCTTAATTATCCATCTTAATTAATTATCCTTAATTAATTAATTATCCCTTAATTAATCACATAAATAAATTAACCTTAAGTTAATTACATAATTAATTAACCCTTAATTAATCACATTAACAAATTAACCCTTTAATTACTTATATTAAGTAATTATCATTTGATTAATTAACCTTTAATCATTAATCAATTATCCCTTAATCATAAATTAATTAACCTTTAATTAATTAATTAACCTTTAATTAATCATATTAATTAACTATCCTTTAATTAACCACTTTAATTAATTAACCTTTAATTGCTTAATTATCCTTTAATTAATTACATTAAGTAATTAATCCTTTTAATAAATTACATTGAGTAATTATCCTTTTAATCACTTTCATTAAGTAATTATCCTTAATTACTTACATCAATTAATTATTCTTTAATTAAGTACATTAAGTAATTATTCTTTAATTACTAATTAATGATTCTCTAATCACTTAAGGCCTTTATTAATTTAAGATAATCCATTTATCTTAATTAACTACTTAATTACCATTTAGGTCTTATTAAATTAAAGCTTGAAATTAGTTTATACAAAATCATTTTAGATCTTCTTGATTAATTAAAGTTTAATATACTTTAAAAACTTGATTTAAAACTTGCTTTGCTTTTAAAACTTGAACATTTTCTTTTGCTTTTGAAAATTTATTAGCTTACAAAAGAAAAACCCGAGCCATACCACAGCATTACCGAGCCCAACCCATTATTTCCCCGAGCCCAGCCCCGTGTATTTCTCGCATCATCTCGACTTCGAGCCAAACCTTCATTTTCCCGTGCCCATCCCCGAGCAACCCCCTTCTTCCCTAATCACAAAACAAACCCAGATACACATATACACGCATGCACGTGCACCGATGTTCCGATCATCTCCGAGCAACCACGCTGTCTTCAACAAGTCATCGACGATCCACATGATTGCTCCGACCACCCAGTTCCGACAATTCGCCTCGAAATCAAATTTGAGATACTCGATCGCTTCCTGGCACCACTCGATCAACAAAAACCACCACACTCTGACGAACCCGACCATCGAAAACCATGCAACCCCATCCAGAGCAACGTCATGAAACAACGCATCGATCCCCTTGGGTCCGATCGACTCTAGGTCGCCCATGAACATGCAATTACCTTAATTACAACGTCAATCAAAAACAGGCAGTTTAACCCTAGTTCGCCGACGTACGGCCACCATGGCCATCAATAATTTCTCCAAGCATTTTTCCGATGTTCCCCATCACCCCAGCTTTCACCATGATCAAACTCGGCACCCAAACCATCGTCGATCGCCGGTAATCGACGAATTAAACAAATTCGTTCATCTCTCAAAAATTCCCATCATTCCCAAGCTTAAAAATCGTGATTTTAACATCAAAAATCATCATTCTTCACCATGAATCTGTTTATATAATTTAAACACGAAATCTTGCTACTTGATTTTTTGATTTTAAATGATTTTCACTGTAATTTCCCATTTTTGAAATAAATATTCAACTTAAACACTTGAAATTATTTTTAAAACTTAGATCTTGATTATACAAACATCATCACCTAAATCTGTTTATATTTTGAGATATGAATTTTTGTGAGGAATTCTTGTGCTGTAGAACAACAAAGAGATGTATATGCATATGCATAGACATGTATCCAGTCCTATATGTATATACACAGACATGCAGGCATATTTTAACATCTATACAATCATTTTTCACTACAAACTTCAAGTATTTGCCACAAGCATCCGGATTTAAACAGATTTAGTTAGTTTACTCACCTAGAAAAGTTGAACAGAGGAACAGGTTTGTTTTTATGATCTGATCTAGAACTTAATTGATTTTGAACTTTGATCTGCTACCTGATTTGATCTTGAACTACTTGTTGTTTTTGAGATGATGTTTTTTTTTTGATCTTGTTGAATCTGCTTTGATGTTGTTTGTTGAATCTATGCTTCAGATTTGAAAATTGGAAAGGATTATTTTATTTGTTTTACTGGTTTTGAGTTAACAGGTTTTATATTTGATTTTCTTTTAGTTTGATTTTGAATGTGAAAAAGAAAATGAGAAGAGAGGGGTAGTGATATATATAGCCTTGATTTTATTTTATTTATTATTTTAAAAATGAAAATAAATGTGACATTTGTATTTTTGCATGTTAAACAAAGGCTACAAATGTTAAATTGCATGCTAAAATTGTTACACTTGTTTAATGCATGTATTCTATCTTATAAATGTTTTTATATTATTTACTTTTTAGTTTTATATATTTATCTATTATGTTTTTTAAATTAATTCATGTTTATATTAATATATGTATTATGTTTTATATCTTAAATATATACAAAATCCATGTATAATTAAAAAGTGTTCTAAACCTTTTATTAATTTAAGTATTATATATATACAAATTATACTTAGTTATGTTTTAAACCCTTATATATATATAAACAAACACGTATCTTCACAAATAATCCAAAATTTTATATTAATTACTAAATTAAATTTGGCTTAAAAACAGGATCGTTACAGGAATGCAAATAAATTGATTAAAATTCAATTTGAAATTGAATAAAGGTGAATTTATGCAAGTAAGACACATATAAATCAAATTGGAGTGAATATGAGTTTGGTTGTTGTAAATATAAATTTAACGTAATAAATTTGGTTTTAAATCATTTTGAATTGAATGAAATGATATATGGTCCTTGAGAAGGGATTAAATTAGTGTTGGAACCTTAAAATTGCTTGTCATATATGTTTGGCATGTCTGGGTTATGAAGTTTATGTGTTTAGCTAGTAAATAAATAAAATGTTATTAAATTTCATGTTTATGAAGAATTATGTGCTTATTTTGAGTAAGTACAGGTACAGGAAGCTGTTTGGGTAGATTTTGGGTTGCGTAAATGCATATAAAATAAGTCGTTCACCTAATAACGCTAATATGAGGTACGCATATGCAATAAAAAACAGAAATGATAATATATTGATATATATTTTGTTTTTCGACCATGTGGGTCGATGTATATGTTTTTACTTATGTTGTCATATTGTAAAAGGCACTCCGTACAAAGGAGCCTCTGTCAAAAAATTTCGGAAATTTAGGGTGTTAGAAATTTTTTGAAAATTTTTGGAAAATTTTTGTTAACTAAAGTTGATTTTTGAATCATATTAGAAATCAAGGGTTTGAGTTAGAAATGGAAGATAATCGTTTCGGATAAAACTAAAGGGTTAGAGAAGTGAATGTAGGATTGTAACTAAGTGGGTTTTAGAAACGTTAATGAGTTTGGAAGCATTTTTCCTACCTTAGAAATTTCGAGGACGAAATTTTTATAAAGGGGGAGGAATGTAACGACTCGGAATTTTGGTCGTTTGATTTTGAACATTTAATTTATTTTAAATGTTGAATTTGAATTATTAATTGATTTTGAATATGGAGATTTTGGTGGAATTAGTTAAATGGGTTAAAATTTCAAATATAGTAATTAATTGTATTTGGTAAATATAAATTTAATATTGGAAATAGGGAGAATATGTGAGTCTGGAAGTAATTGGACATGGAAATAATGCCTAAAATTTATTTAAATTCTTTTTGGATTAGAATTGTAATATGGACTTTCGAATGGGATTTAAAAGTCGATAAATGTAAAATTGGGAATTTATATATTAATTTAATGGTGAAATTTAATATCTGGTAACAGTGTAAATAATTGAATTTTGATTTAATATGAATCAGAATGATTTCTAATGTGAATATAAATTCTATGTGATTTATAATGGAGTTAGTAAGTATTTAAAAATTGAAAATTTAAATGATTTCGATGATTTTGAAAATCGCCCGATTTAATCGACGTGTTAAAATAGCTTTCCAAGGCACAGTCTCGGAATTCGATGAAACCAGTTCCATTAGATCTGTAATAGTATATTATTATCGGATTTCAAATTTCATAGCGTTTGGAGTTACCATTTGGTCATACGGAATGAAAACGCGTTGAACTAAATATCGAAAATTTAATATTTAAATTTGATTCAAAAAGCTATCTTTCACATACGATCGAATTAGGCTCCGAAACATGGGCCACTGTGTTCGAAATAGGGGTAAAACATTATAAACGCGAGGCGGCACGGATCTTTTGGTTTTCTTTTGAAAAAGCATGTTAATTGTGAAAATAAGAATAAAATATTACCTGCACGCATATATATATATATATATATATATATATATATATATATGCACGCAATAGTTAAACACTAGCTTATTCTCACGTAACTGCCATTATTAGTTTAATGGCTGAAAAACAATCAATTTATTCCCTTAATCTCTCTCAATCCATCAATTTTTAGCAGAAATCTTCAACTAGGAAATTGTAGAGCGTCGTGAGATCTAGAAATCCATACGGTGATGACCGGATTTAGTGGAGCGTGGTGGCTTAATTTTTGCCGCATTCAACCGACGTTCATGCACATGATTCGAGATGATGGCGGCCTTAGGGGGTTGCGCGCGTAGGCCGGGGGTGCGTGGCGACTTGCTCTTCGACGGGGCTTTGCTTGATCAGGTTCTAGGGTCGTGTGGAGGGAGCGGTTTTTGGTCAAAGCGGCGATGTGGTGGGTTAATTTAGCCTGGGAGTGAGTGGGAGGGAAGAAGAGAAAGACGCGGCCCAGATTTGCAATTTCAAAATCGAACGGCCACGATTTTTTTCCATAAGAAAGAAATTTATTTTTATAAATTATATTCAAAACTTTGAAATTGCATATCTTTCCCTTACACGGTCGAAATCAGACGAAACAAATGGCGCCAGAATCGCACCGACGAGTACTACACGCTGGAACAGAATTAGAGGCGATTGGAGCTAGTGCAAATTTAGGTTAAATCGAACGTGTTCGGTTTAATTTAAAATTTGAGCGTTGGCAAATTAAAATCAAGGTGAGTTAATCTCACTCAATTTTGGACTGTTGGCTTTAATTTTAAATAGTTAAAATTAATAAATGGTTGATTGGTTAAATTGATGCATTTTTATGAGTTGGATGTGATATTATGTATATAGTAGTGTGTGTGTGTATTGGAGTGATTGATATTTCTGCATATATATAGCGGATGAGACCCTATGCGCCCCGCAAAATAGCGGATGACCCTATATACCGCGATATTCCGCCTCGAAGTGGAATTGGTATTTTTATGTTGTGCTTACATCAGTGGATGCAGGGAAACAGGTTGGAGTGATCCAACTGGATTCCTCAAAAATGTTGAATTAAATTTCATATTTATTTATATATGTTTTGTCTTGACAATTTGTGATAGATTATTGTGTGATCTAAAATGTTTGGATGTTGGCAGTTAACCTGGATTTTTGGGTATTTTTAAATACCAATAAAATATGGTTTTTGTATTGGTGAAGAGTTGTAAACAAGGATTTTGAATTAAATATCTATATAGAGTTTTGAGTAAACATATTGGATAAAATAAATGGTTTTGAAATTGTAATGTAACTATTTCGGGATATTATGAACAGGGATTTTGGAATAAAGTTTATAAAAGGATTTTTATAATAAATGCTTAAGTGACACTTGTTTTAAATAAAGGATTTAATAGATTGGAAAGATAGAAGTGAATTTGCAAATAAGTATAAAATTTGTTATATTGGTATAAAATTTGTTATACTGGACTCAAGTAAAATTTCCAAAATTTACGAAGTGAAAATGAAATCAAGAAAATTGGAATCATTTTAAAAAGGAGAATTTTTAATTATTAATACGGAAGTTTTAAAAGTGTTAAAAATATTCTAGAAATTAGTTATTTAATTATTTTAAATTGTTTAAAGTACATTTAATTTTTAATTAGTCACTTTATAATGATTATTAAAGATTTATTATTATATAAGAACTAATCGGCACTTTTGTTTTTAAAAGACAATTATTAAATATTAATATGGCTTTGTATAATAACTTTTATTTAGGTTTATTTGCCTAGATTAAACTTGAAATTTATTTTAGAATTTACAAGCATTATTTTGAGATAATTTTTAAAATAAAGTCAGAAATGGTATATTCGTGTGGCGTAAATCGGAGGTAGTAAGTGTCTGCATTTAAGTTTTGGATTTCTCTGGGATAGAGACGTAACCATTGAGCTGTGATCCACAGTTTTATACCGTAGTGGTACTTTCCACATTATTTTAAAAGGGCTTTCGAATATTTTTAAAAAGGATACTTTGTGAATATACTCAATTCGATAAGATAAGTACAAACTTTGGATAAAGAGATCTAATTTATTTCAAATTTAATTTAAATAAGACTTGGTGTTTTTCAACGAAAATGAAGTATTCGGTTGAATTGATTGTTTATTTGATAGTTAAATAACTGACTATCAAATCTGGACCTAAATATAACTTTGGGAATATTTGGAAGAAGTACGAGAATTATATGGTACAATTACTATTCGAGGTGCTATACTGTACGTATAAACTCGTTTCGTTCTTCTAGGACGATGATAAGGAAATTTGTCCACTAACAGTTAGGAAGTGATCTCCGATCTTACTTCGTCTGTTTACTTTCTAGAGAACCGGGGTTGAGTTTACCAGGAAATAGCGAACATTGTTTCGAAGAGCCGGGATCAAATTTGTTATTCGAAAATCACTTCGATCCAACGAGTACGTTTTTGAAATGAAGACAAGAGCATAGAGTCGAAGATGGAGCAGTGAAGTGCAAGGGCTAATCGCTACTAATCCTGAGGGTGATTCCAAAATGGATGTAGTAGGAATAGTGCCTTCGGTTCTGTTCGGACCCGGAACGAACTTGTATGGATGAATGCCATCAGTACATTGTCATTAGAGGACAATGAGCATTCTAAGTGAATATTTCTAAAAAGGTAATCGTAGCCTCTCGCCCTATCAACCGAGAATGACTAAAAAGCAGGGGAGATGCAGCAAGTCTAACTAGGTAGCACCCAAGTAGGGTATGTTTATCACCTTTCTAGATAACCTCGGATATTATTACTACGATTATGGGAGGAACTCAGAAAAGGGTGGGAACACCCGGGGTGATAGCATATTCGGTCTATCCATGCCAGAGATCGCGGCATGGTCCTCGTTACGCTATTCTAGATGTGTGCTGTGAAAGGTGATACCCCAATGCCTAGTCATTAAAATTGAATCCATTCTCCAATAAGCACCGTACGGTTTTGATTGTACCCAACTATGCTGAAACGTGAGATGCAAGCATTTCAGCTATTTGAATAAGTACTTATACTTAGGTAGTATTTTAATATCAGAGGATTTTGATTTGAAATGTTTTGGTTATCGTAAGGTAAAAACCGGTTGTGTTTATTTATGGCATGGTATTACAAGATACTTTTGATTTCAAAGGATTTTGATAAAGTTAATAATTCAAGTTGAGTATGTTTTCTCACGCTGGTATTCCAGACTGACTCAGGTGTTATTTTATTATAATGCTCGAGCCAGACCGAGTATTGTAGGTTTAGGTTAGGATGTTATGGAGCTCAAGAGACGAGCTAGAGACCGAGATGTATTCTCGTATTTGACTTTATTTCGCTGCAGTATTTTGTTGAAATTACCAGCAAATTGTGAGGATAGAGTGTTATAACTGTCCAGGCTGGTAAATATTGATTTGTGTAATCTGATGTGAAACATGTATATTACAGTCTTTCCGGCACTCGATCGTTCGGCATGTTATACAATGAACCTATTTACGTTGATTTTCGAGGGTGGAGAAGGGCGGGTCGTTACAGTATCACTTTATATAAAACGGTAAATAAATATTTATACCAAAACTACTCCTATCTTATTTTTAAAACCATATCCTTTTATTTAAAACCCTGACTTATTTTTAAGATTTTAAAAAATTTCATTCATAGATCAAAATCTATTTTTAAAATATTTTATGAACCCATCAATTTATAATCTCTCAAAATCATACTTTTTATTTACTTTAAATAAATTCAGTCTATAAAAATTCAAGACACTTACTAAACACATATAATTTCTAAAATCATTTTGAAATCCCTTTTAAATCAAAATTATAATTTTTTATAGTATTTTAGAATACCAAAAATAAGTCCCAGTGCTACTAAAATACTAAATAAGCAAAATCATACGCATGTCATCAAATATGGCATCCAATAAGTCATATATCACAGTATATATGAAAAGTAAAATCAACTGTGTGAGGAAACCAGTTGGCTCCCTCAAACCTATCCCGATGCATCACTTATAATATATAATCATGAAATATAAATTAACCGCTTCGAGGTAGGATCGTATACTAAGGGTTATCCACCCAAGATATAAAATAATAAACCAGCCAAATAGTCAATAATAATCGGTAATAAAATAGTGGAAATTAGGGAGGCATCCCTATCATACTTTCATATTGTAAAGCGGATCCCTGTCAAAGTTTCATTGTAAATCGGGTCCCTATTTTCTAGAAACAAAGAAAAATTATTGCTGAAATGTCAGCAACTTTTATAAATAAGTGATGATATTTCAGCAACTTTCCCTGTCAAAGTTTCATTGTAAATCCGGTCCTTATTTTCTAGAAACAGAGAAAAGTTATTACTGAAATGTCAGCAACTTTTATAAATAAGTGCTGATATTTCAGCAACTTTCATACACTGTGTTCACAGTGTACATAAATGTTGCTGAAATGTCAGCAACTTTTATAAATAAGTGATGATATTTCAACAACTTTCATACACTATGTTCACAGTGTACAGAAAAGTTGCGGAAATGTCAGCAACTTTTTTGAAAAGTTGCATCATGCTCTGCAATAATCGTGAAACAAAAACAGGGTCCAAATTTACACTGAAATTTAGTGAAGGACTTTTCGTGTATTTTGAACCTTAATAAGGACCTATGCCAAAAGTACCCAATAAAATATCCACATCCAATAAATAATTTTATCGGCTATATAATATTTTTGGTTAACCAAAAAGGTGAGTTTATCTCACCTTTATTCCAATTATCGCAGAGGCATTCCAATTTGAATTAAAATCAAACGGGCATTCGAGTGTAACAAAAATTCCTATAAGCTCCAAATTATTCCAATCCAAATCTATAACATAGATTTCGTCGATATGAATAAAATGCAGCCGTTGCTCAATTCTGACCTCGTATGAAAAAGTTTGGAACAGCCCTGATTTTTCGGTGTTTTAGAATAAATTAAAAAAATTAATTAACTAGAAATTTTAATGAGAAATTTGACTTCTCATTTATTGAAGTTAAGAAATTAGAACTTAAGTAATTTATTTAAATAATAAATGGGATTTGAGTTTAATATGAGAATTCTTAGATTAAAATTATGAAGTAATAATTGTTGTAGATAAACATTTTTGAAATTATGTTTATTTTAATAAATAAGTATTTCGTTAGTGTTAAAAATGTTTTGTTTATATATTAATTACGGGAACCTTTTTGAATTTCTATGTATTAGTTATAACTTCAAATTCATGATAAAAAGGAGTTTAAATTTCAAGAGTAGAGAGTATGGCCTTGTTACTTTAAATAGAAATGCATTGGGTCCTTATTGAATTTAATACAAAGCCTAGCCCAATAAGACTTTAAGTAAAAAGGTGAAGTCTTCATTCTCAATTACAATTTCCAAGCCACTTCCTTCCTTATTCTCAAAACCTAGAAAGAAAAAAATCAAAGATTTAAAATCCAAATAAACTCTGGGAAATTTAGAGAAAATCAAAGTAAGCCTCTATAACCTAATCCATCTTATAGACTAATTGATTTCAATAATTTACAATATTTGATGTTTGTTGTTTTCTTTTGGGTTTGAGGCAAAACAAGGGTTTGCATGTCCATCCTTCATCTTATTTTCGGGTTCTTGAAGCTTTTAGTGGGGCTAAAGATTCTTATTTACAATGATTTCCATGTGTCTTCACTGTAAGCTAAATACTAACTCGCGCTTCTAACTCAAACAAGTGTTGCATGTTTATAATAAGTTGTTTGCTTTGTATTTGCTGAAAAAAAGAATTTCTAAGATTGAATCTGAAATGAATTTGGCCATAAATTTTGCGCTTCTTATCCAAATTCGATAATTTTTTATGTTTTGAAAAGCTTATACTTTTTACTACAAGTTTTTTATTTTGAGATTTATAAAATTTTGAAGTCAAATGGGTCTAAATTGTACTTCTTTGTTGCTATCTTGAGAATAAACGACAACAACAATGAACTTAAAGCTGAGAATTGTTTTGGGCATATCTTTTCATCCATAAGTTCGAATTAGGTGATTCTTTTTCCGATTTTGAGCTAGGAAAATCATCTTCAACTTTTATGTTTTAAATTTTATAAGATTTTGGGTTTTAAGGGTCTAATTGGCTTCTTAAACCCCAGCCCTGTCAAATTTTCCAATTATTCAAAGTTTGTAATTTTATGTCCTAATAATGAAAGTGCCATAAGTTTTGATTCATAAGTCTGAATTAGGAGTTTCTTTTTCTAACTTCAAGCTATGGCAATCAACCTTTATGTTTTGAGTTTTATCATATTTTTGGTTTTAAAGGGTCTAATTCGCTATTTAAGCCGCAACCCTGTCGATTTTCAGAGTTCTGTAATTTTATTTCCTGATAATGTAATTGCCATAAATTTTGATTCGTAAGTCTGACTTAGGTGATTCTTTTTCCGACTTTGAGCTATGGTAATCGTCTTCAACTTTTATGTTTTGACTTTTATCAGATTTTAGGGGTTAAAGAGTCTAATTGGCTCTTTAAGCTGCAGCCCTGTTGATTTTCAGAGTTTTGTAATTGTATGTCTTGATAATGAAATTACCATAACTTTTGATTCGTAAGTCTAGATTAGGTGATTCTCTTTCTAACTTTGAGCTATGGCAATCATCTTCAACTTTTATGTTTCATTTTTTTGTCAGATTTTGGGTTTCAAAGGGGCAAAATAGCTAAATAAACCACAGTCTTGAGTTTTATTGCTATGTTTTGTGCAGTTTTAATTGTTGTTTCAGGACCATTTCCTTATGAATTCAGAAGCTAAGTATCATTAATATTTTATGCTATGAATATATTGTTTTTCAAGAGCATTTGTTGTAAAATACTTAAGTTTAATATCTCTTGAATTCGATGTTTCGTGCACGTGATTTGGAATCGGTTTCTTAAGGAAAGTTTCGATTAAAAAGTAGTGTTGAATTAATATTTTTCTAAATCAATTTCTATTAGTAATAATATTTTTCCTAAGAATATTATATATATATATTTCTCAATGAAAAAGAGATTTTAAAAGAAAATAATTTCTATAATGTTTCGAAAAATTGTTTTAGAACTAGTTTCTTAAAGTAAAATATTTTTTTAAAATCACACGTTTTTGCACTCTTCAAGCGAACGAGGAAGAGATTTAAAGGATTTATAAAATATGTAGTATGCGACACATGTATTTACTATTTTGGTTAATTTCGGACTTGTTCGATTAAGGTCATACATGAGAGTGAAATTAACTAACTTATAATAAACGGGTAGGAGAGAACGTTTGGTATGGGACGCACTATTGCCACTGATTTAGTTACTATTTGGAAGTTGGTGACACTTTATGTTGGGCCTTCGGGCGTGTTGATATTGCCAGTACTAGGCTTTTGGGCCATTTGTTGGGCTTTCGAGCCATTAGTTGGGCCTTCGGTTTATTTGTTGGGTGCCAATTTTGTTGAGAGTACTCAGGAGACTTCGGCCAATTTGTTGTTGATGCATGTGTGGCGTAGCTTAGACTCGGCATTTGTTGCGATCCACTATCTGTTGTTTTCTAGATTTCTTTTTTATTAATTTCAAGAATTTGATGAGTTTTAAATGTTTTCACCATTATGTTGGATGCTAAATATATACATAGCCTAAGTTCTAATTTGAGATGTAATTTGGTGATTACATTTTTATTGGTTTGAACTCCATAGAATGTTCGATATGTTGGGATTTTTATGGTGAATTTAATTAATGTGACTCTGGTGAACATATACATAACCTTAGTTCTAATTTAAGACGAAATTTGTTATTACATTTTTATTGTTTTGAACTCCTTAGAGAGTTCACTATGTTGAGATTTTTGAGGCGATTTCGCTGAATGTGACTTTTGTGAACTATGTTGAAATTGTGAATATGAAGTCTCAACTCACGGGAGGCTATTTAACACTCCCTTGTATATTCCCTTCAAACCCCACACCCCTTAGTATTCCCAAAATGCGCACACCAAAGGATGTGGTGCGTTATAGGTATAGCTAAAGCATCACAAAGACTAAGATTCACAAGACAAATAAGTAAAAGCAACGGAAAACATTTAAATAATAACTTATCTTTTAGAATTAAACTTCATCTCAAAATAAGTCATAAAAACATAACATGTATTAAAAATTAAAATCTCTCATGTCTCACGAAAATACATCTCAATCTCACATAATCAGAGTACAAAAATAACAATAATAATCCCTCTCACAAGTGTCAATTCATCATAAACCAAATAAAAAAAGATGAAAGAGTTGAAAGCATAAGTATACATATGAAATGAGAAAGACTTCAGAAATGAATCTCCAAGCAACCTGAATCAGCTATTCTCAACTCTACTAGCCTATTAGGGGAAAGAGGAAAGATAGAGGAGTGGGTCAGACAATAAGTCTGGTGATTGAAAGTTATTACTAGCATATCTAAGGAAGATAAAGATAATAGACTAAGCAATATTTCTAGCATGAAAGAAAATGCAGGAAAGATAAAACTCGCATAAAATACTGTTTCTAATTTTGTTTGAGTGTTTGCTTTGATTGTTTTCACTTGTCTTAAACTGTTGTGATTAGGCTGAAACCCTAATCATATCTCAATTGCTAACTTGGTTAGGCTGAAATCCTAATCCTACCCATTGATCAGCCTTTCCTATCTCTATTATGCTACTGTGAACCTAGCACTTAGGATTCAGTAGCGAATTATTTACCCTAATCGATGTCCCATGCTCGGTCATCGCCGGTACACACTAACTGTCGTCGCCTATTTGACCCTTTATTTACCCTAATCAGCATAAGCGTGCCTAGCCTCATTCACATGTGAGTCCATCAGTCGTCGACCTGAAATGGAATGCTGCTAGTACTAGTCCTAACAAACAAATTGTAACGACCCGGGATTTTCGAACCCGAAAATTCCAGATAGTTAGAAGAAAAAGAAAAGAGATAGAAGAAAGAAACAGAACAAGACACAGATTCTCACATTCGCAGCGGATCAAAATACAATATCAAATAATAATATCAGTTATACAAAGAAAACTGTATCAGTTAATTACATTTTTATATATCAGAGTTACAACATTCGCAAATATACTAGACAGTTAGAATTAAAATGTCTCAGCCAACTATAATATATCACAGCGGAATACACTCCATACGTTCCTGCCATCCAGCTCGACTCCTGAGCTCCAGAACGTCCTTACCTGAAAATCTGTAATACTCGGTCTGACCCGAGCATTACATCAAAGTAACACCCGGGTCAGGCTGGAAACCAGCGTGAGTAAACTCGTCTAACATGAAATTCAATCCATAGAACTTATTTAAACCCGGGGTAACTCATACTTTACTATAAGTAAACAACTTATATAGTCAACACTTATTTCCATAAAACTATATCTAAGTATCCAACTTAGTTTAAATGGTCCATATTATCCCTAACCGGCCTATTTGATTTCACATATCAACCTATAAAGAATTATAGAAGATTTCAAATCGAAGTGGTTTCGGGTATTTACTGATACCCGACCTCGGTCTCTTCGAATTCAATGTCATCTTAATTCCAGTTGTTTAAGTGGATACAAGTTAGCTTTAAACATAGTTTCTCACAGCAAATCAATTATCGATAGATAACTCATAATATCACAGTTTAACCCATCATATCATATCACAATACATCACAACTCAACATCAGAGATATTCAAACAAACCAAGGTATTTGATTCAAGTTATCATCTATAGGCAAGATTAATACTCAAGCAATTAATTTAATTAATCACCTAATATAGATTAAATTAATTACCTTTAATCCTGCTTAATTAACTTTAATTAATTATAACCACTCCTTAATTAATTACATTGATTAATTAACCTAAATAAATCATTAATTAATCACACTTATTAATTATCCTTTAGTTATTAAGTAATTATCCTTAAATCATCATTTAATTAACTTTAATTATTAAATTAATTAACCTCCAATCAATCTTTAATTACCTATATTAAGTAATTATCTATTAAATAATTATCTTTTAATTACTTTCATTTATTTTTGAAATCCTAATTACCATATCCTTTAAAACTTATCTATTTTAAAAATATAATCTAAAACTTGGTTAACCATTTCTTTTGAAACCTATTTCATTTTTAAATACATTTTAAAACTTGGCTAAACTTCTTCTTACAAGAAAAACTTGTTTCATTTTTATTTAGTTTGAACTTGTGAAATAATTTCTTTACTTTTAAACTTGATTTCCTTTGTTTAATATAAATCTGGAACTAAATTTACTTCACAATAAAAACCTTATAACATTTTCCTTGTTAAATTATTTAACTAGATACAGTTCAAAACCAACCCGAGCAAACCCCACAAAACACACGAGCCTGCCCCGAACAAAACACGATAAACTCACGTACGTTTCTGCTTCGAGTCGACCACGCAAATACTTCGAGTTCTTCCTACAGAACCCTTCTTCCCCAAATCATAACACGCAGATATCACGATATATCGTGCACGTGCACACGAGGTCTGGCCACCTCCGGCCATTGTTCTGATCACCAGCAAGTCGAAGATGCTCTCCTCCATCGCCACGAACACTCAGGTCACTCAATCTCACCATCGTTCAAAATCGAGCAAGTCAAAGCATACTGGAACCCAACACTGTTCGACAAATCCACCTCGTACCATCGCCTCCGACCACCTGAAACATTGCCACTGTGTCCAGACCCTCGTCAAAGACCCACGCTGCTTTTCCCCCACCACCGATCGAGTTCATCGCGATGACGACGCCGCATTGGCTACGAATCCAACATCGACCCAGTCGGGGTTTTAAACCCTACTTCGCCACCATCTCGTCGCCACATAAATCTAAAAAATCAAAGGCCATTTTTCCCGAGCTCCTCGAGCAACAAGCTTGCTCCAGCAATGAAGTTGACATCCCTAGAACCCTCGATCGCCGGAAATTGATGAGTACCCAATTTCCGTTCAACTCTCAATTCCCACCCAAAAACTCATTTAAAAATCTTGATATTATTACTAAAAATCATGGTTTTCTATAACAAATCAGATCATGGAAATGAACCAATAAATCTAGGTGTTCGAATTTTCATACTTTTGAATTCTTACAGTGTTTTCAAATCTTACCAGGAGATTTTTTTTTACTATTTACTTGGAAATATTTTTAAGGTTAAGATCATGTTGATTCAAACAATTTTTGTCTCAACATCAAATCCTGAAAAGGATTAAGAGATGAGGATTTCAATTTCTCAAATTGTTAAAGCTTGTAAGCTTTTAAACAGAGTAGTATATTCATATATACAGACCTACATTCATTAGACCTTCAGATATACATACATGCAAACATGATTTACATCCATTCATCAATGATTATCACATGCAGATCAAGATACAAACTGATTTAAGATGTTCAAGGATAGTTTACTCACTTATTTATACACATGCAGACATTATCATCACAGAGATTTCATAAGCATCCATCAATCATCTAATTAAACTCTCAATTTAAAGGTTTACTCGCTTATTTATACACATGCAGACATTATCATCACAGAGATTTCATAAGCATCCATCAATCATCTAATTAAACTCTCAATTTAAAGGTTTACTCACCTTAGAAAATGCAGAGCTTGGAAATAACTGGAATTTTGAAAACTGGAAGGCTTGCAAACAGCTTTGCTTTGAAAACATGAAGAAATATAAAACTGGAAAGCTTTTGAAACAGAAATGCTTTGATTTTCGAGAAAACTTTGAATGTTTGAAGCTTTAAGAACTTTGGATTTGCAGATATGATCTTTAAAACTTTTATCACTGACTGCTTGCTTGAACATAGATTTGCTGCAGGCTTTTTGAAAACTGGTTTGAGATAAAAAGGGTTACAGGTTTGATGATCTTTTGGTTTGCATTTGAACTTGAGGAATAAATTACAGGTTGTATTTTGGTTTGAAAATGAGTAACAGGGTTTGCAAATTTGGTTTGAGAAGAGGTGTTCAGATTTTTAGAAATTGTTTCAGAGGAGAGTTTCAGTTTTGAGAAGAAATTTTCAGGGTTCTAAGAATTTTGGTTTGCATATGAGAATATTTCAGTTTTGAGTTTTTCTTGAGGAAACATTTTCAGATTGTAGCCATGGATTCTTGTTTGGTTTGAAGGAACAGAAAAAAAATGAAGAGAGAAAGAATGGGAGATTATAAAATTTATGGATATTAAAATTAAAGAAAAAAGAAAATTAGGAAAATAAGACACTTGTACAATTTTGATAACACTTGTCATTAAACACATTTCTTTTGCTTACATTTGTGATTATGTACACACATTATTTACATTTGTAATTTCCATGTTTTTAATATGTATTTATATTTTTTTTTTAAATTTAGTTATATATATATATATAAATATCTTAAGTATTTAATATTTAAATTTCTCTTACACTTATCTATATAAAATTTTAAAGACAATGATATAAAATCAATCACATGCTAATAAAAATCATATACACTTATTATTTTAAACACAATTTATTTTTAAGATTATTTACATTTGAATTTCAAATTCAAATTCTTTTTAAATTTTACTTATATATATTCAAATTAATATTTATTTTATTTGCTTAGGAAAAAGGATAAATTTTTAGATTATTAATTGATTTATAAAGAAGATTATTACATAATTATTTGCCTAAAATTCCAGGATATCACATTCCTCCCCCCTTAGAATCTTTTCGTCCTCGAAAAGGAACGAAGCTAGAATTTACTTATTTACTTATTATCAGATAAATTTTTCTTTTGAACATATTTTTAAAACACTTTAAAAATCTTTATAATATTACTAAATTAGTTTTTATAAAAATACTTTTATACCTCGATGTTTCAACAAGTCCATTCTCGTTCTCACAGAAATTCGGTCATACGTTGATCAGGCGTAAGACTGAAAATCTATAAGTACTTAGCAGACCCATTTTCAACACCCAGTGAAAATATTTTGGAAAATAATTTTATTGAAAATATAGAAAACGGTTTTGAAAATAAAGGAAATATCTTTGGTGAGAATGCTTTGGAAATCATCACTCCCATCCATGGTCGCAGTTAACCCGATGGTTACGTTGCCATCCCGGCAAAATCCACAGATAACTGTAGGTCTCCGCGCTCCTCGATTATGCCATGGAACCCGCTACAGATCGCAGTTATACCCGGGCCTTACGTTGCTAGCACAACACAAACCCATATAACTGTAGGCATCAGCGCCACCGAATTTCGCTGCCAAATAATGAAACTTCTCCCACATAGGTCGCAGTCTACCGATATAAAATCAAACGCAGACTGTTGGCTCTCAGCGGCACAAACGACTTTCGCTATGTTACCATAGTGTCACAGTCTACCGATATAAAATCAAACGTAGACAGTTGGCTCTCAGCGGCACACATGACTTTCGCTATGGTCTGCAGTAGATCGCAGAGACATCGAGTTAAACTGTCGTCACAGCATAACCCAAATGCCTCTGTGGGCACCAGCCCCTCGACTTTCGCTACACAAATAATCCTCAGGAACTAGTTTGTCCGGACTCCTCACAGGATCAACTTTAGAATCCCCCCTTGGGGTTCAAGGCAGTACCACCCAGTGGCACTCCTGAGAAGTTCATTTCAAGGGAGCACCTTTTTCCCCAGAGCTATACTCAAAACATTTTATACTATATACTTATAGTATCTTCAAATCATACCCTTTATGATTTATCAAAATCTCCTTTACACAAAATCGATTACCAAAAATCGATAATTCTCAAACTAGGCTTTCCAAAATCCAAAATTGATTTCTCAAAAATCAAAAGCCCTTTCCAAAATCCATAGGTTCCCAAAACCTTTTCCAAAATCATTCTCATAAGATCCTTTATATATATAGATATAGATATATATAACTTTGAAAACTTTGGATCATTTCAAACTTTGTATAAAACCTCTTTTATACTTCAAATATTTCAAAACCCTTTTCTTTTAGCAATAGATTCAACAAGGGAAGATTTACCTTATATAACAAGGATATATAACTTTATTTTATTCTAAATCAAATATTCACATTTGATAAATCTTTTATAAAGTTATTAACCATATTTCTTTTCAAAAACCATTTTACAGTTCTTATCCCCAATCTTCAATATCAATTTCATTCAAATCCGTACGATGCACACATATCATCCGTACACAATATCAATCTGATCACTCAATCGATCACACAATTTCACTTCCGAACTAGTATCGTCCACCCGACTTCCTAGTGCGGACTCAGATCTGGTTTCTTGATCAGAAACCGTCATTCTCCTTGCATAGTCGTAGCCATGATAGAGAATATCCAGAACCAATCAACAATCCATATCCAGGTTCGCCGTCGAAAATCGAGCGAAAAATCCCAACTCGGATCGATAATACTATCTCGAAATTCTGTGTTCGAATCTGGATCAAATCACTATGCGAATAGAATAATATACGTATATCCTACGTATTTATCTTTATTGGTTATTAGCCAAATCAATTTACTTTTCTATTCACATTTCCTTTAATTCCATTCACTTATTCTCAATTTCTTCCATTTCCAATTGAGTTATTACTTCAATTACAAACAGTCTGAACTCTGACCTTTTTAAATTTAAAAATAGCTTGAAAAAGTTTAAAATAGATAAGTAGTTGAAAAATAGTTATTAGTTTATAAAATAGCTGTAAAATAGTTAAGTAGCTATAAAATAGTTAAATAATTGCAAAAATAATTTTTTTTTAAAATAGTAATTAGATATAAATAACTGAAAAATAGTAATTAATTTATAAGACAGTTTCAAAATAGTTAAATAGTTCTAAAATAATTGTAAAATAAGTATAAGATAGTTTGGGGTTTAAGAAGAAAGATTGTATAGTAAATAGTTTGGAAAAATATATTTGTACTAAAACAATTTATTTTGAAAATAAACCAGAGTCAAACTGTTCAATTCTCATCAACTCAATTTAAATTTCCACCTCCATTTAAATTAACTCAATTCCAATTTTTAAATAACTTCAATTTCCATTGAAATTGATTAACCTCAATTCAAGTTGAATTAATCCTCAATTTCTTTCCTAATTCAAATCAAATTCCATTTGAATTTTAAACCTATTCAACTTTTATTACAATTTCAAATTAATTCAAATAAATTTCAAATTGAATCCACTTTAATTTCAAATCATTTCAATTTCTATATGAATTAATCCCAATTTCCATTTGAATTTGAACTCATTCAATCTTCAATTTTATTTCAAATTAATCCAATTCAAATTTTCCATTTGAATTTTTTTTTAAACTTATCCATCTTAAATCACAATTCCCATTTATTCAAATCAATTTCAGTTTGAGCTAATTCAATTTAAATCTCAATTTTAAACCTTCTCGAATTATATAAATTCGAGTTAAATTTTTAAATGTTGATTTAATTCCTTAAATCAAATTAACCTTTACCTTTAAATTAATTCAACCTTTATTCTAATTTAACAACTTAAATCTTTAATTCATTTAATTCTGAACCCAAATTCCATTTTAAAATTAACTTTACTTAACTTATTACAAAGTTCAAATAAGAATTCAAAAATAATTTACTCTTCAGATTCTAATTTATTATCCATTTCTAATTTCAAAACCAATTCTCAATTTCATATATTTAATAGAATAATATCAGGATAAATAAACATCCAAATTTTTATCCTAATACTAATTAACAGTATCCATTTTAAATTTGCAGATCTCAAACCCATTTTGAGATTACTCATAACTCCCATTTAAATTAACCATTTAACTACCCAAGTTAAATTAAATTTCACCTTGAAATTTCCAATTCAAGTTATTCATTCAAACTTACTTTACTTTGGGTTTCACATCACATTCCAATTTAAAACTCAACACTAAGTGTTTATTTCAAATCATTATTGGTATTATGTATATTCCTCATATATACATTTTCTTTACACACCAAGTTATACTTTAAATTTTTAAACCACCTTTAGTTTTAATTCAAAAACAAATTTCTTTAAAACTATTTCAAGTTTTCTGGACTTAGATTTAAAATCTTACAAATTTAAATTACCTTCAATTCCAATTAATAAGTCATATTTACCTAAAAGTTTACTTCCCTAAACATTTCATTATCAACCATCCAAGATTATCATATCTGGAAACTAATTCATTATTATCTTTATTCCTACAAATTCAAGACTTTAATTTTGGTTTGGATTCATTTCAAACTTATCTTCATTAAATTTTAATTTGATTGTATTTCTATTACCACTTAATTTAGTTCCAATATTTTAACAACCAATTACCTTAATATTTATTAGAAAGAAATATCATTTTATATATATAAAAAGATAAACTTATATTAAAATCATTAAATTTTAAAATCATTTTAAAATCTTTATATAAGAAAATAAAAAGTACGCTCTCATATATATATATATATACACTCAACTCATTCTAGGGTACCATTGACCCTATCCTTAATGAGTATACCCACCAGAGCCAAGGTTCTCGCTTAACCTTCAGCTCTGATACCAAATGTAACGACCCGGGATTTTCGAACCCGAAAATTCCAGATAGTTAGAAGAAAAAGAAAAGAGATAGAAGAAAGAAACAGAACAAGACACAGATTCTCACATTCGCAGCGGATCAAAATACAATATCAAATAATAATATCAGTTATACAAAGAAAACTGTATCAGTTAATTACATTTTTATATATCAGAGTTACAACATTCGCAAATATACTAGACAGTTAGAATTAAAATGTCTCAGCCAACTATAATATATCACAGCGGAATACACTCCATACGTTCCTGCCATCCAGCTCGACTCCTGAGCTCCAGAACGTCCTTACCTGAAAATCTGTAATACTCGGTCTGACCCGAGCATTACATCAAAGTAACACCCGGGTCAGGCTGGAAACCAGCGTGAGTAAACTCGTCTAACATGAAATTCAATCCATAGAACTTATTTAAACCCGGGGTAACTCATACTTTACTATAAGTAAACAACTTATATAGTCAACACTTATTTCCATAAAACTATATCTAAGTATCCAACTTAGTTTAAATGGTCCATGTTATCCCTAACCGGCCTATTTGATTTCACATATCAACCTATAAAGAATTATAGAAGATTTCAAATCGAAGTGGTTTCGGGTATTTACTGATACCCGACCTCGGTCTCTTCGAATTCAATGTCATCTTAATTCCAGTTGTTTAAGTGGATACAAGTTAGCTTTAAACATAGTTTCTCACAGCAAATCAATTATCGATAGATAACTCATAATATCACAGTTTAACCCATCATATCATATCACAATACATCACAACTCAACATCAGAGATATTCAAACAAACCAAGGTATTTGATTCAAGTTATCATCTATAGGCAAGATTAATACTCAAGCAATTAATTTAATTAATCACCTAATATAGATTAAATTAATTACCTTTAATCCTGCTTAATTAACTTTAATTAATTATAACCACTCCTTAATTAATTACATTGATTAATTAACCTAAATAAATCATTAATTAATCACACTTATTAATTATCCTTTAGTTATTAAGTAATTATCCTTAAATCATCATTTAATTAACTTTAATTATTAAATTAATTAACCTCCAATCAATCTTTAATTACCTATATTAAGTAATTATCTATTAAGTAATTATCTTTTAATTACTTTCATTTATTTTTGAAATCCTAATTACCATATCCTTTAAAACTTATCTATTTTAAAAATATAATCTAAAACTTGGTTAACCATTTCTTTTGAAACCTATTTCATTTTTAAATACATTTTAAAACTTGGCTAAACTTCTTCTTACAAGAAAAACTTGTTTCATTTTTATTTAGTTTGAACTTGTGAAATAATTTCTTTACTTTTAAACTTGACTTCCTTTGTTTAATATAAATCTGGAACTAAATTTACTTCACAATAAAAACCTTATAACATTTTCCTTGTTAAATTATTTAACTAGATACAGTTCAAAACCAACCCGAGCAAACCCCACAAAACACACGAGCCTGCCCCGAACAAAACACGATAAACTCACGTACGTTTCTGCTTCGAGTCGACCACGCAAATACTTCGAGTTCTTCCTACAGAACCCTTCTTCCCCAAATCATAACACGCAGATATCACGATATATCGTGCACGTGCACACGAGGTCTGGCCACCTCCGGCCATTGTTCTGATCACCAGCAAGTCGAAGATGCTCTCCTCCATCGCCACGAACACTCAGGTCACTCAATCTCACCATCGTTCAAAATCGAGCAAGTCAAAGCATACTGGAACCCAACACTGTTCGACAAATCCACCTCGTACCATCGCCTCCGACCACCTGAAACATTGCCACTGCGTCCAGACCCTCGTCAAAGACCCACGCTGCTTTTCCCCCACCACCGATCGAGTTCATCGCGATGACGACGCCGCATTGGCTACGAATCCAACATCGACCCAGTCGGGGTTTTAAACCCTACTTCGCCACCATCTCGTCGCCACATAAATCTGAAAAATCAAAGGCCATTTTTCCCGAGCTCCTCGAGCAACAAGCTTGCTCCAGCAACGAAGTTGACATCCCTAGAACCCTCGATCGCCGGAAATTGATGAGTACCCAATTTCCGTTCAACTCTCAATTCCCACCCAAAAACTCATTTAAAAATCTTGATATTATTACTAAAAATCATGGTTTTCTATAACAAATCAGATCATGGAAATGAACCAATAAATCTAGGTGTTCGAATTTTCATACTTTTGAATTCTTACAGTGTTTTCAAATCTTACCAGGAGATTTTTTTTTACTATTTACTTGGAAATATTTTTAAGGTTAAGATCATGTTGATTCAAACAATTTTTGTCTCAACATCAAATCCTGAAAAGGATTAAGAGATGAGGATTTCAATTTCTCAAATTGTTAAAGCTTGTAAGCTTTTAAACAGAGTAGTATATTCATATATACAGACCTACATTCATTAGACCTTCAGATATACATACATGCAAACATGATTTACATCCATTCATCAATGATTATCACATGCAGATCAAGATACAAACTGATTTAAGATGTTCAAGGATAGTTTACTCACTTAATTATACACATGCAGACATTATCATCACAGAGATTTCATAAGCATCCATCAATCATCTAATTAAACTCTCAATTTAAAGGTTTACTCACTTATTTATACACATGCAGACATTATCATCACAGAGATTTCATAAGCATCCATCAATCATCTAATTAAACTCTCAATTTAAAGGTTTACTCACCTTAGAAAATGCAGAGCTTGGAAATAACTGGAATTTTGAAAACTGGAAGGCTTGCAATCAGCTTTGCTTTGAAAACATGAAGAAATATAAAACTGGAAAGCTTTTGAAACAGAAATGCTTTGATTTTCGAGAAAACTTTGAATGTTTGAAGCTTTAAGAACTTTGGATTTGCAGATATGATCTTTAAAACTTTTATCACTGACTGCTTGCTTGAACATAGATTTGCTGCAGGCTTTTTGAAAACTGGTTTGAGATAAAAAGGGTTACAGGTTTGATGATCTTTTGGTTTGCATTTGAACTTGAGGAATAAATTACAGGTTGTATTTTGGTTTGAAAATGAGTAACAGGGTTTGCAAATTTGGTTTGAGAAGAGGTGTTCAGATTTTTAGAAATTGTTTCAGAGGAGATTTTCAGTTTTGAGAAGAAATTTTCAGGGTTCTAAGAATTTTGGTTTGCATATGAGAATATTTCAGTTTTGATTTTTTCTTGAGGAAACATTTTCAGATTGTAGCCATGGATTCTTGTTTGGTTTGAAGGAACAGAAAAAAAATGAAGAGAGAAAGAATGGGAGATTATAAAATTTATGGATATTAAAATTAAAGAAAAAAGAAAATTAGGAAAATAAGACACTTGTACAATTTTGATAACACTTGTCATTAAACACATTTCTTTTGCTTACATTTGTGATTATGTACACACATTATTTACATTTGTAATTTCCATGTTTTTAATATGTATTTATATTATATTTTTTTTAAATTTAGTTATATATATATAAATATCTTAAGTATTTAATATTTAAATTTCTCTTACACTTATCTATATAAAATTTTAAAGACAATGATATAAAATCAATCACATGCTAATAAAAATCATATACACTTATTATTTTAAACACAATTTATTTTTAAGATTATTTACATTTGAATTTCAAATTCAAATTCTTTTTAAATTTTACTTATATATATTCAAATTAATATTTATTTTATTTGCTTAGGAAAAAGGATAAATTTTTAGATTATTAATTGATTTATAAAGAAGATTATTACATAATTATTTGCCTAAAATTCCAGGATATCACACAAATCTTCTAACTTTGCGGTCCTTGCCCAAATCCCTAAATTTGAGCCTCTATCTATTGGCCACTTATTTACCCTAATCAGCATAAGCGTGCCCAGCCTCACCTACGTGTGAGATCATCATTCCTAGACCTGAAAGGGAATGCTGCCGGCACAGGCCACTACAGCTATACTTGATTATTAACTTAATCCAATATCTAAGTTTTAAAATAAGCCCCTTCTATTATTTCTTTACTTCTAATTATAACCTATGTGTTATAATTGTTCTTGCAACTATTACTCTTCTATTTTCTCTTTTTAGTCATAACCACTTGTTATAATCATGCTTGCAAATATCTTAAATTTGCCTATTTCAGTCTATCTTCACTTTATTTCAGTTTTCCTCATTTTACATATGATTTCTGTAAATCGAGTGTTTTTCTATTTTAATCCACATTTGCGAATTCTTCTCTTTTTAATATTTTATTCGCATCAAAAAGGATTAAATCTCTATAAAAAGAAGCTAACGTTTACAGGCTAAATTCCAACTTAAAACAGATGTAAATAACTGTAAATAACTGAATAAAATGGCTGAATAAAAATAGACTCAAATGAACTTCTGAAATTTACTTAAAAACTGACTGTAAATAAACTTACGTAAAAACTGTCTCAAAATTGTAGAAAAACTACAACTATTGGGAACCCTATTATTTTAAATTTCTTACAAATCAAAAATAATTACAAAACACTCACTTGTGGTCCTTAACTCTAATCCTGGGCCTTCTTTGATCCGTTTCTAGGGTGTAGAATATTTTTATTAAAAAGATTTCCTCCCCAGAAAATTTTTCCATTTTGGGTTCAGCCTCAAGCAATGAACCCAATTGGGAGAAAATCTGAATGAGAAAAATAGCTAGGCCTATGGTTCTATTTATAATGTGGCTTAGGGATTTCAGGCCATCGGATTTGAAGATTTAATCTGGTACAACCACGTAATAGGCTCACTAGGAACAATCGAATGCAGCTACGAACACATAGGATTTCACTAAAAATCAATTTTATGGTCTTCGGCTCATACATGGACGAAAAATCGTCTAGTATGATATGCGGTCAACCTAAGCTATTTGCAGGTCGACCTATATGTCGAACCGACCCTAGCAAGGGTCGACCCCAGAAAGGATCGACCCATATGGGTCTTATTTTTTATTTCATTCATTTTTGTTTATATAATTCTGATTTTTTGTTTCTTTCGTACCTTCTTCTCACTAGCTCAGATTTCGACAAGTTATGTATGAAAATTGATCGTAAAATTACCACGATTCTAATGTTGCAAATCCCATGACTTAATTCTGAATATTTCCTGTCCCTATTTTAGTATATTGATTATTTAATTATCTAAAAATGCGGGGTGTTACAAATCATCTTGTTTAAGTTAGATTGACAAGTTCCATTATTTTATATAATACTCGGGTCAGACCGAGTTATTTTAGGTTAGTTGATTACAGTATGTATCTTACCTTGCACCACCTCAGATTATGGATTTAGCTTTTGTTTTTTAGTATATTTCTATGTCGATCTTTTTATTCCCAGTTTGGACATCTTATGTATGTTCTTGTGTCAGACTATGTTTTGTATATGTGGTTCATAAGAACCACTGACTTATGTAACACATGTTGTACTTCTGCTGTCTATATATGCATGTATATGTTCTGTGATCTATGAACGGTTGTACTATCATGTATTGTTGTGAATTGATCCTTAGCCATCGTAATTTTGTGTTAAGCCTGGATTGAGTACGTCAATTCCTCGAAAGAAATTTTTTGCTCAGACCACCTAATCGACATATTCGATACTCGCTTAAGATAAAGTTCACGGATGGTCACTCCTAACCAGCCCTATTTTCTGCACTAGCAGGAAGTATTACATATTAATACTCTTTGTCAGTGTGGGTCTCAGGTGGGGCGTTACAGCTTGGTAACAGAACAAGGTTCAAAAAATAAATATGATAATACGGTCCAGAACCAAAATAATGTGCATTTAGTACAGCTCTCTTCAAGGATAGCTTGTTGGGTATCCTTAATCTTTATCTAGTGGCTTTCGTACTTTATGGAGATGGATGAGAGGAATATCTTCTAATTTCTATTCCTTCCGGAGTCCCTATTTCATTCAGGAGTTCCTCTACTTTTGGGAATATGTCTAGGAAAGTTTTAACTGCGTAGTATTCCATATATTGTATTCTAGTATCTATACCTATTCATAGCCCAGAGGTACATCCTCTTCTACCTAAAGAGTCCTATCTTATTCCGAGATCATTCTATTTGAGTCTCTTTGACACATTGGGTTCTTTCGGAATTATGAATATTGACATTATGGCTTTTATCATAGTATGGTTTTGTAAGTAAGATAGATTTATAAAGGCATATTTTAATATGGATTTGTGTTAGATTGGCCGTTAGGCATTTTAAGGATTCTGGTTGATGCGCTTGATCACCGTTATCGATAGGGATCTCTTAAAACTCTTGAACGAGATAATAGAACACAATGTTTGAGATATAATTTGAAAGAATATATATATTAAACAATTTGAAACCAGTATTCTCGGATATTTTGAAGAAGAAAAATTTACATTTAGCAGAATAATGATATTATGAAGTCTTCAATTTCATATAAAGAAATTTTTATTGAAACTTTTTAAAACAAGATTCAGAAAAAGGTTTTGAATTTGGCAATAATAAATGTGAAGGAAAAGTTTCGACTTGAAAGTGATTTTAGAGGATAAACTTATAAGAAATTTTATTATTCCCTATGTACATATATGTTGAATTTTTGGAAATTAGGATTTCTGCTAAACAAAAATTATTTGAGTACATGTCTTGTATATTGATTGATTTAGATGAAATGTTCAACCTTTTGGCCCTTTCAATAGCAAAGGCGAATGGTGAGGTAATGTTGATTTCCTTATTAACATTGCAGCCGTTGGACTAAGCGATTTGCTATATATAGGAGGTAGGACGTTGTCACCAAAAATTTACTTGGATATTTTGTAAATTATTTTGTAATGCTTTTAAAGGTGAATTATATCCTTTTATGGATAGTTTGTATACTGAAATTTTACTAATACATTCCAAATTTTGAGGAAGTTTTATTCCCTTTCAAAATCTTTTGTTCGAATCCTTTCTTATATGGACCCGTCTTATTCGTTCGTATTGAAGGAGCTTAAATCGGCTTTATCATTAAATATTGGTTGTTTAATAGTTTCCTCGAGGTTCATAAACCCTCGCTACGGGTCTTCAAGCCTTGATTTTTCGGACAGGTCATAGAACTTGTCATATGTGGCAAACTATTTGTGTTATCTCTCTCTATGTTCAATGCCTTGGATGGTAGGATGTTGGGAATGAGTTGTTTAACCATTTTATGGCCTTTATCCTATCATTTAAAGGAATTCTCCATCACGTGCAACCTGCTTTAAATTAATAATTAACTATTTGGAAGTTGGTGACAATTTATGTTGGGCCTTCGGGAATGTTGATATTGCTTATACTAGGCTTTAGGGCCATTTTTTGGTTTTCGGGCCATTTGTTGGCCTTCCGAGCCATTTGTTGGACCTTTGGGTCATCTGTTGGGCGCCATATTTGTTGATAGTACTTGGCAGACTTCGGCTAATTTGTTGTTGATGCACGTGCGGCGTAGCTTAGACTCGCCATTTGTTGGGATCCACTTTGAGCTATTTTCTAGATTTCTTTATTATTGATTTCTAGAATTCGATGAGTTTAAATGTTTTCACCATTATATTGGAAGTTGGATATATACATAGCCTTAGTGCTAAATTTGAGATGAAATTTGGTGATTACATTTTTATGGGTTTGAACTCCTTAGAGAGTTCGATATGTTGGGATTTTTATGGTGATTTTAATGAATGTTCCTTCGGTGAACATATACATAGCCTTAGTCCTAATTTAAGATGAAATTTGGTGATTACATTTTTGTTGATTTGATCTCCTTAAAGAGTTTGGTATGTTAGGATTTTTGCGGTGATTTTGTTCAATGTGACTTTTGTGATGTTGATATTGTGAATATGAAGTCTAAACTCAAAGGACGCTATTTAACACTACCTTGTATATTCCCTTCAAATATCATGCACTAATCATCTTGCTTAAGTTAGACTGGCCCGTTTCATTATTATTTTTAATACTCGGTTCATACCGAGTTGTTTCAAATTAGTTGATTGCAGTATGTATCTCACCTTGCACCACATCAGCTGATGGGTTTAGCTTCCGTTGTTTAGTATATTTCTATGTCAATCTTTTTGTTACCAATTTGGATATCGTATGTATATTCTAGTGTTAGACTATGTTTTGTATATGTGGTTCATAAGAACCACTGACTTATGTAACACATGTTGTAATTCCGCTATCTATATATGCATGTATATGTTCTATTATTTATGAATAGTTATATTATCATGTATTGTTCTGAATTAATCCTTAGACACCGTAATATTGTGTTAAGCCTGAATTGAGTACGTCGATTCCTCGAAAGAATTTTTTTTGCTCAGACCACCTAATCGACGTATTTGATGCTCGCTTAAGACAAAGTTCATGGATGATAGCTCATAACTAGCCGTATTCTCTGTACTGGCGACAATATTACATAGTAATCTCTTTTTTACTATGGTCTCACGGTGGGGCGTTACAAAGTTATACATCTATAAACATATAATTTTATAAACGTAAGTTATTACTTTCATTAGGAAAATTAATTACCATTTAATTTACAAATCACGCACCTAAACTACATCTTACTCTTTCTTATTTCAGGTATCAAAAACGCGACTTCAACCACTCGATGCAGCCGTTTGTCGTGCCAGCCGCCGCTACCACTTCACCAAAGCATGCGCCGACCTCGCCGCGCTTGCAGCAAGCAACGTCGCTCCCTCAATCCCTGCCATCACCTCGAATCAACCCAAAACCAGTATAAATACCACCGAGGACGCGGCCAAAATCCAACCACTACTCCGCTCCATATAAAAATCGAACTGTTGAAGCCCTACGTCGCATCAAGCTCTACATTTTCCTAGTTATGGCCAAAGGCTGATATCGCCATGATTGGCCTCAACGACCCTTTATCGTTGGATTGTGAGAGGGTTTTAAATTCAAATTTAAAAAGTAAACTTACCAACTTTCTGGTAAATGCGATTTATATAAGGGAGAATGGCATTGCTAGATGGGCATGTATACTGTGGGTACGGGATAATGGAGAGCATGGGGAATATATATACACACACACATACATACATACATACATATTTTTATATTATAATATCATGTTCTAAGCGCTCATAAATCTTGAACTCTAAATGAGATGTGTTGCATGGCGTTCTATCTGTTATGCCCATATTCCAGACATAATGTAACTAGTATCGAGAACTAATTCCATCATATACAGAAGTTAATTTCCAAAACCAAATTTTATTGAATTAAACTCATTTAATTTATTTCCATGCCTTACGAGCTCAGATAACCAAACGATACGTCTAGTCGCCATGAAATTCGACGACATATTATAATTTAGTATTATGGATCCAATGGAATTGGTTTTGTCAAAAACCGAGACAATGCCTCGGAACGCTATTTCACACTTCAATTTAAACGGATTATTATTAAAAACAAGTTATTCACTTCTATTCAAATTTAAAAATTTAATTTCTTTATTCTTATTCAAAAAGAAATTAAATCAAGTTTCAAAGTCATTTTTATTCCCATCAAATTCAAGGTTTTGTAATTCTAACAATTTGAAATATCCACTTAAACAATTCAATTATCAAATAAATAGCTGAATTTGAAATATAAGTTGTTTAACTTATAAAATTAACTTTTTAATAATTAAAATCAAATAAATATTCCAAATTCAAATGACTGAAATTCTAGGTCAATATATCCTCCCCCCTTAAAAGAATTTCATCCTCAAAATTAGCAAGGGAAGAAAAATGCCACAAAACCATTAACTTTTCAAAACCAATTAGTTGAAATATATTATAAAATTCTATGCCTTTTAGATTCACCAACCTATAACAACTAATTTCCATCCATTCATTCATTCCTACTTATAACTAAAATCAAACTTTTTTTAGTTATCCATAAAATTTCCTTTTCAAAATTCTCAAAAATTTCTAATACCTTAAATTTGTGGAAAATTTCGCCAACGTCTCGTTCGCGCAACTCGATCAGAAAAATTTACAATATATATATATATATATATATATATATATATATATATATAAAATCACAAATATACATCTCATCTTTGAGGATATGGCATCTCGTAGGGAAAAATATAAAGATAGGGCATGTAATTCGAGATGTGTACCTTGTTTTAGTATTAGCAAGCATATACAACAAATACAATATGAAAGCGAACTCAAAATGCAAAGCTTACGCCATCCGCACCTATTAATCACTCAACAACCAATGAGAACATGTAACTAGAAAGTAAAATCACTATATAATAAGGAATCTACAATAACTATATGCAAATGTAGCACTGTGGCAAGAAAAACCATTTAACAAACAATATCCATCCAATTTATTTATCATCATATCAATTTGCATTTTAAAATATCAACATTATATTTATACATTTTCATTTCTTTTTAACATTCGATTACATTCAATTATTAACATTCACTTTACTTACATTCAATTTATGTTTAACAACATTTCATTGCATACCATTGGTTTATGAACTATTTCATACAACAATTACTTAAGTTTATTCCAAACATTTTATAAAACACCATAAATGTTTATTATCACTTCAATACTTAAGTTCATATTCAATACTATCAAACCACATCCCAAAACATATTTGATTTATTTACAACTTAAAGTTGAATTTCATTTTACAACTCAAGTTCATATTTCATTAATTTATTCCATTAGTTCATTTCATTAATTCCTTACACATCAAATTCAATTTCACTTAGCTCATTTCATTACTCCACTTCATTTATCTTTTCTTGGGTCAATTTCATTTCAAATCTATTTTAAAACTTAAGTTAAATCCCATTTCGAATTTTCTTTTCTTAACATTCATATTCACAATTCAAAACTTTATTTTATCTTACAAATTCTCACAATTTTATTGGTTACCAAACATATTTTCTCATATTTATCAATTTTGCTTTGGATTTTTAAAATAAAAACTTGTTTTACCAAAACATAACTTCATTAATAGAAATCCATCACTTAAAAATTCAAAAATGAATACTGATGATTCTATAGTAATCACAAGAATTATTTTTGAATGACTAGAGCGAGTTCAATGCTTTCTGTTTCTTTTTAAATTCTTTTAAAATATTTCTAATAAAAAAAATTTCAAAATAATACTATTATTATCTTCATAAAACTTTGAAAATAATTTTCAAATTAGTGAAATATTTAATTCTTAAATTTCTCGTTTTAAATCCATTTTTATTTACAAAGCATATTTATAAATATACTTATACAATTTCATTTCTTTTCCATTTATAAATCATATTTATAGATCATATTAATATAATCTCACTTCTTAATTAATATAATTTAACAAATGTTGATTATTTTAATTTTAATCAACACACTATAATTCATATTTGTAAATTCACTTTCTTATATAGCTGATTTTACAAGTGTTTATCTTTTTCTAGAATATAATAATCACAACTTTTATTAGAACAACAAATAACAAAATAATAATCAAATATTTTCATCCCCTAATAACCAAACACGCCATATATAACTATAATAATTTCAGAAAAGTTATTACTTTATGTATATAAAATATAATTTAGGTAAAATTATTTCATTTACCAATTCTTAAAACAATACTGTATCGGTTTGCCTTGTTTAAGTGTTTAGAAACCTCTATCGGCGTCATAGCGTCCCATGTACCGACTAGAATTTATAAGCCATTCAGCCGATAAGCTAACACAATATAAAATATTTTATATCACTAATAAATATGCTCTCATGTATATGCACTCAAACATAGAATAAGGTATTCCATTACCTTATATCCTAAAGAGTTACCCATCAAAGCGAAGGTTCTCGCTTAACCTTGAGCTCTGATACCAGACTGCAACAACCCACCCTTTCGCATAGTTTAAGCTGACAATAAATCGAACATGTCCAACCATAATTGAATTGAAAGATGGATAATTATATGAAAGAAAGAAGAAAGATGAAGAGAAAAAGAAAACTAAAACAACATGGAATCTCACAATTGTAGTGGAACAATATATACTATAATATCAATGATCTTTACAACATAGAAACTGTTATATACACAATCCATCAAAGTACAACAACAAATCACGATCCTTAACTTGGACAATTATAACAATCCATCCCCACAAATTCTACTTATTTCAACAACAAAGCATCGGAAAATAAAAATATATGTGGATATGACTTGAAGACCTCCAACTCGCCTCCCGAGCTTCAATGCATCCAAACCAATATGTGAATATGCTTGGTCTGAGCCGAGCATTATAATAAAATAACATCAGAGTCAGCCTGGCAAACTAGCGTGAGAAAACACACCCAAATGGATTATAAAATTATAGTAAACCTCTTAAAATCAATAGTATCTCATAAGATCACGCCGCACATAAACACGGACAGTTGTAACCTTACGATAACAAAACCATTTCATATGAAATTCTCTGATATTATAATAGTGTCTATGATAAAATACTTATTAATCATAGCCTAAATTGTTACAATAACTATATTCCAACATACTTGGTTCTACAATAAAAATAGTAAAGGCACGTATTGGACAATGGATTACATACTATGACAAGGTAAGGAACTATCTTTCGATGGTATATCTCTAGATAAAATGCACCGGGGTCTAACAAGAACATTCTGTACCCCTACCAGACAGGACCAGTCTACCACTTGACTAGTAGTACCAAATATGATCCCCTATTTTTCGGGCCCGAAGCATACATCAGTAAATAGTAATCGACCTAGATTTTAGAATGTCCATACCATGATAGGAGCGACCCAATTGGCCTAACTACATGCCCGATTTTTGTCATTTCCCAATTGTTGAGGCTCGAGGCTATGTTTTACCAGTATATAGCACATCACAATTGGAATGCTAACACTGCCCTCCAAGCAACAATGTAATGCCAGCATTCATCCATACAAGTTCATTCTGGGACTGAACGACACACTTAAGAGCTCCATCTTCAATTCCATCATCTTTAAGATGTCTTCACTCCAAAACCATTGAGTTGGATCAAAGTGGTTTTCAGATAATATATCCGATCCCGGTCTCCTAAAAATAACTATCGATAATTTCCAGTAAACTCAACCCCGGTTCTTTAGGAAATAAATAGTTAATGATAGGAGCGGGGATCACCTCCAAACCGTAAGTGGACGGATTTCATTATCATTTGTCCTAGAAGAACGAAACGAGATTTATACGCATAGTACAACATCGTTAGAGATGTATATGCCACATAACTCACGTGTTTCTCCTAGATATTTCCAAAATTACGTTTCAGATCCATATTTGATAGTTGGTTATTTAAGTATCCACAAACATACATCCACATCAGGGATTTATTTCATAGGGAAAAAAATTGATAAAGAACATAAGTAACCACTAGCTTTTTTTAATATGTCTATCATTACTTAAAACACTTTTTGAATATTTATACCAAAATACTTTTACAAAGATTCATCCACAACCCCCTTTTTTTATACTTGGAAATTATCCATATACTTATCCCAGTATATTCACAAAAATAGAGAAAGATTTCCTTTTTACATAATTCTAGAACAGATTTATAAATTCTTTTATAAATCCCCAAGACCCATTTATAACCTCATTCATTTATCTCTGAAATCATTTATACACTCCCATTTTAACATTGTTAAAATCATTTATAAACCCTTCATAAATCCATAAAACCATTTATAAACTACTATTACGAATCCACAAACCCATTTCTAATTTTTTTTATAAATATCTAAAACCTTTTATAAAGCTCTTTTACCCTTTAACTAATCTTCCTTTAAGTTTTCCAAAGCATATTATAAGATTCCTCTTATAAAACCCTATTTATAAATCTAGAAAACAATTATAAATACATTCTAATCATTTTCTTTAAATCACTATTATACAATAGTAAACATTATAAATAAATAAATATTAACTTTAAACATCTTGTAATAATAATTAATAAATTTCAAAACATTCTTAAATAAACAATAATAATTTATCCTCAACGTTATTAAATATAATAATAATTAATTTTCAAAACTTTATTGATTAATACTTGTATTTAATTTCAAACCATGTTAACAATGTAAATAATTAACTTTTCAAAATATTAAAATGTTGATAAACAACTTTAAAACAATATTAATATAAATAAACAACTTTTAGAACATAAATATATTTCCTTGGCAAAAACCCATGCCTAAACTTCAAATAATCATTTCCATATTTAACAAACTATATTTAAAAATATCCTTATATTTTATAAAACTTCCTTTCATAAAATCCTTTTATTTATGAACTCTATTTATAACTTTATTCCTCTCTATTTATAAATTATTGTTTAACACCTCCAAATTTATCCTCACTTTCAATTTTCAAAATAGAATCAACCCCTAAACAACTTTCCACGTCTTATAATAAATCCACCATTTGATTTATTTCTCTAATATATTAAATGATAATAATTTTCCTTTTATTTATAAAACACTATTTATAAATTTATCCTATTATTAATAAATACGATTTTACAAATCTTCACTTTATTTGTGAAATGTCCCATTTATACATAATCCCATTTGTAAACTTCCACATTTATAAATTAGCCTCAATATATGTATATACATACACCTTTATATAAAACGGGAAATAAATATTGATACCAAAACTATTCCTATCTTCTTTTTAAAACAATATCCCTTTATTTACAACATAGACTTACTTATAAGATTTTAAAAATCTTTATTCATAGTTCAAAAACTCTATCTAAAATATTTTACAAAACTATAAATTTATAATCTCGCAAAATCATACTTTTTATTTACTTTATATAAATTCATTCTTTAAATAATTTAATGATAGTTATTAAAAAAATATAATTTACAAAATCATTCTAAAACCATTTTATAAATCAAAATCTTATTTTTTGTAGTGTTTTATAATACCAAAAATAAGGCTTGATGCTAATAAAGCACTAAATAAGCAAAATCATAACCATGCCATCAAATATAGCATCCAACAAGTCATATATCACAATATATATGGAAACCAAAATCAACAGTTTGAGGAATCCATAATGTAGATTTCATCGATACGAATACAGTGCAACTCGTCGTGCTCGATTCCGACCTCGTATGAAAAAGTAATACATTTATAAACATTCAATTTTATAAAGTTAATTAATTACTTTCATTAGGCAAATTAGTTACCATTTAATTTACAAATCACATGCCTAAACCCCGTCTTCCTCGTTCTCGTTCCAGGTGTCAAAAATAACGTGACTTCATCTATTCTCTACCGCTGTTCGCCGTGCTAGCCACCGCCGCGACATCACGCAAGCATGCGCCGACCTCGCCGCGCCTTCAGCGAGGAACATCGCTCCCCCAACTGTCGCCATCACCCCGAAACCAACCCAAACCAACCCAAATCCGGCTACCACTGCACTCAATATGACTATGCAGCAATTAAAACCCATCGTTGCCTCAAGCTCTACATTTTCCTGGTTATGGTCGAAGACTAATATCGCCTCGATTGGCCCGGACGGACCTCTGCCATCGGTTCGTGAGAGGGGTTTAAATTTAAATTTAAAAATAACACTAACCAACTTCTTGGTAAAGGCGATTTGTATAGGGTAGAATGGCATGGCTGGGTATGGGAACATATATTATAGGTATGGGCTAATGTTTGGAGAGTATGGGTGAATAAATATACATAGATTCATACGTACGTACGTACGTACATACATACATACATACATACATATATATGTATATGTATGTATCTCATTCTAAGCGCTCAAAAATCTCGAACTTTAAACAAGGTGTGCCGCCTGGAGTTTTATAAGTTATAACCATATACTGAACATAATGGAACTCGTATCGAGATCCAATTCCGTCATATGCAAAAGTAAATTTTCAAAACCAAAATATGTTAAATTAAACACTTTTAATTTCTTTCTACGGGTTTCAAACTCAAATGACCAAACGATACGTCCAATCGCCATGAAATTCAATGGCGTATTATAATTTACTATTACGGATCCAATAGAACCAGTTTCGTCAAAATTCGAGTTGTGCCTGGAAGGCTATTTTCACATGTCAATTTAAATGGATTATTATTAAAAACAATTTATTCACTTTTTATAGCATTTGAAAGTTTACTTTCTTTATTCTTACTCAAAAAGAACTTAAATCAACTTTCGAGGTCATTTTTATTCCCGTCAAATTCAATATTTTATAATTCTAACAATCCCAAATATCCAGTTAAAAAATTGAATTATCAAATAAATCATTATATTTGAAATATAAGTTGTTTAACTTATGTTTGCACCAAAATTGGTCACAAACACCCAATTAGAAGTGGAAGCGCCAATATCTAGTCGTAGATCACAGATATAGTATATGTAGTAGAAATAATATAAAGAATAAAAAAATTAAAATGAAAGTAGTGAAAGAGACAAGATTTATAGTGGTTCGGCTAACTCCGGCCTACGTCCACTGTAGAAATTTCCTTTTTATTATCAGAGAACTGATTACAATTATAATCCGGAGTTTTTGAAAAAAAAATGGCAGAGTAGCATCTAGGTGGGAGATGAAGAGAGACAGAATCAGAATCTCCTTTTCTAAAGCCATGCCTGTTGTATTTATCGGCAAAACCTCGGTTACCGGGCTTCCTCACTTACATGAGCCCACTAAGGCCATAGTCCAGCCTATATCACTCATTCTTGCCGACCTCGAGTAATTAACATGCTGACCTGAAATTCCTTGGCGACAACTCGAAGAAAGCATACTAGTGACCCGAAGCAAACTTGTACCTGACCTAAAGCAGAATATAGCCGACCCAAAAATCCTATTGCTGATCCCTTGCCCATATACCATCCCGAAGCATTGTCACAATCGACCCAAAGCAATGCCAAACCCTCCATGTGCCGACCCCTTCTAACTGTATGCCAATCCCTAGATCCTTATGTCGACCCGAGCCCTTGCCTTGCCGACCTGGAGCCATCTCTCCATGCCAATCCCTCAAGTGACCTCCACCATATGCCGACCCTTATTGAACATGCCGACCCAGTGTTCCCCTAGTGCCGACCCGAAACATGCTAAATGCCGACCTGAAGTCATTTCTCATCCCAGGAAAATATGCTGACCCTAAGGCTTTCCTTTGCTGACCCAGAGAATACCCTTACCTGACCCGAAGTAAATCCTTATCTAACACGAATTAAACCAAGCAGCGACTCGAAGTAACTCTAAGAAACTCATCTTTTGTCGAAACCCATATTCCATGTATCCCGCGTTATTTGTCCATCGACCATGCTGAATCCCAACTTCATATTCATGTTTATTATCCATGATTGATCATCTATCCATTCATTTGAACTGAGTCCCTGACTCTCCAGCCTCGATAATCGAGCAGTCGCTTGAGTTAAATCCGCCAGTATACGGCCTTGCCAAAAGGAGGGTTAACATGTGCCCCTAAAGACATGCCTTGCTATTGGAAGGCGTGTTTTATATAGCTTCAAATCTAACATCCAAAGTCCATATTCCATCCATAGCCATATCATCCAATCCATAATTTAATCCATTACCAAGCAATTTTATCCATGTCCAATAGAAAAATCCGTGACCGTTCCGAGTCGTTATCCAATTTCGAATCCACTCCAAATCCCTTAACTGAATCCACGATCTCCCTGAATCGTTTTACCCAAATCCGGTACCACTCCGGGTCCTGTCCAAGTCCGACGAATTTTCTGGGTCCAAATCCAAATCCAGGACCTCGCCAGGTCCATACCCAAATTTGGGACCACTCCGGATCCTTAGCCAAATCCTTAGCCATTCAAAGCCACTATCCAAATCCATTTTGCGTCTTAGAAGCCATTAACCGAATCCTACGATCTCATCGGATCGTTGACGGCCTTCTCTAGACCCTTTCTAAGCTCGATCCAAACTTAGCATTTGAAAAGGTAGATCCTGTCGCGCTCTGGTGAAGCAACCTATCCCTTGCACTCGGGCCCTGGTGGGGACATATAGCGATGCCCTGGTCCTCCTAAACTGATTTTAGCATCTTCAGGCTTTCGATGGATCCCATCCTATCACTCTTCGATGAAGGAGAAATAACGGCGAGCGAGCCGATCCTATCGCTCTTTGATGAAACGGCATCACTCCCTGCACTCTGGTTCAGTATCCCTGAACATTAAGCGATGCCATGGCATGTGTCCTAAGCCGACTGCAGCCACTATGGGCTCTCGCCGGATCCCATCCTATCACTCTCCTTTAAAAGGGAAACTACATCGAGCGAGCCGATCCTGTCACTCTCTGACGATGCGGCATCACTCCCTACACTCCGGTTTAGTATCCTTGAACATTAAGTGATCAATTTCCAACCGACTTCCAGTATCCATCGCTTAACTCTCCGGTCAGGGATTTGTTTCAAATCCACTTATTAAATCCAAATTCCAAACGTTCATTAAAAAAATAGAAAAAAACTAAGCATTGCCTCTCCGGGTAGAGTGGCCTACTATCATCTCAGAGCATGCCTGGGAATCACTTCGGTTCCCTTACATGTGTAAGTGGCATAGCCGCTTTATTTTTGAAACAAAATCGCAAAGATTATTTGATGAACGAAGTTCAAATCTTGAACTTGGTCCTTGTCATCACGATCAGTTGATGTAGCGTTGTGGCCCTGATCCAGAGTCATCCCTGTTTGGTGCAGGCGGTTGCTGCTCGTGTCCTACTACTATCGTCCGGTCCTTACGTACAGTGGAAATTTGCCACTCCTAACGTGTTCTTCCATCATGTCCTTCAAGTGCGGCATTCATCCGTGGCATGCCTTCTAGCTCATGGAATAAGCAGTATCTCCTGCTTCTGTGTTCCCGCTCTATGGGATCCCTTCTGGGTGGTTTCCGATAGGGGAGTTTCCCTCGGGTTTCCAAGTAAATTCGTTCCATATTCTCCATCAAGTCTGTGTATGTTGTGAATTTGTGTTCCCGGTCTTTCCTCTGTTTCCTAGACCCATCATATTCATCGTCCTACTTTGACTTTCCTTTATCTATTCCACATCCTTCCCCTGACGTTCCTTCACCTTGCACGGCATTTACCTTCTACCTTTTGGCACGTGCATCCTCCAATCGCATAAACCTTTCCGCCTCGTGGAAGAATTCTCCGAGATCCTGTGGTGGATCTCGTGCGAATGAATTTTTGAACTCAGCGCCATCTAAAATTCCTGCTACCGCCGCCATCAAAATCATTGATGGATCCGGGCGATCCACAGGAGCCATGGCGGCATTGATCCATATTAGAAAACTCCTTATGGGCTCTCCTGTCCTTTTCTTCATTGATGCCAATGTCATTACGTTCTTGGGTCACGTAACATGGACCCTGAACTACATCATGAAGCGTTCCACTAGTTCGCCCTATATTCTGATTTATCCATTCTCTAGCTGCCTGAACCAGAGCGTAGCCAAATCCGTCAAGTACAAAGGGAAGCATCTTGCCATGACCTCCTCAAATGCCCCCCAACACTTCCATATGCCTAATGTATTTGGTTATGTGCATAGTTGGGACTAACTTCCCATCATAGGCCTCCGACGTAGGTAGATTGAATTATGGAGGGTTCCTTGCATTTCTGATATTCGGAGTGAACGGACTCCGACTAACTTTCTCCAAGCCTCTGCTCTATAGCCTTCTCTCATGATCCTTCTTAATCCAGCCATCCTCTCTTCTCCATCCGGGGGTAGCCCTCTATTTGCATTTCCACCTTGCCCCGCATATACTGAGGGCATTTTGGGCAGTACTCCTCATATTGCTCATTCACATTTGCGTTGGCCCCAGCCCGCTGAGCTTCATTCATGGGCCTTCCAAAATCTGATCCCGAGGGTTTGCCCCCAGGCCTTAACTGATTCCCTTCACGTTCTCCATTCCAGTTCTGGACTTGACCTACAGAGATCTCTGTAGCACCGACTCCTTGTTCTGCATTGCCAACAGCTATGGTTGGTCCATTTCCTAGGTTCTGTGACCCAGATGTTCCCATTTGCCTTAAGAGATTATGCATCATCTCTTCCTGCCTTTTCAATAACTATTGCCGCATGGAATCCACCATAGTCTACATCTCGTCCCTTTTGATGTAGATGGACATCTGATCTGCTCCAGCTCCGTAGGAAGCCTCCTGACTTCCCTCATGCTGACTACTCTCTATCATCTACCTCCTTGTTGATTGCCTAACCATAACTTCCAGAATCCAAGTTCCTGAGCTCTCAAATCCAAAATCCAAGCTTCCAAATCCATGAGTGCTAGATTTCTCAGTGAAAGCACCAAAATGTTTGCACAAAAATTGGTCACAAACACCAAATTGCAAGTGAAAGCACCAATATCCAGTCGCATGTCATAGATAGAGTATATGTAGTAGAAATAATATGAAGAATAACAAAAATTAAAATGAAAGCAGTAAAAGAGACAAGAGTTATTATGGTTTGGCTAACTCTGGCCTGCGTCCACGCAAAAAATTTCCGTTTTTTATCAAAGAGCTGATTCCGGTTACAATCCAGAGTTTTTGAAACAAAAATGGAAGAGTAGCTTCTAGGTGGAAGATAAAGAGAGATAGAATCATAATCCCCTTTTCTAAAGCCACGCCTGCTGTATTTATAGGCAAATCTTCTGTTACCGGGCTTCCTCACTTACATGGGACCACTAAGGCCATGGTCGAGCCCATATCACTCATCCATGCCGACTTCGAGTAGTTAACATGCCGACCTGAAATTCCCCTGGTAACGACTCGAAGCAAGCATACTAGTGACCTGAAGCAAACTTGTACCTGACCCAAAGTTGAATATAGCCGACCCCAAAATCCTATTGTCGATCCCTTGACCATATGCCGACCCGCAGCATTGTCACCATTGACCCGAAGCAATACAGAGCCCTCCAAGTGCCGATCCCTCCAAGTGCCGATCCCTCCAAGTGCCGATCCCATCTAACTGCATGTCGATCCCTAAATCTTTATGCCGACCCGACCCCATGACTGTGCCGACTCGGAGCCATCTCTCCATGCCGATCCTTCCAAGTGACCTCCACCATATGCCGACCCCTGTTGAACAAGCCAACCCGGAGTTCCCCAGGTGCCGACCCGAGCATGCTAAATGCCGACTCAAAGTCATTGCCAATCCCAGGAAAATATGCCAACGCCAAGCCTTTCCTTTGCCGACCCGGAGAAAACCCTTACCTGACCCGAAGTAAATCCCTATCTGGCCCGACGTAAACCAAGCGGCGACTCAATGTAACTCCAAGTAACTCGTCTTTTATCGAAACCAATATTTCAAGTATCCCGTGTTATTCTTCCACCAACCATGATGAATCCCAGCTTCATATTCATATTTATTATCCATGATTGATCATCTATCCATTCATCTGAACCAAGTCCCAGACCCTCCAGCCTCAATAACCTAGTAGTCATTTGAGTTAAATCTGCTAGTATACGGCCTTGCCAAAAGGCTGGTTAACAACTTATAAAATTAACTTTTTAATAATTAAAATCAATTAAATAGTACAAATTCAAATGACTGAAATTCTGTGTCGCTATATTCTTCCACCTTAAAAGAATTTTTTCCTCGAAATTAGCAAGGGAAGAAAAATGCCCCAAACTCAATAAATTTTCAAAACCAATTAGTTAATATAGATTATAAAATTTCTAAGACTTTTAGATTCACCCACCTATACCACCTAATTTCCATCCATCCATTCAGTTCAAGTTATAATTAAAACTCAAATTTTTTGTAGTTATTCAAAAAATTCCCAACACCTTCAATTTACGGAAAATTTCGCCAACGTCTCCTTTGCGCGACTCGATCGAAAAAATTTAATATATATATATATATATAATCATAAATATACATCTCATCTTCAAGGATCGGGAATCATGTGGGGAAAAATATAAAAATATGGTATGCAATTCTGAGATGTATACCTTATTTTAGTATTAGCAATCATATACAGCCAATATAATGCGAAAGCGAGCTCCAAATGCGAAGCTTACGCCATCTGCACCTACTAATCACTACACAACCAACAAGAACATGTATATAGAAAGTAACATCACCATATAATATGGAATATACAAGAACTATACACAAAATGTAGTAATGTAATAAGAGAAACCGTTCGACAAATAATATCTATCCAATTTATTCATCATATCAATTTGCATTTCCAACTGTTAACATTATATTTAAACACTTTCATTTCTTATTATCATTCAATTATTAACATTCACTTTTCTTACATTCAATTTATGTTTAACAACATTCATGCATGCCAAATTCGTTTATGAACCATTTAATATAACAATTACTTATGTTTATTCCAAACATTTTATACTACACCATAAAATCTTATCATCATTTCAATACTTAAGTTCGTATTTAATTCTTTCAAACCACATCCCAAAACAAATTCAATTTATTGTACAACTTAAGTTGAATTTCATTTTACAACTCAATTTCAAATTTCATTAATTTATTTAATTACTTCATTTTATTAATTCCTTACACATCAAATTCAATTTCACTTAACTCATTACTCCACTTCATTTACCTTTTCTTGAGTCAATTTCATTTTCAAAATCCATTTTATTTAACTTAAGTTAAATCCCATTTCAAATTTCCTTTTCTTAACATTCATATTCAATAATTTAAAACTTTGTTTTAACATACAAATCCTCAAAATTTTATAAGTTATCAAACTTATTTTCTCATATTTACTAAATTATGCTTTGGATTTTTAAGATCAAAACTTGTTTTACCAAAACACAACTTCACTAGCAGCAATCCATTAGTTAGAAACTCGAAAATGAATACTGATGATGCTGCAGTCATCACCAGAATTATTTTCCAGCAACTGGAGTGAGATTAGTGCTTTCTTTTTCTTTTTAAATTCTTTTAAAATATTTCTAATTGAAACATTTCAAAATAATACTATTGTTTTTCTTCAAACACCTTTGAAAACAATTTTCAAATCAACGGAATTTTTAATTCTCAAATTTCTTATTTTAAATCAATTTTTATTTACAAATGATACTTATAAATATGCTTATACAATTTCATTTCTTTTCCGTTTATAAATCACATTTATAAATCATATTAATATAATCTCTCTTCTTATGTAATATCATTTAACAAATGTTGATTATTTTAATTGTATTCAGCACTCTATAATTCATATTTTTAAATTCACTTTCTTATATAACTCATTTTACAAATGTATATCATCGTTTAGAGTATAATAATCATAACTTTTATTAGAATAATAGCAACAAATGATAATAATCAAATATTATCATTCACTAACAACCAAACACGCCATATATAACTATAATAATGTTTGAAAAATCATTCCTTTACATAACATAATTTTGGTAAAGTTAGTTCATTTACCAATTCACAAAACAATACTGTGTCGGTTTACCTTTAAGTGTTTAGATACCCCTATCGACATCATGGAATCCCACGTACCGACCAGAATTCATAAACCACTCAACAGATAAATTAACACAATATAAAGCATTTTTATATCACTAGCGAATAAGCTTTCATATATATACACTCAAACTAAGAATAAGGCACTCCATTACCTTATATCTTAAAGAGTTACCCCACTTAAGCCAAGGTTCTCGCTTAACCTTGCGCTCTGATCCCACATTGTAACGACCCACCCTTTTGCATAGTTTAAGCTGACAATAAACTACATATGTCCAACCAAATTGAACGGAAAGACGGATAATTATGGGAAAGAAAGAAGAAAGAAGAAGAGAATAAGAGAAAAGGAAAACTGAAACAACACGGAATCTCATAATCGCAGTGGAACAATATATATATATATATATATATATATATTAACATCAATGATCTTTACAAAAGAGAAACTGTTATATGCATATGTCCATCAAAGTACAATGACAAATCACAATCATCAGCATGGACAGTTATTGTAATGACCCAGAGTTTTGGTTATTTGAAATTGGAATATTTAATTGATTTTAAAATTTTAAAAGGTTAATTTTTAACTTGAATTTCAAATATAACCATTTTTTGGATAATTAAATTATTGAATTTAATAATTGGAAATTGGGTAAATTTTTGAGTCGGGAGCTTTAAGCCTGTTAAAAATTATTTAAAGGCTTATAAAATTTATATTAAAAATACCGAAGAAAATAAAAGCTTTAAAATTGAATTTAAAAGTGGTTTGTTCAGTTTTAAAAATATATCATTTGAACGGATATTTAAAAATAGCTTTCCGGGGCACAGTCTCGGAATTCGACGAAACTAGTTCCATTGGATCCGAAATAGTGTATTAATATCGGATTTCAAATTTTGTAGCATTTGGAGTTATCGTTTGGCTGTATGGGATTTAAACGCGCTGAAATTTATATCGAAAATTCAATATAATATTTGGGTCCAAAAAGCTACCTTCTCCATACGATCGAATTAGAAATCGAAAATTTTTCCATTGCGTTCGGAATAGGGGTATAACATTATAAACGCATAGCAGCACGCCTCGATAGGAGGTCGAGATTTTAAGCTACGAATTCGAGACGATTTAAAATTAAATAATATATATATATATATATATATTCATGAATTTGACCAAAAATTCACATCAGAACCTTTTGCTTTCTCTTCAAATCATTATAGCAAGCTGATACGTTTTCCCCCCTTTAACATCTTGTTCCCTCCTCCATTTCGAACAGTAAGCCGACACAGTAAAAAGAAATAAAATGGAAGCTTTAAAAATTGATTCTCAACTTATACTTGATGAAAAATTATGAAACTTGCTTTAAAAATCTAGTTTTTCATTTCTCTTCAATCTGGTTTATTATTGTAAGGTGCGGCAGCATTTTGGGTGGTCGACTTTTTGCGACGTGAGTTAGCTTTCCGTGTTCTTGGGTTTTGGGGCGGCAATAGGTGAAGTGAAGGCCGGAATTTGGATCATGAGGCAAAGACGCACACGTGGTCGAAGAATTAGGTGGTCTGATGGCGTATTGGGTAGTGCGATGTCGTGTACGGTGGGGTTGAGGAACTGGAGTCGCGTTTTCAAAGGGGTGGCGGGGTCTTCGTGTAGGTGTGCGTTCGATTGAGAAGGAGGAGGGTGACGCGATGGTGGTTTTGAATCGATCAATGGTGGGGAGCAAGGTTCGTGCACGTGCACGCGCGAGGCCGAGCAGTTGGATTGTGGAAGAAGCATGCAGTTCGTTTTTTTGCGGGGAAGAAGATAGAGAAGCGGGCCGAGTTGGATGTTTGGGTATGGGGTTATTTTGAATATAATTAAATTTCTATTTAGTTAAATTAAAATTACATTCAAACTTGTTAAATTTGTATTTCATGCGTACGAGGTCCGTTTCGGACGATTCAAGTTACGTCGGGATCGTATCGTCGTCATCTACTCATAGGAATAAGTTTGGGCGGATTTGGAGCTTCTGATAATTTCAGACATTTTTAAACGTGTTCGGATCGAATCGGAACGGAACGCGAAAGCGATAGAAAATCAAGGTGAATTAATCTCACTCAAATTTGGAATACTGCGATTAATTTTAAATAGTTAAAATTAATTATTGGTTGATTGTTGAATTTCATAATTTATCATTAGTTGGATGTGTTATTATATATATGTAAATATATATTTTAGTGATTGATATTCTCGCATATATATATAACGGATGAGACCCCATGCGCCCCGCATAATAGCGGATGATCCTATATACCGCGATATCCCCCTCAAAGTAGGATTGGAATTTTTATATTGTGCTAACATCTATGGATGCAGGAAAACAGGTTAGAGGGATCCAACTAGATTCCTCAAAAATGTTGAATTTAATTTCATATATATTGATATATGATCTCTTTAAATAATCTATGATAGATTATAATGGAGTTTGAATTTATTGGATGCTATGGTATTGCTGGATTGATTTTGGCAATTTAAAATACCATAAATATGAATACTGAATTTAAAAAAAAATTAAGGGGAAGAATTTGAAGTAAAGATATTATAGTTAAATTCTGGATTTATTTAAAGAAATGAATATTGGGTAAAATAAATAGTTTGATTTCAAAATTGGGCTTGAAAAATTTTGAAATAAGGAAAATAGGGATTTTGGGAATAAGTTAAATTAAAGGGTTTTTAAATAATAGAACTTAAACGATATTGTTTAAGTATAATGGATTTATTTTTAATTCGAGATTTAAATAGTTGGAAATACAAAATAGGGAAATTTGAAATAGAATATGAAATTGTTATACCAGGATTTTAAATAATAATTTAAATGATGAAAAGGGAAGTGAAATAGGGTTGGGTTATTAAGGAATTTATTTGGAAATGGAATTAAATTTAGAAATCGAATTAAAATCGGTTAAGTGTTGTGAAACAACGATAAAATGGAAAACGAGGCTATAGAATTTATAAACGAAGTTTATAAATAAAGTAAAGTAAATTATCAGTGGATAAATGGGAATTATAAATTCACGGTGAGGATTCATAAGGGGATCGGTAAATCGGTTTAAGAATAAAAGGTGGATTTAATCTTGGAAATGTGGAAAGAAATTTATGGAAATTGGACGTAATCAAATTGGAAATAAATCGAGAAGTTTTTATTAATATTGGACTAGCTATTTGGAAGTTAGAAAATATTTTTTTTTGAGAAGTTAAGTTTATTTTAAAAAGAAGAATTTTTAAGTATTAACTAGAAAATTTAAAGGTGTTTAAGAATATTTCAGAAATTTAGCTATTTAGTTGTTTGAAATTGTTTTAAGTATATTTAATTAATAATTAAGTTAGTTTATATTAAATTAATTATTATTTAAGAAGTAATCAATATTAATATTATTTTTAATAACTTTTATTTTAAAAAGAATAACTGCTTGAAATTTACTTGGAAAATTATTATAGAGATTTCATAAGTATTATTTTGAAAATTTTTAAATAAAGTTTTCGAGAAGTATGGTATACTTGCGTGGTGTAAATCGGAGGAAGTGAGTGCCTGCAGTTAAGTTTGGATTTCTCTGGGATAGAGACGTAACAATTGAGCTACGATCCATGGTTTGATACCGTAGTGGTACTTTCCACATTATTTTAAAAAGGTTTTCAGATATTTTTGAAAAGGGTAATTTATGAATATACTGAATTCGGTTAGATAAGTACAAACTTGGGATAAAGAGATTTAATTTATTTAATTTAAATAAGGCTTGGTGTTTTCAGTGAGAATGAAATGTTTGGTTGAATTGATTGTTTATTTGATAGTTAAATAAAGGGGGAATTTCACCAGAAGGACAAACTTTGCTGTCCAATTAGTTTCTAGGACACACATTCAAAGAAATTACTTTCAAGGCCAAAGTCAACAGAATAATTACTTTCAAGGACAAAGTCAGCTGTCCAGTTACTCTCAAGGACATAATTTCATAGGTTTTTAGACCCTAGAAACTAATTATTTTACATTTTGTCCTTGAAAGTAATTATTTCAATTGTGTGTCCAAGAAACTAATTCCACTTGCTAAAGAGGCCCTTGTGGCTAATTTCCACTAAATAAAGACTACCAAAGGGAGACCTAAATATAAATTTGGAGATATCTACAAGAAGCACGGGATTATATGGTACAGTTACCGTTCGAGGTGTTATACTGTATGTACAGGCTCGTTTCGTTCTTTTAAGATGTTTATAAGGAAATCCGTCCACTAACGGTTAGGAGGTGATCTCCGATCTTATTTTCGTCTCTTTATTTCCTAAAGAACCGGGGTTGAGTTTATCGGAAAATATCCAACGTTGTTTCGAAGAGACGAGGATCTGATTTGTTATCCGAAAACCACTTCGATCCAATGAGTACATTTTTGAAATGAAGACAAGAGCATGGAGTCAAAGCTGGAGCAGTGAAGTGCAAGGGCTAATCACTACTAATCCTGAGGGTGATTCCAAAATGGATGCAGTAGGAATAGTGCTTTCGGTTCTGTTCGGATCGGGAACGGACTTGTATGGATGAATGCGATCAGAATATTGTCATTGGAGGACAATGAGCATTCTAAGTAAATATTCCTTAAAAGTTAATCGTAGCCTCTAGCCTCATCAACCGGGAATGACTGAAAATCAAGGGGGATGCAACAAGGCTAAGTGTGTCGCACCCAAAGGCATGTCTATCATCTTTCTAGATACCCGTGGATATTATTTATTACTACGATGTATGGATGGAGCTCGAGAGATGGTGGGAACACCCGGGGTGATAGCATATTCGGTCTATCCAGGTTAGGGGTAGACTGACCTTGTGTTGTAGGGGATCTCGGCTCGGACCTCGGTATGCTGTTCTAGACGTGTACTGTGACAGGTGGTACCCCAGTGCCTAGTCATTCGTATGGAATCCATTCTCCAATACGTGCCCATACGGTTTTGATTATAGAGCCTAGTATGCTGGAATTTAATTAATATTACAATTTCAACTATTTGAATAAGTATTTGTACTTAGACACTATTATAATATCAGAGGATTTGATATGAAATGTTTTGGTTATCGTAAGGTAAAAACCCGTCGTGTTTATTTGTGGCGTGGTCTTACGAGATTCCTTTGATTTTCAAAGGATTTGATAACTTTAATAATTCAAATTTGAGTGTGTTTTCTCATGCTGGTTTTCCAGACTGACTCAAGTGTTATTTTATTATAATGCTCGGGTCAGACCGAGTATTACAAATACAGGATAGGATGCTATGGAGTTCAGGAGACGAGTTGGATGACCAGACGTATCAAACATACTTGGGTTTTATTCTGTTGTGTATGGTAGGCTGTATATTCAGCTTTTGTAAGGACAAGTTATTATAACTGTCCAGTTAGTGCAATTGATTTGTGTTGTACTCTGATGATGTAATGTATAAAAACAGTTATAGTTCTTTTTGTATAAAGACCATTTGTTATCTACTATATATTATTCCGCTACGATTGTGAAATTATGTGTTGTTGTTTCTATTTTCTTCTTCTACCTCTTATTTCTTTACCCTAACAATCTGATATTTCCGGCATTTGATTGATTTGCATGTAATTCAGTGGACGTATTGATGTCGATTTTCGAGGGTCGAAATTCTGGTTCTCTACACTTGGTATCAGAGCTGAAGGTTAAGCGAGAACCTTGGCTCTGGTGGGGATTACTCATTTGAGATAGGGTCAGTAGCACCGTAGAATGAGTTTGAGTGCATTGATAGATATGAGCGCGTATTTGTTAGTAAATATAAAACTTTTTTATATTGTGTTGATTGGTTTGTTGAGTGGCTTATGGATTCTAGTCAATACTAGTAATTAACGTTATTGATAGGGATCTCTAAACACTATAACAGAGCAATTCGACTTGGTATTGTTTTAAAAATGGGCAAATGAAATAATTTTACCCAAATTATTTTTATATATAAAAGGAATAATTTTCGTAAATTATTATAGTTATATATGGTGTGCTTGGTTGTTAGGAAATGATAATATTAAATTATTATCATTGTTATTGTGGAAATTGAATAAGAAATTAATGTTATAACCAAAAGTTAAAAATTAATCCATTTGACGATAATGGAATGTGTAAATATGATTTTATAACTATGATTTTTAATTTGAAAAGGAATGAAATTCCAGAGGAACATTAAATATAGTTTTAAGAGGGTTAAAAAATTTGGAAATTTGGGAATTTAAAACCCATTGGTTTTGAAAATGTTTTTCAAATTTGTGAAAATAATAGTGATATTATTTGGAATATTTTTGAATTGGAGATGAGATTTGGAATAAGAATATTTAAAATGGTTTTAAAAAGAAATAAAAGCATTAAAATCACTTCGGTCGATGGAAAATAATTTTGATGACGATCGCGACATCATCGGTGTTCATTTTCGAGTTTCCAAGAGAGAAATTGCTACCTGAATATTTTGAATTGGAATTTGTTTGCAAAACTAGTTTTGGTTTGAAATTCAAAGGGATAATTTGATATACCAAAGGATTCGGACATATATAATTTCAAAATTTATTTTTGAAATATTAAGTAATTGTTTAAAACTCTGGAGTTTGATCTAAAATGTTTTATGGAATATAAATAAGTTTGAAACTTATAAAATTTGAAATGTGAATTGGAATGGTAATTAACTTATATTAAGTTAATAAAAGTAAATTGAGGAATTAAGCCTAAGTAGGCTAAATGGAATAGCTATTGAAATAGGATTTATTAAGTCGGAATAAATTAGTTAATAGAATAAATTATTTAATTAGTAAGTAAATAGAATTGAAATTGAATATTGGAATGGAATATTTAACTTGAATTATGTTAAGTAAAGTGAAATTGAAAAATTAGTTTGAGTTGGACTAAATGAACAAAGTTCTGGGAATAAAATTTATTGGAATTTGGAATGAATTAGAGGATGGAACTAATTGAAGTAATTAGTTAATTAAATATGGTATGAGATATAATATGTTGAACATTAAAAAATTTGAGATTTGATTACTTGAATAGAATTAAACTTAACTTAAGTTTAAATAAGAGTGAAGTTGGAAAAAAAAATATAGCCCAGGTAAGCTAAAAGAAATAAGTTTGAGGATGGAATTTCTAGAAATAAAATATAAAATTAGTGATGAACTAATTAATTGTATTTGTAAGAAAATGGGATTGCAAATTTAATTTGAATGAAAATGGATATAAACCAAAGTGATGAAGTGGAAATAAATCTAAGAAAATTGTATAAAAATGTTATAAATTGACTTAAGAAAAATTGAGGGTGAAATTCTTAAGTAAATTTGATATTGGAAAATATATTGAGTAGGTATTTGAACGAAGATTAAATAAAAGTTGTGTAATAGGATAATTGTGAATAATTGGATGGAAATTAAAATAAATGTCGAAAATTTGAAAGTACTGAATAAAATGATTTTTGAATTGAATGATCAGATGTGATTGGTAAGTAAGGTGCAGGTAATTAAAAGCAAAAGCTAAATTAATATCTTCGATTTCAGAAGTAAAATTTGATTGCCCGACAAAATGGTATGTGTTTAAATTGATGTATGAAATTGATGGTTTTGTGATTGAGGCACTTAGCTTTTGTTTTCTTTCGATGATTTGGGCCCATAGAGGCAGTTTTGTAGTTTTTCAGATCTAGCCGCACAGAGGAGACGCTGGCGAAATTTTTTGAAAATTTAGGGAGTTAGAAAATTTTTGAAGAAATTTTGATGATTTAAAATTTGGTTTTAAATTATAATTTGAAGGATTGAAGTGATAATATTAGTGGAATCTATGGATGAAGTTGGAAATTAGTAGAGGTGATAAGGTGATTTCAATAAAAATTATTTTCGGGGAGTTGTTTGAAACTGTGTGGTTTTGGAAAAAGGTTATTGGGTTTGGACCATTCTTGTTACCCGGTAATTTCAGGGACGAAATTTTTAAAGGAGGGAGGAATGTAATGACCCAGAATTTTGGTTATTTGAAATTGGAATATTTAATTTATTTTAAATATATAGAGGTTAATTTTTAACTTGAATTTCAAATATAACCATTTATTGGATAATTAAATTATTGAATTTAATAATTGGAAATTGGGTAAATTTTTGAATCTGGAGTTTTAAGCCTATTAAAAATAATTTAAAGGCTTATAAAATTTATATTAATAATACCGAAGATAATAAAAGCTTTAAAATTGAATTTAAAAGTGGTTTGTTCAGTTTTAAGAATATGTCGTTTGAATGGACATTTAAAAATAGCCTTTCGGGGCACAATCTCGGAATTCGATGAAACTAGTTCCATTGGATCCGTAATAGTGTATTATTATTGGATTTCAAATTTCGTAGCATTTGGAGTTAACGTTTGGCCGTACGGGATTTAAACGCGCTGAAATTTATACCGAAAATTCAATAATATAATTGGGTCCAAAAAGCAATCTTCTCCATACGATCGAATTAGGAATCGAAACATTTTCCATTGCATTTGGAATAAGGGTATAACATTATAAACGCATAGCGGCACGCCTCGATAGGAGGTTGAGATTTTAAGCTACGAATTCAAGATGATTTAAAATTAAATTATATATATATATATATATATATATATATATATATATATATATATTCATGGATGTGACCAAAAATTCACATTAGAACCTTTTGCTTTCTCTTCAAATCACTATAGCAAGCTGATTCAAACATGTTTTCCCCTTTTAACATCACGTTCCCTCCTCCATTTCGAACAGTAAGCCGACACTATAAAAGGAAATAAAATGGAAGCTTTAAAAATTGATTCCTCAACTTATACTTGATAAAAATTATGAAACTTGCTTTAAAAATCTAGTTTTTCATTTCTCTTCAATCCGGTATATTATTGTAAGGTGCGGCGGCGTTTTGGGTGGTCGACTTTTTGCGACGCGAGCCAGGGTTCCGTGTTCTTGGGTTTTAGGGCGGCGATAAGTGAAGTGGAGGCCGAAATTTGGATCATGAGGCGAAGACGCACACGTGGTCAAAGAATTGGGTGGTCCGGTGGCGTATTGGGTAGTGCGATGTCGCGTATGGGTGGGGGTGAGGACCTAGAGTAGCGTTTTGCAAAGGGGTGGTGGGGTCTTCATGTGGCTGTGCGTTCGATTGAGGAGAAGGAGGGTGACGCGATGGTGGTTTCGAATCGATCGATGGTGAGGAGGAAGGTTCATGCACGTGCATGCACGAGACCGAGCAGTTGGATTGTGGAAGGAGCAGGCAGTTCGTTTTTTTTTGGGAAGAAGATAGAGAAGCAGGCCGGGTTGGATGTTTGGGTATGGGGTTATTTTGAATATAATTAAATTTTTGTTAAGTTAAACTAAAATTACATTCAAATTATTAAATTTGTATCTCATGCGTACGAGGTTTGTTTTGGACGATTCAAGTTACGTTGAGATCATATCGTTGTCATCTATGCATAGGAATCAGTTTGGGTGGATTTGGAGCTTCTCATAATATCAGACACTTTTAAACATGTTCTGATCCAATCGGAACGGAACGCGAAAGCGACAGAAAATCAAGGTGAGTTAATCTCACTCAAATTTGGAATACTGTGATTAATTTTAAACAGTTAAAATTAATTATTGGTTAATTGTTGAATTTTGATAAGTTATCATCAGTTGGATGTGTTATTATATATATAATAGTGTGTATATATATATATATTGGAGTGATTGATATTCCCGCATATATATAGCGGATGAAACCTTATGCGCCCCGCATAATAGCGATGACCCTATATACCGCGATATCCCCCTCGAAGTGGGATTGGAATTTTTATAATGTGCTAACATATGTGGATGAAGGAAAACAGGTTGGAGGGATCCAACTAGATTCCTCAAAAATGTTGAATTTAATTTCATATATATTTATATATGACCTATTTAAATAATCTGTGATAGATTATAGTGCAGTTTGAATTTATTGGATGCTATGGTATTGCTGCATTGATTTTTGGCAATTTAAAATACCATAAATATGAATATTGGATTTTTTTTAAATAAAATAAAAAATAAAATAAAAAGGGAAGAATTTGAAGTAAAGATATTAATGTTAAATTCTAGATTTATTTAAAGAAATGAATATTGGGTAAAATAAATAGTTTGATTTCAAAATTGGGCTTGACAATTTTGAAATAAGGAAAATAGGGATTTTGGGAATAAGTTAAATTAAAGGGTGTTTAAATAATATAACATAAACGATATTTTTTAAGTATAAAGGATTTATTTTAAATTCGAGATTTAAATAGTTAGAAAGATAAAATAGGGAAATTTGAAATAGAATATGAAATTGTTATACCAAGTTTTTAAATAAGATTTTAAATGATGAAAAGGGAAGTTAAATAGGTTTGGGTTATTAAGGAATTTATTTGGAAATGGAATTAAATTTAGAAATCGAATTAAAATCTATTAAGTGTTGTGAAACAGTGATAAAACGAAAAACGAGGCTATGGAATTTATAAACGAAGTTTATAAATAAAGTAAAGTAAATTATCAGTGGATAAATGGGAATTAAAAATTCACGGTGAGGATTCATAAGGGGATGGGTAAATCGGTTTAATAATAAAAGGTGGATTTATTCTTGGAAATGTAGAAAGAAATTTATGGAAATTGGACGTAATCAAATTAGAAATAAATCGCGAAGTTTTTATTAATATTGGGCTAGCTATTTGGAAGTTGGAAAATATTTTTTTTTGAGAAGTTAAGTTTTATTTTAAAAAGAAGAATTTTTAAGTATTCACTAGGAAATTTAAAAGTGTTTAAGAATATTTCAGAAAATTAATTATTAGTTGTTTGAAATTGTTTTAAGTATATTAAATTGTTAATTAAGTTAGTTTGTATTAATTTAATTATTATTTAAGAAGTAATCAATATTATTATTCAAAAGGATAAATTATTCAATATTAATATTATTTTTAATAACTTTTATTTTAAAAAGAATAACTGCTTGAAATTTACTTGGAAAATTATTATAGAGATTTCATAAGTATTATTTTGAAAAAATTTTAAAAAGTTTTCGGGAAGTATGGTATACTCTCGTGGCATAAATCGGAGGCAGTGAATGCATGCAGTTAAGTTTGGATTTCTTTGGGATAGAAACTTAACCATTGAGCTGTGATCCATGGTTTGATACCGCAGTGGTACTTTCCACATTATTTTAAAAAGGTTTTCAAATATTTTTTAAAAGGGTAATTTGTGAATATACTGAGTTCGGTAAGATAGGTACGAACTTGGAATAAAGAGATTTAATTTATTTAAAATTTAATTTAAATAAGGCTTGGTGTTTTCAATGAGAATGAAATGTTTGGTTGAATTGATTGTTTATTTGATAATTAAATAACCGACTATCATGTACGTATAGGCTCGTTTGGTTCTTCTAGGACGTTTATAAGGAAATCCGTCCACTAGCGGTTAGGAGGTGATCTTAGATCTTATTTTCATCTATTTATTTCCTAAAGAACTAGGGTTGAGTTTACCGGAAAATATCGAACGTTGTTTCGAAGAGCCCGGGATCGGATTTGTTATCCGAAAACCACTTCGATCCAACGAGTACATTTTGGAAATGAAGACAAGAGCATGGAGTCGAAGATGGAGCACTGAAGTGCAAGGGCTAATCGCTACTAATCCTGAGGGTGATTCCAAAATGGATGTAGTAGGAATAGTGCCTTCGGTTCCATTCGGACCGGGAATGAACTTGTATGGATGAATGCTATCAGAATATTGTCATTGGAGGACAATGAGCATTCTAAGTTAATATTCCTTAAAAGGTAATCATACCCTCTAGCCTCATCAACCGGGAATGACTGAAAATCAAGGGGGATGCAGTAAGGCTAAGTGGGTCGCACCCAAGTAGGGTATGTCTATCAACTTTCTAGATACCCGCGGATATTATTTAGAGGGAATTAGGAAAAAGGACAAAGTTTGAAAAAAAATTAGGCTGAAGGACACCAAGTTTCATTTTTAGGCTGAAGGACAAATGCTAGTTGTAACTAGCATTATATTCAACTTTTACACTATACAAAATGCTAGTTATTTCTAGCATTATATTCAGTTATACACTATACAAAATGCTAGTTATAACTAGCATTGTCCTTCAGACTAAAAAACAAACTTGTTGTCCTTCAGCCTAAATTTTTTTCCAAGTTTGTCCTTGTGCCTACTTTCCTGTATTATTTATTACTACGATGAATGGATGGAGCTCGAGATAGGGTGGGAACACCTGGGGTAAAGCATATTCGGTCTATCCAGATTATGGGTAGACCGGTCTTCTATTACAGGGGATTCCGGCGTGGTCATTAATACGCTGTTCTAGACATGTACTGTGACAGGTGGTACCCCAGTGCCTAGTGATTCATATGAAATCACTACAACAAAATTTGCATTTGACTGCAATTGTGAACAGCGTTTTTTCGTTAGATGCAGTGGATTGTCATTTTATTCGGTAAAATAAAAAAATCAAACGCTGTATTAGGTATATTTTACGTATTTTCTTGCGCGCGGTTCTTTTCCCTCTTTTATTTACATCCATTTTAGTTTCGCGGCCACATTCTCACTTATTTCATTATACACAGAATACTTCTAATTTCGACCTAATCCTGAGTTTTCTTTCTCGTTCCTCTTCTCCTCTAATTCCTATCTTCCACGTCTTCTTCATCGTTTCCTAGGGTGGAATTTCCAACTATTCTCTTCCATCAGCCTCGAAAAGACAACAAAGCTTCATTTCACTTATCTCTTGGTCGGTTTTTTTCAAGAAAATCAGGTTATTAATTTCTTCTTATTGTCAATCAAAGATAAAAATGTGATTTGTTTATGTTGAGCTATGTCATTTTTGGTTGATTTTGTACTGAATGTTGGTGTTCTTGGATGAATAATATATTAATTATGTAAATATAATTTTCATAAATAGATTTGAATCACTGTTTTTATTGAGGACCATCAATATACTAAATTAAGTTAATTGGTTTGGATTCGTAGGGGTTTAAGTTAATCATTTATAGTTTTACGTTGAATATATGGATCAATACGGAATAAAATTAATTGGTTTGAATTAATTTCCTTTTCTGATATTGTTAAAATCCATAATATTCACTTCTATAAAAATTGGTTGTTTAAAAAAAATCATGCTTTTTAAGTAGCATGTAGATTTATTATGGGTTATTAAGTTTTGAAATCTACATAAATCCGATTGTAAGTTTGAAGAAACTGATTTATATTTATGAAAGCAGTATAGAGGCATGTCTAGGATTGTGCAAACTAGCATTTGGCAAATTTCACTATGTTGCAATTATAATATTACACAATGGTTATGGTTATTGTGCAGCCCATTTTTCCATTACTATTGAATGAGAAATAATATTAAAAAAACTTTGAACAACATGTGATCCAAAAAATTCTTAATTGTTTCACAATAGAAAGAACAAAATAACTAATGATTTTTCTTGAGAAATAGAATTGATTTTTGTCAGTCTTGCAGTTTCAGAGATTTTCTTATCACTAAGATGGTTAAGTAGATTGCCCCTTAGAATTTAGATTGGTTTTGATGAGATTTTATATATTTTACATTAGTTAATTTTAATTATTTGAACTAAATTGTTTTATATTCATAGGCCATATAATTTTATTGGAAACCTACTACATTTTGTAGTCTACATCAATCAAACACTTAAAACACCAGTTTCAAATCGGTGGTGAAATCATCCTTGCTCTAATGCAAGAAGCCTTCACTATCATAATCAACCTATGACTTATCATTGCCAAAGAATAATTGAATTGTTCTCAATTGGTTAAAGATGTTGAAAAGAGTGCTTTGCCTAATAGATTATCATTAATTTATGAATAAGGTAGCCCTATATGATCATAAGGCCCCCAAAGGTTTCCATAATGCAAAGATATTGCTAATTTTCTGGAGAGTCAAACATTTAGATATCAGTTATTAGATTTAAAGGGAAGGAACACGATGATATCAAATTTTACAGTAAACATGTTTTATTTGATATTTAAGAAAATTTAAAAACAATAATAGAAAAATTCATTTATAATCTACTATTATCCCAAGAATTATTTATCACCTTTCTTCTTCATGTAACCATCCATTGCAATGCAATTTCCTTTGCAAAACATTTTCAGAACTTCCTATCTTTTCAATCTTTTTATTGCCTTTTGTCTCCTAATTTTATATATATATATATAATTCATTGACTTAGCAATTTATAATAGCTTATATATAAAATCCATTCATTTATATATATAAGAGATTTTTAAAACTTATATATGGTAGATAAATCCATATATATATATATATATATAAGTTATGTGTCGAAGGGTTATCAGGATGATGTTCAAGGTTGTTTCTTATTTGATCATATGTCTTTATAAGGTTGTAAGTTGTGTTTTTTATGACTTGTTTATTAATCTTTATGGCATGGGAAATAAAGGAGGCATTGCAAAATATGTACATCCTGATTATTTGTTGATTGAGAAGTTTCATACAAATTTATTTGTAACAAATATTTCAAAGGAGGGGTGGATGACTTTAAATATTAACCTCTTTGAATAGATCAAAGTATATTAAATTTTCCATGCAAAAGTATATGCACTATATCAAACACACATGAATGTTTCTCTGAATAAACTAATGAAATTACCTAAGTATTTTCCTATCTATTTACTGATTATATATGTGTTGGTACCATATAACATATTACTTGTAACATGTGAACCATGGTTTTCCAGGTCAATTTCTCATGGCATCTACAGCTAAGACATATTGCTTAAGAACGATTAGGTGTCAACTACATATTGCAACTGGTAATTTAGCTAGTAGGCACTTATGTTCATTCAAGTTTAGACCAATTTCCTTGTACCTGAAAACCCATCCAAAAAGCAATGATATGAGCTTGTGTTACTTTGTTTTGTTGTATTAAAGGGAGTTCAACCTAGAGTGAAACTTTAGTCAGATCAATTTTATTGCAGTTTTGTACTTTGTTTGTGCAGGTGGGTATAGTCCACACAGTATTGCCGAAGCTACAGCACGGATCCTCCAATCTGGTATAGCAGTGCTGAAGCTATGTTGCACCGATGTAGTAATGCCAAAGTATGATGTATTGGTGTAGTCTGTCAGATCATAATGCATAAAAGTACTAATTCAACATGGCTAATATTGCTTTAAAAAGCATTAGAGTAGCTCAAGCAATCTTGAGTAAATATGCATCAAAACAGCTAATGTGCATCAGTGCTACCCAAAGTGGAGCACCTCCTAGTTCTTTGGCTTGTAAAATGTGCAAACTTCCTGGTAGAACTGCCGTGTGAATGGGACTATCGTCTAATTCATGGTGTTGGTGCTGTAAAATGCCATATTGAACATGTTGCAAGATGGAGGGACATTGCTGAAATGTCGAAAACTACTACAAGTCGGAGTCATGTTGAACATGTTGAAGACCAACGATGCACACGATCATATGGCTGGCATAGGCTAAATTGAAGCATGATGTTGAATTAGTGCATCTCCAAGAAAACACGAGTGGGTTGAAATCACTATGTGATGTTGCATAGATTCTGAAGCAAGCTGTAGGCACCAAATCATCAAATGGGCTGAACCGAATGTTGTGTAAGTGAAGTGACAAAGGTAAGCAGTGAATGAACTGTTTCTCATTTAGAAAAACAAAGTTTATTGTTTTATGACCAATGAAATAATATTTGATACTCCATGAAGTAATGATCATTTATGTGAAATTCTATGTTATATTTTTTTATGTCATAGATTTGTGTTACTTGCTCTCTTGTTTATTACATGAAAGTGGTCTAGTGATTAAGTATTAAGAGATGTTTTTGCTATTAAGGAAAAAAATTCAGATATCATAACGTCTGCTTGTCCCTTAAAATTTACAAATATAGCAGGCAAGTTTCTTTTTTTGAAAAGGAAAAATATGATTCTGTTGTGATTAAGAATTCATGTTTTACTAGTTTAGTTTTAAAAGGTGCTACGCAATCAGAAAGACTTGATATAATTGTAGTTTCTTTTTTCTAAATAAACATATAATTATAGTTTCAAAGAGGGTTGAAGTTACACAAATAATAGGTATGGTGGAGTTGATTGTTCTTATTACTTGATTAATTGCAGTGTATGTTTTCTTGAAGTTGCTCAAATATTATGTGTTATAATTACCAAGTCAGATTGATGCTACAAGGTTTGAAATATTTATTTTACAATCGGTATTTGGAAAAAGCCCATAGAGAAAAATTACCATTTATTGTAGAAGTATAGATACTGTAATTTGAAGTAAATATTATTTTATAACCTAGATAAAGGATCTCATAGGCTCTGTGTTTTCTTTGATATTTGTTGTATTTTACATGTAAATTGGTTGTTGTTACTAAAATGAAAAAAATAAACTGGCTAAAGGGTTTCATGCCAACATTTTGCTTGTCATATAAATACATGTTTCCATTGTTCACTTTTCCATGTACATCTTATATTTTATCGATGACCATAATTCTATCTTGGTAAGTCATTAATCTTTGCATTTCATAAACGTGCAGCTAGGTTTAAAATTAGGCATACACGACGTAGTTAATCTAACAAAATTTCTTCATGGCGTGTCTGAAGTTTACACTGAAGGAAGTATATACTTGGATACTCTGCAAAACCATTGGAGTGCAATAAAAGATGTTGTTGCTGTACTCACATCAGTCCAAGTGTGTTTTTTAACAATTTTCATGGTCGGGTTAATGTAAAGAAAATAAACAACAAGTATCATCTATGGACTTGCTGCCTACTTTCACAACATTGACTAGTTGTAGATGACTATATTATTGAGGGTAAAAGATAAGGACTGAAGGTGGGAAGATCATTAACGTTAAGGCACATCACACTCCAAACCAACACTGGCAATGCAGGTACTCTTAACAAATCAGTTTGTATAAAATCGTATACCTTCTTAATATTTATGTTTAAATGCCACATCTATTTATGCCTTTGTGTGTTCAATTATCAATTCCTTTTTCCCATTATTCAACTTCATAACTATGGTGATTCAATTTTTTGTTAATAAAATTTCACATTTTATAATTCTCGCAATGATAGATTTTATAATGAAGGTAAAGTAGACACAGTAGTTCAACTTGTACTCAATTTCTTAATACTCGGGTATGCTTTCACTTTCGACACATGTATGGTTATTTTTAATAAATGATATATAGGTACATTAAAACTGAACCTCCACCATGCTTACCAAAATATTTGTACCCTTCCTTTTCTGAAAATTAATAGCTTGTTCGGTTATGCCAGGTTAAATAGTAAATACCATTCATTTTCATTATGTATTTACATCATAATTAAGAAAACAGAAGTGAGCCATGTTGCCTGTTCTTTACTGCACTTGGCATACGCGCCTCAGTTCAATTTTAGCTGAGGCATACATGCCTCGGTTCACTATATGCGTCATTTCAGTTTTAGCCTAGGCATACACGTCTTGGTTCACTACCGCCTCAGTTTTAGTTGAGGCACAATCACCTTAGCTCAGTTTTCTTATTATGATGTAACAATTTTTTCTTTGGCAAGAGCAGTTTTTGGCTGCAGTTTTCCATGGTTCATATAATCAAATACAAAGTGCAGTATCTGTAATCATACAAATGAGTAGCTTTTAAATATGCAATGTTGAATAATGGTTTACTTCTTGTGTCCTACTTTTGGTTGCAGAGGTTGGAGTACTCTTATTGATGAATGGATGCTTGATTGCGAAGTTAAAGGCAAGTCTCTTTTACAATTTACAATTTATTGCTTATTACTGCTGCTAAAATAAAATTGCATTATAAGATTCGCAATTATAAGACTCGCAATTTGATCGAATTGACTACTTTAGCAAGGCGATTGAGGAGTGGATTTAGGGATTTTCGCAAGTGGTTGAAGTCAGGATTTGAGTTTGGAGTGGTTAGCTCTGGTGGTGGAAGTGTGAAGCTGCCGAGCAAGGCAGGGGACAATTGAGGCACAGGGTTGGTAGTATGATGTGGCTGATGGTAGACTGGGTTATGGGATGATGTTGATGGCAAGCAGGTGTTGATGACAAAGGGGTGGGTTGTGGGTTATGGGATGTTTGTTGTATCAACTAGTGATGTAGAAGGGGATGGAGGTTGGTCAGGTTGAAGTTATGGTGGTGATGAAAGAAGATGTGTAAGGGGGTTGTGGTGATGTTTGTATGAGGAGATATTATACAGTGCAGTGAAGTATGAGTTGTAGAAAGACGTTGTATGAATGAAAGAGGATGGCAGAGAAGTGATGTATGTGTGGGTAGTAGCTTTGTGTGTACAGGGATGTAACAGTGGTATGTATGCAGTGACAATGTGTGTACAGGGATGTAACAGTCGAGGTGAAATGTATGAAGTGGTTGAAGTTTGGTAGCACAGTGAAGTGGTTGAGGTATGTTAGTTGTAGTCCAGGGTGGTATGTATTGGAAGGCTGTGAGGAGTTGTAGATGTGAATGTTGAGTTGATGGTTTCAGTGTTGTATCGTGTTGTTGTAGAAGGGAGGAAATATGGCAGCAAACAAAAAAACTTGTTTATGTATATGTGATTATGTGGTTAGGTAGTGGGTCAGTTTGATATGTTGTTGTATGGGCTTGAAGGCAAGTTGTTGAAGAAATAGGGTTGCACTGCTATAGGAAGTTAAAGGAAGTATGATGTATATGTTGTATTATAGTGGTTGTGTGATTAAGAGTTTGTTATGGCAATGGCACAAAGATGTGAAGTGGAAGCATAGTTGTATGATTGCAGTAATGAGTTTTTTGGGTTATTTGTTATGGGTGTATGAGTAGTGAGGTGAGGGAAGTCGTAGATGGTTTTATGGGTTATTTGGTATGAAGGGGTTGGTGATTTGGCACTGGTTGATATTTGCAGGGTAGGAAAGCGATGGAAGGCAGGGGCTGTGGTGGAAGAGACAGTAGGTAACAGTGGAGCTGCTGTTTGTATGGAGACAAGTGGAATGGCGAAGTATATTAGATGCAAACTTGCTTTCTAGATATTGTTCATTTGTCTAATTTTGTATGCAGCTGGTTTATAAATTTTATCTCTCTTTACGGGTTTATGTAAACTTTGTTCATGGATATTGTGTTCAACTTATTTTATGGAAGTGATTAATAGTTATGCTTTTATTTTACAATTTTTAGTTTGATTTGTTTATGTTATGTACATTAACTGATTAAAATATAATTAAATGTAGTTTATATTAATGATATGTGTGAATATTGCAATGGCACAACATTGCTGTTAATTCTTTGGAAAAAAAATGCATATCCCTACGACAGCGTTTATACATTGCTGTCAATTCATTGGAAAAGAATGCATATTCCTACGACAGCGTTTATACATTGCTGTCAATTCATTGGGAAAAAAATTGCATATCCCTACGACAGCGTTTATACCTTGCAGTAGAAAACTATTAACAGCGTTTATACCTTGCAGTAGAAAAATTATTAACAGCGTTTAAAAAACGCTGTAGAAAGTGGGTTTTTGACAGCGTTTATATTTTGCAGTTAAAAATTCAGGGTCAACGACCGCATGTCGTTATACAGCGTTTTTAAAAACGCTGTGAAAACTTTTAACAGCGTTTTTCAAACGCTGTGAAAAGTCTTTTTTGTTGTAGTGAATTAATTCTCCAATGGTTGCCCTTATAGTTTTGATTGTAGAGCCTAGTATGCTAGAATTTAATTAATGTAACAATTTTAGCTATTTGAGTAAGTATTTGTACTTAGACACTATTATAATATTAGAGGATTTGATATGAAATGTTTTGGTTATCGTACGGTAAAAACCCGTCGTGTTTATTTGTGGCGTGGTCTTACGAGATACCTTTGATTTTCAAAGGATTTGATAACTTTAATAATTCAAATTTGAGTGTGTTTTCTCAAGCTGGTCTTCCAGACTGACTCGGGTGTTATTTTATTATAATGCTCGGGTCAGACCGAGTATTACAAATACATGATATGATGCTATGGAGCTTAGGAGACTAGTTGGATGACGAGACGTATCACACATACTTGGGTTTTATTCCACTATGTATGGTAAGTTGTATATTCAACTTTTGTGAGGACAAGTTATTATAATTGTCCAGTTGGTGCTATTGATTTGTGTTGTACTCTAATGATGTAATGTATAAAAATAGTTATAGTTCTTTTTGTATAAAGATCGGTTGTTATATAATATATATTGTTCCGCTGCGATTGTGAGATTCTGTGTTGTTGTTTCTATTTTCTTCTTCTACCTCTCCCTTCTTTACCCTAACGATCTGGTATTTCTGGCATTCGATTGCTCGGCATGTAATACAGTGGACGTATTGATTTTGATTTTTCGAGGGTCAAAAATCCAGTTCGCTACAGTTTAACAACATGCCATCAAATGCCGATGATTTCAACAACAAAGCAGCGAAAAATAAACATATACATAAATATGACTTGAAGATCTCCCACTCGTCTCCTTAGCTCCAATCCATCCAAAGCAATCTGTGAATATGCTTGGTCTGACCCGAGCATTATAATAAAATAACACCCGAGTCAGTCTGGCAAACTAGCATGAGAAAACACACCCAACTGGATTTTAATGTTATAGAAAACCTTTGAAAATCAAAAGTATCTCGTAAGACCACGCCGCACATAAACACGGATGGGTTTTTACCTTACAATAACCAAACCATTTCATATGAAATTTTCTGATATTATAATAGTTTCTAAGATACATATACTTCTTAATCATAGCCAAAAATGTTACATTAATTAAATTCTAACATACTAGGTTCTACAAACAAAATCGTAAAGGCACGTATTTGAGATTGGATTCATACTATGACAAGTTAAGGAATTACCTTCCAAATGTACATCTCTAGATAAAATACACCGAGTTTTTATAAGAACATCTTGTAGTCCTGCCACAGGATCGACCTACCACTTGACTAGTAGTACAAAATATGATCCCCACCTTTTGGGCTCGAAGCATACATGAGTAGATAGTAATCGATGTAAATTTTAGAGTGACCATACTCTGATGGGTGCGACCCACTTGGCCCTGTTGCATTCCCCTTTTTTCATTTCCTGGTTGTTGAAGCTCGAGGCTATGTTTTACCATTATATAGCACTTCCCACTTGGAATGTTAACACTGCACTCCAGGCAACAATGCAATTCCAACATTCATCCATATAAGTTCGTTTTATGACTGAACGAAACACTTGAGAACTGTTGTCTTCAGTTCCATCATCTTCATGATGTCTTCACTTCAAAATGCTTGAGTTGGATCAAAGTGGTTTTCAGATAACCTATCTGATCCTGGTCTCTTTGAAAATACTTTCGATAATTTCCGGTAAACTCAACCTCGATTCTTTAGGAAATAAACAATCAAAGATAAAAGCGGGATCAGCTCCAAACTGTTAGTGGACGGATTTCCTTATCATTTGTCCTATGAGAACAAAATGAGATTTATACGCATAGTACATCATCATCGGAGATGACTGTGCAATATAACTCACGGCTTTCTCTTAGATATTTCCAAAGTTATATGTTGAGTCCATATTTGATAGTGGATTATTTAAATACCCACCAACATATATCCCAATCAGGGATTTATATCATAGGAAAAAAAAATTGATTAAGCACATAAGTAATGTAATGGCCTGGGTTTTTGACCCTCGAAAATCGATATCAATACGTCCACTGTACAGAATGCCGAGCCATCGAGTGCCGGAAACACCAACTCATTTTGGGTAAAGAAGAAAAGGTAGAAGAAGAAAAACAAGAAAAAACAACACAGAATCTCACAATCGCAACGGAACAAAATATAATATATAATAACAAATTTTAAATACGAGAACTATACTGTAAATATACATGTCATTATCATAGTACAATAAAAACAATAAATCTGGACAGTTAAATAACTTATCCTCACACAGCGTAAATACAGTTCAAGTACAGGAATACGTCTTTGTCATCCAACTCGTCTCCTAAGCTTTATAGCATCCTATCCTGAATCTGTAATACTTAGTCTAACCCGAGCATTATAATAAAATAACATCCGAGTCAGTCTTGAAAACCAGCGTGAGAAAACATGCTCAATTTGAACAATTACTATTTTCAAAATCCTATGAAAAACAAAGGTATCTCGTAAGACCACGTCACATATAAACATGATGGGTTTTAACCTTACGATAACCAAAGCATTTTTATCAAAATCATCTGATATTATAATAGTGTATAAACAAAGTAAATAGAAAATAACTGAAATGCATGCATTTTACATTTCAGCATAGTTGGGCACAATAAAAAACCGTATGGCGCTTATTGGAGAATGGATTCCATACAATGACTAGGCACTGGGGTACCACCTATCACAGTACACTTCTAGAAAAATTTACCGAGGACCTCGCCGGGATCCCCTACAACACAAGACCGACCCTATCCCTAACCTGGATAGAACCGAAACTACTACCACCACGGGTGTTCCCACCCTTATCAAGAGCTCTTTTGCATGCACCACCGTATCCATAATATATAATATATCCGAGGATATCTAGAAAGGTGAGAACATACTCTAATTGGGTATGACCTAGTTAGCCTTGCTGCATATGCCCTGATTTTTAGTCATTCCGGTTGATTAGGCTTGAGGCTACGATTACCTTTTAAGAATAATTTCATTAGAATGCTCAAACTCCTCCAATGACGATGCTCTGATAGCATTCGTCCATACAAGTGGTCCTGGGTCTGGACAAACCGAATCACCGTCTTCATCATCTTCATGGTATTCATTCGTAATGCTCAAATCGGATTGAAGTGGTTTTCGGATAGTTAAATCCAATCCCGGTCTCTTCGAAACGATTCAGCGGATTTGGCCAAAATTGATAGTCGGTTATTTAGCTACCAATAAACATCCATATGCAGACATCGGGCCTTATTTTAAATTTCCCAAAATTTATTTTCAAAATACCTTTATAAGATAGGTACTTAAACTACTTCCAGTATTCCATCATTTGAAACCATTTCAAATCCTTATATATTAAACGGAATATTTCCAACCATTCCTATACTTAGAATGCTTTTCCAATTCAATTTTATGTTCAACACTTAGCAAGTATTCATTTATTTCCTATTTCCTATTTTCTCAAAATCATTTACAATTTATTTGTAAATTCCTTAACTCGTTTATAACGACTTCTATAAGTTTTGGAATTCCTTAATTAATTCCCTTTAATATTTCCAAAGTCAAATATACTTGCTTATAATTTCAATTTCCCTTTCTACTTCTTTTATGAATTTTATTTCATTTTTCGAAGTTCACTTTTATTTAACTACTTCGGAAATTTTCTTACTTTTTCCCAATTCCATTTTGAGAATTCTCTTATAAATACCATATACTTAATAACCCCATTTCCAGATTTTCGAGAAGATTTATAAATAAATTTAAAACATTACACAACTATATAAATATATATAATAAGAATTTAAAAGAATAATAATAATTTATGTTTAAGACATATTCAAGTAATTATCTAAAATATTGAAACACTTTTTATAACATCACTTTTCAAAGCTGGTTTTAAAATTTATGATTTAGTAAAATAAATATTAAGTATTTGCAAAATTCACTTTTCAATGTATTTCAATTCTACTAGTTCAAAATTGCATAGTTTGGTAAATAAAACTTCCCTTTTTAAAAAAACAACTTAATTTTGTTAGTAATAAAATATATTTTTAAAATCTCAATAACCAAATAATTTATAGATTCCTCTCGATTTACAAAATATCGATTTCATTCCGATTCTCCTAACCATTTCCACTTTCAAAAATAGTATCTACTATTTCCTCAACCTTGTTTCCATATTCTAATATAAATTCACCCCACGAATTTATATCCCCAGATTATCATCTGATATCGATTTCCTTTATTTATAAGAATCATTTATAAATTTATAACTCCTCTGAGTTTAACTTGTTTATAAAAACAATCTCATTTATAAAATTTCAATTTATAAATCCATTCCCTTGTAAATTCCATTTTATCCTGCCAATATAATTTTTAATATTAATTTCAACTCCTTTTTATATTTTTTGGGTATAATTTAAAATCCTTTGTATAGATTATTTCTAAAAAAATTATTTAAGAGTAGTAGAACTCAAACAACATGCCAAACAAAGATTTATAAGCAATTTAAGGCCCTGATACTAATTTAATTACTTTCAATCGATCCATATATCATTTCATTCAATTCGAAATGATTGACAACCAAATTTATTTCATTCAATTCATATTTATACCAAACAAAGCCATATCCATTCCAAATTGATTGAAAAATCAATTTATTCACTTTCTATTAATTCATAGAATTTTATTTACTTCCATTTACGTCAAACGAAAATTTTTCCATGCAAACTCGGCGATATTCATTCAATAAAATAATCATTTCAGTTTATAGCTATGTTAAATTGATTCCAAATCAATTTATATTTAATTCTATTCCATTTCAAATTGATTCTCAATCAATTCATTTACATTCCATTCATATCCACATTTATTATATTCAAACCATTTTATTAAACTTGAAATCATTCCATGCTACTTAATTAAATAACCATTTCACAAATTTTGTTTGAGCAAAGCTTCCATCCAATTTTTATTAACTTAAGTTAATTCATTTATTTCCAATTAATTCAACTCTACAACTTAAGTTTATTTCCCTTGCCATCAAGTTTGCAATTCAAATTTAAATTGATTCTCATTTAATCAAATTTTGTTCCATTCACTAATTAATTTAATTAGTTCATTCATTTATTCTACTTCAAAACTTGACTTAACTTAATACTTAATTTCATTTAATTAATATCCCAAGTCATATTCAATTTATTTACACTTACATTGAATTTATTTATAACTTAATTTCATATTCATTCATCTTCCCATTAGAATTCAAATCCGACTCGATTTAACCATTTCATTTCATCTCTTGAGATTAGTATAAGCATTTCACTTTTGATTTATTTCTATTTATGACTTAAGTCCATGTTTCAATTTTTGTTCGCCAATATTTCAAACACATTTTCTTTCATTTATGCTTAAGTCGAATTCTTTTTATTTTTGAGTTCATATCAACTTTTCTAATTCACTGTCAATCAAATCCACTCCCATTTAACTCATGTTCTACTAATTAATTTATCTAATTAGCACCCTTTCATTTTAAAATTCAATATCTAATTTTTATTTCAAAAATCACTTCATTTAATTTGACTTAAGTTCAACTTACTCAAGTTTGGATTTTCCTTTTTATTAATCCAAATATTTAACTATTTCTTCTTGATTTACCATTTCATTTCTCAATTTAATAAATTTCTAACTTATTTTTCTCATTTTCATCACTTCTTTACTCGAGTATATTCACATTTTACTTTTAACTCAAGATTTACATCACTTCATAGCTTAAATATATATTTATTTCATAAATTCCAATTCTGTACTATTCAATTTATTTATTCACAATTCTATAAATTTCCCCTTAAATTTTTATTCCAATAAAAAATTTATAACTTATAGTTATTTAGTCGCTTTATAATTCAAGTTTATATATTCCATTCAATTTTCATTTAACTTGCATAAGTTAAATTTTAATTTCACACAATTCATTTGAATTTAATCAAGTAAGAATTCAATTTCAAATTCAAATTTTCCCACTTGCTTATATTTATCTGTTCCATTCACTTATACACATTCATCATTCATATTCATATACGTTTATATTTAGTTAACTTCATTACATTCGATTCATTTCATTTAATCACTACATTTACTGATTTCCTTTAACTTTTCTTAAGTTAATTCCCATTTCATTAACGCCCTTCATTAATTCGATTCAAATCCAAATCAATTTTATTTTAAAAATTATTCTAATTGGCTTAAGTTGAATTCCATTCAACTTCATATCTCAACTTTTAGATTTCTTTTCTTACCTATGCCATTTTCCAAATTATAAGTTCAAAAACTTCTTATATAATGCTTTCACACGTCATTTAGATGAAATTCCAGAATTCAAACACCTGGATTTATTTTTAAATCCTTTTGAAATCACACAAATACATATCTCTTAGTTTCAACAAACCATTTCCCTGAAATTTTTAAACTCAAACTTTGTTTTACCCAAAACAATTCCTTTCGGAATTTTTAAACAAAACTTGTTTGCCCAAAAAAATCTAAAACAAATCAATTACGTTAGCAATCCGTCACTTAGAAACTCAAAAATGAACATCGATGATGTCGTGATCATCATCGGAATTATTTTCCAGCGACTATAGTGAGTTTAGTGCTATATCTCTTCCAAAATTCTTTTTTTCTTAACATTTTCTATTCAAAAATATTTCCAAATAATATTACTATTATTCATCTCAAAATACTTTAGAAAACATTTCCAAATATTTTCGGGATTTAAATTTCTGAATTCTAGTTTGAATCCATTTTAATTTTAATTTGTATACTTCATTCTCATACAATTAAATTTTGGTTTTTATAAACTATTTCCAATTTTATAATCCTGTTAGATTATAATATTATCAACCAAACACTCCAATATACTATAATAATTTTAGAAAATTATTTCCTTTATGTCAAAATATAGTTTGGGTAAAATTATTTCATTTACCCACTTTTTAAACAATATTGTGTCGGTTTGCCTAGTTTAAGAGTTTAGAAATCCCCATCGATATAGTTGTCCAAATTGTACCGACCAGAATCTATAAACACTCAACCAATAAGTCAACACAATATAAAACGATTTATATTCACTAACAAATACGCGCTCATATCTATTAATACTCTCAGACTCATTCTATGGTACTACTGATCCTATCTCTAATGAGTAATCCCCACCAAAGCCAAGGTTCTCACTTAGCCTTCAGCTTTGATACCAACTGTAATGGCCCGGGTTTTCGACCCTCAAAAATCGACATCAATACGTCCACTGTACAGAATGCCGAGTAATCAAGTGTTGGAAACACCAGTTCATTTGGGGTGAAGAAGAAAAGGTAAAAAAAGAAAAACAAAAAAAACAACACAGAATCTCACAATCGCAACGGAACAAAATATAATATATAATAACGTATTTTAAATACGAGAACTGTACTGTTAATATACATATCATTATCAGAGTAAAATAGACAACAATAAATCCGGACAGTTAAATAAATTATCCTCACACAACGCAAATACAAATCAAGTATGGGAATACATCTTTGTTGTCCAGCTCGTCTCCTAAACTCCATAGCATACCATCCTGAATCTGTAATACTCAGTCTGACCCGAGCATTATAATAAAATAACACCCGAGGCAGTCTGAAAAACTAGTGTGAGAAAACACACTTAATTTGAATTATTACTATTTTCAAAATCTTTTAAAAAAACAAAGGTATCTCGTAAGACCACGTCACACATAAACACGACGGGTTTTTACCTTACGATAACCAAAACATTTTTATCAAAATTGCCTGATATTATAATAGTGTCTAAACAAAGTAAATAGAAAATAGCCAAAATGCTTGCATCTCACATTTCAGCATAATTGGGCACAATAAAAACCGTACGGCGCTTATTGGAGAATGGATTCCATACAATGACTAGGCACTTGTGTACCACCTATCACAGTACACTTCTAGAAAAATTTACCAAGGACCCCGCCGGGATCCCTAAAATACAAGACCCACCCTATCCCTAACCTGGAGAGAACCGAATATGTTATCACCCCGGGTGTTCCCACCCTTATCGAGAGATCTTTTGCATGCACCACCATATCCATAATATATAATATATTTGAGGGTATCTAGATAGGTGATAACATTCTGGTTGATTTACCTTTCAAGAACAATTTCACTTAGAATGCTCATCGTCCTCCAATGACGATGTTCTGATAGCATTCGGCCATACTAGTTGTCTTGGTCTGGACAAACCGAATCACCGTCTTCATCATCTTCACTGTATTCATTCATAACCCTCAAATCGGATTGAAGTGATTTTTGAATAGTTAAATCCAATCCTGGTCTCTTTGAAATGATTCAGCGGTTTTGGCCAAAATTGATAGTCGGTTATTTAAATACCAATAAACATCCATAGGCAGACATCAGGCCTTATTTTAAATTTCCCAAAATTTATTTTCAAAATATCTTTATAAGATAAGTAGATAAACTACTTCCAGTATTCTAACATTTGAAAACATTCCAAATCCTTATATATTCAACGGAATATTTCCAACCATTCCAATACTTAGAATACTTTTCCAATTCCATTTTATGTTCAACACTTAGGAAGTATTCCATTTATTTCCTATTTTCTCTAAATCATTTACAATTTATTTGTAAATTCCTTAACTCGTTTATAATCAATTCTATAAGTTTCGAAATTCCTTAATTAATTCTCTTTAATATTTCCAAAGTCAAATATACTTGCTTATAATTTCAATTTCCCTTTCTACTTCTTTTATGAACTTTATTTCATTTTTCGAAGTTCACTTTTATTTAACTACTTAGGAAATTTTCTTACTTTTTCCCAATTCCATTTTGAGAATTCTCTTATAAATCCCATATGCTAAATAACCTCATTTCCAAATTTTCGAGAAGATTTTTAAATAAATTTAAAACATTACACAACTATATATATGTATATATATATAATAAGTATTTAAAAGAAAAATAATAATTTATGTTTAAGACATGTTCAAGTAATTATCTAAAATACTGAAACACTTTTTATAACATCACTTTTCACAGCTGGTTTTAAAATTTAGGATTTAGTAAAATAAATATTAAGTATTTGCAAAATTCACTTTTCGATGTATTTCAATTTTACTAGTTCAAAATTGCATAGTTTGGTAAATAAAAATTCCCTTTTTTAAAAAAAAACAACTTAATTTCTTAAAAATAAAATATATTTTTAAAATCTCAATAACCAAATAATTTATAGATTCCTTTCGATTTACAACCCATCGATTTCATTTCGATTTTCCTAACCATTTTCACTTTCAAAAATAGTATCCACTATTTCCTCAACCCTGTTTCCATATTCTAATATACATTCACCCTATTAATTTATATCCCCAGATTATCATATGATATCGATTTCCTTTATTTATAAGCATCGTTTATAAATTTATAACTCCTCTTAGTTTAACTTGTTTATAAAAACAATCTCATTTATAAAATTTCAATTTATAAATCCATTCCCTTATAAATTCCATTTTATCCTGCCAATATAATTTTTAATATTAATTTCAACTCCTTTTTATATTTTTCGGGTATCATTTAAAATCCTTTGTATACATTATTTCTAAAAAAATTATTTAACAATTTATAGATTAGTAGAGTTCAAACAAAACCAAATTTACTGTTTATCCAATCAATTTATTTTTAAGTGATCCAATTTTGATATAATTATTTTTATATTTAAAATCTCTTTACATTCCTTAAATTTCAAAAATAATATTTATGGTATTTAAGATACCAAAATTAAGGCCAGTACTACTATAGCATTTAATAATTTGAATCACGCATCAATCCAAACAGATTATTCAATCACATCATATACTTATATATATATATATGTGTGTGTGTGTGTGTGTGTGTGAAAAACAATAAATATATTTAAGGAATTCAATTGGATCCCTCTAACCTGTTTTTCCTGCATCCACAGATGTTAGATAACATAAAAATGCCAATCCCACTTCGTGGGGGATATTGCGGTATATAGGGTCATCCGCTATTATGTAGGGCGCATTAGGTCTCATCCGCTAAAATATGCGGGAATATCAATACGACTACTAATATATATACCACTATATATATATAATATATCATTCAACAGATAACAATTTATAAATTCAACCAAGCATCAAATAATTGTTTTTAACTATTTAAAATTAAATTTGGCAATCCGAATGAGTGAGAATTTCTTACCTTTATTTTTATTTTGCAATTCGTTCCAAATTTATTTTATTGTGTAGATTCCCCGACTACGAACCAACTCGGCTTGTTTCATGATTTTGGACCTCGCATGACAAGATGTTCGCAATATAATAATTCTAGTTTAAATAAGAATTATCATTACAACTAATTACAGTAAGTAAAGTTGATTACCCACATTTCAAAAAAACTTAATCTCCTTGAATCCTTCTTCCAAACATGAGTTTCCAGCAGCCGAGACAACTGCCTCCAGGCTCAGGCGCAACTCACGATAACCCACCATCCATACGCCACCATTCGAATGCGCCATCATCAACCATGCCCAAGGCCTCGCCTCGTCGAACCCTACTGTGCACTCGCGCATGATTTCGAGATTGCCAAAGCCCTAGAATTCTCTACAACTGTCGCGTACCATTACCTACCACTGCGATATCCCAATCGTCGCCTCATCAGATCGCCTAGTAGCTCGCTCACCCTGGCACAGAAACATCACAACGACATGTCTTAAACAAACCGCGTCATCCCCACTTCGTGCCACTAGAGGTCATCAATGGCAACTCTTATACGCGACCGCATATTACTAAACCCCTCTTGGACTTGCTCTCCGACCACGCGAATCCAGTTCAACACTCCAAAATCCCAAATCGAGCCCTACGTCGATCGAAAGTTCAACCCTATCTCAAAAATGCCGACATCCTCCTCAGGGCTACTGAAAACTGACCTCGCGCTCGCCATTTCTCCCAATCATGCTTTGTTCGATTCTCTATTTTTTATGATTTTTGATTTCGTTTTCTTTTTTCTCTTGTTTGAACTCGTGATTTAATAAGCTGAAAGAAAGAAAAGTAAGGCTCGTGACTTTTGATTGAGATGAACGAGATAGGGACGTGATTTAAAGGTAAATAGGGTAGCGTATCTCAAAAGGTAAGGTGACTTTGATTTGATTTTACCTTTATTTTTATTTTTCAAAATCTCGAATTTTCTACTACAAAATTACGAACTCCTATTGAGGCGTGCCGCTAGGCATTTATAATGTTATACCCTTATTCTGAACGCAATGGAAAAGGTATTGAGTCCTAATTCGATTGTATGGAGAAGAAAGCTTTTTGGACCCAATTATTATATTGAATTTTCAATATTAAATTCAATGCATTTATATACCGTATGGCCAAACGATAACTCCAAACGCTACAAAATTTGAAATCCAATAATAATACACTATTACGGATCCAAAGGAACTAGTTTCGTCGAATTCCGAGACTGTGTCCCGGATCACCATTTTAACACGTCGATAAATCGACGATTTCAAAAATTGACGAAATCACTTGAAATTTAAGTTTTAAAATCATAGTAACTAAATTATGATTCAAAATCCAAAATTTAATCCATTTAAATATTCGAAATTAATCATCGAAAAATCCAGGTCATTACAAGCAACCACTAGCTTCTTTTAATAAATCTTTCATAGCTTAAATCATTTTGTAAATATTTATACCAAATACTTTTACAAAGATTTATCCACAAACCCTTATTTTTATGATACATACAAAATGTCTATATACTTACCTCAATGGTATAATTGTATTCACACAAAATGAGAAAAATTTTCTTTTTACACAATTCTAGAACAGATTTATAAATTTCTTTATAAACCTCCAAGACCAGTTTATAGCCCCATTCATTTATCTTTGAAATCATTTACACACTCTCTTTTAACATTTCTAAAATCATTTTTCAACCCTTCATAAATCCATAAAACCATTTATAAACTACTTTTATAAATTCACAAACTCATTTCTAAAATTCTTTTATAAATATCTAAAACCATTTATAAAGCTCTTTTACCCTTAAACTAATCTTTCTTTAAGTTTTTCAAACCATATTATAGGATTCTTCTTATAAAACCCACATCCATCTATAAAACCCTATTTATAAATCTTGAAAACAATTATTTATAAATTCTAATCATTTACTTTAAAACAATTATATATAATAATAAACATTATAAATAAATAAATATTAACTTTAAACACCTTAAAATAATAATTGATAAATTTAAAAATATTCTTAAATAAACAATAATAATTTATCTTCAACATTATTAAATATAATAATAATTAATTTCCAAAACATTATTGAAAAATAATTGTATTTAATTTCAAACAATATTAACAATTTAAATAATTAACTTTTCAAAATATTAAAATTTGATAAACAACTTTAAAACAATATTAATATAAATAAAAAACTTTTAAATATAAATATATTTCCTTAATAAAAATCCATACTTAAATTTCAACATAATCATTTCCATATTTATAAAACTATATTTATAAGTCTCCTTCTACTTTATATAACTTCCTTTAATAAAATACCCTTATTTATGAACTCCATTTATAACCTTATTCCTTTCTATTTGTAAAATATCATTTAACACCTTCAAATTTACCCTCACTTTCAATTTCAAAAGTAGAATCAACTACTTTCTAAACAGCATTCCACATCTTATAATAAATCCTCCGTTTGATTTATTTCTCCAATCTATTAAATGATAATAGTTTTCCTTTCATAATAAAACACCGTTTATAAATCTATCCCTTTATTAATAAATACGCTTTTACAAATCTTCACTTTATTTGTAAAATATCTCATTTATACATTATCCCATTTATAAACTTTAACATTTATAAATTAACCTTAAATATGTGTGTGTGCATATATCACCTTATATAAAATGGTTAATAAATATTTATACCGAAACTATTCTTATCTTCTTTTTAATACCATATCCCTTTATTTAAAACACAGAATTATTTTTAAGATTTTAAAAATCTTTATCCACGGCTCAAAATCTCTATTTAAAATATTTTATAAAACTATAAATTTATAATCTCTCAAAATCATAATTTTTATTTACTTTTAATAAATTCATTCTTTAAAATAACTCAAGGATAATTGTTAAACACATAATTTCCAAAATCATTTTGAAATCCCTTTTTAAATAAAAATCATATATTTTTATAGTATTTTAGAATATTAATCAAATATGGCATCCAACAAGTCATATATCACAATATATATGAATAGTAAAATCAACAGTGTGAGGAATCCAGTTGGATCCTACCAACATGTCCCCCCTGCATCGCATACAGTATATAATCATGAAATATAAATCAATCGCTTCGAGGCGGGATCGTATACAAAGGGTCATCAACTCTTACACAGGAACGTAATAGGGTCTCATCCGCTCTAGGGGCGGGAATATATCCAAACCAACAAATAAAATAGTAAACCATCCAAACATTCAATAACAATCAACAATAAAATATCCAAACATCCAACAAATAATTTGTATCGACTATATAATATTTCTGGTTAACCAAAAGTTGAGTTTAACTTACCTTGATTACAGTTATAGTCAAGGCGTTCCAAATTGAATGAAAACCGAACGAGCATTCAATTTTAGCACAAATTACTATAAGCTCCAAATTATTCTAATCCAACTCCATAACGTATATTTCATCGATATGGATACAACACAACTCGTCGTGCTCGATTCCGACCTCGTATTAAAAAGTTATACATTTATAAACATTCAATTTTATAAACTTAATTGATTACTTCGTTAGGAAAATTAATTACCATTTAATTTACAAATGATGCACCTAAACCCCATCTTCCTCGGTCTCGTTCCATGTATAAAAAACATGACTTCAACCATTCGTTGCCACCGTTCGTCGTGCCTGCCACTACCATGCCATCACCCAAGCATTTGTCGACTTCGCTGCGCCTCCAATGAACAATGTCGCTTCCCCAATCGCCTCCATCACCCTGAAATCAACCCAAAACTAACCAAAATGCAGCAATGAACGCGGCCAAAATCCGGCCACCACGATGTTGCATACGGCAATGCAACTATTGAAATCCTTTGTCGCCTCGAGCTCTACATTTTGCTAGATATGGCCAAAGGTTGGTATCGCCTTAACTGGCCGCGACGAAACTCTTCCATTGGATTATGAGAGGGGTTTAAATCGAAATTTAAAAAGAAAACTAACCAACTTTCTAGTAAATGTGATTTATATAGGGGAGAATGGTATGGTTGGGTATGGACAAGTATACTATTGGTATGGGCTAATGTTTGGATAGTACGGGTGAATATATATATATAATATACATACACCGTTCTAAGCGCTTAAAAATTTCAAACTCTAAACGAGGTGCACTGCCTGGCATTTTATATCTTATACCACTATTTCGGACATAATGGAACTAGTATCAAGATTCAATTCCATCACATAAAGAAGTTAACTTCCAAAACAAAATTATTGAATTAAACTCCTTTAATTTATTTCTATGCATTTAAGCTCGCATGACCAAACGATACATCCATTCGCCATGAAATTCGACAGCATATTATTATTTACTACTACGGATCCAATGGAACTGGTTTCGTCAAAATCTGATACTATGCCCCGAAAGGCTATTTACACACGTTAGTTTAAATGGATTATTATTAAAAACAATTTATTCACTTTTATTCAAATATAATAACTTTCTTTATTCTTATTCAAAAAGAACTTAAATCAAAATCAGGATTTTATAATTCTGACAATCCCAATATCCACTTAAACAATTCAATTGTCAAATAAATCGGTGAATTTGAAATATAAGGTGTTTAACTTATAACATTAACTTTTTAATATTTAAAATTAATTAAATATTCCAAATTCAAATAACTGAAATTCCACGTCGTTGCAACAATACCATCTACGGCTACCATCTACCCTTAAACACATTAAAGTTGAATTCAAAACAGCAAAACTATTCAACTAACGTTAATATCTCGCTAAAAACATTACCATTCATAGTCATGACTAATACCTATACCAAAAAACCACATAATATGTCTAGCTACCATATCCGGAGTGGTACGACGATGACACCGACAAAATGTCTTCATAATCAAATCCATCATGCCTCTAAAGCATAGCCATATCTGGTTACAAAGTTTTGCATCTTCTAGCTTGTTTAAGTCCCATATTTGCACATGTGCTCATCTTCCAGCTTTGTTTCTATGCTTTCCAGTTATAGTTTATTTTTGTTATGCAACACTTTCTAAAGAAAGTCTGTATTAAAAAAATTAACGAAGAAAATAACTTGTATAAAAAATTATATTTATTTGTCTTTTTGTTTGAGACTTATTTTCTTTTAAGGTTGATTTGTTGATTTTCTTTTCAATTTTAATTTTTATATCTTTAATACAAAGCTTTAATATAAAACAAAAATACCATTTACACACGAAAAGTAAATGCAAATACATAGAATATTTTTTTATAAGTTATAGCTCAACAGGACCGATATGGATTTAGCAAAACCAATGCTCCAACCCAAGCCATCAACCATTCGACCAAGTGCATGCTCAGCATGTAAAAAGGCACAATATGTACAAAATCCACAATAGTTAAATATCACCAGTACCATTTTCTTTGAAATATTTTTATACTACACAAACTAATAGTACGGTAAGTACTTTTAAGGGACAGTTTGGCACAGGTCCCTAATAAGTTTCAAAATACACAAAAACCCCAGTAAAAAAAGTTTGTAAATTAGGTCCCTAGAATTAAGTTACCGAATAATGACATACACTTATGTAATTATTCAGTGAATAATTGCAGACATTTATGCAATTATAGCAAAAAATTGCATACATTTCCACAATTATTCATAGAAAAATTGCGGAAAATTCCACAATTATTCACCAATTCAAAATTTTGCATAACATTCCACAATTATTCACCAAAAAAATTGCAAAAATTTCCACAATTATTCACCGGAAAAATTGCATAAATTTATGAAACTTTTGGATATAATTTCATAAATGTCTGCAATTATTCAGTGAATAATTGCATAACTATATGCAATTACTTAGTAACTTAATTCTATGGACCTAATTTACATACTTTTTTTTACCGGGGTTTTTGTGTATTTTGAAACTTATTACGGACCCGAGCCTAATATTCGCTACTTTTAATTGGATTAGGTTGTAACTTGTGTTGCTCAAAGTCATTACACGTCAACTAGGTGACCTGTGAAAAAAAGTAGTAGTAATTATAACTTTGATATAATTCGATGTGTTTCAAACCAATGTGTTTAAGGAAATCAGATTATAATTTTCTAAATCTACTTTATTTGAAACTACTAGTATATAGAACCCTTTCAGCAATCTCTATGTAGTTTCAAAAAATCTGAAGATATAATGGATTGGTTATGTTTTGGTGTGGTTATAATCAAGCTCGGGAAATTAGAAATAATAGTAATAATAATATGTAGAAACACATTTCATTACGGGATCAATACCATAAGTATGCCCATTTCAAAATCACGGATTTAAACCAACCCATATTTATTGTTATTTGTTCTCCCATTTCTTTGAAATGGAACAGAATATATAGAGAGGCGATGAGGAATGATTTCAGAAAAGTGTTATAAAGCAACTGGTGTGGGTTTGCTTTATTCTTAAGAGCAGTCTACTTCACTGTTTTATTTGCTTCAATTACTTAAAAGACTAGTATATAGAGGTGGAGCCTTGGCGCAACGGTCAGGTCATCCGCATGGTGATCTAGACACCCAAGTTCAAGTCCAGAAACAGTCTTTCCGTAATACGCGGGAAATGCTGCGAACATTATCGACCTACCCAGTGCCCGCTATCATGCGGGAGCCTCATGTAGCAGGTTCCACTTTTTTTACTTAAAGACTAGTATATAGTCCTTTTCCATTATTAACCTTCTAATTCTTTGTCTCGATCGCACTCCAAATTTGGCACGTGGATAGTGTGTATAATGTAATATGGATAGGTCCCAAATGACAAGTGTTCTCTTTCGTCTCATTGTATGAGGTTCTTGGTAAAGAATTTAGTGATCACCTTGACAATCAGGCATGACTAGAAATAAATAATTAGTTGAACACTGCATTAAGCTGGAAAATTGCAAGTATACGCTATCTATATTACTTTTTAATCTTTTAGCCGAATAATTTCTTTCTCATTAAGCTGGAAAATTGCATAAATAATGTTGGAATTTCTATAGTTGGTTCATTAGACGGACTACCCATTATTTTATCATATCATTGTGACAATTGTTAATAATAAAAATTCATTTGTACTAAAATTCTTTTTCCTTACAAGGCACCCATATAGGTTAGGGGGGTTGTAAGGTTTTAATGAGGCATATCAAGGAAGTATATGATTTCTACCTTTATTTATAAAGTACCTTTTTTCCAAAAAAAAATTCATTTGTACTAAAATAAGTTCATTAAACAAAAAACAGTGTCTAGTTGTGGAAATAACAATCTTTTAGTGCATAGAAAGAAAATTGTGATATGAAATTGAGCCAATGGTCAAAAGGAACGAAAGTAAAAAAAAGGAAAATGCACTCAAAGCAACCGTAGTAACTTGGCCTTTACATCTAGGATACATCAATTTGTAGGCGGCTTATCATATTTGAACAAATTAAGATATTTTAACCTCTACTTATCACCGTTGTCTCAAATATATCACATTTACAGCATAGCATGCATGCTTACACACTTCCACCTTCAATAGAATATGAACATTAAAGATTTAATATACTCGTCGTGATAAAGTCTTCCATTCATGATTAATATATCAATACAAAGGGTGTTGTTAATATATGTATATATTGTCCAAACATGTTTATATATGCTATTCCAAAAGAATTCACATAATGCCCTAAAAAATATTCAGTTAATTACCTGCTCCAAAAAACAAGATTTTTGACAAAACAGCATTCCTCGACTTTCTTTGGTCTATTTCCTTTTAAATTCTTCTGACTCCTTCACAAACTGAAAAGGGAGAAACTTAATTTCTTGCAAAGATTTTTACCATCCTTTTATATGGGGTTACCCCCTCATTTTCATTATCATCATCATCGAACTTGTCGTGATTAGTTGCTTTATGATTTTTTTTTGCCAGCTGGGGACTTTGACAAGAGAAAACAGTCTCTGTTTCCTGCAATTTTCCTCTCTATTTGCATTAGACTTCGGTATTTCTATAGTCCAATAATGACATCTTCTAAAAGTAGATGAAGAGAGAGTGTTTGACCATTTACTCATTTGGTGCTATTTGTAAGACCACACATCATCTTTTTCATATTCTCTACCAGTCTTTTTATAAGAAACAATGTTAAAATTTCCCTATTTCAAACATGAGTTATTTTGTTGACATGTCTGTCTAAAATTAGCAAGTTATAAAATGTGTGAAAATAAGATATATAGTCAGAGATATCACCTCTCATTGAGGTGCATTTATTTATGAACTGCAAACAAAACATGAAATACTTATTATCAAAAGGAAGATGTGTTCTATCTCAATTGCAGAAGAGTGAGAAAATAAAAATGACATATAAGAGCTGTATAATGAAGTGATGAAAATTCATTGTCTAAAATTTATTATCATTAATAATACATATGTTGGTATGGTATGCAATGTCTACATATTAGAGATCATAAGGGAGGCTGTGCAAGTATATCTTAAGATTGTAAAAAGAATGACGTGACAAAAAAGAGTGCATCATAACAGGTGATCTGGTATGAGATCTGGGATATGGTATGAGGTTTGAGATACACTATTAGAAGGAACGGTCAATGTCGATAGTGGGTATATCCGGCCAATTAGGCGGCACGATTCAACATGTATAACTCAAATTAGGGAGAATGAATAATTAGGATTTGGTAGAAGAGAATGATTTTTGACATGATTTTATTAGGAATAGGAGAAGAATATATTTGGGATTGAGAAAAAGCATGACTGATGAGCTTAAATTAGGAACAGAAGAAAACTCTAGGGTTTGGATGGCGAAAAGAAGCGTAAAGAAGAGGACAAAAGAGGAAAGCAACATACGTGTGATGGCTCATTTCCAAATTTTCTACCAAATGTAAGGAGGCCTATGAGCTATTGAAACCTAACTCAGTAATAATAGTATAGTATAGATAACTCACCTTAATATTTTATAGAATCTTCAGTTATAAAATACCTAGTGCAAAAAAATGAAGGGTTTTGTTTATTTGTGCCCTAATGACACATGTTAAGGATTGTATTTATGTGACGCCCCACCTCTATACCCACGCTAACCAAGAACACTACGATGTAGTGCTGTCAATTAGCGCGGAGAATAAGGCTGTGGAGGAGCGACCATCCATGTAACTTCTTTGTGCGAGCACCAATATGTCAGATAGAATAGAATGCATATCTTTTAAGGAGGAAATCCGACATACCGATACAAACACAAAGCTATCACACGGTGGCTATATATAATCTTCGGAAACAAACATAGAAGTAATCATAACATAAATCAGTCACAGACATCCATATCACAAAGGCGGAAGAAGATATGAATAAATATATATAAAACACATGAAAGTGTACATCAGAGTAGTGGTCATAAAAATCTACGATAATACAAAAGAATAGCATCACGTGCTATACAAAAGAATAAGTACACTACATAGAGTCTATATCTCAAATGTGTACAACCAAAAGCTACTAATCTAAGTAGTTAGCCAAAAGTCAGAATAATCCTGAAGGGAAGTCAAGCAGAAGCACTTGTAACATCTCGGTCTGACCCGAGTATTATTTATAAGAAAATAATAAACGGATCAGTCTAGCTATAAATATCAGATGATAAGGTATAGGATAAATAATATGGCATGAACACGTAACAACCATAACGGCATACTATTATAAGTATGTAAATGATAATCAACAAAAGATCAATCAATATCACAAGAATCTTCTCAAAGATAAAGTAGGGTATCATACCCTAAACTTGTATTCATAACAAGTCAATAACACATAAATTCACCAATGCATAAAAACTGATATCATATCAATGAAAATCATGAAAATTGGTGAAGCATAAATTCCAGAAATCATCACAAGAAATCCAGAAAACACATAAAAGGGGGAGGCCTAACACATGAATGGGAGCATGAAAACTCACCTACGCGTAAAACACATGACGAGAAGCTATCTCATGGAAGCTATTCATTAAATTTTCACACAGGAATGGCCCGAATACCGTAGGGTGCTATCATACATATGTGATGGCGAAACATCACACAAACGGGGTATAGTCTCCCTCGCAGACAAAGAGACATTGCTCAATCGCTAGTCTAAATCACAAAAATGATCGTCATGATCATAAGGAAGTGTCAATCACACCAATCTAGTAAATATATGAGTTTAGCTTCATGTCCCATAACCACTTGCTTAACTTAAATATTTACGAACAAGCTGTAAATCTTCACTAGGAAATTGTCACAAAAGGGTTCAATCGAACAAGTCCAAGAGCTAACCGACGAAGTGAACGCAAGCGTTTCATACCACTCGTTTTACTAAGTCATTTAAGTCGATTTCTCATCCGAGTGAAGTAAAGGCTTGTATATACTAGTAGATTGGAAATCGGTTTGAGAAAATGAACTTTTGATATTTAAAATAGTGTTGAAATCGCTTTGATGAAAGAGTTTTGATATTTACTATTAGTATTGAAACCTTCATATATCTTTAAAGTGACAAGTCATAAAACGATTGTTGAAACAATCTACCACAAAAATTCACATTCGAAGACGTGAACAAAATCCAATGAAATCAATCCCAAAACCATCATAATAGAAATTCTGATGAATGTTTTTCAGATAAGATCCCCTACGAAGGGGAGTACGGGGTTCGACCTGCCCGGTCAGGTCGCGGGGGTCCAGGGGGCAGTGCCCCGTCAAAACGGTATGACCTAGTGAAGACGAGCAACCTAGTGGTTGCATGGCCGAGCTAAGGTGTGGTGCGGCTCAACCAGATGAGCGACCTAAAAGAGACGAGCGACTTAAGGAACTCGCGACCTAACGAGGTAAAGGCCTAACGACCTAGTGAAACACGCGACTCAACGACCTAAGGATATAAGGCCAAGCGACCTAACAGGGATGGACGACCTAACTCGGTCGACCTAGGCGATGGGACGACCTAGCAGAGGTGAACGACCTAACAAGGTCCAAAGGAAGCGACCTAACAAGGTCCACGACCTAAAGGGGGACGACCCAACGAGGTACGCGACCTAACGGATCAAAGCCATGTGACCTAACAAAATAACATAGGCCGAACGATCTAAACTTAAGTCGCGAACGACCTAAAGTCTTACGACCTAACTGGAATCAAGGTCATGCGACCTATGGGGTTATCTCGAGAACGACCTAACTCTGGACGAGGTAGGCAAGGCCGAGCGACCTAAAATGCTTCGACCTAAAGGTGCACGACCTAAGGTCTATACGACCTAACGACCTAAGGTCGAATACGACCTACGACCTAAGGTCTATACGACCTAACGACTTAAGGTCGAATACGACCTACGACCTAAGGTCTATACGACCTACGACCTAAGGCCAGGAATGCAAATCGTGACTTTTCCACGCGCGCGAGCTAGCAGCCTGGACGACCTAAGCTGGGCAGAACGACCTAAGCTCAGGAAATCTCCAAAAACACTAAAAATTTTGGTTTTTCGCCAATCCAATCCAAATCCAATACAAGCAAACATGCTAAAGTGATGAGGAATCATTCCCAACAGTCCAATGACAATTATAGGCAAGATGTGAGATCAAAAATCTCACCTTTTCACTAAAATGGATGAAGATGGAGATTGAAAGCAAGGAGAAGCAATCCAAAGCTTGAATCCACTATCTTCTTCTTGAATTTGGAGTTGAATCTCGGATTTGCAATAGAATTTGAGTTTGGAGTTTTAATCTCCACTTCCCACCACCATTTTTGATGAAGCTTGAATGTTTGATAAAGTGAGGAAGAGGAGGTGGGTTGGGGCTGAATTAGAAGGTGCGGTCCAACTCAAGTCAAGGGCGGGAAAAAGTGACGAAAATTCCACTTAATCCAAACATATCGAAGTTTACACTCAAAAAGATCGCAAACGTCATTTTGAACTCAATGGAAGTGGTCTCGAGTCCTAATTTGACCGTATGCAAAAAGTAGCTTTTCGGACTAACATCCGACTAACGATAAAATATTTAAATAAAATATTTAAATATAAAATCGATAGATATGCGGGTTGTTACAATTTATGGCTAAAAGACAAAAAAATTAATTTCAAATACCTATATTATCCTTATTATATAATTATAAATGAAATTTAATGGGGGTTATTTAGGTAATTTAACGAATCTTAACAGTACTTTCCGCTAGCCTTTAAATATAATCAAAGAATATCAATTACTACATATATATTCTGCTATTATATAGAGCTGGATGTACACAACTAATAGAAGTAACCCTAATAAAAAAAATTAGTATAGAACTGTATAGTGTTTTTAATGATATAAAAAAATGTAACCAAGTGGTATATAAGCTATATAATAAGCGTATCTATTGTGAGTACTCTTTGGCTGTTAACCATCGAGCCATTTATACAGTCAGGTGAGGAAGTAGTTAGGCTCGCTTAGTGTTTGGAATTTCAGCTTTGGTTCTTCTATGCTTATAAAATGAAAATAACAATAGTGTTTGGCTTTCTAGTTTCTTATTGAAAGCTGGTGAATGTAGGTTACTCATATGTGAATTATCTTTTTTATTTAAATTGAATACTTGATTAAAACCACCACTACTGATACATCTTCCTTACCTAAGATTTTTTTTGTATGCAAAGGACAATGGATTCATGCTAGTTCATCAGGCTGGTATAGAAATAAGATCATTGTCTTTCCTCCTTAAAAGCACATGCCAATTGATTTATCAAATGTTTCATTTTACATTAGGGATTTCCACCTGCATGTTTAAAAAAATACATCAAGGTACCTTTATAAAAATCCAAATGACATTTGTAATTCATTGACAAACATCAATGTGCATAAAGAACAAACATCAATATAAATTCATCTTGCCAAATTGTCATAATTAAATCCTACTAAGCCTTATAAACTCCATATTTACTTCAAGATATTGCTCAAAATACAGAAAAATAGTATGAAAGGCAGAATTCATCGATGTTTTAACTTCAAGAACGTGCTCTGAATTTTTTATTGAGAATGACAAACTTTTCGACTAAATAGAGTCGAAGGACAAAAATTCGGTGAAAAAGACGGTGCTATTTTGTAGTATCTGTTTTGTATTTACTGAATTAAAAGAATGATATAACACTTATGTTTTAATTTTATCATATAATAGTTTGTCTTACCCTGTAGTAACATCTTATTTTCAAATAATATGACTTAGTTGCATTTTGTACTTGATAGTTTTCTTTTTTTCTATAATGTTTTCATATAATGATATTATACAGTATCATTTTTACATGTTGTGTCCTTATGACTAAATTTTAAAGAAACTATCCTAAAGGTTAAAAAAACTTTGGAATTTTGTCTAAAAGAAGTTTGTCCTTTAGACAAAATTCCCCAAGCTAATATTCAGCCATAGGAAAATCCAAAAGTGGAGTAAACACTTCCTTAACTTCTCTTAAAGGGTAACAAGAATCAAGATGGTGTATTTACTACAGTTGCATTTGCACTTGCTTTCTCCAAAATATTCATAACTTTTCCTGTCCTTGTTAATCTTCCATAAAGAAAAATTGTTATTAAAATACAAATACAAGATTTTGTTACTTCTTGAGAACAAATAGTTATACATCTTCCCAATTTATCATCAATGATCATATAGCTATTTTCTGAAACTAGTTACAAAATGATAGTAGAGTGTAACAAATAAAAATCCAAGGAAATGTAAACAGTGGTATGCAGCAAGCCAACAAAAACTCCAAGCATAAGTAAAAAAAGTTATAATCATGCTAGAAAAAAGGGTAAACATGAGTACTAGTAATATAGCAGCCATTAACTTTCTCGTCAGCATTAATTGCACAAATGTATAAACGCTTCTTGTTCATACTATGTGAAGTAATAGCACTTGTACAACTTGATGGGCTCAAAATGTTGTATATTATTTTTAAAGAATGCGGTAATAGTTTCAATTTATATTGCAATATGCAGATTGGATACTTGTAGACAGTGCAATATTTTAAAGAGAGAGTTAGGAAGAAGAACAAACTTTTGTAAAAAATTAGACTGAAGGATACCAAGTTTCATTTTCGGGCTGAAGGACAAACTTTGAAGAAGAAAAATCAGGCTGAAGGGCAATGCTATTTACAACTAGCATTATATTCGGTTTTCAAAGTATACAAAATGTTGGTTATAACTAGCATTGTTAGATGTGATACCAATTTCATCAGAGAAGGGAATGCTATGTTGAAGGAGTCCTTGAAGCCACGGTGTTGCGGAGAAGCTTGGATGCCGAACCAGAAGTCTGGTTCGGTGGAGGAAATGATGGACTAAAGATTTGATCCCGTGGAGTTCGTTCGGTGAGAAGGTAACCTTGTTCGATGGAAGGCCAGACCAGAATTTTGGTCCAGTGGTAGTGCTTCGGTCGGCAGTGAAGGCAAGAGGAAGTCTCGTTTGGTGATAGTGGATGTCGGACCAAAGATTTTGTAACGACCCGACTTTCCAGACCCGGAAAATCGAACCATTTTAGTTAAGAAGAAGAGGTAGAAGAAGAAAAATAGAAGACAACATCAGAATCTAACCATCGCAGCGGAATAAAATATAATATATATATCAACAGATCTTTACACAAATCAAAACTATATCTTTTTATACAATATAGCATCAGAGTATACACCAGAGAACACATAACATACAACTGGACAATAACCATATCATGTCCTCAATAAAACAGAGTACAACAATCAACACAGCGGAATATATATATATATATATAAACAAGTACGGGAGATACGTCTCGCCATCCAGCTCATCTCCTGAGCTCCACAGCATCATATCCTGTAACCTATAATACTCGGTCTGACCCGAGCATCATATAAAACAATACCCGAGTCAGTCTGGAAAACCAGCGTGAGAAAATCACACTCAATTGATTATTAAAGTTTCAAAAATCCTTTTGAAAATAAAAGCATCTCGTAAGACCACGCCACAAATAAACATGTCGGGTTTTTACCTTACGATAGCTAAAACGCTTTATATCAAAATCCTCTGATATTATAATAGTGTCTACATAAAATAAAATAGAATCTAGCTGAAATGCTTGCATCTCACATTTCAACAATAGTTGGGCACAATCAAAACCGTACAGGCACGTAGGGAGAATGGATTTCCAACGAATGACTAGGCACTGGGGTACCACCTGTCACAGTACGTGGCCTAGATCACAGTACCGAGGAGTACGCCCGCTCCCCTGCAACACAAAGCCGGAATCATCCCTTACTGGATAATTCCAAGTAAAATCACCCCACGGTTGGGATCAGCAACCGCAACACTAAGCCGAAATAAAAGGGACATCTAGACAGGGATGACCTTACTCTCAAGTGGGGGCTACCCACGAAGCCTTGCTGCATAACCCCTGATTTTCAGTCATTCCCGGTTGATGAGGCTCGAGGCTAAACGATACCTTTATAGCACATATCCCTTAGAATGCCCATCGTCCACCTGACGATGTCACGAAAGCATTCGTCCATACAAGTCCGTCCCGGGTTCGAACGGAACCGAAGGCACTATTCCTACTACATCCATTTTGGAAATATCCTCAGGATTAGTAGCGACTAGCCCTTGCACTTCACAGCTCCATCTTCGACTCCGAAATCGTTACACGAAACGTACAAACCGGATCGAAGTGGTATTCGAGTCTCCAGACCTAGAATCCCGGTATACGGAAACCCGATCCCGGTCTCTTCGAAACGATCAGCGCATTGGCCAATATTGATAGTCGGTTATTTAACTATCAATTAACATCCACAAGCAACCATCACACAATAAATAATTCTCCACATTATTTATTTGCCCAAATATCTTTCCAAGATATATTTCCAAATTTTCAAAGCTCATTTGAAAACAATTTCAAAACAGTTTCCGCTTACGGAATACATTTCCCAAATAATTATTTCCACTGAATCACCAAGTACAAAATACTTTTAATTTTAAAATAACTTAAAAACACTTTATTTAAATATACTTTATAACATTGAAATTTTAAAACTACTTTAATACTTTATCAAAATATATATTTTAAGAATATTTAAAATAAAACCACTTTATAAATATAAGCTAACTTCCTCTTTAAAACATAATACCAAATCACTTTTATATAATTACTACAATAATAGATTTTTGGAAAATACTTACTTTGGAAATTAACCTTTAGAAATAATCAATTTTCTAAAATATGCTTTTTAAACAAATTAGAACTTTTAACTTATATTAAAAATTGCTTTGAAAACGTACTTGGCTATCCAGAGAAATACACTTCTCATTTCCATCTTTTAAAAATAAATCAACATTTATTTTTAAACCAATCCATATTCCTTTATAAATTCCCACCTTGAATTTATATTCTCAAATATCCACTGATATTTTATTTTACTTTATAACCCAGTTTCCAAAATCTCACTTCTCTTTAAATTTCAAATTCCCAGATATTTAAATCAATTTACAATTGATTTTCCAATTTACTTTGAAATAAATTTCCTTACTTAATCCATTTATTTCCAAATTCATTAACTTCCAGATTTTATTTCTCATTATGATTTAAAATCTTCAAACTGAAACACAAGTTTCAGATTTTACCAAATTCTTTCTTTTCTTTTTAATTACATTTAAACATTGAATTAAAATAAATTTTATCCCTTTAAATAACATCACATAAGTTTTCTTTAAATTCAATATTCTCTGTTTATTTAAAATTCTTCTTTTCCATATTTAATTTATTCGAATTCACTAGAATTACTTAACTTAAATTTTACTCTTTTATTTCTTTCCAAAAATCCAATTCAATTGCTTTTGATAACTCATTATACTGGGAAATTCAATCCAACCAGATTATCCAATATAAATCATCACAGGATATCAACAATCATATCACAGAATATTTAAACAAAATTAAATATTTTGAGGAATCCAGTTGGATCCCTCCAACCTGTTTCCCTGCATCCACAAACGTTAGCACAATACCAATTTCACTTCAAAGTAGAATATCGCGGTGTATGGGTTTTATAAAATATCATCCGCTATTATACGGCGCATAGGGTCTCATCCGCTATATAATGCGGGAATATCAACAACTCCAATATATACATATGCCAAGATGTATATATCGCTATATACTACTATATATAATATAGCACATCAATCAAATCAATCAATTATTTAAATTTAACCATTTAAATTTAAATTTAACTGAGTGAGATTAACTCACCTTTGATTCCTGTTTTGCAACCCACTTCACTCTCGATTTGATTTTCCTTGATTTTAACCCTTGTAAAAATAATAAATTTTACGATTTATTAACATCGAACTAATCAAACCTTTATTATCCATTTTATAAATTTAATTAACTAATGGTTTAATATATTTATTTTTTTCTTAGAATCTGCTCTCAGATTTTATTTCATAATAACTGTCTATACAATTAGAAAACAATTTCTCCCTAAATATCATAAATTTTATAACAGTTAATATATCTCTTTTATTAATCTAAAATATCAAACTTTCAATAAAATCTTCATAAATCTTTTTCCCTCAAAATCTTATAAAATTTTCTCTGTAAATTATTGTTATTCTTATCTGCAAAATAAAAACAGTATTTAACTGGAAAATTTTAAAACTGCTTTAACTATAGTTTTCTCCTTGCTGCATATATATGTATTCAAGTTTTAAATCGGAATAGGAAAATTCGAGAATACCTCGTAGTCGACCAAGCTTAGACTATGACCAGAAAATAACGAACCCCTCTTCAACTCGAACAACAGCTGCCGACCCTCTACGATCACAAACCCTCGCAGTCCAGACACCATCACCCTCTCTCGTCCTCATCCTGACCACGCGACCCAAGACTTCGTCACTACAGCCTCACTTCTACCCTCGCGAACTACGACATCACCACCGAAGCCTTAAATCGCCACCCCTTCCAGATCGAGCTGCCTTGACATCATCGCAACATCGAGTCGCCTCAACAAATTAGCAGTGACAGTATAAAGAGACTGTAGCCGGCTTTAGATCAGCAGTAGAAAATATCGCGTAGGGCAAGGATGAGTCGACAATGGCTGATGGAATAGCCGAGTTCGCAGCGATGATTATTATAAAAGCGTTGATTTGTGAAACCCTAGTTTCCCTGGGTTCAAGCATCGCGACATGGAGATTGCTACAGAGCTGTGACTTTGAAGCGAACAAATTTTTCTTTCTTTTCTTTTTGGGTTTCAGGCATCGCAACATGGAGATTGCTATTGAACTATAACTCCGAAGTAACAGATGTTTAAAAAGGGGAAAGGGATGTTGGCTTCCTATGTACGCTTGTTTTATAAATATCTCTGACTTGTTGATTTAATTTTTTTTTTATAACATATGTAACGACCCTGAATTTTGAACAATTTAAATTGAAAATATTTAATGAATTTTAAATATTTGAACGATGATTTGACTTGAATTTCAAATTATCAGAATGAATTGGTGATTTAATTTTGAATTTAATCTATTGAAAGTTGAATAAAATTTGAATCTTCAATTTAAAGCCGGTTAAAAATAATTTAAAGGCTTAGAAAATTCATATTGATAATACTGAAGATAATAGAAGTTTCAGAATTGAATTTAAAAGCGACTTGTTCAATTTTGAAATTGTATCGTTTGAATTGAATTTAAAAATAGTCTTCCGAGGCACAGTCTCGGAATTTGACGAAACGAGTTTCATTGGGTCCGTAATATTGAATTATTACCGGATTTCAATTTTCGTATTTATCAGAATTGTTTTGTGAATATATGGCGGGTAAACGTGTAGAGAATTTAATCGAATTCAATTTGAATTTCTATAATAACCGGGGTTTTTGCATCGATTTGATATCATTGTTAAACGATTTCTCTGCTAGCTAGTTGCTTGTAGGAGTTTTGATTTGAATTGAAATTCGTTTAGAAAAATTTAACAATAAAATTTGTTAAAGAAAATATCTACAAAATAAAGATAAAAAGAAAAAAATTTGTGAAGGGTTAAGTGGGCTTTGAGAAATATATACTGGCCCATACCCATACCCTTGTCTCAGTTAAAACACGAACCCCCCTATTTTTCTCATTCATTCGTAACCCTAAGGAAAAAAAATCGAAGACAAAAAAATGGCGGCGAGGGGAAACTAGGGCTTAGGCGATTCGATCTTCTGGCTTTGACTTCCTTCGATCTTCGCTCGTTCTTCACCGCCGCGGCGTCAACTCCATCTGCTCCGATTCGTCGAGTAAAGTCTCTGGGCTTTGTAATATCGAAGGCATCGACATCAGCATTCGATCGATCGACGGCTTCGTTCGTCTTCGCTTCAGTAAAGGTGAGAAATTTTATTTCTCACATCTAAATTCAACTTCATAATTATGTGATTTGTGATTCTCACAGTTTTGATTTCTTGGCTTTGAACTGGTTTCGAATTATTTGCTGAGATGAATTATATTTTCCCGGTTTGAATTTTTGACTTGCTCACGGCTATGTCTGTTCATCCTTGCAGTTACCTCTGTTTCATTTTTGTTTTTCATTCTGTTGTAGTTGAGTTTCTGGATTTGGTATTTCACTGTCATGCATAGGTTGTTTGGTTTGCATTTAGCTTGAGTCATTTCATTGTAGTTGAGTTGGGTTTGGTCTTTGTTGATGTTGAGGCATCGTTTGGTTTTTGGCCCCTGTCTGCATTATTTCATGTTGTCTAGAGTTCTTGAGCTGGTTGTGGTCGAGTTGCTTGTTCTATGTTGTTCTGCACTTTGATATAGCTGTCTGCAAACATATACTTTGGTTGAGTCTGTTCATAGGCCATGTTGCATACCCATTCCATGTTTGTACAGTGTGCTTGCTTTCTTTGCCATCTGAAAGCTTCACCTGGTCTGATGCACTTCATTAGCTTTGAGTTGTTGTATATATGTTAAGTATTGTTTTCGAGTTGTATCTGTAGTCTGCATTAGTGCTGTTGCTGTTGCTGTAGCTTGACCATTTGTAGTTGCAGTTGTACAGTCATTTATGCATAGGTATGCTCGAGTCTGAGTTTGTGCAGTAAATGGTTGGTCTTGACTTTATTTCAGTTGTACTGCTATTTGGATTGCAGTGCTTCATGTTGTATTCCATTTCGAACTGTAGTACTATTGTCCTTTGATCATCATATTCCTGACTTGTACCGTTGTTCATGCATTCACTATGTATAAGCATTTGCCATTGGGTTGAGCTCTGACTTTGGGTTGTGTTTGAGAAACCTTTGTTCGACCATGATATCGAACTTGCACTTAAACTTGTAAATATGAAAAGATTTTAAGTTTCACTGTATATTCCAAATTTTCTGGTTAATTACTTAAGAAATTTTCTTGGAATTATAAAAAAAAAAAAAAATTTAGACACTTGAAAGCATTTTTGTTTGTTCACGGCATCTTTGATTTTGCATATTAATATGCAGACATTTGAGAGCATTTTGTTGTTCATTACAACTTTTATTCACATATTTAATATGCAAACACACTTGTACACATTGTTGTTACATGCAAGGATGGAATTCTTTTACTGCTGCATCACCAGAGATGTATATTTCATATGCATTAATATCAACCTTTGTCACTTGTAAAACTGCTGTTACATTTGGCTTCGATCATTTTTGAAAATTCTTTCTTGATTTTGCTCGCCCTGTACTTGTGCATTTGCATCATGTATATATAGGTGTGTTAGCTTTGGATTTGGTCACTTGATCATCTCTGTTGATTTTTATCCTGATGCCAAACTTGCTTGCTTTGTCTTGAACACTGCACTTGTACATATTCACTGTCACTTGCATTTTTGTACTGCATATTCCAGTGTTGCTCTATTGAGTTGCATGGTTTATTGTATATGCTACATCCCTGTCATGTTTGGTTGTTCTCATTTCAACCTCTTCGGCCTGTTGCACTGCAGTTTTGCACATACTTGTGGTCTCTTCATTTGCACTGCTATATGTTGCTTGTTGACATCTAGCTTGAGTTTTATTGTTGCATATCTGAACTCGATTCACTGGATCTTGTAGTTGATCATGTTGTGGTCTGATGCAATCTGCATTGTATTCAGTTTTGTGTCTTCTACTATGTTGTCTTCATTGTGTTGCATCTTGCATTCATTAGCTTGTATCACTGTCTTCACTGTGAACTTTTGGCTCTGGCATTCATGGATTATAGCTCCACTTGTTATTTGTTTAGTCTGCATTCCTTTGTTGATGTTGTACATCTGTAGCTTCACTCTAAACTGCTGCACTTGTGTCTCTTGTGCTCTAGTCTCTGAAGTTGTTGTACTTGAATCATCTTCCCTGTTGTTGTTGCATTGTTGCATCCCATTCCATTCAGTTGCACTTGGTTCACGTCAGACTTGAAGTCTACATTGGGCATTGCTTTGCCTTTGATATTAGTTTGTGGTCTTTACCTTAGTTCACTGTCCTCTGAACTGTTGCCACTGTCTTCTTTCTTGTTGCAGTCCTACCCTTGTTTCTATGTGCTGACCTTATATTCGGTGGTGGCGAGGCGGTGCACGTTAGCGTGCGCTGCAGCCACCAAGAAATCGACAGTTTGAATTGATGTTTCTTTGCGTCGGATGCATTGATCTTTTATATCGTATTGGCGAGGCCGTACACGCGTGCGTGTACGGCAGCCAATAACACTGTTTATCTCTGTTGATGATTTAAATCTGCTGATTTATTGTTTAACACTGTTAAGTGTTATATTTTCGTTATCCGATTTCTTTGTTGAAAGAATTGGATAGACGAGAATTATTGTGACTGTCGTCTATTTAAATTATTACTGCCTATATGCACTAATAAACTGGTTTGAATTAGACTGACCTGTGTATTATTTTCTTTTGAATATAATACTCGGGTCAGACCGAGTATTTTTACAGCTTGAAGATTTTCGAGCAGCGAAGTTAGAGAGAGAGTAAAGAATCATTTATTTCAGTAGAAAATTGTATTTTAGATATTCCGCTGTATCAGTAAATAAAAAAAATTGTATAAACTCTGATGTATATAAAAAGATTTATAGTAATGAAATAAAGATTCATTTGTTTTAATTGATTGTTATTATCTGTGTTTCTGTGGCTGATTCTGTTTAAACCTTATAAACTAAATAACAATTCGTCTTTTTGAACGTTTCGAGTTGGTTTAGTTACTGACTGGAGGCGGTCAAAAGGGGGAATGTTACAGAGTGGTATCAGAGCTTTGGTTTACACAAAGCTTAGTTTATGATGTTTAATATGAATAGTTACTAGAAACACTTTAAAATGAAGATTTTTAACTTAAGAAAAGTTAAATTGAATTGAATTAGTACTAATAAATGAATGGATTTGAAATTTAACTAAAGGAAGTTAAATAAATCGTACTTGATTTGATAAATTTTTGAGATAGAAGGTTAAACTTGAATGATAAGTGATTTTATGATATGAATTGAAAAGTTTAAATTAATAAGTTGTTTAACTTATAAAATGAGAAAGTTTAAGTAAACCAGTTTTCAAATGTTTGAACAGTTTTGTTAAGTGAAACTAAATCTGAATTTTGAATCGTGACATGAATTTGACTTTAGTTAAGTTAAATAAAATAGAATTTCAAATAAATTTGAGACGAACTTAAGTTTTATGGTGAAAATAAATGCAAGTGAAGATAAATGAAATATAGCTTAAGTAATATTGAATCAAATTGAATTTGATATCAAAATGAATTGATAAAGTGATGTAATGAATATGAATTTGAGTTATATAAAGGAAATTCAACTTTAATTGTAAAAGTGAATTTGCGAATATGGTGAGTATTAGAATTCAATCAGAATTGGAATATAAACCAATTAAAATTTAGTGTGTTAAACCACATTGGATGTAAGCAAAGTAAATAAATTTGGTTAAGTGAATGTGCATTGGTTGCTAGTTGATTGTATGGAAATTCATTAAGTATTAATGAAATTGAATTAATGGAAATTGGAAGCTATGTGAATTAAATTCAAATTGAAAGATAAATAAATTTAAATAGAATCAAATTTGATTTGAATTGAAGTAAACTGACTTGAATATGAATTAGTGAATGTGAACTAATTGAATATGAATGAATGTTAGTAACAATCCAATGTGAATGAATCAAATGTGATTTAGATTGAAAAATCAAATCGATGAATGATTTACTAAAGAACTAGTTGATTATCTGGGAAATGGAAAATTGATAAATTTATATAATAGTTTAAATTGGAATTTTTGAATTATTATAAACGGCTTAAATTGAAGATTTGAAAAGTGTTAATAAAATATTGGAATTGTATAAGTGTAAAAAGTGAAATATTTAATGGATTTCATAAGTGAATGGAAATTGCAGAATTGAAATTATGAAATTATAAAATGAATCGGAGTTGTAAGATAAAAGAATTTATAAGTAATTTACTTGTAATTTAAAATTCTGATATAAAACCGAGTTATAAAGGAATGATTAATGAAGTAAATTTTTATGAATTGAAGTCTATAAATAGGAATAGAATTTATAAACGTTGTTTATGAATCCGAAACTGACGTATTTTGATAAGTAAAATTCTGTATAGCTTGTTAAAAGAAGTATATTCACAAATTTTGGACCGTGAATATATTATTGAATGAAATGGACATGTTTAGGAATGTGATATTTTAAAACGAAGTAATTGTTTTAAAAAGATGTTTTCAAGGCATTGAATATCGAAACCATAGATTTCAACATTCATTGTTGAAATAGACGTTTTCAGATATAAGGAAATGATGGACTATAACACTGTTGTTATAGTAAATGATTTCCGAAAGGAAATGTTTTGTACAGTATTGGGATTTATACATCTATTTAAATTTCGAATTCCTATACTAGTGATTTTGAGTTGTCGTAACGATGTTTTACGTAACATTCGTTTTAACTCAAATAAATGTGTGAAAGAAAATGATTTCCTTAAAGATGAAATATATACTTAATTTTGATTTAAGTATATCGAATATTTTCAAATGTTGAAAATAAATGGATTTGTGAATTACTTATTTTTAAATAAGTATGGAAATGTTTTTCCAAATATGAAATGTTGTGAATATATTCCGTAAGGAATAAATGATTTGAAATTCATTTTTGAAGTCGAAGTTGAAAAGTTAAATGAGAATTTGAACAATTTGTTCAATTTGAAATTTTTCAAAAAGATTGAATCGTTAAGTTAAAATTGAGTTTAACTTCGACATCAAAGACAATATAAGTTGAGCTTTGAATTTCAGATGATGATTTGGATTGTATGTCTAACATTGTGAATTGATGACATAGCAATTGATCTCTATTAAATATATATCTGTTGGTGGCGGAGAATTTATTCTCTTAGCTTAACACCCTTCTCTGAGATGTACGAGCTCAGAGGTTATATATCGATAGACATCAATTCTGTGTTGAGAATTGACGATGTAAGCGTAAAATCCAAATCAAATGTGAAAGTCGATAATAGATTGGAATTTTGAATATGAATTAGGTTTTGAGATAACCTTAAATTTCCAAATCGACTTAGAGGAAAATTTTGAAATCCTCTATTTTGTTATGAATATGGATATGTAAGTTTTTAGAACTTATATATATATGAATACGGTAAATTTGAAACCGTTAGTTTAGAAAGACATTGTTATGGAAATCTTATGTATGTTTACATAGATGTTATATGTACGAAATGTGAAATGAAAGTACTACATATATGATATTATGTTTTCTAAACTGAGGATATGGAAAAGTACCTTCCATTTATTATTAGAGAAGGTATTGGAACTCGTGAAGAGTATCCATTTGAAATTCGTAGCTACGTAGAATTTTAGTCAGAGTGACTATTTGAATCGGAAATCCTTCGCGATAGTTCATCGCGATGAGATTAGATTTGATTGATGATGTTAGCGTAATTTGAGGGGCGAGATGCCCACAGTTACAAGCGATTCTACTGGGATAGTAGCGTAACCGCCGTGTGTACTGCAATCTATGGCGACAACCATGGCGAAATTTAAGAGATGAGAAATCTACAGCCACAAGCGACTCTACTGGGATAGTAGCGTAACCGCCGGGTGGAACTGTAATCCATGGGGGAACGTGCTTTCCATATCCATTTTTAAAAGAATTTTTAAAAGTATTTTCACTGGGAATTGAAGCAAGTATATTTAGTACTTGGAGATTTTTAGACCTGCGCCTGGCCAGCGTATGTCTAATGTCTGTGAGAACGAAGATGGACTTGTTAAATTTCGAGTTAGCAAGTATTTTCAAACTGTAAATAGTGAATCAATAGTTTGAAAGTAAAATTTTGAAATTCCTACTTAATGAACTAAGGAAGAAGATCTTTGTAATGTTTTGAAAGTCCACAGCTTTGGAAGATATATATTATATAAATCTCTAACGTGAAGAATTTTAAGTTTGAATCTGAATTGTAAATTAAAAATGTTGATAAAAGACTTTTGCGTTTTGATTTTAGAAATCAATGATTGTAGAAATCATTGAATAAAAGAGAAAATAAGCAAAACTAGTGAGATTAAACAAATGGAATGAATCCTATATTCATTTATTTGTAATAAGTTTTAAGTTTAGAAAAAATTGACTAGAGTATAAATATCGATGAAATTTTAACAACCTTTCCTTTTCGTGGACGAAAAGTTTTTAAGGAGGGGAGTTTGTAACGACCCTGAATTTTGAACAATTTAAATTGAAAATATTTAATGAATTTTAAATATTTGAACGATGATTTGACTTGAATTTCAAATTATCAGAATGAATTGGTGATTTAATTTTGAATTTAATCTATTGAAAGTTGAATAAAATTTGAATCTTCAATTTAAAGCCGGTTAAAAATAATTTAAAGGCTTAGAAAATTCATATTGATAATACTGAAGATAATAGAAGTTTCAGAATTGAATTTAAAAGCGACTTGTTCAATTTTGAAATTGTATCGTTTGAATTGAATTTAAAAATAGTCTTCCGAGGCACAGTCTCGGAATTTGACGAAACGAGTTTCATTGGGTCCGTAATATTGAATTATTACCGGATTTCAATTTTCGTATTTATCAGAATTGTTTTGTGAATATATGGCGGGTAAACGTGTAGAGAATTTAATCGAATTCAATTTGAATTTCTGTAATAACCGGGGTTTTTGCATCGATTTGATATCATTGTTAAACGATTTCTCTGCTAGCTAGTTGCTTGTAGGAGTTTTGATTTGAATTGAAATTCGTTTAGAAAAATTTAACAATAAAATTTGTTAAAGAAAATATCTACAAAATAAAGATAAAAAGAAAAAAATTTGTGAAGGGTTAAGTGGGCTTTGAGAAATATATACTGGCCCATACCCATACCCTTGTCTCAGTTAAAACACGAACCCCCCTATTTTTCTCATTCATTCGTAACCCTAAGAAAAAAAAATCGAAGACAAAAAAATGGCGGCGAGGGGAAACTAGGGCTTAGGCGATTCGATCTTCTGGCTTTGACTTCCTTCGATCTTCGCTCGTTCTTCACCGCCGCGGCGTCAACTCCATCTGCTCCGATTCGTCGAGTAAAGTCTCTGGGCTTTGTAATATCGAAGGCATCGACATCAGCATTCGATCGATCGACGGCTTCGTTCGTCTTCGCTTCAGTAAAGGTGAGAAATTTTATTTCTCACATCTAAATTCAACTTCATAATTATGTGATTTGTGATTCTCACAGTTTTGATTTCTTGGCTTTGAACTGGTTTCGAATTATTTGCTGAGATGAATTATATTTTCCCGGTTTGAATTTTTGACTTGCTCACGGCTATGTCTGTTCATCCTTGCAGTTACCTCTGTTTCATTTTTGTTTTTCATTCTGTTGTAGTTGAGTTTCTGGATTTGGTATTTCACTGTCATGCATAGGTTGTTTGGTTTGCATTTAGCTTGAGTCATTTCATTGTAGTTGAGTTGGGTTTGGTCTTTGTTGATGTTGAGGCATCGTTTGGTTTTTGGCCCCTGTCTGCATTATTTCATGTTGTCTAGAGTTCTTGAGCTGGTTGTGGTCGGGTTGCTTGTTCTATGTTGTTCTGCACTTTGATATAGCTGTCTGCAAACATATACTTTGGTTGAGTCTGTTCATAGGCCATGTTGCATACCCATTCCATGTTTGTACAGTGTGCTTGCTTTCTTTGCCATCTGAAAGCTTCACCTGGTCTGATGCACTTCATTAGCTTTGAGTTGTTGTATATATGTTAAGTATTGTTTTCGAGTTGTATCTGTAGTCTGCATTAGTGCTGTTGCTGTTGCTGTAGCTTGACCATTTGTAGTTGCAGTTGTACAGTCATTTATGCATAGGTATGCTCGAGTCTGAGTTTGTGCAGTAAATGGTTGGTCTTGACTTTATTTCAGTTGTACTGCTATTTGGATTGCAGTGCTTCATGTTGTATTCCATTTCGAACTGTAGTACTATTGTCCTTTGATCATCATATTCCTGACTTGTACCGTTGTTCATGCATTCACTATGTATAAGCATTTGCCATTGGGTTGAGCTCTGACTTTGGGTTGTGTTTGAGAAACCTTTGTTCGACCATGATATCGAACTTGCACTTAAACTTGTAAATATGAAAAGATTTTAAGTTTCACTGTATATTCCAAATTTTCTGGTTAATTACTTAAGAAATTTTCTTGGAATTATAAAAAAAAAAAAAAAATTAGACACTTGAAAGCATTTTTGTTTGTTCACGGCATCTTTGATTTTGCATATTAATATGCAGACATTTGAGAGCATTTTGTTGTTCATTACAACTTTTATTCACATATTTAATATGCAAACACACTTGTACACATTGTTGTTACATGCAAGGATGGAATTCTTTTACTGCTGCATCACCAGAGATGTATATTTCATATGCATTAATATCAACCTTTGTCACTTGTAAAACTGCTGTTACATTTGGCTTCGGTCATTTTTGAAAATTCTTTCTTGATTTTGCTCGCCCTGTACTTGTGCATTTGCATCATGTATATATAGGTGTGTTAGCTTTGGATTTGGTCACTTGATCATCTCTGTTGATTTTTATCCTGATGCCAAACTTGCTTGCTCTGTCTTGAACACTGCACTTGTACATATTCACTGTCACTTGCATTTTTGTACTGCATATTCCAGTGTTGCTCTATTGAGTTGCATGGTTTATTGTATATGCTACATCCCTGTCATGTTTGGTTGTTCTCATTTCAACCTCTTCGGCCTGTTGCACTGCAGTTTTGCACATACTTGTGGTCTCTTCATTTGCACTGCTATATGTTGCTTGTTGACATCTAGCTTGAGTTTTATTGTTGCATATCTGAACTCGATTCACTGGATCTTGTAGTTGATCATGTTGTGGTCTGATGCAATCTGCATTGTATTCAGTTTTGTGTCTTCTACTATGTTGTCTTCATTGTGTTGCATCTTGCATTCATTAGCTTGTATCACTGTCTTCACTGTGAACTTTTGGCTCTGGCATTCATGGATTATAGCTCCACTTGTTATTTGTTTAGTCTGCATTCCTTTGTTGATGTTGTACATCTGTAGCTTCACTCTAAACTGCTGCACTTGTGTCTCTTGTGCTCTAGTCTCTGAAGTTGTTGTACTTGAATCATCTTCCCTGTTGCTGTTGCATTGTTGCATCCCATTCCATTCAGTTGCACTTGGTTCACGTCAGACTTGAAGTCTACATTGGGCATTGCTTTGCCTTTGATATTAGTTTGTGGTCTTTACCTTAGTTCACTGTCCTCTGAACTGTTGCCACTGTCTTCTTTCTTGTTGCAGTCCTACCCTTGTTTCTATGTGCTGACCTTATATTCGGTGGTGGCGAGGCGGTGCACGTTAGCGTGCGCTGCAGCCACCAAGAAATCGACAGTTTGAATTGATGTTTCTTTGCGTCGGATGCATTGATCTTTTATATCGTATTGGCGAGGCCGTACACGCGTGCGTGTACGGCAGCCAATAACACTGTTTATCTCTGTTGATGATTTAAATCTGCTGATTTATTGTTTAACACTGTTAAGTGTTATATTTTCGTTATCCGATTTCTTTGTTGAAAGAATTGGATAGACGAGAATTATTGTGACTGTCGTCTATTTAAATTATTACTGCCTATATGCACTAATAAACTGGTTTGAATTAGACTGACCTGTGTATTATTTTCTTTTGAATATAATACTCGGGTCAGACCGAGTATTTTTACAGCTTGAAGATTTTCGAGCAGCGAAGTTAGAGAGAGAGTAAAGAATCATTTATTTCAGTAGAAAATTGTATTTTAGATATTCCGCTGTATCAGTAAATAAAAAAAATTGTATAAACTCTGATGTATATAAAAAGATTTATAGTAATGAAATAAAGATTCATTTGTTTTAATTGATTGTTATTATCTGTGTTTCTGTGGCTGATTCTGTTTAAACCTTATAAACTAAATAACAATTCGTCTTTTTGAACGTTTCGAGTTGGTTTAGTTACTGACTGGAGGCGGTCAAAAGGGGGAATGTTACAACATAAAACTTCCAAAATGCCTCGTTACATATCGCGAAGTCCCACTGCCCGAATCAGACGAAACGACAAACGTTGATAAGGTTTACCCGTATCCGAACGAAATGGAACGGTTATCGGAAGCTAATTCGATCATAACAACAAGTTACAGAAGTAAACGATCAATTTTAAATGAAATCGATGCTAATAAATTCGAAGCGTTTTAAGTTGCCAGGGTCAAATGACAATCCCAATTGCTACGAAAATTGAAATCCGGTAATAATACAATATTACGGATCCAATGGAACTGGTTTCGTCGAATTCCGAGACTGTTCCCCGGAAGGCTATTTTTAAATTCAATTTAAACGATATAAAATTTCAAAACATAACGAACCATTTTTAAAGCTGATTTCAACACTTCTATCCACTTCAGTATTATCTATATAAATTTTATAAGCCTTCAAATTATTTTCAACAGGCTTAAAACCCCAGATTCAACATTTTACCCAACTTCAAATAAATTTAATTTAATTATTAAATTACTCAATAACAGCGATATTTGAAATTTAAGTTTATAATTAACCTCTGAATATTTAAAATTAATTAAATATTCCAATTTCAAATATACAAAAATTTCGGGTCGTCACATTCCTCCCCCCTTAAAAGAATTTCGTCCCCGAAATTACCAGTTAAGAGGAATGATTCAATCCCCGTTAACTATTTCCCAAATTCAAACAGTTTTAACAATACCCAAACAATCTTTTATTAAGGATACACTAATCATCTTTTAACTCCTCAAACTTATTCATAAATTCAACCCATACCACCTACTTATCCATTCAAATTTAAATTTGAATTCAAATTTTGAATTATCTAAATTTTCCAAAAAAATTTCTAACTCCCTAAATTTCCGAAAAAATTCGCCAGCGTCTCCTTTGCGCGGCTAGCTCGGTACTACTACAAAATGGCTCTACGGCCTCCCAATCTCAAAAAGAAACAAAAAGCCAAGTGGCTGGATCAAAAACCCAATCAAATTTCATATAGAAATTCCAATACATACCTTTTTGTCGGGCCATTAAATTTCATCTTCTAAAATCAAAAATCCCAATTTATCCATTGCCTTTATACACCTGTATATCCTACTAAGCAATAATATTCAATCACATGACTCAAAATTATTTTATCAACTCCTTTACAAATTTTAAATATTTGCTTTACTTATGCCCGTACGATGCACATATATCATTCGTACGCAATATCATATTCGATCGCTCACTCGATCACACAATTTCACTTCCGAACTAGTATTGTCCACCCGACTTCCTAGTGCGGACTCAAATCTGGTTTCTTGATCAGAAACCGTCATTCTCCTTGCATAGCCACCAACTATGATAGAGAATATCCAGAATCAATCAACAATCCAAATCCAGGCTCGCCGTCAAAAATCGAGTGAAAAATTCCAACTCGGATCGATATATCTATCTTGAAATTCTGTGTTCGACACCTGTACCAAATAGCTATGCGAATAAAATAATATACGTACATCTTACGTATAAATTCCAATTGATTATCAGTTATATCAATTTTCTTTTATTCACATTCCCTTTTTGATTGTTATCCCCTTATTCACAACTATCTCATTTCACAACTTCAGTTTTAGTCTTCATTCAACTATTCACTTAGTATATTTTTTTTTTCCAAAATCACTAAGTATATTTCCAATACCAATTTCCTTAAGAATTTCATTCTTTAATTCTTAAGTTCAATATAATTTTTCTTATATTTATTTACTACTTCACCACTGAAGTGTATATATTCAAATTGAACTCCCATTTCATATGAATTCCAACTTACTTCAATTTACTACTTCATTTCCAATTTTTTCCTTAAATTCAATTCATCTCCAACTTCCAAAAATTGAATTTTATTTAGCTCGAAAACAATCCAAGTTAATTCATTCAATAACCATTTCTCAACTTATTTAAACTCCTCTGTTTGAGTTCAGTTTTCATTCAACATTTACTTAAGTCAATAACTTAAGTTTATTTTCCATTTAACCAACCCTTTAAAATTTTATTTCCATCTTTCATTTGATTCTTATTTAATCAAATTCCATCCATTTATTTATTTAATATAAGTGGTCCATTCACTCAATCATTATGAATTTTATTTTCCATACTCAATTCATATGGAATTATTTTATTAATAACCAGGTCATTTCCAATTTATTTTCACTTATTTGGATTCCATTCGCAATTCAAATCATCACTATTTTAATCCAATTTCATTAACTCACAATTCAATTTCATTAACTAATTTATTATCAAATTAGTTCCTCCGCTGGTTAAAATTAAATACTTGCTTTTTAAATCCCAAATATCACTTCACTTAATCATCTTAAGTTCAATTTATTTTATAATTCAAGTTTGGATTTATTTAAAAATTAAGATTGCTCATCTTAGTCGTTTCCATTTGATAATTATAATTTCAAATTATAACTCTTAATGGTTCAAAGTAATGGATTCCCATTTATGACTTACAATTTAGTTTCTATTCATAAGTTTTAACTTACTTATTTAAGATCTAGGACTATTCATTTAAGTCTATTTTCATCTTTACAATCAAATTTCAAATTATTACACTTAAGAACTTAAGAATATGAATTCCTTTACACAATTATAAGCATTTTACATTACCTTTGTATCCAATTCAATTCGACTTCAACTTATTTACATTTAATTCAATTCTGATTCTCAATTTTATTTAACTTATCTTAAGTTAAATTCAAATATATTTTATTCACCTTCATATACTCGAATTAAATTTTAATCCCAGGATACAAATTTTATACAAGTTTTACAATTCATTCACCTTCAAGTTCTCTAACTCTTTTATCTACCAACTTATATTACTCATTGGGTTATTTCCATCTCATAATTATAATCCAAGAATTAAACTTTCATTCCCTTCTTATTTCAATCAACTTCATTCTATACTTTATATTGTTGATTCATTTAAATTTCCACATTTATATTTTAAATAGAATTCCCAGAATCCAATTGCCCGGTTTTATTTCAAAAACCATTTTGAATCCATAAATAACTCATACACATCTGGTAAATCACATCAAATCCAAATTTCCAAAACAATCTGCTTTTACCAAACAATTTTCCCTTTGAATTTCAAAACTAACCCAGTTCACAATCACTTTCAATTTAAAACAGTTTGGTAGCAATTTCTCTTTGGAAACTCGAAAATAGACATCGATGATGCTGTAGTCATCACCGAAATTATTTTCCAGCGACCGTAAGAGAATTTAATGCTTTTATCACTTTAAAACTTTTCAAACATTTTTAAATCCCAAATCCCACCAGATTTCAATTCAATTTCAAAAATATTCATGAAATAATATCACCATTATCTCCCCAAAACCTTTGAGGACTATTTTTAAATCCAAAGGAATTTAAACCTTTCCCAAAACTTCAAATTCAAAATCCCTTCAATTTTATATCCAAACATTACTCTGAAATTCTCACATTTTACTTCAAGTTATAAGTCACATTTACAATTTACATTTACAAATTTCATTTGTTTATGAATTTATCTCATTGATTATAAATCACATTTGTAATTCACATTTGTATATAAAGTTTATCTCAATTTATAAATTTCATTTAGTCTATATTTCAAATTCCATTTTGTTATATAAATTTATTCTTCAACTTAGGTTATAAGTTTTCAATTTCTACTCAATAATGAGACTAACTCATTATGGTCATTTTCTAACAACCAAGCATCCAAATATAACTATAATAAATTTCGAACAATTATTTCTTTTATATACAAAATAATTTGGGCAAAATTATTTCATTCACCCTATTTAAAACAATATTGTGTCGAACTGTTCTATTCAAGTGTTTAGAAACCCCTTCGATACAGTTGTCCAGACTGTGCCGACGAAGGTTCATATGCCACTCAATAAATCAACCAACACAATATAAAACCATTTTATATTCACTAACAAATACGCGCTCATATCTATTAGTACTCTCAAAATTCCCACCAGAGCCAAGGTTATCGCCAGCCTAAGCTCTGATACCACTGTAACGACCCGACTTTCCAGACCCGGAAAATCGAACCATTTTAGTTAAGAAGAAGAGGTAGAAGAAGAAAAATAGAAGACAACATCAGAATCTAACCATCGCAGCGGAATAAAATATAATATATATATCAACAGATCTTTACACAAATCAAAACTATATCTGTTTATACAATATAACATCAGAGTATACACCAGAGAACACATAACATACAACTGGACAATAACCATATCATGTCCTCAATACAACAGAGTACAACAATCAACACAGCGGAATATATATATATAAACAAGTACGGGAGATACGTCTCGCCATTCAGCTCATCTCCTGAGCTCCACAGCATCATATCCTGTAACCTATAATACTCGGTCTGACCCGAGCATCATATAAAACAATACCCGAGTCAGTCTGGAAAACCAGCGTGAGAAAATCACACTCAATTGATTATTAAAGTTTCAAAAATCCTTTTGAAAATAAAAGCATCTCGTAAGACCACGCCACAAATAAACATGTCGGGTTTTTACCTTACGATAGCTAAAACGCTTTATATCAAAATCCTCTGATATTATAATAGTGTCTACATAAAATAAAATAGAATCTAGCTGAAATGCTTGCATCTCACATTTCAACAATAGTTGGGCACAATCAAAACCGTACAGGCACGTAGGGAGAATGGATTTCCAACGAATGACTAGGCACTGGGGTACCACCTGTCACAGTACGTGGCCTAGATCACAGTACCGAGGAGTACGCCCGCTCCCCTGCAACACAAAGCCGGAATCATCCCTTACTGGATAATTCCAAGTAAAATCACCCCACGGTTGGGATCAGCAACCGCAACACTAAGCCGAAATAAAAGGGACATCTAGACAGGGATGACCTTACTCTCAAGTGGGGGCTACCCACGAAGCCTTGCTGCATAACCCCTGATTTTCAGTCATTCCCGGTTGATGAGGCTCGAGGCTAAACGATACCTTTATAGCACATATCCCTTAGAATGCCCATCGTCCACCTGACGATGTCACGAAAGCATTCGTCCATACAAGTCCGTCCCGGGTTCGAACGGAACCGAAGGCACTATTCCTACTACATCCATTTTGGAAATATCCTCAGGATTAGTAGCGACTAGCCCTTGCACTTCACAGCTCCATCTTCGACTCCGAAATCGTTACACGAAACGTACAAACCGGATCGAAGTGGTATTCGAGTCTCCAGACCTAGAATCCCGGTATACGGAAACCCGATCCCGGTCTCTTCGAAACGATCAGCGCATTGGCCAATATTGATAGTCGGTTATTTAACTATCAATTAACATCCACAAGCAACCATCACACAATAAATAATTCTCCACATTATTTATTTGCCCAAATATCTTTCCAAGATATATTTCCAAATTTTCAAAGCTCATTTGAAAACAATTTCAAAACAGTTTCCGCTTACGGAATACATTTCCCAAATAATTATTTCCACTGAATCACCAAGTACAAAATACTTTTAATTTTAAAATAACTTAAAAACACTTTATTTAAATATACTTTATAACATTGAAATTTTAAAACTACTTTAATACTTTATCAAAATATATATTTTAAGAATATTTAAAATAAAACCACTTTATAAATATAAGCTAACTTCCTCTTTAAAACATAATACCAAATCACTTTTATATAATTACTACAATAATAGATTTTTGGAAAATACTTACTTTGGAAATTAACCTTTAGAAATAATCAATTTTCTAAAATATGCTTTTTAAACAAATTAGAACTTTTAACTTATATTAAAAATTGCTTTGAAAACGTACTTGGCTATCCAGAGAAATACACTTCTCATTTCCATCTTTTAAAAATAAATCAACATTTATTTTTAAACCAATCCATATTCCTTTATAAATTCCCACCTTGAATTTATATTCTCAAATATCCACTGATATTTTATTTTACTTTATAACCCAGTTTCCAAAATCTCACTTCTCTTTAAATTTCAAATTCCCAGATATTTAAATCAATTTACAATTGATTTTCCAATTTACTTTGAAATAAATTTCCTTACTTAATCCATTTATTTCCAAATTCATTAACTTCCAGATTTTATTTCTCATTATGATTTAAAATCTTCAAACTGAAACACAAGTTTCAGATTTTACCAAATTCTTTCTTTTCTTTTTAATTACATTTAAACATTGAATTAAAATAAATTTTATCCCTTTAAATAACATCACATAAGTTTTCTTAAAATTCAATATTCTCTGTTTATTTAAAATTCTTCTTTTCCATATTTAATTTATTCGAATTCACTAGAATTACTTAACTTAAATTTTACTCTTTTATTTCTTTCCAAAAATCCAATTCAATTGCTTTTGATAACTCATTATACTGGGAAATTCAATCCAACCAGATTATCCAATATAAATCATCACAGGATATCAACAATCATATCACAGAATATTTAAACAAAATTAAATATTTTGAGGAATCCAGTTGGATCCCTCCAACCTGTTTCCCTGCATCCACAAACGTTAGCACAATACCAATTTCACTTCAAAGTAGAATATCGCGGTATATGGGTTTTATAAAATATCATCCGCTATTATGCGGCGCATAGGGTCTCATCCGCTATATAATGCGGGAATATCAACAACTCCAATATATACATATGCCAAGATGTATATATCGCTATATACTACTATATATAATATAGCTCATCAATCAAATCAATCAATTATTTAAATTTAACCATTTAAATTTAAATTTAACTAAGTGAGATTAACTCACCTTTGATTCCTGTTTTGCAACCCACTTCACTCTCGATTTGATTTTCCTTGATTTTAACCCTTGTAAAAATAATAAATTTTACGATTTATTAACATCGAACTAATCAAACCATTTATTATCCATTTTATAAATTTAATTAACTAATGGTTTAATATATTTATTTTTTTCTTAGAATCTGCTCTCAGATTTTATTTCAAAATAACTGTCTATACAATTAGAAAACAATTTCTCCCTAAATATCATAAATTTTATAACAGTTAATATATCTCTTTTATTAATCTAAAATATCAAACTTTCAATAAAATCTTCATAAATCTTTTTCCCTCAAAATCTTATAAAATTTTCTCTGTAAATTATTGTTATTCTTATCTGCAAAATAAAAACAGTATTTAACTGGAAAATTTTAAAACTGCTTTAACTATAGTTTTCTCCTTGCTGCATATATATGTATTCAAGTTTTAAATCGGAATAGGAAAATTCGAGAATACCTCGTAGTCGACCAAGCTTAGACTATGACCAGAAAATAACGAACCCCTCTTCAACTCGAACAACAGCTGCCGACCGTCTACGATCACAAACCCTCGCAGTCCAGACACCATCACCCTCTCTCGTCCTCATCCTGACCACGCGACCCAAGACTTCGTCACTACAGCCTCACTTCTACCCTCGCGAACTGCGACATCACCACCGAAGCCTTAAATCGCCACCCCTTCCAGATCGAGCTGCCTTGACATCATCGCGACATCGAGTCGCCTCAACAAATTAGCAGTGACAGTATAAAGAGACTGTAGCCGGCTTTAGATCAGCAGTAGAAAATATCGCGTAGGGCAAGGATGAGTCGACAATGGCTGATGGAATAGCCGAGTTCGCAGCGATGATTATTATAAAAGCGTTGATTTGTGAAACCCTAGTTTCCCCGGGTTCAAGCATCGCGACATGGAGATTGCTACAGAGCTGTGACTTTGAAGCGAACAAATTTTTCTTTCTTTTCTTTTTGGGTTTCAGGCATCGCAACATGGAGATTGCTATTGAACTATAACTCCGAAGTAACAGATGTTTAAAAAGGGGAAAGGGATGTTGGCTTCCTATGTACGCTTGTTTTATAAATATCTCTGACTTGTTGATTTAATTTTTTTTTTTTATAACATAAAACTTCCAAAATGCCTCGTTACATATCGCGAAGTCCCACTGCCCGAATCAGACGAAACGACAAACGTTGATAAGGTTTACCCGTATCCGAACGAAATGGAACGGTTATCGGAAGCTAATTCGATCATAACAACAAGTTACAGAAGTAAACGATCAATTTTAAATGAAATCGATTCTAATAAATTCGAAGCGTTTTAAGTTGCCAGGGTCAAATGACAATCCCAATTGCTACGAAAATTGAAATCCGGTAATAATACAATATTACGGATCCAATGGAACTGGTTTCGTCGAATTCCGAGACTGTTCCCCGGAAGGCTATTTTTAAATTCAATTTAAACGATATAAAATTTCAAAACATAACGAACCATTTTTAAAGCTGATTTCAACACTTCTATCCACTTCAGTATTATCTATATAAAGTTTATAAGCCTTCAAATTATTTTCAACAGGCTTAAAACCCCAGATTCAACATTTTACCCAACTTCAAATAAATTTAATTTAATTATTAAATTACTCAATAACAGCGATATTTGAAATTTAAGTTTATAATTAACCTCTGAATATTTAAAATTAATTAAATATTCCAATTTCAAATATACAAAAATTCCGGGTCGTCACAGATTTAGTCCGATGGTGATTAGGTGTTGCCACTCCAAACATCTTGTCCGATGGTGATGGGATGCCGGTCCAGAGTTACCGCTCCAGATATTTCGTTCGGTGCTGAAGTATGTTGAACCAATAATTGTCGTTCCAGATCTATGGGCTTGTACCGAACCAGTAGCGCTGATGTGGACTGCCAGTCCAAGTGATGCCGAACCAAGTTAAGGCTGAACCAAATATTTGGTTCGATATTGGACCTTGCCGGTCCAGATCTTGAGTGTTGTTTGTCAAACCAAATGCTATTGTGTTGTTTGCCGGACCAGATGTGCTGAACCAAACCTAGGACTACTATATAGCAGCGACCTGTTAACCAAATTTATGGTTAACACCCTAAAGAATCCAAGTATATGGACTTAATGGAAAATGGTGGTATGTAGAATTTTTAAGGAAAACAGTAAATGTTTTGTCACAAAGTTACTCCAAGTGATAGGGTTAAGCTAATCTATACAAAGGGATTGATAATCCTTGGAATTATCTTTGTATCTATACTTTTAGATAACTTTCGAATCAGACCTTTCGACGTGGCCAAATGGTTTAGATACAAGGTTAAGGAAACCTTTCGATTTTGTTGTTAGTATACAATAGCCTCTATCTTAATTGATCCTTTGTAAGACCTCCCGCTAAAGTTATCTTATTGATTGGGTTAAAATTTCCTTAATTTGTACTCTAAAATGGGTAATCTTGACCCTGTCGAAAGGTTGAAATGAGTATCCTTCTAGTGCTTAGATAGGGTATGATAGATTTGGTGTATGTGTATGTGAAGTTAATGTCGACCTTGCCGAAGGGTTAGGCAACTAATTGTCTGGATTCGGAGGGCTACTAAGATTGTTGGAGTATAAGAGCCTGTGAACCTTATCGAAAGGTTTAATCCACAGGAAAAATAATTTCGGAAGGTCATTATGAATGTTGATTCATTAAAATTGCCCCTATGGCCGAAGGGATGTAAGGATTATCTATAAAAGGAATATTGTTGTCTTTGTCGACAAGAATCTTCTGGAGAGACTGAAGCTGAAATACGAGTTAATCTAGCAGAGGGTTAAGCAAATAACAAATTAATTAATGGAATTAAGGGTTCCCTATGTATCAAGAAAAATCTTCATTTTTATTAAATTTCCCAAATCACAGTCACTTTAGGGTTTCAGCTCTCTAATTAAGAAGTACAAGATTGGAATAAGGAAAAATCCGCCCCCAAAACCGGACTCCTTGGGTCCTATTTATAGATCCAGGTGGCCCTTCTTTCGGCTTCATGCCTTCAATTGGATCGGAAGGTCACCTTTTATACCCAGCTGTAAAACTTCCAACCTTGTCGAAAGGTTTGTCCTTTGTAAGCCACTATGAATCTGTGAACATTGTCGAAGGGTCTGTTCTCCTCCATGCCTTCACGAACCTTTCGTTATTGTCGGAAGGTTTGTCTTCTCTATGCTATTATTAACCCTTCAACCTTGTTGAAGGGTTGCCCTTCACTATTTGATGACTCGTAAATGCTGCCTTCTTAATAAACCTTTCGACATTGTCGAAAGGTATTTTATATGTTTTCCAGCCATTTTGAAAGGCTTGATATGCTTTAGAAAAGGTAATTAGGTAGTTGCTCGCACTTAATTAGACTCCTTTATCCTCTTTGAACACCTTGGATACTAAAGATGGAACCTTTGACTCCTTTGAGTGGTTTGCTGCTAGTGAATTCTAATAACTGCATCCCTTCTACTCTTTTGGAATGTCTGGACTGTGCTCTTTTTCCTTTGTTTGTTGAAACACCCTTCGTTTTGGCCGAAAGGTTGGATTTTGGTGTAACATTTCCCCCCCCCTTATTCGAAGGGATGCTCTTGACTTTCCAAATCATCTTTGTTGGAAGCTACAGAATTTTCTGCCTCTTGGTCTCCCTGCGTTGATCTGGAATGTTCTCTTAAATCTAATCCAACAGTTGAGAATTTGGGCGAATTTTCTTATATAGTGCATTCCTTCTCTTTCTTTCACTTTTACCTGAGATTAAAATCACCATAAACAAGTAAAGGAATTCTAAAAAATTTCTAAATCTCGACTCACTATAGCAAGGTATTTTTCGAATTTACTTCACAAATCTTAGTTTAATATTCATCCTTATCAGTTCCTAACCAAATTTCCAGTTTCCTAAATTCAAAATAGAATTTGGTTTTACTGGAAATTCACTTTTCTCTAAATTTGTTTCTGGACAAAATTAATCTATGGTTTTAGATTTTATGCTGGCGATGTTTGCCGTAGAAAAATCCCCTTGTCGGGTTTAATTTTATACCCAAAGTATCCGAATCTAATTTTTTCTTTTTTTTTAATTTGATTTTTGACCTATTGACAATGTTATACTACTCTTCGGAATCGAATAGTTCGACTCCAGATGAAGGTAATTTTGCTAATGGGTTCGTTTTTCTTGTTCTTCAAGAAAAATTTGAAACCACATTTATTATTTGGTTTGGGCTTTTTTAAATCTGATATGATAACCTGAGTCCCATTAGCATACAATTAAGTAACATAAAATGGCTTTCCTAACCCTTCGAAAGAGGTTGAGGCGGGAAAAATAAGATTTGCCCTTTTTTGTACCCTTCGATGGAGTCGGAAGGTATTTTGACGCCGCTTTTTCATTGTGGTCGAAAGGTTAGGTAAAACCATAGTGAAACCTTTTGACCACAAGCTTCCGTCAAGATCGAAGAGTTTGAACCTTTCGACTACATGCTTTCGATAAGGTTAACACCTTTGACCAGACCTTTCGACAAATTTAATAATGTCCATATTTTCCAATTTGGGGAAATTTTAGATATCTAATTTTGTTTGTATCGGAAGGTTTTGCCATTTTGCTCTGGGTTACACTTGCAATAGGCCCAGGTTTTCATAGAACTTTCGGCATTGTCGAAAGGTAGTGAAAAAGTAAATATTTCACTTGTTCCCTTCGACCTTGTCGGCAGCTTTAAGAAGGTTACATTTTCGTTTACTCTTAAATTTTGTTAGCGCATAGTGATCAAAACTGAGGTCGTTATTCTTTTCGATATTGTCTAAAATCCAATCTATTAGCCCTTCGACTTCGTCAAAAGCTTTTGCAATATTCCTTTCAACTTTGTCGAAGGTTCGAGCTGTAAACCTTTCGACTTTTTCGAAAGCTTAAACGGTTAGGTTTCTGATTGAAAATTTACATCACTTTGGAGCTTTGTGCATATTTTCATGCTTAATCTATCTAAGCAAACTTATTTACTTTTATATTTTTGATTGCTACCTAAATTTATAATTGATTAAAGGTTTTTAATTAGAACATTTTCACCTGGTAGAATAATGAGTTCTTCAAAAATTGAGGCTACTGCCAAGCACTCTCTCATTGAATCACAGAGTGATGTAGACGCTATTCTAAAGGAGTTTGGCATCACCGAAGTTGAAGCCATTCCTCCCAAACCCACCGATAATATTGACAACCCTCCAGAAGGGTACTTTGCATTCACTACCATCCACATATGGCATGGTGGCTTCCTTCCATTTCTTGCATTCTTGGGGTCTTTCTTATCTTATATTGCAGTTGCTCCGATACAACTCTCTCCTAATGTGTATACCCATCTTCTATCCCTCAAGATGCTAGCGCTGGAATACGGACTTCCTTCGCTTGGCCTGTAATTTTAACCTCCTTGACCAAATTGACAAGGACAAGTAAGTCTAACAAGCATATCTTCATGGTGAATGTATATAAGAAATTGATATTGGATGGTATTAAAAAGTTTAAGGATTGGGAAAACCAATTATTTTTATTAAAGTCCTTTGGAGATGTCCACGGGGCCTTTGCCTTTCCTTATAATTTTTTTTCATTGCCATCTTTGCTTTTCTCTATGCTTCCTATTAACTAATCTCTTATCTTTTTCAAGTGAACCCTCCAAGACTCTCAGCGATGCAGACCAATGAATCATTAATTCTTTAACTACAGCTCCTAAACATCTTAGGAGAAGGTTGATGCTCCTAACCCTTTCAAACATGAGTAAACATTCTTTGCTTCCAACTGGTCAAAGAATTCTCGGCACTCCGCCTGCCATTATGCATAACTCTCGAGAAAACTGCTTTTATTCCTCAGGTGATGCTGAACATTTTTCCCTATTGTCACTTATTCGTTCTGACGTTTCAGGTATCCTGTTAGCTTAGTGTTCTCCATTTATAGAATTCTTGAGTTACTCTAACTGATTTTATATCTACTTGAATTTTCTTTAGCCCTCTCCAAGGTTGTCGTGCCTTTAAGTGAAGTTGCTCCTCCTTCATCATCTACGGATGTCACACTAGTCCTGAAGGCTTTTGATGGCTCCAAGAGATCTTCAAAAGGAAGACTAGTAGTGCCTCCTAGAGAGGCCTCTCTAGCTAAAATAGCAAATATTATCGATATTGAGGAGGGAGAAGAGCGCATATCTCCGGAAAAAGCTTCAGAAAGTCCAACTGTTGAAGTTTCAAAAGATATATTGGAGCCAACTCCTCCTACACCTGCTCCTCTTCCTCCTATTACTATTTCTGATTCTCCAACTGCATTGGCAGAAATGCAAGTTGCCCTTTTTTGAGACTCCCTCTAAATCACATACTCTTCCAAAGTCGTCATCCTCTTCTCCTTTACGAACTAATTTTGACGGACTCGTCAAGCTTATTCTTCACTCAGAATCTCTCACTTCCTCTTCTCTGCCATCTTTTAGCCCAAATTTGGCAGAAAATCACTGCTCTCTTGTGGAGCAACAACTCTTGGTAAGCTCTGTCCAATTAGTCTTATCATCACTAGGTCTTTTTAATTGCTAACTTGTGTTTCTTCTCTTGTTGCATATTTCCAGAAACTGGGTTTCCCTTAATGATCACGTCTCCAAACTCTCTATTGGATCCTCCAAGCTTCAGAAGGAAAATGCTGAGTTGAAAAGTCAACTAGCCTCATTGATGACTACTCAAAATCCCGCTTCTTCTGAACTAGAGTGGATCAAGGCTTCCTTTGCCATGGCCGAGGGTAATCCGGAAGCGGAGAAGCGAGCTCACCGTCTCACCTCCGATGAAAAATTTGGAAGGGAGTTAGCTAGTATTCGGAGGAGGAAAAAGCTCGTTTTATTTCTAAGAATACTCCACTAAAAGCTAAATTCAAGGGGTTGAGAGTTTCGCTCAAGCTAGCTATTCAAACCATATCTAACTTCCAAAAGCACGTTTCTAATTTTGTTGATTCTATCTTGGGACCCATGATGTTGAGCCATTATGAAGGCGCCCTCATGCTCGCCTATGTTGACAATCACGACAAATGTCCTGACTTTGGTTTTCTTTCACTTCATCCAATTATAGCTAATAGACTTATGGATAAAATTAAGCGAGTCAAGCAGGGTTCTGAGCTTGAGAGTGAAGAGGGGACGGTTGATTTTAAGAAAGCTCTTTCTTTCAATATCCCATCATTTGATATTGAATCTGACTCTTAAGAGGAGGATAACCAAAGTAAAGATCCCGAGGAGGAGGATGATGATGATACCAATTTGGATACCAATGATGATGCTGACAACGATGATAACCCCCATGGTCAAGGCCATGGTGGAAACAAGGGGGGTCATTCTGGTGCCTCAGAGAAGGATGGTGGTGATTCAACCAAATTTCCTGATAAAGAGCCATCACCTCACAAAGATATGCATCCAACGTCCTGTGGCCCTTCTACATTCCCAAAGGAGGAAGATGCTCCCACTTAGACCGAGGGTTCACAAGAGAGAGAGCTAGCTCTCCAGGCCTCCATTCCCATTTTACAGGTATGGGCTTCTTTGTTTACATGTTTTACACTTGGAAGGTAACAGTTAATGATAAGTCATTTGTCTTAGATAATGAAGAAGTCGATCTTTCCCTATAGCACAATACTTGAGAGAAAACAAGCGGAAATTAACAAGTTATATAGGGAGTTAAATAGACTAATAAAATAGCACAATGCCTTATCCGAAAAACATCACAGTCTTGACAGGAGTACCTCTGCACTAGCATCTTTTAAATTTCATAGAGCGGCTCCGTTACTAAAGATAGTGCGTCTCTGATACGACGCTCTTTTGACGGAAAATAGGCAATTAATAACTCTATTCTGGATGGCAATTGAAGAAAGAGACATTTAAAGTATATTATAGACATTCAATCATAGACATTTCATATTTAGGCGAATTCAGTGGGGGTTTACTTAGACGCTTTCATAAAAGATACCTAGATGAATTTGGATCTGACCCGCATCCAGAGCATGTTGGAACTTACCTTGGGTCAAACCGATTCCTAGGGATAAATTTGTTTGTGAATTTTTTTTAAATCTGTCTTGTATGAACCTGATGAGTGTTGTTAACATGTGACATATAGTTGGTTTATGAATGCATGTTCTTGTAATGCTCTCTATACTTAGCTTCTTTTTGCTGTGCTATTTCAAAATATTAGTTCTTTAGGTCGTGTTGTCCCAAGAGACTGCCTAGGTCTATATTTTAATCTAAGGAGGTTTTATTCTAAAAATGCACCACTCCTAAAGATTTCGAAGTTAGCAAGGTACTGCTTTCTTCGAGATTTATAAAAATTATATATGGAATACCCTCATCTCCGTTTTGGCTTTCTTAGTGAAGAGAAGGAAATTTCTTAAGAGAGATTAGGACATTTCATTCAAAGTTGATTTATGGTCGTGATAGCCCACCGGACGGAAATGGGATTATAGTAAATGCCTTTCAGTCATTACCCCTGAAGGAGTTATCATATCGTTTGACTTAATAGTTGTACTTTCTGCTAATACTTTAGAAAGAGTTAGGAATGTTATTTCTCAATCTTAGGTGTGATGAAAGTGTTTGTTATTCTCTTTTAACTTTGTGGCTGCTTGGGTTGTAATTAACTTCTATAGTAATAAAGATATCTTTTACCTCAATTCGGATTTTGTTTCATCCCTTTTGTTTAAATAGGAGCCACAATCGTTTACCACCTCCCTTACTGAAACCTTGATATCCCATGTCGATACCATAAGGGATAGATTATTATTAGAGAGTGGAGCAATTGTGGTTCGAAATGAAGAATTATTAGAACGTTTTGGTGGTAACGTCAGAGCCGCGCAATGGCATAAGAGATATCTTGCCCAGAAACATTACCCGAAATCACAAAGATTACATCGACCATCTTGAAGCCGAAATCAAGAAGAGAGACGAAGCGATTACTATGATTAAATGACAAGTGAAGTCAAATCCTATAATTGACTTTGATGGAAAAAAAATGTCTAGACTCATCCAATGAGTGAATGATTTAGAGTTAAAATTGAAAGATATTCAATCATAGTGTGCCTCTTTAGAATTCATTTTAAGCGATAAGGTTTCAAAGATTGAACTTCCAGTTCCGCAAACGACCACTTTGGTTGCGAAGACTACTACTAGATCAAAACATCTCGCAGCTCAAAAATTTCCCACCATGCTCAATCCTCCCCCAGGCTTAAACGACAATGTTGTTAGGGATTGGTGTCGGAGGGTGATATTTGAAATCTCTCAACATTTTAATGAGCAACAAAACGTCAAGTATTCCCATACAATTAACGATTATGCTGCCAAGTATCAGAAATTGGAACATGACAAATACTTGCTTGACAAGCATGTCGTGAAGTTGGAAAGGGAAAACAAAACCTTTAGGGCGACAAATAGGGCATTTAACCGTGCCTTGAAAACAAACATTGAGGCAACTAATGATGAGAACGCAATTAGGGAAAAGGAGAAGAAGCTTAAGCAAGTTCTTCATGTTGCAATTACCACGTTGTCGATCCTTCAATGGCAGAATCCCTTACTAAAGCATCTCATGATTTATAGTTGATATATTCGAATCTTGTAAACTTATCTTGTACATAATTATGTTACTCGTAAATAAGTTCATAAATCATGAAATTATGAAAATTTTGTAAATATCACCTGATGCGTGATTCTTTGTAATGTAACTTTTAATATGCCTCTGAATTGCTCATTCAACGACTCTTACACTTGTTTTGTCTTCTGTTATTCCTCGCTATTTTGACTTTCCTATAGAACATGTAGCAAATAATGCTTCTAATTGTTATCTTTTGAATCGACAAACTTGTCTATGTATGTCCTTTGTATGAAAAGTAATTTATTCAAAATGTTAAGATTTGATCTTTAACCATGAGGAAAAATGATCAAGGATTTAGCTCCTTCCATCTGTTTAGAATGCATAAACCTTGTTGCAGGTAGATTTAGCCTTGCCATAAGGTTAGGAATGAAAGAATATAACTTTTACTCAATAACGAATTTGATTTATGAGCCAATATCTGAGATTTTGAAGTAATGACCCTTTCATCCATTCTTTATCATTTTGATAATTACCTTTGGCTTAGATTCGGGCATTTGAGGTAAATAGTGATCTGAAGACCTTGTACCCAGATCAGGGTTTAAATGAGCTACAGTATTTGATACCCAGATTTAGATATAATAAGTCATTGTTTGATAATAATTCAAACCCCAGATTTAGGTTTTTGACAGCTGGTGTTTAGAAATAAGAATCCCTAAAACCCAGATTTGGGTATTAGATGTTGAAATTCAGATACGAGAATCTTAAAGTCCAGAATACCCTTTTTAGTAATGAATAATCTGATGATCTGATATTAATAATAGAAGTCCAGAAGATCGTTTTCGACCATAAGTATTAGAAAATCATAAAACCAATCTGGAAACAGAAGGTCAGAGAACTAGTCTGGCAATAAGTAGTAGAAGGCTAGAATATCATTTCTAGTAATAGAAGACCAAAATACCCATCTGGCAAATGTTCACGAGAAGAAGTCAGTGACTTCTCTCTAATTCTCTTGTCGAATGTGCCATCTTTAGGCTTTGATGATGTTTCGCATGCTTTTTCTTTCTTGGGCCCGAGTTTCTTCAATCATTGGTTTTGGCCTATTTCAAGCAAGGACTTCTTTAGTCCAGTTCTTGTGCTTATTTAAGCAGTACCCATTTCAGGCTGTTTGTCATTTTAGACTTTGCCACTTTTTGGCAGTTGCCATTTTAGGCGGCGCCCATTTCAAGCGTGGACTTTTCTTAGTCCGCTGGACATTTCATCCGGGTTTCCGGTGTGCTCGGCTAGATTATTCTTAAGCAAGGCCCGAGGACTTACCCATCCTCCCTCAAGGAGGCGCCTTAATCTGGCCATAGCGTGACGCAGCTAAGGGCTTGTTCGGTACCTTGGCTAGGCCATAGCGTAGCGGACCAAGGGATTACTCGTCCTCCCTCTAGGAGGTGCCTTATCATGGCCATAGCATGACACGGATAAGGGCTTGTTTGGTACCTTGGCTAGGCCATAGCGTGGCAGAACCAATGGATTGCCCGTCCTCCCTCCAGGAGGTGCCTTATCCTTAGCGTCGCGCGGATAAGGGCTTATGCTGCTTTAACCTAGCCATTTCTGACTTCGGCGCTACGCCCTCCCTCCAGGAGGTGCCTTGACTTGGCCACCTTGGAGCGACCAAGGGCTATCTACCATTATAGGTAGCCTACCATTTTAGGTAGTGTCATGGCCCGCAAATCCGTACCTCTTGATTAACCACTAATCTCTATTGATTAACTCAAATTGAACGGGAATACGAACTATGATGGTTTAAGAAGAAGAAAAAGGTAGAAGAAGAAGAAGATAGAAGAAGAAGAAAGAAGGAACAGAAAGAAAAAGAACAACAACAGAGCAGAAAACAATATCAGAATCTTACACATCGCAGCGGAACAATATACAATAGATAATTACTAGTCTTTTAAAACAAAGAACTATATCAGTTTATACATACATCAATCAGAGTCAATATACAACTCAATACAACAATGGACAGTTATATAAACTTGTCCTCATACAGAATACACAGCGGAATAAATAATATCAGATACAAATACTACGTCTCGTCCTCCAGCTTATCTCCAAAGCTCCAGAATATCCTGATAACCTAACTCTAGGCTGCCCGTGTGGAAATTGGTGGGCACCCAGAGTTTAGAAGGGAACAATAAACTCCGAGTCAGTCATGGTGACTGGTGTGAGATCGTAAAACAGTTTATCTTTAGAATAAACAACAGGAAAACTTTAATGTCAATTCGCAATGCTTTTGGAAAATGAAACTACCATAAGACCTCCCACCACACACACAATGCAAACGCAGACTTGGAGGAGATTTCTTCTTATGATAGTCAAAGATGCTTACTACGCAAAATCAAATCATTTTTGATATTATTATTAGTGCATAGTGTAGAAAACATTTCGAAAGTATAATATAAATCTTAGCCAGCATAGGTACCATTATATTATGCCTGCTATAGCTGCCTCCTGAGGAGACAGGTTATACAATTGAAATCGTAAAGGCTCGTATTGTTTCTTTGGATTTCCAACAAATGGTCAGGCTAAGGAACTTCCTTTTCCACGATGGGTACGTCCCTGGAATAGACGACCCGAGAAATAACCTAACATTACGGTTAGATCTCTGCCAACACAAGGCCGGGTTACCTCTGCAAAAATAGGTAACTACTGACACGCGTATGCCATCCCCCGATCGTAACCGATCTTCCCGAGGATCCCCGATTTCCAACAAACCACATAGATAAAAATGCAGCAACCACATAGGTTAAGTATCTGGGCTCCATACCATGATACCACCTCTATCCAGAAGGAATGACATACACTAAGGGGCACTACTCCCTAGAACCTTGCTGCATCCTTCCTGTTTTGACCATTTCCGGGGTGTGAGGCTCGACGAAGTCTCGTCCACAAAGCTACGCTTTCTACAAAGCCCTGCTTCGGGTCAAACAAAAATGATCAACCTATGATCACAAAGATATAAGATCAAACAAATGATCATATCACAAATGATCAAACACTGATCATTTCACAGCAACACTCAGTATGCCACGTTACCAAATTGGGAGTATATCGCTGATAAATTTCAACTACATAACCTCTGAGCTCGTACGTCTCAGAGAAGGGTGTTAAGCTAAGAGAATAAATTCTCCGCCACCAACAGAAATGTATTTGAAAGAAATCAGCTTTATATCTTAAATTGTAACGTCAGACATACAATCCATACAAGTCTGTTCCGGGATCGAACAGAACCGAAGGCACTTCTCACGAAGCCCTTGCATATCCGGATAAATTTCTAATCACGTCCGAACTTCCCGTCACTAACGGTGATAAAACCTCTAAATCGGAGATCAGCCGATGTAGAGTAACTCGACGGTAATCCTTCCGTTTTCAAAAATATCTGGTCTTCAACACCGGTCTTCAAATGCAATTCATAACGACGTATCACATATTCGGGATGGGTTATACGACCCCATGGTCCTTTCCCGGCTAACCCGAATAGTGAGCGCTTATTCAAAAATAAGTGTGGCATTCAAATTCATCCAATTCACAACAAATACCATATTCAAGGTAATTATTGATAGTCGGTTATTTAACTATCAATAAAGATGCGCAACATCATCAGATTCCAAATAATTTTCCAAATTATTTCATCTTCCAAAATATCTTTACTAGATATAAAATTTCCACATTTCAAAAATAAATCAACGTTTATTTTTCTAAACAGTTTCCCATTCCTTTATAAATTCCATAGTGAATTTATATTTTCAAAATATCTACTGATATTCGATTTTCACATCGATTTCAAATATTCAATTTCGATTTATCTTTACAAAGACAAATCCTAAAACGTTTCATTTCATTTTGGAAAAGCATTTCCATTCTTATTAATAATAAGAAATTCACAAATCTATTTATTTTCAACACTTGGAAAATATTCAATATACTTAAATCAATTTTAAGTATAATTCATTCTTTAAGGAAATCATTTATTATAACAACATTTATTTGAGTCAAAACGAATGTTACGTAAAACATCGTTACGACGACTCAAAATCACTAGTATAGGGATTCGAAATTTAGATAGATATATAAATCCCAATACTATATAAAACATTTCCTTTCGGAAATCATTTACTATAACAACAGTGTTATAGTCCACCATTTCCTTATTTCTCGAAAACGTCTATTTCAACAAGAACTGCGGAAATCTATGCTTTCGATTCATAATACATTTTAAAACATCTTTAAAATGTTTAACTTCATTTTTAATATCACTTCTTCAAAAATAAATCCATTTATTTAATAATATATTCACTGTCCAAAATCGTGAATATAATTCACTTAACCCAATTTCAATCATTTCTACACATTTTTATCTCAATAAAAATTCGCTATCCAAAATCGCGAATATATCTTCTTTAAAAATCTTCTATATTTAATTTCTCAAATTCAACTGATTTTGAATTTATAAATACGTTTATAAATTCTATTTCTATTTTAATAACAACTTCGACTTATAAATTTTCTTTTATTTACTTCTATAATTTACTTATCAAAATAAGTGATTTCGGATTTATAAACAACGTTTATAAATCGCATTTATACTTTATAACAATTTCAACTTATAAAATCATTTCATTTAGCAATTTCTATTCATATCTCATCTAAGTGTACAAGTCAAATTTATAAGTAAATTTCTTATAAATCCTTTATTCTACGGTATCTATTCACTTTATAACTTCACGTTATAAATCTATTTATTTCATTCACTTATACTTCTTTTTAACACTTATAAAAAAAATTCGTTTTATAAGTCCAATATTTTGATTTATAAATTATCAAATTTATAAACCTTTTTATACAAATCATTTATAGTTATTCAAAAATCCCACTTAAACCATTTTATAAATAAATCAACTTTTATTTCAAAAACGACACTTTGGTTATATTTCACTAAAAATTATAACTTTTATAACTTTAAGATTTTAAACGTTTATTCATTTGAAAATAAATCAATTCAAAAATTCAATAAAACGTACATTTTCAAAAATCACTTTAAAAATACTTTTAAAGTAAAGTCGTTATTTTTACATTTCAAAACTGAATCCGATGATGCAACAACACCAATTAGTCCATCACAACAGTCAATATCATATACCAATATGATAACAGAATATATATCAATATCTGTAAATAAGTAAATACAGTTGAGGAATCCAGTTGGATCCCTCCAACCTGTTTCCCTGCATCCAAAGACGTTAGCACAATACCAATTCCACTTCGAGGTGGAATATCGCGGTATATGGGCTTTATAAAAATAATCCGCTTACTAACGGCGCAATAGGGTCTCATCCGCTATACGAGGCGGGAAATCAATCAATCCAATATATACATATGCCAATATGTATATATTGCTATATATATAGATATATCCTACTATATCTAATATCACATCCAATAGCAATCAATAACTGAAAATTCCACTTTTCAATTTTTGAGTCAGAAGATCTCACCTTAGCTTTTAATTTGCCATCCATTTCCAATTCTTCTTTCGTTTTCTCGACTTTAACCTTGTATAAATAATTTATACAATCTATTAATATTTGAATAAATTGGCAATAAATTACCATCTGTTAATTTATTTAAACCAATAATTTAATTTTATCGAATGATTTATTTTAAACCAATTTCTTTATAAATAAATTTATTAAACCAACATTTCAATTTCAAACTAACTTTCCCTTTAAATAATTTTCTTGATAACTAAAATAAATTTAACAAGTTGTTATTTCCCCAAAATTACATATACATACTTATAAAATAATCTATGCCAGTTTAAAAATCTATTTTCTTTTATATAAACTATACGATATTATAAAATTACTGGACATACATCTATACACATCTATTTTCTTAAAATCGTTCAAAAGCAGTATACTAAAATCTCAAACTGCAATACATACACATGCCTATTTAAAGGTAATTATATTTTTATATTTCCTTTCTGCAATTAAAACATAGAATTTTCTTAAAATCTCTTACTACAAACTAAAATAGAAAAAAAAATCTTTAAAAATCTATGTTAAAACTTACTGTATGAAACCGAGTCTTCCTTTATCGATGTCGTCACGCGAATCCCTCATCATCAACGAACCCATCGCGATGTCCAGAAGCCAACTCGATCGCAATCGCCTGCCTACATCCCCTTTTTGACTTCGCGACCATTTCACTGTCGAAATCGACCAACAAAGCTTGCGACTTCGGATGAACCGCATGCAACCCCAAATCGACTGCCCTGGTTCGAGCACCCAACAGCTCCGCCTCGTCGCGACCTCGCCTTCCATGTGCTCGAGTTCGAGCTCACGTCACCTCAATCGCCTCACTCCCCAACTCGCGTCGATCGAACTCCCTCCCAGCACCGCCTGGCCTTTCTCGTGACTTCGATCTCCACCTGACTTTAGCTGACTGGAATCGCGAATTTAAACTACGCGCGCAGTCGACTGGGAACGACTCAATTGATTCGAACTCCCCCTTTCTGCTATTTGTTGAACGAGAGAAAAGGGCTTCGGCCTTTTCTATTTTTTTCTTTCTAATTTTAATTTGAACTGCGGAGGGAATTCGTGAATTAAAATGAAGGGACGGGGAGAAACGAACGAAGGTTATTCAGTTTGGATTTTTTTTTTGCCTTTTTGATTTTCAAAAGAAGGGAGGGCGCGGCCATTAATTTGTTTCTCTCTGAATTGATTTTGAACGAGATATGGCTTTGATTTATTTTAAAACGAAGAGAAACAGGCGACCCCTACTTTGTAACGAAGGGTAAGCTTTGCACGATAAACTTCGTGATTTTAGGCGTATTTTCAGGCGTGAGGTAAGGGAGAGGAACGTGCTGTCTTTGACTTAGTTAAAAATTAAAATTAAAATTTAAATTCAATTTAAATTTTCAACGCGTTAATGTGTCGTGTGCTCACGTATCAACACCGAAAAATACGAAATTCGAAATCCGATAATAATTCAATATTACGGACCCAATGGAACTGGTTTCGTCGAATTCCGAGACTGCGCCTTGGACGGCTATTTTTAAATTCGGTTGAACGATATAAATTTCTAAACTGAACAATTCAATTTCAAATTCGATTCTGAAGCTTCTATTATCTTCAATATTATAAATACGAATTTTAAAAGCTTTTCGAAATATTTTTCTTCAACTTTAAATTGAAGATATAAATTTTATCCAGTTTCAATAGATTAAATTTTATAATTTAATCGCCAAATTCAAAGTTATATCGGGGATTCAAATTAAATCATCGTTCAAATATCTAAAATTAATTAAATATTCTCAATTTAATTTGTTCAAAATTCTGGGTCGTTACAGACTTCCCCCCATAAAAGAATTTCGTCCTCGAAATTACAAGTTAGGAAAAATGGTCCTTAACTCGTCTACTATTTTTCCAACATCTAATAGTTTTATCAATTTATCAAAACAAATCTTTCTACTAAAGATTCGTTATCAATCCAACTAGCTTTCTAAACACTTTCATAATTTTCAAACAATATTGTTTCTTTAACAATTCAAATTTAAATTTAAATTGAATTTTAAACTTTCAAAATTTCTCAAAAATTTTCTAACGCCCTAAATTTCCGAAAAATTTCGCCAGCGTCTCCTTTGCGCGGCTAATACGGTACGACTACAAAACGTCCCTACGGACTCTCAGATTTCAAAAAGAAAAAGAAAAAGACAAGCGGCTAGAGAAATACGTCATCAAATCTCATATTCAAATTTAAATACATACCTTTTTCGAGCAATTCAAATTATCTTTGAAATCAAAATTCCAAAACACCTGTATATCCTACTAGCCATAATGTCTAGTTACATATATTCAAACCATTTTGCAAATTCGATTACAAAATTTTCAATATAAACTGCTTATACATTTTTACTTCACTATTGAAGTTACATATTCATTATCATTCAATTTTGCATTTCAATTTTCATTTGAATTCAATTCACAATTCCAATCTAATTTGGATTCTATTTAACTTCTGAATATTGAATTTATCAATTATCTTTCATTCATAACCGCACTATTTTAAATTAGTTTCATTTACTAATTCATTCGCCTTCAATTTGAATTTCATTCCAATCAGATTTCAAATATTCTATAAGTTATCAACTTATTTACATCTTGATTTATACAATCATTTATACATTCACATTCACAATTCCATTTCATTAAGGAATTTTATTTTCAATTATCTTCTTGGAATTCTATTTTCATTTATAAATTCATTTACAATTTATATTCACCATTTTATTCATATATGAATTCATCTCTTTATATTTCAATTCACATTTATAAATTTCATTCGTTAAATGGATTTTTATTTAAACTTTACAAGTTATCGACTTCATAATATTTCATAAATATTTTTATATAGTATTCCAGAATCTTACCAACATTTCAAAAATCATTTTGAAATCAATTCAAATTTATCTTTTGAATTTTCTAAAACAAAATCCAAATTTTCCAAACACTTCCATTTAAAACAATTTAGCAGCAATTCCTCTTTTGGAAACCCGAAAATGAACACCGGTGATGTCGCGATCATCATCGGAATTATTTTCCAGCGACCGAAAAGAGTTTAGAGCTTTTCATCTCTCAAAATACTTTTCAAAACCTTTGAAATTCATTTTCAAATCAAAAAGATTTAAACTTTCCAAATCTCCAAAATTTTCAAATTCTTTTTAAAACATTTCCAAATACTTCTCTGAAATTCCGTTTTAAATTACAAATCACATTTATAATTTACATTCTTAAATTTTATTTGTATGTGAATTCATTTCTTAACTTTGGAGTTATGATTTCAATTTTAGTGATGATAATTCACTATTATTACTTCCTAACATCCATGCAACCATATACTGTAGTAATTTACAGAAAATCATTTCTTTTATATATAAAAATAGTTTTGGGCAAAATTATTTCATTCACCCTATTTAAAACAATACTGTGTCGGTTTATCTTGTTTAAGAGTTTAGAAATCCCTATCGATTCCAGTTAGCTAGACTGCACCGACCAGAATCCATAAACAATCAACCGATAAGTCAACACAATACAAAACAATTTCATATTCACTAACAAATACGCACTCGTATCTATTATTACACTCAACTCATTCTAGAGTACTACTTACTCTATCTCTAATGAGTAACACCCAACAGAGCAGGGTAGTCGCTTAACCATATGCTCTGATACCAAATGTCATGGCCCGCAAATCCGTACCTCTTGATTAACCACTAATCTCCATTGATTAACTCAAATTGAACGAGAATACGAACTATGATGGTTTAAGAAGAAGAAAAAGGTAGAAGAAGAAGAGGATAGAAGAAGAAGAAAGAAGGAACAGAAAGAAAAAGAACAACAACAGAGCAGAAAACAATATCAGAATCTTACACATCGCAGCGGAACAATATACAATAGATAATTACTAGTCTTTTAAAACAAAGAACTATATCAGTTTATACATACATCAATCAGAGTCAATATACAACTCAATACAACAATGGACAGTTATATAAACTTGTCCTCATACAGAATACACAGCGGAATAAATAATATCAGATACAAATACTACGTCTCGTCCTCCAGCTTATCTCCAAAGCTCCAGAATATCCTGATAACCTAACTCTAGGCTGCCCATGTGGAAATTGGTGGGCACCCAGAGTTTAGAAGGGAACAATAAACTCCGAGTCAGTCATGGTGACTGGTGTGAGATCGTAAAACAGTTTATCTTTAGAATAAACAACAGGAAAACTTTAATGTCAATTCGCAATGCTTTTGGAAAATGAAACTACCATAAGACCTCCCACCACACACACAATGCAAACGCAGACTTGGAGGAGATTTCTTCTTATGATAGTCAAAGATGCTTACTACGCAAAATCAAATCATTTTTGATATTATTATTAGTGCATAGTGTAGAAAACATTTCGAAAGTATAATATAAATCTTAGCCAGCATAGGTACCATTATATTATGCCTGCTATAGCTGCCTCCTGAGGAGACAGGTTATACAATTGAAATCGTAAAGGCTCGTATTGTTTCTTTGGATTTCCAACAAATGGTCAGGCTAAGGAACTTCCTTTTCCACGATGGGTACGTCCCTGGAATAGACGACCCGAGAAATAACCTAAAATTACGGTTAGATCTCTGCCAACACAAGGCCGGGTTACCTCTGCAAAAATAGGTAACTACTGACACGCGTATGCCATCCCCCGATCGTAACCGATCTTCCCGAGGATCCCCGATTTCCAACAAACCACATAGATAAAAATGCAGCAACCACATAGGTTAAGTATCTGGGCTCCATACCATGATACCACCTCTATCCAGAAGGAATGACATACACTAAGGGGCGCTACTCCCTAGAACCTTGCCGCATCCTTCCTGTTTTGACCATTTCCGGGGTGTGAGGCTCGACGAAGTCTCGTCCACAAAGCTACGCTTTCTACAAAGCCCTGCTTCGGGTCAAACAAAAATGATCAACCTATGATCACAAAGATATAAGATCAAACAAATGATCATATCACAAATGATCAAACACTGATCATTTCACAGCAACACTCAGTATGCCACGTTACCAAATTGGGAGTATATCGCTGATAAATTTCAACTACATAACCTCTGAGCTCGTACGTCTTAGAGAAGGGTGTTAAGCTAAGAGAATAAATTCTCCGCCACCAACAGAAATGTATTTGAAAGAAATCAGCTTTATATCTCAAATTGTAACGTCAGACATACAATCCATACAAGTCTGTTTCGGGATCGAACAGAACCGAAGGCACTTTTCACGAAGCCCTTGCATATCCGGATAAATTTCTAATCACGTTCGGACTTCCCGTCACTAAGGGTGATAAAACCTCTAAATCGGAGATCAACCGATGTAGAGTAACTCGACGGTAATCCTTCCGTTTTCAAAAATATCCGGTCTTCAACACCGGTCTTCAAATGCAATTCATAACGACGTATCACATATTCGGGATGGGTTATACGACCCCATGGTCCTTTCCCGGCTAACCCGAATAGTGAGCGCTTATTCAAAAATAAGTGTGGCATTCAAATTCATCCAATTCACAACAAATACCATATTCAAGGTAATTATTGATAGTCGGTTATTTAACTATCAATAAAGATGCGCAACATCATCAGATTCCAAATTATTTTCCAAATTATTTCATCTTCCAAAATATCTTTACTAGATATAAAATTTCCACATTTCAAAAATAAATCAACGTTTATTTTTCTAAACAGTTTCCCTTTCCTTTATAAATTCCATAGTGAATTTATATTTTCAAAATATCTACTGATATTCGATTTTCACATCGATTTCAAATATTCAATTTCGATTTATCTTTACAAAGACAAATCCTAAAACGTTTCATTTCATTTTGGAAAAGCATTTCCATTCTTATTAATAATAAGAAATTCACAAATCTATTTATTTTCAACACTTGGAAAATATTCAATATACTTAAATCAATTTTAAGTATAATTCATTCTTTAAGGAAATCATTTATTATAACAACATTTATTTGAGTCAAAACGAATGTTACGTAAAACATCGTTACGACGACTCAAAATCACTAGTATAGGGATTCGAAATTTAGATAGATATATAAATCCCAATACTATATAAAACATTTCCTTTCGGAAATCATTTACTATAACAACAGTGTTATAGTCCACCATTTCCTTATTTCTCGAAAACGTCTATTTCAACAAGAACTGCGGAAATCTATGCTTTCGATTCATAATACATTTATAAAACATCTTTAAAATGTTTAACTTCATTTTTAATATCACTTCTTCATAAATAAATCCATTTATTTAATAATATATTCACTGTCCAAAATCGTGAATATAATTCACTTAACCCAATTTCAATCATTTCTACACATTTTTATCTCAATAAAAATTCGCTATCCAAAATCGCGAATATATCTTCTTTAAAAATCTTCTATATTTAATTTCTCAAATTCAACTGATTTTGAATTTATAAACACGTTTATAAATTCTATTTCTATTTTAATAACAACTTCGACTTATAAATTTTCTTTTATTTACTTCTATAATTTACTTATCAAAATAAGTGATTTCGGATTTATAAACAACGTTTATAAATCGCATTTATACTTCATAACAATTTCAACTTATAAAATCATTTCATTTAGCAATTTCTATTCATATCTCATCTAAGTGTACAAGTCAAATTTATAAGTAAATTTCTTATAAATCCTTTATTCTACGGTATCTATTCACTTTATAACTTCACGTTATAAATCTATTTATTTCATTCACTTATACTTCTTTTTAACACTTATAAAAAAAATTCGTTTTATAAGTCCAATATTTTGATTTATAAATTATCAAATTTATAAACCTTTTTATACAAATCATTTATAGTTATTCAAAAATCCCACTTAAACCATTTTATAAATAAATCGACTTTTATTTCAAAAACGACACTTTGGTTATATTTCACTAAAAATTATAACTTTTATAACTTTAAGATTTTAAACGTTTATTCATTTGAAAATAAATCAATTCAAAAATTCAATAAAACGTATATTTTCAAAAATCACTTTAAAAATCCTTTTAAAGTAAAGTCGTTATTTTTACATTTCAAAACTGAATCCGATGATGCAACAACACCAATTAGTCCATCACAACAGTCAATATCATATATCAATATGATAACAGAATATATATCAATATCTGTAAATAAGTAAATACAGTTGAGGAATCCAGTTGGATCCCTCCAACCTGTTTCCCTGCATCCAAAGACGTTAGCACAATACCAATTCCACTTCGAGGTGGAATATCGCGGTATATGGGTTTTATAAAAATAATCCGCTTACTAACGGCGCAATAGGGTCTCATCCGCTATACGAGGCGGGAAATCTATCAATCCAATATATACATATGCCAATATGTATATATTGCTATATATATAGATATATCCTACTATATCTAATATCACATCCAATAGCAATCAATAACTGAAAATTCCACTTTTCAATTTTTGAGTGAGAAGATCTCACCTTAGCTTTTAATTTGCCATCCATTTCCAATTCTTCTTTCGTTTTCTCGACTTTAACCTTGTATAAATAATTTATACAATCTATTAATATTTGAATAAATTGGCAATAAATTACCATCTGTTAATTTATTTAAACCAATAATTTAATTTTATCGAATGATTTATTTTAAACCAATTTCTTTATAAATAAATTTATTAAACCAACATTTTAATTTCAAACTAACTTTCCCTTTAAATAATTTTCTTGATAACTAAAATAAATTTAACAAGTTGTTATTTCCCCAAAATTACATATACATACTTATAAAATAATCTATGCCAGTTTAAAAATCTATTTTCTTTTATATAAACTATACGATATTATAAAATTACTGGACATACATCTATACACATCTATTTTCTTAAAATCGTTCAAAAGCAGTATACTAAAATCTCAAACTGCAATACATACACATGCCTATTTAAAGGTAATTATATTTTTATATTTCCTTTCTGCAATTAAAACATAGAATTTTCTTAAAATCTCTTACTACAAACTAAAACAGAAAAAAAAATCTTTAAAAATCTATGTTAAAACTTACTGTATGAAACCGAGTCTTCCTTTATCGATGTCGTCACGCGAATCCCTCATCATCAACGAACCCATCGCGATGTCCAGAACCCAACTCGATCGCAATCGCCTGCCTACATCCCCTTTTTGACTTCGCGACCATTTCACTGTCGAAATCGACCAACAAAGCTCGCGACTTCGAATGAACTGCACGCAACCCCAAATCGACTGCCCTGGTTCGAGCACCCAACAGCTCCGCCTCGTCGCGACCTCGCCTTCCATGTGCTCGAGTTCGAGCTCACGTCACCTCAATCGCCTCACTCCCCAACTCGCGTCGATCGAACTCCCTCCCAGCACCGCCTGGCCTTTCTCGTGACTTCGATCTCCACCTGGCTTTAGCTGACTGGAATCGCGAATTTAAACTACGCGCGCAGTCGACTGGGAACGACTCAATTGATTCGAACTCCCCCTTTCTACTATTTGTTGAACGAGAGAAAAGGGCTTCGGCCTTTTCTATTTTTTTCTTTCTAATTTTAATTTGAACTGCGGAGGGAATTCGTGAATTAAAATGAAGGGACGGGGAGAAACGAACGAAGGTTATTCAGTTTGGATTTTTTTTTTGCCTTTTTGATTTTCAAAAGAAGGGAGGGCGCGGCCATTAATTTGTTTCTCTCTGAATTGATTTTGAACGAGATATGGCTTTGATTTATTTTAAAACGAAGAGAAACAGGCGACCCCTACTTTGTAACGAAGGGTAAGCTTTGCACGATAAACTTCGTGATTTTAGGCGTATTTTCAGGCGTGAGGTAAGGGAGAGGAACGTGCTATCTTTGACTTAGTTAAAAATTTAAATTCAATTTAAATTTTCAACGCGTTAATGTGTCGTGTGCTCACGAATCAACACCGAAAAATACGAAATTCGAAATCCGATAATAATTCAATATTACGGACCCAATGGAACTGGTTTCGTCGAATTCCGAGACTGCGCCTCGGACGGCTATTTTTAAATTCGGTTGAACGATATAAATTTCTAAACTGAACAATTCAATTTCAAATTCGATTCTGAAGCTTCTATTATCTTCAATATTATAAATACGAATTTTAAAAGCTTTTCGAAATATTTTTCTTCAACTTTAAAATTGAAGATATAAATTTTATCCAGTTTCAATAGATTAAATTTTATAATTTAATCGCCAAATTCAAAGTTATATCGGGGATTCAAATTAAATCATCGTTCAAATATCTAAAATTAATTAAATATTCTCAATTTAATTTGTTCAAAATTCTGGGTCGTTATAGGTAGTCTAGGTTTTAAGGAGAATTTTACTCCTGACCATGTAAACTTCTCTTATTTTGAGAACAGAGTTTTTATTCCAGAGTTCATTCAATCCTTTACAAACTGCTTAAGTTTTCCTTGTTCTAGGAAGTGTAAGACCATCTTTTTAAGTATGTTACATTGATTTGTATCATGTCTGTTCATCAGATAAAAGCTATAATATGATCTTTTAAGTTTCTTTTCACATCCTTCCTTCTTTTTCTGAGAAGGCCATTAATTCAGTTCCTCTTTGGTTTGGATGTAGATATCTTCGATCATGGTGTTAAGGTTATATTCTTTAAGAAGTCTTGATTTTTGAGCCATTTTTGACTGACGTCTAATCCTCTTTTGGCTTGGTTCACGTATTTCTTCTTGAGAAGCAGGTTTCCTTTTTATTATACGTCGATCCTCTTCCAAGAATTTTTCTTTTGATCTTAAGATTTCGGTTGGAAATTTCTTGATAATCTTTATACTTCCACTTGGCAATTCATTTATTATCCTTAGTCCTTTGGTTGTGGGTTTTTCTATGCGTCCATGGCTTCTCCTTGAATGGTGAACTTCATTTATAATCTTATTCCATTTATGTGTAAAATTGTCATAATCCTTAACCATTTCCTTCTTAAAGATAGTTCCATGGGAATATGACTGAATGGTCCTTCTCATTCGTTGGAATAGGTCATCTTTCCTTAAGTTTTCCCTTTTGAAAGCAAAGATTAGGGTTGATCCTGAATGGAATGGGTTGATACTCCATTTCAAAGGGTCATAGGGTATAATCCACCTTTTTCTCTCAACGACCTCTAAAGCTTGGAGCCGAAGGATTTGCTCTTCAAGTTAGTGTGGGTTATAAACCATTTGATGATTAGGCCTTACGTCTAAGGTTCTGTGGACCCTTGAAATGATCTTTCTTTGCAAAAGCTTTCTCTTTCTTCGAACATCGAATCTATTCCTTATCCTTTAAGTGTATTTAAAAGAATTATAGGTCTTATATTCACAATATATCCTTTCTTGTCCAAAAATAGAAGTTGGTGAGTCCTAAGGGGTTAGCCAAGTAAAAGAATAGGTAGGGAATCCAATAAGGTCGGAGGTTCGAGCCCTCTTTCTAGCGCCAAAAATGTTAACCAAATTTATGGTTAACACCCTAAAGAATCCAAGTAGAGGACTTAATGGAAAATGGTGGTATGTAGAACCTTTAAGGAAAACAGTAAATGTTTTGTCAATACCCCAAAGTTACTCCAAATGATAGGGTTAAGCTAATCTATACAAAGGGATTAATAATCATTGGAAGTATCTTTGTATCTATTCTTATAGATAACTTTTGATTCAGACCTTTCGACGTGGCCAAAAGGTTTAGATACGAGGTTAAGGGAACCTTTCGATTTTGCTGGGTTAGTATACAATAGCCTCTATCTTAATTGATCCTTTGTAAGACCTCCTGCTAAAGTTATCTTCTTAATTGGGATTAAATTCCCTTAGTTTGTTCTCTAAAAAAGGTTAATCTTGACCTTGTCGAAAGGTTGAAACGAGTATCCTTCTAGGGCTTAGATAGGGTATGATAGATTTGGTGCATGTGAAGTGGATGTCAACCTGGCTGAAAGGTTAGGCAACTAATTATCTGGATTTGGAGGGTTACTAAGATTGTTGGACTATGAGAGATTGTGAAACTTATCGAAAGGTTTAATCACAGCACTAATAATTTTGGAAGGTCTTTATGAATGTTGATTCACTAAAATTTCCTCTGTGGCCGAAGGGTTTAGGTTGTAAGGTTGAGGCCTCCGAAGGGATGTAAGGATTATCTATAAAAGGAATATTGTTTTCTTTATCGACAAGAACCTTCAGGAGAGACTGAACCTGAAAATACGAATTAATCTAGCAGAGGGTTAAGCAAATAACAAAGTAATTAACGTAATTAAGGGCTCCCCTGTGTATCTAAGAAAAGTCTTTATTTTTATTAAATTTGCCAAATCACAATCAGTCTAGGGTTTCAGCTCCCTAATTAAGAAGTATAAGATTAGAATGAGGAAAAATCCGCCGCCAATACCGGACCCCTTGGGTCCTATTTATAGATGCAGGGGGGCCTCCTTTTGGCTTCATGCCTTCGACTGGATCGGAAGGTCACCTTTTATATCCAGCTGTAAACCTTTCGACCTTGTCGAAAGGTTTGTCCTTTGTAAGCCACTATGGATCTATGAACATTGTCGAAGGGTCTGTTCTCCTCCATGCCTTCATGAACCTTTCGTTATTGTCGAAAGGTTTGTCTTCTCTAAGCTATTGTTAACCCTTCGACCTTGTTACCTTCACTCTTTGATGACTCGTAAATGATGCCTTCTTCATAAACCTTTTGACATTGTCGAAAGGTATTTTATATGTTTTCCAACAATTTTGAAAGGCTTGATATGCTTTTGAAAGGACATTAGGTAGTTGCCCACACTTGATTCGACTCCTTCATCCCCTTTGAACACCATGGATATTAGAGATGGAACCTTTCGACTCCTTCGAGATGTTTGTTGCTAGTGAATTCTAATAACTGCATCCCTTCTACTCTTCCGGAAGGCCTGGACTGTGCTCTATTTCCTTTGTTTGTTGAAAGGCCCTTCGTTTTAGCCGAAAGGTTGGATTTTGGTGTAACACTACCCATCCTCATTTCTTCACTCTATAAATAGTGGAGCTTCTAGACAACAATGGCAGCCATCCTAGAGAGCTGAAACCCTGTAGAATTTTGTCTGTAGTAAATTCTTCTTATGTATAGCCTCCAAAAGTGAATCAATCTTGTAACTCTAATCTTTGAGTGATTAATAAAATCTCTTCTCCCCAAGTGGACTTACATTGCCTTGTGGTAATGGAACCACTATAAATACCGGTGTTATTTATTTTCTGCATTGCATTGATTTTTGACAACGATCCAGTTGTTTTCCACTGCGTTGGTTTTTTTATTCCCTTAGACTAATCATCTAAAGGGATTTTCCCAGTAGTCTGGTATTAGAGCCAGGTTGATTAAGGAGTGTTAGACGCTATGGCAGTAAATGAAGCGACCCTAGTTGTAACAAGACCCTATACTAGAGGGACGTATATCACGTCAGGATCACAATTGGCAATTGAGAAATGGAATAGGGATAAATACTTCGAGAAGTGACAATGGAGGATGAAGGCTGTTCTAATGAGTAATGAAGTCCATCCAGTAGTGTTTGCCCCTGAGGAGTTGATGGCCGACATCTCGGTCGCGAAAGGAAGGAGATGGAGAAATGGGTGTTTACTTCTTTACAACTAGCTATGGGAGAGAATGCTATCTTAGAAATTAGCAGTGAGACCACTACTAGGGGCATTTGGACCAAGCTAGAAAATCCCTACTTGAAGAAATCTTTGACTAACCGTCTGATATTGCTAAAGACATTTTTCACCATGCACATGAGAGAGGGTACTTCAGTGAAGGAACATCTTAATTTCTTTGATGATCTTGTGATGAAGATGAAGACTGTTGACTTGAAGATGGATGAGGAGCAAATGACAATGATTCTTTTTTGTTCTCTTTTGGAGCGATACACAAGTTTCGCTAACAGCCTTATCTTTGCTAGAGACACATTGATAGTGGAAGATGTGAAATCGGGCCTTCAATATGAGGGCTTGAAAGATCAGATGAAGGAGATAAGTGAAGGAAGTATAGGTGGAATTAGTAGTCACGGCCTGAATGTTGAAAGAGGAAGAGATGATAAGAAGAATTGGCACTCTAGAGGGTGTTCCAAGTCCAGGAAGTTCGGTAATGGAAGGACAGGAAAGTCTAAGGACGGAAGTACTTTATCTGCAAGAAACCTGATCATTGGAGAAAGGATTGTCCAGATTTGAAGAAGAAGGAAGAATACGGATCTTCACCATTTGCGGTGGAGAAGTCTGTATCAACGATGTGTTGTCTGCAGCAGTGTCGGATGTCTCAGACCATTGGGTGCTGGACTTGGGGCATTTTTCCATATGATGCCTAATAAGGATTACTTCAGTTCTTTCGTTAGACGAGAGGGAACTTCTATTCTTATTGGTAATAATGCTAGCTGTAGAGCAATGGGTGAAGGTACAGTGAGGATCATGATGTTTGACAGAGTGATGCGCACTTTGACAAGTGTCCGATATGTTCCAGGTCTTTGGAAATCCTTAATTTCTTTAGGATAATTGGCATCATTGGGATGCAAGGTAACTATCGAGAAGGATAGTCTAAAGGTTTCGAGAGGTCCACTAGTTCTTATAAAAGGAGATGTGTTTTGAAATATGTATTTGCTGAAAGGAACCACAATTCTTGGAGAGTCGTGTATTTGAGTAGATAGTTCTCGTGCATTGGATGCCATAAAGCTTTGGCATCTCAGGTTGGGTCATATTTAAGAGAAGGGCTTAGAGTTGCTTCGGAGACGGGAGATGATCAAAGGAGGAAGCTTCGACAAGATGGACTTTTTCCATGAGTATGTGTTAGGCAAGCAAACTCAAGTATCTTTTGGAGTTGGACTCCATAGATCGAGGTGAGTACTTGAGTACATGCACACAGATGTTTAGAGACCAGTTGCTACTCCTTCTCTTGGAGGAGCAAAGTATTTTATCTCTTTCATTGATGACTTTTCTCGGAAAGTATGAGTGTATGTGATGAAGGCCAAATCAGTGAGTTTTGAGAAGTTCAAAGACTGGAAAGCGCTTGTTGAGAACCAATCTGGCTCTACGTTGAAGGTGCTGAATCTGAAAATGGTAGTGAATTTGTCTCTAGGGAGTTCCTTGACATTTGTAGATAGCATGGAATTCAGAGACATTTCACTACACCCGGCGATCTGCAATCTAATGGAGTTGCAGAAAGGATGAACATGACTCTACTAGAGAAGGCTCGTTGCTTGAGAATGACGGAGGGCTTGTCTAGAGGCTTTTGGGATGAGAAACTATCAATTGCGGCACATATCATGCTCAACCATATATGGGAAGATTACAAAGGAAAAGTGGAGAGGTAAAGCAGTGTATCTTAGTTACTTCTGAATTTTTGGTTATCCTGTGTACGTTCACCATACAAGTGATGACAAGTTGGAGGTAGAGCATACAAGGGCATACTAATGGGATACATCGATGGTATCAAAGGGTTTCGAATTTGGAACCATGTTGATCGGAAGATTGTTCATTCCATACATGTTACTTTTGATGAGTCTTTTATGTTCAATCCGAAGGAGAAGCTACCTACCACATCAGAAGATTCTGATAGGCCTAAGGAGATGAAAGAAGTTCCTGTGTTCCAGCAAAATAGTAGAGTTGTTGTTGATGTTGTCAAGGAAAACGCAGTTGATGAAACATCACAGGATAGTCCATAGGTACCTTTTAGTAGTACTGGTGATGTGCATGAATTTAGAGGAAGTTCAGCTCAAGGTGGAGCTGAAAGAAGTTTAGGCGAAGCAGTACCTACCCAGGTCAGTCGTAGGACTATTAGGGCGCCCGAAAGGTATGGTGATTATCAGTTTGCGAACCTTAGCCTTGGTGATCAGTTTGACTATACCCTACATGTGGTTCTTGAGTATTCGCTTGACCTTGATGAAGCTTTGAAGCCATGTGATAGTTTGAACTGGATGTGCACTATGGAAGAGGAGTTAGAGTCACTGAAGAAGAACAATACTTGGGATTTGGTACCACCTCCTCAAGGAAGCCGAGCCATAGGTTGCAAGTGGGTATTCAAGGTGAAGGATGATGGGAGATACAAGGCTAGACTAGTTGCTAAAAGGTTTTCACAAAGAATGGGATTGGAGTATAATGAGATATTCTCTTCAGTACTGAGGCATACGTCCATCCACATGTTGCTCGCTATCGTCGCAGCTCATGACTTGGAACTGGAGCAACTGGACGTGAAAACCACTTTCTTACATGGAGCCTTGGATGAGACCATCTACATGGAGCAGGCAGAAGGATTTGTTGTAGATGAGAAAGTAAATTAGTTTTGCAAATTGAAGAAGTCTTGTATAGACTTAAGCAGTCACCTAGACAATGGTACAAGAGGTTTGATTCTTTTATGCTTCCACTTAATTTTGATCGTAGCATCAAAGACGCTTGTGTGTACTTCAAACATTTAAAGAATGGTAGATGAATGTACCAACTCTTGTATGTGGATGATATGTTGATTACTTCCAAGGATAAAGTTGAAATCGAAAGTATGAAGCTAATGGTAAAAGTGGAACTCGAAATGAAGGACCTTGGAGAAGCAAAGAAAATTTTGGGTATGGAAATCCAAAGGGATAGAAAGCTAGAACTTTTGAGCCTCACTCAAAAGGAGTACATTCGAAAGGTGCTTGCTCGGTTTAGAATGGAAGGGGCAAAGGCAATCAGCACACCCATGCCTTTGCACATACAGCTTCTAGTAAAGGCTCTCCGATCTCGGAAAAGGACAAGGCTTGTATGATGAAGGCCCCATATGTAAGTGCAATTGGAAACTTGATGTATGCCATGGTCTGCACTAGGCCTGACATTGAACAAGCGGTTGGATTGGTGAGTAGGTTCATCGGAAATCTAGGAAAGACGCATTGGGAAGCAGTGAAGTGTATCTTCAGATACCTTAGAGGAACTCCAAACCATGGACTTTTTTTGGCAAAAGAGGAAGAGATTTCAGCTTGGTTGGATTTTGTGATTCCGACTATGCTGGTGTTAGAGATCGAAGGAAGTTAATCTCTGGATATGTGTTCATCATTGGTGGGATAGCGTTCAGTTGGAGAGCGAGGTTGCAGACGATTGTGGCTTCGTCTACTACAGAGGTAGAGCTCATAGCTGCGGTTGAAATAACTAAGGAGGCGCTTTATTTAAGGCGATTGTTGTGTAATTTGGGTTTCGCATATGAAGGAGTGAATATGCATTATGACAGACAAAGTGCAATTCACTTAGCTGAAAATCGAGCATTCAGCTCGAGGAAGAAGTGTATTGAGGTGAGAGAGTCGTTTCTTGTCTCGATGAGTGGAGAGAAGCTAGTTCGTCTTCAGAAGTTTCACACAAAGGAGAATGCAGCAGACATGTTTACCAAGTCATTGCTTGTTGTTAAGTTCGAGCATTGCTCGGACTTGATTCGCTTAATGAAGTGCTAGGTGCCACAGGTTGGCACGGGGGAAGAGTTGAGTTAGATGATGGAGACATTTTTTTTCATGGTAAAGATTGATAGGTTCTACACGGACTTGGTACTATGAACACTTTGTTGACGGGCGGTGGCCTTGTCGGAGTTCGTTGACAGAGTGTAATGGGTGGTGGCATTACCAAAGCTCATTGGGTAAGTATCCATTGCTTGGAGCAAGAAGGTGTAGATGGAATTGGAAGGCTTGTATGAAATTCGATATCAATATGGAGATTGTTAGATGTGATACCAATTTCATCGGAAAAGAGAATGATAAGGTAGAAGGAGTCCTTGAAGCCACGGTGTTGCGGAGAAGCTTGGAGGCCGAATCAGAAGTCCGGTTTAGTAGAGGAAATGCCGGACCAAAGATTTGGTCTGATGGAGTTCGTTCGGTGAGAATGTGACCTTGTTTGGTGGAAGACCGGACCAGAATTTTGGTCCGGTGGTAGTGCTTCGATCGATAGTGAAAGCAAGAGGAAATCTCATTCGTTGATGGGAGATGCCGGACCAAAGATTTGGTTCGGTGGTAATTAGGGGTTGCCGCTCCAAATATCTCGTCTAGTGGTGATGGGATGCCGATCCAGAGTTGCTGCTCCAGATATTTCGTTCGGTGCTGAAGCATGACCGAACCAATGATTGTCGCTCCAGATCTATAGGCTTGTACCGAACCAATGATTGCCGCTCCAGATCTATAGGCTTGTACCGAACCAATAGCGTTGATGTGGACTGTCAGTCTAAGTGATGCCGAACCAAGTTAAGGTCGAACCAAATAATTGGTATTGGACCATGACAGTCCAGATCTTGAGTGTTGTTTGCCGAACCAAATGCTATTGTGATGTTTGCCGGACCAGATGTGCCGAGCCAAACCTCAATGCTGCTATATAGCAGCTATCCCTCCTCATTTCTACACTCTATAAATAGTGGAGCTTCTGGACAATAATGGCAGCCATCCTAGAGAGCTAAACCTCTATAGAATTTTGTCTGTATTGTAAATTCTTCTTATGTATAGCCTCCAAAAGTGAATCAATCTTATAACTCTAACATTTCAGTGATTTATAAAATCTCCTCTCCCCAAGTGGACATACACTGCCTTGCGGTAGTGGAACCACTATAAATACTGGTGTTATTTATTTTTTTGCATTGCATTGATTTGTGATTGTCTGTTCCGGTGTTTATCTCTGTTTGTTTCATCTCACTACAATCACGATCCAGTTGTTTTCCGCTGCATTGGGTATTTTATTCCCTTAGACTGATCATCTGAAGGGATTTTCCCCAACAAGCATTAAACTTAGTTTTACAATGTACAAAATGCTAGCTATAATTAGCATTGTCCTTCAACCAATTTTTTTAAAGTTTGTCCTTTGGCTCAAAGATGAAACTTGTTGTCCTTCAACCTGATTTTTTTTCAAAGTTTGTCATTGTGCATATTTTCTACTATTTTAACCTTCATAGTTAAAAAAAACTAACCACTCCCTATTTTTCATTTCATTAATTTTATGATATGTACAAGATAATGCGTGTGTGTGAGTATGACATGAACATAGAGAATTAACAAAGACTTAGCAATAATCTGAGATAATTGCTTTTTATCTCCAAACACAGTTTTGTTTTGTTTGAGTACGTCGGCATCTGTTCCCTACAAATAAAAAAAATATCAGCCCATGCATATAAAATACATTACATGTTAAAGACTTACAATCATTTGTCCAACCTTTAGTGTTCTAAATTTCTCATCAAGAGGAGCCAAACACTTCAAAATTATTTGCACAAAATTATCATTTGATCAGGAATGTCGAAAGAAAGAGTATTTCGACCATAAAGTTAGCATGTAATACCTAATCTACTCAAGTCTGTATTGGCGATCCCTAGAACTACAACCATAAATCAAAAAGGGTATTTTCTCCATAAAGAGATTTAGCTTTGAAAACTTTCATAATTCATTTGGTGAAAAAATATATCTAAAGGAAGTCAAATTCCATAGAAAAATAATTTCACTAACACAAAAGCAATCTTACTTTTTTCTCGATATCTAGAAAGAAGAAGGGATACCTTAATATTTCTTTCAAATCTCTACTTCAAATTAGGTTTACATATTATTTAGAAAATTAGGTTTAAAAGATTAGAACAAGAAATTTGGTATCATATCTGAGAAAATTAGAAGAGAAAAGGGGAATTATGGGAAAATAATGAGGGGCTAGATATGGAATACGAATGAAGAGAATTGGAGAGGAAACAGAAATCAACAGGAAAGGGGTGTGTGCGTGTGGAAGGGAAGGAGGTTGGAGACGAAAAATAGGAGTGAAGACGGGTATTTTTAGGCATACCTCCCTATGGTCGGTTCGATCAAATTGCATTAACGTTACGGATGACGTGGAATACTTGATAACTTTATATTTTAAATGTACGTTGTAGCTCTTCATGGTGACTAACAGTTATATTAAGTAGATAACCGACTATATCCCTATATCACTAGGAACATGTCGTGATTTTTTTCCATTATCTTTTAGTAACTTTTTTTATAGTAACTCAAAAACAGGCGAAAATTTGACCAATAAAATCGCATCTACACTATGGGTGATACAGAACACTCGAATACTTTGTATCATGAATGTATGTTGTAGTTCTCCATCCTAACAAACAGTTGTACTTAGTAAATAATAGACTACATCTCATAAAGAAAATTCAACCTACTAGTTTCCATCGTGTTTTTTAAAAATCCTAAAATGGCACTTACATTTTTCCATCATGCATACATGTACACCTATCATATCTACACTTCAACTAAGCAGAAGTCGCTATTTATTTCATTCAAACTATAGTAACTTATTCATACTTCCTCGAAATCAAACAAAATTTTAACTAATTAAATTACACAAACATTACAAATGATGTAGAATACTTGAGTGCTTTATATTTTAAACGTACGTCATAGTTCTCCTTGATGACTAACAGTTGTTCTCCTTGATGACTAACAGTTGTTCTCCTTGATGACTAATAGTTATATTTGGCATATAATAGGCTACGTCCTCGTAGACCTAGGCACAAGTCATTAATTTTTTCGTTTAAATCACAATAGAATTTTCACACTTACCCATATTCAAGCAAAACTTTGACTAATGAACTCTCATCTATATTATAGAGGACGCGGAAAACTCGAATACTTTATATTCTGAACATATGTTGTAGTTCTTCATGGTGACTAACGGTTATACTTTAACAAATAACATGCTACATTCTCATATCTAAATTCTGACTAGACTAAGTTCATTATTCTTTTTTTCAAACTGCAATAACTTTTTTGTACTAAATCAAGATGAAACTTTGATCAATTAACTTGCATCTAAATTACAGACTATACATAACATTTAGATACTTCTTATTCTGAATGTACGTTATAGTTTTTCATATTCTGAATAATAATTTTTCTAATTGAGTATTATGTAATAAACACACGTGTTGTGCATGCTTCTATACTAGTATTAATAAATAGGAAAAAATATTAGGACACAAAATGTAGACACGACTGGTGACACAATAGAACTCCACCATTGAATTGCCCTCAATTTCTGTAGTAGTAGGGAAATCAAAATAGCAACCAGCACTGAAAATATGAACAATAGTGGTCGTACAAGCAAACAACAGTATAATGTAATGGAAAGAAACAGGATTCTGAGGCTTGCCTTAGCAATTTCCTTAAAACTTTTATTCGCAAGTTGCCCAGTATACAACAGAATATTTCTGCTCGAGACTGTGATCGGTATGACCACTTTGTGATATACAGAAACTGCTTTGATTCAATGGCAGAAGGAGGAGGAAGAGTATTTGTTTCTTTTTTCTAATACAAAAGTGATCAAGTTTTATTCCTTTTTATAGCCTCCAACGGTCAATGGTCGTGCCTCTTCGAAAGGTCGCATCCGTTAGTTTGAATCTGGCAGTCATTAGCAACAGTCACATCCATTGGTAATTCGCAACACTTTGTTTCTGTTTAGAAAATTCACAGCACCTATTTGCAACGGCTGCTTCCGTTTGAAAAACCGTGTCCCTTTAAACAGTCGCACTGTTTGATTTTAAGCAGAAAAACATTTGTTTTCGTTTTAGCAAAATATATAACACGGTTCACTCCTATTGGACCCGCACCCGGCCCGGTTTGGTACAGAACGGGTAGGAGGCGGCGTGCGCGTGTTAGTTCATGGCCATATGGTCCTCCCCCTCGCATAAAATTACCTGACCCTAAGGGTCAATAAGGGTTTGAGGGAAAGGCTAAATAAGCATGAAAACTTACTTATTTTTAGCGATGTGGGACATTAGGCATATATGTTCACTCACACTTTCTAGGATCTCTAACAATCCCCAAAATCAATGACGATATATGTATCCCCCACACAAAGTGTAATATCACAGAGTTCATTTGAAAATAACGCTATATCGAGGATAAGTAGATATTTCACTTTGAACTTTCCCTAGTTAAAACTCATCGGATATATGGCTAATCGATGAATTATTTCATCTTGAACCGTCAGCCGTTATTGTATAACTAGACAATAAGTTTTACAAAGCATTATTTCCCTTCTTATCCAATCACTTGGTTGTGTTCATTTCGGTCCTGAACAAATTTGGTCCTGCGAGTGTTTATAGAGAATTTAAGCCTTTAACATTCTCATCGAGCTGACCTAACTCACACTAACATAGGTGATCGCATCCATTAAGAGTATCCTACATATACCTCACTTGTTATTTTCAAGATATGGACATCATTAAAAATCATAGCTTTAACCTTTTAATACTTCTGTAGGCATGCATTTGAATGTACATCATAGGAATGGTTTGTAAGGACTTAGTCCATAAATGCATTATTCTAAAATTACTCGGAACTGGTTTGCCTATTGATCCTAGTCTGTGGGATCTCCAGTCGCTAGGATAGGTTTCCGTATAAGGTAACTCTTTTTGGTTTTAGGCTTTTAAACCCATTCCCCTCGATGCACAGTCGATTTTCTCTCTTGATAAACTTTTAGTAAATGAATCCGCTAGGTTGTCTTTGGTTCTTATATAATCAATGGAAATAGTTCCATTAGAGAGTAACTGTATAACTGTGTTGTGGCATCGACGAATGTGTCGTGATTTTCCATTATACACAAAGTTTTGCGCTCTACTTAACGTTTCTTGGTTATCGCAGTGAATACATATGGTCGTTACAAGTTTTGGCCAAAATGGAATATCTTCTAAGAATTGACGAAGTCATTCTGCTTCTTCGCCTGCTTTATCTAATGCAATGAACTCGGATTCCATAGTGGATCGATTTATGCATGTTTGTTTAGTAGATTTCAATGACACTGTTGCTCCTGTAAGGGTGAAGACATAACCACTTATGGATTTCGATTCCTCTGAATCTGCAATCCAGTTTGCATCATTATATCCTTCTAAGACAGTTAGGATATTTTTCGTTGTGTAAGGAAAAATGAGTGGTATTCTTTAAATATCCCAAAACTCTCATTAGTACTTTCCAGTGTTCCTTCCTTGGGTTACTTGTAAACCTGCTTAGTCAACTTACTACATAAGCGATATCTAGTCTAGTGTAGTTCATGAGATACATTAAGCATCCTATTAAATGAGAGTATTCCAGTTGCATTACACTCTCATCAGTGTTTTTATGTAGTACTTCTAATGGATTAAAAGGTGTTCTCACTCCTTTAATTCCATAGTCTTGAAAATTTTCAATCACTTTGTCTACATAATGTGACTGAGATAATTCAGTTCCATTAGGTGTTCTTATTATTTTGATTCCTAAAATAATGTCTGCAACTCCTAAGTCTTTCATATCGAAATTGTTGATTAACATCTTCTTTATGGTCTCTATTACTGTATTGTTAGGACCAAAGATTAGCATATCGTCAATATATAGACAAATCATTACATATGATTATCTAACTTGTTTGTAATAAACACATTTATCACATTCATTTATACGAAAACTGTTTCTCATCATGACACTATCAAGTTTTTTGTGCCATTGTTTTGGAACTTTTTTGAGTCCATATAGTGATTACACTAATCGACATACCTTATTTTCATTTCTTTTAGAAATAAAACCCTCAGGTTGCTCCATGTAAATCTCCTCCTCGAGATCTCCATTTAAGAATATTGTCTTTACATCCATCTGATGAATCTCTAGATTATAGATGGATGCTATTGCTATTACCATTCTTATAGAAGTTATTCGTGTAACCGGTGAATAGGTATCAAAGAAGTCTACATCTTCTTTTTAACGATATCCTTTGGCTACTAATCTAGCTATATATTTGTCGATAGAGCCACCTGGTTTCATTTTCTTCTTGAAAATCCATTTACTCGCAATTGGTTTTATTCCAGGTAAAATATCAACTATTTCCCAAGTTTTATTACTTAGAATTGAATCGATCTCATTTTTGATTGCTTCTTTCCAACATGAAGATCAGGAGAAGACATTGCCTCTGTATATGTTTGAGGTTCATGTTTTAGTACGCAAGTTAGGAATTCCGAGCCAAAAAACTTGGAAGTTCTAGCCATTATGCTTCTTTTTGGTTCAACTTCATCTTTGTCTTGACGAGTATCACCTTCATGTGGTTTATCTTTCTCGTCTCTTGTCCTTTTTGGGGCAAGATTTCCATCGTTTCTTTTATGTGGGAACACATCTTCAAAGAACAAGGCATCTCTTGACTCAATTATTGTATTTACATTGATGTCACTTATATCAGACTTGAAAACTAAACGTCTGTAGGCATTACTATTTTCGGCAGGACCTAGATAGTAGCAATCCATAGTTTTAGGTCTAAGTTTGACCTTTTTGGAGGGCGGAACTATAACCTTTGCCAACCACCCCCACACTTTGAGGTATTTGAAACTTGGTAGGTGTCTTTTCCATAACTCATATGGAATTGATCCGGTTTTGCTATGAGGAATATATGATTAGACATATGTAGGGCTTTCCCCCACAAGTTCGTCGGTAAGCCTGAAGTTAAAAGCATAGCGTTAATCATGTCTTTTAACATTCTATTTTTTCTCTCAGTAATACCATTTTGTTGTGGTGAATATGGGGCTGTTCTTTGATGAATTATATCATTTTTGGCACATGTTCAAATGGTGATTCATATTCTCGACCTTGATCAAATCGCAATATCTTGATCCTTCTATTAAGCTGATTTTCTACTTTGGCTTTGTATTTTATAAACGATGTAATTGCTTCATCTTTACTATTTAAAAGGTATACATAACAATATCATATATAGTCGTCAATAAATGTGATAAAATACTTTTTCCCACCTCTTTTAGGTAATGATTTAAAATCACATAAATAAGTATAAACCATCCCTAGTAGTTCAGTACTTCTATCAACAATATGAAATGGTTTTTTGACCATTTTTTCTTCTACACATGTCTCACATTTGTATTTTTTTATCCACTTGAGATTTAGAAATCAATCCTAAGTTGGCAAGTGATTTCATTTTACGGATATTTATGTGTCCTAACCTATCATGCCATAATAAAGTTTCATGCTCAACCAAGTAAGAAATTTCAATTTTATTAAATGCACAATTAGAATACATAGTGTTTTTGCCGACTACGGCTACATTAGCCTTAAATAGGCCATCACATAAAAAACCTCTGCCTATGTACATTCCAGCCTTGGACAGAACCAACTTGTCTGACTCGAAGACCATTTTGAATCCTTTCTTCGACACTACTGAATCAGAAATGAGATTCTTGCGTATGTCTAAAACATAAAGCACGTCATTCAACTTAACAGTTTTTCCAAAAGTAAACTTGAGGATTACTGTGCCACTGCCCTCGATAATTGAAACTGCAGAATTACCCATGTAGAGTTTTTCTTCCTGATCAAGCTTCTTGTAAGTAGAAAACATGGACTTGCCGAAACAAACATAACGTGTAGCACATGTGTCTACCCACCATTGTGCGGGGTTCTGAATTAAATTGCATTCAAACACAACTGCTGAAAAGTTGAACTCAACCACTTTCATGTTGTCCACCATATTTGCCTCTGAATTGTGTTCCTTCTTATGTCTGCAATCTCTGGCGGCATGTCCTGGTTTTCCACAAACCCAACACTCGCCATTAAACTTCTTGGTTTGTTTGCTGTCTTTAGGTTTGTTTTCAAGATCTTTTCTCTTCTGTGAGAACTTCTTCTTTTTGTTTTTGTGAAGTTTCCTTTATTTTTTGACCCTACTGTAACAAATGCCTCCTCGCTTTGTTTTTTAACTTCGTGGTTATCTGCCTTAATCTTTAGTCGGACGATGAGATCCTATAAAGAGATTTCTTTCTTTTTATGCTTCAGATAGTTGCGGTAGTCTTTCCATGATGGAGGCAACTTCCCTGTTATGGCTTCAACCAGGAAAGATTCGCCAACTTTATGGCCTTATGACTCAAGTTCATGAATGATAATTTGAAGTTCATGTAGTTGAGTAGTCAATGAATTTGTCTACAATGAATTTCTTCAAACTTACATTATGCATCTTGTACTTTGCGACAAGTGCATCCCAGGGGGCCTTTGCTGTCTTTAGAGGCTGATATACTTTGTATAGCATCTTGTCTAGACAGTTCAGAATATAATTTCTACACAAGAAGTCGGAATGCTTCCATGTATCAACAACAAGAAACATATCTTTGTGTGTTTCCCTGGTTTGGCCTGGTGCAGGCACTGGTTCCTCCTCCTCGAGATACCAATTCATGGTCATATAGGTCGGTACGGGACGGACGGGCAGCACGCGCGCGTGTTAGTTTATGGCCATATAGGTCCTCCCCTTGCACAAAATTACCTGACCCTAAGGGCCAATATGGGTTTTAGAGAAAGGCTGTATAAGCATGAAAACTTACTTATTTTTGGTGGTGTGGGACTTTAGGCATATATATTCATTCTCAATTTCTAGGATCTCTAACAAAACCTCTCATATAAGGGTAAAAATATCCAACGGTTCAGATATTTTGTGTCAGTGATTGTGTTTAACTTTATGTCCAAATGTTTAACTTTATGTCCAAATGGCGGCCCCAAATAAATAATCATAATAAATGTGACAATTGGTCCTTATATTTTTCATATTTTCAAATAAGTAACCATCATGTGAATAAGCAATATATACGTCAATTAGTAACAAATTACATATCTGCTGTGTTATTTTAGAGTTACCACTATTTGCCATTTCATCTCTTTCCAAGTTAAATCATAACCTTTATTGTTTGTTTTGGACTTTGGTACTTTAAAGGTTTACTTGATTTGTAAGATTTTTATGTTAACTTCATTGTAGTTCTGTAATATAACATAATTTTCCACAAAATATATGAATATGAATGTTATGCAAAAGTATGGTGAATGCTGCATGTTTATTTGGTTAAAATTTTTGAGATTTTTATTATATTACTACTTACTCTAACCTAAAGGGAAATAGATAATTAATGGACAAGACTGTGAAATACTGAACATAAAATTAAACAATATTTAACTACAGACTGAGAAAATATCTCTATTACAGTGCACACATGCTTGTATACATTTATATAGATATATTCCAATAAACAGGCGCCCAAAAAATGGGCGTCTGAACATCACGTTAGTGGTCATACATAAATTTGAAGTTTAGTTTTAACTTTTCATTAGTGCAGTTATTAGTTTTATAATACAATTCTATGTTTAGCTACATGTATAAATATTAGGACGTCCATTAAGTGGACGTTCATGTCCAATTCAGTGTTCTAAACACGAATCTGAACATTCAACTGAACTTTCAGGGGTAATTACGCTATTAGGGTGTTCTCAATAGATTATTCACCTTGAAGTGGAGCTGTTATAGATGCTCTAAGAAATATTAGGAGTATTCATGAATTATTTGGTCGAAATTCTGAAAATACTTGCAGATAATAACATAATAAAAAATGCGTAAAATTTAAAATTAGTCAAAGGCAATAGTAAGTTCTAGCATTTATAGAAGTATCTTTCTTTGCTACATGGAGTAATCCAAACCCACCATTGAGACAATCCAATAGCTATAAAGTCGCACCAAAACATACTTAGTTTTTGTTTGGTCTTATTTCCTTTTGTAACAATAAGAAGAAATAATAAATACTTACTTTGAATTAACCCATATCACCAAAATATGCTAATTCAGCGTGGCAATTAGACCCGACCTGACGGGTCTCGGTTTAAGGTGGGTCATGTTCTATTGGATCCAAACTATACATTTTCAAATCTAGATCCAACCTAATTCGAGTTTCGGTTCAGTTCGGTTCGGATCGATTCGGATCCGATTGGATAATAAAACTAAATATGTATGTATTTCAATATTTTTCGGTCGGGTCTTTCAATTCGGGTCTGGTTGGGTAATAAAACTAAAAATGAATATATTTCAATATTTTTTGATCGGGTCTTTCGGTTGGGGTCCGATCGGGTCTGGTCGGGTCTTTTTGATATTTTTCATCATCCGACCAGAGACATATCGGGTTCGGCTCGGGTTGGCTCTTCTCGGACCGGTTCGGTTTGGGGTTGCGGTTCTAATTGTCAGCCTATATCTTTACTATTAACAAAGAGAAATCAATAAACATAATTTTCACGTTGTCTTTTTGAAATTCCAAAAATATCTCCATCCATCAACCGAATCTCACTATCGATTTGCAACCTTCACCACCATCTCAATCCCGACTAAGCGTCAACGAAATTTTACAACTAGTTTTCCACTGATACTACCAACAAAACAAGTTGAAACCAAAATGTTGCGACTACCAAACCTTTGCACGTAAAACACGTATTTGTCCACTAATTTTTTTATTAGATAAAAAGTAAATACCTCTGAATATTAAATGCACGTACGTGCGTTTTATACCGGTATTCTATAACTGAAGTGGAACTCTCCTTTTTAAGGTTAGAGTAGCATGAAACATAAATGTGATTGATCTACTTAGAGTTTCCAAAGATTAACATCATCAATGATCTCCTAGCATGTTTGCAAGTGCATAATTAGCATCGAAAATGGATTATATTCCCTATGCATTAGTAAAAGTATTCCGTGCGACAAACACCATTGTCCTAGTGGTTAAGTGATTCCACTTTGGTGCAAAATGTCACAAGTTCGAAACACGCATGTTTCGAACGAACGTTTATTGACATGTGATATGTTGTCACAGTGATTTGTTGTATATAAAGTACCATTTCAAAAAAAAATACGTATTCCGTTCATATTTTAATGGTGAATAAAAATTGGTCCAAAACATGTATGTAATGTACTGAGATCACGGTTGTAAGATTAATTAAGCTTAATCCGATTAGGATAAACATACTTCAAGCACAACTACCATATGCGTCGTCCGCGGGTGCGGCGCAGTGGAAATGAGTAGGAATGGCAATGGGGCGGGTTGGGGCGGGTTTCCTGTGCCCCAGACCCGCCCCGGGTTTTTTAGACCCCGCCCCGGACCCGCCCCGTAGACCCGGTGCGGGTCCGAAATTTTGCCCCGAACCCGAAACCCATACGGGTCAGGGTAGACCCGCCCCGCCCCGAGACCCGATGAGGTTTTTTTTATCGATCCAAAATTGTGTACTAATGTACATTTAATTATATTTGTTGTTACTAAATGATACATTAAATACAAATAACAATGTATTTCCAATGATAAGGTAAGATAATAAAAATATGGTGTACCAAACAGTTCAACAAAATATGCATATGTTACTGTATAATATCAATGATGCAGCTTAATACTATAAAATTTTATAGCTTGTTGATTGGAACATTATAATATCCATGTCAAAATCACACACATAAATACATGTGTGTGTGTGTATTAACAAACCATCATTATAATACTAAACCGATTTTATGAGATCTCAGTAGTGCGGGTCGGGTTGGGGCGGGTCAGCCAAGCCCCGACCCGACCCTAGACCCGAAGCTCCCAAGAACGGGTCACGGGTCTACCCGCCCCAATGACCCAATGGGGCGGGTCTAGGCGGGCCAAAACAGGGGCGGGTCAACCGGGTTTGGACCCTAGACCCGCCCCATTGCCATCCCTAGAAATGAGGCTTGGGTTCTAGTAAAAAGACTCAGGTTCGATTCCTACCATGTACTTCCCTATCCTATATAAATTTACCCGGGGTATGGGGGCTTGGATCAGCGGACGGCTTTACTATACCCTCAGGGGTTTACCGGCCAGCCGGGTTCTCTTGGGTTTTCAAAAAAAAAAAGGTAAAATAAAATAAACTACCATATGCGTCTAAACTTTATTATTCAACTGAATATTAGCCTATGAGTATAAAAACATTTTTAAATTTGTGATACTAAATTCAACAAAAAGATATCAGCATGCAATTTTTTTTCAAATATAGTCACATAAATCCTTTGCAATTTAGACACCCAAGTCATGTGCATTTTCGAAAAATCAGAAACCTTTTTTATCTTTTTCATTCCATTTGTCACATCCTTAAAAGCTCATCTCTTTTAATCTGTAAATCAAATGCATCCGAATTTTGGAGGTAACAACAATAAAACTCTCTCTAGCAAAAACAAATATTCTTCTCGTATTTAAATATGGAGGTTCTAAAGGCGAAATGAAAAATAAAATCCGAAGATAAGCTTCAAAATGAAGTACTCTAGAATTTTAAAAAACATTAATATTAATAGATATTCTTATTAGCTAACGTCTTTAAGGGAACTTTCGTAAAAACAATCTTCTTATGTTTCAGAATACACAACTATCCCTTTTTAAAAATAGGTTTTAAAAAAATATATTTTTTAAGTTTTAAGATATTTACAGAGAAATCTGCAAATATTTGAAATTTATAGGTTGTAAAATTGTATTCTTTCAAAAAAAAAATTTAGAAACATACGATTAATGTTTATATTTAATTTATGAAAAAAAATTCATTTTACCGAAATAAAAAATACTTGTGTAATTTAAAACATGTTTTTAGAAAAGGTTTTTCATGTATCAAAAATGAAAATAACGAACGGAACCAAATTTCCACTTTTACAGAGCACTTAATGCAACAAAATGGAACAGAACAATCCTCCTTCAGAGAGCTGCCACATGGTTACACCATAAAAATCAATAGATTGGTGGAAAAAATAAGAGAAAAGACTGAGCTTCAATGGTATAGTATGGATCTGTCGACCATTGACCAACAAACAAAGAATATATTGCAAAAGTTCAAATATTACCTGTTAGAAATGCAGAGATCAGCATATGAATATGATACTGACTGACCCGTATCAGGATGAAAATCTTCATGAACTACTGCTTCCATAACCTTGAACAGCTTTCTTATCATTTCATATATCTCTTCAGACTGAATGTGCGATCTATCTTCAGCATTAAACGAATGCACATTCTTATTTACTTCAATCCAACTCCAACCTGGAACTTTACTCAGTCCTCTACTTTTCATTACTCTTTGCAAAGTAGCACCATGATCCTTCATCCCTACCCCAGCATACATATGTGAAAGGATAACATACGCCGAATGGTGTTTTGGCTCTACCTTAAGCAAGTGCTCACCAACCTGACTTGCCAATTCAAAATTTCCATGAATTCTACATGCACCTAATAAAGTAAGCCAAACCATTGTGTCGGGTTCATATGGCATCGATTCAATAAGATTTATAGCTTCATCTAGCTTCCCGGCTCTACCATATATATCAACACCACATGCATAATGCTCCATTCTTAGAGGAACCCCATATTTGGGCTCCATTGAATTCAATAACTTACTTCCTTCTTCTACTAAACCAATATGACTACAAGCAGAGAGAAGAGCCACAAAAGTTATGTGGTCTGGTTTCACTTCTACTTCTTGCATTTTATCAAAGAGTTCTAGTGCAGTTTTGCCTTGCCCATGTGTGGCATACCCGAAAAGCATCGAGTTCCATGTTACTGAAGTGTTTTTATGTGAATCTTCAAATGACTTTCTAGCATCATTGATAATCCCGCATTTAGAGTACATGTATATCAGTGCACTTAACACAAACTCATTTGTATTATGACCATACTTGAATAACAAAGAATGGAGTCCTTGACCAAACTGAACTACTGCTATATCAGAGCAAGCTTGTAGAGTAGCAGAAAATGCATAATGATCAGCTCCTTGACAAACGGATTGCATATAAACAAAGAGTTTCAAGGCATAATCACTATACCAATTTTGTGAAAGTCCAGTCAAAATTGAATTCCATGAAACCTTGTCCTTCAACTTCATCAAATGAAAGCATTTCAATGCATCATCCAAAGAACAATTTTCATTGCATCTGATATACATCGCTATCAAAGCATTAGACACAGCCGTTGCTTGATCAAGACCGTTTTTGACTACTAAACCATGCAAAACTTTACCATGAAGGACATGACCATGGTCATAACAAGCACTTATCACGCTCGTCAACGTAAACATATCTTGACCATCTATGACCTTTGACATGTGAATGAAGAGTTCAATAGCTTTTTTTGTACATCCATGAAAGGCGTAAGCGGCAAGTATAGAGTTCCATGTCACCAAATCTCTAACACCGTGCATATCATCAAAAATCTTTGTGCATTCATCGATCATTCCACTTTGTGAATATGCAGTTATCATTGCATTGCATACAATTGTATTAACATCTTGACCATATATTACAATTTTAGCATGCAATTGCATCATCAACTTATTCCATATTGCCTCGTCGACTAAAGTTAGTATGCAAGCAAATGTAGCCTCATCTGGCTTCAATCCTCCCTTCTCCATCTGCTTGAAAATGGAAATGGCTCTTCCGACCTCCCCAATTTGACAAAAGCCAGCAATAACAGCATTATATGAAACAATATTACGATATGGCATCAGAGCAAACACTGAATAAGCTTCCATGATGCAGCCGCACTTTGCATACATATCAAGCAATGCACTGCCTACAAATATATTCTGATCGAGACCCGATTTCAAGATTATAGTATGTAATTGATTTCCGAAATCTACACAGCCAACATTTGCAACTGATTTCAGTAGGCTGCCAAATGTGTACTGATTGAAATTCAATCCTTTCTCCAGCATGGTTTTGAGCACATTCCAAGCTTCACTGTAATATCTGTTTATAACAAAACCAGCAATTAGGGAATTCCAAGAAGCAGTATCGTGATAAGACATTTCATCAAACACTTTCATGGCGTCGACAATACCATTTGAGCACCTTGCATATTCGATTATTATTTTATTCCAGCTAAAAACATCCAACTTAATGCTCTTTTTCAGCAAATTGGCATGCAATTTAGCAGCAGTATGTGCTGTGTGGAAAGTGATGCTTCCCATTGAGTTTGGTTTGAAAGTAGTTTTGGCACCATACTTCAGAAATCCATTCTACTTTTCATCAATCAGTTATTGATGCTTAAACTTACATCAATTTCGACGGTAAAGCCGGAAATTTAAACCAAAAAATATTTATTTTAGAGAGGTGTGGCTTCGATTTACTTTAGTAGCATCAAAATTCTTTATTCAAGATTGTAATTAATAAATAGTAAAAGAGCTAGGCTACCTTATTTTTACACACACGCATGTGTGTACACATGTATATGTATGTATATATGTGTGTATATATATGTATGTATGTATATGTGTGTTATATGCGTACAATAAAATAAATCTTTTTAATGTTGTAATAATTAAAAAATTTTAAATATTCCTTTTCTACCACCCTATTTGAAATACATATTGAAAAAGCAAAAAAAAAATGCCTTAACAAATCAAATCTTAAAGGTTCATGAATTTAAAGTCGTTATTTTTTTTTCCTTATAGTTAATCATATGCTCTTATACTTTTTGAACGTAAAGAGATTACGAAAGTATAAACTTCAAAAATGTTGTAATCATATGGTCTTATACTTTAGTACGGTGTTTTACCTTCGGGATACCCAAGCTTGTGTAGTTTTAAGGTTGTTATAAGAAAAGTCTTTATAAAGTTGAATACGTAAACTAAATTTATGTTTCTTGAAAATAAAAAATGCAATTTAAATTGTACTTTTCTGATAGAAAAAAAAAGTTGATTTGAAATTTTATATTCTCTTTGCAAAATTTCTATAAAATATGATAATAATGAAAAACCAAACTTATTTGATAAAAGAAGGATATTGTTATTGACACTCCACTTTTGGATATGAGTGACTAATTTTTATTTACAAAAGTTTTTTAGTATGAGGGTTACTAATCGAACTAGACCCCTCATAAAATTACAATCATATCGACCCAATTGCCATTTTTTTATTTATTCTAATTTTCCTTCAATTATCATTAACTGTTTTAAAATCATTAATCAAATAATGAAGAAATCAAAGTCATCTTCAAGTGGAAATGCAAACGACAAAGAGACAAGATTTTATTTTTTTTACTGAAGAAAGCATTCGACAAAGTATATTTGAACCCTGCCTTTTATCATAGTTTAAAAAACGCGTAATAAATTTAATTAAGAAATTATATTTTTATCACTTCTTAGCAAAGTTTGGGTCTGATTATGAAGATCGGGATGAATTTTTTTTTCTTGCAATTATTTTCTTTTTCAAAAATGCAAGGAGAAGGAGAGAGTAAGTGAAAGTGTATAGGATTTTGATGTTTTAACTAAGAACAAAAGAGGTAAAAATATATGTTTGCTTAATAAGATGTGTACCCCTCAAAACACTTCAATTTTTTAGAAAGTGCTCATTAAATTTGGCCTCTCATATTCAAATCTGAAGTGCTAATAATAATAATACTCTAAAATAATACTAAACAAATGATTATAACGACATACATGTTGCATATCTATCAGAAAAGTTTAACCAAGTCTGCATTTTCTATCTTAGAAAATATAGTGACGCGATTTACATATTTATTGGACCAACAAGTTTTTTTACAACTACACAGAAAATAGGAATTTGTAGTTTGAAGCCTTACTAATAAAAATTTGAGATGCAACCACGTGTATCGATCTATTTTCCTTCAAAATTTGTTATTACACATTAGAAAAGTGGTTATATTTAAGCAGAAAGTTAATACACATGGCAAATAACTGAAATTTATCTCTTTACGAACATTTTGATCAAAAAGTTGGTATCAAATATGCATCCTTACAAAAGAAATGTTAATTAACATAGGGAGAGTTACAGCGATGTCATAGTTATATTAATAATGCACATAATGGAATATATTTTCCTACACGAATTTCTCCATACATTATAGTTTCTACAAAAGTTATTTTCTATCTACTATCATTTCACTTATCCACTGCAAATTCATAGAATTATCAAACACTGAAAAATTCATTAAACAATTACCAAATGTGTCGATTTTGGAATTGAAGGATAAGACTCGATGAAAATAAATCATGGGTGTTGAAATTGGATTGGAAACTCGCCTTTGGTGTTTGGAGTTTGGGTTTTGATCAACGATGCCAATATTAGGGTCAAAGTTGTGTTGGTTTAACTAGTGAAAACAATCGCGGTACAAATAATTTTTCATTAGATATTTGTATTTTGTTAAAAAATACTCTTATATTTGTAGCACGTTTTGTATTCAAATAAGCATACTTTGGGAGGCAAAAGTTGTCCATGAGTTTTCACACGCGACCAATAGATGGTATTAGACTTTAAAATAATGATGGGATTGATACAAAGTTAATAGACGATTGACTACAAGATGATGCGAAGAATTATTAAAGAAAGAATCTAGGTAGGTACCGATCCGTGGCATGAATCGGTTCGCAAAATTCTTTAATTCTTAGTGAAATTTGGACCTAATGGGTCTTTAGAACATGGAACAATGATAAAGCATGAAGCAATAATGGATTGATAGATAAAACGAAGCAAAACAGAAAAATTACAAATCCATCAATTGGTATTAATCAATGGATCAATCATTACCGACTAATGGGTAGAGTTGAACCTTTCACTAATGTATCTCCTACATTTGTGGATTTGGAATGGAGATATTTTTGGATAAGATTTCAAGGAGAAGATTTAGACTTCAAAGCACTAATTCATCCCACTACGCCTATAGATATAAATGAACATCATGCAAGAAAGCGATCGAATTGTTCTTCACTAAGGGGAGGTTTTACCATTTTCTTGTATCAAATCCAACCTTAATTTCGAGATTTTGGTTGTAATAACCACTGGATATTAACGAAAAACAAAATGAATCCATATTATAGTGGATGTAGGAAAACACCGAACCACTATAAATCTTTATGTCATTTTGTACTAGTTTTCTTACATTTTCCTTTATATTTCTACGTGTTTTTATTGTTATATAGATCTAGATTTGAGATTTTGAAGTTAGATTCATAAATAATGTTGATTATAGGCTAAATCCATATTAAAACTATAATCAATTTTATATACCACATCGTTGATTCTACACAGCCTTTTAAGGGTGTTAGACCAATTTGTGGGGAAATAACACACTTTACCAATGCCTATAAATATCATTTGCATACGTTCATAAATCACAAAATATATACATATATATTTCATACCGTTAGTATTAATTAAACATACATAACTGCACCCACGTCCACATACACATACACACACATATTTATATAACTTATTAATAATATATATTCAATCCCCGAATGTCGATACTAATACATTCACGGTATTCACGTGTCAAACACCCATGTGCCGGAAAGACAGAACGTTAGGGTAAAAGAAAAAGAAATAAAATAAGAAAGAAGAACACAATTTCAAAACCTCGCATGTGGAACGATAATATATAATATCTCAAAAGATCTTTACCAAAAAGAAAACTTTTAAATGCATACAAAAATCAGAGTAAACTAACCTATCATCATCCTGGACATTATAACAGTCGTCCTCACAAACGCTAATAGATACAAAACAAGAAATGCAGTGGAAAATAAAATACGCGAATAGGTTTTGAAGGCATCCACCTCGTCTTCTGAAATTGCAAAGCATCCAACTAAATCTGGAAATATACTCGGGGCTAACCAGAGTGTTATAAGAAAATAACACCCGGATCAGTTTGGTAAACCATCTTAAGAAACTCAAATCATATGGATTTTTATATTTATAAAACCATTCAAAAATAAAGGTATCTCATAAGACTATGTCGAAAATAAACACGGACGAGTTTTTACCTTACGATAACCAAACCATTTCTATTAAAAAATCAGGTGATATTATAATAATGTCTAATGTGTGAAATATAAATAATTAAGCAGCTATGATGCATATGAGTGTACATCACAACAATAATAGTTATACAATCAAAACCACTAAGGCACGTTTGCTAATTGTGTAGAATTCCACGAAGGTACCCTTAGTATTTCGAGAACGGTCCTCTTGCAGAAGGATCAGAGATATCCTCCCAAAGTATCGTACATCCTTAGCTGATGTACATAGGAAATACATAGCTAGCTACAACATGAAGCTGAGTGCACCACTTACGCATGCATAACTATATATATCTCTAAGGTAGAGTTCGCTTGCACCCGTAAGTTAGCTAAACCCTTGGTCTATGTGTCGTATCTTTGGTATTAGTCATATCTACCTTTGAGGCTACGTTCAGTATTCTAGCACATGAATCACCACTCGAATAGATCTCAGAACCACACATGGATTCCCATATCTCAATTGATCTCGGAATTATACATGGATTCTCATATCTCAACAGGTCACCGAATCACACATGGATTTCAATATCTCAACAGATCTCGGAATCACATATGGATTCCCACATCTTGAATAGATTACGAACTTCTACATATATTCAAGCATTTTAAACAGATCTTGAATCTGCATATAGATTCTAGCATCCCGAACCAATTACAAATCTCTTCCAAAACATAGAACACGTATATGGTTTTGGAGTGGTTATAGTTTCGAGTCATCTAATATACGTACACTCCCCCGTTTACCGGATGCTCCAAAAACCAATCGATTGATTTTTGGTAAACTCAACTTTGGTTTTTATTGAAATAAAAAGACAATACATAAGAGTGGAGATCACCTCCAAATCGGACGTGGTCGGATTTCCTTATTATTTATCCTGAAAGAGCAAAACGAGTTTATACTTATAATATAACATCATCGAAGATAACTATATTGTATAATTCTCGTGTTTCTTCTAGATATTTTCAGAGATATGTTTTGGTCAATTTCAACAATAATGAGAATGATCGCATAAGGAAAACTAAGTCCCGTATACTTTCCATAAGCAAGTAATACACTAATCATGATAGACACACAAGCACGATCAAATCATATAAACTTCCTTCAACGGTATTCATATAAACGATCAAAGTAAAACCCTCTTTATCTAATAAAACTTCCTTCATTAAATAAAACTTTACTTATTAATTAAAACTCCACTATTCATTTCTACACATTTCAATACTCCCAAAGTATTCATATACTTTTCTCAACGGTATAAGTATATTCGTACATCAATAGTAAGTTTTACTTACTTTAAACACATTCAAAGAGTTTAAAAACAAATGTTACTCAAACATTGTTACTATGAACCCCTTCTCTCTTTTATACTATCTTTTTCCAATGATTCCATACTTGTGATTATCTTTATAATTTAATTATTAAAGATCTAAGTATTTCCCAAAATCATTTAACAATATTTACCACTTTAAATTATTATTCAAGGGTTTAAAAACAGATGTTACTATAATATTGTTTACAACAAACCCAAAACAATTCATTGAATCATTATCTTTAAAACTCTCTTTAAAGTTTTTTTTATATTGGTTTAAGACAATTGTTACTCAAACAATGTCACAACAAACGAAAACCATTTCTCTTATTATTACTTTAAAGTATTCCTCATTAAAGTCACAACTACAATCCCAATTATAATTACTTATCTCTATATTAATTTAACTAATTAATGTACTTTCAATTAACTTTACAAAACCACTTATTTAAAAATTTATTTAAAAACCATTAAAACATAGTTTTATAGTTTAAAACTCTTTACTTTAAAAATTTGGAATAATTATAAAAATATATTTAAACTTCAAACTTCCTTTTTAAAATACTTGAATAACTTTTCACGAAAACTCCTTTAAAAAGATTTAGAAAAATATCTAAAACAAAAGCCCTTTATACTTTACTAAACACTGAGATTTTCATCACAACTTAGTTTCAAAATTTCAATAACTTTCCAAAACCATTTTGTTAACCATAAAATCTACTTGAAAGCAGAGGTATAAAAGAAGGATAATAAGATTGATGTTTTAATGAAGAAACGGGCCAAGTCATCATAAAAGACATAAAAAGGATGTTTCGAAGGCATTGAACAAGTACCAAAAGAGATGAAGGCACCAACTACTCATACAATGCAAAGACCTCCGACCCAGAAAAAACATATGGGACCTTCCACCACGTCAACCTCCCCATCGATTTCAGAGCCTTCCATTGCAATCTTTAAAAAAGAATTGGATCGATTCAAGGAAAAGAAAGGATATATGCTATAGATGTGGTGGTCATAATCACTTTGCTTTTCAATGTTGCGAAACTATCATATGCTTCGCTTGCGGTAAACCTGGGCACAGGAAATATGCTTGTTCGTCTAAATCGATCGAATCTGTCTCCTCTGCAAATCTGGTTGAACATGGTTTCCAATTTGTATTAAAGTGTATGCTTTTGAAGGGGATCTTATTGGATCACTTATGGCAGAAACGAAATGAAGGTATTAAATATTTAGAGGATTTGTTGTTACATTTCAACTTTATCAATAAACTAAATATTGGTAAAGGGTATAGAGATAAATTTGGTGATCCAGAATTATATTTCGGCAAATCCGATCATCTTCATAAAGCTTCGAAAGAGGATAATCTCGCTAGTGTATCTGAAAACGGTCTTTCTGACTCTATCAAGAAGGAGAAATTAATAAGTTTCGACCATATTTTGATTGATCCTGATGTTGTTGCTATGAGTAATAATTATTCTGTCTCAAAATCTAGAATCAATTTTAATAATAATTTTACAAAGGTAAAGTCCAAAAAAGGCAGTACACATAATCGAAGATTGGTGAATTTCGAGATTCCTACTACTAACAGATTTGAATGTCTTGAACCGGAATCTACCACTGATTTTATTGAGAGAGAAGTGGATAAGGTTATGAATGCTCATTTGTCTGATAGCTTGATCGAAATTCAATCGAGTGCGAATGTTTGTAACAATGTTTTTGTTGATAATGAAGGTGGCAATTTAAAGGATTGTTTGGTTGTAAGTGAATTCCTGTTTGATCATGATTTGGATAATCTGAACAGCTTGAAAGATGTTAGTGAAGACCTAGATATTCGAATGGATGTAGATCAGTATCCTAAGTCCATTAAGGCTTTTGACAGTGATTTATGGGCAACAATGTCAGTTGTTGATCTGCCGCTTATATTCGATTTGAATGATCAGAGTACAGGTGATTATTGTAAAAGCGATGGAGTGTTGGTGGATGAACTGGTAGATTCTCTTGCTTATGATTATTATGCTTATTTAGGCGATGAACAGTTGCTTATGCGAGATGTCTTTCGTGACTGGTTCCTGTTTTATGAATAGCAGAAGGATGTTGACAACGCTGTTGAATTAGAGATTCGTGTTGCTGTGGATAATTCAAATTCGATCAATGCTTCTCTTGATGATATGCACACTGATATTGTTGTACATGGTGCACAGTTTTTGAATACTGTTGATATTGTGAATCCTCCATTTCCCTCTTTGATAGTTGACAATCTTTCTGGAGTGAGCTTTTATGATGGAAGTGTTGTTTCTAACACATTGAAAGGTGGAGATGCTTGTATTATTAATGATGATAATGAAGTAGTCACTGCTGCGAGATAGGGTAGAGATGATAACCGGGAAGATTTTTTCTCGGGTTTAGCAACATCTCTGGTATCAGTTGGTTTGGGTTATGAGTCAACAAACGTAGGGAATTCGTTGACTTTGGTGAATAATTATGGCACCAACGATCCAGTTTTTTTGCAATTGGTAGATAGGACTTCTGGCCCATTCGATAGCACAGAGTGGGGAGTTAGGTGGTAATTCAGCTTCTTATTATACTTCTTCGAAGAGAGGTAGGCGAAGGAAGTTTGTAGCTTCTAGCAGATCGGTTCGTAGGAGCGTTAGGATTCGTTGCAGTTGCTCTCAGTCTTTGGGTAAGTCTCCTGATTCGAGTACTATGAGCGATATATCAGATTCAGGCTCAGGTATGCATTTTGATTTGGGTAGTACTTACTCATCTTATGCTTTAGGTAATTTATCAGCTTCTGAGTTCAGCCATCTAGCCAGTGATACTGCTTTTATTTTCACTGATATAGAGGTAGATCATGAGTTTATTAGAAGCAAGGAATTTGATAGGGCTAGATCTTTGGGTTTATGAAGATCATTAGTTGGAATATTAGAGGTTTGAATGACTTAAATAAACATGATAAGATTAGAGCTTTTTTTAAAGACTATTCTATTGATATTGCACTTCTTCAAGAGACTAAAATTGAGTGTCCAGATAATTGTTTTTATAGAAGACTAGGTGGATATCATTTTAGAAAATGGGTTTCTCTACCTTCGGTGGGTGTATCTGGAGGTTTAATGATTGGTTGGCAGGATAATTATTTTAATCTACTCCAATGTATCACCAAACAACACTCGATTCACATTATTCTAATTAATCTTTCTGACAATTCACTTTTAAACATTTTGAATGTTTATGGGCCGAATTCTAAGTTAGGTCGTCGGATTCTTTGGGATGAATGTCTTGAGTTTAGATCTTTAGTGATGGGCTCTTGGATTTTGGGGGGTGATTTTAATGTTACTCGTTATATAGGTGAGCGAACTCCAAGGGAGGGAGATTTCTTTGCTATGGAGGAATTTGATCAATTTATTATTAATTCAAATTTGATTGAAATTCCTCTCTCTAATAGAGGTTTTACTTGGAGTAATTTTAGGGAGTCCCCTTCTTTGGCTCTTCTAGATAGGTTTTTCGTTAGTGACAAAATTGAGGACAAGTTCCCTATCTGTAGAGTGTTTGGGCTTCCCTACACTATTTCTGATCATTGTCCAAATATCCTCACTTGTGATCATCATAGGGTTTTTAGTAGATCTTTCAAATTTGAAAAAATGTGGTTATTAGAATCTAGTTTACCGAGGTTAATTATTAGTAAATGGACTTCTATGAGTTTGTATAATATAAGAAATGGTGAGAATTCAGGAAAAAACTTTATTTTTAAACTAAGGAAACTTAGGTTATTTCTAAAAAATTGGAGTAAGAATATTTTTGGTAATATTAAAATTAAAAAAGAAAATATTCTTAATGAGATGCTCAAACTAAATAAAATTGAAGAAAATAGACAATTAAATGTAGGTGAGCGGAATGTTCTTAATAATTTAAGTGAAGAACTTAACTCTATTCTAGAAAAGGAGGAAGTTATGTGGAAACAAAGATCCAGAATTCAGTGGATCAATGAAGGTGATTATAATTCTAAATTTTTTCATAATATGGCTAATGAAAGAAAACGTTGTAATACGATTAATTCCATTCTAATTAATAATGTAGAAATAGTTGACTAAAGAGGTCTCAATAAGGCTTTCACAGACTATTATAGAGATATTTTTGGTAACAAAAACAATCATAGAATTAATGTTAATTGGAATGATCTTTATCCAAATAATTCCAATATTAATCTCTCAGACTTAGATGTTCCTTTTACTGAAGAGGAAATCCAAAAAGTCATCAATGATTTGCCAGGTGATAAATCCCCGGGGCCGGATGGATTTCCAATTTTCTTTTATACAACTTTTTGGGATGTTTTAAAATTAGATTTAATTAACATGTTTAATGACTTTTATAATGGCAATTTACAATTGGGTAGATTTAATTTTGTAAATGTTATTTTATTGCACAAGAAAGTAGGTGCTAATAACCTAAAAGATTTTATGCCTATTTCTTTAATCAACTGTTCAGTTAAAAATTTCTCAAAAGTCTTAGCTAATAGACTTAGTTCTAAAATGAATGATCTAATAGATTGTTCACAATCTACTTTCATTAAAGGGAGAAATATCACCGATGGTGTGGCAGTCGTTCAAGAATACATTAATCACTGATGTAAGAACAATATTACCTGTGCCATTTTAAAATTAGACTTTGCAAAAGCTTTTGATTCGGTAGATTGGGATTTTCTAGTTGATATTTTTCATGCTAGAGGTTTTAGTCCTAGATGGACTAGCTGGATCATGAATTTGCTTAAAACTGGCAACTCTAGTATTATGGTTAAATGGTATTTTGGGAAATAAAATCCAATCTAAGAGAGGACTAAGGCAAGGGGATCCTTTATCGCCTCTTTTGTTTAACTTAGTCGCAGACGTTTTTGCTAAGATAATTAAAAAAGCGGTTGATAATGGATCTTTGGGTTATATAGGTAATGATATATCGCGTAATGGTATATCAGTCCTTCAATTTGCAGATGATACTTTGCTTTTTTCTTCTCATCTTCCTCGACACATTATCACTCTTAAGTTTATTTTATATAGTTTTGAACTTCTATCAGGTTTAAAAATAAATTTTGATAAAAGTTCGGTCTTAATTTTAAATGATTTTGATAAAGTTGAAACTTTAGTTGCCAAAATGCTAAATTGTAAAAATATGAGTTTTCCTTTTGACTATCTTGGTTTTGTGATTAGGCCTACTAAGTTAAAACACGATGATTGGTTTATAATTATAGATAAAATTAAACATAGGATTTCTAATTAGAATGTTAGACTTTTATCTAGGTCGGGTAAACTTGTTTTGATTAATTCTGTTTTATCAGCTCTTCCGATCTATTGGATGTCAATACATTTTTTCCCTGATTGGGTGATTGATAAAATAGATAAAATTCGAAGAGATTTTTTATGGAATGGTGATCACTCTAATAGCTGCATTAAAAGTTTAGTAAATTGGGATACTGTTTGTAAATCCAAAAAGGATGGAGGTTTAGGAGTAATTAATTTGCGTAATATGAATTTATCCCTTCTAGGTAAATGGTTATGGAAGTTTAAAGACATTAATGATAATGCCACTTAGAAAGAAATTATTTCTAAATATTATTATAATGGTAGTAATAATCTTTATCAAATTAGCCCATCGGTTTCTTGTAAACTATCTTATTTTTGGAAATCCATTTTAAAATGTAATGAGATTTTTAATTTAGGCATTAATATTATAGTTCACTCTGGTAATAATACCTCCTTTTGGCACGATAGTTGGATCTTCGCCATTCCTCTTAAGATTGAGTTTTGAGAGTTGTATGATATTTGTAACTTTAAATATGCATTTATTTCAGAAGTTTTTTCTTCTAAAAATGAACCTCCTTGGATTTTTAGTTTTAGCAGAATTCTAGAAGGTTCTACCCTTAGGCAGTTTAATTTGCTCATCGCTAGATTAAATCTCTATAATATTGATAATGATAATGATGTTATTAGTTGGGAGTGGGATAAAAGTAAGAAATTTTCTTCAAATTCTTTCTATAGATTTATTAATTTTTCGGGTGTAGCTTATAATTATTTTAAATTTATTCGAAAATCAAATGCTCCTTCTAAATCTAAAATCCATATGTGGCTAATTATGAATGGAAAATTAAATACTATAGAATATTTAAAAAGAAAAAATATTCATATTGACAATAATTATTATTTTTGTAATAGACATTTGGTGGATATTAAGCATATTTACTATGACTGTATGGATACTCACTTTATCCTTATGAACACCCTTAATATATTTTTTGACTTTAATATTAAATATAGAATTTCTGATTGTTTTTTCTATTGGAACACTTTTATATTTAAGTTTAATAAGGATAATCGATACTTGCTTGATACTTTATTCACTATATCCTGTTGGTACATTTGGTTTGAAATAAATCAACGTATTTTTAATAATAATAAAAACCATTTCAATAAATTGATTTTTTTAATTTTGTTTTTTTGCTTTAATTGGATCTCTAATCCTAAATATAAATTAGCCAAAAACTATCTTTTTAAGGAATGTCTTAACAAAGTTATTAATAATATCAATATTTTTAAACAACACAATAATATTTTTGACTCTAACAATAATAGTATTAGTTTCTTTTCAAATTTAAATGACGATCCCTCGGTGCTTCATAATTTGCTTTTAATTGATGGTCCACAAAGATAATTATAGAATTGTCTTTGTTTTTGAATTAGTTATCTTTTATTTTTGTTTTCATTTTGTTTATTTTCTTCAGTCTGGACCATATTTCCCTTTCACTTTAAATCTGTTAGTTTTTGTTCTAGATTATTTTGCTTTATTATATCTTATTATGTTTTATTCACACATATATGTATATAAATTCTTCTTATATACATATATGTGTTTTACTCTAATTTTTTCCTAGTTTTGTCTCAGGTTTGGGTTAGATAGGATGTTTGTGTCTATATTCAGGTGTGCAGGATAGCTTTTTCCAGAATTGCTGATTGAGGATGGAGATACTTCCAGCTTTATCAGAGTTCTCATAGTGGATTTTTTCTTACTGGATCATCAGTTGAGGCAGCTTCATAGTTTTTTCTTTTGATTGAGCTGGCTTTCAGTACCTTTGACCTCTCAAAGTGGCTTCTAATGCTATTCAGCATTTCTAGTTACCTCCAACACCTTACTATCGGGCGGTGGCCATGCCAGAGCTTGATTTTGGGGTGTAATGGGTGGTGGCATTGCCGGAGCTCATTTTAGGGGTACCTGTCAGGCATGTTTCTTTTATTTTGTTTTTGTCACCTGCCAAGCATGTTGGCAGCACCTTGTTATGTTTTATATATATAGCATCATGTGTGCTCTCCTCTTTTACTAGAGGATCACACATTTTTCTCAAAAAAATGTTTCGCCCTAAAGTGACCTTTTCGAAAGCATAGCAAGCCTTTCAAACCAGTTAAGACACATCCAGGATACCTCTCGACAGCGTCAAAAGGTGCCATGGAAAAGCAACACATAGAAGTTAGCAAAAGCAAAGGAATGAAAGAAAACCTTTCGACAACATCGAGAGGAAGTACAACATTCGTCAACATTGAAGGAAAATGCAGCTCTCGACAACATTCAAGTGAAGTGCAAACCTTCCGACAAGGTTGAAGGGTTCATAACAAGTGAATACAAACCTTTCGACAAAGTCAAAAGGTTCTTGAAGATATAAGAAAGGAAAATCTTTCTACAAAGTCGAAAGGTTCATGAAGTCATAAGAAAGGAAAACCTTTTGATAATATCGAAAGGTTTACAATGTTATATGAAGGGCAAACCTTTCGACAAGATCGAAAGGCTCATAATAGCATATAAAAGAAGACCTTTCGACCCGGTTGAAGGCAGGGAAGAGAAGGGATATACAAAGAAGCACAAGAGAACACCTTTCGACGATGTCGAAAGGTTCATAACCCTTCGATTAAGTAGAAAGGTTTAAGGCGGCAGATAAAAGGGATCTTTCGACTCAGTTGGAAGGTAAGGCACGACAGAATGCCAACCTACATCTATAAATAAGACCCAAGTGGTCAATTTTTGAAGACCGGATTTTGGATACCGAACACATTTTCTTTTCTCTACTTTCATAGCGATAATTGTACTTAGAATAAACCCTAAATTGAATTAGGGAGAAAGCTCAATTTCCTGTAACTCATTTTAGATATGAATAAAAGGGAGATGGCTTGTTCATGGTGGATATTGGCAATGAGGAAGATCATTAGGATCATTAGCTAGACTAATGATCAACTGCACATGATTTCAACCTTTCTCATAATCTCTTTTGATATATGCTATATATAAGATCGACTTAGACATTCCCCATCGAAACACGTCATCATCAAAGCCTATACATAACATGGAAAGCAAGAGCGATGACGATGTGTCGGGTATGTTGAAATCTTGGGTTATGGGAATGACTAAAGTTGTCTTATATAAGGGAAATAAAATGGGTTGTGGACCATTAAATAAGGATTGGTTCAGGAGGTAAAACACCTTTCGACCTAGTCGAAAGGTGTATTTTCCCAAAGGAGTCCTGGTTTATCTATATAACAACCATTCATGGCTGAATTCTTTTGAAGGGAATCCACTCCTTTTGGCATCAGTAATCTTTTCGAAGGAATTCCACAAAAGGAACGTCAGCCTAGGGGGTTGAAAATAATAGAGACGTTCAAATGAATAAGCATCCCCTTTCGACAAGGTCGAAAGGTCTTGAATATCACCTTTCGACATGATTAAAAAGGGTCAAAGTCATCGATGGTTAACTGCTTCCAACTCCTAAGCCAGTTAAGGCTGGATAAAGTGATAACTTCGAGGGCTAAATGATTGTGAATAACTCTGACCTAGTCGAAAGATTGGAGTGGCCTTACTTCCCCTTTCGACATGGTCAAAGGTTGGGTAATTTATTTTAATCCCAACCTAGTCGAAAGGTTTGAGTTGCTATGACGTACCTTTCGACAAAGACGAAAGGTTTAGCAAACATTGCTACTCCGGCCTGGTTGTAAGATTGAAGCGACTACATCATACCTTTCGACAAGGTCGAATGGTTTGGGTATTCACCATTCTTTTCAACCAGGTCAATTCGGTTGAAAGCCGGATTTATCTCCTCAAATCCATTCAATTAAGTTGTTCTATTTGAAACATATGTTCTTAAAGGTGAGAATCATCTCAACTACATTGTCATATTCAAATAGAATTATCTTATGATAAGCATTGGGGATGTTGACAAGATTTCTTGTTAACATTTTTGGCGCTAGAAGGAGGACTTGAACCTCCACCCGTGTCACTTTATAGAAACTAATTATGATTCATTTCTCTTGCATAGGAGAAATGAGATCAAAGCGTTTGAGTGCACTAGAAGAGGGAGCAATACACACTACTGCCTTGGAGGAAAATATAGCTCCAACTTTGAACCTGGATGAAGTCATACCAAGGAAAACTTTGTCACAAGCAAAGCAGGATGAAAACGGGGAAAAAAAGAAGCGCTTAGAACAACAATTACAAGAAATGCAGGAATTGTTGAAGATGGCATTGTCTCAAAAATCCTTAGAAACTCTGAGACAAACTCAAGGAGAAGAAGTAGTATCTCCTAGGAGAAATCTGAAGGCTAACTCCAAGGAATGCAAAGAAAGGGTGAAGTTGACTTCCTCAAAGAAGAAATAAATTCCTCAAGCAAGGGCTGATCACCAAGGGAGGGTTCTCGATAAGTCATTAGAGCAGTGTGGTAGCTCAACATCTCAAGAGTATTGCCCAAATCGAAAAAACTACGGCAATGTCGAAAATTTTCTTAAAGATGCTGCCGAGAAAGCCATCAAGGACGCCATGAATTTTAAAGGGAAAAGAACCATGGACGAGAATGTTAATGATAATGAAAGGGTACTGCCTTTCACTGGTGAGATCATGGCAATAGTAATACCTCCATATGTCAAGATCTCGTCTATGAAATATCACGGGAATACAGATCCTGATGATCACTTTATGGCTTTCGATAGCCAGATGGATCTTTGCAACGCTTCTAGGGCAGTCAGATGTCGTTTGTTCCCCGTTACTCTCCAAGGGGCAGTAGCCAAGTGGTATAGACAGTACCGAGAGAAAACTATCTACTCTTGGAAGCAGTTTTCATATGAATTCTCAGCACAATTCTACATTTGCAAGGATCCAACAATTGATTATACGATCCTGGCAAACATAAAGAAAAGGCAAGGTGAATCCTTATTGGATTATTTGAGAAGGTTTAATACATAAGCTTTAAAGGCTAAAGACATGAATGATCGAGACAAGCTCTTAGCCGTCCACTCTAGTTTGATCGAGAACACTCCTTTCTGGGAAGCAACTCTTCGTCAATGGCTGCAAAGATCTATAAGATTTCCACTTCCAGGCTGATAAGTTCATCTCGATGGATGAGCTTTACTATGCCAAGAAAGAAAATTCCCAGAAAAGAGGGGGGAAGATTTGGCTTATACCATTGCTATAAAAGGGTCAGATAGGAAGAGCCAGTTGCTAATACAGTCGCTTTTAACAGGCCATTGTCTTACATATATGCTACGGCTAAGGAAAGAGTCAACTTTCCAACTTCCTACAAGGCTAAGAATAATCCAAAGCAGAAGAAGGGTGGAGACTATTGTGCTTATCATAAAGCTAACGGTCATAAAACAGATGAATGCAAAGTTCTAGTCGGCATAATTCAAAAGCGGATCCGAGAGGGTCATCTCAAAGAATTTATCCAAGATCAACACAAGGCCCAACGAACTGAAAATTCTCCCCAGAAGCGCCCATGCAGCGCTATAAATATAATGGAAGATGAAGACCCCCTCAGCTTAAGCCCACCAATTAATAGGATAGATGTGATCCACGGCGGGCCACATCCGACAGGAAATGGTAAAAGGGCTCAAAGCAGATATATAAAGGAAGCCAAGGAGGGAATTTATTCTATTCAAGAGGAACCCCTAGCAAAGAACCCATGTCTTAATATCCAAATGCCTAATCTAGTAGTTACCCCGCAAGAGCTGTGCAAAGGAGTCTATCATTCTCATAACGACCCCCTTATGATTACCGCACAAATTGGGCTGTCTATTGTCTCCAAAATGCTGGTCGACACAGGAAGCGCATTTTGTGTCATCTTCAAACATGCTTTTGACCAGATGAATATTCGAGAGCACAAATTAGAACCGAGCATCGAGCTGATATTTGGCTTCAATAACAAGGGGTCAAGCCCAGTGGAGCAAATAAAGCTGCTAGTAAAAATGGGAGGGCCTCCAACCTGCCGAACGTTTGAAACTATCTTTGTGATCATTGACCAACCTTCCTACTGTAAGGATTTCTTTGGCAGACCAGCCCTGGATGAGATTGATGCTTTTGTCTCGCCAAAATACCTCATGGTAAAAAATTTGACAAACGAGGCTAGGGAAATGTGCAGGGAGAACAATTCAGCTCCCGTGAAATGTACTTTGCCACGATTGATCAATACAAAAGGGAGTATTCTACTTACTTTGATTCTTGTACTGTTTTACAGCCTTTGGATGATGGATTTTCACATCCAACATTCGAAGCCAAGATTAATGATAAGAAATCTAACAAGCGTATGTATCAAAGGTACATTTCTATAGGAAGCAAGAGGAAGAGGATTGACACCAACTCAGCAAAGAGGGTCCAATAATGTTGGAGTTTGACTACCGAGGTGCGACAGAAAGAATAAGACCCATAGAGGGCCTTAAGGAAGCCCACATAGATTCAGAAGATGCTTCTAAAGTGGTCAAAGTGAGAGAAGATCTTGATAGTGAATTAAAGAAGGATTTGATCCAATTTCTCAAGGTCAACAAGGATGTGTTTGCTTGGTCACATTCCAATATGGTGGGAATTGATCCATCTGTCATGTGTAATGCCTTAACATCAACCCAGGAGAAACCCCCATAAGGGAGAGAAAGAGAAGGTTGGATAAAGTTTGAACAGATTCTCTAACAAAGGAAGTTGATAGGCTCCTTGAAAACGGATTAATCCGGGAGATATATTACCCCAAATGGTTAGCCAACCCAGTTCTAGTGAAAAAGTCAAATGGGAAATTGAGAACATGTGTCGATTACACGGACCTAAACAAAGCATGCTCGAAGTATTGTTTCCCATTGCCACGAATAGATTAGTTAGTGGATGCAACAAGTGGGCACAAGTTGTTATCTCTTATGGATGCTTATTCAAGGTACAACCAAATACCGATGCACAAGATGGATGAGGATCATACCATCTTCATAACAGAATGGGAAATTTATTATTACAAGGCCATGTCATTTGGTCTAAAGAATGTAGGGGCCACTTATATGAGATTGGTTAATCGAATTTTCAAGGAACATATTGGTAGAAACATGGAGGTTTATGTTAATGATATGTTGGTAAAATCTAGCGAACCTGAGAACCATTTTAAGGATTTGGAAGAAATGTTTAAGATATTGCGGAAGTATCAAATGAAGTTGAACTCGCAAAAGTACTCTTTTGGGGTCCATTCTGGAAAGTTCTTAGGTTATCCGGTAAGTGCTCAAGGAATAGAGGCAAGTCCTGATCAAATTCAAGCTACAAGGGATATGGCTGAACCAAAGACTAACAAGGAGGTGATGAGCTTAAATGGAAGGGTAGCTGCCCTAAGCAGGTTTATATCAAAATCTACTGGTAAATGCATACCTTTCTTCGATGTAATTAAAAAGAATAAGAACTTCGAATGGGTAGAGGATTGCAGAAAAGCTTTTTTGGAATTAAAAAGCCATTTGGAGAAACCACCGATAGTCTCAAGACTCGAGAGTGGGGAAACTTTGTATCCATATATGGTAGTATCAGAGCATGCAGTCAGCTCAGTACTCATTTGAAATGACAATGGAGCACAACTGCCGGTATATATGTAAGCAAGAGATTGAAGGATGAGGAGGTTCGATATTGGGTTATAGAGAAATTAGCTTATTGTTTGATTCTTAAAGCTCGAAAGCTCATAACATACTTCCAGGCACATTCAATCAGGGTAATGACCAATTTTCCTATTAAGCAAGTTTTTAGTAAGCTGAGATGTCAGGGAGGTTAGTGAAATGGAGGATTGAGCTCAGCCAATATGAGATAGAATTTCAAACACGGGCTGCAATTATAGGACAAGCACCGACATACTTTGTTAATGAATGCACCAGCTTTATAAAGGAATAGTCGGGCAAAGAGAAAGATCAGAAACCCATGTGGCAACTATTTGTGGATGGGGCATTAAATGAACACGGTGCTGGCACAGGTTATATAATCATAACCCCGGATGGACATCGTTTACACTATGCCATGAAATTGGGATTGCTTGCAACCAATAATGTGGTAGAATATGAGTGGATGGTAGCAGGGTTAACTTTGGCATTAGAATTGAAATCCCATGAATATGGATTTTCAATGACACACAACTAATGGTCAATCAAGTGAAGCAGATATACCAAACAAAGGACCCCAAGCTATCTTTATATGTGAAGAAGTTACTGCAAATGCTTGCCTTGTTTGAGGATTTTTCGGTAAATCAAGTTCCAAGGGCAAAAAATGCACAGGAAGGACACTTTGGCAAAATTGGCCAGCTAAAGGGGAGCATCAGAGACACGAATTGTCCCCGTTGGATATCAAGAAAAGCCAAGCGTTGAAAAGGAGACATCCGAGCAAGGGAAAGAGTTGCTTGTTATGACAAGATCTCAGGCCAAGTCTAAGAGGGGAGAGAAAACAAAAAGTGATCAAGAGTTAACAAAAGAAAGGATGAGCCAACCCAAGCAAAATAGCACATATGATGATACGTGGATGTCACCTATTGTTGAGTATTTAGTTAAAGGGACACTACCATCCGATAAAGGAGAAGTAAGGAAAATTAAGAGGCAAGCTCCGACCTTTGTTGTGATGGACAAAATACTCTATAAGAAGGGATATGCCCTACCCTACCTTAGGTGTGCGAGTATAAATTATGGGATGAGACTAATAGCTGAAGCACACAAAGAGTTTTGTGATGATCATTCAAACAGGACAAAGCTTGCAAAGAAAATAAGGAGGCAGGGGTATTATTGGCCTCATATGGTAAGCCAAGCCTTAGATTATGTGAAAAGACGCAAGAAATGCCAAAAATATTCAAAGATACCCAGGTTACCCCTAAGTCAATTAACTCCAATCACAAGTCCATGGCCCTTTGATGTATGGGAGATAGATTTGATCGCCCATTGCCAATTTCAATGGAAGGAGTGAAATATGCCATAGTGGCTATCGACTATTTTACCAAATGGGTTGAAGCCGAACCACTTCCGAAAATCACTTATGGGAAAGTATTGAGATTTTTTGTAAAGAACATCATAACCAGATTTGAAATTCCCCAAAAATAATCTCAGACAGTGGAACACAGTTTGAGAGTGAAGAATTCTCCCGATTCTACCACAAAAATGGGAATGTTAAGAGCTTTTCGTCTATTGCACATCCAAAAGCTAATGGAGCAGTTGAGGCTGCAAACAAAACCATAAAAACTATTCGAAAAAAGCGACTGAATAAACCAAAGGGAAATTGGGCAGAAGAACTTCCATTAGTGCTATGGGCCTACCGAACATCTGCAAAAAGGCAATGGGACATACCCTGTATTCTTTAACATACGGATGTGAGGCAATGTTGCCAGTCAAAATTGAAATACCCTTGCACCGAAGGATTGCCTACGCATTTGATAAGAATCAAGAATTGAAAAGAGAATCACTTGACTTAATACATCAGCTAAGAGATGAAGCAGCAGTAAGAACCACTGAATACCAAAGAAGGATCATGAAATATTACAACTCAAAAGTAAGAGCTCGATCATTTCAAGAAGGGGATTTGGTACTCCGTAGAGTAATGGCCAATACTAAAAATTCTATAGATGGACCCTAGGACCAAACTAGGAGGGACCATTAATCATATGCAAAGTAATTCCCCAGAGGCTTAGAAAACATATTGCCCGGATGGCAGTATGGTGCCTAGAACATGGAATGCAGAGCATTTCAGGCCTTATTTTCCAAAGATGGATCAATAAAGGACTTATTTTATAAAGAGAAAATCTACATGGTTGGGAGTGAAGTGCTCCATACATTTGGATACTACCTAAGATAATATTCTACCTAAGATGGTAGAAAAGCCTCTATCCGTGCCGAGATGGCCATAGCAGAGCGCCTCCTGGAGGGAGGATGGAGTAAGCCTTTAGCCGCGCCATGAGATGGACAGGTTAAAGCACTGAACAAGCCCTTATCCACGTCATGCTATGGCCAGGGTAAGGCACCTCCTAGAGGGAAGATGGAGTAAGTCTTTAGCCGTGTCATAAGATGGCCAGGTTAAAGCACCGAACAAGCCCCCGTCCGCGCCACAAAAGGGTCAGGGTAGGGCGCCTCTTGGAGGGAGGTCAAGTAAGTCCTTGGTTCCAGCCTCTAAGACTGGCTAACCAAGATCAGCAGACAACAATGGACTAAGACGTCCAGACCCAAGAAGAGGTCCGCTAAACTATGGACTAAGATGTCCAGGCCTAAGAAGAGGCCCATCCAACAACGTACTAAGACATCCAGGCCCAAGAAGAGGCCCGTTAAACTATGTACTAAGACGTCCAGGCCCAAGAAGAGGCCCAGCCAACAATTGACTAAGACGTGCAAGCCCAAGAAGAGGCCCGTTAAACTATGTACTAAGACGTCCAGGCCCAAGAAGAGGCCCATCTAACAATGGCTAAGACGTCCAAGCCAAAGAAGAGGCTCGTCAAATCATGAACTAAGATGTTCAAGCTCAAGAAAAAGCATATTTTATCATGGACTAAGACGTCCTATCTCAAGAGGCAGCCAATCAAATTATCTCTATATATAAATTCGAATTCTGGAGGGTTCTTACATGTCAAAGAAGACAAAAGTAGAGGAGAAAAATAGGACTCTGTTTACTATTACCCGAATCTTGGTTTCAGGATTCTCATTTCTAAACATCAGCTATTAATACCCGAATCCGGGTTTCAGGACTTTCATATAAGAACTTCATCATCTATTACTTGAATCTGGTTTTCAGGTACTTATCAACTACAAACTTATCATACCCAAATCTAGGTTACGGGTCTTCTATATTTGAATCTCATCAATTAATACCTGAATCTGGGTTTCGGGACAAACATTTCATGACTTCATTTACTAATACCAGAATCTGGGTTTCCGGACAAACATTTCATGACTTCATTTACTAATACCCGAATCTGAGTTTCGAGAGACAATCGCTACCTTTATTATACCCGAATCTGGGTATGAGAACATTATCGATCAATACAATTCTTTATATTCGAACCTGGTTTTCGGGATTATTATCAGATTTTTCCTGAATACCCTAATCCAAGTCCATGGCATCTATTATGAAGAACATTTCTGTGAATTTCTGGTTATTCAAAAATATGCCCCAATACGGGCAAGGGATTTCTACTATAGCAACTGTCTGCTTACACAAATATGTGCCCTAATCTCGGCCAAAGATCCTTTCTGCAAAGCGGATAGACTCAAATATGTCCTGTTCTGGACTCAAAGAATAATATGAGAATCATACTACAAATTCCCGTTTAGTTGGCAATAAAAACCTGAATCTTAGATCATAAATGCCATATATAAAACTATTTTCGGGGACATTAACATATGGATTCTAGATATCACATTATCAATCTCTAAACTTCACAAGTTAATACCCTAATCAGAGTTAGATTTCAGGGATCATATAATGAAAATGAGTCCATTGCTGGCAACCGGAAATTTCAAACTGGTCTTCTTAATGCCAAAATTAGTAGTTGGCGTTTAAATAATGCCTACCAAACGAAAAAGGGCATTAACATGTTGATATACTACTAAACATAAATGTAAGTATGATAATTACAATAGTGTTTTTAACTACGGATTTTGCAGGAAAGGTAAAACTATGAAGAGCAAGGAAACCACGAAATCTTTGTCCTAAAGAACAAAAGCTTCTTCCATACTAGGAGGGGGACTAAACGTTAAACATAAAATCTACTTGAAAGCAAAGGTATAAAAGAAGGATAATAAGATTGAAGTTTTGATGAAGAAACGGGCCAAGTCATCATGAAAGACATAAAAAGGATGTTTTGAAGGCATTGAACAAGTATCAAAGGAGACGAGGGCACCAACTACTCATACAATGCAAAGGCCTTCGACCTAGAAGAAAACAGATGAAACCTTCCACCACTACCAACCTTTCGACACAGTCGAACAAGCAATAATGACTTCAGAACCTCTTTGGAAAGGGATCAATAGTGTTCCCTAAACTACACATAAAACATTTCAAAGTCAATGGTTTCGCCCCAAAGTGGCCTTTTCGAAAGCATAACAAGCCTTTCAAAACGGTTAAGACACATCTAGGATACCTTTCGACAGCGTCGAAAGGTGCCATGGAAAAAGCAATGCATAGAAGTCGGCAAAAGCAAAGGAATGAAAGAAAACCTTTCGACAATGTCAAGAGGAAGTACAACAATCATCAACATTGAAGGGAAATGCAGCTCTCAACAACATTCAAGTGAAGTGCAAACCTTCCAACAAGGTCGAAGGGTTCAAAACAACAAGTGAAGACAAACCTTTCAATAATGTCGAAAAGTTCATGAAGATTTAAGAAAGGCAAACCTTTCGACAAAGTTGAATAGTTCGTGAAGGCATAAGAATGTCAAACCTTTCGACAATGTCAAAAGGTTGATAATGGCATATGAAGGGCAAACCTTTCGACAAGATCGAAAGGCTTATAACAGCATATAAAAGAAGACCTTTCGACCCGGTCGAAGGCAGGGAAGAGAAGGGATAAACAAAGAAGCACAAGAGAACACCTTTCGACGACATCGAAAGGTTCATAACCCTTCATTAAGTCGAAAGGTTTAAGGTGGCATATAAAGGGGACCTTTCGACACGGTCAAATGGAAGGTGCGACAGGGAGCCGACCTGCATCTATAAATAAGACCCAAGGGGTCCAATTTTGGGGGCTAAATTCTGGATACTGACTTCATTTTCTTTTCTCTACTTCAATAGCAATAATTATACTTAGAAGAAACCCTAAATTTAATTAGGGAGAAAGCTTAATTTCTTGTTACTCGTTTTGGATACGAATAAAAGGGAGATGGCTTGTTCATGATCAATATTGGCAATGAGGAAGATCATTAGGATCATTAGCTAGACTAATGATCAATTGCATATGATTTCAACCCTTTTCTCATAATTTATTTTGATTTATGCTATATATAAGACTGACTTAGACATTCCCCATCGAAACACATCATCATCAAAGCCTATACATAACATGGAAAGCAAGAGTGATGATGGCGTGTCGGATATGTTGAATGCATGGGTTATGGGAATGACTAAATTGGTCTTATATAAGGGAAATAAAATGGGTTGTAGACCATCAAACAGGGACTACTTCGGGAGGTAAAACACCTTTTGACCTAGTCAAAAGGTGCATTTTCCCAAAGGAGTCCTAGTTTATCTATCTAACAACCATTCATGGCGGAATTCTTTCAAAGGGAATCCACTCTTTTAGGCATCAGTAATCCTTTCAAAGGAATTCCATGAAAGGAACGTCAGCCTAAGGGGTTGAAAAAAATAGAGACGTTCATATGAATAAGCATCCCTTTTCGACAATGTCGAAAGGTCTTGAATATCACCTTTCGACATGATTAAAAGAGGGTGAAAGTCATCGATGGTTAACTGGTTCTAACTCCTAAGCCAGATAAGGCTGGATAAAGTGATAATTTTGAGAGCTAAATTATTGTGAATAACTCCGACCTAGTCGAATGGTTGGAGTGGCCTTACTTCCACTTTCAACAAGGTCGAATGGTTGGGTAATTTATTTTAATCCCAACCTAGTCGGAAGATTGGAGTGGCTATGACGTACCTTTCGATAAAGACGAAAGGTTTAGCAATACATTGCTACTCCAGCCTGGTTGTATAATTGAAGTGACTACATCGTACCTTTTAACAAGGTCGAAAGTTTTGGCTATTCACTATTCTTTTCAACCAGATCAATTCGGTTGAAAGCCGGAGTTATCACCTTAAATCCATTCGATTAAGTTATTTATTTGAAAGATATGCTCTCAAAGGTGAGAATCATCCCAACTACATGGTCATATTCAAATAGAATTATCTTATGATAAGCATTGGGGATGTTGACAAGATTTCTTGTTAACGCATTTCCTTTCACTATAAAAAAACTTGTTTTTAGTTGCAATTTCCAGTAGTGTTTAAGTACCATGTGCAACCATTGTTCATTTATAAAAATGAAAAGTAAATAAAGAAACATTGTTGCTTTACCCCGCCAACTATTGCTAAATTTGGTTGATTTTTTCATTTGGCCTCTCAAGTTTCTCTTTGTGTCTTTTCCTCCTACGCAGTATAAAATCCCTGAAAAAATCACCTCGTTGTCATTTCTCTTTAGCTCATGCTGTTCCACTTCAACTTTGCCTTAAAACTCTTATGCCTCAAGCAACTATTCCCGTCTCCAATAACCGCTTCTCATCTCTAGCTCAAATAAAGGTAATATAAAAATAAACTTTATTTTGAGTTTCTGTAATGGCATTTAAGGGTTGTTTCTTTAATTCATTACATGAACTGAATTCAGTTTATTAAAATCAGAATTAAAAGTTTGGTACTTTTCTTTTGTCGAGATTTGAAATTAGAAGTAGTCTTTCAAAGATATTTGAGCTTTCTTTGTTACATGAGTATTTGCAAGAATATGTTTGGGGTTTGTTTACTTAAGTAAATCTTTTTTTAGTTGAAGAAGCGGTGGATTTTAGATTTCAATATTGGCTGCATATAAGAGTAATTAAGTACATATTCACAGTTAGATTTCAGTTTGAAGCTTCAGCCTTTTCATTTGTTGATGATGTTACGCTTGGAAGTACTCATAGAAAAATTGATTCAATAACCGTAGAATCTCCAGTTTCAGAGAAAGGGTGGTCTATTGAAAATGATGATTTGGATATAATGAGGTAAACCCAAAATTTCAATATAATGGAGTTAATACCTAGAAAACTATTGATTGTTGTAACACCGACATACGAGAGACCCTTTCAAGCATATTATCTAAATCAATTGGCTCAAACTCTAAGTGTTCTACCACCTCCTCTTCTTTTTGGATAGTAGTGGAGATGTCTTCATAATCAACTGAATAAACAAAAATATTGGGAAATATAGGTGTTGTGTATAGAAATCTTGTATGCAAAGATAACACTACTAGCATGCGAAATAGAGAAGTTTACTAAAGAAATTTTCACTTTCACATATTGAGAAACACAAGCTTGTTGTATAGTGCATTTCACAAATGACGACAGGGTATATTCGGTTGAAATATTTGAATAAATATGGCTAATCAGGTACTTGATTTAGTCTTCCTTCGATTTTATTTCTTATATATATTACTTTTAAATTTATTATAATTGTTGATGAACAAATATTAATTTAGCTCTAATTAATTCATGAGAAAACAAAAAAAAATAACTAATGATTAGCGAAAGCGTACCGGAGTCCATTGAATTGATTGTACAAAGGTTTTGATCTTCCAAGACAACAGTTTCTCTTTTTTTAATATCTCTCTGATGGGAAAAAGAGAAAAAAGAGACAAAAAAGAGACGTACTATTTCTTGGGGACCACAACAGTTTATATTAACTAATAATAATCAGTTATTGGATATTTGCAATTTGACCCCTCATCAAATTGTAAATATGACTTATGGTTTCTGCATGTTTATTCCATGACATTAATACCTTATATTAATTATAATAGCATCATACAATAATACATATGTGCCCATAATAGGATTTTAATCCAACAATCTCTCACTTGGGCAACATATGTTTCCTTATAAATGTATAACTTTATGAGCTCAAAATTTGCTATTAAATAAAGGTATTCTTTAACAATCTTTTCCAACAACCATATCTATATAAGATCAAAGTGGTCTTCGCCATATAAATCATGACTAAACCCATTAATGGTCACATACATGTATACAGCCAAATGACATAGATCAATCATGAATGCGTAGTATGAAAATTACATACAACCAAACATGTCTATTTTCAACTAGTCCTCCTTAATCTTAAGTGAGGTCAGAATCAAAATAATAAAACTGAGTGAATGAACTAAATACTTCACTTCTGATCAGAAAACAACCAAATACATAAATATCTTAAAACAAACATAAAGCAAATCAAATACAAACTCCCACTAAACCATAATATCCTCAAATAATATAACACCCATATGAGCATCATGCTCATGAAAGACCTTGGGTGGTAAACCTTTTGTGAGCGGATTTGCTACCTTTAAGTTTTCCCCAATGTGCTCTATGTATATTTGTCCACTCTGCACTCTCTCTTTCACAACCAAGGATTTTACATCAATATGCTTTGACTAGTTGAGCTCCTGTTGTTGTTGGAATACACCGCTGCTGACTTATTATCATAATATAAATTCAGTTGTCTTTCTACATTTTTCAAAATGCACATCCTAGATACAAATTTTCATAGCCATATTCCTTGGTTTGATGCCTCATAACATGCTACAAATTCTGCTTCCATAGTGAAAGAAGTTACAAGTGTCTGTTTAACACTTTTTCAGGATATAGCACGACCAGCTAACAGATAAATATAGCCTAATGTAGATTTTCTGCTATCTTGGCACGTAGAGAAATCAAAATCAGAATACCCTATGACCTTCAAATGATCTGATCTTCTATAAGTGAGCATGTAATCTTTTGTTCTCTGAAGATACCTTATAACCCTCTTAGCTGCTCTGCAATGGTCTATACCAAGGTTGCTTAAGTATCTGCCTAACATCCCAACAATGTATGCAATATCCAGACACATACATACTTGAGCATACATTAAACTACCAACAGCTGAATCATAGGGAATCTTTTTCATTTCCTAAATTTCAAGGTTACTTTTAGGGCACTGACTAAGACTTAATTTATCTCCTTTAGCAACAGGGGTATATCTTGGTCTACAATCTTAATATAACTCTTTTATGATAATCCAAGAATACCCCAAGAACGATCTCGAAGTATCTGAATACCTAATACAAAAGAAGGGTCCCCAAGATCTTTCATTTCAAAATGTTTAGATAGAAATCTCTTGGTTTCGTGCAATAAGCCTATATCGTTAGTGGCAAGTAGTATGTCATCAACATACAGAATCAGGAATATATGTTTACTCCCGTTGAACTTGTGATACACACAATCATCAACAACATTCATCTCAAAACCAAATGATATGATTACTTGATGTAACTTATAGTACCATTGACGAGAATCTTGCTTAAGTCCATAGATGGGTTTTGTTAATTTACAAACTATATTCTTTGGATCTCTTGACACAAAGTTTTCTGGTCGTACCATATAAATTGTCACATTAATGTCGCCATTGAGAAACACTGTCTTAACATCCATCTGATGTTACTTAAGATCAAGATGAGCAATAAGTGCCATAATTGTCCTAAAGAGTCTTTCGATGAAACTAGAGAGAAACTCTCTATAAAATTGATGCCTTTTTTTTTCTGAGTATAGCCTTTTTCTACAAGGCTTGCCTTATACCTCTCCACATTACCATTTGCATCCCTCTTGGTTTTAAATATCCATTTACAACCAATTGGGTTTCCACCTTCCGGTAATGCGACATATTCCCAAACTTTATTGCCTTGCATGGACTTATACTCATCACTCATGGCATCCATCCACTTTTGAGAGTAAGAAATTTTCATGGCATGATGAAAGTTGATTGGGTCATCTTCCATCACTCCATTGTCATTCTCATGTTCTTGGAGAAATACAATATAATCATCTAAAATAGCACTTCTCCTTTCTCTCATGGACCTCCTTAATGGCACAGGTTCTTGAGGTTGTTGAGTTTGTTTTTCTGGAACAATTGTTTCATTTTGAATAAAGAATTGTACAAAATTTTCTTGTTGAGGTTCCGAATTCACTTCTTGATCAATGATAGGTGTAGGAAACTGAATATTGTCAAAAGTGATAGTAGTAACTGGGTTTGAATCCAATTCCTCCTTAAAAGTAATGTCTTTAACTTTATTTCTCTCCCCAAACTCAACATCCTCAAAATTATTGCAGTTCCCATCTCAAAAGTATTCCTAACTATGGGATCATAAAACTTATAGTCCCTAGAACGCTCAGAATAACCAATAAAGTAGCCGTTCACTATTATGGAGTCCAAATTGTTTTCATGTAGCCTATATGGCCTTGCCTCAGCTGGACATCCTTAAATCTGAAAGTGCTTTATCTAGTCTTTCGACTTGTCCAAAGTTCATAAAGTGTTTTTGCAGCTACTTTAGTTAGTACTCTATTGAGAATGTAAGTTGCTGTCTTTAATGCTTCTCCTTAGAGAGACTTCGGTAAGGTGGAATGAGCAATCATACTCCTTACCATATCCTTAAGAATCCTATTTCATCTTTCAGCAACACCATTCATGCTAGGTGATCCTGGCATGGTGTACTATGGGATAATACCGCATTCCTCTAGAAATTTAGCAAACGGTCCTACACGTTGTTCACATAAGCCATCATATCGACCGTAGTACTCACCACCACGATCAGATCTGACATTTTTAATCCTTTTATTTAGTTGATTCTCAACTTCAACTTTATAAGCTTTGAAAACATCCAGCGATTGTGACTTTTCATGAATGAGATATATGTGCCCATAATGTGAGTAATCATCTATTAATGATATGAAATATTATTAACCATTCCAAGATGCCATAGGGAATGTCCTACAAATATTTGTATGAATTAATTCTAAGACGTCTGAAGATCTATTGACACCTAACCTTTTAGTTTTGGTTTGTTTTCCCTTGATGTAGTCTACACAAACATCAAAATTTGTGAAGTCAAGAAATTCTAAAATGTCATCTGTTAACAAGAAAACTTGTCAACATCCCCAATGCCTTGATAATATAATTCTATTTTGGATATAATCATATGGTAGAAATGGTTCTCGCCTCTGAAAGTGTGCCTTTGGATTGTCATACCTTTCGACCTTGTCGAAAGGTTATTAAGGCTAACTCAACCCTTTGACTAGGTTAATAAAGTATTGGATTGTCATACCTTCCGACCTTGTCGAAAGGTTATTTAGACTATCTCACCCCTTCGACTAGGTTGATAAAGTATTGGATTTGTCATACCATTCGACCTTATCGAAAGGTTACTAGCATAACCACCCCAATCTTCTGTTTAAGTAGGTGTAGAAGGAAATAACCCCACCTTTCAACCTTGTCGAAAGGTTGTTAAAAAGATTACTCCAACCTTTCGACTAGGTTGGAATAGAAGCGAATTACCAAACCTTTCCACTTAGTCGAAAGGTGAAACATGGCTTTTCCAACTTTTCGATTAGGTTGATGTAATTCTGAACCATTTGGCTTCCAGAAATCAGTAACTTGTTAAGTTCCTTCTCCTTTTGGAGTCGAAAGCAGTTATGGTAGATGACTATCTCTTCCTTTTGGATCACGTCGAAAGGTAGTGTGTGAAGCCTCTCAACATTATTTTAAGGAGATGCCTGTATCATTTATTGACCCTAACTGCTTTCGGCCCCTTTTGTGTCCATTTTCACTCTATGGAATCGATTCAAAGATTTTGCTAATGCTTAAGGGAGTATATTCCCTTGGAATGAAGTCCATAAAGAGTGGATATAAGATGTATGTATAACCCAGGATTCCATTAGGGAGTAAACCTTTTGACTAAGTGGAAAGGATTTCCTCCTATCAAAACAGTCCCGGTTTATATCTTTAACCCCCTTTACTCCTCCTATATAAGATCAATTTAGTTATGCCCATATCTATGCATTCAACACATGCGACATGTCGTCATCATTTTAACTACCCACATTAAGTATGGATTTCAATGATGACGTGTTTCAATGGGGAATGACTAAGTCGATCTTATACATAGCATAGATCAAAAGAGATTATGAGAAAAAGATTGAAATCATGTGCAATTGATCATTAGTCTAGCCAATGATCTTAATGATTCTCCTCATTGCCAATATCCATCATGAACAAGCCATCTCCATTTTTATTCATAACCAAATGAGTTAAAAGTAATTGAGCTCTCCCCCCAATTCAATTTAGGGTTTCTAAGTACAATTATCACTATGATAGTAGAGAAAAGAAGAGGAATCTAGTTTCTAGAATTCGGCCCCGAAAACTGGTCCCCATGGGACTTTTTTATGGATGTCAGTGGCCCCCCTTTCGACTCCATGCTCTCGACTGGGTCGGAAGGTCTCCCTTTTATATGCAGTTGTGAACCTTTCGACTTTGTCAAAAGGTTTGCCCTTCATATGCCATTTTGAATCTTTTGACATAGTCAAAAGGTCTACTTTTCTTTATGCCCCCATGAATCTTTCAACTTTTTCGAACAGTTTGCCTTCTACATATTGTTTTGAATCTTTTAACTTTGCTGGGAGGTTGCTCTTCACTTGGTTGTTGTGAACCCTCCGACAATGTCGGAAGGTGCTTTCCACTTGGTTGTTGTTAACCTTTCGACATTGTCGAAAGGTTTACCTTCTATATGTTGTTCTGAGCCTTTCGACATTATCGAAAGGTTTGTCTTCATTATGTTGTTCTGAACCTTTCGACATTGTTGAAAAGTTTCCCTTTCTTTTGCCTTTATGGATCCTTTGACCTTGATGAGAGGTTTGCTTGTTAATAACTTTTTGAACCCTTTGACCTTGATGAGAGGTTTGCTTTTACATATTGTCGCCGAGAATTGCATTTGCCTTCAATGTTATCGAAAGGTTTTCTTTCATCCCTTGCTGACTTTTGAATATTGTTTTCTTTATAGCACCTTTCGATGTTGTCAAAAGGTACCCTGGATGTATCTTTACCGTTTCGAAAGGCTTGCTATACTTTCAAAAAGGTCACTTTTGGGCAAAACCTTTGACTTTGAAAGGTTTGACATGTAGTTGAGAGGAACGCTATTGATTGCTTTCGAAAGGGGTTCCGAAGTCATTGTTGCTTTCTTATCTGTGTTGAAAGGTTGTTTGTGGTAGAAGGTTCTGTTTGCTTTCATCTGGGTCGAAGGCTTTTGCATTCTATAAATAATTGAACTTTTAGAACATCCTTTTTAAGTCGTTCATGACTACTTGGCTTGTCTCTTTATCAAAACTTCAATTCTATTATTCTTCTTCCATACTTCTACCTTCAAGTAGATTTTATGGTTAACATTTTGCCCCCCTTGTAAGAAAGAAGCTTTTGTTCTTTAGGACAAAGTTTTCATAGCTTTCTTAATCTTCATAATCTTGTTCTTCCTGAAAAAATCAACATTAAAAGTACCATTGTTATTATCATACTTATATGTATGTTAAATAGTTTATCATCATATTAAGGCCCTCATTCGCCTGATAAGCATCGTTTGGACTTCAGAGATACCATCTTTTAATTTTGGCATCAAGAAAACCAGTTTGAGATTTTCGGTTGCCCACAACATATTTGATTACATTATTTCATCTGAAATCTAAACCAGATTAGGGTACTAATTTATGAAGTTCAGAGATTGATAATGTGATATTTGTAATCAATATGACAATATCCCATAAATAGTTTCATATGCGGCACTTCTAAACCGAGATTCAGGTTTTTATGGCCAACTACACGAGAATTAGTAGTATGATTCTCACATTAAACTTTGAGTCCCAATCAGTGTATCTTTGCAGAAAGATTCTTTTGCCCAGATTAGGGCACATATTTGTGTAGGTGGATGATTGTTAAAATTGAATTTCTTCGCCTGCATTAGTGCGTATTTTGAATAACTAAAAGTTCATGAATATAGTCCTCGCAATAGATGTCATTGGCCCAGATTAGGGTTTTTAGGCAAAATCAGATAATAATTCCGAAATTCAAGTTCGAGTATTAAGAATTGTAGTATCCAATAATGTTCTCATATCCTGATTTGGGCTTAGTAAAGATAGCTATTGACAAAATCTCGAAACCCGGACTCGGGTATTAGTCGTTGATATTTATATATGAGAATTCTGAAACTTAGATTCGAGCATCTGAGATGGATAGTGATCCAAAGATCTTATACCCAGATTAGGGTTTAAATAAATAGCAGTTTTGATACCCAGATTCGGGTATAATAAGTTGGTAATTGACAATGACTCGAAACCCAGATTTAGGTATTTAGATGACAAAATTTTTATATGAAAGACCCAAAACCCTAATTCGGGTATTGATAGTTGATCTTTAGAAATAAAATCCCGAAACCCAGATTCGGGTTTTATATAGTGAAATTCATATATGAGAATCTCGAAGCCCAGATTCGGGCATTAATAGACGACGTCAAGAAAGTCCTAAAACCCAGATTCAGGTATTAATCAATGGAGATTCGTCTCACTCCTTTGCTTTTGTCTTTTCCGACATATAAGAACCCTTTAGGTTTTGAATAGAAATAATTTAATTAGCTGCCTCTTGAGCTTGGATGTCTTAGCTCATAATTAGATAAGCTGCCTTTGTCTGAGCTAGGACATCATAGTCCTAAGTTGATTGTGCCTCTTCTCGGGCTTGGACATCTTAGTCCATTATTGATTGAGCCTCACTTCGGCTTGGACGTCTTTAGTCCATTATTGATTGAGCCTCACTTGGGCTTGGACGTCTTAGTCCATTATTGATTGAGCCTCACTTGGGCTTGGACGTCTTAGCCCGTTGTTTGTTGGGACTCTTTTTGGACCTGGACATCTTAGTCCATTGTCCGGTGGTCTTGGTTAGCTCATCTTAGAGGCTGGAACCAAGGACTTACCTGACCTCCCTCCAGGAGGTGCCCTGCCCTAGCCCTTTGCGGCTCAGATAGGGACTTGTTTGGTTCTTTACCCTGGCCATCTTAGGCGCGGATAGAGGCTTACTCCATCCTCCCTTCAGAAGGTGCCTTAACCTGGCTATAGCGTGACACAGATAAGGGCTTATTCGGTGCTCTACCCTAGCCATCTTAGGCGTGGATAGAGGCTTACTCCGTCCTCCCTTCAGGAGGTGTTCTGCCCTGGCCATCTTGGCGCGGACAGAGGCTTTTTACCATCTTATGTAGACTACCATCTTCGGTAGTATCCAAATTTGAGGATCATTTCACTCCAAACCATGTAGATTTTCTCTTTTAAAAGAAGTTCTTTATTAATCCATCTTTGGAAAATATGGCCTTATATGTTCGGCATTCCATGTCCTTGGCACCATATTGCCGTCTGGGCGACATAGCTTGTAAGCTCCTAGTGGGATTACTTTGCATATGATTAATGGCCCTCCCAGTTTGGTCCCAGGGGTCCATCTAAAGGATTCTTAGTATTGGCCATTACTCTATGGAGTACCAAATCCCCCACTTGAAATGTCCGAGCTCTTATTCTTGAGTTGTAATACTTAGAGATTCTCCTCTGATATTCGGCGGTTCTTACCGATGCTTCATCTCCTAGCTCATGTATCAAGTCTAGTGATTCTTTCTTCAACTCTTGATTCTTGTCGAATGAATAGGCAATCCTTCAATGTGAGGTTATTTCAATCTCAATTGGAATCATCGCTTCACACCCATATGTCAACGAATACGGAGTATGTTCCGTTGCCGTCTTAGTAGATGTTCGGTAGGCCCATAAAACTCGCGGTAGCTCTTCTACCCAATTTTCTTTTCCTTTATTTAGTCGCTTTTTCAAAATGATTTTTATTGTATTATTTGCAGCTTCAACCGCTCCATTAGCTGTTGGATGTGCAACAGATGAAAAATTGTAAATAATTCCATTTTTGTGGCAGAATCGAGCAAATTCTTTGCTTTCAAATTGTGTCCCATTGTCAAAGATTATCTTTTGGGGAATTCCAAATCTGGTTATGATATTTTTAATGACAAATCTCAATACTTTTCCCGAAGTGATTTTTGGAAGTGGTTCGGCTTCAACCCATTTAGTAAAATAGTCGATAGCCACTACAGCTTATTTAGCTCCTCCTTTTGAAATTGGCAACGGGCCGATCAAATCTATTCCCCAAACATCAAAGGGCCATGGACTTGTGATTGGAGTTAATTGACTTAGAGGCTTCCTGGGTAACTTTGAAAACTTCTAGCATTTCTCGCATCTTTTTACATAGTCTACAGCTTGGCTCGCCATATGCGGCCAATAAAATCCTTGCCTCATTACTTTCTTTGCAAGCTTCATTCCATTTGAATGATCACCACACAACTCTTCGTGTGCTTCATCCATTAATCTCGTCCCATCATTCATGCTTACACACCAAAGATAAGGTAGAGCATATCCCTTCTTACAAAGGGATTTCATTTATCATAACAAAGGTCAGAGCCCGCCTCCTGACTTTTCTCGCTTATCCTTTATCAGATGGTAACGTTCCTTTAGTAAATACTCAACAATGGGCACCATCCATGTACCATCATATGTGCCTTTTGGATATGGCTAATCCATTACTAATTCTTGATCATTTTCTATTTCATCTCCTCTTTGAGATTTGGCCTGAGATCTATTCATCACAAGCAACTCTTTTCTCTGTTTGGATGTCTCTTTTTGATGCTCGGCCTTTCCTGATATCCTACGAGAACAATTTGTGTCTCTGGGGCTCCCCTTGAGCTGGCCAATTTTGCTAAAGAGTCATCATGTGCGTTCTCTATCCTTGGTACTTGATTTACTGAAAAATCTTCAAACAAGGCAAGCATTTGCAATACCTTCTTTACATATAAGGATAGCTTGGGATTATTTGTTTGATATATCTATTTTACTTGATTAACCATTAGCTGTGAGTCACTAAAAATCTATATTCGGGGAATTTCCAATTTTACTGTCAAAGTTAATCCCGCAACCATTGACTCATATTCAGCCACATTGTTGGTCGTAGGAAATCCCAATTTCATGGCATAATGCAATCGATGTCCGTCTGGGGTTATAATTACATATCCTACTCTGGTACCTTACTCATTTGATGCCCCATCCACAAATAGTTGCCATATGGGTTTCTGATTGTTCTCCTTTTTCGATTGTTCCTTTATAAAGCTGGTGCATTCATTTACGAAGTCTGCTAGTGATTGACCTTTGATTGCAGCCATTGGTTGAAACTCTATTTCGTATTGGCTGAGTTCAATTCCCCATTTTACCAATCTCCCTAAAGTCTCAGGCTTACTAAAAACTTGCTTAAGAGAAAAATTGGTCAATACTTTGATCGATTGTGCTTGGAAATATTCTTTGAGCTTTCGAGCTGTAAGAATCAAACAATAAGCCAATTTCTCTATAAATGGGTATCAGACTTCTGCATCTTTTAACCACCTGCTTACATAATATACCGGTAGTTGCACTCCTTTGTCTTCTCGAATGAGTACTGAACTGACCGCATGTTCTGATACTGCCATTTATAGATACAAATTTTCCCCACTCTCGGGTCGGGAGAGTATCCGGTGGTTTCTCCAAATGACTTTTCAATTCCAAGAAAGCTTTTCTGCAATCTTCTCCCCATTCAAAGTTCTTTCTTTTCTTAATCACATTAAAGAATGGTATGCATTTATCAGTAGCATTAGAAATAAACATGCTCAGGGCAGCTACTCTTACATTTAAGTTCATCACTTTCTTATTAGTTTTGGTTTTGCCATATCCCTTATAGCTTGAATTTGGTCGGGACTTGCCTTAATTCCTTGAGCACTTACCAAGTAGCCTAAAATTTTTCCAGAATGGACCCAAAAGAGCACTTTTGTGGATTTAACTTCATTTGGTACTTTCACAATGTCTCAAACATTTCCTCTAGATCTTTGAGATGGTTTTCAGGTTCGTTTGATTTTACCAGCATGACTTCAAAATAAACCTCTATATTTCTACCAATATGTTCTTTGAACATTCGATTAACCAACCTCTATAAGTGGCCCTAGTATTCTTAAGACCAAACGACATAACTTTGTAACAATAAATTCCCCATTCCGTTATGTAGCTGGTATGATCTTCATCTGACTTGAACATTGGTATCTGATTATACCCTGAATAAGCATCCATAAGAGAAAACAACTTGTGTCCACTCATTGCATCTACCAACTGATCTATTCATGGAAACAGGAAACAGTCTTTTGGGCATGCTTTGTTTAAATTTGTGTAATCGACACATGTTCTCCACTTTTCGTTTGACTTTTTCACTAGGTCTGGGTTAGCTAACCATTAGGGCAATATACTTAACGGATTAAACCATTTTCAAGGAGTCTGTCAACTTCCTCTTTCAAAGCATCTATTCAAACTTTATCCAATTGCCCCTTTCTTTGCCTTATAGGGGTTACTCATGGGTTGATGTTAAAGGCGTGACACATAACGGTCGGGTCAATTCCCACCATATTGGAATGTGACCAAGCAAACACATCCTTGTAGTTTTTAAGGAATTGAATCAGATCTTTCTTTAACTCGCCATCATGATCTTTTCCTACTTTGACCACTTTAGAAACATCTTCAAAATCTATATGGGTTTCCTCGTGGTCCTCTATGGGCCTTATTCTTTTTGTCTCACCCCGACAATCAAATTCTGTTACTATTGGACCTTCTTCTGCTAAATTAGTATCAACTCTCTTTCTCTTATTTCTTGCATAAATATACTTTTGATACATATGCTTATTAGACTTCTTATCATTAATCTTTGCTTCGAATGTTGGATGTAAATATCCATCATCTGAAGGTTGTAAAGTAATAGAAGAATCAAGTAGAATACTTCCTTTAATACTAATTAAGTGTGACAAAGTACATATCATGGGAGTTGAATTGTTCTCCCCGTACAGTCCCCCAGCCTAGCTTTGTTAAGAACTTCACCATGAGGTACTTTGGCGAGACGAAAGCATCAATTTCATCTAGAGCTGGCCTGGTAAAGAAAGCATTATAGTAGGAGGGTTGATCAATTATCATGAAGATAGTTTCAAATGTTCGACATGTAGGAGGCACCCCCATTTGTACTAGAAGCTTTATTCGCCCCATCAGAGATAATCCCTTATTGTTGAACCCAAATATCGATTCAAAGCTTGGTTCTAGCTTGTGCTCTGGGATAATCATCTGATCAAAAGCGTGCTTAAAGACGACATTGACTGCACTCCATGTATCAACTTGAATTTGGGAGACAATGGAAAACCTGATTTGTGTAGTGATCATAAGGGGTCGTTTGCGCAGCTCCTACGGAGTGTCCACCAAATTCGGCATCTGAATATTAAGTCGAGTGCTCTTCGTTGGAGGCTTTTCATGAATAGAATAAATTCCTTCCCTATCTTCCTTGATATATCTGCTTTGAGAACCTTTACTATTCCCTACTGGATGTGGTCCACCATGGATCACATCAATCCTGTTAATTGGTGAGCTTAAGCTAAGGGATCTTCATCTTCCAAAACATTTACAACGTTGCTTGGACATATTTTGGGAGCACTTTCTGTTCTTTGAGCTTTGTGTTGATCTTGGATAAATTCTTTGAGAAAGCCTTCTCGGATCGGTTTCTAAATTATGCCGGCCAGCACTCTACACTCATCTATTTTATTATTGTTTGCTTTATGATATGTGCAGTAATCTCCACTGTTCTTCTGCTCTAGATTATTCTTAGCTTTGTGAGAGGTCGGAAAGTTGACTTTTTCCTTTGCTATGGCATATATGCAAGACAGTGGCATGTTTAAAGCGACTGCATTAGTGATTGGCTCTTCCCACCTGACCCTTTTATGGCTATGGTCAAAGCCAAATTTTCCACCCTCCTTTCTAGGTAGTGTCTTTCACTTAGAATAGTAAAGCTCATCCATCTGGGTGAATTTATCTTCCTAAAAGTGGAAGTCTTGGAGATCTTTGCAACCACTGACAAATAGCTGCTTCCAGAAAGGAGTGTTCTTGATTAAACTAGAATGGACGGCTATGAGTTTGTTTCGGTCATTCATGTCCTTAGCTTTCAGGGCTTCTACATTGAATCTCAGCAGATAATCTCCCAAAGATTCAACCTGCCTTTGCTTTATGTTTGCCAAGGCTGTATAATCAATGGTTGGATCCTTGCAAATACAGAATTGTACTGAAAATTCATAAGGAAACTGTTTCCAAGAGTAGTTTTCTCTCTATACTGTCTGTACCACTTGGCTTCTGCCCCTTGAAGGGTAATGGGGAACAGTCGGTACCTGACTACCCTAGAAGTGTTGTACAGGTCCATCTGGCTGTCAAATGCATAAGGTGGTCATCAAGATCCGTATTCCCATGGTATTTCATAGATAGGATCTTGACATGAGAAGGAATTATTATCGCCATGATCTCATCAGTAAATGGCGGCACCCTCTCGTTGTCATTTACATTTGCGTCCATGGTTCTTTTGCCCTTTGAATTCATAGCGTCCTTAATTGCCTTCTTAGCAGCATCCTTAAGGAAAGCTTCAACATTACCATAATTTTTCTGATTTGGGTGATATTCATTAGAAGTTGAGCTGCTAGACTGCTCTAATGATTTGTCAAGAATTCTTCCATAATGATTAGCTTTTACTTATGGAAGTTCTTTCTTCTTTAGGGAGGTCAATTCTATCTTATCTTTGCATTCTTTGGAATTGGTTTTCATATTTCTTTTAGGAGAAACTACTTCCTCTCCTTGAGTTTCCCTTGGAGTTTTTAACGATCTTTGAGATAAAGCCATCTTTAACAGATCTTGCATCTCTTGTAATTGCTGCTCTAAGCGCTTGATTTTCTCTGTATTCTCATTATGTTGCGATGGTGATGAAATTTGACCTGGGATGTCCCCATGCAGATTGAAAGTGTGCATTACTCCCTCATTGAGTCAACTTAAGCATTTTGATCTCATTTTTCCTAGGCAAAAGAAATGAACCAAAATTAGTCTATACATAGTGATAGGGTCGGAGGTTCGAGCCCTCCTTCTAGCGCCAAAAATGTTAACAAGAAAACTTGTCAACATCCCCAACGCCTTGATAATATAATTTTGTTTTGGATATAATCATATGGTAGAAATGGTTCTTGCCTCTGGAAGTGTGTCTTTGGATTGTCATACCTTTCAACCTTATCGAAAGGTTATTGAGGCTAACTCAACCCTTTGACTAGGTTGATAAGGTATTGGATTGTCATACCTTTTGACCTTATCGAAAGGTTATTGAGGCTAACTCACCCTTCGACTAGGTTGATAATGTATTGGATTATCATACCTTTCGACCTTATCGAAAGGTTATTAGCATAACCACCCAACCTTCCGTTTAAATAGGTGTAGAAGGAAATAACCCGACCTTTCGACCTTGTCAGAAAGTTGTTAAAAGATTACTCCAACCTTTCGACTAGGTTGGAAAAGAAGCGAATTACCAAACCTTTCGACTTAGTCGAAAGGTGAAACAAGGCTTTTCCAACCTTTCGATTAGGTTGATGAAATTCTTAACCATTTGGCTTCCAGAAATCAGTAACTTTCTAAGTTCCTTCTCCTCTTGGAGTCGAAAGCAGTTATGGTAGATGTCTATTTCTTCCTTTTGGATCATGTCAAAAGGTAGCCTGTGAAACTTCTCAACATTGTTGTAAGGTGATGCCTGATCCTTTTGCTAACCCTAATTGCTTTCGGCCTCTTTTATGTCCACTTTTACTCTATGGAATCGATTCGAAGGGTTTGCTAATGCTTAAGGGAGTAGATTCCCTTGGAATGAAGTCTATAAAGAGTGGATATAAGATGTATAACCTAGGATTCTATTAGGGAGTAAACCTTTCGACTAAGTAGAATGATTTCCTCCTTTCAAAGCAGTCCCGGTTTATATCTTAACCCCCTTTACTCCTCTTATATAAGATCAATTTAGTTATGCACATATCTGTGCATTTAACACATGCGACATGTCATCATCATTTTAACTACCCACATTAAGTATGGATTTCAATGACGACGTGTTTCAATGAGGAATGACTAAGTCGATCTTATACATAGAATAGATCAAAAGAGATCATGAGAAAAGGGTTGCAATCATGTGCAAATGATCATTAGTCTATCTAATGATCTTAATGACTCTCCTCATTGCCAATATCCATCAGAATGAGCCATCTCAATTTTTATTCATAACCAAATGAGTTACAAGTAATTGAGCTCTCTCCCCAATTCAATTTAGGGTTTATAAGTACAATTATCACTATGAAAGTAGAGAAAAGAAGAGGAATTTAGTTTCTAGAATTCGACCCCGAAAACTAGACCCCTTGGGTCTTATTTAAAGATGCAGGCGGCCCCCTTTCGACTCCATGCTCTCGACTGGGTCGAAAGGTCTCCCTTTTATATGCAGCTGTGAACCTTTCGACTTTGTCGAAAGGTTTTCCCTTTATATGCCATTATGGATCTTTTGACATTGTCGAAGGTCTGCTTTTCTTTATGCCCCCATGAACCTTTCGACTTTGTCGAAGGGTTTGCCTTCTATATATTGTTGTGAATCTTTTAACTTTGTCAGAAGGTTGCTCTTCACTTGGTTGTTATGAACCCTCCGACATTGTCGGAAGGTGCTTTTCACTTGGTTGTTGTTAACATTTCGACATTGTCGAAAGGTTTACCTTCCATATGTTGTTCTGAGCTTTTCGACATTGTTGAAAGGTTTTTCTTCATCATGTTGTTCTGAACCTTTCGACATTGTCGAAAGGTTTCCCTTGCTTTTTCCATTATGGACCTTTCAACTTTGTTGAAAGGTTTGCTTATTAATAACTTTATGAACCCTTTGACCTTGATGAGAGGTTTGCTTTTACTCGTTGTCGCCGAGAACTGCATTTTCATTCAATATTATCGAAAGGTTTTCTTTCATCCCTTGCTGACTTCTGAATATTATTTTCTTCATATCACATTTCGATGCTATCGAAAGGTACCCTAGATGTGTCTTTACCATTTTGAAAGGCTTGCTATGCTTTCAAAAAGGTCACTTTTGTGCAAAACCTTTGACTTCGAAAGGTTTGACGTGTAGTTGAGAGGAACAATATTGATTGCTTTCGAAAGGGGCTCTGGAATCATCGTAACTTTCTCATCTGTGTCGAAAGGTTATTTATAGCGGAAGATTCTATTTGCTTTCATCTGGGTCGAAGGCTTTTTCATTGTATGAATAATTGGACTTTCAGAACATCCTTTTTAAGTCATTCATGACTACTTGGCTTGTCTCTTTATCAAAACTTAAATTCTGTTATTCTTCTTTCATACTTCTGCCATCAAGTAGATTTTATGGTTAACACCATCAGACACTAACCGCTCAACTTTATCTTTTCAGATATGACCTAAGCGCTTATGCCATAAGGGTGCTGAATTTTCCTTATTTAATTTACGTTTAGTACTGTGTGATTCCACATGCAAGGTTTCATTATAGGATGCAACTGGTTCTAGCAAATAAGGTTTGCCATAAGCATTTAAATAACCAGTTCCAACAATAACATGAGCTCAACTAAGTCAAAGCATATTAACATGAAATTCATGGTTGTGAAAGAGAGAATGCAGAGTGGACTAATATCCATAGAGAACATTGGGACAAACCTCATGATAGTTGATCTGCTCACAAAAGGTTTATCACCCAAGGTCTTTCATGAGAACATTGCTCATATCACTATTAGTACAATAGTAAATAGCGACGGAGGCTTACGGTGGCCGTTGACGGCTGTTTCCGACTACTAGCTATGGCTGTCGAACTCTGCGGTGATTTCGTAAATAATATATAATAGCTATCAAAAACCGAAACAACGATGCCATCGATGGCCGTCGCTAGCCGTCGAAAATTATCATGCATACAGGCCTCTAGCTGAGAGCTACTGCTTTATTCTTCAACTTCACCCATATTCACCAAAAACCCTACCTCCACCTCCCCCCATCGCCAGCCAACCGCCGTGCCTCCCCGAGCTTCTCCAACTTCATCATTCTCCACTCTCAACAAGCCTAGCCCCTTCATTAATCTCCAATCAGGTTTTATTCCTAAATTCCAATTAATTTTAATTTTTTAAATTAGGGTTAATTTGTTGTTATAGTTGTAAAATACCGCATTGATTGTTTGGTATACCCCATTGAATGCTAATTAGGTTGTTATTATAATTGTTTATCATTGGAATATTGAGATAAAAATTTGTTTAGTGTATATGTGCATTAATTGGTGTATATGCATTGTTTAGTTAGTGCATATGCGCATTAGGGCTACTTTGGATTAATTAGAGTCGATGCTTAGAATTTGATGTATGCGTTTTCAAGATGACGAAAACGAAAATTTGGTGTTTGTTCTTCTTAGAATGTAAATAAATTATTGTAAAAATTGTTTTATACTACGCTTTACTTTTTGTAAATCCCTTAGAGAGTTTTTGGCCCTATCTGACAAATATTGTATATGATCGTTGTATGGATATTCGTTTTTATTACAGTACGGACATTTATATTCACCTTATACATTATTTGTCGGATTTGTCCCTGTATTGGACAAGTTACAAACACAATAGTAATTATATTTTGCAAATCATTTTATTTTAAACGGTTCACAAAATTTTGACAACATTTTATTCTGTTCCCTGTGTACACACATATGTGTACGATACAGCGAATAAAGAGGAAGTGCTGCTAAAATTTTGTTGAATCATTTAAAATGAAATGATTTGCAAAATATAATTACTACTATGTTTGTAATGGAAAGTAGGATGACCAACCATCAAAGTGTAAAACAATAACCTAAAAGTTGTAGATTATATTCATATAATAATTTGCGTAAATCCATTTGAAAATAAAATTAAATAGAATAATATTATATATTTACGAAAATTTAAATGTATGATTTATTTGAAAATTAAAATGTCAACACATAAATGATTAATGTGTTTTTATGTTTTAAAGTAGGAAAAATGGTCAATTATTTTATCGACGGAGCTGGATGTACCAACAAAGAAGAGAAATTGGAGGCTCAGTAAGTGAACATTTTCAAAATGGCGTACACGTCTTTACTGAATTCGCTTTACGTAATAATGGAAATGATGAAGAAATTCGTCGTTCATGTAGTAGGTGCAAATTATTGAAGCATATGATACCGGTATGGTAATAGTTCATTTGCACCAATGGTTTCGTGCCGATTTATTTGTTGTGGGATCGTCATGAAAGTGCTATGTGTAATGATGAGAGCAGTGAACAAGATTCTTCTTAATCAATGCTATCTAGTTTAGACAGCAGGGACACCCTGTTGGAAAATGTGTGGAAGTATGGTTAGACGACAGAGATTACCATGTAGCCCACACATATGTTCTTCTTAACTGCGCAGAAGTTGCACCATTTCTTAGGTACTAATGAATAACACATCTAAAATTATTTACTTTAAAAATACATGTGTGTGTTAATTATAATACAATATATTATATGTATATGTAGTATTTATGAATCACAGCATCCAAGTGGGGATATCGCAAAAATTTTGCTACTTGGTTTTCGAATCACGTATATGATCTGGTAAATTGCGTGGTCGATGATTGAAACATCTTGCGATGAGACCAAAAAAAAAAGTCAACATATATCCAATATTCTTTGTCAATGGATACAAAAATTCAACACCAAAGAACATGGGGTTGAAAAATTAACTAACAATACCGATGTATATGTTAAAGGTAGCGATGATCCAAATGATCACATAAATGATTTTTACGGCGTGTTAACTCAGGTTTTGCAATTAATATATTTCACCAGACCCACGGAAGAAGTTTATTTGTTTAGATGGAACTGATTCAGTAATGTTCCAGGTTCTGAAATCAATATGCAGCAAAAAATAATATTATTAAAAAAAAGCATACATCACGTTATCATAAGTACGATCCGTTTATACTAGCAAAACAAGCCCTACAAGTTTATTATGCTCCTTATCCATCTGTAAAACGAGATAAACCAGATTGGTCTGTGGTTTTTATAACGAAGGCAGGATTTATGTTTGATGGAAAGAATATTCAGGACGAACAAGCGTACTAAGCAGATATCGAGGAAAATGGCGAATTTGCAATAACAGATGATCAAACTGATTTAGGACCTCTAAATGATGAATCAAATGTATTAGTAGAAGCATTTGAGACCACAGAGGAAAATAATATAGAGTATGAGACTGAGTCTGAATCAAAAAACGACGAGGAATAATTTAATAGTATACAAGTTGAAAAAGGTAATTTATGGGAGTATTGACTTTACACTTTTTTGCATGTTACATGCAATTATTGATGTTAAATCTTGATATGTTTACTCATAATTGAATGATATGTTCTGCCATAATAAAATAACATGTATGTGACAGGTATTATAGATGTCGTTCTTTAGGCGACAAAGTTCTTCCCAGCTTGGTTCCCTCTCTGGGTCTTAGAGACGGACAGGTCGCGGTGGCGGCGATTGTAGCAACCCTTCGCATGAGGCGCCGCGTACGGTAGTTAGATTGCTACCGAAAGCTGATGGCTTGTAAATATTTAATTTACTTCAGCATTATAAATATTTTTTATGATATATTAGTCATGATTTGTCTGTATCATATTTAGTGTAGGCGTTTTAAGCTTGAGCCTTCTAACGTTATTCTCAGCATATCGAAGCTGACATACATGAGCTGTACGACTACATGCTGGCCAAAGTGGAGCAGGATCCCGGACCATGTACGGGAGAGCATATGGTAGGATTTCTTAGTAAGTGTAAAATTATATACCATTATATATAATCACTTTACAATTTGTTGACTAAGTATAAATGTATAACTTATATTTTTTCAACATATATATAGAGGGTAGTAGACTTACAAGAGGAGGACGTGTCTCTTTTCCAGATCCATTGGAACTCAAAAGTGGCAAAGAATTATAGAGATATGATGTCTACCATAAGAAAAACTGGGAAGAAGCCAAGCTGGATGGGCGCCAGCATCTCGGATGCTTGGGTCACATGGTGGAGTACCGACGAATTCAAGGGTTAGTCTATCAGATATCACCTTAATTTATTTAGTACAGAATACATAATTCATACCTGTAAAATATAATCTTAGTATTTAATTTACAGGTGGAGTCGAATAGGAACTCTACGAATAGGTAAAAAAATCTAGTCATACACCGTGGTGGCTCAAAATCATTTCAGCACTATCGTGAGGATGTGGTAAATTAATTAATTGCAATTACGAATAGTTATTACATTTTTAATATAAATTTGTAAGAACAACAATAATATACATCAATTATTGTAGGAAAGAGCGCGTGGGGGTCCCGTCTCGTATATGGACGTGTTTGAGCATACCCATGTTGGTAGGCTGACAGACGACGAGGGATCAGTGTCATATTCCTGGCATGAGGATGATAGAGCATACGCCGCACATGTAAGTATATTTTAAGTTATAAGTTATTAATAATGATCATTTAAATAAATTAGTTATAAAATAATATAATAATGTCATATAATATTTATTTGTATTTAATTTTGTGTTGTAGTAAAAATTTATGCAGGCACATGTGCAGATGCTTGAGCATTCGGGACGGGAGCAGTTGACCACTGATGAGGAGGTTGCAATCTATGACTCTGTTATGGACCCGACCCAGAGAAATAGGAGCTATGGCTACGGAAAACAATCGGTAATTTATAAAAATTAAATACGTTGTAAAATTTGTTTATTTTTTATAAAAGTTACATAATAACTTAAACATATTTCGACTTGTTTTGGAGGCTCAGACAACACAAAGGGCTTACCGAAGGCTCAAGACAACGTGGAGATTAATGAGCTTCGACAGCAGATTGCACAGCTGCAGGAGCTGGAGCGCCTCTGAGAAGTACAAATGTAGCAACTCAACCAGCATTCGACTGAGTATGTGGAGCATCATGGAGCATTCCTTCGTCTAGTGGTTCCGGAGCCGATGATGAGTCATGCGGTACGATTTGCAATTTTTTTGAAACTGGTGTATATAAACATTGAGTGATGGTGAGTTTGATTTATGGACATGTGGTGTTTGACATTAATTTGTTTGACATTGATTTGTGTGATTGATTTGGTGGTTAATTTGTGGAGTTTGATGTTGGATTTATATATTGTACATTGATGTTGGATGTAAATATTGAAGTTAGATGGGTAAGACTGATATGGAAGGTTTGTTTTGTATAATTAAATATGTTTGCATCTAATATGATGATGTTTGAGTTTTATATTGGTACTGGTATTGATTTCAGCTTATATATCTAATTTATATATTGATTTTGATGAGTTTTGTTATATATTGGTATGGAAGTGATGCTCTACTGCAGAAAAAGTTTACCTAGATTTTCGTCGTCTTATTAGCCATTTTTTCGATGGCTTTCGATGGCTTTCTGGGAAAAAATTACGACGGCTTAATGGAAAATTTTCATGCCACGTGGTCGTCTTTTCCGTCGGAAACACCATCGGAATTACCATCAATAGCCGTCGTAATTTCTTTATCGAAGCCGCTGAAAGTGAATGAAATGCATGGTTCGTATTCCAACGGCATTTCTGACGGCTCGCGAGTGCTGCGAGCCGTCGGAAATTGCCCTTGTTCTTGTAGTGTATGGATGTTATATTATTTGAGGATATTATGGTTTAGTGGGAGTTTGTATTTTATTTGCTTTATGTTTGTTTTAAGACATTTATGTGTTTGGTTGTTTTCTGATCAGAAGTGAAGTATTTAGTTCATTCACTCTTTTTTATTATTTTGATTTTGGCCTCTCTTAAGTTTAAGGAGGACCAGTTGAAGATAGACATGAATGGCTCACATTGCATGTAATTTTCATGCTATGCATTCATGATTTGAATGTATACATTTATGTTACCATTGATGGGTTTAGTCATGATTAGTTTGGCAAAGACCACTTTGATCTTATATAGATATGGTTGAAGGACAAGATTGTTAAAGAATACATTTATTTAGTAGCAACTTTTGAGCTCATATGCATTTATAAGGAAATATATGTTTCCCAAGAAGGAGATTGTTGGATTAAAATTCTATTATGAGCACATATGTATTATTGTATGATGCTATTATAGTTAATATAGGGTATTAATGTCATGAAATAAACATGTAGAAACCGTAAGTCATATTTACAATTTTGTGTTACTGGATATTTGCAATTTGACCCCTCATCAAATTGTAAATATGACTTATCTTTTCTACACGTTTATTCCATGACATTAAGTGATTGAAATTTATGAGTGATTGAAATAATACGTATATGCCCATAATAGAAATGTATAAAAAGAATTTATAAGTGATTGAAATTTATAAAAGAGATTATAAATGACTTTCAACAATTTATAAAATAGTTTATAAATGGTTTTAGAGATTTATAAGGAGTTTATAAATGATTTTAGAATTGAATAAAAAGAAAATATTTCATAGTTTTGTAAATATACTCATACCATTGATGTAAGTATATGAGTACATTTTCTAAGTTGTAAAGTGTAATATTTGTTATTATACTTATGTCATTGAGATAAGTATATGGATATTTTTCCAAGTATTGAAAATATAGGGATTTGTGGGTATATCTTTATATAGTTATTTTGATACAAGTAATTTACAAAGCGAGTTTAATTAATAAAAAGATTAATTTAAGAGGCTAATTGTTGCTTATGTGCTTAACCAATGTTGGTTTTCCCTATGAAATTAAATCCATGATTTGAATGTGTGTTTGTTGATAGTTAAACAACCATATCAAATACGGGCCAAAAACATAACTTCAGAAATATTTCGGCGAAATACTTGAGTTATATGGCATAGTCATCTCCGATGATGTTGTACTGTGCATATAAATCTCATTTCGTTCTCTTATGAGAATGGTAAGAAAATTCGTCCACTAATGGTTGGGAGGTGATCTCCGCTCTTATCTTCGACTGTTTATTTTCTAAAGAACCGAGGTTGAGTTTACAGAAAAATATCGAACGTTGTTTCAAAGAGACTAGAATCAGATATGTTATTCGAAAACCACTTCGATCCAACCTAAGCGTTTCGAAGTGAAGACATCTTCAAGATGATGGAATTTGAAGATGAAGCTCTTTGAAATGCAAGGGCTACTTGCTACTAATCCTGAGGGTGATTTCAAAAAGGATGTAATAGAAATAGTGCCTTTGGTTTATCCATCTCCTGGATAACTTTTATGGATGAATGTTGGCATGCACTGTTGCCCTAAGAGCAATGTTAGCATTTCAAGTGGGAAGTGCTATATAAAGGTAAAACGTAGCCTCAAGCCTCATCAACTGGGAAATGACAAAAATCGGGCATGCGGTAGGGCCATATGGGTCGCTCCCATCAGGGTATGGTCATTCCAAAATTTTGATCGATTAATATCTACTCATGTATGCTTCGAGGACAAAAGTGGGGTGATCAAATTCAGTACAACTAGTCAAGTATTAAGCTAGTCCTATGTGGCAGGGGTACAAGATGTTCTTGTCAGACCTCGGCGCATTTTATCTAGAGATGTATTATTGGAAGGTAATTCCTTACCTTGTCTAGTATGGAATTCATTCTCCAGTAAGCGCCGTACAGACTTAGTTGTGACCAACTATGTTGAAATGTGAGATGCAAGCATTTCAGCTATATTCATATTTTTCTTTAACCCATAGATATTATTATAATATTAATTGATTTGCTATAGAAAATGTTTTGGTTATCATTAGGTAAAAACTTGTCTGTGATTATGTGCGGCATTGTCTTATGAGATATACCATTATTTGAAAGATTTTTGATAAATGTTAAATTCCATTTGAGGTGTGTTTTTCTGAGGTTGGTTTATTAGACTGATCCGGGCATTCTTCCTTTTCAATCCTCAGGTCAGACTGAGCATATTTACAGATTACTTGGATGCATTGGAGCCCATGAGACGAGCTAGAGGCCCAAGACGTATCAACGTATTTCCTTGTGTTCCACTTCATTGTCCGTTTAGAAAATAATATATAATTTTCCGTAAATTCATTTAATATTTTACTTTATATAGATATTCACAATTTGATAAAAATGTTCCATGAAACCGAATTATTCTAAAATTACACTTATATGTCCATAATTGTCTCAAAATCTCATACAACATATTTAGTTAAAAACTCATGTTCCAAAACCCATTTACATAAGTCCATTTATTTTACAAAACCATACTTATTACTCTTCCAAACTTGTTTTGATATATATATATATATTCATATTACTTAGAAATAAATTAAGTTTATATTTCAGATATCATATTCCCAAATCTATAACCATGTATACTAGAAATACTTAATATATATATATACACACATACATATATATATAACTATTTGTAAAAATCATTTATAAAAGAAACTAGATTAATTTAGAAATGAGTTTGATATTTGTAAACATAAGTAAACTCTCTTTTATATAAAATAGACAAATATAAGTGTATAATATTCTAAACCTATGAATCAAAATGATTCAAAGTCCATAGAACACAAGAGAATTCACCATAACTAAATCCACGGTCATCACAAGAATATAACAATAAATCGATCTATAGATTTCACGTTCTATATCATTTCCTTAACATATTTTATAAGTTAGAAAATGAGTTGCAGTGAGTGCCAAAAATTCAGCAATAGTACACACATAGCATAGAAAATGATCAACAATAAACACGGCGACAAACGACAACAAATAAGTGAACATGGGTTTTATCTAAAGTTGAAATAGCTCCAGGTGTGTGCGCCACCGGTGCACTAGAGGTGGCGAACCTGGAGCTATTTCAGCTCTAGGTTGCACTTCGGAGGTCTGTCGGTCAGTGGTTTCAGGCAATGGATGATTTTTGTTTTAACGGTATTGAATGCGCAATCATGCAGGCACATATACACTAAAATTTGAAGATTCAAAATATATATGACAAAGGTTTTTGCAATATTCAGCAGTTGGTTTAAGAGATCATATCACAAGCAGAAATCACCCAATTCAACAAGCGTTTGCTACAAAAATCGAAGGCATGCAATTCTTAAAATTAGAGACAGGTCTTGTGAATTTTCAACTCACCTTGAATTCCTTGAAATAGCTTGCTAAACACCCACAATTTAATAATTTCAGCAAAACCCTAGAACCCCTCACGCAAAAGAAAGGAACAACCAAGGATCAAACAACGTATAACTGAAATCAACAAGTCTATAAGATAAACTAGAGTTAAGGTAAGTTACTTTGGTTATACTGTATTTATTAGCTATTTTTTCTTATTTTAGTTTGCTAATATTTCACCTAGGGTCTCATTTAGGATTTTGTGTTTGGTTATGAGATGTATATTTAGTTTAGAGATTTGTTAGAGATTTATACCGGATGTATATTATATGAGTCTAGTGTTATATTTTGTAGACTCTCAATTTTTATATGTACCTCTGTGATATGTGACTATTGTTTAAATGATATATTGTTCTAATTATGAGAAACTGTTAGAATTATTACTATGGACTATGACTGTACATGTCAAATTTTTATTCCAAAGATTAAGAGAAAAATGTAAGTATGACATGTTAGTCTTAGTTTAAAGATATATTCACAGTCGGTCGCCCTGAACAAGCCATACTCTTCGTATTACTAGACAACATTATTTATAATGTTCTTTAATAATTTAGGCATAGAAGTGGGGGTCATGATAGTTTGGTATCAGAGCTAAGTTAGAACATTATAAAATATAATATCATAGATCTAAGACATAGTGAGACTTGGAGTGTTATCCCCCAGGGATGTGGCATATAGTTATATTAATTATCTATATAGAAATAGGAGTATAAAATGAATATGGGGATAATCATTTGGGACGTATTTTGATTTTAATCTGTTACAATAAAAATAATATCAGAATTATTTGGTTTTGGTTGATTGGTTGTTAGTAATTGATTGCTTAGTTGCAATTATATATGTCGTATGCATGGATGAATGGTTGCATTATTGAATTACTATTGGTAGATTTTCATTTATATGAGAATTTATAGGTTTTAAATTCTTGAACTTATTTTGTGTGTTAAATTTCCCTTTGAGTATTTTATGAATTCTAGTCAAGATGTGGGATGTCACAGTGTCGATAGGGATTTCTAAACGCTTTGACAAGTCAGTCAGACACAAAAAATTTTGAGTTATAATATTCGTGTATCATAAATAATTGTGAATGAGTTGAAAATAATATTTAAGAAGGAAATAAAGTTTTAAATGAGATAAATATTATTTTAAAATGTGATAAATATTTTGCAAATTATATTCACATGCATATGCAATAACTTTTGGAAGTAAAGGGATATTAGTGAAAAATATGTATACATGTTTATACAAATGTGAATATTATTATTTGTTAAAATAAAATATTTTTATGGAAGATATTTTGGAAGATAAATTTAGAAGGAAACTTTATCTATATATATGTGCTTAAAAATTTTGAAGGCTTCAAAAATTATATACAAATTATAAAAATGCACTATATGCATTAATTTTAGATGACAATTATAGACACCAAACATTTGCAATTACGGAGTTCGTTGGCGAGGCCATGTTGATTTCACGATCAACATCGCAACTCTTTGACAAAGCGATTAACTATTAATGGATGGCAAGGCAATGTCATTAAATTATTTAATATTTGTAAATTGTTAAGATATATGCTAAGAAGAATAGTGGGTAATATTTTTGATTTGTTGTGTATATCAGTTTATGACTTAAGTGGAAGTTTAGTTTTGTATTTGAGCTTTATTCTATAATAAGTTAAAATAAAAGTTGCAAGTAATTGTATAAATAAGTTTTGGAATTTCAAATATTATTTGGGATAAATGATTCCATAAGAAGCTATTTTATTCTTTGGAAACTGTAAATTTTGAGAAGAATTATTTGGAGTAATAATTGAAATTTTGCAATGGTTGTTCTGGGAATCAATGCTTTGAGAAGTGAATCTAAGACAAAAAATAAATTACACTTTGAAGTTATTATATTTGGAATAAGGGGAAATCTTTAAAGTTTTTCCCATTCTTATTTTAAGGGATTAATTGAGTAGATGTCTTTTATGTTGAAAAGCGAAGAGCATGCCTTTGTTAGACTTGCGAAGAGCGGTAATTTGTATAGACAAGCGAAGCACTTGCCTTTAATATTTGACAAGCGAAAGCTATCCATAAATTTTTGATATGCTTGATGATTGCTATAGTTTTGAGTTGATTGTTAACTTGATAGTGATGATTGTTAAATTTGGCATGGAAAATCAATGAAGATGTTTCAAATTGAAATAACATAATAAGATAATAGTGAGATTATAGAAGTTTTTTTGTAAAGCAAGAGAAGAGATTTTTATAAACGAGTTTGAATTTTAGCATAAGGATATGACTTGTAGTAAATTAAATTTTCATTTTAATCATAGAAAGTCTATGAAGATTTGATGAATTAAATATTTAGAGAAGGAAAGAAAATTACATTTGTTTGAGCATCTTTGTAACTCTTTACTAGAAATTAGTTTTTCTAGTTTATGAATTTCAAATATAAGAATTTGAGCTGAAAAGATAAAATGAAATTAAATAGTTGGATTTTATGATGAAAATAAAGGAAGTCTTCATATTGCTTTCCCATTCTTATTCTAAGATATTTAAATAGGTTGAATATCTTTTAAACACCTTAAACAATTAGTGTTTTAAGCTATAAAAAGATGTTATATTTTAAAGGAATGTGAAATATTGGTGGGAACTTATTTTCAATCAAGAAAATAGAGATGAATGAGATTTTGACTTGTGTAAAATAATATATTTAGTTAAATAATTTTTTTATAGCAATGGAGTTTAGTTAAAACAATGTTTATATTCTAAAGATGTCTGGTTAAAATTTAAATATTGAAGAAGAATTAGAATAATAAAATTTTGAAAATATATTATAGACTTTTACTTGAATTGAAAATTGCCAAGACACAATTTCTTTAAGGGGAACGTCTGTAACAGCCCAAATTTTTTGGATGACTAAATACAATAAATAATGATTTAAATTGGAGAATTTAAATCATTAATTTGGAGTTTGTGTTCTTTTTATAAAAGATAATTTGTTTTAGAACGATCGATTCTAAATATTGTGAAATTAGAAAATGAAGGAATTTTCAAAGTCTTAGAAATCACATTAAAATCATTATTTGGATTTTATCCAGTTTTACAAATAAAATAATTAGTATTTAAATTAGTTTCTAAATTAAAAATGTAAATTTTATATTTTGTAGTATTGCTCTTATTCATAAATCCACGGTAAAAAGAGTTAAATCCTTAAAAATAGAATTAAAAGACATTAGGAGTTAAATAAGAATGATTTTGTTAAAATAAATGAATAAACTCCTTTTAATTGCTTAATGGGTTTGTTCTTTAACCCAAGCCCATTTAGCTAAGCAGAAGATCGTCTTTTAGTTTTATTTTACGTTTATTGCATATGCAGTAAATAGAAAGTTTGAAAAACTAAATATCCTCTTCGACCCAAAATGAAATATTAGCAAACTATAATAGGAAGAAATTGCTAATAAATCCAGTATAATCAAAGTAAGTTTTCTTAACTCTAGTTTATCTTATAGACTTGTCGATTTCAGTTATACTGTGGTTGATCTTTGGTTATTCCCTTCTTTTGCTTGAGATGTTCTAGGGTTTTGCTGAAACTGTTGAATTCTGGGTGTTTAGCAAGCTATTTCAAGGGATTTAAGGTGGGTTGAAAACTCAAAAAACCTATCTCTAATTTTATGAATTGCATGCCTTTGGTTTATATAGCGAATGTTGTTGAATTAAGTGATTTCTGTTTGTTATATGATCTCTTGAACCAATTGTTGAATATTGCAAAAACCTTTGTCATATGATTTTTTGAATCTTCAAATTATATTGTATATATACTTGCATGATTACAAATTCAGCACTTTTGAAGCCAAAATCTTCTGTCTCCTCAAAGTTATCGATCGACGGACAACTGGAGTGAATCCTAGAGCAGAAATAGCTCCAGGTTTCACTACCACTGGTGGGGCACCGCTGGTGCACCGGTGGCGCATGCACATGGAGCTATATCATCCTTAGGTGAAGTCCCGGTTCACCGTTTATTTTCCCCGTTTGTCGCCTTGTTTATTGTCGATCATTTCTAGTGCTATGTATGTTCTATCTCTACATGTTTTGCACTCACTGTAGCTCATTTGCTAAATTATAATGTATGTTAGGGAGATGGTATAGAATTTGAAATCTATGGATTGATTTATTGTTATAATCTTGTAATGTCCTTAGATTTGTTTGGTGACTTCTTTTGTGTTCTATCGACTTTGAAACACTTTGATTCAAAGGTTTGGAATATTGTAAACTTATATCTATCTATTTTAAATAAAAGAGAGTTTACTTATGTTTACAAATATCAAACTCATTTCTAAATTAATCTAGTTTCTTTTATAAATGATTTTGACAAATAGTTATGTATATATTGAGTATTTCTAGTATACATGGTTATGGATTTGGAAATATGATTTCAGAAATATAAACTTAATTTATTTCTAAATAATATGGATATATATATCAAAAGGGGTTTTGAAGAGTAATAAGTATGGTTTTATAAAATAAAAGGACTTACATATGTGGGTTTTGGAAACTTGGTTTGTTAACTAAATATGTTGTATGAGATTTTGAGACAATTATGGACATATATAAGTGCAATTTTAGAATAATTCGATTTCATGGAATTTTTTTATCAAATAATGAATATCTATATAAAGTTAAATAATAAATGAATTTATGGAAAATTATATATTGTTTTCTAAACTATAAACTCTTACAAGATAAAGTATTTAAGAGCCTTGGTTCTACAAAATGGGGAATGCTAATAATCGACTTAGTGTTACTGATTGGTTTAAACGCTCTCAAGTAACACTTCATCAAATATTGTACAACTCATTGAATAGAATGTTTGAGTGGTACTTACTAACCTTTTTGAGAATACTCAAATTTCACTAGGTGGTGTCGGGATGCCTTGGTTAAATTCTTGTGATTGCTATTAGGAAGTATTTAACACTTTAGGGTTGTATTCTCTTTGGTGTTTGGTGGAACCAATGGGTCCTTAAGAGAATATAGTTCAGGTTTTGCAGTGGTATCCGTAATGAGTGATATTTACTATCTTCTAGTAAATACTTGAATTTCACTAGGCGGTATGGGATGTTTTGGTTAAGTTCTTGTGCTACTAAAAGTGATAGTATTCGCACTTTAGAGTATACTACCTTTTGGTGTTCGATGAGATCGATGGATCCCTAAGAGGTATACTCATGGATTTCTTTACAATATATATAATAATATTGGATAATCTAGATTTTCCAAATCCTGGTTGCCACGATTGCCTTGATCGGTCGAGATTTGTTTTTCCACGATCCTTATGATCATGACAAGATTCTGTGTTCCTCGATCCTTGTGATTGTGTCGAGAATCTGTGTTTCCCTATCGTTGTGATCGTGTCGAGATTCTGTGTTCTCGATTTTTGGTATCAGATCGGTATGAGTGATAACACAATTATTTTTTTCCATAGTATGGAATTGGTTTCTTTGTGTTGGGAATTTTGAGATTTATTCTATGACTATGTGTTTAGTGACTAATGTGTGTTTGTGACCATATATATATATATATATATATGTATGTATGTATGTGTGTGTGTACACTTGTGCCTTGAAGTAAATTCTAAGTTAATTTTTAAGTGACTTGTTATATTTTAGACATTTGGATTTATATATATGTCATTTATTTTTGTGTTATATCTTGTTCTCACCCTATTGGATATTTAGAGATAGTCCGAACCGGGTTTCATTTTAATGCTCAGGTCCGGATGAGACTTTTCTAGTTACAGGACAAGTTGACCTTTAGAGGGTTATGCTAGTAGGGAGATAAACACTTTTGACTTTTAGTTTGTCTCATTTAGGATTTTGTGTTTGGTTATGAAATGTATATTTGAATTTGGAGATTCGTTAGAGATATGTACCAGATGTATGTTAGGTGAGTCTAGTGTCATATTTTGTAGACTCTAAGTTTTTATATGTATATGATGTTTATTGTTGCATTGTGATCTGTGACTATTGTTTATATATAATATGTTGTTCTGATTCTAAGAAACCGTTATGATTATTACTTTGGATTAAGATTGTGCATGTCAAATTTTACTCTAGTGATTATGAAAAAACATATGTATAACATGTCAGTGTTTGTTTAAAGATATATTCACAGTTGGTCGCCCTTAACAAACCGTACTCTCTGTATTATTAGACAACATTATTTATAATGTTTTAATAATATGGGTATAGCAGTGGGATCATGACAGTTCGGTATCTGAGCTAAGTCAAAACATTATAGTATATAATATCATAGATCTGAGACCTAGTGAGACTTAGATTCCTGTCCATTAGGGATGTTGTAGATAGCTATATTAATTATCTATATAGGGATATGAATATAAATGATTATGTGGGTAATCATTTGGGACGTAATTTGATTTTAATTTGTTATATTAAAAATAATACTAGAGTATTTTGTTTTGGTTTATTGGTTGTTAGGAATTGATTGCTAGTTGCAATTATTTATGTTGTGTGCATGAATTTAGAGATTTTACATGTTGGAACTTGTTTCATGTTGAATTGCCCTTTGAGGGTTTTCTAAATTCTGGTCGAGACATGGATACCATGGTATCGATAGGGATTTCTAACCGCTTTGATGAGACAGTCGGATACATAAATTTTGAGTTATAATATTCTGTATTATAAATAATTGTGAATGAGTTGAAAATAATATCTAAGAAGGAAATAAATTTTTAAATGAGATAAATATTTTGGAAATTATATTTACATGCATATGTAATAACTTTTGGAAGTAAAGGGATATTTGTGAAAAGTATGTATACATGTTTATACAAATGTGTCGATATTAAAAACAAGTATCTCGAAGAATGATAATATTGTAAAATAAAATACTATGAGCTATATTATTATTTGGAAAGGAAATATTATTGAAATTTTGATAATAATGTTTAGTACATAATTCAAAAGTGAAAATTATTATTTGTGAAAATAAAATATTTTTATGGAAAGATATTTTGGAAGATAAATTTAGAAGGAAAATTTACCTATATGTACATATGTGCTTATAATTTCCGAGGCTTATAAAATTATATACAAATTATAAAAATGGATTATATGTATTAATTTTAGATGTCGGTTGCAGCCACCGAACATTAACGATAACAGAGTTCATTGGCAAGGCCATGTTGATTTCACGGTAAACATCGCAGCCATTTGACAAAGATATATGGATGGCAAGGCAATGTCATTAAATTATTTGATATTTGTAAATTGAGAACGTGTTTTCTTAAGATATATGCTAAGAAGATTATTGGGTAATATTTTTGATTTATTGTATTTATCGTTTTATGATTTAAATGGAAGTTCAGTTTTGTTTTAGTCTACAAGAAGTTAAAAAACATGTAAGTAATTGTATATATAAGTTTTGGAATTTCAAATAATATTTGATATAAATGATTACCATAAGAAGTTATTTTATTCTTTAGAAATTGTAAATTTTGGGAAGAATTATTTGGAGTAATAATTGAAATTATGAAATGGTTGATCTTGGGAATTAATTCTTTGAGAAGTGAATCTAAAATAAAAAAAATTAAACTTTGAAGTTATAATATTTGGAATAGGGGAAATCTTTAAAGTATTTCACATTCTTATTCCAAGGGATTAATTGAGTAGATGCCTTTTATGTTGATAATCGAAGACCTTGCCTTTGTTATACTTGCGAAGAGCTGTCATTTGTGTAGACATGCGAAGCTCTTACCTTTGACATTTGACATGCGAAGTGCTATCCATAAATTTCTGATATGCTTCATGATTGTTATGGTTTTGAGTTGATTTTTATCTTGATACCGATGGTTGTTAAATTTGGCATGGAAAATTAATGAAGATGTTTCAAATTGAAATAGCTTAATAAAATAATAATGGGATTATAGAAGTTCTTTTGTAAAGAAAGAGAAGAGATTTTTATAAATGAGTTTGAATTTTACTATAAGGATATGAATTATAGTAAATTAATTCTTCGTTTTAATCATAGGAAGTCTACGAAGATTTTGAGTTAAATATTTTAGAAAAGGAAAGAAAATTACATTGGTTTGAGCATATATGTAACTTTTACTAGGAATTAGTTTTCCTAGTTTATGAATTTCAAACAAAAGAATCTGAATTGAAAAGATAAAATGAAATTAAATAGTGGGATTTTATGATGAAAATAAAGGAAGTCTTTACATTATTTTCCCGTTCTTATTTTAAGAGGTTTAAATCAGTTGAATATCTTTTAACCAACTTAAACAATTAGTGTCAAAACTATAAAAAATTGTTATATTATAAAGGAATGTGAAATATTGGTGGGAAGTTATTTTCAATCTAGAAAATAAAGATGAATGAGATGTTGACTTGTGTAAAATAATATGTTAAGTTAAATAATTGTTTTATAGCAATGGTGTTTAGTAAAAGTAATTTTTATATTCTAGGGATATTTGGTTAAAATTTAAATATTAAAGAAGAATTAGTAGAATAAATTTTTGAAAATATATTATAGACTTTTCTCTGAATTGAAAATTGCGAGGACAAGATTTCTTTAAGGAGGGAAGTCTGTAACGACCCGGATTTTTGGGTTGATTAAAAAAAATAAACAATGATTTAAATTGGAGAATTTAAATCATTAATTTGGAGTTTATATTCTGTTTAAAAAAGATAATTTGTTTTATAACGATTGGTTCTAAATATTGTGAAATTAGAAAATGAAGGAATTTTCAAAGTGTCAGAAATCACTTTATAATCATTATCTGGATTTTATTCCAATCTTTATAAATAAATCTAGTTAGCATTTAAATTGGTTTATAAATTAAAAATGTACATTTTTGGATTTTGTAGTATTGCTCCTATTCTTAAATCATGGTAAAAAGGGTTAATTCTCCAAAAAAGAACCAAAAGACAATAGAAGTTAAATAAGAATAATTTTGTTAAAATAAATGAATAAATTACTTTTAATTTCTTAATGGGTTTGTTCCTAAACCCAAGCCCATTTAGCTAAAGAGAAAATCATCTTTTAGTTTTACTGTACATTAATTGCATATGCGGTAATTAGAAAGTTAGAAAAACCAAATGTCTTCTTCAACCCTAGATGAAATATCAGCAAAGTAAAATAGGAAGAAATTGCTAATAAATCCAGTATAATCAAAGTAAGTTTTCTTAACCCTAGTTTATCTTATAGACTTGTCCATTTCAGTTATACATTGTTTGATCTTTGGTTGTTCTCTTCTTTTGCTTGAGACGTTCTAGGGTTTTGCTGAAATTGTTGAATTTTGGTTGTTTAGCAAGCTATTTAAAGGGATTCAAGGTGGGTTGAAAATTCAAAAAACCTATCTCTATTTTTATGAATTGCATGCCTTTGATTTCTGTAGCGAATGCCTGTTGAATTAGGTGATTTCTGTTTGCAATATGATCTCTTGAACAAATTACTGAATATTTCAAAAACCTTTGTCATATGCTTTCTTGAATCTTCAAATTGTAGTGTATATGTTCTTGCATGATGTGAATTCAGTAACCTTGTAGCCAAAATCATCCATCGCTTGAAAGCCATTGATCGACGGACCACCGGAGGTCAACGTAAGCTGAAATAGCTCAAGGTTTCGCCATAATTGGTGGACCGGTGAGGTACCACTAGTGCACCGGTGGTACATGCACCTGGAGCTAATTAAGCTCCATTTGAAGCCCGGGTTCACCCGTTTCTTGCCCTATTTGTCACATTGTTTATTGTTGATCATTTCCTGAGCTATTTGTGTTCTATTACTACATTTTTGGCACCCATTGCAACTCATTTGCTAAATTATAAAATATTTTAAGGAGATGATATAGAACTTGAAATCTGTGGATCAATTTATTGTTATATTCAATAACCTTGGAATAAGTTATGGTAAATTCTCTTATGTTCTATGGACTTTGAATCACTTTGATTCAAAGGTTTGGTATATTATAAAGTTACATCTATCTTTTTTTTTGAAATGGTACTTTATATACAACATGTCACTGGGACAACGTATCACATGTCAATAAACATTCGAATCACGCTACGCAAGTTTCGAACTTGTGACCTCTCGCACCAAAGCCGAATCACTTAACCATTTGGACAATGGTGCTTGTCAAGTTATATCTATCTATTTTATATAAAAGGGAGTTTACTTATGTTTACAAATATCAAACTCATTTCTAAATTAATCTAGTTTCTTTTATAAATGATATTAACAAATAGTTATATACATACATATATATATATTCATATATACATATGTATAAAGTACTTCTAGTATACATGGTTATGGATTTAGAAATATGATTTCGAATATATAAACTTAATTTACTTCTAAATAATGTGGATATATATATATATATATATCAAAAGGAGTTGGAAGAGTAATATGTATGGTTTTATAAAATAAATGGACTTATTGTAACGACCTGCCAATTTATCACTTTGATAAATGATATTTATTTTAAATTTATACAAATAAAAGGTTAATAATAAAAATAATATTGTTTTAAGTGATAATAAGTAATGGTAACCTTATTTTGAATAAATATTTACAGAAATATTTTCCTCGAAATCTAAATCGATAAAATGACTGAAAATTGTTTTATCAATAACCAGCTCTATAATCATGAAACGTCGCGCAAAGAGCTGGATACATTACTTATTTTTATAATCAAACAAGAATATGAAATAAAATCAATTGATTTGTTTTTTAAAATTTAATGTGTTTTATAACATTATTAGCAATGGCCTTAAATATGATAATTGATTTATTAAGTTAAACTAAGATTTAATGATGAAATAATTATTCAAATAATTATTTTAAATGATAAAAATTAATTTTGAATAGTTATAAAGCGATAATAAATCATTTATAATAGTTTTATAAAGATATATATATATATATTTGATTTGAAAATATAAGGAAAAATTGATATCGCGTTATCAGTATAATAGCAATTATTGTAAATAATTGTTAATACGAATTTACATGGTTTTATAATTCAAATATGATCATTTTAATTCATCTAAAATGATTAGAAAATGTTTTTAATTTTTTTTTACAAATATATGTACGTTAAAATATAAGTGAAAATGTGATTGTGAATCGGATCTCCAATAGGCAACGGTTTATCGAACGAAAGTTTTTCGACATCAATGCAACGTTGTTTATATGTCATGTACACATAAACAACATACAAATTCATCCACTAACATATACATGAACATATGTATACATACTTGTATACTTATACACTTAAAAATACATACATAATATAAAATATATAAGATACTTTAAGCAAGCTTCCTCCTTAAACTTACGTAAATCAGCATATGCATACATGAAGTGAATAAAGTGATGGAGCTCATGGAGGGGGAGGCATTAACGTATGGAATGACAGGTAGAAAAGTGGAGATGTGATGGATAATGAATAAAGATATTTTTAGAAGTTGCTTAGCTCTTAAGGCTTCCAAGGCTATAAATACATGCATACCTTCGTTCACATTTTCATATAACTTTCCATCTTCTTCTTCCTCTTCTTTTTCAAGCTCTAATGGCCTATTTAATGGCCTCCTAAAAAGGTTATGGCAAAATATTGGCTGAAATATACACACATGTTTATGTTATCGATCCACTTGAAAACCAAAGCTAAAACAGCTCCTCTTCCTCTTGCAAACCCACGGCCATCCACCATCACCACTATGGCCGAGCCCTTCCAACTCTTCCAAGCTGGACCGTGCATATCTAGAGGTCTCAGGATCGATTCCATAAGCTTCGGTGTGACGGTAGCTGTAAGGACCCGATTCTCCGACTTTCGAATATCGACATCGATACGTCCACTGTATCAACTACCGAGCAAACGAATGCCGGAAAACCGAATTCTTAGGATTTAAGAAAGAAGAGGTAGAAGAAAAGATAGAAGAAAAAGAAAGAAGAACAACAGAACAACATCAGAACAGAAACAATATCAGAATCTCACATTCGCAGCGGAACAACATATAATAGATAAATGAATAATCTTTAAATCAAAGAACTATATCATTTTATACATTACATCATCATCAGAGTTTACAACAACAATACAACACTAGACAGTTTTATAAACTTGTCCTCATACAGAATACACAGCGGAATAAATAATATCATATACAAGTGGTACGTCTCGCCATCCAGCTCGCCACTAAGCTCCACAGCATCCCGAATCCAGAATGACCTGATAACCTAACTCTAGACTGCCCGTGTGGAAATTGGTGGGCACCCAGAGTTTAGAAGGGAAACAATAAACTCTAGGTCAATGGTGACTGGTGTGAGAACTTAAAACAGTTTATCTTTAAAACAGACAACAGGAAGATTTTAAAGTCAATTTCGCAATGCTTTTGGAAAATGAAACTACCATAAGGCCTCCCGCACACACACACAATGCAAACGCAGAATCAGAGGAGATTTCTCCTTATGATAGTCAAAGATGCTTGATACGCATTAAAAAGAAACATTTGATATTATTACAAGTGCATAGTGTAGAAAAATCATTTTCGAAAGTATAATATAAATCTTAACCGGCATAGGCATTTCACGTTATGCCTACTATAGCTACCATCCAAACAGTGGGTGCCACCATAAGTGAATGATAGGTTCTACAACTAAAACCGTACAAGATCGTATTGTTTCTTTGGATTTCCAATAAATGGTCAGGCCAAGGAACTTCCTATGCCACGAAGGAACGCCTCTGGAAAGACATCCCGAGAAATAACCTAACATTACGGTTAGATCTCTGCCAACACAAGGCCGGGTTACCTCTGCAAAAATAGGTAACTACTGACACGCGTATGCCATCCCTCGATCATAACCGATCTTCCCAAGGATCCTCGATTTCCAACAACCACAAAGTAATAAACTCGCAACATCAACATAGGTTAAATATCTGGGCTCCATACCATGATACCACCTCTATCCAGAAGGAATGACATACACTAAGGGGCACTACTCCCTAGAACCTTGCCGCATCCTTCCTGTTTTGACCATTTCCGGGGTGTGAGGTCCGACGAAGTCTCGTCCACAAAGCTACACTTTGTCACAAAGCCATGCCTTGGGTCAAACAAATGATCAAAGTAATGATCACAAAGATAAATGACAAAACAAATGATCATATCACAAATGATCAAACAATGATCATTTCACAGCAACACTTAACATGTCACATTACCAAATTAGGAATATATTGCTGATAAATTTCAACTACATAACCTCTGAGCTCGTACGTCTCAGAGAAGGGTGTTAAGCTAAGAGAATAAATTCTCCGCCACCAACAGAAATGTATTTGAAAGAAATCAGCTTTATATCTCAATTTGTAACGTCAGACACACAACCATACAAGTCTGTTCCGGGATCGAACAGAACCGAAGGCACTTCTCACGAAGCCCTTGCAAATCCAGATAATTTCCAATCACGTTCGGACTTCCCGTCACTAAGGGTGATAAAACCTCTATATCGGAGATCAGCCGATGTAGAGTAACTCGACGGTAATCCTTCCGTTTTCAAAAATATCCGGTCTTCAACACCGGTCATCAAATGCAATTCATTTCAACGTATCACATATTCGGAATGAGTTATACGACCCCATGGTCCTTTCCCAGCTAACCCGAATAGTGAGCGCTTATTCAAAAATAAGTGTGGCATTCAAATTCATCCAATTCACAACAAATACCTATTTAAAGGTAAATATTGATAGTCGGTTATTTAACTATCAATAAAGATGCACAACATCATCAGATTCCAGATAATTTTCCCAAATTATTTATTCTTCAAAAATATCTTTACAAGATATAAAATTTTCCACACTTAACCATTTGAAACTAATTTCAAATCTGATTGAATTCACAAATCTAATTGATTCCATAAGTAATTCACAAATCTGATTTATTTTCAACACTTGAAATTATTTGATATACTTAAATCAAAATTAAGTATATATTTCATTCTTTAAGGAAATCATTTACTATAACAACATCAATTTGAGTCAAAACGGATGTTACGTAAAACATCGTTACGACGACTCAAAATCACTAGTATAGGGATTCGAAATTAAGATAGATATATAAATCCCAATACTATATAAAACATTTCCTTTCAGAAACCATTTACTATAACAACAGTGTTATAGTCCACCATTTCCTTATTTTCTCGAAACGTCTATTTCAACAATAAATGTTGAAATCTATGTATTCGATACATAACACGTTTTAAAACATCTTTTAAAACAATCACTTCATTTCGTAATATCACTTCTCCAAAACATCTCCATTTTATTTAATAATATATTCACTGTCCAAAATCGTGAATATACTTCGTTATCCAAATTCAACATTTCTACACATTTTATTTAAAAGATTATCCACTGTCCAAAATCGTGGATAAAATTCCCAACAAACTCTTATTATTACAACATTTAACTTAAAGGATAATTCGCTGTCCAAAATCATGAATATACCTCCTTTATTAAACTTCTATGTTTAATTTATCAAATTCAATTGGTTTCGGATTTATAAAACAACGTTTATAAATCCCATTTCTATTTATAAAACTTCGATTTATAAAAATCCCTGAATTAACAAATTCAATGTATAACTCAATTTTATATCAAAAATCTAATTTATAAGTTAATTACTTATAAATCTCTTATTTTACCAAAATCTATTCATTTTATAACTTCACATTATAAATCCATAAATTTCGTTCACTTATGAAATCCATTTTTCCATTTTGACACTTATAAAAACTTGTTTTAAAATTTCAGTATTCTTAATTTATAAAATATCAAATTTTATACATCTTTTATATAAACCGTTTGAAATAATTCAAAAATCTCAATTTAAACCATTTTATAAATCAATCAACTATTTATTTCAAAAATCAGTTAAAAATTCCTTTAATTAAAAATCGTTATTTTCAAACATCAAAAATGGGTCCAATGATGCAACATCACCCAATAATCAATCACGGCATCCAAACATCATATATCGATATGACAACAGAATATACAATCATATCTGTAAATAAATCAATACAGTTGAGGAATCCAGTTGGATCCCTCCAACCTGTCCCCCTGCATCCAAAGATGTTAGCACAATACCAATTCCACTCCAGTACGGAATATCGCGGTATATGTGTTTAATAAATATTATCCGCTATTATGCGGCGCAATAGGGTCTCATCCGCTATACAATGCGGGAAATCAACTCCAATATATACATATTCCAATATATATATATTGCTATATACATAAATAACACCAATTTCACTTACGGTGAAATATTCGCGGTATATGTTTTTAATAAATAACCTCTGCTTAATAACGGCGTATAATGTCTATTTTAACAATCAATAGATAACAATCATCATTCAAACATACATTCAAGCAAATTTTAAATCTAACTATTTAAAATATAAATCGAAACTATTCGATTGAGTGAGAAGTTCTCACCTTGATTTTCTGATAGTAATTCGTAGCGTTTTATTTCGAATAAAATTAAACGGACGTTTAATTTTACCCGAAATTTTTGCTAGCTCTAAACGACTCCAATTCAGTTGCATCGCATAGTGCTCGTCAATACGAACCCAACGCAAAAAGTTTCATCAAATTCCGACCTCGTATGAAGGAGATATGTATTTTTGAAGTTACACGAATTATCATATAATAAATTTACAATTTATATTTTCTTTTCTAAACCTAAATTCAATCTGGCTGTTAGTTCGCTTGCTTCAGATCGTGCCATCCACTCCCTCCTTCCTCTTCTACGTGAAACCCTCGTACCCCCAAACCCATAGCCGCCACAATCACAACGAATTATCCTCCCTCTTCGACGACATTTACTACGATCAGCCACCACCATCTCGTGCGCCATCATCCACTCCGCCACCACCCTAAGACCGGTCGCGCTCGGTGGTCCCAAATCCTCGATTTCCATGTTTGAACGGAGCACGAACACACCCCCTAGCTCCCACGTCCAACCACCATATCCAATCACGACCGTCTACATCGAAGCTCTCATCGAGCTCTATATTTTTGTAGTTGACAACATTTCGAATCAATTGACGGATTTGGAGGAATTGAGGGAGGAAGTTTCAAATTTTCGTGGCCATTGAAATGATAAGCGGCGGCCGGCTCTAAGCTTCAAACCCTAGTTTTTATTTTTCTATTTTTTTTTGTGAATAAAGGGTCTATTTATAGAAATTTAACGAACACTATTCATCCCGAGTTTTCCGAACTTCGATTTACGCGTGGTAACTGGCGTTTCTGGGGTTTATCCCGTGTTCCGGACACAATGGAATAGGTTTCGGGAGCTAATTCGATCATCTGTGCGAGTTATGAAATTAAACGATCAATTTAAATTAAACCGATTTAAATCGATTTCGAGGCGTTTTGGCTTGCCCCGGACAAACGGTAAATCCAATTGACATGAAATTTGAAACCATACAATAATATCACATTATGGATCCGATGAAACTAGTTTCGTCGAAATCCGAGACTCTTTGAAAAATGACTATTTTTTACTTGCCAAATTAATATTAAAACAATTTCAATGCGTTTCGAGTTGCCACGGTCAAACGACAACTCCGATTGCTACGAAAATTGAAATCCGATAATAACAAACTATTATGGATCCAATGGAACTAGTTTCGTTCAATTCTGAGACTGTTCGAAAAATGGCTATTTTCACTAGTTGATTTAATATTAAAATATTCAATTTTCACAATTTAACTTTAAATTCAATTTTAAAAGTTCTATAACATCACTATAACTTCAATATGATTTAATATAACTTTATAAATCATTTTTAATCACCTATAACCCAAATTATTTATTTCTAGAATTTCACTATTAAATTAACGATTTAATTATTCAATTAAATCCAGATATTCGAATTTTAAATTATTCGACTTATAAATTCCACAAATCAATATTTAAAATCAATTAAATATTCAAATTTTAATTAATATAAATTCTGGGTCGTTACAGTAGCGGAGCTATAGATGATTTAAAGTTAGATCATTCGAATCTAAGGTAGGAACCCCTAAACAATTATATTATATTTTGGATGATGATATGATGATTTAAATGGATGTTTATTATGCTTTGATCATCAAGTTTGAATGTTTTCATATGAATGTTGAAAATATATGCAAATCACGGAAATACACGTCGATAAGCACAAAGGAAATCACTTTCCTCTATATTAATGAAATTGTTTGTATGGAAGGTTCAATCTCTCTAAAAAGGTTTAAAAATGAGTTTGAAATATTTTATGAACATTTAAAAGTGTTTTGGTGAATTCTGAATGAAAACGGGAAATTTATCCAAAAATAAGCACGTTGTACAACGGTAGTTCGCGATTTCACGCTATAAAAATCAAACAAGTGTAAAAGATGGAATATAGCTCAGAATTCTTCGAGATAAGAATTTTCCGAACTATTATATCCATCGTTTTCCAACGAAGAAAGAAAATCAAGATTTCGATAAGTAGATTTTGAGATATGAGTAAAACAAGCTTTTTGAAAAATCACGGTTTTGCAGTTCGGGATCTAAAATTGGATTTCTTAGAAAATGATGTTTTAAAATTGTTAAAAAATGTGAATAAATCTTATAAATCTTATAAAATATTTTAAAAGTGATTTGAGTAATAAAAATGAATTTCCAAATAATAAAAAGTTGTTTTGATTAATATAGCTTAAAAGAGCACTTTCCACATCACTTTTCTCTAACTTTTGAAATATAGCTTTAAACTTAACAATTCTTTTCCAATTCTTTTATAAATGTTTTCAAATGAATAATCAAGTGTTTTAATAATATATTGGAAGTTTTGTAGTTATTTAAAATGAGTTTAAATAAATGTTTAAAGAAAAGCTATTATAAATAAGTGGTTTAATCTTGGCTCTAAAAGCCGACGAGTAGACTTGATTTGGATTTTTCTATTCATGAGATTCGGATGTGAGGTTCTTAAACTAAGGAGTTGTTCAGAAGCAACCGGTGCCCTGGCTCACCTGGCATCTTCCTTGGGCGAAGGATAGATAAGCCGAAAACGAGTTAAGTATAAATAGATTAAATTTTCCAAAATTTAAATTAAATATAACTTGATTGTATAGAGATGATCTTCTTACACTTGGTGTTAAATCCCGAAGAGGGAACTCATACCATTCGTGGAATTTAAAAGGCGATTTCGCCGTAATTCCGTCCATAGTATTTGTTGAATACAGACTGACATTGAGTAGAATTAGATGATTTCTATAAATTCTGCTCATTTAATATTTACTAGTTTTGGGATTAACATCCTAGGTAACATGGTTTTAACTCAATCAAAATTATGAGTTTTTGAATTAAGAAATCTTTGTTAAAGATTTAAATGAAATGATTTTGGAAATGTTTTCCTAAGAGAAAAAATTGAAATGATTTCGAATTATTCCGAGTTTAAAAAGGGTTTTATGTAATCAAAGGATTTGATAAGAGAGGTTTAATAATTCCGCATGTACCAGAGATTATGTTTTAGATATATCTTTGAAAGAGATTTTGATAAGAAGAACTTAATCAATTAAAGAACGATTCCCTATTTACAGAACAACCTTTTATCGATGATTGATTCAAAGGAACCAGGGTCGGATATAGGGAAATTCCTATCCAAAGACCACATCGAACCAATGTATGTGTTCAGAAGATAAAGACCTGATAGATCGAATGAAGGATGAAGACCAAAGATCTTCGGGATGAAAGGACTACTTGTTGATAATTCTGATTAGCTCCCAAATACTAAAGTAGCAGTGGTCTCTTCATTTTTGAAACTCTTTGGGTTAGAAGGACTTCTCCCTACTAATCCTAGGGTTAATTCCCAAGAGGATGTGGTAGGAGGGTGCCTTCGATTTCGTTCAGTCCTAGAATGAACTTGTATGGACGGATGTCTGACGTTATATTCTTTAGATTTCATCGTCAACTGTTATAAATATACATATGTTTGGTGGTGAAGAAAGCAGCTTCCCTTAGCTTAACACCCTTCTTTGAGACGTATGAGCTCAAAGGTTGTATGTTTTTGGAAATCAATACCGATCGATGGAACAGCAGTGTGGCATTTAAAGGAAGATGATGTGCAAAGTAAAAGTAATCATTACCTCAAGCCTCACACAAAGAAATGGCTAAAACATGGTAGATGCAGCAAAGCTATGTGGTTCGCAACCATTAGGATATGATCATCTCCTTCTAGATATATTTCTACCCGTAATGACGTTCGAGTTTAAATTACTACGGATGTATGATGTGAAGGCCCTCGGATAGGTCGATAATGACCGGGGTGATGACAAATTCCATACTATCTAGTGAAAAAGGTAAACCGGTCATGTGTTGGTAGAGGGCATATGTTCTGTGCCTCGATACATTCCTCTAGAGATGTACAGCCGGAAGGCAGTCCCTTCACCTAGTCATTTGTGTGGAAATCCATTCTCCAATATGTGCATGCCGTTTTGTTTGTAGAACCCGCATTTGTGGCTAGTATGCTGGAATTTCGGCTAAGATTAATAAGTTTACTTGCAAATGTTTTTAAAGAAATGTCATTAAAAATAATATCCCTTATTTTTACGTAATAATGATTTGGTTATCATAAGGTAAAAAATCGTTCCGTATTTATGTGCGGCGTGGTTCTATGAGATACCTTCTTTTTCAAAACGCGTATTTTGAGTTCTCACTCCAGTCTCGTGACTGAATTGAAGTTTATTTTCCCTTTTCCTTAAACTCTGGATGCTCTAAATTTCCGAGCAGCCTAGTAGCTAGGTTTAGTTTAGAAGAAATCTGGATGGAGCTCGAAGCATGAAGTTAGAAGATTTTACTTAAGATTTTTGTCTGTTTCCACCATACACTTGTACTATAATACTCCGCATTTGTAAGGACAGAAATTTATAACTGTACATGTTTTTAACTATGATAAATGTATTTCAATTTCCGCTGTAAATTTTTATTGAAATTACATATGTGAGATTCTATTTTGTCTTTATTTTTCTTTCTAACCCTTGAGAATCCGCTTCTCCAACACTTGAATTTATGGCATGTGAATACCAAGGATGTTTTAGTGTCGATTTTCGAGAGTCAAAGAACGGGCCTCACATCGTCATAACAGAGCTTAGGTTGAGCGAATACCTTGGCTTTGGTAGGGGTAAAGTCTCATCAGAGATAGGGTTAGTAATACCGTAGGATGAGTAACTTATTAGAGATAGGGTTAGTAACACCCAAGAAGGAGTTTGAATATATATGAGCGCGTATTTGTTAATATTATGTACAAATGAATTTTGTTTTATATGAAATCACCTTACCTAAATATATATATATATATATGTATATGTATATGTATGTATTTGAAAAGAAAAAAAGAATATTTTGGTAAAATTTTCAAAGAGTATTCGAAATAATAAACATTTTGTACAAAAAGTCTTAAAAGCCATCTTTAGAAATAAATCTCGAAACATTGTGTAAGCATTGACCAAGCCTCTCTACCTAAGAATACGCTAGCAATTACCTACTACTCATGTCTAAAAGAATAATTGTTAGCCTTGTAGAAACCATATGGGGAATTTATGCGAAAGGGGAGTCTTCCAGAGCGAGTTGGGGCAAGAAGGATGTCCTCATTGTTCTCTCTAGCGACGAAGAGGAGCAACCAGAATATCCGCCTAGTAATGGTGGGTTTTCGATCGAAGGAGAATATGCCCCATAGACTTGGAGGGGTGAAGATTGATATCCTATGGCTGGAATGCTTATACCGCCCCTAGCTCCAGATGTAATTATGACTTCTAGCGACGTTGAACCCAGGCAGGCCTCAAGGGGAAATTGGATAGCAGATCCTGCTAGCTCCATTTGAAACCAAAAGAAGAGACTGAGCTAATGGAAGAAGAATCAAACCCGTGGAAGAGGAAATAGAGCCAATGGAGGAGGAAACCGAGTCGATGGAAGACCCTGATGCTATCATATCAAGCGAATATTTGATTTGATACCATCTAATGAAGGCCAGCTATTAGATTATTAGAGTCTTTATGGCCATCTAATTTGTATTGAATACCTGGTATGACAAATCTCTATTAAGGAAAGAGAGGACATAAGGGGATGGATGCTAAGCTTATTAAGCATAATATGGGATATAGACCGAGAGAATGTCGTATAGCAGGAAGGATCATCCAGTTCATACATAAGTTGGAATAGGATAGGAAGAAACAATCAAGAAGCAACTAAAGAAGAAGTGAAGGAGGGAGTTGAAGAATTTAAGAACCCTTGGGAGGAAAACGTGGAAGACTTGGAGGAATTAGAAGAAGGAGGAGTCATTCATGGAATACCAGTCATCATGGACACTTCCCATGGAACCAACCATGGTTACCCATGGTAATGGGAGAGATACCAGAAGAAGACGATAATGAGGCCAACAATGAACTTGATAGCGATGAAGAAGGAAAAGGTGAAGTGATGATTGATTTGAGATGTTGCAGTCCACCATTATCTTCTGACTTGGAAGAATAGAGTGACATTTAGGGAATTAAGGATAATTCTAGTATGTATAAGTATGGTTGGGATGTTTATTTTTGATTTAGTGTTGATGCAGGCCAAGTACTAAGTCGTAATCGACTTAAGGAAAATGAAGCTATAAGTCGTGACCGACTTAACATGAGGGAAATGAGTCGTGACCGACTTAACAAAGTTCAAGGCATGAGTCGTGACCGACTCAAGGAAGCAGAAGACATAAGCGTAAGTCATGACCGACTTAACATAATGGGGGACTTAAGTCGTGACCGACTTAGGAGGGTGGAAGACCTAACTCGTGAAGAGGTACGGGATATCAAAGATCTTAAGTTGCCAGGACGACCTACCGAGTTACTCAGAGAGAAGGCAAAGCAAACTGTTGAAGTAATAGGTCGTAAACGACTTAACGAGTCAAACGATAAGTCGGCACCGAGTTACGACCCAGTTAAGTCGTACCATCTTATGTCGCCAAAGCCTGAAGACTGTTGATTCCTATGCCGAGTTAATCTAGACCCTTGATTCTTAAGCCGAAGGGAGATGCTGTTGTGTTGCTTTGATAGGTCGTCATTTGTTAACTCGTGACACTGTTAAGTCGCATCTGTTTGTAAGTCGTATTTTGTCTGTATTTTATTAAGTCGTAAGTCGGTTGTGTTGTATAACTGTGATGAGTCGGAGAAGTGATAAGTCGCCGCCGACTTAAGACTTGTGTAACTTTCTGTTGTAATATGTTGCTATGTCGCTGTGTTGTAACTAGTTTCTTAAGTCGTCTACTCTTTTGTAGATAAGTCGTCGCCGAGTTATGTCGTAGGTCGTAAGTCGGTTGCCGACTTAGGAGTTGGTGAATTTTTGTGTTTTTTTTGTGTGAGTTGTAAAACGCCTATAAATAGGCCGGGTTTCTCATTTGTAAAAGGTTGTTGAATATTGAATAAAATTCTCTTTTGATTGCTTTGTGCTTTCATTCAAATTGGTAGTTGAGTGTAATCTCCTATCTCCTCTTTCGGTTAATCGAGTGCGCTCGATTCAACGATTGTAGAAGCCAATTCGCGGAATCAAGTGCGCTTGATCAACGCTTGAAGAATTGAAGATCTTTGAACCCGGTATCGTGCGCGATCAACGAGTTCGAGATAGCTAGAGTTCGGTATCTTCGGATCAACGAATTCGGGCAATTCAGCATCTTCCAATCCATCGATTGCTACATTCAACGATCTATATTGTTTTTGATTAATCTGCTGCGTCAGTTTTGGTATCAGAGCTTGTTCTAGCCAATCATAGCTAGATCGAGACTTGGAGCCTAATCATTTTGAAGTTGGGCCGTGGTAAGCAAGTAAGGCCGAGAGTAAGAGGAAGAAGAGTCATCACTATTCGAAGATTGTTTGATCAGATTTGCATTGGAGGCCGAAACTTTGTCCATCGTGTTCATCGCGATTTTGCTACAAAGTGGAAGTTTTCGATCCGTTTCATTTTGGATCAAAATCCGGAAAGTGTTTGAATTTGAAGTGTTGAAAAATTTGTGAAGTTTTCGAGTATGCCGCCAAGAAGAGCTAATCGCCACCAAAACGTAGAAGCTTTATATCGAAGAGAAGAGGCAGATGAGATGGAGCAAAGAATCAACAAAAATTTTAGTGAAAAGCTTAACGAAGGAATTGGTCGATTAGAGAATCTTATGACAGAGATGAATCAAAACCGGAGAAGGGTTTCACCAGAATCTAACCATGGGGGTAGTAGAGTCTCGCCACATTCCAATCGAGACAGAAGTGTTGAAAATGATCAAGGACGTGGGAGGAACGTGAATGATCGTGAACGGAGGAATGTCGATAGAAGGGATGAAGGTGGAAGACGTAATGGTAGTAGAGATGTTGGTGGTCAGAATCGACATCGTTATGCATCTGATTTTGAAGAGGAGTATGAAGGTGGTAGTATTCAAGGAAGAGGTCAAGGAAGAAACTATTCTGAGTATGATCACAAGTGGGAATCGGGGATGAAGACAGAAATTCCTGAATTCAAAGGTGGTATGCAAGCGGAGGAGTTTCTAGATTGGGTAGCTAATGTTGAAGAGATTTTTGACTTTAAAGAAGTTCCAGAACATCGTAGAGTGAAGTTGGTTGCTACGAGGCTGAGGGGTAGAGCTTTGGCATGGTGGCAGCAAACCAAGCTTACACGTGAACGAATGGGAAAGTCAAAAGTTGAATCTTGGGAGAAGATGAAGAAATTGATGAAAGCAACGTTCTTACCTTACAATTATCAATCTTTGATGTATCAACGTTTGCAAAACTTGAGACAAGGGACGAAAACTGTGAATGACTATGCTGATGAATTCTATCAACTCATTGCAAGGAATGATATTATGGAAACAGAAGAGCAGCTGACATCTAGGTTCATTGGGGGATTGAGAATGCAGATTCAGGATATGGTTAATATGTTCGATCCAAGATCTGTGGCAGAAGCACATCAGAAAGCATTGGCTTGGGAAAAACAAGGGAGACGAGGAAGTGGTGTGTTTACTAATTCTAACAATCAAGCGAAGGGTGTTGGAGGAAGTTCTAACATTTCTAAACCTATCAGTAGACCAGCGGTGAAGGAGGTTGAGAAGGCGAAAGTTAACAATGGGTTTAAATGTTACAATTGTCAAGAATTGGGTCATAAAAGCAGTGAGTGTCCAAAGCCAAAGAAGAGAACCATGATTGCAGAAGTTGAGGATGAGGATGGTGATGGAGATTGTTCTAGCCCAGTTGAGGAGGATGAGCAGGATATTGCGTCAGGAGATGAAGGTTGTAACCTAATGCTGAGGAGATCGTGTTTAACACCGAAGCAGGAAGAAGCTAGTTGGTTGAGGAGTAACATCTTTCAGTCAACGTGTACTATTCTGGGGAAGGTGTGTAAGTTTGTGATTGACGCAGGAAGCTGCGATAATATTATTTCAACCGAAGCTGTGACGAAATTGAAATTGAAGACAGAGAAACATCCTAATCCATACAAGTTAGCATGGTTGAGAAAAGGAGGAGAAGTGAAAGTGGATAGACGAGTTCGTGTACCATTCTCTATTGGGAAGAAATACAAAGATGAAATATGGTGTGATGTCGTAGAGATGGATGTTTGTCATTTATTATTGGGAAGACCATGGCAGTATGATCGAGCAGTACTACATGACGGTCGGACCAATAGCTACAGTTTTATGTTTAAAGGCACGAAGATTATCTTAGTTCCAAAGAAGAGATCACAAGAAGAAAGAAAGTCAGAAGAAATTGAAGAGCTGAAAACTTTATTGACTTTAAAGGAGTTTGTTAAAGAAGTTGAAGAAGAGCCGGAAGTATTCTTGTTGATTGGGCGTGAGAGTAGTGAAGAAGTTGAAATTCCTGAAGAAGTTAAACCAGTTTTGAAAGAATTTGACGATGTATTTCCAGAGGAATTACCAACGGAGTTGCCACCGTTGAGGGACATACAACATCAGATAGATCTTGTTCCAGGTGCTGTATTGCCACACAGACCACATTATAGAATGAGTCCGAAGGAACATGAAGAGTTGCGGAGGCAGGTAGAGGAATTGCTTGAGCAGGGGCGTGTGCAGGAGAGTCTGAGTCCTTGTGTTGTACCAGCTTTATTGGTACCCAAGAAGGATGGAACGTGGAGGATGTGCACTGACAGTCGAGAATTGAATAAGATTACCGTGAGATATAGATTTCCAATGCCGAGGTTGGATGACTTGTTGGATCAAATAAGCGGAGCTACTATATTTTCGAAGATAGATTTGAAGAGTGGATATCATCAAATTCGTATCAGACCAGGAGATGAGTGGAAGACTGCTTTTAAAACCAGGGAGGGTCTATACGAGTGGTTGGTCATGCCATTTGGTTTATCCAATGCACCAAGTACTTTCATGAGGGTGATGAATCAGATTTTTCGACCATTCATTGGGAAATTCATGGTGGTGTATTTCGATGATATTCTTGTTTACAGTGGGAGTCCAGAGGAACATTTGAATCATCTTAGAGAAGTGCTGATGGTATTGCGACAAGAACAATTCTATGCTGCAACAAAGAAATGCGTGTTCATGACGCATAGTGTTTTATTTTTGGGGTATGTTGTTTCAGAGAAAGGAATACAGGTTGACCAAAGTAAAGTTGAGGCGATCAGAACGTGGCCACAGCCCAAGACGATAACGGAAGTTCGTAGTTTTCATGGGTTGGCTTCATTTTATCGGAGGTTTATTCCACACTTTAGTAGTGTGATGGCGCCTGTTACAGATTGCATGAAAGGTAAACAGTTTACATGGACTGAGGAAGCAGGGAGTGCTTTTGGGAAGATCAAGGAGTTGCTGACATCTGCACCAATTCTAGTGCTACCTGATTTTCAGTTGGTGTTTGAACTACACACTGATGCATCCAAGGTTGGGATTGGAGGGGTGTTGAGTCAGAAGGGGCGTCCTATTGCATATTTTAGTGAGAAGTTGTCAAGAGCGAAGATGCGATACAGTACATATGATGTGGAGTTTTATGCTGTTGTACAATCTATCAAACACTGGAGACACTATCTATTTCAGAAGGAGTTTGTTCTTTACACTGATCATGAAGCATTGAAGCATTTGCAAGGGCAAGACAAGATTTCAGCGAGACATGCATCGTGGATTGCATATCTGCAACAGTTTACTTTTGTTGTTAAACACAAGTCAGGAGTGACAAATCGTGTGGCTGATGCTTTAAGTAGAAGGAGTCATTTGTTGACAACAATGAAAGTTGAGGTGACTGGTTTTGAATTATTGCCGGAGCAGATTGCAGAAGATTCTTATTTTAAGAAATTTATTGAAGGAAACAATGAAGGGAAGACTGATGAGTATATGTTGGTTGACGGATTTCTTTTTAAAGGAAGTCGATTATGCATACCGGAGGGTAGTCTGAGAATGAAGATTATCAAGGAGTTACACGAAGAGGGACATGTTGGGAGAGACCGTACCTTACAGTTGATTTCACAATCCTACTTTTGGCCATCAATGAGGAAAGAGGTGGAAAGGTTTGTGGAGCGTTGTCATATTTGTCAAGTTTCGAAAGGAACTGCGACTAATGCTGGTTTATATATGCCGTTACCTGTACCTGTAAAACCATGGGTGGATATCAGTATGGACTTTGTGTTGGGTTTGCCGAGAACGCAGCGTGGTAATGATTCCATTTATGTGGTGGTTGACAGATTTTCGAAAATGGCACATTTTATTGCTTGTAAGAAGACGGCGGATGCTGTTCATGTTGCTCAATTGTTTTTCAAGGAGATCTATCGACTTCATGGATTGCCAGAATCTATTGTGTCGGATAGAGATACTCGATTTTTGAGTCACTTTTGGTTGAGTTTGTGGAAAATGGTGGGAACGAAGCTGAAATTTAGTAGTGCTTATCATCCACAAACTGATGGACAGACTGAGGTGGTAAACAGATCATTGGGAAACTTGCTGAGGTGTCTTGTTCAGGATAATCTAAAGAGTTGGGATGTGAAGTTATGCCAAGCAGAATTTGCTCATAATCATGCTGTGAATCGAAGTACTGGGTTCAGTCCATTCCAGATAGTTTATTCAAGCTTACCGAAGGGACCGTTGGATTTGACGGTAGTACCACAATCAAAGAAGACAGTTAAGAAAGCTGCTGATTTTGTTGAAGGGTTGTCGGAATGTCATAAAATCGTTCAGGAACGATTGGAGAAAGAAAATGAAAAATATAAACGATCTGCAGATTTGAAACGACGAAGTGTTGAATTTCATGAAGGTGATTTGGTTTATGCAGTTTTAACGAAAGATCGTTTTCCAGTAGGCGCTTACAATAAATTGAAAGCATGGAAAATTGGTCCGGTGGAAGTCGTGAAACGAATTAATGAAAATGCTTATAAATTGAAGCTGCCAGATGATGTGTATACATCCGACGTATTCAATGTGAAGCATCTCGTACCATATCACGGGGATGAGCATATAGAGGGGGAGGAAAGTGCAAATTCGAGGACGAATTTTTCTCAACCTGGGGAGGATGATGCAGGCCAAGTACTAAGTCGTAATCGACTTAAGGAAAATGAAGCTATAAGTCGTGACCGACTTAACATGAGGGAAATGAGTCGTGACCGACTTAACAAAGTTCAAGGCATGAGTCGTGACCGACTCAAGGAAGCAGAAGACATAAGCGTAAGTCGTGACCGACTTAACATAATGGGGGACTTAAGTCGTGACCGACTTAGGAGGGTGGAAGACCTAACTCGTGAAGAGGTACGGGATATCAAAGATCTTAAGTCGCCAGGACGACCTACCGAGTTACTCAGAGAGAAGGCAAAGCAAACTGTTGAAGTAATAGGTCGTAAACGACTTAACGAGTCAAACGATAAGTCGGCATCGAGTTACGACCCAGTTAAGTCGTACCATCTTATGTCGCTAAAGCCTGAAGACTGTTGATTCCTATGCCGAGTTAATCTAGACCCTTGATTCTTAAGCCGAAGGGAGATGCTGTTGTGTTGCTTTGATAGGTCGTCATTTGTTAACTCGTGACACTGTTAAGTCGCATCTGTTTGTAAGTCGTATTTTGTCTGTATTTTATTAAGTCGTAAGTCGGTTGTGTTGTATAACTGTGATGAGTCGGAGAAGTGATAAGTCGCCGCCGACTTAAGACTTGTGTAACTTTCTATTGTAATATGTTGCTATGTCGCTGTGTTGTAACTAGTTTCTTAAGTCGTCTACTCTTTTGTAGATAAGTCGTCGCCGAGTTATGTCGTAGGTCGTAAGTCGGTTGCCGACTTAGGAGTTGGTGAATTTTTGTGTTTTTTTTGTGTGAGTTGTAAAACGCCTATAAATAGGCCGGGTTTCTCATTTGTAAAAGGTTGTTGAATATTGAATAAAATTCTCTTTTGATTGCTTTGTGCTTTCATTCAAATTGGTAGTTGAGTGTAATCTCCTATCTCCTCTTTCGGTTAATCGAGTGCGCTCGATTCAACGATTGTAGAAGCCGATTCGCGGAATCAAGTGCGCTTGATCAACGCTTGAAGAATTGAAGATCTTTGAACCCGGTATCGTGCGCGATCAATGAGTTCGAGATAGCTAGAGTTCGGTATCTTCGGATCAACGAATTCGGGCAATTCAGCATCTTCCAATCCATCGATTGCTACATTCAACGATCTATATTGTTTTTGATTAATCCGCTGCGTCAAGTGTTTTGCATTGTATTAGAGTAAAGAAGGGAGGGGAAATTTCTTTTTGGACCCAAGCTTTGAAATTTTTAATGAAGCAAGCATGTGATAAATTTATAATATGATGTTGTCTTAACTTCTCATTAGTACCGATCTTTAAAATAAATATTTATATTAATGAATGGTTTTGGGTTTGTAGTAAACAATGTTTTAGCAACACTTGTTTTTAAACCCTTGAATGTCACTTTGGAAGAAATCTTATGGGTATATCTAGATCTTTAATTATGGGATTTTAAAGATAATAACAAATATTGGAACCTTTTATATAAAGATAGAAATGTTACGAGTTCAAATTATAAAAGGAAAGAGAAGGTCATTATAACAATGTTTTGGTAGTAATTGTATTAATATCTTTGATTATATTTTAAAGGTAAGAAAAAAAGACTTATTAAATATACTTATAACATTGGTGTATGTATATTAATACTTTTTAAGTATTAAAACTAGTATAAGCAAAGAGAATATATATACATAAAGCAAATTTTAACTAAATAAAGAATGTTTTCACATTTGATATTAGCCAAAGGAAGTTTATGGTAATTTATCAATTAAATGAATTATTTTGAAAATGATTTTTTCAAAAACCATTAAGATATGTTTAGAAATGCATTATAATAAAAAAATATTTATCTTTTGAAAATAAATGTGTTTTTAAGCAGAAATACCGCAGAAATAAAAAATTTAAAATGGCTAATGATAAAGAAGTATCTTTATAAAACTTTGAAATAAAGAATGAAAGTTTAATGAAATGTTTTCATAATTTTTTTTTCAAAGGTTGATAAATACATATGAAGTATGTGGATTATTTCGTCGCATGATTTAATCTAACATTCAAGTGTAGAACTTTGATGTGTTACACCGATCTGAAAAAGGATTTACCACTCGATTCTTGACGACGAACATCGATGAGGGCTTGTGGTTGGATACTTGAATTTTCTATCATAGTTGAGAGTTATGCAAGGAGAACTAAAGTTCTAGTCAAAAAGCCTGGTCAAAGTCTACACTAAAGGATGAAGGATCAATACTAGTTCGGAAGTAAAGTTCTGAATTCGAATCTGATATTGTATACGGATGATCTATATACATCGTACGAAAATAAGTTAAAATTAAATATTTTGGGCAAACCATCGGGTTTTTGTTTTGGGTAATTTCAGGGACGAAATTCTTTTTAGGGGGAAATTTGTAATGACCCGCCAATTTTATCAGTTTGATAGATTGTATTTATTTTTATATTTATACAATTAAAAGGTTGAAAATACAAATAATATTGTTTTGAGTAATAATAAGTAATGGTAATCTTATTTTGAATAAATATTTACAGAAATATTTTCCTCGAAATCTAAATCGATAAAATGGCTGAAATTTGTTTTATCAATAACCAGCTCTATAATCATAAAACGTCGAACACAGAGCTGAATACATACACTTATTTTTATAATTAAACAAGAATATGAAATAAAATCAATTGATTAGTTTTTGAAAATTTGTTTATAACATTGTTAGTAATGCCTTTAAATATGATAATTGATTTATTAAATTAAATTGAGATTTAATGATTAAATAATTATTCAAATAATTATTTTAATTGATGACAATTCATTTTGAATATTTATAAAACGGTAATAAATCATTTATAATAGTTTTATAAAAATATATATTTGATTTGAAAATATAAGGAAAAATCGATATCGCGTTATCGGTATAATAGAAATTATTGTAAATAATTGTTAATATGAATTTACATGGTTTCATAATTTAAATATGATCATTTTAATTCGTTTAAAATGACAAGAAAATGATTTTCAAATTTTTTTTACAAATATATGACGTTAAAGTATAAGTGAAAATGTGACCGGGAATCGGTTCTCCTATTGGCAACGGTTTATCGAACAAAAGTTGTTCAAAATCAATGCAACGTTGTTTGTATGCCATGCACACATATATAACATGCAAATGCATCCACTAACATGCACAGGAACATATGTATACATGCATATATACTTATACACTTAAAATAAATACATGATATAAAATATATAAGATATTTTAAGTAAGCTTCCTCCTTAAGCTTACATAAGTCAACATATGCATACATGAAGTGAATGAAGTGATGGAGCAAATGGATGGGGAGGTAGTAACGTGTGGAATGATGGGTAGAAAATTGGAGATGTGATGGATAATGAAATAAAGATATTTTTTAGAAGTTGCTTAGCCCTTAAGGCTTCCAAGGCTATAAATACATGCATACCTTCATTCACATTTTCACACAACTTTCCATCTTCTTCTTTCTCTTCGTTTTCAAGCTCTAATGGCCTCTTGAATGGTCTCCTCCTATGAAAAAAATAATGAGAAAAGGTTATGGCAAAATACTGGCTAAAATATATGCACATGTATATGTTGTCGATCCACTTCAAAACCAAGCCAAAATACCTCCTCTTCCTCTTGCAAACCCACATCCATCCACTGTCACCACCATGGACGAGTCCATCCACCTCTTTCAAGCTTGGACGTGCATATCTAGAGATCTTTAGATTGATTCCATAAGTTCCAGTGCGACGGTTGCGGAGCTATAGCCGATTTAAAATTAGATCGTTCGGATCTAAGGTGTGAACTTACAAACTGTTATATTATATTTTAGATGATGATATGATGATTAAAAGGATGTTTATTATGCTTTGATCATCAAGTTTGGATGTTTTTCATATGAATGTTGAAAATATATGTAAGTCACGGAAATAACGTCGATAAGCACAAAGTAAATCACTTTCCTCTATATTAATAAATTGTTGTGTACGGAAGGTTAAATCAAAGGTTTAACATTGTGTTTGAAATGTTTTATGAACATTTAAAAGTGCTTTGGTGAATTTTGATTGAAAGTGGGAAATTTAGTCAAAAATAGGCACGTCGCGTAACGACGCTCGCGATTTCGCACTATAAAATTCGAACAAGTATAAAAGATGGAATATAGCTCAGAATTCTTCGAGATAAGAATTTTCCGAACTATTATATCCATAGTTTTTCAACAAGGAAAGAAAATCAAGATTTCAATAAGTATATTTTGAGATATGAGTAAAACAAGCTTTTTGAAAAATCGCGGTTTTGCAATTCGGGATCCAAAACTGGATTTCTTGGAAAATGATGTTATAAAATTGTTAAAAAGATGTTGAATAAATCTTTTTAAATCTTTTTAAATCTTTTAAAAGTTATTTGAGTAATAAAAATGAAATTCCAAATGACAAAAAGTTGTTTCGATCAATATAGCTTAAAAGAGCACTTTTCGCAGCAATTTTCTCTAACTTTTGAAATATAGCTTTAAACTTAACAATTCTTTTCCAAATCTTTTATAAACGTTTTCAAATGAATAATTAAGTGTTTTAATAATAATATGGAAGTTTTGTAGTTATTTAAAAAGAATTTAAATAAATGTTTAAAGAAAAGCTATTATAAATAAGTGGTTTAATCTTGGCTTTAAAAGCCAACGAGTAGACTGGATTTTTCTATTCATGTGCTTAAACTAAGGAGATTTTCAAGAGCAACCAGTGCCTTCGCTCACCTGCCTCTTCCCTGTGCGAGGGATAGATAAGGTCAATGTCAGAAACAAGTTAAGTACAAAAAGATTAAATTTTCCAAAATATAAATTAAACATAATTTGATTGTATAGAGATGATCTTCTTACACTTGGTGTTAAATCCCAAAGAGGGAACTCATACTATTTGTGGAATTTAAAAGGTGATTTCGTCGTTATTCCACCCATAGTATTCGTCGAATATGGGAATTGATATTTAGTAGAGTTAGATAATTTATATAGATTCTGCTCGTTTAATATTTACTAGTTTTGGGATTAACATCCTAGATAACATGGTTTTAACTCAATCAAAATTATAAGTTTTTGAATTAAGAAATCTTTGTTAAAGATTTAAATGAAATGATTTTGGAAATGTTTTCCTAAGAAAAAAATTAAAATGATTTCGAATTATTCCGAGTTTAAAAAGGGTTTTATGTAATCAAAGGATTTGATAAGTGAGGTTTAATAATTCTATATGTACTAGAGAAGATGTTTTGAAAATGTATATCTCTAAAAGATATTTTGATAAAAAGAACTTAATCAATTAAAGAATGATTCCCTATTCACAGAACCTCTTTTTATCAATGATTGGTTCGAAGGATGGGGTTGAATATGGGGAAATTCCTATCCGAAGACCACTTTGAACCAACGTTTACATTTGAAAGATAAAGAATTGATAGATAGAATGAAGGATGAAGACTAAAGATTTTTGGGATGAAATGACCGGTTGCTGATAATTCTGGTTAGCTCCAAAATACTAAAGTAGTAGTGGTCCCTTCATTTCTGAAACTCTTTGCGTTACAAGGACTTCTCACTACTAATCCTATAGTTAATTCCCGACAGAATGTGGTAGGAGGGTGCCTTCAGTTTCGTTCAGTCCCAGAATGAACTTGTTTGGAAGGATGTCTGACACTGCATTCTTGAGATTTGCTCGTTGACTTTATAAATATACATCTGTTTGGTGTCGGAGAAGGCAATTTTTCTTAGCTTAACACCCTTCTCTAAGATGTATGAGCTCATAGGTTGTATATTTGTGGAAATCAATAGTGATCAATGGAATAGCAGTGTGGCATTCAAAGGAAGAAGATGTGCAACGCAAAAGGTAATCGTTACCTTAAGCCTCACACTTGGAAATGGCCGAGACAGGGTAGATGCAGCAAGGCTATGTGGTCCACAACCATTAGGATATGATCATCTCCTTCTGGATATATTTCTGCCCATTATGACATTCGGGTTTAAATTATTGTGGATGTATGCTGTAAGGGCCCTTGGATAGGTCGGTAACGATCGGGGCGAAGACATATTTTGTATTATCTATTGAGAACGGTAGGCTGTTCTTGTGTTCGTAGAAGGCAGATGTTCTGTGCCTTGGTATATTCCTCTAGAGATGTACTAGCGAAAGGTAGTCCCTCCACCTTGTCATTTGTATGAAAATCCATTTTCCAATAAGTGCTTGCCATTTTGTTTGTAGCGCGTTTGTGGCTAGTATACAAAAATTAAATAATGTAACAATTTCGGCTAAGATTATAAGTTTACTTGCAAATGTTTTTAATGGAATGTCATCAAAAATAATATCCCTTATTTTTACGTAATATGGATTTGGTTATCATAAGGTAAAAACCCGTTACATGTTTATGTGTAGCTTGGTCTTATGAGATACTCTTTTGTTTCAAAATGTGTATTTTGAGTTCTCACACCAGTCCCATGATTGACCCGGAGTTTATTTTCCCTTTGCCTTAAACTCTAGATGCCCAAATTTTACCGCACAGCCTAGTAGCCAGGCTTAGTTTAGAAGAAATCTTGATGGAGCTTGACGCATGGAGTTAGAAGACTTTACTGAAGATTTTTGTCGTTTTCCACCACACTCTTGTACTATAATATTCCGCATTTGTAAGGACAGAAATTTATAACTGTCCATTTTTTTAACTCTGAAAATGTATTTTAATTTCGCTATAAAATTTTTATTCAAATAACATATGTGAGCTTCTGTTTTGTCTTTATTTTTCTTTCTTACCCCTAAGAATCCGCTTCTCTGGCACTTGGATTTACGGCACGCAATACCGAGGATGTATTAGTATCGACTTTTGAGAGTCAAAGAAACGAGTCTTGACACTTATATATATATATATATGGGTTTTGGAATATGGTTTGTTAACTAAATATCTTGTATGAGAGTTTGAGACAATTATGGACATATATAAGTGCAATTTTAGAATAATTTGGTTTCATGGAATATTTTTATCAAATAGTGAATATCTATATAAGGTTAAATAATACATGAATTTATGGAAAATTATATATTGTTTTCTAAACTATATACTCTTATAAGATGAATATTTTGAGAGCCTTGGTTCTATAAAATGGGGAGTACTAGTAATCAACTTAGTGTTACCGATTGGTTTAAATGCTCTCGAGTAATACTTCTTTCATTCAAATATTGTACAACTCATTGAATAAAATGTTTGAGTGGTACTTACTAACCTATTAGCAAATACTCGAATTTCACCGGCTAGTATGGGATGCTTTGATTAAATTCTTATGATTACTATTAGAAAGTATTTAATGCTTTAGGGTTTTATTCTCTTTTGGTATTCGGTCGGACCATTAGATCCTTAAGAGAATATAGGTCAGGTTTGACAGTGGTATCTGTAACGAGTGAGATTTACTAGCTTCTTATAAATACTTGAACTACACCAGTTTCTATGGGATGTTTTGATTAAGTTCTTGCTAGTACTAAAAGTGATAGTGTTTGGCACTTTATAGTTTACTATCTTTTGGTATACGGTGGGACCGATAGACCCTTAAGAGGTATACTCGTAGATTTCTTTACAATATATAATATATATAATAATATTGGGTAATCTAGAATTTTGGAGTCATGGTTTCCACGATCATCTTGATTTGTCAAGATTTGGTTTTTTCCGATCCTTGTGATCGCGTTGAGATTCTGTGTTCCTGATATTTGATATCGATCGGTACGAGTGATACCACAATTGTTTGTTTGCCACAGTATGGAATTGGTTTCTTTGTGTTAGGAATACCGTGGTTTATTCTATGACTCTATGTTTAGTGACTAATGTGTGTTTGTGACCAAATATATGTATACATGTGCCTTGAAGTAAATTCTGAGTTAAATTAATTTAGTGCTTTGTTATATTTTAGACATCTAGATTTACCTATATGTCATTATTCTTCTGTTATAACTTGTTCTCACCCTATTGGATATTTAGAGATAGTCTGATCCGGGTGTTATTTCAATGATAAGGTCAGGCCGGGACATTTTAGGTTATAGGACCGGTTAACCTTTGGATGGTTGTGCTAGCAAGGAGATAAACAATTTTGACTTTTAGTTCATCCCATTTAGGATTTTGTGTTTGGTTATGAGATATATATTTGGGTTTAGAAATTTGTTAGGGATTTGTATCGGATGTATATCATATGAGTCTAGTGTTATATTTTGTAGAATCTCAGTTTTTATAAGCATATGATGTTTATTATTCCACTGTGATCTGTGACTGTTGTTTATATGATATACTGTTCTGATTCTGAGAAACAGTTATGATTATTACTTTGGACTAGGACTGTATACGTTAAATTTTATTCCAGAGATTAAGAAAATTGTGTAAGTATGATGTCTTACTATCAATTTAAAGATATATTCACAGTTGATCGCCTTTAACAAGCCATATTCTTTGTATTATTAGACAACATTATTTATAACGTTCTTTAAAAATATGGGCATAGTAGTGGGGTTGTGGCACACCTCATCCATGCATACGTGAGCGATAATGTAAAAAATAGTTATGGAATCATATTGTAAAGGAATATAACATTTTACATAACATACCATAGCCAAAGAACCTATTACCTACCACTCATGATAAAATCATTCATTTAAAGAGAGGTTATTAATATTTATAAATTTGAAAATATTTATTTAATCATCTAATATCAATAAACACTTATAGAAATAATTTGAAAAGTCTATAGCATTTCTCTTTTAAATATATTTTATAATGGTAAAATAATATAATATTTATTTGTAAAATATCTGAAATATATAAATGGAAGTTTTATGACTCCATATTTCAAAATGTACTCACTTCAAACTAATTTCAAATATATTTAATCTTAGTAAAATCGTTTTTTTAGCTCGGTAAATTATGTAATAATTTTTAAAATAATATAAATGAAAGTAATATTCAATGGGTGTTGAATTTCTTGGATCGTGTGCACTTGTAGCGGGATAAAAGGGTGAACTTTAAAAAGAAAAATCCTTTTACCGATTTACTAAAGTCCTTAATTTGTGTTTGTGTAAATTAATATTTATTAATACCTAATTCAAATAAGTGAAGGAACGCAGCCATGAAATAATATAGGCAATATTGAGAGGAGAACCAAAATTTTGATTAGGAGGCAAAACAAATTTTTTGATAATTTCAATCAAACAATAAATAAATTTTATCCAAAAGCAAATGTTTTCTGATCATTGTTGCATCACACAGCATATAATTTTTCCTATGAAAAAGTGGGATAACAAAGAATCTAACTTATGTTGTGTGATCACTATTGTCTAATTCAGTTTGTGGCATAGTGAGGAGTTGAAGTACTATCTACGTTCTTGGTCTCTATGGAAGTTTATTGGGTCTCATCTAAGGCTATCATATTGCCATTAATTTTTGGCGAGAGAAATTCCTTTTCTAAAAAGGTTTCTAGTCGAGAAACAAATACTTTATGTTCCTCAATATGATAAATATGTATCCATGAGAGTTTCCTAGATATCCTATAAATTTACACATGATCGATTTTGCCTCTAATTTATTAGGGTTTACATTGTTAATGTAAGCCAGGTAACCCCAAACCTTAATGTGATTAAGGTGGGTTTTCTTCCTAGTCTCTAATTCGTACGGAGTGTTAGGCACATATTTTAACGGTGCATTAATCAACATATATGTCATTGTGTCTCGTGCATATCCCTAAATTAAAAGAGGTAACTTATTATTACTCATCATCGATTGACCCATGTTCAACAAGGTTCGATTTCTACTGTAACACCCCTTATTTTGATAACATTATTTAGGATATTTAATTAGATAAATTAAATAGAATAATGTGTTGATTAGGGGATTGCGATTTGATTTTATTAAAGGGGTGGCCGTGCCATTTAACAATGAACTAAAGAAGAGTTTAAAATGATATATAGGAGGGGTAAAATAGGAAAGAGGCCATTCCTATATCTACATCCCTTAGCCATGTATTATTTACATGTTCACTTCATTCTTAAATTTTTATAACTCAAGGCTGGCCACCATTAACAAGGAAAAGGGGAAAAAGATAGAAGAAAAGCTAGGAAGGAGCTTAAGCAAATCAAATCTATTCATATATCAATCTCTTTAATCACAAAAGCTAAGGTGAATAATGTTTACATCTTTTGCTTTGATTTGTTTTCGGTTTTAAGATTATTCCAAAATATTTTAAATGTTTTGCCATGTTTTGAATGTTGGAATGTTTATATATAATTGTTGATGATTTATACATATTCATATTAATTTTACGATATGTCTTAAGGTAAAAACCCTATTAAATGACATCTAAATGCCTTGCGAATTTTAATGATGATCGAAAATAATATTTTAGAGATAGGATTTATATGAATTTTTTAGTAAAGAAAATGCTATTTTAGGTTATAAATTATTTATATGTAAATAATAATAGATTTGGATCTGAAATTTTTATATGTTAGAAAACATATTAAAAAAAGATTTTTTGGAATTTTTCCAGATTTTTCCTAAGTATTTTGATGGGTATAAAAGTGTTACTTAAGGTATGAGACTTAAATGTTTTATATATTTTAGAAGGAGAAAGGGGCTTTTTGTAAATAATTTGAAATTGTTATTTCTGGAAAATGGAAGCACTTTTGGAAAAGTAATATGTCAACCAATCAGATTTGGATAAACAAGGCAGGTTAGGTACAGAAGAAATAGTTTAAACGTACAAATAAATAGGTTTTTCATTGTTTCGTTTCCTTTTGCACCAGGTTCGACTTCCATACTATCGCCTCCGACACAGTCGAAACCAATGCATATGGTATCAGGCAGCTAGTACATAATGAATTGGATGTGGGCGAAAGGTATAGGGTCGAAACCAAGGGGATCCGAAATGGGTTGAAGCATTGTTTTAGTTTTAAAGAAAAATGCGCCTGCTTGCTTTCAATTAAGATGCTTTCGACATGGTTGGGTTTTGACCAGGTCAAATGGTTTAAAAGGAAATGGTTTTGATTGAGTTGCATCTTTGTTTTTATATGAATGCTTTCGACTAAGTCAAAACACCTAACTTCCTCCTTTTTACGTTCGACCCAGTTGGTTTCGAAGGTGTTGTTTTGTTTTAGAAATCTATCCATTTCTCCAATGCTTTCGAAGGGATGGTTTCGACACAATCACTTCTTTACTTAGGAATGATTTTAAAAAATGGCTTTCGACTTAAATGGTTTAATGACCCTTTTTTTCAATTGAAGTATAACCCAAATTGGTTTCGAAAGAGATGATTTGAATGGTTTCGAAAGGTTTCCACATATTTTAAATTGAACCCAAGTGCTTTTAAAAGGTATAGACTTAATGCTTTCGAAAGGTTTTTAAAAGAGGTTTTGAAGGGATGGTTCCACAAAGGTTTCAAAGGAGTCGAAAGGTGTGGTTTTTCTGATGGTTTCGAAAGGAAGGGTTTTCCAAGGGTTTTGAAAGGCAATGTTTAAAGAATTTAAATGAAAGATGTCTAAGGTTTTAAAGCTTTCGAAAGGAAGATTTCCAAAGGTTTCGAAAGGAAGGTTTTGGCCTTTCGGCCAAGATAAAGAGAAGGGTTTTGCATGGTTTCGAAAGGGCTACTATCAATGGTTTCGAAAGGGCTACTTTCAATGGTTTCGAAAGGGCTACTTTCAATGGTTTTGAAAGGGGGACTTTCAATGGTTTCGAAAGGGCTACTTTCAATGGTTTCGAAAGGGTTACATTCAATGGTTTTGAAAGGAGGACTTTCAAGGGTTAAATGTTTTCATCAACTAAGATTTGAGTAAAGTGTGTATATATAACATGGCAAGGTGATTTTGAGTAAAGCATAAGAGATTATATATTTTCCTTATTTGAGTTTGATTTAAAGGTTTAAATTGTTTTGAGAAGGATTTCTTATTTGAGTTTGATTTAATGGTTTAAATCATTTTGAGAAGGATTCAAGGAAAGTTTTGGGAAGATATCAGTAAGTAAAATTACACATATATTAGATATCAAATGGGACTGGTATAGGGTCGTGCCCTATACATTAGCTACTAGCCCCAACTAATTTGGTCCAAAATTCTAGTGTGTAGGTCTTTGTCACAGGTAGGACTAAAATTATGAATACACACAGAAAGGAATATATTTCTGTATACAGATAGGTTATTGGTGAGCCCGCAAAACCATTAGGATCAGGTGACCCTGGAAGATGATAAGTTAAGGACAGACCATCCAGAAGATAAGTATTTAACAGATAGTTAAGGACATATTGTCCAAAAGAATAGGAGTGTCGAACAGATGTTAGATAAATTTTGATATTTTCTAGTAGGCTCGAGTCAGCCAAATATTAAAAGTTAGCCAAACAAAACTTATGCGTACGAAAAAAATAGTAATTTTATTACCTGATATATTTATGTATGTTTACATAATGATACTTTACTGATTTTAACCAGTTTTGGTTGCAAGAAAAGATTTGCAAAAAGAAATATTTTAAAGGAATGTTAGTGAGGGGGAACCTGTTCCACTAAGCGGCATAGTCTCACTTAACATAAAAACAAAGATGAACAATATTATTCACATCAGGCTTTGTGTCTGACTCGAAGTTTTTGTTTCCCCTTAAACTCTCAAGTGCTCAAAATTGATTTGAGTAGGCTGAGGGTTGAGATTTTCATGTTTCTATTTTTTGGTGAATAATGCTTCTGAAGATGAACAAGTGGTTGTCGGATAGCTAAATAGGAGTTTTAGTTTTATTTGTTTTGATTCCGCTATGTATATTAAGTCATACGACTATATTTCTTTGATCAACCAATGGGGCATCGTCATATGTCGCTCTTGGTGTGTTATTGTAAATTATATTTGATCAGTACCTGGAATATAGTTAAGGGATTATATAACTGGGATATAATATTATTTTGAAATGTAATCAACTAAATGTTGTTTTTGAAATCTATGATTTTGTTCATATTCAAGCGTTTCTGATATTATAGATACCATCAGCGTTGTCGTATTTTGTCACCAGAAGTTAATATTACAGATAACTGCAGCATCTGTAGCGCTTAGCTTTTGGCCTCTAGATACGGGATGTTACAAACTTGGTATCAGAGGATAGATTTATGAAAAACTTTAATTGAAAATGGTTTTTGAAAATGTAATCCTAAGGAATTGAAGTAAGATTAGGGTTTGGGATAACAGTATAGTAACGTACTTGTATTTACTATATATAAGTATACGCTTTATCTCTCATCTCCTATCTTTGCTTAGGTTATCTTTTTGTATCTCATGAGGTTTGAATATAGATATGGATGGTAGAAGAGGAAGATTTAACCCAGGAAGGGGGAGCACCGAAGGGAATGCTGGACCTAATGCCAGGAGAAACCAAGGTTAGGCACAAGCAGAGAATGTAGGTGCTGGAGTCCCGCAGGTTGGAATGGAATCTATGTATCAGTTCTTCGTGAATATTGTACAAGCGGGTGTAGCTACTAGAGTAGTAGGAGGAGGAGTTCCGGAGGTTCCAGTTGTCTAGGATTATGTTAAGTTGAGTGGGGATTACACAAAGCTCGGAGGGAAGCCTTTTATTGGAACTGAGGATGTTATAGGGGTAGAAAACTGGTTGTTGCACTGCAAAAGGATTTTTGCAGACTTGAGGCTCAGTGATGAGAAAAAGAGGAGGTTAGCATCTAGACAGCTTCAGGGAATTCTTTGTTTTGGTGGAATAGTGTGATTGTGGCAGTGGACGAGGAGACTATTACATGGGTAGAGTTCAATAGGAGGTTTCAGAAGAGTTTCGTGTCAGTTATGGCGCAGTCTGCTTTGATTTGGAAGTTTGCTGAGCTAGAACAAGGAGAGATGACTGTTCTGCAGTATGGCAGTAGGTTTGAGGAATTGGCCCGGTATGGGTATGCTGTTGTAGATACAGTGATGGAGAAGAACAATAAGTTTATCAAGGGACTAAAGCCTGAGTTGGCTAGAGCAACTTTACCGCATATCAGAGATCCCTATGATGTGGTTGTGGAGATGGCTCTTAGACATGAAGAGATGCTTGCTTGTCAGGAGAAAGCTAAAGGGAAGGAGGTCTAGGTTGGGCAGAGCCAGAAGTGGAAGATTTTCCACAAGAAGGGTGCTCAAAAGGGTGGAGCAGCTAAGAGAGGAAAGTCTGAGGTGGTTTGTTTTAAGTGCGACAAGAATAGGCATTTCGCCAATGAGTGTCGTTCTGGGAAGGATAAGGAAGTGATCGGGAAGAAGAACATCAGGTGCTTCAACTGCGATCAGGTTTGCCACTATAAGAACTAGTGCAAGAAGCTTGCTAAGGATGGAAAGGGCAAGGTATATGCATTGGAGCCTGCTGCTTCTAAGCCAACAACTCAGGAAAAAGGAAAGGCAGTTTTGGGAGGTACGCTTCAGATCCATGGTATGTCTATTAGCATTCTATTTGATACTGGTGCATCACATTCTTTTATATCTAGATGTTTGATAGATAAGCTTAACCATGAACCCACATACTTAGTTACTTCCTTGTGAGTTGCGAATCCAATAGGAGGGTATGCAACTCTAGGGTTGAGATGTGACTAGTTAGAGTTTGACCAGTTAGGTCATACTTTTCTTTGCAGTTTGCATATGTTTGATTTTGTAGGGTTCGGAATTATTCTAGGGATGGATTGGTTAAGTGAGTATGATGCTAGGATATTTTGCCAGGATAGGAAGATATCTCTTAGACGTCCTGATTGTAGCGATAAGATTGTTTATACCGTAGAAGGTTTCGGTGGTGAGATGTTTGCTTTGTTGGGTGTTATGGATTCAGATGATGAGTTGAGTCGAGTTTTCGTGGTTGGAGAATTCATAGATGATTTTGAGCCTGTAGTAGGATTACCACCTAAACGAGCCATTGAATTTCGAATAGATTTGGTTTCGGGAGCAGAACTAGTAGTAATCCGCCAAATAGTATAGCCTTTCAGAGATGAGGGAGTTGAAAGTGCAGTTGGTGATTTAGAAGACAAGAGTTTTATCAGGTCGATTAGTTTGCCTTGGGGTGCAGTAGTGTTTGCTAGGAAGCCGGGCGAATCATTGAGGGTTTATAAAGAATCAATATCCATATCCAAGGATTGATGATTTGTTCGACCAGTTGAGTGGAGCCAAGATATTTTCTTCGATAGATTTAGCAACAGGTTTCCATCAGCTTAGGGTAGCAGAGGATAGTATACATTTGACGGCGTTCAGGACCAGATATAGGTCGTACGAATGGTTAGTTATGTCGTTCAGACTGAGGAATGCGCTAGCTTTCTTTGTGGATTTGATGAACCGAGTGTTCCGAGAGCATTTGGATAGGTTTGTATTAGTTTTCATAGATGATATCCTGATATACTCTAAGGATGAAAGAGAGCATGAAGTTCATCATAGAGTGGTGCTTGAGACGCTAAGGCAGCATTAGCTGAAGGCGAAGTTTTCGAAGTGTCACTTCTGGAAGAAGGAAGTGAAATTTCTTGGTCATGTAGTTTCAGAGAAAGGTTGTCAATGGATCCGATTAAGATTGATGCAGTGAATAGTTGGAAGAGACCCGAGATAGTAACTGAGATAAAGAGTTTCCTTGGATTGGCTGGTTATCGATGGTTTATTAAGGATTTTTCGCGGATAGCAGCATCGATGACCAAGCTAACGAGGAGGGATGTGAAGTTTGTGTGGACTGATAATTGCGAGGAAGCATTCGGTTGTTTCGGAAGGAAATCAGGATTTGGTGATTTATACCGATGCGTGTGGAACAAGATTAGGAGCTTTGTTGATGCGGAGAGGTAAAGTGATTACCTATGCTTCTAGACAGCTTAGACCGCATGAAGCTAGATATTCGACGCATGATTTGGAGTTGGCTATAGTGATTTTTTCTTCGAAGGTGTGGAGACACTACATTTTTGGAGAGAGGTTTGAGTTATATATGGATCACAAGTCGCTGAAGTATTTGTTCTCTCAGAAGGAGCTAAACATGAGACATCAGTGATGGTTAGAGATTATAAACACTTACGATTTTGGGATTGAGTACACACCAGAGAAAGGCAATAAGGTTGCAATGCACTTAGCGGGAAACATCAAAATGTAGTGTTAGAGATGATTTTCGAGTGGAAAGATTTGGGAGCTTAAGCAGATTGCAGAGTACAGTCGAGATCCGAAGCAGGGTCTAGCGGAGAAACCACAGTGTTATCTTGTTTGGAAGTTCGGCCAGTTTTGATCGAAAGGATTGCTTCTAAACAGATGGAGGACCCAGTTTGAGCTGAATAGATCAGGAAGTTAAGAGAAGGAATTTAGAGCAATGACTTGAAGATTTCAATCTTGACCAGAATGGATGGTTGAGAAAGAAGTTTTGGAAGAATGCCATCGTTCGAAGTTCACTATCCATCCAAAAGGAACTAAAATGTATCAGGATATGAAGAGGAGTTTCTTCTGGGAAGGTATGAAGCAGGATATTGGCTTACGTGTAAAGCAGTGCTTGCAAGCAAAGGCCGAACACCAAAAGCCAAGTGGATTACTTCTGCCATTAGATATTTCAGTATGGAAGTGGGATTCTATTTCTATGGACTTTATTGAAGGTCGCCAAAGTCGAAAAGAGGAAATGAAAGTATATGGGTCATAGTGGATAGGTTGACCAAGAGTGCCCATTTCATTTCAGTTAAGTCAACTAGGATGTCACCTGTTTTAGGGAAGTTGTTCATGAAGAATATGGTTAGACTGCATGGAATTCCTAATAACATAGTAAGTGATAGAGATTTCTTATTCACTAACGAGTTCTGGAAGAGTTTGTAGGAAGTTTTGGAAACCAAGCTCAAGATGAGTACCGCTTACCATCCGTAGACAGATGGGCAAATGAAAAGAGTTAACAAAATCTTATAGGATTTGTTAAGAGCTTGTGTTCTAGATTTCAGAGGATCATGGGAAGACCATCTGCATCTAGTCGAGTTTTCGTATAAATAGTTATCATACTAGTATTAGGATGGCACCGTTTGAAGCTTTGCATGGAAGGCCATGCAAATCTCCCGTTTGATTGGTTGGAGATCGAGGATAGGTTGGTTCTTGGTCCATATTTAGTGAGAGAAGCTGCAGAAAAGATTGAGATCATTCGAGCTAGAATGAAGGAGACTCGGTCTAGGCAGAAGAGTTATGCAGATAAGAGACGGAAAGACTTAGAGTTCTTAGTTGGAGAGTAGGTTTTTGTCAAGGTGTCACCGATGAAGGGTGTGATCAGATTTGGAAGATCAGTAAATTTGGCACCGAGATTCATTGGACCTTTTCCTATTGTTAAGAGGATCGGGAAACTCAATTATAGAGTTTAGTTACCGAGAAGTTTGGTAGGTGTCCATGATGTTTTTCATGTTTCTCATCTCAGAAAGTGTGTTAGAGACCCGGAGACTACTATTGCATTGACTGTGCTAGATGATTTAGTAGTAGAACCGGACTTGAACATAGTTAGAAAGCCAGTTCGCATACTTGCCAAAAATAAGAAGAGGCTTAGAATCAAGACGGTTAGGTTAGTTAAGGTCCCAGTTGAGTGACAATGACAGGAACTGTACTTGGGAGGTTGAGAGCAGGATTAGAGCTGCTTATCTTGATTTGTTTGATGGTAGTTTTACCTTCTTGTTTTTTTGTTTGTACCTTACCGTAATTTCAAGGACGAAATTCTTTAAGGATGGGAGTCTGTAACACCCTATATTTTGATATCATTATTTAAAATATTAATTAGATAAATAATATAAAATAATTTGTTGATTGGGGGATTGAGATTTGATTTTATTAAAGGGGGTAGCCGGGCCATTTAACAATGAACTAAAGAAGAGTTTAAAATGATATATAGGAGGGGTAAAATAGGAAAGAAGACATTCCTATATCAACATCTCTTAGCCGTGTATTATTTACATCTTCACTTCATTCTCAAATTTTTATAACTCAAGGCCGGCCACCATTAACAAGAAAAAGGGGAAAAGGATAGAAGAAAAGCTAGGAAGGAACTTAAGCCAATCAAATCTACTCATATCTCACATCCCTTGTTTTGATTTGTTTTCGGTTTTAAGATGATTTCGAAATATTTTGCAATGTTTTTCCTTGTTTTGAATGATGGAATGTTTAAATATATTTGTTGATGATTTATACATGTTCATATTGATTTTATGATATCTCTTATGGTAAAAACCCTATCGTATGACATCTAAATGACTTGAGAATTTTTATGAAGATCAGAAATAATATTTTGGAGATGGGTTTTAATTTTCAGAATTTTTTGGAATTTATGTGGATTTTATATGAATTTTCTAGTAAAGAAAATTCTATTTTGGGTTATAAATTATTTACGGGTAAATAATAATAGATTTGGGTCTGAAATTTTTATATGTTAGAAAACATATTAAAAGTGATTTTCTGGAGTTTATCCATATTTTTCCTAAGTATTTTGATGGGTATATAAAAATTACTTAAGGTATGGGACTTAAATGTTTCAATATTTTAAAAGGAGAAAAGGGTTTTTTGTAAAAAGTTTGACATTGTTATTTCTTGAAAATGGAAGCACTTTTGAAAAAGTAATATGGCAACTAATCTGATTTAGATAAAAAGGCATGTTAGGTACAAAAGAAATTGTTTAAAAGTACAAATAAATAGGTTCTTCACTGTTTCGTCTCCTTCGGCACCAAGTTCCGCCTTCATATTATCGCCTCTGACACAGTCGAAACCAATGCATATGGTATCAGGAAACTGGTACGTAATGAATTGGATGTGGGCGAAAGGTATAGGGTCGAAACCAAGGGGTTCTGAAAGGGTCGAAGCTTTGTTTTGGTTTTAAAGAAAAATGCGCCTGCTTGCTTTACAGTAAGATGCTTTTGACATGGTTGGGTTTCAACCAGGTCAGACGGTTTAAAAGGAAATGGTTTCGATTGAATTGCATCTTTTTTTTAAATGAATGCTTTCGACTAAGTCGAAAAACCTAGATGCCTCCTTTTTACCTTTCGGCCCAGTTGGTTTCGAAGGGGTTGTCTTGTATTAGAAATCTGCCCATTTCTCTAATGCTTTCGAAGGGATGGTTTCGATACCATCACTTCTTTACTTAGGAATGATTTCGAAAGATGGCTTTCGACTTAAATGTTTTAATGACCCTTTTTGTTAAATTGAAGTATAACCCAAATTATTGGTTTCGAAGCGTTGATTTGAATGGTTTCGAAAGGTTCCACAAATTTTAAACTAAACCCAAGTGCTTTCGAAAGGTTTATATTTAATGCCTTTGAAACGTTTTTAAAAGATATTTTGAAGGGATGGATCCCCAAAGGTTTCAACGGAGTCGAAAGGTGTGGTTTTTCTGATGGTTTCGAATTGTTTCGAAAGGAAAGGTTTTCCAAGGGTTTCGAAGGCAATGTTTAAAGAATTTAAAAGAAAGATGTCTAAGGTTTTAAAGCTTTCAAAAGAAAGATTTCTAAAAGTTTCGAAAGGGTTTTGAGAATGGTTTCGAAAGGAAGGTTTTGGCCTTTCGGCATAGATAAAGGGAAGGGTATACATGGTTTCGAAAGGGGTACTTTCTATGGTTTTGAAAGGGGTACTTTCAACGGTTTTGAAATGGGTACTTTCAATGGTTTTGAAATGGGGACTTTCAATGGTTAAATTTTTTCATCAACTAAGATTTGAGTAACGTATATATATAACATGGCAAGGTGATTTTGAGCAAAGCATAAGAGATTATATATTTTCCTTATTTAAGTTTGATTTAATGGTTTAAATGATTTTGAAAAGGATTTAAGGAAAATTTTGGGAAGATATCCCTAAGTATAATGACTTAGATATTAGATACCAAATGGGACTGGTATAAGGTCGCGCCCTACAGATTAGCTACTAGCCCCAGCTAATTTAGTCCAAAGTTCAAGTGTGTAGGGCTTTGTCACAGGTAAGACTAAAATTATGAATGCAAATAGAAAGGAATATATTGTTGTATATAGATAGGTTGTTGGTAAGCCTACAAAACCTTTAGGATCAGGTGACCTCGGAAGATGATAAGTTAAGGACAGATCGTCCAGAAGATAAGTATTTAACAGATAGTTAAGAATAGATCGTTCAAAAGAAGAGGATTGTCTAACATATGTTAGATAAATTTTGATATTCTCTAGTAAGCCCGAGTCAGCCAAAGGTTAAAAGTTAGCCAAACAAAAATTATGTGTATGAACAGATAGTTCATTTTATTACTTAATATATTTATGTATGTTTACATAATGATGCTTTATAGATTTTAACCAGTTTTGGTTGTAGGAAAATATTTTCAAAATGATATGTTTTAAAGGAATGTTAGTGAGGGGAAACCCGTTCTGCTAAGCGGTGTAAGAGTCCAAAAACTCGACCTTCGAAAATCGGCACCCGTACTTCACTTGTACTCAAATGCCGTAGATTCAAACGCCGAATCTGGCTCCCCGGAGCTTATAACACAGTAAATATAAAAACACAGCGGAATAAAGAAATCAATGATATCATATACAACTCCAATGAATACAATATCCAGAATGATATACAACAATGATATCAATATGATACAAGAATATCAGAGATAAATAATGATACAGTGGAAATAACAGAAGTGATAACTCCAAATGATCCTCAAAAGAGAATGAGTCCAACAACTCCAACATCAGCTCGAACCACCATCACCTTGCACCAAGATAAACAAGGTCAGTCATGATCTCCAAAAACTGAACTAGCTCTAGATAATCTACTAAACCTGACTATCTGAAAAAAAACCTAACTCTAGACTACCCGTCTGGAAATTGTTTGCACCCAGAGTTTAGGAAGGGAACAATAAACTCCGAGTCAGTCATGAGACTGGTGTGAGTAACAAAAATAGTTTATCTTTAAACAAACACAAAAGAATTTTAAACATTGAAATCCGCAATGCTTTTGGAAAATGAAACTACCATAAGACCTCCCGCCACACACACAATGCAAACGCAGAATTGGAGGAGATTTCTTCTTATGATAGTCAAACATGCTTACTACGCAAAATCATTGAATTAGTATTATTAGTGCATAGTGGAAAACATTTCGAAAGTATAATATTAATCTTAGCCAGCATACAACCATTATTGTATGCCTATTATAGCTACTATGTTCAATAGCAGGTTACCGCCACATTCCATAGCAGTTTATACAACTAAAACCGTATAAGGTTCGTATTGTTTCTTTGGATTTCCAACAAATGGTCAGGCTAAGGAACTTCCTACTGCCAATGGGTACGCCTCTGGAGGGACGTCCCAAGAACCTACCCGGATCTCTACCAACACAAGGCCGGGTTACCTCTTACACTAGGTAACTACTACTCGAGTATGCCACCCCCCCGGTCCTTTGGGACCTTTATCCGAGGCCTCGATCACACAGCAACAATCACACAGGTAAATGAGATTGGAGCAACCACATAGGTTAAATATCAGGGCTCCATACCTGATACCACCCTTTTCCAAAAGGAAATGACATACCCTAAAGGGGCGACCCTCATAACCTTGCCGCATCTTTCCTGTTTTGACCATTTTTGGTTTGTGAGGTTCGATGAGGTCTCGTCCACAAAGCTATGTTTTTTCACAAAGCCATGCTTTGATCAACAAATGATCAGCAAATGACCATCAACACACAGCAACACTCAGCATGCCACACTACCAAATTGGGAGTATATCACTGATAACCTTCAACTACATTACCTTTGAGCTCGTACGTCTCAGAGAAGGGTGTTAAGCTAAGAGAATAAATTCTCCGCCACCAAACAGAAATGTATTTGAAATAAATCAGCTTTATATCTCAAAGTGTAATGTCAGACATACAACCATACAAGTCTGTTCCGGGTTCGAACAGAACCGAAGGCACTTCCAAAGAAGCCCTTGCAATCTAGGTATTCACAATCCCAATCGGACTTCCCATCACTTAGGAAATCTCTATACCGGAGCAACTCAGTGCAGAGACAATCGATAGGTTATCCTATCATTCTCACAAATATCCGATCTTCAACACCGGTCTTCAAATGCTATCAATTTACGTCATATCACTATTCGGAATGGGTCATATGACACAAAGTCCTCTCCCGGCTAAACCGAATAATGAGCGCAATATTTTAAAACATATGGATATTGGGATTTCAGTTAAGTCACAACTTATTATCCAAAACTTCTCTTCAAATGGTTTGAACAAATTACCATTTTAATCTTTTACAAAACGATTCATCTCACAAAGTTCACCCGGTTTCACAAAGATCCATCCATAGATTTCCAAATCGATTTCCATTTCAATTGGATTAACTCATTACAATTCCATTTTGAATGGTTTAAACAAATCACCATTTTAAATTTGTTAAAAATAAACAGATTCAATTCACAAAGTTCATCAATCTTTCACAAAGATTTATTCATAACTCGGAAAACCATTTTCATTTCAAACTTGCGATTCTTTTGACACAAATTGGAAACTCATTCCTTATATGAAAGCTTCTATTATTTGAAAACAAATAGTTTTCATTTTGGAAAATCTGATTCATTTATATGAGTTAAAATCCTTGGGTTAAATTCAAATTCTCAAAACCATACTTTTAAAATGGTTCAAATTCATATAAAAAACATTTATAACATCTTAGCCATCATTTCCAAACATGGAATTCAATTCCAAATTTTGAATTCAAATTCAAATTAAATTATTTAAATTGGAAGCTTTACCAAGTTATTCCAAAATAACTTTTATCTTAAAAATTCCTTTTCAAAAGCTTTAACATTTAACCCAAATCCATTCCCAAAATCAATTGAAATTAAAATTTTAATTTCAAAAACATTAATTTTAAATCATTTGTGACTTAATCGATTTCCTCATGAAATCCATATTTATGTGTGTAAAAGTATGGTCCAGGGGTTTTACACAGTAGTGCAACATCATTCAATCATCACAGATCAAGGTACAAAAATATAGTTGATAAGCGGTATAACTATAATGCTTATCTTTTATTCACATATCATAGATAATATATATATATATATATATATATATATCACAGATAATAAATTACATTCATCCTAGATAAATAAACTACAAATCACAACACAAATTAGGATATATCACAAAGCATCACATATCAGGGATATCAAACAATTCAACCATCCAATATAATCCAAACATTCATAAGTAAGATCAGTTAATTGTCTGATTAATTCAAATCAGATTAATTTTTATGAATTACTAATCCTGGTTAATTAACATTAATAAATTACAAATCATTTTGATTAATTATTCTTTAATCATTTATTAATTAACCTTTAATTATAATTCATCAACCTTTAATTATTAAATAATTAACCTTTAATTATTTAATTCACCATTTAATTAATTATCTTTAATTAATAATTTAACCCTTAATTAATTAATTACCATTTATTAATAAAATTTCAATAAGTGATCATCCCTAACCACTTACATTAATTAATTAATCTTTGATTAATTATCTTCAAATTAATTGCTTTAGTTAATTAACCATATTAATTAATTATCCTTTAACTAATCATTCAATTAATCAACTTTAATCATTAAATAAATTATCCTTAGTTACTTAAATCAAATAATTAATCTTTTAAACACTTAAGAGAAGTTGTTTAACACAGTTTGTTTAAACTTGATTTAAACTTTACAAAACTTGTTTAGAATTTAAAACTTTTAAAAAAACTGTTTTATTCCCAATCACTCAAACCCGAGCCAATCTTTAGTTTTTCCGAGTAAAACTTCAGGTCAATCACGATGATCACACTACTTCGAGTCAAATACACGAAAACCACGAGCCTTCCCCGAGCCCTAACCTATCTTCCCCAAAACTCAGAACCAAACCCAAAACACTGACACTCGTGTGCACGTTTACACGCGATCGGAGCCACTCCAATCAACCACGCCATCGTCAACAAGTCGTCGACCACCACGCCAAAACTTTCAACCATCCAGCACCTTGAATTGGTGATGAACTCGAAATTGAGCAAGTTGAACACACAGGAAACCAAAACTGATCACTGGAAAACGCCTCATGCCGCCACATCACGTCGCTAGAAAACTCATGACTCCGACCAAGGCTGCGCCATTGGACTACGCTTCCAATCCCCCTGGTCCGATCACCTCTAATCCACCCTCGACCACGCAATCGATTCGATTTCAACGACGATTAAAAAGGTTCTTAAAACCTTATTTCACCGTTGACCAGCCACCTCGATCCACTACAAATCCATCCATCATTTTTCCTAAAACCCCTGACCTCTGAGCTAGCTGTGGCCATGATCTCGAGACCCACCTTCGCTCCGACCACCAGAATTTAACGAAAATCTAAATTCTGATTAACTCGGAATATCTCAACATATAATAACCTAGAAATCTTGAAATGATTATCTAAAATCATCATTTTCTATCTCGAATTTGGTTATGAAATCAAAATGTGAATTCATAAACATCGAATTTTAACTTATATTTGGTTTTTACTGTGAATTGTCAATTTTGAAATAGTTGCTCAATATAAATTCTCGAAATCATTTTTAAAAATGATGTTATAGTCTTACGATCAATTTTTATCTAAAGATCATATCCTAAAGTTGAATGTATGCAGAGGAAATGATTTTTTTCTTTAGTTTGTTTTTAGCCTGTGAGTATAAAAACAGATGTACATGCTTGTACACAGACATGCATCACATATATGCATACACATGTAGACAAGTTTACATCCATACAAACAATTTCCACCACTTCACTTTTCAAAACAAAATATAACACGGATTTATACATCAATGGGTTAGTTTGCTCACCTTGATGGGAAGAAGCAAAGAGCAAAGCCTGCCATGATGAACAGAGAACAAGCTTGAAAATGAATATGAAAATTTGGTAGTTGTTTTTTGATCTGGATTTCATTGAGTTTGGATCTGAATTATCTACGGCATGTCTGATCTTGATTTCACACTTAATAATTGAAACCTTGTTCTCAATCCAGACATTGATTTCTAGGCTTGAAAGCTTAAAAACTAAGGTTATTCTTTTGGTTTTGAGATCTGAGTTTTGATTTAAATTGTTGTTCAAGTTGTATTGGTGTTTAAGTTAAGGTGATGCTTGCTTCAATTTTCTCAGTTGTGATGAACGAAAAGAAATGAAGGTGGTTGATATATAAAAAGAGAAGTTACATGGTGATATTATTGGTACAAGGAAATATTATTTTGTACAAATTAGTTCAAAGATTTTTCTTGTTTGCTGTTTGACTAAGTTGATATTTATTACTTTGGTGGCTGAAGATAATATTGCGGTGGCAAACATTAAATGCTTAAGTCCTTTATGTCTTCATATGTTGGAATACTTGAACATATTTGTCTACGTTTACTGGTTTCATACTTACCCAAATTGATTTGTTTCTTTGCATACTTATGTGTTTGTTGTCTTCATTTGCAAGCTTTCATATATATATATATATATATATATATATATATATATATTCTTGTTTGTTTTACCAGCCTACATATTTATCTAATTTATTCTTAGATATTTGTAATTTTTTTTATTTCATGTACAACTTGATTTGGGTGAGTATACTCATATATATATGATGTTGTCTTACTTACTAATTTATCTTGTATACATTTCTTATTTAAGTTGTTAGTACTGTTGTTTGTATTATATTTTACTTCTCATATTTATTTCTATTTCCAAACTAAACATGTATTTCTTACTTAAATTTTATTTCTAACTTTTAATTTTTTATTGTCTTGCATTTCTCTATATATATATATATTTATTTCATAAATTCAAATTTTTTTATTTCTAACATAACCCTATATATATATATATTCACTTATATACAATTTAAATTTTTAAATGATTTAACATAGAATTTATTTGATCTCGGGGAAACTCGCATCAATTTATCGATTAATTTTACAATTTTTATTCAAAATTAATTTTAATTATCAATTTAAACTTATATAAAATTCGGGATCGTAACAGACTTCCCCCCCTTAAAAAATTTCGTCCTCGAAATTTACCAAGGAGACACAAAGATAGATGAAAAATATTTCATCAAATCAACTAAATATCTATTCTGCATTTGGCTTACCAAATCAGCATATCAATAATAGATACAATAACGAATCTATTGAATTTTTCCACCCAATACTCGGTTTATCCAGTTCTACGAAATATGCAGGGGCATCGGTTAGTCCGAAGGGATAACTAACCATTCGTAGAATATATTGGGACCCAAAAATAGACAGATATATGGATACAATTCCAAAACTTTTAGTTTAGAACTAAAGTATACCTATCAACCATAGCAAACAAAGCAACCAATTCATCCAAACAACAATTCTGACTGACTTTTTTGGAGTTTATGTCCCATATTAATTCTCCTTCCTGGATCTACCAGGAATTATTGAAGAATTGAGAAGAGATGTTGAACAAAAGAGATTGATAGAGAAAAGATGGTTTCCTTGTTGTTACAGGGTACTGACCATTTATAGTCATATTTCTCTGTCCCCTATCTCATCCTCTTCTTGCACTCATACTCACTATCAGTGGATAGTAAGAGAATTTACTGAGGCGTACGGACGGATATCTTAGAGATTACTCATTCTAGAGTATACTTCACCCTATCTCTAATGAGTTACTTAATGTGTTATACTCCATAGCTAAAGTTCAACCTTAGCTCTGATACCACTTGTAAGAGTCCAAAAACTCGACCGTCGAAAATCGACACTCGTACTTCACTTGTACTCAAATGCCGTAGATTCAAACGCCGAATCTGGCTCCCCGGAGCTTATAACACAGTAAGTATAATAACACAGCGGAATAAAGAAATCAATGATATCATATACAACTCCAATAAATACAATATCCAGAATGATATACAATAATGATATCAATATGATACAAGAATATCAGAGATAAATAATGCTACAGTGGAAATAACAGAAGTGATAACTCCAAATGATCCTTAAAAGAGAATGAGTCCAACAACTCCAACATCAGCTCGAACCACCATCACCTTGCACCAAGATAAACAAGGTCAGTCATGATCTCCAAAAACTGAACTAGCTCCAGATAATCTACTAAACCTGACTATCTGAAAAAAAACCTAACTCTAGACTGCCCGTGTGGAAAATTGTGGGCACCCAGAGTTTAGGAAGGGAACAATAAACTCCGAGTCAGTCATGGGACTGGTGTGAGTAACAAAAATAGTTTATCTTTAAACAAACACAAAAGAATTTTAAACATTTAAATCCGCAATGCTTTTGGAAAATGAAACTACCATAAGACCTCCCGCCACACACACAATGCAAACGCAGAATTGGAGGAGATTTCTTCTTATGATAGTCAAACATGCTTACTACACAAAATCATTGGATTATTATTATTAGTGCATAGTGGAAAACATTTCGAAAGTATAATATCAATCTTAGCCAGCATACAACCATTATCGTATGCCTACTATAGCTACTATGTTCAATAGCAGGTTACCGCCACATTCCATAGCAGGTTATACAACTAAAGTCGTACAAGGTTCGTATTGTTTCTTTGGATTTCCAACAAATGGTCATGCTAATTAACTTCCTACTGCCAATGGGTACGCCTCTGGAGGGACGTCCCGAGAACCTACTCGGATCTCTGCCAACACAAGGCCGGGTTACCTCTTACACTAGGTAACTACTACTCGAGTATGCCTGTAACGACCCCAAATTTTATATAAATTTAAATTAATAATTAAATGAGTTTTTGAATTAAAACAGTAAAATAAAACGGTAAATAGATTGCGAGTTTTCCCGGATTCAAGTATATTCTGTATGAATCATTTCAATTTAAAAAATTGTAAGTATATATAGATATATATTTGACTTGAGTTTAAAGTGTAAATAAATAATTGATAATAATATTTAACTATTAGAATTGATGGTTAATAATAATTTGAAATTATAAATTAAATATAAGATAATAAATATATTAACTAAAATCTAACATGGTAGAATAAAAATAGAAATTGTTTATAGTATAAAGTAGAGTTTTAAATTCAATAAAGAAAAGAAATTCAAATAAATAAACAAAGGACAAACATGTTCAAGTACAAACAAATAAATGCAAGTATCTTTAGCCACCAAAATGTTTTCATATCAGCCGAAATATAAAGAAGAAAATATGATTCATAAGAATGATTCCCAGCTTCAAATATAGATCTGCATAGGATAAAACAATGTTCGAATATGATATATATACCTGCAAAACTTAAGAGCAATATGAATCAAAGCAAAATGTAAAATGTTATAGCTTGTTAATGAAGTCACAGGCAAGTAAAAGAAAATGAGATATGTATAAAGTATGAGACATAAGTACAATAGCATTAAATGCTCCATATCTTAACAGCATAACAAAGTCATTTCGAGTTGTATACAAATTTCTTTCAGCCACCAAAATATAAAATTTTCTCTGATAATGTGTACAAATGTGTACAGTGTTTGTATAAGATATTATTACCTGTAGCTTGTTTAAACATCACTCTGTAAACTTCTTTCCCTTATCACTTCTCATTTCAATTCGAACTAAACAAGACTAAAAATGAAACTCCATTTGAAAACCCAAACAAGCTTCTACATCATCAAATACAATTAAACATAAGCAACTACAACAAAGTAGAGAAGCAAAATGATTTGAAGATCAAAGTTGAAAACATGTTTCCAGTTCTCAAGTTCAAACTGTCTGCAAAACTAGGTGCTCTGTTCTTTCCCATAGAGCTGGTGAGTAACCTTTTATAAACTTAAAATCTAAATATGGTTGCATGTTTTTAAGTTGATTTAAATAAGTATTTCATGTATTTATGAGTAATATATGTGTGTATATGTCTGTTACTCCATTTGCCTGTTCTGTTCCTTTGATTTTCCTAGGCACAAACCTTCATTTTTACACTCATCATTTAACCAAGTATCTGATGGAATAAATTTATAAAAAAAAATGAAGTTGTAGAATATCTCCAGATAATATTTAAAGTTTCAAGAAGTTAAAATATGGGATGTCATCGCTGGAAACATGAGATGTATCAGTGCATGTTAATTTTCGTCAAAATCTAAATATACTAATTTTGTAATTCAGTTTCATAAATTAAAAGCATCAACTAAAACTTGATTTTTAAATCAAGAATTGGAATTTTTAGGAGTAAGTGGAAGTTGCAGTTTGATATCGAACTAAAAATGAATTTCAAGCAAAATCTGGTGATCCCTGTAGTGTGGAGGTTCGGGTTTCTTCCTGGTGATGGAGTATTGATTGAAGTTTTAGGGAAAAATGGTAGTTGTTGGTCTAAAGCAATGAGGCAGTGGGAATGTGGAATTGAAGTATTTAAACCTAGTTTTGTCTGGGGTGATAATGTGAGTCGGTTCGACCACTTGAGTTGATCGAGCTTTGAGATATTTTGGGAAGTGGAAGCTAGGGAGTAGACGCGTCGATGACCGGAGTGGCGAGGTTTATCGTGGTCGGAATCGTGGGTTCGAGGCGATGACAGGCTTTGCGATGATGGGTTCAATCGTTCCAGTTCGAGCTGGAAGCTCGATCTTGATTTCGAGTGGTTAGCCGAGTTTTGATGGTCAGATTCTGGTGAGGAGGTTGTCGCCGATTTGCTCGATGGTGAGGTGTGGGTCGGAGGTGGTCGGAAGAACTGTGCACGTGCACGAGGGCGAAATTGATCGCCTGGGTGTTGTCGTCTGGGTTGACAGGTGAAATGAACTCGAGAATTTCTCGAGTAATCTCGTCGTTTGGTTCGGGGGATTTGCAGTTTTCTCGAAGCAAAAATTTAGAGTGCTCGAGTAGGAGATAGGTTGGCTCGGGTTTTCTGGCATTCGTGTAAGTTGTTTCAGCAGTTATACTTTAGTTTTAAAGAAACAGAGGAGTATACGAGAGTGGGAGAAAGAAGATGACTCGGGGAAGGAAAGGGGGAAACTCAAGTTTGACTCGAGTGAAAACTGGACATGCTCGGGTTCGTTTGCATGTATTAACTAGGAAGCAAGTTTTTAAATTTTTAACATGATTAAGCTTCGAAAGGGAAGGGTGCCACAGGGGTAGACTCTGGTAGTTTTGGGGTGAGCTCGAGTTTGTTAGTTAACAAATCTCAAAAAGTTTCTTTTTAAACAAAGGAATGATTTATTTATCAACTTTATAAATTAATGATTTAGATTAATTTAGAATTAGAGATTAATTAAAAGTAGTTAAGAAATGTTATTAGTTAATGAAGACAATTAACTAGGGATTATTAAGTAATTAAATTAATGTGATTAATTTTGATAGTTGATTAAATTAATAAATTAAATAATCAATTATAAATTGATTTAAATATAATTACTTAATGAAAGTAATTAAGGATAAATTACTTATTGTAATTGATTTTGGATATTTTGATTAATTAGAGTTAATTAAATTAGTTTAATTAACTTAAGAAAATAATTGGATAAGTGAATTTACTTAGTGAAATTTATGGAGATAATTAATTATGGGATAATTAAATTAAAAATTAAGGTTAATTAATAAATGATTAAAGAATAATTAATCAAAATGATTTGTAATTTATTAATGTTAATTAACCAGAATTAGTAATTTATTCATAGAATTTAAATCTGATTTAAATTAATCAAACAATTAACTGATCTTACTTATGGATGTTTGGATTCTATTGAATGTTGAATTGTTTGATATTCTGATATGTGATGCTTTGTGATACATCCTGATTTATGTTGTGATCTGTAGTTTACTTATCTGTGACCTTTATATATCTATGATCTGTAAATGAACGATAAGCGTTGTTCTTATACCGCTTATCGAATTATATTTTTGTATTCTGATATGTGATGATTCATTGTGTTGCACTATTGTGTGAAACCCCTGGACTACACTGTACACACACAATTATGGATTTCACGTGGAAATCGGTTAAGTCACAGATAATTTAAATTTGATGTTTTTGAAATTGAAATCTTAATTTCAATTGATTTTGAAATTTGAAATTTGGGTTTGAAGTGGAAAGCAATTGAAATAGAAATTCAAAGATAAAAGTTATTTTGAATAACTTAATCGAGTTTTGAAAATTTAAATAATTTGATTTAAATTTGAATTCAAGTTTAAAATTGAATCCAAAAAAATTTGAAACTAGGGATTGAAGATGATATAAATGTGTTTATCTAAATTTAAACCATTTAAAAATGTAATTTTGAGAATTTGGATTTAACCCAAAGACATTAACTCGTGTGAATGAATCAGATTTTCCGAAATGAAAACTGTTTGTTTTCAAATGATAAAAGCTTTCACATATATAAGAAATGAAATTCCAATTTAAAGGAATTTCAAGATCGAATTGAAAAATGGTTTTTCCAAGTTATAAATGAATTCTTTTTGGAAAGCTATGAATTAAATCGGTTTATTTTAACAGATTTAAAATGATGTTTGTTTAAATCATTTGAAATGGGATTGTTTTGAAAGCTATAAGTTAAATCTTGATTTAAAGGTTTAATGAGTTAATCAAATTGAAATGGAAATTAATTTGGAAAATCTGTGAATGAATCTTTTATTTAAAAGATTAAAGTGTGGAAATTGTTTAAATCGTTGAAGGTTGTTAAAATAAATCTTTTTGTTTAAAGATTTGAAAATGGTAATTTGTTAAACCATTTGAAAAGGAAGTTTGGGTAATAAGTTGTGACTTAATTGAAATCCCATATCCATATGTTTTTAAATATTACGCTCACTATTCGGTTTAGCCGGGAGAGGACCTTTGGGTCGTATAACCCATTCCGAATATGTGATACGTCGTATATGGATAGCATTTGAAGACCGGTGTTGAAGACCGGATATTTTTGAAAACGGAAGGATTACCGTCGAGTTACTCTGCATCGGCTGATCCCCGATATAGAGGTTTTATCATCCTTAGTGACGGGAAGTCCGGACGTGATTGGAAATTATCCGGATTTGCAAGGGCTTCGTGAGAAGTGCCTTCGGTTCTGTTCGATCCCGGAACAGACTTGTATGGATTGTATGTCTGACATTACACTTTGAGATATAAAGCCGATTTCTTTCAAATACATTTCTGTTGGTGGCGGAGAATTTATTCTCTTAGCTTAACACCCTTCTCTGAGACGTATGAGCTCAGAGGTTATGTAGTTGAAATTTATCAGCGATATATTCCCAATTTGGTAATGTGACATGCTGAGTGTTGCTGTGTGATGATCAGTGTTTGATCATTTGTGATATGATCATTTGTTTGATCATTTATCTTTGTGATCATAGGTTGATCATCTGTTGACCCAAAGCATGGCTTTATGACAAAGCGTAGCTTTGTGGACGAGACTTCATCAGGGCCTCACAACCCGGAAATGGTCGAAACAGGAATGTTGCGGCAAGGTTATGAGGGTCGCGCCCTTTAGGGTATGTCATTTCCTTCTGGAAAAGGGTGGTGTCATGGTATGGAGCCCAGATACTTACTCATGTGGATACACTTTATTATGTGTGATGTTGGTTATCGAGGCCTCGGATAAAGGTCCCAAAGGACCGGGGGGTGGCATATTCGTGAGTTACCTGTTATAGGGGTAACCCGGCCTTGTTTGGCAGAGAGCAGTTTGTCTCTCGGGACGTCCCGCCAGAGGCGATCCCATGCGGCGGAAGGAAGTTCCTTAGCCTGACCATTTGTTGGAAATCCATTTCTCCAATACGGAACTTGTACGGTTTTAGTTGTAGAACCTGCCATTCACTTATGGTGGCGCCCCACTGTTTGGATGGTAGCTATAGTAGGCATAGTTCGAAATGTCTATGCTGGCTAAGATTTATATTCTACTTTCGAAATGTTTTCTGCACTATGCACTAATAATAATAATCCAATGATTTGCGTAGTAAGCATGTTTGACTATCATAAGAAGAAATCTCCTCCAATTCTGCGTTTGCATTGTGTGTGTGGCGGGAGGTCTTATGGTAGTTTCATTTTCTAAAAGCATTGCGGATTTCAATGTTTTAAAACCTTTTGTGTTTGTTTAAAGATAAACTGTTTTTGTTGCTCACACCAGTCCCACGACTGACTCGGAGTTTATTGTTCCCTTCCTAAACTCTGGGTGCCCACCATTTTCCACACGGGCAGTCTAGAGTTGGGTTTCTTTTCAGATATTCAGGTTTAGTAGATTATCTGGAGCTAGTTCATTCATCGGAGTTGCTTATCTTGGAGTTGTGGATTCATTCTTGTCTGAAGATCATTTTGGAGTTATCATTTCTGTTTTCCGCTGTATCATTATTTATCTCTGATATTGTTGTATCATATTGATATCATTGTTGTATATCATTCTGGATATTGTATTCATTGGAGTTGTATATGATATCAATGTATTATTCTTTTCTTCCGCTGTGTTATTTACTTAATTGTGTTATAGCTCCGGCGAATCGGATTTGAACGGTCGAATCTGCGGCATTCTAGTACAATGTGAAGTACGGATGTTGATTTTCGAGCGGGCAAAACCCGATACGTTACATTTGGTATCAGAGCTAAGGTTGAACTTTAGCTCAGGAGTATAACACATTAAGTAGCTCATTAGAGATAGAGTGAAGTAAACTCTAGAATGAGTAATTCTCAGATATCCGTTCGAATGTCTCAGTAAATTCTCTTGCTATCCACTAATAGTAAGTATGAGTGAAAGAAGAGGATGAGATAGGGGACAGAGGGAATACGACTAAAATGGTCAATACTCTGTAACAATAGTGGAAACAAATTTTCTCTATTAATCTCTTTTGTTCAACATCTCTTTTCTCAATTCTTCGATAGTTTCTGGTAGATCCAGGAATAAATTCGATATATAAAAATGGGACATAAACTCCAGATGAACCAAAAAAAAAATTGTTTGTTTGGATGAATTGGCTGCTTTGATTGCTATGGTTGATAGGTATACTTTAGTTTTAAAACTAAAACTTTTGAAATCGTATCCATATATCTATCTATTCTTTGGGTCCGGATATATTCTACGGATGGTTAGTTATTCTTTTGAACTAACCTATGCCACTGCATATTTCGTAGATCTGGATAACCCGAGTATCTTGTGAAGTGTTAATGTGACGACCCGGAATTTTTGAGCATTTGAAATTGGAATATTTAATTAATTTTAAATATTCAGAGATAAATTATCAACTTAAATTTCAAATATCGTTGTTTATTTGGTGATTAAATTATTAAATTTAATTTATTTGAAGTTGGATAAAATAGTAAATCTGGCATTCTAAGCTAATTAAAAATATTTTGAAGGCTTATAAAATTCATATTGATAATACTTAAGGTAATAGAATTTGTAAATTGAAATTTGTAGTGGTTTGTTCGGTTTTAAAATTTGTACCGTTTAAATTAAATTTAAAAATAGCCGTTCGAGAGACAGTCTCGGAATTCGACGAAACCAGTTCCGTTGGGTCCGTAATATTGAATTATTATTGGATTTCAATTTTCGTAGTGTTTGGAGTTGTGGTGTGAACGTACGTTAGATAAACGCGTTGGAAATTTAATTGATAATAACCGGTTCAGAATTTAAATATAATGTATACTGTTGCTCAGTCAAAAGATTTTCCTTCACATCAAAACTGTACCCTTCTTTTCAGAAATACTGTAGCCTAGCTTCTCTAATACACCATCTTCTATTTATCTATTCAAGCACGCAATCTTTGCCTGAAAATCTTCGAACGCAAGAAATAAATTAACGCAAGAAAAAAAAAGAGAGAGAACGAAGCTTCCCCAGTTAAAACCCATTTCTTCCCCTTCTGCTTTTTATACGAAATCATCTTCAAGAAAAGAAAAGACGAAATCCCTTTCTTCCTTTAACCACGAACCTATTGTCTTCCTTCCTTCTTCCTTCGTCCAGTTCGAAAGAAAATAATATTAAGAGGGACGAACGGAAGCAAATCGAAATGGGGTTTCAAAAATCAACGCCTTCGAAATAAGCATCGCTGCGTACTCGGCTATGCCATCTGCCATCGTCAGCTCATCCTTGCCTCCTACGCGATATTTCTGCTGCTGATTCGAAGTCCTGCTACAGTCTCTTTACTGCCACTGCTAATTAATTTCGACTTCAACAATTCCAGTTTCGAGAAGTAGGGTGCGCGTTCGAGTATAGGGTTGTGGGTAGCTCGATCTCGAGCTTGAGGACGTCGGAGACGCGCATGATTGTCGTGACTTCGATGGGGTTTCGATCGTCAGGTAGCCGCGAACTGGAGCTAGGGCACGAAGCGGAGAGACTCGTGATGGTCGCGATTGGTCTAGCGATGTGGGGAGGCTGCGAAGTGGGCGTTGAGCGAGCGTATGAATGTGAGGTCGACGAAATCGGCGAAGCAGTTTGATGAGGGTCGTCGTTCATTGTTGAGGTGGAGCGGTCATTGATTCGAGCAGACGCTCGCAGGTGGTGTTCGTTCGGGGTTCGTTTGGGCAGATCTCGTGAAGGTTGAGCTCGCGATTTCGAATTCCTATACGTTTTCAGGTAATTTAAAATATTAATACATTTAAAATTAATTTTAAGCTAGTTTAGATTTTTAATTTAATGTATTGGTATTTTTTACAGTAATGGTAATTTTATTTCAAAGATACATATACATGGTTTAAAACAGAAAATATGTATATATAAACATAAGATTTTAGGATATAAAAGTTTATATAAAGTTAGTGGATTCTCAAATCTGTATATAGATTTTTAGTATAGTAGTTCTAAGAAAATGAAATAAAATAAATATACTTATACACGTATTAAATTTACTATTTAGATTTAAAGTAATATATATATATAGGTGATTAACTCGATCAATTTACTTATAAGATTATTTTAGTTACTAGGAATTATTTATCTTAAGAAAATGGGTTAAAATTTATTATTAAGTAATCTAAGAAGTAATTGATTGTTTAGGGTAACTAATTAAATGGTAATTAACTGTTGACTATTTCGAATATTGATAAGTCATATAATATTGATTCAAGGTACAAACGGCGAGAAAACTAAGAGAATATTAAAGTGGATGGCAAATGCAAAGGTGAGTTAATCTCACTCAGTTGAATTTAAATTTGAATGGTTAAATTTAAATAATTGATTGGATGATTGCATTGATTGATATGCTATACTATATATAGTAGTATATAGGAATATATACATATTGGCATATGTATATATCGGAGTTGATATTCCCGCATTATATAGCGGATGAGACCCTATGCGCCGCATAATAGCGGATGATATTTTATAAACCCATATACCGCGATATTCCACCTCGAAGTGGAATTGGTATTGTGCTAACGTCTGTGGATGCAGGGAAACAGGTTGGAGGGATCCAACTGGATTCCTCAAAATATTTAATTTTGTTTAAATATTCTGTGATCTGATTGTTGATATCCTGTGATGATTTATATTGGATAATCTGGTTGGATTGAATCTCCTAGTATAATGAGTTATCAAAAGCAATTGAATTGGATTTTTGGAAAGAATAAAAGAATAAAATTTAAGTTAAGTAATTCTAGTGAATTCGAATAAATTAAATATGGAAAAGAGGAATTTTGAATAAACAGAGAAATATTGAATTTAAAAACTTATGTGATATTATTTAAAGGATTAAATAATTTATTTTAATTAAATGTTTAAATGTAATTAAAAAGAAAGAAGGAATTTGAGAAATCTGAAACTTGTGTTTCAGTTTAAAGATTTTAAATCATAATGAGAAATAAAATCTGGAAGTTAATGAATTTGAAAATAAATGGATTAAGTAAGGAAATTTATTTCAAAGTAAATTAAATTGGAGAATCAATTGTTAATTGATTTAAATACTTTGGGATTTGAAATTTAAAGAGAAATGAGATTTTGAAGATATAAACTGGGTTTATAAAGTGAAATGGAATATCAGTGGATATTAGAAAATATAAATTCAAGGTGGGAATTTATAAAAGGATATGGTTTGGTTTAAAAATAAATGTTGATTTATTTTTAAAAGATGGAAATGAGAACTGTATTTCTCTGGATAGCCAAGTACGTTTTCCAAAGAAATTTTAAATATAAGTTAAAAGTTTTAATACGTTTTAAAAAGCATATTTTAGAAAATTGATTTATTTCTAAATGTTAAGGCCTAAAGTAGTATTTTCAAAAATCTATCATTGTAGTAATTATATAAAAGTGATTTGGTAATATGTTTAAAGAGAAATTTAGTTTATATTTATAAATGGTTTTATTTTAATAAAGTATTAAAGTAGTTTTAAAATTTCAATGTTATAAAGTATATTTATAGTAAAGTCTTTTAATTTATTTTTAAATCTAAAATATTTTGTACTTGGTGATTCAGTGGAAATAATTATTTGGGAAATGTATTCCGTAAGCGGAAACTGTTTGAAATTGTTTTCAAAAGGAGTTTGAAAATAGAAATATATCTTGGAAAGATATTTGGGCAAATAAATAATGTGGGAAATTATTTATTGTGTGATGGTTGCTATGGATGTGAATTGATAGTTAAATAACCGACTATCAATATTGGCCAATGCGCTGATCGTTTCGAAGAGACCGGGATCGAGTTTCCGTATACCGGGATTCTAGGTCTGGAGACTCGAATACCACTTCGATTCGGTTTGTACGTTTCGTGTAACGTGTTCAGAGTCGAAGATGGAGCTGTGAAGTGCAAGGGCTAGTCGCTACTAATCCTGAGGATATTTCCAAAATGGATGTAGTAGGAATAGTGCCTTCGGTTCCGTTCGGACCCGGGACGGACTTGTATGGACGAATGCTTTCGTGACATCGTCAGGTGGACGATGGGCATTCTAAGGGATATGTTCTGAAAAAGGTATCGTTTAGCCTCGAGCCTCATCAACCGGGAATGACTAAAAATCAGGGGTTATGCAGCAAGGCTTCGTGGGTAGCACCCACTTGAGAGTAAAGTCATCCCTGTCTAGATGTCCCTTTTATTTCGGCTTAGTGGTGCGGTTGCTGATCCCAACCGTGGGGTGATTTTATTTGGAATTATCCAGTAAGGGATGATTCCGGTCTTGTGTTGCAGGGGAGCGGGCGTACTCCTCGGTACTGTGATCTAGGCCACGTACTGTGACAGGTGGTACCCCAGTGCCTAGTCATTCGTTGGAAATCCATTCTCCCTACGTGCCTTGTACGAGTTTTGTTTGTATTACCCACTTTGTGGCTAGTATGCTGGAATTTAATCATGTAACAATTTCAGCTATTTTAATAAGTATTTGTAAATAGACACTATTATAATATCAGAGGATTTTATAAAAAGTGTTTTAGCTATCGTAAGGTAAAAACCCGACATGTTTATTTGTGGCGTGGTCTTACGAGATGCTTTTATTTTCAAAAGGATTTTTGAAACTTTAATAATCAATTTGAGTGTGATTTTCTCACGCTGGTTTTCCAGACTGACTCGGGTATTGTTTTATATGATGCTCGGGTCAGACCGAGATAAACAGGTTCAGATTGTAGCTGTGGAGCTCAGGAGACGAGCTAGATGGCGATACGTACTTCCGTATTTGTTTATTGTTCCGCTATGTATTTGGATGTATATCATTGATGTGATGAACTCTGATGATGTATTCTGTAAATATATTGTATAAACAGATATATTTTTCTGTTTGAGTAAAGATCTGTTTTGTATATATTATATTTTATTCCGCTGCGATGTGAGATTCTGTTGTTGATTTTCTGTTTCTTCTTCTTCTACCCCTTCTTCTTTAACACAAATGGTTCGATTTTCCGGGACTGGAAAGTCGGGTCGTTACAGTGGTATCAGAGCCAGGTTGGCGATAACCTTGGCTCTGGTGGGAATTTTGAGTGTAATAATATATATGAGTGCGTATTTGTTAGTGAATATAAAATGGTTTTATATTGTGTTGATTGATTTATTGAGTGGTATATGAACCTACGTCGGCACAGCCTCGAAACTGGATCGAAGGGGTTTCTAAACACTCGAATAGAACAATTCGACACAATATTGTTTTAAAATGGGTAGATGAAATAATTTTACCCAAATTATTTTTGTATATAAAGAATATAAATTTTTGTAAAGTATTATAGTATTTGGATGTTTGGATGAAAATATTCTAACAAATAAATAAAATTGAAGAAAAATATATGATAAGATTATAAAATTAGAAAGATTTGCATAATCAATGGAAATTTGTATAAGTATAAATTGTACAAAATTACAAATGAATTATAGTTAAAATTTGATTTAATCAAATTTTAAAATTTAAAACCCGGAGATTTTGGAAGTGTTTTCAAAGTGTTTTGAAGATAAATAATAGCATTATTATTTTGAAAAGAATTTCGGAAAGGAAATTGTTTCAAATAAATTTTTGTAAGGGATATAGAAATAAATTCACTTCAGTTGCTGGAAAATAATTCGGAGGATGACGGCCGCATCTTCAGAATTTATTTCCGAACTTCTGAGTGACGGATTGCTGCCAAATTGATTTACTCAGAAAAATTTGCTTTGTTTTTGAAATTTTCAAAGGAAATTTGTTGGAAATAAAAACTAGGATTGGTTTAAATTTTTGAGAAGTGTGATTTGGTGATGTTGAATATTCCAAAATGATTTTCAAATCAGGAAGGGAATACAAGCTTTGAATGTTAGCATTAACCTGTAAAGTGGAAAGTTAAAAATGAACTTAACCTGGATTGGGAAATAAAAATTTGACTGGATTGAAATTAATTGAATAGGCTGAGAATAATATCCAGTTGTATTTGAATAAAATTGAATCGAATTGAATTAAATAAATTAGAATACTTGTGAAAGAATTAAAAATCCATGGAAATGTGTAAAATCATAAGTTGTGACATATAAAACTGAAAGTGGGATGGAAACCCCAAAATAAATATTTTGGATGAAGTGGAAAATAAACGAAAAATTCAAACTTGAATTATAAAATAAATTTAACTTAAGGAAATTAAATGAAGTGATATTTGGAATTAAAAACCAAGTACTGAAATATAAATAGATGATGAATTGGTAAATGAAATATGGAGATGAACCTGAATTGGTTAAATGCAAGTCAGATATAAATTTGATGTGACAAGTATTTTGCTTGTAAATGAATTATGAAACGAATATTTGATGTAAATATTATGGAATGTTCCAAGATTAATAAATGAATTTAAATAAATTGAATATGATTATGGAATGTAAAATAAATTGAATAAATCAATTAAAATGAAATCGAATAAAATTCTATGAATTAATGGAAGTAAATATAATTGGTTTTTGAATCAATTGTAATAAATATAAGTTCGTTTGGATTCAAATAAATTGGATATAAGGAATTGAATTGTGAACCAATGGAATTGAACGGAATGACATTAAAATTGGTTGGAAGCGACTGAAAACAATTAAATTGGTGGTTGAAACTTTATAAATTACTTTTAAGTGTTATTTGGCAAGTATGACTTGTAAAACCCATGATTTAGCTATTGAAATGCTATAAATTTTGTATATTATCACTTAACTGTTTAAATTGAGTTAGTACAGGTTCAGGGAAGCCGCTTGGCTGATTTTGACTGCGTTAATTGCGTAAATAAATAGCCGCTTGCTTAAAAATGCTAAAATAAAGGTACGCCTACGCAAAAATTCAAATAGGATATATGAACTGTTTATATTGTTATATATTGTGATTTCCGGCCTGAGGCCGATGTATATATATATTTGTGCATCCTGCGATATCGCAGAAGTCCCTTCGTACAAGGGAGACTTTGCCAAAAAATTTCGTAAATTTTGGGAGTTAGAAAATTTTTGAAATTTTTGAAAATGTTTGAAAATGTTCATTAACAATAAATGATTTAAATTTGCTAAGCAAATGGAATGGAAACTGAATAATTGGAATCTATTTTAATTATGAATGTAAAGTAAGTGCAATCGAAGGAACTTAAGAAAGTAAAGTTGCAAATAAACCTTTAATTGAAATTTAAATTAATTAGTAGGTGCAACTAATTAAATATTCGAGTGGAAGCCAAATTGAAAACAAATAGAATTGTAAAGACAAAGGTGATTAAAAATGAATATAAACTTCAGTAGTGAAGTGAAATGAATATAAGAAGTATATAAAGTACTTATATTGAACTTAAGAAGTGAATGGTGAGATTCTTAAGAAATTTGGTATTGAGGAAAATTATTCTAGGTGAATAATTGAACGACGATTAAAATTTGAAGTTGATATTGAGGGAATTATTCTAAGGGGATAATTGCATAAAGGGTTAGATTGGAAGTTGTGAAATGGGATAATTGTGGAAAGTGGATAAAAATCAAACTGAATGTGAATAAAAAGGAAATTGATATAAATTGGTAATCAATTGGAATTTATACGTAAGATGTACGTATATTATTTTATTCGCATAGCTATTTAATCCGGATTCGAGCACAGAATTTCGAGATAGATATATCGATCCGAGTTGGAATTTTCCTACTTGATTTTCGACGGCGAACCTTGATATGGATTGTTGATTGATTCTGGATATTCTCTATCATAGTTTACGGCTATGCAAGGAGAATGACGGTCTCTGATCGAGAAACCAGATCTGAGTCCGCACTAGGAAGTCGGGTGGACGATACTAGTTCGGAAGTGAAATTGTGTGATCGATTGAGCGATCGAATGTGATATTGCATACGGATGATATATGTGCATCGTACGGGCTTAAGTAAAACAAATATTGAAAATTTGTAAAGGAAAGTATAAAATGACTTTGGAATTGTGATTGAATATTATTGCTTAGTAGGATATACAGATGTATAAAAGCAATGGATAATTGGGATTTTTGATTTTAGAAGATAAATTTAATGGCCCGACAAAAAGGTATGTATTTGAATATGAAATTTGATTGGGTTTTTGATCCAGCCACTTGGCTTTTTGTTTTCTTTTTGAGATTGGGAGGCCGTAGAGCCATTTTGTAGTAGTACCGAGCTAGCCGCGCAAAGGAGACGCTGGCGAAATTTTTCGGAAATTTAGGAAGTTAGAAAAATTTTGAGAAAATTTTGATAATTCAAAATTGAATTCAAATTTAAATTTGAATTGTTAAGTAAGTATTATGGGTTGAGACTTATGGATAAGTTGGGAAGTTAAAAGATGATTAGTGTACCATTAATCAAAGATTTGTTGGGTTAATTGTTAAAAACTATTTGGATTGGGAAAATAGAACGGGTATCGAATCATTTCTCTTAACTGGTAATTTCGGGGACGAAATTCTTTTAAGGGGGGAGGAATGTGACGACCCGGAATTTTTGAGCATTTGAAATTGGAATATTTAATTAATTTTAAATATTCAGAGATAAATTATCAACTTAAATTTCAAATATCGTTGTTTATTTGGTGATTAAATTATTAAATTTAATTTATTTGAAGTTGGATAAAATAGTAAATCTGGCATTCTAAGCTAATTAAAAATATTTTGAAGGCATATAAAATTCATATTGATAATACTGAAGGTAATAGAATTTGTAAATTGAAATTTGTAGTGGTTTGTTCGGTTTTAAAATTTGTACCGTTTAAATTAAATTTAAAAATAGCCGTTCGAGAGACAGTCTCGGAATTCGACGAAACCAGTTCCATTGGGTCCGTAATATTGAATTATTATCGGATTTCAATTTTCGTAGTGTTTGGAGTTGTGGTGTGAACGTACGTTAGATAAACGCGTTGGAAATTTAATTGATAATAACCGGTTCAGAATTTAAATATAATGTATACTGTTGCTCAGTCAAAAGATTTTCCTTCACATCAAAACTGTACCCTTCTTTTCAGAAATACTGTAGCCTAGCTTCTCTAATACACCATCTTCTATTTATCTATTCAAGCACGCAATCTTTGCCTGAAAATCTTCGAACGCAAGAAATAAATTAACGCAAGAAAAAAAAAGAGAGAGAACGAAGCTTCCCCAGTTAAAACCCATTTCTTCCCCTTCTGCTTTTTATACGAAATCATCTTCAAGAAAAGAAAAGACGAAATCCCTTTCTTCCTTTAACCACGAACCTATTGTCTTCCTTCCTTCTTCCTTCGTCCAGTTCGAAAGAAAATAATATTAAGAGGGACGAACGGAAGCAAATCGAAATGGGGTTTCAAAAATCAACGCCTTCGAAATAAGCATCGCTGCGTACTCGGCTATGCCATCTGCCATCGTCAGCTCATCCTTGCCTCCTACGCGATATTTCTGCCGCTGATTCGAAGTCCTGCTACAGTCTCTTTACTGCCACTGCTAATTAATTTCGACTTCAACAATTCCAGTTTCGAGAAGTAGGGGGCGCGTTCGAGTGTAGGGTTGTGGGTAGCTCGATCTCGAGCTTGAGGACGTCGGAGACGCGCATGATTGTCGTGACTTCGATGGGGTTTCGATCGTCAGGTAGCCGCGAACTGGAGCTAGGGCACGAAGCGGAGAGACTCGTGATGGTCGCGATTGGTCTAGCGATGTGGGGAGGCTGCGAAGTGGGCGTTGAGCGAGCGTATGAATGTGAGGTCGACGAAATCGGCGAAGCAGTTTGATGAGGGTCGTCGTTCATTGTTGAGGTGGAGCGGTCATTGATTCGAGCAGACGCTCGCAGGTGGTGTTCGTTCGGGGTTCGTTTGGGCAGATCTCGTGAAGGTTGAGCTCGCGATTTCGAATTCCTGTACGTTTTCAGGTAATTTAAAATATTAATACATTTAAAATTAATTTTAAGCTAGTTTAGATTTTTAATTTAATGTATTGGTATTTTTTACAGTAATGGTAATTTTATTTCAAAGATACATATACATGGTTTAAAACAGAAAATATGTATATATAAACATAAGATTTTAGGATATAAAAGTTTATATAAAGTTAGTGGATTCTCAAATCTGTATATAGATTTTTAGTATAGTAGTTCTAAGAAAATGAAATAAAATAAATATACTTATACACGTATTAAATTTACTATTTAGATTTAAAGTAATATATATATATATAGGTGATTAACTCGATCAATTTACTTATAAGATTATTTTAGTTACTAGGAATTATTTATCTTAAGAAAATGGGTTAAAATTTATTATTAAGTAATCTAAGAAGTAATTGATTGTTTAGGGTAACTAATTAAATGGTAATTAACTGTTGACTATTTTGAATATTGATAAGTCATATAATATTGATTCAAGGTACAAACGGCGAGAAAACTAAGAGAATATTAAAGTGGATGGCAAATGCAAAGGTGAGTTAATCTCACTCAGTTGAATTTAAATTTGAATCGTTAAATTTAAATAATTGATTGGATGATTGCATTGATTGATATGCTATACTATATATAGTAGTATATAGGAATATATACATATTGGCATATGTATATATCGGAGTTGATATTCCCGCATTATATAGCGGATGAGACCCTATGCGCCGCATAATAGCGGATGATATTTTATAAACCCATATACCGCGATATTCCACCTCGAAGTGGAATTGGTATTGTGCTAACGTCTGTGGATGCAGGGAAACAGGTTGGAGGGATCCAACTGGATTCCTCAAAATATTTAATTTTGTTTAAATATTCTGTGATCTGATTGTTGATATCCTGTGATGATTTATATTGGATAATCTGGTTGGATTGAATCTCCAAGTATAATGAGTTATCAAAAGCAATTGAATTGGATTTTTGGAAAGAATAAAAGAATAAAATTTAAGTTAAGTAATTCTAGTGAATTCGAATAAATTAAATATGGAAAAGAGGAATTTTGAATAAACAGAGAAATATTGAATTTAAAAACTTATGTGATATTATTTAAAGGATTAAATAATTTATTTTAATTAAATGTTTAAATGTAATTAAAAAGAAAGAAGGAATTTGGGAAATCTGAAACTTGTGTTTCAGTTTAAAGATTTTAAATCATAATGAGAAATAAAATCTGGAAGTTAATGAATTTGAAAATAAATGGATTAAGTAAGGAAATTTATTTCAAAGTAAATTAAATTGGAGAATCAATTGTTAATTGATTTAAATACTTTGGGATTTGAAATTTAAAGAGAAATGAGATTTTGAAGATATAAACTGGGTTTATAAAGTGAAATGGAATATCAGTGGATATTAGAAAATATAAATTCAAGGTGGGAATTTATAAAAGGATATGGTTTGGTTTAAAAATAAATGTTGATTTATTTTTAAAAGATGGAAATGAGAAGTGTATTTCTCTGGATAGCCAAGTACGTTTTCCAAAGAAATTTTAAATATAAGTTAAAAGTTTTAATACGTTTTAAAAAGCATATTTTAGAAAATTGATTTATTTCTAAATGTTAAGGCCTAAAGTAGTATTTTCAAAAATCTATCATTGTAGTAATTATATAAAAGTGATTTGGTAATATGTTTAAAGAGAAATTTAGTTTATATTTATAAATGGTTTTATTTTAATAAAGTATTAAAATAGTTTTAAAATTTCAATGTTATAAAGTATATTTATAGTAAAGTCTTTTAATTTATTTTTAAATCTAAAATATTTTGTACTTGGTGATTCAGTGGAAATAATTATTTGGGAAATGTATTCCGTAAGCGGAAACTGTTTGAAATTGTTTTCAAAAGGAGTTTGAAAATAGAAATATATCTTGGAAAGATATTTGGGTAAATAAATAATGTGGGAAATTATTTATTGTGTGATGGTTGCTATGGATGTGAATTGATAGTTAAATAACCGACTATCAATATTGGCCAATGCGCTGATCGTTTCGAAGAGACCGGGATCGAGTTTCCGTATACCGGGATTCTAGGTCTGGAGACTCGAATACCACTTCAATTTGGTTTGTACGTTTCGTGTAACGTGTTCAGAGTCGAAGATGGAGCTGTGAAGTGCAAGGGCTAGTCGCTACTAATCCTGAGGATATTTCCAAAATGGATGTAGTAGGAATAGTGCCTTCGGTTCCGTTCGGACCCGGGACGGACTTGTATGGACGAATGCTTTCGTGACATCGTCAGGTGGACGATGGGCATTCTAAGGGATATGTTCTGAAAAAGGTATCGTTTAGCCTCGAGCCTCATCAACCGGGAATGACTGAAAATCAGGGGTTATGCAGCAAGGCTTCGTGGGTAGCACCCACTTGAGAGTAAAGTCATCCCTGTCTAGATGTCCCTTTTATTTCGGCTTAGTGGTGCGGTTGCTGATCCCAACCGTGGGGTGATTTTATTTGGAATTATCCAGTAAGGGATGATTCCGGTCTTGTGTAGCAGGGGAGCGGGCGTACTCCTCGGTACTGTGATATAGGCCACGTACTATGACAGGTGGTACCCCAGTGCCTAGTCATTCGTTGGAAATCCATTCTCCCTACGTGCCTTGTACGAGTTTTGTTTGTATTACCCACTTTGTGGCTAGTATGTTGGAATTTAATCATGTAACAATTTCAGCTATTTTAATAAGTATTTGTAAATAGACACTATTATAATATCAGAGGATTTTATAAAAAGTGTTTTAGCTATCGTAAGGTAAAAACCCGACATGTTTATTTGTGGCGTGGTCTTACGAGATGCTTTTATTTTCAAAAGGATTTTTGAAACTTTAATAATCAATTTGAGTGTGATTTTCTCACGCTGGTTTTCCAGACTGACTCGGGTATTGTTTTATATGATGCTCGGGTCAGACCGAGATAAACAGGTTCAGATTGTAGCTGTGGAGCTCAGGAGACGAGCTAGATGGCGATACATACTTCCGTATTTGTTTATTGTTCCGCTGTGTATTTGGATGTATATCATTGATGTGATGAACTCTGATGATGTATTCTGTAAATATATTGTATAAACAGATATATTTTTCTGTTTGAGTAAAGATCTGTTTTGTATATATTATATTTTATTCCGCTGCGATGTGAGATTCTGTTGTTGATTTTCTGTTTCTTCTTCTTCTATCCCTTCTTCTTTAACACAAATGGTTCGATTTTCCGGGACTGGAAAGTCGGGTCGTTACAGTTAAATAGATTCGATCTTGTATCTATTTTTGATATTCTGATTTGGTAAGCCAAATGCAGAATAGATATTCAGTTTGAGTTGATGAAATATTCTCCATCTATCTTTTTGTCTCCTTGGTAATTTCGAGGACGAAATTCTTTTAAGGGGGGAAGTCTGTAACGACCCCGAATTTTATATAAATTTAAATTAATAATTAAATGAGTTTTTGAATTAAAACAGTAAAATAAAACGGTAAATAGATTGCGAGTTTTCCCGGATTCAAGTATATTCTGTATGAATCATTTCAATTTAAAAAATTGTAAGTATATATAGATATATATTTGACTTGAGTTTAAAGTGTAAATAAATAATTGATAATAATATTTAACTATTAGAATTGATGGTTAATAATAATTTGAAATTATAAATTAAATATAAGATAATAAATATATTAACTAAAATCTAACATGGTAGAATAAAAATAGAAATTGTTTATAGTATAAAGTAGAGTTTTAAATTCAATAAAGAAAAGAAATTCAAATAAATAAACAAAGGACAAACATGTTCAAGTACAAACAAATAAATGCAAGTATCTTTAGCCACCAAAATGTTTTCATATCAGCCGAAATATAAAGAAGAAAATATGATTCATAAGAATGATTCCCAGCTTCAAATATAGATCTGCATAGGATAAAACAATGTTCGAATATGATATATATACCTGCAAAACTTAAGAGCAATATGAATCAAAGCAAAATGTAAAATGTTATAGCTTGTTAATGAAGTCACAGGCAAGTAAAAGAAAATGAGATATGTATAAAGTATGAGACATAAGTACAATAGCATTAAATGATCCATATCTTAACAGCATAACAAAGTCATTTCGAGTTGTATACAAATTTCTTTCAGCCACCAAAATATAAAATTTTCTCTGATAATGTGTACAAATGTGTACACGGTTTGTATAAGATATTATTACCTATAGCTTGTTTAAACATCACTCTGTAAACTTCTTTCCCTTATCACTTCTCATTTCAATTCGAACTAAACAAGACTAAAAATGAAACTCCATTTGAAAACCCAAACAAGCTTCTACATCATCAAATACAATTAAACATAAGCAACTACAACAAAGTAGAGAAGCAAAATGATTTGAAGATCAAAGTTGAAAACATGTTTCCAGTTCTCAAGTTCAAACTGTCTGCAAAACTAGGTGCTCTGTTCTTTCCCATAGAGCTGGTGAGTAACCTTTTATAAACTTAAAATCTAAATATGGTTGCATGTTTTTAAGTTGATTTAAATAAGTATTTCATGTATTTATGAGTAATATATGTGTGTATATGTCTGTTACTCCATTTGCTTGTTCTGTTCCTTTGATTTTCCTAGGCACAAACCTTCATTTTTACACTCATCATTTAACCAAGTATCTGATGGAATAAATTTATAAAAAAAATGAAGTTGTAGAATATCTCCAGATAATATTTAAAGTTTCAAGAAGTTAAAATATGGGATGTCATCGCTGGAAACATGAGATGTATCAATGCATGTTAATTTTCGTCAAAATCTAAATATACTAATTTTGTAATTCTGTTTCATAAATTAAAAGCATCAACTAAAACTTGATTTTTAAATCAAGAATTGGAATTTTTAGGAGTAAGTGGAAGTTGCAGTTTGATATCGAACTAAAAATGAATTTCAAGCAAAATCTGGTGATCCTTGTAGTGTGGAGGTTCGGGTTTCTTCCTGGTGATGGAGTATTGATTGAAGTTTTAGGGGAAAATGGTAGTTGTTGGTTTAAAGCAATGAGGCAGTGGGAATGTGGAATTGAAGTATTTAAACCTAGTTTTGTCTGGGGTGATAATGTGAGTCGGTTCGACCACTTGAGTTGATCGAGCTTTGAGATATTTTGGGAAGTGGAAGCTAGGGAGTAGACGCGTCGATGACCGGAGTGGCGAGGTTTATCGTGGTCGGAATCGTGGGTTCGAGGCGATGACATGCTTTGCGATGATGGGTTCAATCGTTCCAGTTCGAGCTGGAAGCTCGATCTCGATTTCGAGTGGTTAGCCGAGTTTTGATGGTCAGATTCTGGTGAGGAGGTTGTCGCCGATTTGCTCGATGGTGAGGTGTGGGTCGGAGGTGGTCGGAAGAACTATGCACGTGCACGAGGGCAAAATTGATCGCCTGGGTGTTGTCGTCTGGGTTGACAGGTGAAATGAACTCGAGAATTTCTCGAGTAATCTCGTCGTTTGGTTCGGGGGATTTGCAGTTCTCTCGAAGCAAAAATTTAGAGTACTCGAGTAGGAGATAGGTTGGCTCGGGTTTTCTGGCATTCGTGTAAGTTGTTTCAGCAGTTATACTTTAGTTTTAAAGAAACAGAGGAGTATACGAGAGTGGGAGAAAGAAGATGACTCGGGGAAGGAAAGGGGGAAACTCAAGTTTGACTCGAGTGAAAACTGGACATGCTCGGGTTCGTTTGCATGTATTAACTAGGAAGCAAGTTTTTAAATTTTTAACATGATTAAGCTTCGAAAGGGAAGGGTGCCACAGGGGTAGACTCGGGTAGTTTTGGGGTGAGCTCGAGTTTGTTAGTTAACAAATCTCAAAAAGTTTCTTTTTAAACAAAGGAATGATTTATTTATCAACTTTATAAATTAATGATTTAGATTAATTTACAATAAGAGATTAATTAAAAGTAGTTAAGAAATGTTATTAGTTAATGAAGACAATTAACTAGGGATTATTAAGTAATTAAATTAATGTGATTAATTTTGATAGTTGATTAAATTAATAAATTAAATAATCAATTATAAATTGATTTAAATATAATTACTTAATGAAAGTAATTAAGGATAAATTACTTATTGTAATTGATTTTGGATATTTTGATTAATTAGAGTTAATTAAATTAGTTTAATTAACTTAAGAAAATAATTGGATAAGTGAATTTACTTAGTGAAATTTATGGAGATAATTAATTATGGGATAATTAAATTAAAAATTAAGGTTAATTAATAAATGATTAAAGAATAATTAATCAAAATGATTTGTAATTTATTAATGTTAATTAACCAGAATTAGTAATTTATTCATAGAATTTAAATCTGATTTAAATTAATCAAACAATTAACTGATCTTACTTATGGATGTTTGGATTCTATTGAATGTTGAATTGTTTGATATTCTGATATGTGATGCTTTGTGATACATCCTGATTTATGTTGTGATCTGTAGTTTACTTATCTGTGACCTTTATATATCTATGATCTGTGAATGAACGATAAGCGTTGTTCTTATACCGCTTATCGAATTATATTTTTGTATTCTGATATGTGATGATTCATTGTGTTGCACTATTGTGTGAAACCCCTGGACTACACTGTACACACACAATTATGGATTTCACGTGGAAATCGGTTAAGTCATAGATAATTTAAATTTGATGTTTTTGAAATTGAAATCGTAATTTCAATTGATTTTGAAATTTGAAATTTGGGTTTGAAGTGGAAAGCAATTGAAATAGAAATTCAAAGATAAAAGTTATTTTGAATAACTTAATCGAGTTTTGAAAATTTAAATAATTTGATTTAAATTTGAATTCAAGTTTAAAATTGAATCCAAAAAAATTTGAAACTAGGGATTGAAGATGATATAAATGTGTTTATCTAAATTTAAACCATTTAAAAATGTAATTTTGAGAATTTGGATTTAACCCAAAGACTTTAACTCGTGTGAATGAATCAGATTTTCCGAAATGAAAACTGTTTGTTTTCAAATGATAAAAGCTTTCACATATATAAGAAATGAAATTCCAATTTAAAGGAATTTCAAGATCGAATTGAAAAATGGTTTTTCCAAGTTATAAATGAATTCTTTTTGGAAAGCTATGAATTAAATCGGTTTATTTTAACAGATTTAAAATGATGTTTGTTTAAATCATTTGAAATGGGATTGTTTTGAAAGCTATAAGTTAAATCTTGATTTAAAGGTTTAACGAGTTAATCAAATTGAAATGGAAATTAATTTGGAAAATCTGTGAATGAATCTTTTATTTAAAAGATTAAAGTGTGGAAATTGTTTAAATCGTTGAAGGTTGTTAAAATAAATCTTTTTGTTTAAAGATTTGAAAATGGTAATTTGTTAAACCATTTGAAAAGGAAGTTTGGGTAATAAGTTGTGACTTAATTGAAATCCCATATCCATATGTTTTTAAATATTACGCTCACTATTCGGTTTAGCCGGGAGAGGACCTTTGGGTCGTATAACCCATTCCGAATATGTGATACGTCGTATATGGATAGCATTTGAAGACCGGTGTTGAAGACCGGATATTTTTGAAAACGGAAGGATTACCGTCGAGTTACTCTGCATCGGCTGATCCCCGATATAGAGGTTTTATCATCCTTAGTGACGGGAAGTCCGGACGTGATTGGAAATTATCCGGATTTGCAAGGGCTTCGTGAGAAGTGCCTTCGGTTCTGTTCGATCCCGGAACAGACTTGTATGGATTGTATGTCTGACATTACACTTTGAGATATAAAGCCGATTTCTTTCAAATACATTTCTGTTGGTGGCGGAGAATTTATTCTCTTAGCTTAACACCCTTCTCTGAGACGTATGAGCTCAGAGGTTATGTAGTTGAAATTTATCAGCGATATATTCCCAATTTGGTAATGTGACATGCTGAGTGTTGCTATGTGATGATCAGTGTTTGATCATTTGTGATATGATCATTTGTTTGATCATTTATCTTTGTGATCATAGGTTGATCATCTGTTGACCCAAAGCATGGCTTTGTGACAAAGCGTAGCTTTGTGGACGAGACTTCATCAGGGCCTCACAACCCGGAAATGGTCGAAACAGGAATGTTGCGGCAAGGTTATGAGGGTCGCGCCCTTTAGGGTATGTCATTTCCTTCTGGAAAAGGGTGGTGTCATGGTATGGAGCCCAGATACTTACTCATGTGGATACACTTTATTATGTGTGATGTTGGTTATCGAGGCCTCGGATAAAGGTCCCAAAGGACCGGGGGGTGGCATATTCGTGAGTTACCTGTTATAGGGGTAACCCGGCCTTGTTTGGCAGAGAGCAGTTTGTCTCTCGGGACGTCCCGCCAGAGGCGATCCCATGCGGCGGAAGGAAGTTCCTTAGCCTGACCATTTGTTGGAAATCCATTTCTCCAATACGGAACTTGTACGGTTTTAGTTGTAGAACCTGCCATTCACTTATGGTGGCGCCCCACTGTTTGGATGGTAGCTATAGTAGGCATAGTTCGAAATGTCTATGCTGGCTAAGATTTATATTCTACTTTCGAAATGTTTTCTGCACTATGCACTAATAATAATAATCCAATGATTTGCGTAGTAAGCATGTTTGACTATCATAAGAAGAAATCTCCTCCAATTCTGCGTTTGCATTGTGTGTGTGGCAGGAGGTCTTATGGTAGTTTCATTTTCTAAAAGCATTGCGGATTTCAATGTTTTAAAACCTTTTGTGTTTGTTTAAAGATAAACTGTTTTTGTTGCTCACACCAGTCCCACGACTGACTCGGAGTTTATTGTTCCCTTCCTAAACTCTGGGTGCCCACCATTTTCCACACGGGCAGTCTAGAGTTGGGTTTCTTTTCAGATATTCAGGTTTAGTAGATTATCTGGAGCTAGTTCATTCATCGGAGTTGCTTATCTTGGAGTTGTGGATTCATTCTTGTCTGAAGATCATTTTGGAGTTATCATTTCTGTTTTCCGCTGTATCATTATTTATCTCTGATATTGTTGTATCATATTGATATCATTGTTGTATATCATTCTGGATATTGTATTCATTGGAGTTGTATATGATATCAATGTATTATTCTTTTCTTCCACTGTGTTATTTACTTAATTGTGTTATAGCTCCGGCGAATCAGATTTGAACGGTCGAATCTGCGGCATTCTAGTACAATGTGAAGTACGGATGTTGGTTTTCGAGCGGGCAAAACCCGATACGTTACAATGCCACCCCCCGGTCCTTTGGGACCTTTATCCGAGGCCTCGATCACACAGCAACAATCACACAGGTAAATGAGATTGGAGCAACCACATAGGTTAAATATCAGGGCTCCATACCTGATACCACCCTTTTCCAGAAGGAATTGACATACCCTAAAGGGAGCGACCCTCATAACCTTGCCGCATCTTTCCTGTTTCGACCATTTCCGATTTGTGAGGTTCGATGAGGCCTCGTCCACAAAGCTACGCTTTTTCACAAATCCATGCTTTGATCAACAAATGATCAGCAAATGACCATCAACACACAGCAACACTCAGCATGCCACACTACCAAATTGGGAGTATATCACTGATAACCTTCAACTACATTACCTCTGAGCTCGTACGTCTCAGAGAAGGGTGTTAAGCTAAGATAATAAATTCTCCGCCACCAAACAGAAATGTATTTGAAATAAATCAGCTTTATATCTCAAAGTGTAATGTCAGACATACAACCATACAAGTCTGTTCCGGGTTCGAACAGAACCGAAGGCACTTCCAAAGAAGCCCTTGCAATCTAGGTATTCACAATCCCAATCGGACTTCCCATCACTTAGGAAATCTCTATACCGGAGCAACTCAGTGCAGAGACAATCGATAGGTTATCCTATCATTCTCACAAATACCCGGTCTTCAAATGCTATCAATTTACGTTGTATCACTATTCGAAATGGGTTATATGACACAAAGTCCTCTCCCGGCTAAACCGAATAATGAGCGCAATATTTTAAAACATATGGATATTGGGATTTCAGTTAAGTCACAACTTATTATCCAAAAATTCTCTTCAAATGGTTTAAACAAATTACCATTTTAATCTTTTACAAAAAGATTCACCTCACAAAGTTCACCCAGTTTCACAAAGATCTATCCATAGATTTCCAAATCGATTTCCATTTCAATTGGATTAACTCATTAAATCTTTAAATCAAAGATTTAACTTATGGCTTTCAAAACAATTCCATTTCGAATGGTTTAAACAAATCACCATTTTAAATTTGTTAATAATAAACAAATTCAATTCACAAAGTTCAACAATCTTTCACAAAGATTTATTCATAACTCGGAAAACCATTTTCATTTCAAACTTGCAATTCTTTTGACAAAATTGGAAATTCATTCCTTATATGAAAGCTTCTATTATTTGAAAACAAATAGTTTTCATTTCGGAAAATCTGATTCATTTATACGAGTTAAATCCTTGGGTTAAATTCAAATTCTCAAAACCATACTTTTAAAATGGTTTAAATTCATATAAAACACATTTATAACATCTTAGCCATCATTTCCAAACATGGAATTCAATTCCAAATTTTGAATTCAAATTCAAATTAAATTATTTAAATTGGAAGCTTTACCAAGTTATTCCAAAATAACTTTTATCTTAAAAACTCCTTTTCAAAAGCTTTAACATTTAACCCAAATCCATTCCCAAAATCAATTGAAATTAAAATTTTAATTTCAAAAACATAAATTTTAAATCATCTGTGACTTAACCGATTTCCTCGTGAAATCCATATTTGTGTGTGTAAAAGTGTGGTCCAGGGGTTTTACACAGTAGTGCAACATCATTCAATCATCACAGATCAAGGTACAGAAATATAGTTGATAAGCGGTATAACTATAACGCTTATCTTTTATTCACAGATCACAGATAATATATATATATATATATCACAGATAATAAATTACATTCATCCCAGAAAAATAAACTACAGATCACAACACAAATTAGGATATATCATAAAGCATCACATATCAGGGATATCGAACAATTCAACCACCCAATATAATCCAAACATTCATAAGTAAGATTAGTTAATTGTCTAATTAATTCAAATCAGATTAATTTCTTATGAATTACTAACCCTGGTTAATTAAGATTAATAAATTACAAATCATTTTGATTAATTATTCTTTAATCATTTATTAATTAACCATTAATAATAAATTAATTAACCTTTAATTATAATTCATCTACCTTTAATTATTAAATAATTGACCTTTAATTATTTAATTCACCATTTAATTAATTATCTTTAATTAATAATTTAACCCTTAATTAAATAATTACCATTTAATTAATAAAATTTCAATAAGTGATCATCCCTAACCACTTACATTAATTAATTAACCTTTGATTAATTATCTTAAAATTAATTGCTTTAGTTAATTAACCATATTAATTAATTATCCTTTAACTAATCATTCAATTAATCAACTTTAATCATTAAATAAATTATCCTTAGTTACTTAAATCAAATAATTAATCTTTTAAACACTTAAGAGAAGTTGTTTAACATAGTTTGTTTAAACTTGATTTAAACTTTACAAAACTTGTTTAGAATTTAAAACTTAAAAAAACTGTTTTATTCCCAATCACTCAAACCCGAGCCAATCTTTAGTTTTCTCGAGTAAAACTTCAGGTCACTCACGATCATCACACTACTTCGAGTCAAACACACGAAAACCACGAGCCTTCCCCGAGCCCTAACCTATCTTCCCCAAAACTCAGAACCAAACCCAAAACAGTGACACTCGTGTGCACGTGTGCACGTGTACACGCGATCGGAGCCACTCTGATCAACCACGCCATCGTCAACAAGTCGTCGACCACCTCGCCAAAACTTCCAACCATCCAGCACCTTGAATTGGTGATGAACTCGAAATTGAGCAAGTTGAACACACAGGAAACCAAAACTGATCACTGGAAAACGCCTCGTGCCGCCACATCACGTCGCCAAAAACTCGTGACTCCGACCAAGGCTGCGCCAATGGACTACGCTTCCAATCCCCCTGGTCCGATCACCTCTAATCCACCCTCGACCATGCAATCGATTCGATTTCAACGACGATTAAAAAGGTTCTTAAAACCCTATTTCACCGTTGACCAGCCACCTCGATCCACTACAAATCCATCCATCATTTTTCCTAAAACCCCTGACCTCTGACCTAGCTGTGGCCATGATCTCGAGACCCACCTTCGCTCCGACCACCAGAATTTAACGAAAATCTAAATTCTGATTAACTCGGAATATCTCAACATATAATAACCTAAAAATCTTGAAATGATTATCTAAAATCATCATTTTCTATCTCGAATTTGGTTATGAAATCAAAACGTGAATTCATAAACATCGAATTTTAACTTATATTTGGTTTTTACTGTGAATTGTCAGTTTTGAAATAGTTGCTCAATATAAATTCTCGAAATCATTTTTAAAAATGATGTTATAGTCTTACGATCAATTTTTATCTAAAGATCATATCCTAAAGTTAAATGTATGTAGAGGAAATGAATATGAAAATTTGGTTTGTTTTTAGCCTGTGAGTATAAAAACAGATGTACATGCTTGTACACAGACATGCATCACATATATGCATACACATGTAGACAAGTTTACATCCATACAAACAATTTCCACCACTTCACTTTTCAAAACAAAATATAACACAGATTTAAACATCAATGGGTTAGTTTGCTCACCTTGATGGGAAGAAGCAGAGAGCAAAGCCTGCCATGATGAACAGAGAACAAGCTTGAAAATGAATATGAAAATTTGGTAGTTGTTTTTTGATCTGGATTTCATTGAGTTTGGATCTGAATTATCTACGGCATGTCTGATCTTGATTTCACACTTAATAATTAAAACCTTGTTCTCGATCCAGACATTGATTTCCAGGCTTGAAAGCTTAAAAACTAAGGTTATTCTTTTGGTTTTGAGATCTGAGTTTTGATTTAAATTGTTGTTCAAGTTGTATTGGTGTTTAAGTTGAGGTGATGCTTGCTTCAATTTTCTTAGTTGTGATGAACGAAAAGAAATGAAGGTGGTTGATATATAAAAAGAGAAGTTACAAGGTGATATTATTGGTACAAGGAAATATTATTTTGTACAAATTAGTTCAGAGATTTTTCTTGTTTGCTGTTTGACTAAGTTGATATTTATTACTTTGGTGGCTGAAGATAATATTGCGGTCGCTAACATTAAATGCTTAAGTCCTTTATGTCTTCATATGTTGGAATACTTGAACATATTTGTCTACGTTTACTGGTTTCATACTTACCCAAATTGATTTGTTTCTTTGCATACTTATGTGTTTGTTGTCTTCATTTGCAAGCTTTCATATATATATATATATATATATATATATATATATTCTTGTTTGTTTTACCAGCCTACATATTTATCTAATTTATTCTTAGATATTTGTAATTTGTTTTATTTCATGTACAACTTGATTTGGGTGAGTATACTCATATATATATGATGTTGTCTTACTTACTAATTTATCTTGTATACATTTCTTATTTAAGTTGTTAGTACTGTTGTTTGTATTATATTTTACTTCTCATATTTATTTCTATTTCCAAACTAAACATGTATTTCTAACTTAAATTTTATTTCTAACTTTTAATTTTTTATTGTCTTGCATTTCTCTATATATATATTTTTATTTCATAAATTCAAATTTTTTTATTTTTTTATCTCTAACATAACCCATATATATATATATTCACATATATACAATTTAAATTTTTAAATGATTTAACATAGAATTTATTTGATCTCGGGGAAACTCGCATCAATTTACCGATTAATTTTACAATTTTTATTCAAAAATTAATTTTAATTATCAATTTAAACTTATATAAAATTCGGGATCGTTACAAGCGGCGTGGTCTCATTTAACATAAAAATAACAGAGATGAACAATATTATTCACACTAGGCTTTATGTCTAACTCGAAGTTTTTGTTTCCCCTTAAGCTCTCGGCTACTCAAAATTGATTTGAGTTGGCTGAAGGTTGAGGTTTTCAGGTTTCTGTGTTTTAGCGAATAAAGCTTCCGAAGACGAGCAGGTGGCTGTCGGATAGCTAAATAGGAATTTTAGTTTTATTTGTTTTGATTCCGCTGTGTATATTAAGTCAGCTATGACTGTATTTCTCTGATCAACCAAAGGGGCATCATCATATGTCGCTCTTGGCATATTATTGTAAATTATATTTGATCGGTACTTGGGAAACGGTTAAGGGATTATATAACTTGGATATGATATTGTTTTGAAATATAATCAGCTAAATGTTGTTTTTGAAATATGTGATTTTGTTCATATTCAAGTGCTTATGATTTTATAGATACCATTAGCATTGACCTATTTTGTCACTAGAAGTTAATACTATAGATGACTGCAGCATCTATAGTGCTTTGCTTTTGCCCTCTTGATAGGGGATGTTACGTGTAACGACCAAGAATTTGACCACCTCAAAATGTAACATTTAAAGTGATTTTAAATATAAAATATAAAAGGTTTTATGATTTAAATAATATTAGATAGGATTTGGAAATAGAAAAATACATAAAAATAGGAATAATTGCTTATATTGACAAAATTGACAAAATCCTGATTTCAGAAAGGTAAGTTTCAATGGTTAAATAGATTATTTTAATTTATTTATGAGTGTTTATATTTTTAAATAATATTATACAAATTTGTTTTTAAATTTGGTTTACATAAACAAATAGTTGAACTAAAACGTTAAAATATGACCGTAAAACATTTTGTCGAAAATCAACGTTTTGTCGATTTAAAGTTATCGCAACGTTGTCGTACCTTTATTTTCTTATATATGAACATATATTCAAATAGTATAAGTATTAATTAATTCACTAATCTAGTTTACTTTTACTAAACATACCTAGAAAATTCTAGCATGAAATTAACAAATAGTAAGCATAAAAAGACAAAAAGTGTTATAAAAGTAAACAAATATATATCAAATCAAACAAACAAAATTATTATATTCTTTACTTAATACTTAAGTGAAAATGACATAAAGTAATGATTTGAAATGTGATGTTAAGTGTTGGAAAAATTAGTTTGCTTAAAGTATAAGTAAAGGGTATTTTGGTCTTTTTATAAAATATTATTTTAATCTAAATTTTTTCCTATAAATACCAACTCACTTTCTCACTTTTTTCATATCTTCTTCTTCCTTTTCTAAGCTATTCCTCACTTCCATTAATGGCTTCTTACCTTAACAAAATTATGCAAAAATCAAAACCAAAAGCAAACTAAAGTAATATCCATCCAAACTCCGCCATAACCCCCCTCTTTTCTTTAATTACTCACGGCCTACCTCCTCTCCTTGCAAACTCGGCCCCTCCACCTCCAAAGGTCAAGGCCGAACCCCCTAGGCCTTCCACGAGCAAGCCAAGCCACTTCGAAGACTTTAAAGCGAGCATTTGTGAGCATTCGACGGTCGTTAGCAAGTTAGGAACGTGTTAAAGTTAGTTCATTTGCAACTAAGGTGAGAACTCTTATTTATATGTATATATTTGGTTGTGAGGTTGTGATATGTTTGTTTGGATGTTTGGTTATGATATTGATTTTCATATGTTGTTTATTGCATGTAAATATTGAAACAAGTCACGATATACAGAACATTGATTCACACGGAAAACACTTTTCAAAATAAATTGAAAAGTGATATGGAATCATTTAATGCCCTCTAAAATGATTAAAAATGTATTAGAAATGATTTATAAACATATAAACTTGTTTTCACCAAGTTTGAATGAATAATATAAAATAAGTCAAAACTAGGTGCGTCGCACAACGATAGTTCGCGATTTCACGACAAAAACATTAAATAAGCACACGAAGTGGATTATAGTTCGAAACTGTTCGAGATAAGAATTTTCGGACTATTATATCCCTATTCTTCAAATAAATAAAGAAAATCAAGATTTCATTAAGTATATTTTAAAATATATCCAAAACAATTTTCTAGAAAAACCGCGCTTTTGTAGTAAAGTGACCAAAGTTTAAAATTGATATTTTAAATGTTTTAAAAATATGAAATAAATTTTAAAAGTATTTTAAAATATTTTAAAATTGATTTAAGTTGAAAAGATGGTTTTCTAAATGATATAAAAGTCGTTTTGAAGAATATAGCTTTTAAAATACTATTTACAACACTTTTTCGCAACGCTTTTCAATAACATTTGAAATAAAGGTTGGAACTAAACAATTCTTTCCCAAGTCTTATGTAAACATTTTTAAGTAAATAATAAAGTATTTTAAAAGAGATTTGAACAATTTAAAATTATTTCAAATGTGTTTAAATAAATAATTAAGTGATTTAAAAAGGGAAAATGAGTATGCGGAAACGACTAGTATATTTGTCCCGCCTATGGGAGCTAAATGGTAAAATAAGGTGTGTAACCAAGATTAGGAATGGAACAATCAGTGCCCTGAACTTACCTAGCCTTCGCTTTATCTTTTAGACGAGGGGTGGAACAGATCGAAAGGAAAGTCCGAATGCTCAACTTGGATTTTATAGAAATAATCTTCTTATACTCATTATTAAAATCCGAAGAGGGAACTTATCCTATTCATGAAATTTAAAAGGTGATCTCACCGTTATTCCACCCATAGCACTTGTTGAATATGGAAGTTGATATTGAATAAAATTAGTGTGATTCCTATAATCCTATTTTCTCAAAATGATACTCCTTAAAAATGATTTGAGAAATATTCAAAAGAGAAGTTTAAATGATTCTATATTTAAAGAAGAAGATTTTAAAGATATATATCTCGTGAAGATATTTTTTGATAAAGAGAAATGAATGAATCGAACAACAATCATCTAATTACATCATTTTTATCCATGATTGGATTTCAAAGGAACCGGGGTCAGATTTGGGTGATTCCTATCCGAAAACCACTTCGAACCAATTTACATGTTCAAAGAATGAAGCTGTTTGAAGATGGTATTGAGACGAATAATAACGAAGGACTACTTGTTGACTAATTGGGGATAAAATCCCGATTTACTTATTGTAGCAGTGGTCTCTTTGTTACGAAAAATCTCAGAAGCACAGGGACTATTCGCTACCATTCTTATGATGTGGTAGGAGAATGCCTTCGGTTTGTCATGTTCCCTGACAACTTGTCTGACCTTGCATTCTAAATTACGTTGATTAATCTATATATAATGTATATCAGTTGGTGGTGGAGAAGACACCTTCTCTTAGCTTAACACTCTTTCCCAGGACATACGAGCTCAGGAAGTTATATATTTGTAGAGACCAGTCATGTGAATATGAAATGATAATGTGGCATTCAAAGTGGAAGGAATTTGTGCTATGTGAAAAGGTAATCGTTGCCTCAAGCCTCATCAACCGGAAGTGACCGAAATAAGGTAGATGCAGTAAGGCTAAGTGGGTCATTCCCATTAGGATATGATCATTCCCTTCTAGATAGATTTCTACCCGCCATAAAGTTCGGGTATCTAATCATTGTGGAAAGTATGCTAAGAGACATCTCGGTTAAAGGTCGGTAACGACCGGGGGATGACATATTCGGTACTATTTAGTTATAGAGGTAAGTTGGTCTTGTGTTGGTAGAGGGTCCTTGTGATGGATCCTCGGGACATCCATCTAGAGGTGTACCCATAGGAAGGTATTCCCTTCACCTGGTCATTTGTATGGAAATCCATTCTCCAATAAGAACTTGTGGTTTTGTATGTAGAACCTAGTATGCTGGATTTAATCAATGTAACAATTTCAGCTAAGATTAACAAGTTTATTTGCAAAAGTTTTCAAAGAAAGTCATTAAAAATAATATCCTCGAATTTTATGTAATAAAAATTTTGGTTATTATAAGGTAAAAACATGTTCCATGTTTATGTGCGGCATGGTCTTATGAGATACCCTTTTGTTTTCAAAACATCGTACTTTGAATTCTCAAACCAGTCCCATGACTGACCCAAAGTTTGTTTTTCCCTTTAAACTCTGGTTGCCCTATTTTTCGGGCAGCTAAGTAGTCAGGATACCATAGGATCATTTTGGAGCATGTGTGGAGCATTTTGGAGAAGTCTTTTGGAGCTATGAAGCTGAAGTACCTTATGTAGGTATCTACCTATTTTTCACTGTGTTATGTAGTATGTATTTTCCAGCATATGTACGGATAGTCAATTATAACTATCCCGCTGGATTTGTATTAACTCTGATGGATCACTTGGAGTGATCATTTATGTATAATTAAAATGTTGAATGCGATGTGAGATTCTATTATTGTGTTATCTTCTACCTTTATTTTCTTTTACACCCTCAATAATCTGCCTCCCTGACACTTAGATTTATGGCACATGAATACCGTAAACGTATTGGTGTCATTTTATGATGATAGAGGAGTCCTGTCGTCACATTTGGTATCAGAGCTGAAGGTTAAGCGAGAACCTTGGCTTTGATGGGATATGACTCATTAGAAATAGGGTTAGCAATACCCTAGAATGAGTTTAGTCTGAGAGAGCGCATAACTAAAACTTTAACTTGAATTAGTATATCGAAAATTTATAGCTTTTCCTAAGATATCTCGTTTATATATCCTAATGATCTTTATCTTACTATATACAGATAGTAGAAAATAAGTGGAAGAAGAGGACGAGGTAGGCGAGGAAGTAATACCACAAATGGTCAAACTCCCACAACTACAGTAGTTGAGGAAGTAGTAGTTCCGGTACAGCCCCAAATCAACTTTGCAACTTTATGCAAGAACTATACGAGCCTTAGTGGTAAACCTTTCAAAGGAACGAAAACCATCATTGAAGTATAAGCTTAGATCCGCTCTTGTGAAAGACTTTTTAAAGGACTGAATATTGGAGATGAGCAGAAGAGATTCTTAGCCTCTTGGCAACTAAAAGATGGAGCTCTAGTTTGGTGGGAATTTATTACTCAAAATGGGTCAGAAGATAATTTCTCACGGGAACAATTCAAAGAAGTTTTGGAGGAGCAGTATAAGCCTAAAGCAGGAAAATCCCATCTTTACCAAAATTTTATGGATTTTAAACAGAAGGAGGAGATGTCGTTTGAGGAGTACGCTAACAAGTTTAATGAATTATCTCGTTTTGGGCCTGGATTGATAGATACACCCCTCAAGAAGAATGAAAAGTTTATCTCGGAAATGAAGAAGCAATACCATGGAAGGATGACTGGGCATGTGAAAGTACCCTTTATAAACTTAGTAGACATGAGATACAGTTATGAAGCTTTGGATAAGATAGATCGACCCATAGTACAAGGAAGCAACAATAATAATTGGAAGAAGAGGAAGTTCAATGGCAATAAGCCATGGCAGGGAAAACCTAAAGGAGGATCTCAGGATAACCGCTTTAAAGATGTCACTTGTTACAATTGCCAACAAAAGGGACACCTATCAACTTATTGTAGAAAACCCAAAACTTAAGGAACTCAAGGATCAACACCAAGAAGCTGCGCTAATTGTCATCAATCAGGACACATGATAAAGGATTGTCCCCTAACGAAAAAGGAGAACAAGCCAAAGTGTATGCAATCAATGATGAGCCTTCAACCTCCCAAGATGTGAAGGGCAAAGGAGTGTTGAATGGTAATGTTTTTATTAAAGATGTTTTAGTTAGAGTATTATTTGATACATGAGCTTCTCATAGTTTTATTTCTAAAAAAATTATAGAAGAACTGAAACTTAAACCTAAAATTGTTGACAACCCTATCTGCATGACGAATCCTATCGGAGGTTCCACTAATCTTTGTATGCACTATGAAAAAGCCCCAATTTCCTTTCCTCCCCATCACTTTTCTTTTGATATTTTCGTCTTAGATTTTATTGGATTCGAAATTTTACTTGGTATGGATTGGTTAACTAAAAATGAAGCTATTCTAGATTGTCTGAAAAGAACGGTTGTAGTGAAAACAAAGTTAGGGAAACTTGTAGAAATACCTTCTGAAGATCCTAGTCCAAGAAGGGATAATTTTCTTTATGCTTTAGATACATCCCAGATAGGATTAGAAACAACACTTGTTGTTAGAATTTGTAGATGTCTTTGAAGAGATAAAAAGTTTGCCCCCACATCGAGAAATCAAATTCTGTATTGATCTAGTTCCTAGTGCGATGCCAATTAAACAATGAGGAAGAAGGATGGCTTCGAAAGAAATGGATGATTTGACTAACCAAACCCAAGAGCTATTAAAGAAAGGATTGATAAGACCCAGCCGTTCAAGTTGGGTATCAGTAGTAGTTTTTGTTGCTAAGTCAGATGGATCTTTGAGATTGTATGTAGACTATCGAGATCTAAATAAGCAAACCATTAAGAACAAGTATCCTCTACCCCGAATAGATCACTTGTTTGACTAGTTACACGGAGCTTGAGTTTTCTCTAAAATGGACCTAGCTATAGGATTCCATCAGTTAAGGATCGCAGAAGATTGCATCCATCTAACTGCATTCAAAGGTCTGAATACTTTCTATGAGTGGTTGGTTATGCCTTTTGGGCTGACTAATGCACCCACTTATTTTGTTGACCTTATGGATAGAGTGTTTAGAGATGTGCTAAACAATTCGTGTTAGTCCTTATTGATATATCCTTATCTACTCAAAGACAGAAGAAGAACATGCAAGGCATCTAAAAGCTGTGTTGGAGATATTGAGGAATAATGTGCTTAAAGCCAAATTCTCAAACTTCCACTTTTGGGAGAAGGAGGTAAGATTCCTTGGACATATAATATCAAGGGATGGAATTTCAGTGGATCCAGGGAAAGTTGCAGCTATTCAAGATTGGAAGCAGCCACAAACTCCTAAAGAGATTCGTAGCTTCTTAGGTTTGGCAGGATATTATAGAAGATTCTTTCAAGACTTCTTTAAGATTGCCTATCACCTAAAGAAGTTGACAATGAAGGATGCTAAATTTACTTGGACTCCTAAATGTGAAGAAGCATTCGAAGAACTAAAGAAGAGGTAGTCAACCGCTCCAGTTTTAGCAATTATAAATGGAAATAGTGGATTGACAATTTATACAAATGCTTGTGGAGAAGGAGTTGGTGCAGTTTTAATGCAAGATGGGAAGGTGATTGCTTATGCAAGTAGATAGCTGAAGACGCATGAGAAGAATTACGCAACACATAACTTAGAATTATTAGTCGTTGTGTTCGCTCTAAAGATATGGAGGCATTATTTGCTGGGTAAGAATTTTTCATAGTTTATTTTGATAAAACTTTGAATTGACCTTAGTAAATAATATTCCATTTTTTAGGTGAAAAATTAGAACCCTTCACGGACCACAAATCTTTGAAGTACCTTTTCACCCAGAAGGAATTAAACATGAGACAGCAATGCTGGCAAGAATTTCTCGCATCATATGATCTAGATATTTTGCATACATCCGGGAAAGCCAATATAGTAGATGATGCATTGAGTAGAAAGCTAGCTGTTATTTCGTATTTGGTAGTAACTCCAACTCTTCGGGAGAAAATAACGAGCAAGCAAAAAGAAGATCGATTCCTAATGGAGATTATTGAAGATATACACAGAGGAAGGAGTTCAAGCTTTAAAAAAAGGTAACCATGGAGTATTGCAGTTAAATGGAAGAATTTGTGTTCCAAATGTCGGAAATCTTAAGCAAGAAGTACTAGCTAAATGCCACACAGTCAAACTTAGAATTCATCCGGGAATTCATAAGATGTACAAGGTCATGAAACGAACATTTTGGTGGAGAAGCATGAAGAGAGACATATCATCTATGTCAGCCATTGTGAAAATTTCCAAAGAATAAAAAGTGACCAACAGAAGACCGCAGGATTACTTCAACCTTTGGAGATTCCAGCTTGGAAGTGGGATCAAGTATTCATGGATTTCATTGATGGCTTACCCCGAACAAGGAAAGGAAATGATGGCATTTGGGTTATCATAGACCGATTAACCAAAAGTGCACACTTTATTCCGGTAAAGCAAACAAGAATTGCAGCAAGCCTTGCAGAGACATATATGAAGGAGATTGTTCGATTGCATGGAGTTCCGAGCAGTATAGTAAGCGATCGTGATCTAATCTTCACTAGCCAGTTTTGGGAAGCAATACAGACAGATTTGGGAACGAAGCCGAGTATAAGCACTGCATATCACCCCAAAACTGATGGACAGACGGAAAGAGTCAACCACATTCTGGAAGATCTTTTGAGAGCATGCATTCTAGACTTTGGAGGCTCATGGGAAATCATTTACATCTAGTAGAGTTCTCCTAGAACAAGAGCTATCAAGCTAGTATCAGCATGGCACCGTATGAAGCTTTATATGGTCGTCCATGTAAATCGCCAGCATGTTGGATAGAAACCGGAGATCGGTTAGTGCTTGGCCCATATATGATACGAGAAGGTTCGGAGAAAGTTGATATGACTAGAAAGAAGCTAAATGAAGCACAAAGTAGGCAAAAAAGTTATACCGACAAAAGGCACAGAAATATGGAATTCTAAGTTGGAGATTCCGTCTTTTTGAAAGACTCTTCGATGAGAGGAGTGGTAAGATTTGGAAGAGCAGGAAAATTAGCACCTGGATATATTGGACCTTTTCCCATTCTCGAACGAATCGACCCATTAGCTTATCGAGTAGAATTGCCTGAAAGATTGTCTAGTGTGCACAATGTTTTTCACGTATCTTATTTACGGAAGCATGTATATGACATCGAACAAATCAAAGAAACGGCTGCTCAGGATGACTTGGAGATAGAACTAAACTTAGCGGTTATTAGAAGGCCTGTTCGAATCATTGACCAATATGAAAAATGATTACGAAGGAAGGTCGTACGATTGGTCAAAGTACAATGGAGCGGGGATGTAGAGGATTGCACATGGGAAACAGAGGAAAGGATGAAGAAAGCATATCCCGAATTTAGGACTGATATATAGACTCTATCCATCGATTTCATGTACTCATCACCAGTGGTGTAGTCACTTATTGTATATATTCCATCTTATTGAATATATATATATATATATATATTTCTTTTTGAGCTATTTTCTTCTTATCTAATTTCGAGGACGAAATTCATTTAAGTAAGGGAGAATGTAACGACCCAGAATTTCACCACCTCAAAATATAACATTTAAAATGATTTTATATATAAATATAAAAGTTTTATGATTTAAATAATATTAGATAGGATTTGGAAATAGAAAAATGCATAAAAATAGGAATAATTACTTATATTGACAAAAGTGATAAAATCCTGATTTCAAAAAAGTAAATTTCAATGGTTAAATAAATTATTTTAATTTATTTATGAGTGTTTATATTTTTAAATAACATTATACATATTTATTTTTAAATTTGGTTTACATAAATAAATAGTTGAACTAAAACATCAAAATATGACCGCAAAACATTTTGTCGAAAATCAACGTTTTGTCGATTTAAAGTTGTCGCACCTTTATTTTCTAATATATGAACATATATTCAAATAGTATAAGTATTAATTAATTCACTAATCAAGTTTTCTTTTACTAAACATACTTAGAAAATTCTAGAATGTAATTAACAAAAAGTATGCATAAAAAGACAAAAAGTGTTATAAAGGTAAAAAAAAGTAAACATCAAATCAAACAAACATAATTATTATATTCTTTGCTTAATACTTAAGTGAAAATGACATAAAATAATGATTTGAAATGTGATGTTAAGTGTTGGAAAAATTAGTTTGCTTAAAGTATAAGTAAAGGGTATTTTAGTCTTTTTACAAAATACTATTTTAGTCCAAATTTTTTCCTATAATTACCAATTCACTTTCTCACTTTTTTTCATATCTTCTTCTTCCTTTTCTAAGCTATTTCTCACTTCCATTAATGGCTTCTTACCTTAACGAAGCTATGCAAAAATCAAAATCAAAAGCAAACTAAAGTAATATCCATCCAAACTCCACCAAAACCTCCATCTTTCCTTTAATTACTCACGACCTCCCTCCTCTCCTTGCAAATCCTAGCCCCTCCACCTCCAAAGGTCAAGGCCAAACCCCCTTAGGCCTTTCACGAGCAAGCCAAGTGTAACAACACGCATATTTCACGATTGTATATTTAAATGTTTTATTTAAATATAGCATCGTTAATCGGATTAAAGTCCAAAATGTTACTTTTTGTAAACTCTCGAATTGGGACTCGAGACCACTTCCATTGAGTCCAAAATGGCATTTATAACTTTTTTGAGTATAAGCATCGATATGTTTGGAGTTGAGTAAAATTTTGATATTTTCATTCAGGGCTTTGGGTTTGGGCTTAGGTAAGCATCCTCTTCATCTTCTCCATCTCTATCTCTCTTCAATTTCAGAAATTCCTAAACCCTAACTTAGGAAATATTTTCTTATTAGCTTAGATTGGAGCTTCTTGAGTTGAATTGGAAGAGGAATTGGCCTTTCCTTTGTTTTAGAGCTTCTCATTTGTTGTTTTGGGTTTAAAAGGTGAGTTTTCGAACTCACATCTATGTCTATATCTTTGATAGTTGTTAGGTAGTATTTCCTAACATCTATTCCTTGTTCATTTGCTTTTGAATTGAATTGGTTTCATGAATATTCCAATTTTTGGCGTTTTGAAGTCAAATCTTTAAAAATCCTAACTTTGATGTTTGAACATGTTGTTGGGGTGTATCGAAGGGCCTATAAGGCTGGGTTGTCGCTTGGCATAAATCTCTAGTCTCCGTTGCTCGTCCGATCACTTCCGTTTGGATTTTTGCCCCTTCTTGGGTTTGGTTGAAAATACTGCAAATGGCAGTTCAGTCGACTGAACCTGGGAGTAGAAAGCTTCTGTCCATCTATCAGTCGACTGGCAGTCGACTGAATCTGGGAGCAGAAAACTTCCTGCCCCTGTGTCAGTCGACTGACCATATAGTTCAGTCGACTAAACCTGAAACCCGAGAGTTTTGGGCATGTTTCAGTCGACTGACCGTACAGTCCAGTCGACTGAATTTGGGAAATTTGCATTTATGCCTATTTTAGGCAGTTTTGTGTAGGTTTCCGATTTGTAATCGATTCTTGATGATCCGATTTGTAGTTATCATTTATCGACTTCGATCACTTCTTTTTCGGGATTTTTGGGAATATCCGTTTGGTGGATTTGATATCGATTTCAATGGTTTTGATTCACGTCTTCGAATGTGAATCTTTGGTGATTGATTGTTATTACAATCATTTTTGTGATTTGTCACTTCAAAATACAAAGGTTTCTATACTAGTAGTAAATATTCAAACTCTTTCACCAAAACGGTTTCAACACTACTTTTAAATACAAAGCTCGTTTTTAAAACCGTTTTCCAATCTATTAGTATATACAACATTTACCTCGTTCGTATGAGAAATCTAATTAAAAGGCTTAGCAAAACAAGTGGTATGAAACGCTTGCGTTTACTTTGTCGGTTAATTCTTAGACTTGTTCAATTGAAATCTTGTGACAATTTTCGAGTGGAAATCTACAATTTGTTCGTAAATATTTAAGTTAAGCCAGTGGTTATGGGACATTAAGCTAAACTCATTTATTTACTAGCTTAGTGTAATTAACACTTCTTATTGATCAATGGTGATCATTTTATGGTTTAGACTAGCGATTTGCGATGTCTCTTTATCCACGTGGGGGACTGTACCCCGATTTATGGAGCTTCGTCTTATTTTTAAGGCTAGCAACCTATGGTATTATTTTAGTTTAGTTCAACGGGCGTTCGCTGTACTACGTCGATGTTCCGGATTATTTGTGTTCAGGTTCATCGGGCGTTCGCTGTACTACGTCGTTGTGCCTGATTATTTGAGTTTCTGGTTCCTCGGGCGTTCGCTGTACTACGTCGTGGCACCGGCTCTATGGTTAGCGACCATGGGATAGCGACCCATTTGTGATACACGTGTTGGTGAGTTTTCATGCTCCCGTTTGTGATAGGCCTTCCCCCTTTGAGATTTCTGGATTTCTAGTTGATGATTTCTAGAATTCGTGTTTCATCGATTTTTGCGATTGGCATTGATATGTTTTGTCAATATTTGTGTTTTGTTGAATAATTTAAAGAATGTGATTCTTTTGGATTTTTGAGATGATTTGGGATTTTGTATGATTTTTGTTGTTATTTGATGTATACTTGTCACAGTATAGCATTATCGTTATCATACGTTTTTGTCATATCTCTTATTCTATCTCATTTTATATGATATTTATAGCTAGACTCATCCGTTTATTATTTTCTTCCTAAATAATACTCGGGTCAGACCGAGGTATTTCAGGTGCTTCTGCTTGACTTCTTATCAGGGTTCGTCACCTGACTTTTGGCTAACTAATTTAGCTTAGTTGTTTTGTTATTATACATTTGAGATAGAGACTCCTTGATGTATAATTATTCTTTTGTCTAGCACTTGTATCTATTCTTTTGTGATGTAGTGGATCTAGTTTGACCACTACTTTGATGTACACTTCTATGTATTATATTCATATCTGTTTCTGCCTTTGTGATATGAATATCTGTGACTGATTTGTGTTATGTTTATTTCTATATTTGTTTCCGAAATCCACATAGCCACTGTGTGGTAGCTTTGAGTTTGTATTTGATATGTCGGATTTCCCCTTGAGATGAAATGTAAGTTATATAATCTGACATATCGATACTCGCACAAAGCAATTACACATATAGTCGCTCCTCAACAGCCTTATTCTTCGTGCTAGTCGACGGCATTACCCCGTAGTGTCCTTGGCTAGTTTGAGTATAGAGGTGGTGCGTCACAGCTTGGTATCAGAGCCAAACTTCGGAACAATGTAGAATAATCTAGCAAGGATCATTGTCCTAAGTCTTTCTTAGGAATCGTGCTATAGGATTTAATTTGAGTCTTCGTACCGTTCTATTCTATTTCTTTTTATGATGCCTTGTTTTACCAGTCAAGTTTGTTTGATATTCATTCTGTGAATAAACTTTTTCTTTTTCTTTCTTTCTTAAAGAAGAGAAATGGTTAGACCAGGCCGTCCCAGCGCCGGTCAATCCAGTGCTACTCTTCAGTATGGAGAATTTATGTCTGCTCAACAACTTTTAGATCTTGTGAACAATGCCCAAGCTGCCGGACCCGTTCCAGCGCCTACTCACCCTAAATCCGGGTTTGCACACATGTGCAAAGATTATACCGCGTTGGGTGGAAGGCCATTCAAGGGTTCCGAAAACATTATAGAAATCCAAGCTTGGCTTAGATCATGCGATCGCATCTTTTTCCGCATGAATCTTATTGATCTACATCGAGTCCAAGTGGCTTCTAGCATGCTCCAAGAAAGAGCATTAGATTAGTATGAGCTTTTGATTTCGGAAATTATTGAAGCGGATCTTACTTGGGAGCAATTCCGGGAAAGGTTCGAATTGAAGTTTGTGCTGGAAGCTGAAAAATTAACTTTAGCTCAGCGCTTTATTGACCTTGTTCAAGGTGAATCTTCTGTGACCGACTACGTCGCATCTTTTGAATCTCTCTCTAAATATGGGGTTGAATATATTAATACCCCATTGAAGAAAAATCAGAGATTTGTTTATGGGTTGAATAAGAACCTCAAAAAGCCCTTACTTCTGAAACTAGAAGTTTCTTTCGATCAGCTTGTAGATATCGCTCTTCGGCTTGAAGAGGCCGATAGAGAAAGTGATGTTGAAGTTGTGCGTGCCAAACAGAACTTCAACAATAACATGAAGAGACCTTTTAAGTTCAAAGGCCACAATCCCAACAAGAAAGGGACGCAAGAAACATCGGTAGCAAAGACTCCTACCTCTAGTCATGGACGATGCTACAATTGTGGTTCTACGGACCACTATGCAAATGAGTGCCCAAAACCATTTTTTTGTCGTTATTGCAAAATTTCGGACCATCTTATATCTACATGTCCCATACTCCAAAGTAGGAGAGATGGAGAGTTGAATGTTGTGCAAGCTCCTAGTGACACTTCTCTTGGTCAAGGTATTTCTCATTCTACCCTTGATGACATTAATTTATTTTGTGATTATCCTATTCGAGTTCTTTTTGATACAGGTTCATCACATTATTTTATATCAAAAGAACTTGTTGATTCTTTTTCTTTAAATATTATGGACTTGATGACTTCATTGAGAATTGCGAATCCAATTGGTAGATCTGAAACACTCAGTTTACTTTGTGGAGATGTCGAGATTATTTTATGTGATTATTCATTTCGAGCCGATTTGCATGTTATGCGTTACTTAGGCATCAAAATTGATTTTTGGGAAAGGATTGGCTTAATCATTATGAAGCCCATATCCTATGTCCAGCGTGGACTATTCATCTTCGACATCCTCAATCTGTTAAGCAGATTTCTATTGTTCTTAAAGATTTTGATTTCCAAATTCGGTGGCATCATTTTATTCTTGAAACACACTTGATGAGGAAAGTGTTATTTCTCTCATTCAAGTAGTTTGTGAATTTTCTGCTATATTTGAGCTTGTCTTAGGATTACCACCTAAGCAATCTATTGAGTGGTGCTAAGGTCATTTCAGCTCGACCTTGCCACCGGTTTTCATCAACTACGAGTTGCGGAGGGTAGCATTCCACTTACCGCATTCCACACTCGTTATGATTATTATGAGTGGTTAGTTATGTCATTCAATTTGACGAACCTTCTACCTTATTTCATCCATCTTATGAATCGAGTATTCTACGAATATCTCGATTAGTTTATCCTTGTATTCATTGATTATGGATGAAAACAACAATTTAAAATTTGCAAAACTTTTTAATAAGATATTTATAAGTAAGATTGGATTTTGTTCTTAAAACGAGCAAAGAATATTTGTAAATTTTATAAGCGGCATGTTTGTCATATAGAAGATGATTTTGTGTTATTTTGCCCATTGAGTGCTTTAAAAATTCTGGTCGGTACGCTTGATCAACGTTATCGATAGGAATCTCCTAAACGCTATGATGAGACAGTCAAACATAGTAAATTCTTGTTATAAGTAAATTTTTCTAAAAAGATGATTACATAAAGTTAATTATAATTTTGAATGTCTTAGCTTTTCGGGAAAGAGGATCAATTAAAAGAACTCTTTTTCGATGCTTTTATTCTTGCGATTCCCGAAGGGAACCAAGACTTTATTGTTTGTATCGATGCTAGTCGTATTGGTTTGGGTGTCATTATCTTGCAAAGGGAATGTGTTATCACATATGCTTCTTGATAATTAAAGCTTGTGGAGACTAGATATGCCATTCATGATCTAGTGCTCGCGGCCATTGTTTTCGCTCTTAGAATTTGGCATCATTATCTTTTGGGAGAGAAATTTGTTCTCTACACCGATCATAAATCTTTGAAATGTTTATTTTCTCAAAAGGAACTTAATTTGCGTCAACAACGTTGGCTCGAGTTCCTTGCATCTTATGATCTGATATTCTTTATACTCCTGGAAAAGGGAGATCGTGAATCCGATTCATGTTCATCTCTTGTTTTGTGTAGCCTTGAGGCTCATCCTTCTCTTTTGGACCGTACCTCTTTTGGCTAAACTCTATGTCAAAGAAAATTTTAAATTGCATGGAGTTCCTACTTCTATTATTAGCAATCATGATCCATTATTTTACTAGTGGATTTTGGTAGGGTCTTCAAAAGCTTTGGGAACAAAGCTTAATTCTAGCACCGCTTATCGTCCTCAATCCGATGGACAAATAGAGCGTGATGAATCAAACTCTTGAAGATCTCCTTCGTGCATGTGTTCTTTATTTTGGTGGAAGTTGGGAAAATCATATTTCTCTTCTTGGGTTTTCTTCCAATAATAGCTTCCAATCTAGTATGGGTATGGCACCTTTCGAGGCACTCTACGGAAGGCCATGCCGATTTACTTCGTGTTAGCTTGAAGCCAGTGAGAAGCTGGTTTTAGGTCCAGATTTTATTGGTGTTCATTTGTGTTTCACCTATGAGGGGTGTTGTGTGTTTCAGTTGATCGAGAAAGTTAGCACCTGGATATGTTGGTCCATTTCCCATCACCGAACATATTGGTTTCGTGGCTTATCGCCTTTTATTACCGGCTCAATTTTCTACTATTCATGATGTTTTCCATGTCTCTCAACTACGGAAATACCTTTGTGATTCTGATTCTATTCTTGAGCCCGATGTAATTGAAGAAATTGAAGTTTCACAAAATTTGACTTATGAGCAACATTCTATTCGTATCATTACTTTGAAGGTTAAACGCCTTCGAAATAAAAAATTTCTTCTTATGAAAGTTCAATGGTCCTCAAATCCTAAGGATTGCTCTTGGGAATCTTGAGAATTCATCGAGAAAACACATCCGGACTTACTCTTTCATGCTCCTTAAGGTGAACTTCTCATTTCAAAATTTCTTCTTTTTGTGTTGTTATGCCTTTGTATGGTTGTAACTTTTTATTTCTTCTACTTAAGTATTGCGACGATGCAATTTCCTTAAGGAGGGGAGTCTGTAACAACCCACATATTTCACGATTGTATATTTAAATGTTTTATTTAAATATAACATCGTTAATCGGATTAAAGTCCAAAATGTTACTTTTTGTAAACTGTCGAATTGGGACTCGAGACCACTTTCATTGAGTCCAAAATGGTGTTTATAACTTTTTTTGAGTATAAGCATCGATATATTTGGAGTTGAGTAAAATTTTGATATTTTCATTTAGGGCTTTGGGTTTGGGTTTCAGCCCACCAACCTAAAAAATAACCCAACTCCACTTCTCTTCATCCATTCACTCATTCTATTTCCAAACACTCAAGCTTTTAAGAAAAATGGGGAAAGGAATGGGAAATAGAAATTCCTAAACCCTAGCTTTGATTAGGAAACTCAAATTCAAGTACAAAATCAAGGAGAGGCTTAGGTAAGCATCCTCTTCATCTTCTCCATCTCTATCTCTTTTTAATTTCAGAAATTCCTAAACCCTAACTTATGAAATATTTGCTTATTAGCTTAGATTGGATCTTCTTGAGTTGAAGTTGAAGAGGAATTGGCCTTTCCTTTGTTTTAGAGCTTCTCATTTGTTGTTTTGGGTTTAAAAGGTGAGTTTTTGAACTCACATGTATGTCTATATCTTTAATAGTTGTTAGGTAGTATTTCCTAACATCTATTCCTTGTTCATTTGCTTTTGAATTGAATTGGTTTCATGAATATTCCAATTTTTGGCGTTTTGAAGTCAAATCTTTAAAAATCCTAACTTTGATGTTTGAACATGTTGTTGGGGTGTATCGAAGGGCCTATAAGGCTGGGTTTTCGCTTGGCATAAATCCCTAGTCTCCATTGCTCGTTCGATCACTTCCGTTTGGATTTTTGCCCCTTCTTGGGCTTGGTTGAAAATACTGCAAATGGCAGTTCAGTCGACTGAACATGGGAGCAGAAAGCTTCTGTCCATCTATCAATCGACTAGCAGTCGGCTGAATCTAGGAGCAGAAAACTTCCTGCCCCTGTGTCAGTCGACTGACCATATAGATCAGTCGACTGAACCTGAAACCCGAGAGTTTCTGGGCATGTTTCAGTCGACTGACCATACAGTCCAGTCGACTGAATCTGGGAAATTTGCATTTATGCCTATTTTAGGCAGTTTTGTGTAGGTTTCCGATTTGTAATCGATTCTTGATGATCCGATTTGTAGTTATCATTTATCGACTTCGATGACTTCTTTTTCGGGATTTTTGGGAATATCCGTTTGATGGATTTGATATCGATTTCGATGGTTTTGATGCACGTCTTCGAATGTGAATCTTTGGTGATTGATTGTTTTTACAATCATTTTTTGGATTTGTCACTTCAAAATACAAAGGTTTCTATACTAGTAGTAAATATTCAAACTCTTTCACCAAAATGGTTTCAACACTACTTTTAAATACAAAGCTCGTTTTTAAAACCGTTTTCCAATCTATTAGTACATACAAACATTTACCTCATTCGTATGAGAAATCTAATTAAAAGGCTTAGCAAAACAAGTGGTATGAAACGCTTGCATTTACTTTGTCGGTTAATTCTTAGACTTGTTCAATTGAAATCTTGTGATAATTTTCGAGTGGAAATCTACAATTTGTTCGTAAATATTTAAGTTAAGCCAGTGGTTATGGGACATTAAGCTAAACTCATTTATTTACTAGCTTAGTGTAATTAACACTTCTTATTGATCAATGGTGATCATTTTATGGTTTAGACTAGCGATTTGCGATGTTTCTTTGTCCACGTAGGGGACTGTACCCCGATTTTTGGAGCTTCGTCTCATTTTTAAGGCTAGCAACCTATGGTATTATTTGAGTTTGGTTCAACGGGCGTTCGCTGTACTACGTCGATGTTCCGGATTATTTGTGTTCAGGTTCATCGGGCATTCGCTGTACTACGTCGTTGTGCCTGATTATTTGAGTTTCTGGTTCCTCGGGCGTTCGTCGTATTACGTCGTGGCACCGGCTCTATGGTTAGCGACCATGGGATAGCGACCCATTTGTGATACACGTGTTGGTGAGTTTTCATGCTCCCGTTTGTGATAGGCCTTCCCCCTTTGTGATTTCTGGATTTCTAGTTGATGATTTCTAGAATTCGTGTTTCACCGATTTTTGCGATAGGCATTGATATGTTTTGTCAATATTTGTGTTTTGGTGAATAATTTAAAGAATGCGATTCTTTTGGATTTTTGAGATGATTTGGGATATTGTATGATTTTTGTTGTTATTTGATGTATACTTGTCACAGTATAGCTTTATCTTTATCATACGTTTTTGTCATATCTCTTATTCTATCTCATTTTATATGATATTTATAGCTAGACTCATCCGTTTATTATTTTCTTCCTAAATAATACTCGGGTCAGACCGAGGTATTTCAGGTGCTTCTGCTTGACTTCTTATCACGGTTCGTCACTTGACTTTTGGCTAACTACTTTAGCTTAGTAGTTTTGTTATTATACATTTGAGATAGAGACTCCTTGATGTATAATTATTCTTTTGTCTAGCACTTGTATCTATTCTTTTTTGATGTAGTGGATCTAGTTTGACCACTACTTTGATGTACACTTCTATGTGTTATATTCATATCTGTTTCCGCCTTTGTGATATGAATATCTGTGACTGATTTGTGCTATGTTTATTTCTATATTTGTTTCCGAAATCCACATAGCCACTGTGTGGTAGCTTTGAGTTTGTATTTGATATGTCGGATTTCCCCTTGAGATGAAATGTAAGTTATATTATCTGACATATCGGTACTCGCACAAAGCAATTACATAGATGGTCGCTCCTCAACAGCCTTATTCTTCGTGCTAGTCGACGGCATTACCCCGTAGTGTCCTTGGCTAGCGTGAGTACAGAGGTGGGGCATCACACCAAGCCACTTCGAAGACTTTAAAGTGAGCGTTTGTGAGCATTCGATGGTTGTTAGCAAGTTAGGAACGTGTTAAAGTTAGTTCATTTGCAACTAAGGTGGGAACTCTTATTTATATGTATATATTTGGTTATGATGTTGTGATATGTTTATTTGGATGTTTGGTTATTCCATATGTTGTTTATTGCATGTAAATAGTGAAACAAGTCACGATATACACAACATTGATTCACACGGAAAACACTTTCCAAAATAAATTGAAAAGTGATATGGAATCATTTAATGCCCTCTAAAATGATTAAAAATATATTAGAAATGTTTTATAAACATATAAACTTGTTTTCACCAAGTTTAAATGAAAAACATAAAATAAGTCAAAACTTGGCGCGTCGCGCAACGGTAGTTCGCGATTTCACGCCAAAAACTTTATATAAGCATACGAAGTGGATTATAGCTCGGAATTATTTTATCAAAGCTATCATTATCTGATATCTTATAAAGTGCCAAATATAATTATCATTATATTAGATTCAAAATTATTTTCAATAGCAAATACCGGATATAAATTAAGAACATAAATACCAATATCTAATGCACTAGATCCAACTGGTTTATTCTCAACAGAAATGTTCATAATATTGTGTTTACAAATAAAACTATATACATCATCTATCAATGGGATGTGGATATTATTCCAGAAATATAATTAGATACATAATAGAAAATTCTTAAAATTAATCAATTCCGCTAATTAATTTCAAATGGTATTCTCTCATTACTTCAGCAGCTACGCCAGCTCCATTTGCAACTTGGAATTCCATGCTCACTCTAATGAAGGACCTCTTACTCCTAAGTCCCTTTAATGAATTACAAACATGAGTTCCATTTATTATGTAAAAGCCAACTAGAAGAGCATATAGGTAATTAAATTTCTATATGGAAAATAGCTTTAGGAGTAGAGTCGGATGTTTTTCCCTTTCAACATCTTCAAGTACTCGGGAAAGTTCCTCTTCCAAAGTCCTTTCTTTGAGAAAAAGTGAAAATCACCGGTCTCTTGAACCTTGGACTTTCCTTTGCCACCCTTTAACTTAAATTTTCTCTTCTTCCAACCTTTCGACAAATGGCTACTCTTGACAGAAAGCAATACACTCTGTTCTTTCTTAAACTTACTCTTAGCAGTCCTTAACATATTAAGGAATTCACTACAGTAAACTTCAATGAAATTGAGATTGAAATTTAATATGAATGGGTTAAACTATGGAGTTAGTGACCTAAGAATTAAGTTAATATGTATCTCGGTATTTAGAGTAGTACGTGGCTCCGGTAACCGCTCTATGTACCCAATCAAATTGAGTACGTCATCTTGGATAGAGGAACCTTTGCTCATCTTCATGTGAAAAAAAGTTTCACAACACCTCGTACATCACGGTATAAGACTATTCAACATACAACTCTTGTGAGTGAGTGAATATTTCATGAATATTCAACTTTTCGTCCTACCATTAGAGCTCGGTACTCATAGTAAACAACACATGATAGTGAGCTAATTCGTAATCCATTTCTCAATTTATATAAACCATAATTTGATCAATAATGGAATTTTTGTCAAGTTCGGTTTCATTAGTGATGATGTACCAAAGCTTTTCATATGTAAGTACAATTTTAGCATTTCTAGTCTTTGTAGTTTGATCCCGATAAAGTTTCCATTTAAAAATAGCTTCATTATTGCTATTTATCTACACAAATTCATTACAACAAATTAGATATCATTGCATATGTTCTTATACTTATTAGAATGATTTATTATTCTGTATCTCCCAAAACCCTAAAGGAGATACATGAATTCATAAATTCCTCCGATGAGTATTAAGACCTATTTATCATGTTAGTACGACCTTGAGTTTGCTCAACAAATCGTAGCCGCTTTAAACAATAAGTAACCCTATACTAATTATATCTTATATAACTCCTAACTTATTTTTAACTATGTTATAAATGTTCTTCATGACCTAGAGTTTGATCGACAAATCATGAAGTACATTAGATACTATACACAAAATCATGTTACAGTATCCTAAGGAGGGTTATATAACCCTTGAGTTTAACCAACAAAGTTACATACCATTCTTATATATATATAATTATATAAACATCACTGTAGATATTTATGCCTTAATTTCGCTCAAAAACATAGATATGTAAGGTAATCTATTTATACTATAAATGATGGAGAGTGTTACTATTATTAAATTCATAATTTAAGATAATTTTGTGGAGTATTATCATTTGGTGTCCCCAACAGTCAGCAGTAATCACCATCCATCATGTGGATAGCTTTACGTGCACCGGTCTCAATAGATTATCGATATTCTTTTCTCGACACTTCTCGACAAGGAATATTTAAGGAGTTAGTGTTTAGTTAATATTGATTCACTAATCATGGTTACGATCTTATTTGTAACTGCTATCGGTAGAACACTACTCCTAAGGATTTTATACTTATAAATGTTTAATGTTATTTATTCATTTTATATCAAAATATAAAAAAACACATACAATAGAAAATAAAACCAGAAACGTATTTTATTTCGTGCAAGGTTGTTTATAGAATTAGGATTGCATAACAATTTACACAATTGCCTCTTGGGCATACCCGTAATTCTATTAGTCTTACTCTTTAAATATTTAGTTTCCATGGAAGCTTTTTTGGATCTCATCCAAGTATATCCTACAACCGCTATTTCCTTATAAAAGAATTTCCTTTTTCAAAAAGGTGGCATGTCTCGAAACAGAATTTTTTTTCCTTGGTATGATAGTATGTTTATCTTTTACAATTTCTTGCATACCCTATAAACATACATAAAGTTATATTTCCTCAAGTTTATTGGGGTTTAAATTCTTAACATAAGCTAGATAATCCTATACCCTAAGGTAATTAAGGTTGGTTTATTACCAGGCCATAACTTGTATGGTATCTTAGGAAGATTCAGATGGTATGTTTTTCAGCATATATGTCACGGTTCCTCGCACATACCTCTAAAAGAGAAGAGGAAACTCAATGTCACTCATCATCGATCAAACCACGTCCGGTAATATTTTATTCTTCCTTTCTAAAAGAATGTTGTGTTGAGGAAGAGTGATTTGAGAGAGAATCACATTATCTTTTAAGTAATCTTGGAGCTCATTTCCATTGTGCTCATCGCCTCCATCAGATCGAAGTATTTTAATTTTCATAGTTGTCTGATTTTCTACTTCATTCTTATATTTTATGAATTTACCATAGACTGCTTATTTGTGTTTCAAAAGATACACAAATCTATTTCCAGGTGAATAATCAGCAAACATAACAAAGTAAGAGGTTCCATGTTTAGTGAGTTTAGGCATTGGACTACATACATTAATACATACTAGTCCCAAGAGTTCATCGACTCTTTCATTGCTTCCACTGAATTGGTGCTTGACTATTTTACCTTAAAGACACAATCTAAAAGTATTGAATGCGGGTAGAAAACCTTGATTTATTAGCTCGTTCAATCGTTTCTTACTTATATAGCCTAGTCTCTGATGCCAAAGGTTACTATCATTTATTGTATACGCATTATTATTTTCAGTAGCAAACACATGATTATAATTAAGTATTTAAATGCCATCAGTCAGAGTACCAAAATAAATTATTTTATTATCATAACAAATATTTCTATATCCGTTTACCACAAATGGAAAACAAAATTATGCCATCGATAAAGTTCGGTAAAAAGTAATAATTATATAAAATCGAAAGATGTCCATTAGAAAGTTTCACAAAGTAATATCTTACAACGATGATAGTAGCTCTATTTGAAACTTGGAATTCAATGCTTCCTCCTTCTATTGGGCTCTTTCTCCTAAAACCCTATAAAAAACTATAAATATGAGTTCTAGATCTAGTGACTAAAACCCAAGTAGAAGTACTTATAGATAAAAAAAATTCTATAAGGAAAATACCTATAGCAGGGGAATCGAATTCCTTTCCCTTGACCATCACTAGAGAATCCAAACAATTCATCTTCCAGTTTTCCTTCTTTGACCATAATTAACATTCTCCTTTCTCATGATTAGACCTAGCTTTACCGCTGCAACTCTCAAACATATGTTTTCTCTTCTTCAAACTATTCGAGGAAAAGGCACCTTTGACGGCAAGCACTATGCCTAGTTAATTCGTGAACGTAGTCTCGTTCGTCCTTAACATATTAAAGAGCTCCATGAAAATACACTTCAATGAGTTTATATTGAAATTCAATATAAATGGATCAAAATTTGGAGTCAGTGACTTAAGAATCAAATCAAATGGTAGCTCGGTGCCAAGAGTTTTCCCTAATTCGACAACCACTCAATGTACCCAATTATATTGACTACGGGATCTTAGATTGGAGTGCCCTTGCTCATCTTTGCATGAAACAATTTTCATGAGATCTCGTACCCTGTAATATGAGAATGTTTACCATACAACTTTTATAGCCGTTGAATATATTTTTACATTAATATTCTCATGCTATCATTAAAGATTGATGCTCATAGTTGCCAGCATGTAACATTGAGAAAGCTCACAGTCTAATGACCAATTTTCATAGGACAAGTTTATTCGGGTATGGCATTGTTGCGGTTTTAGCCACTAGCTCGTTGGTTACAATATATAAGAGTTTTCATATGTGAGTTTAGTATTAACATTCCACAACCAGTCTTCATAGTTTATGCCAGTTGATGTGTTTTTGTCTAGAAATAGCTTCATCGTTGTCCAAGACATCCAAATGAGTGTTTTGCTTTAATAAAGTACTACTCTTAAATTTAAAAAAAACTTCGTAAATTCATTAGAGTAAACTAGATAACATTGCATATGTTCTTATACTTATAAGACTGGTTTATTATATTTATCTAATAAGGCTCTTACAGAATTCTACATCTCTCAAATCCTCTAAAAGTGAATCAAGAATTTTATAAATTCCTTCAATGGGTGTTAAGACCTATTTATCGCTTTATTATAACCTTCAGGGTGCTCAAATAAATTATGGTCCTCATAAATGGTAAGTAACACTTTACTAATTATATCTCGTATATAAATCCAAAAACAAATATTAAACTACATTAGATACCTTAAACCCATCATTTCGCAATAGCTTAATGGTAACTAATTAAACCTTGAGGGTGCTCAATAAAATTACATGATATTCTTACCAATCTAGCTACAGTATAAACATCACTAAAAATATTATATGGCATGAGAGTGCTCAGCAACCATACGTATGTATTTTATTCTATTTATATTCTAAATGAAAAAGAGAAATTTTTGTTTAAATGCATAATTTGAAATAATTTTATTTACCAGATATTATCAATTAAGTGAGATCATATAATTCATATCATCCTGTCTTTATACATCCAATATATACTACCTTAAGTCTATTTGGGTTTTAATTCATTTAAACCTCTCATTTTCATTATACATAATATATATATATATATATTATTTAATATTTATAATTCATTAAGTTATATATACATATATATATATATATATTCATATATGTGTTCTTCTATTAGCTAAATATTTTAACTAATTATAAATATAACTTTTATATTTATATAAATTTTAAACAATTTTAAATTTATTTTATAATAGTTTGATATGCTTATTTGAATTAGCCTAAGACATGAAAAAATTATAAACCTTCCATTAGGGCATACTAGTTGAAACAGACAACTACGACAAATAAAGGCCAGGAGATCGGTAGGTTGTCCATTCAAAAGAACATCCCTTAACAAGAGTAACCTTCTCCATAGTTTAAGCACATTTTCAATAGACACCTATCTAAATTGGTTTTCCAAGTGACTTCCTTACGTGTTGGTTAATTATGCATGCAAAAAAATGAAGGCTCTTGTACAATTGTTAGATCATGTGCATTGGCAACAAGGTTAAGAAGGGAAATTTCAAAAAGAAATATGTTATCGTCTTTTATGTTTACATAAATAAACATTTGATAATAAATCATATTCAGTATTAATTAATAAAAGAATCTAAGTATTAATATTATTTTAATTAATTTGTACATACAATTTTATGTTTATTTGACATTATTTAATTATCTTTAATTCTTTTATTATATCTGATTAGTTTTATACTACGTATTCATAATACAAATGTTATAGCTATTGAATCATGCTTTTTTGAAGTTTTGATAACACAATTATATATAATATAAATATTGCACAATTTCATCTCTTACGGGATATTTCCAAAAGAAGAAACTAGCTGCCGTGATCAAGGGGTTGAAGGTCAACTATCAAGTATTATCATCATAGTAAGTCTAGAATATAATGTACAACATCATTTGATTATTATACACACTCGAAATTATTTTAAAACAATCAAAAACTGTTTTCTACATTTTTGAAATCTAGTTTACAAAATTAACATAACTTAGACGCTTGACTCCATTTATTATATGTTTGAGTACACAATAATTGTAACGGCCCGAAGATTTTCGACCCCGAAAATCGACACTAATACGTTCACTGTATAGAGCGCCGAGCAATCGAGTGCCGAAAACCCCAGACTGCTAGGGCTAAGAAGAAAAAAGAGGTAGAAGAAGAAATAGAAACAACGGCACAAAATCTCACAATCGCAGCGGAACAAAATATAATATGAAATAATAGCATTTATACAAAGGAAAGTTGTAACTGTCTATATGTATTTACAAGATATCAAAGTAAAGAAAATCTGGACAGTTATAATAACTTGTCCTCAACTGCTGTCTACACAGTCTCTAATACACGGCGGAATATAAACAATATATCTCTGCCATCCCGCTCGTCTCCTGAGCTCCAGAACATTCTAACTTGAAAATCTGTAATACTCGGTCTGACCCGAGCATTACAATAAAGTAACATCCGAGTCAGGCTGGAAACCAGCGTGAGTAAACCCATCTAATATGAAGTACTGGGATTATCAAATCTCCTTTGAAAAACCAAGGTAGATCGTACAACTCAATGAGTTTTTATCTAATTTTAACCAAACGCTTTTTACAGGATCCATCAATACTATAATAGTGACCCAGTATAATTACTTATTTGAAATGGTCAAATTCGCTAGATTAATCAGCAGGTTAACTTTATAAATCAAAAACCGTAAATGTTCATAGTGAGTATTAGATCGAAGGGCTCCGGATAACACAAATATACAATTTCGGACTCTTCAAATCCAAGCAATACATTTTTAATTGCCCTAATCGTCTTCAATAAGTAATTTATATTCAAGGTGGCTATATTCACATGTGGAAATCTTTTTACATATGTTTTATTCCAAAATAACATATCATCATTTTGTTCTAATAGTTTTTAAAACTTGTCTAGTCACTTGATGGCACGGACAAGAACAATCAACATAAGTATTCAATACGATTTGGCCAAAGCATGGATTATTAACTAACTTAATAGTTACTACTAAAACAGTTCACAAATCAAGGTTTAATTAACTTAAACTGAACCCACTTATATTTTAATCCAAATTAATTATGATTATAAAATGGTTTATTATTAGAATTAGATCCGTCCATTTAATAACAAAATTTATTAATTAAACATGAAATTGAGTCAAATGGGAATTTAATTATTTACTAACTAACATAAAAGTTTATTAAATAAAACTTTAATTATTACTATCCTCTAACCATTATCATTAATTTAGTTCTGTATTAATTTACAAATTTTATCTCGAACACAACTAGGTAAGAGAATCATAATATAAGTCTCCCATGTATACTCGGTCTTAAATAACGAGAAGAATGTTTTAAGTTCAAGTCATTTTAGTATACCTTTGTTTCAATTCTATATGTATATATATGCGTTCATTTTTATTTCCAACATAAATCAAGACCCAAAAGTTTAAGGCCCGGCCCAAAGAAAACAAGGCCGAAACCTTCTTCCTTTCCCAATTTCGCTTCCAGTTCCCCTTATTTTACCTGCAACAACGTGCGCACGCCTGCACGTACACGTGCACACCGCCTCACATCATCGTTCGACCAACTCGGACCCACTAGCCTGATCGCCTCGACCCCCACTCCACGTTCCTCCATCGGAAAAACTCGACAACTCCTCACTTGAAAAATCGAACATCCAACCCAAAATTTCACGAACCACCACCACTCAAAACCCCTCACGATGCCACCGTACCCCACCATACTTCACCAAAATCTACCAACATGACCGTCATCACTTCCCCTTACCCTTTCCCCAGACGTGCACCTGCCATTTTGCCACCCATCACCACCATTTCCTTTTTCCTGAAGCCAAACAAAACCCCAAATCTAACCCTAAACCCGACCCGCTGGACCACCACCGACTAGAAGAAGATTCCCTACAATTTTCCTATATGCGCCTTCTCCCTACGCTCCTCCATGGCCAACAATTCGTCTCGAAAACCCCCGAGTTGCCATAATTTGCCCCGAAACCCACATCCGTTCAACTCTACTTTTCTCCCTCATCACTATGCTAAAAATCACCAAACCACGTCTAAAATTCATGCCTTCCAATTGCGAACAAGTCTACACACCCCAATCGTTTAATCAGGATAATCGAAATTCGTCCCTTCTTGAGCTATCTCTGTAAAAGTAGGTTATTTGTACTCTATTCCTAATTGATTTTCATGAAATCACTTTTAGGTTATTGTATACCCTTAAACAAAAACTTTTGTTTTGAGATCGAGTTTTAGAACTTAATGGATAATGAGGAATTTATTTTCAAAGATGTAAGTTAACTGTTTTTATAAAAACCTAAACAGACATTTTTTTCGTCCTTCTCATGTACACATGCTAGATTCACTTAACAAGCTCAATGCTTTACCCAACAATGGTTATATAGGCAAATATGTGAATCAGGAACAACATAATTGTTTTACTCACTATTAACAAATGAGTGAATACTGCTTGCTTGGCTTGCTCTTGCTTCTTCTCTTCTTTTTCTTTTTTTTTGAGTTACAGGTGTTGAAAATTCATGTTCCCTTCTATATAAGCTTTGAATCTCTCAACTTATGATCACATGCTAAAATACAAGATTTTATCTGAATTTACATACATATACTTATGCCTACAAAGTTACAGGTAAGTAAGGAAGAATAGGTTTTACTCACAGTTAAGGATATATTGCTGCTTCCTCTGCTTTTGCCTTGCTATTTGATCCTCTCGAACTTGTGTTATTTTTATTCTTCTTACATTTTTAAGAGGCAGCTCTTTGTTATTTTTTTTCTTTTTGTATGCTTTCTATGGTCTGTACAAGGCAGAGGCATATATATGATGGAGGCTGAAATTGTTTTACAGTTTACTTATCTCCTTTATTTTCTTCCTTAATTTGATTTTGAAATCTTGACTTGATTTAGATAAGATGATTTTATTTTATAAGGTGGATTTGATATGTTATGAAGGCTTGATTTTAAGACTTGACTATATGCACAGATAGTATGGGGTATGAAGATAGGGGAGCAAATAGATAAAAGCTGAAACCCTTTTTTTTTTTTAAAAAATTTCTTTTGGTCAACCATTCCTTTTTGGCCAAATATGATTTGTGAAAGGGAAGTGATGAGATTAGATGTTTTATGTTCTTGAGGGAATGTGTAATTAATGTGTGTGTTCCCTCTTGTGCTTACAAGCATATATCCATCTTGTGTACATATATATTCCATATGTATATACAACTATTTTGTCTTGTTGCCTTATACCCATATATATATATATATTCATATACTTACCATACTATTATTATTTTTCTTTTTTAAGTTTTACTCATGTTACATACAACAATACAAGCCTCTTATACAAATTTATCCCTATCTTTTATACATATATTTTCATTTTAAATTTTAGCCAAGGCTTAAGTATATACATCTAAATTATATCCATATATAATTATATATAGTATTATAAGGCAGAGTTTTATTTTAAATATTCCTGAGAGATTCATTTTTTTCTTTTCAAGTCATAGTTCTTTTCAATATATATATAAATAAATGGACAATTGCTAGAATATTTTATTTGTTTTGAAATGTTAAGTTTGTAATTTAATTAATTGGATTAGAGAATCATTAAAATAATAGTGCCACAATCCCAAGTCGTCACATTCCTACCCCCTTTAGAACTTTTCGTCCTCGAAAAGGAACGAAGCGAGAAATTTTAATTTTTTTGATGTTTATTATTAGTTAGATCCTCTTTAAAAAAAACTACTTTTACTCTTTTATTTTAAAATCTTAAAACACTTCAAAATCTACATAATATTACCAATACAGTTTTATAAAAATACTTTTTATAACTCGATGTCTCAACAAGTCCATCCTTGTTCTCATAGAAATTCAGTCCAATGTTGATCAAGCGCAGGACTGAAAATCTATAAGTACTCAGTAAACCCATTTTCAACACCTAGTGAAAATACTTGGAAAAACTTTTTTTTTCCTTTTTGTAAGAATGCCCTGGAAATCATCATCCACTCCATGGATCGTAGTTAGCCCGATGATTACGTCGCCATCCCGGCGAAAACCATAGAAAACTGTAGACATCCGCACCCCTCGATTACACCATGGAACCGCCATAGATCGCAGCTACACCCAGGGTTACGTTGCCATCACGGCAAAAACAATGTAACTATAGGCATCAGCACCCTCGAATTTCGCTGCCAAATGAAACTTCACCACATAGATCGCAGACCACATCAGTCGAGTCCCAATGTAGCCTGCAGGCACTCACTGCCACACGACTTTCGCTATGGACCACATAGATCGCAATCTACCGATGTTACGTCGCTCTCCCAGTGAAATCAAATGTAGACTTTAGGCAATCACTGCCCCTCGGCTTACACTATGGAACCGTCACAGCATAACCCCAATGTCTCTATAGGCATCAGCGCCCTCGACTTTCGCTACCCCAATCACAATCCACAAGAACTATAGTTTAGTCCAGACGTCCTCTGGGATCAAAATTTAGAACCCCCCTTAGGGCTCAAGGCAGAACCACCTAGTGGATCTCCTACTATAAGTTTCAACTCTAAATGGGAGCGCCTTTTTCCCCACAGCATTCTCAAAACATTTTGTACTATACACATATAGTACCTTTCAAAACATACTCTTTATATGTACCACATATAAACTTCAAAATCGATATCTCAAAATCGATAATTCTCAAACTTGGCTTTTCAAATTCCCAAAATTGATTTTTCCCAAAATCAAAGCCTTTAAAAATCAACGGGTTCCAAAAACTTTTCCCCAGATCCCTTTCCATAAAATCATTCCTCTATATATATAAGCTTTTCTTTCAACTTGAAAAATCTTTTGGATCACGTCATACTTATATAGATTCCCCATTATATTTCAAGTATCTTTTAAAGAACACATTTTCTGGTTTTAATCTCAATAAGGGATTTTCAATATAGAACACATATATATACCCTCAATAATGCTAAAATAAAATTTTGTTCAAGTCTGATTTCCTTTACAAAGCCACTTATCACATTTCTTACTTTTTATAAAGTAAGTTTTCAGTTATAGTGCTATCCAACTTTCAGTTTTCTTTTTCATCATATATTTCTCAAAATATACTTTTCCATTTCAAAATCATTTTGCCTTAGTATTTGATTCGATTCAGTTTTAGAATTGCTTCAATTTTCCCTTGGGTTAAAACTTCAATTCAACCCAATCAGTATTTAAATCCATGGTTTAAATATAAACAATTTCCACTCTGACCAATTTGAATTCAGTAAGTAGCTTAAAAAGTTTAAAATAGTTAAATAGTTGTAAAATAGTTAAATAGTAAGTATAGGATAGCTTGAGTATTTTAAAAAGAATGGTTTGTATAGTAAGTAGCGTGGAGAAATCAAAACAATCTGGATATTTAAGAAAATAGTTTTAAGGCACCTTATATCAAAGTAATTTATTTGAATATAGTTTCAAGGTCAAACTGATTCAGTTCCCAAACTACACTTCAACCAATTTCAATTTCCACTTCCATTTAAATTGATCCAATCTAGATTCCCATTTCGAATTAACTTCAATTCTCGTTTTAATTCAAATCAATTCCCATTTGATTTCAAATTAACTCAACTCCGATTACAATTTCAATTCAATCTCAATTCTAATTCCAACATTAAGAAATTATAAATTTTTTCTCAATTTAATATAAAAGTGATTTTATATTGAATTATATTTCAACAAAATATTTCACACATCGATAGACTACTACACTTGTGAGTCTTAAACACTACATCCATCTATCCATAAAAAACCTTACAAAAGGTCATAAATCTAGCTGCCTTAATAACTATCTAGGTTTTAATACAAGAACCGAGTCCTAGCATCCTTCACAGAAACTTCCTTGAGGACTTCCCTCCAACTAGCCAAAGCTCGTTCAGGCAATCCGCAACAGAGTGTCCCCACTTAAAACATTTTCCACAAAAGATCTCTACACTCCCATCTTCATGGGTGACCTTCACGTCTTCCGCTGTGCGTTCCACAGCTTTCTCTTTCTTCCTTCTCTTGGGACAATTCCTAGCGATGTGTCCCGTCATCTTGTAGTGATAACAAATAGTCGACTCGTCGACTGGTCTTATGGGCTTATGTTTCCCTTTCCTCACTTTAGGGCAATGGTTCAAAAAATGTCCTTTTTCATGACACTTAAAGCATAAGATTTCATAGCGAAACCGTTGGAATGTACCCTTCAATTCCCTCCTTGTTTTACTGCACTTAGCTGCGTAATGACCCTTATTGAAACATCTATAGCATGTAACATTATCATAAAGCCCTGGTCCAGCCCTTTCCTTAACCCGTTTCTCTTACTCCAGTATTGCTTCTTCTCGTTCCTTACGTGCAGCTGCTCTCCGCTCCCTACGTCTTACCTTCCATTCTTCACTTTTAGCCATCACTTATTTTTGGACTGGATTCTAGTGGGACTTCCTAACATATAATTAAGACTCTGATTAGTCGAATTTTCAGCTTTTATCCTTTTTAATTTATTTAACATCCATATGTTAAATCCTAATTTCACCTTGAAATTCCCCATTTAGGTTATAAGTTCAAGACTTATTTAACTTTCCCTAAGTTAAATTCCAATTCATTTAACCTTACTCAATTTTAAATTTACATTCCATATTTAAATTGCTTATCAATATCACTTCCCAGTTATAAGTTCAAAAACTAAGGTAGTGTTTGGTTTAAAAACGAATTTTGTGTTTTTGGTTTTCAATATGTATGTCAAATATGAAAAGAATGGATGAACGACGGAGGGGATGAAAGAAAGACGGAGGGGAGGACGAAGAGGATAGAGGGACGATGAAAGAATGGATTGTTTCATGTGCTTGTGTTATTTCCCAAAACACAAAAAATAAAAATAAAAGTTGTTTTCTATTTTGTATGTTAACTTCGTTTTTTAAATTGGTCGTTTTCAGCAATACACATGCATTGTGTGCCTTTTTGTATGGACGAAAACCCAAAATTAAAAATAACAAACCAAACACTACCTTAATTTTCCTTTGGGTGATACTCTTACTTTAGGGGGAACTCAGAATTCAACACTTAGTGTTTATTTCAAATCAACTTTGATATTATGTATATCCACATATATATACATTTATTCATTTGCACACCGAGTCATACTCTCAAATTTTAAACCCTTCTTGGTTTTTAATCCTAAACAATTTCCTTTGAAATTCTCAAAACAACTCTTGTTTTAAAACAAGATTCCTATATTCAAAAATATTTTGAATAATATTACTTATTATTTCCTTAATACCTGAACAATTCCAAAAAATTTCTGGGCTTAGATTTAAAACATCACAATCTTATTCCATTTTAATTTATAAGTCATACTTATATAAATTGTTGCTTCCTTGAAAAATTTCATTCTACTTTATCACTGTTTATTTTAAAAATAAACATCCCTTTATTAAGACCCGACAACCAATTTATGATTATTATCATATCAAGAAATCAAACACGCCATACATTCCATCATAATTCACTATAAAATATAATAAGGGTAACTTATTTGAAACACTTTGAAAATTCCTCTGAATTTTCCAGGATTTAATTTCAGGGTTTGAATCCATTTTTACTTAGCTTATTTTACCCAAATTTCTATTTGGTTATATATGTTTTCACCACTTAAATCTTATAATCTTATTTAATTTTAATAATCAACAACAATCTTATACTATAATAATTAGAAAGACTACTTCTTTATATATCAAAATTTAAGCTTATATAAAAATCATTTTTAAACCCGTTTTTTATCATTATAGAAGAAAATAACAAGTACGCTCTCATATAATACACTCAACTCATCCTAAGGTACTACTGACCCCATCTCTAATGAGAAATTCCCACCAGAGCCAAGGTTCTCGATTAACCTTTCAGCTCAGATGCCTAGTGTAACAACCCAAAGATTTTCAACCCCGAAAATCGACACTAATACGTTCACTGTATAGAGCGCTGAGCAATCGAGTGCCGAAAACCCCAGACTGCTAGGGCTAAGAAGAAAAAAGAGGTAGAAGAAGAAATAGAAACAACGGCACAAAATCTCACAATCGCAGCGGAACAAAATATAATATGAAATAATAGCATTTATACAAAGGAAAGTTGTAACTGTCTATATGTATTTACAAGATATCAAAGTAAAGAAAATCTGGACAGTTATAATAACTTGTCCTCAACTGCTGTCTACACAGTCTCTAATACACGGCGGAATATAATCAATACGTCTCTGCCATCCAGCTCGTCTCCTGAGCTCCAGAACATTCTAACTTGAAAATCTGTAATACTCAGTCTGACCCGAGCATTACAATAAAGTAACATCTGAGTCAGGCTGGAAACCAGCGTGAGTAAACCCATCTAATATGAAATACTGGGATTATCAAATCTCCTTTGAAAAACCAAGGTTGCTCGTACAACTCAACGAGTTTTTATCTAATTTTAACCAAACGCTTTTTACATGATCCACCAATACTGTAATAGTGACCCAGTACGATTACTAATTTAAAATGGTCAAATTCGCTAGATTAATCAGCAGGTTAACTTTATAAATCAAAAACCGTAAATGTTCGTAGTGAGTATTAGATTGAAGGGCTCCGGATAACACAGATATACGATTTCAGACTCTTCAAATCCAAGCAATACATTTTTAATTGCCCTAATCGTCTTTGATAAGTAATTTATATTCAAGGTGGCTATATTCACATGTGGAAATCTTTTTACATATGTTTTATTCCAAAATAACATATCATCGTTTTGTTCTAACAGTTTTTAAAACTTGTCTAGTCACTTGATGGCACGGACAAGAACAATCAACATAAGTATTCAAGAGGATTTGGCCAAAGCATGGATTATTAACTAACTTAATAGTTACTACTAAAACAGTTCACAAATCAAGTTTTAATTAAATTAAACTGAACCCACTTATATTTTAATCCAAATTAATTATGATTATAAAATGGTTTATTATTAGAATTAGATTCGTCCATTTAATAACAAAATTTATTAATTAAACATGAAATTGAGTCAAATGGGAGTTTAATTATTTACTAACTAACATAAAAGTTTATTAGCTAAAACTTCAATTATTACTATCCTCTAACCGTTATCATTAATTTAGTTCTGTATTAATTTACAAATTTTATCTCGAACACAACTAGGTAAGAGAATCATAATATAAGTCTCCCATGTCTACTCGGTCTTAAATAACGAGAAGAATGTTTTAAGTTCAAGTCATTTTAGTATACCTTTGTTTCAATTCTATATGTATATATATGCATTCATTTTTATTTCCAACATAAATCAAGACCCAAAAGTTTAAGGCCCGGCCCAAAGAAAACGAGGCCGAAACCTTCTTCCTTTCCCAGTTTCGCTTCCAGTTCCACTTTTTTTTTTACCTGCAATAATGTGCACACGCCTGCACGTACACGTGCACACCGCCCCACGTCGTCGTTCGACCAACTCGGATCCACTAGCCTAATCGCCTCAACCCCCACTCCACGTTCCTCCATCGAAAAAACTCGACAACTCCTCGCTTGAAAATCGAACATCCAACCCAAAATTTCACGAACCACCACCACTCAAAACCCCTCGTGATGCCACCGTACTCCACCATACTTCACCGAAATCTACCAACATGACCGCCATCAGTTCCCCATACCCTTTCCCCAGACGCGCACCTGCCATTTTGCTACCCATCACCACCATTTCCTTTTGCTTGAAGCCAAACAAAACCCCAAATCGAACCCTATACCCAACCCACTGGACCACCACCGACTAGAAGAAGATTCCCCACCATTTTCCTATATGCGCCATCTCCCTACACTCCTCCGTGGCCAACAATTTGTCTCGAAAACCCCCGAGTTGTCGGAATTTGCCCCAAAACCCACATCCGTTCAACTCTACTTTTCTCCCTCGTCACTATGCTAAAAATCACCAGACCATGTCTAAAATTCATGCCTTTCAATTGCGAACAAGTCTACACACACCAATTGTTTAATCAGGATAATCAAAATTCGTCTCTTCTTGAGCTATCTCTGTAAAAGTAGGTTATTTGTACTCTATTCCTAATTGATTTTCATGAAATAACTTTTAGGTTATTGTATACCCTTAAACAAAAACTTTTGTTTTGAGATCGAGTTTTTGAACTTAATGGATAATGAGGAATTTATTTTCAAAGATGTAAGTTAACTATTTTTATAAAAACCTGAACAGAGATTTTTTTTCGTCCTTCTCATGAACACATGCTAGATTCACTTAACAAGCTCAATGCTTTACCCAACAATGGTTATATAGGCAAATATGTGAATCAGGAACAAAAGAATTATTTTACTCACTATTAACAAAAGAGTGAATACTCCTTGCTTGGCTTGCTCTTGCTTCTTCTCTTCTTTTTTTTTTGAGTTATAGGTGTTGAAAATTAATGTTTATCCCTTCAATATAAGCTTTGAATCTCTCAACTTATGATCACATGCTAAAATACAAGATTTTATCTGAATTTACATACATATACTTATGCCTACAAAGTTACAGGTAAGTAAGGAAGAATAGGTTTTACTCACAGTTAAGGATATATTGCTGCTTCCTCTGCTTTTGCCTTGCTATTTGATCCTCTCGAACTTGTGTTATTTTTATTCTTCTTACATTTTTATATGGCAGCTCTTTGTTATTTTTTTTCTTTTTGTATGCTTTCTATGGTCGGTATAAGGCAGAGGCATATATATATGATGGAGGCTGAAATTGTTTTACAGTTTACTTATCTCCTTTATTTTCTTCCTTAATTTGATTTTGAAATATTGACTTGATTTAGATAAGATGATTTGATTTTATAAGGTGGATTTGATATGTTATGAAGGCTTGATTTTAAGACTTGACTATATGCACAGATAGTATGGGGTATGAAGATGAGGGGAGTAAATAGGCAAGAGCCGAAACCCTTTTTTTTTAAAAAATCTTTTCTTTTGGTCAACAAATCCTTTTTGACCTGATATGATTTTTGAAAGGGAAGTGATGAGATTAGATGTTTTATGTGCTTATGGGAATGTGTAATTAATGTGTGTGTTCCCTCTTGTGCTTACAAGCATATATCCCTCTTGTGTACATATATATTCCATATGTATATACAACTATTTTGTCTTGTTGCCTTATACCCATATATATATATATATATATATATTCATATACTTACCATACTATTATTTTTTTCTTTTTTATAAGTTTTACTCATGTTACATACAACAATACAAGCCTCTTATACAAATTTATCCCTATCTTTTATACATATATTTTCATTTTAAATTTTAGCCAAGGCTTAAGTATATACATCTAAATTATATCCATATATAATTATATCTAGTATTATAAAGGCAAAGTTTTATTTTAAATATTCTTGAGAGATTCATTTTTTTCTTTTCAAGTCATAGTTCTTTTCAATATATATATATAAATAAATAAATAAATGGACAATAGCTAGAATATTTTATTTGTTTTGAAATGATAAGTTTGTAATTTAATTAATTGGATTAGAGAATCATTAAAATAATAGTGCCACAATCCCGGTGGTCACAATAATCATAAAAAAATTTAAAAATATTTAGCCCCTAGATTAATATTTAAGATGTCTGAATAATTCAAAATAAGCCTTGAAAATTTTGAGAAAATTCGCTGTAAAAATTTAGACGTCTAACCCAAAAGTTCAAACATCTAAGGTACTTTACATTATTATTTTTTGAAGCAAGTCAGACATTGAATTAGTTTGATCAAGCATCGATGAGGGTATCATACGTCCAATCAGACCATTCATATGTCTAACCCTATATAATATATTTTTCTAATAAAAGATCTCAGACTCTAAATCTTTGTGCTAGTCGTCTAAATAAAGTCAAAAATGAACGTATCATAATAGTTCAGACGTCAGACCTTGTTTTAAATAGTTTTTAATAAAGACTCAAACATCTGACTTCCCAGCTCAAAAGTTTGAGATAGAAAAACATCTATATATTTGAACGGACGCCTGTTTTCTTAAAAGAAGTGTCTACTTTTAAATAGATGTGATCCCTTGAACAATCATTACTCTTTGGCAGATCTCTTCACTGCAATAAATATAGTCGATCTCATTCTTTCGTTTCTCCAATTTCTTGCTCTCTAGTTCTTATTCTATTTATTATTCATTGAAATCAAAAGCAATAAAAAATTATTATCTACTTCCTATAACATTTCATGTTCAACTAACATACCATCAAAGGATATTATATAAAGGATGCACTGAAGTGTGAGTTATTTTTGTTATTAACAACACATCAAAGTCTAAAAAATAAATCATTTTCTTTATAGTTGGTAGAAGTCCTGATCATGTGCTTAAAAGGAGTTTGTAAACATGTTCCTTCAGGTAAAGTGAGGATCCTTGCTACTGAAAATCCTATATGGAATTTAGGGACTGGACGTAGAAAGGGAGGTCCGAACCAGTACAAAAACCCCAATGTGATTTTACCTTTTTCTTTACTATGCTTATCTGCTTATTTGCTCAACTATATATATTATTAGATATAATCCTAATTTATATTAGATCCTATAGAATATCAATTGGTGTTAGAGCAACGCTTCAATAAACCATTATTAAGTAGCTAATATTCTAGGCAATATGGATAATGCAACAAACTTATTTCTATGCTATATAAATTAAATAAATTTAATTAAATTATAAATATTTGAATTTAATTTTTGATAATTACTATTATTTTGAAAATAATATTCGTATTAATTTGTAGTTTATTTAACAAAGGATTTTGTTTCAATAAACTGAATTAAATTAATAAACTCTTTTTGAATAATATATCAAAATTGAATAAAAAAATTAATTGAATATAAAATATTTTTAAAGTGTAAATAGTTATTATGTGATTAAAATAGTGAAAGATAAATAAGCGGCCATCGAATTGAATGAAATTGGGTGGTTATCGAAATAAATTCAGTATAATGAAGTGTAAATTAATTTGAACTAGATTGGAGTATATTTATGTAACGACCCGATATTTTCAACCATTCACATCCATTATTAGTGTATAGGTAGACACTCATGCCGGAGTTGAATTGCTCAAAATACCGCGTTGTAAATAAAATTTGGAAAATCTCAGAGTATACAGTAAATAAATATAATCACAGATCACAGACACAGAGTAAAATAATGCAGCGGAAGTAAAAGAAATAGTAGTTCATGAAGCTACTATGAAAATATATCAGAGTTACATAAGATGCAACATAAGAAATAAAGTACAGCAGAAGTCTCAATACAATAACCAAGTACAGGCTGAATAGAACAACGGAACCGAAGTTGATAGAACAAGAATAGCAGATAATCTCCAGCGATTCAAATCTCCAAAGGTGGAAATCCAAATCTGTGAATACTCAGGCTGACCCGAGCGTAAAGCAAAACACAAAACACTCGAGTCAGGACAATATATACTTATATAATGTAAACCAACTCAAGTGAACTGTAATAAAGGTACAAGTAACTAAGAAGATGCTTGGGACCGCCCATCCTCTAAGGATCCGTTAAAATATCTACTATGTAGTAATATTCGTTATTATAATAATGTCTAATAAGTAAAGTATAATCATATAGAAAATAGCGTTAAGGGGATGGAGAACCTTAACGCGGTCGGATCTTAAAATCATAATCGTAGTAAAGCTCGATATGGTAGGTGACATGGCACAACTAGGCAATGCCAGGGTAGATATACCAATTACGCACACGGGCTGATGGATACGCATAGTAGCCACTACCGTTCCACCTCAAACAACACTCCCAAATCGGAGGATGGCCATCTAATCAATCACAAGTAAGAGTATAATATCGAAGAAATGTGTCCGAGAAGAGGTGCTACCTCACTGGTCCGAGATCGCTCCTGTTTTAGCCACCTTATGCCAACTCACGGGAGTTGGGTCCACGTAACATACCTTAAGAACGTCGCCACCATCCTACTTCATTCTGGAATCTCCACCGCGTACACGGTTGTCAAAGTGGTTTTCGGTATCGACAGAGAGTATGTCCATATCCGATCCCAGTCTCTTTGCCAACCAATCGTTATTATAACCCGTGATTATAACTTTTAAAAATAGTTTATGTTTCAAATCAAAATACATCCTTTAAACCATTTCAAAATCATATCATTTATTTCAAACTAATACATACTTTCAAACCCAAAACATATCTATTCAAAACCAATTCAAAAATATATCATTTCCATTTCAAAACCAATTCAATAATATATCATTTCAATAAAACCCAAATTTCAAAATCACTGAATATTTTCTTTAATTTATTAAACTTGAAATCTTCCTTTAAATTATCACAGCATTTTGGTAATGTAACCTTAAGGAATCATAACATTTTTGGAATGTAATACTTCCCAATTTAACATTTTATATAATCAAAGTATTTATATACTTACAAATTTTTAACATGGTCATTTTATCATAGCCTTATAGTTAAATAAACTTTGTTACTGTAATATCCAATTTAATGCTGAAATTCTTATGTTAAGTTAAGAGTACCTTATTAACTTACATTATCATTACAATAAAGAAACTTTATTATTTTAGTCATTAAAATATGTCATTTACATTAATTAAAACTTACATATTAAATGTACTTTTTAACTTACATTCCTATTACAGTAAAGAGCATTTATCATTTAATCAATATTACACTAATTAAACTTACATTATCGAATGTACGTTTTAATTTACGTTTTATTACAAAAGGGGCATTTATTATTTTAAATCAATATTACACAAATTAAGACTTACATGTTTCTTTCATTAATTATGACTTTACATGTTTCTTTCAGTAGGTAAAACTTTACATATTTCTTTCATTAATTAGAACTTTACATGTTTCTTTCATAAATTAAACTTTACATATTTCTTTCATTAATTAGAACTTTACACGTTTCTTTCATAAATTAAACTTTACATATTTCTTTCATTAATTAGAACTTTACACGTTTCTTTCACAATAAATTTCTTATAATTAAATCCAATTTTCAACAATTTACTTAATAAGTTTAAGTGTAAAAGTTCCAATTCTTCACATTTCAACAAATAGACTTAACACTTCAAATTTAAATTACCATTTCACAATTTAACAAAATTTCCAATTTTATTTAATTAACTTAAACCTTTAATTAAAACCAAATTTCACATTTCCTAGTCAAGTTATATTTTAAAAGATCACTTTTAAACATTCATTTATTTAACCACATAAATTCATAGAAAAATCAATAATACTTAATAATCACTTAAATTCAAATTTAATCAAATTATCATATTTACCATTTCCAAATAAAATTTAATATCCATTTTATTTATATAACTTAAATATCATTTTTAACCAAAATTCCAAATTTCCAACTTAAGTTATATTTCAAAAATCTAGTTAAACCATTCAATAATTACATTTTTAACACATAGAAAAATCATAATTTCTTTAATTCAAAATATTTCAAAATCTGTTTAAATCAAATTTCATAAATTTATATTTTTAAAATACTTAAAAATATTCAAAACACTTTATAAAATAACCACGCGCCTGTATATAATTTTCTAACCTAGGTCAAGTGATACGGATATGTATCATTTCAATCCGCAGTTAAAAAAGAAAAATCCGGGTTCTATCATTTCAAACCCGCAATCCCAAGTTAAAATAATTTAAATAAAAATCGTTCAGGCCTATCATTTCAGCCCATAACGATTTTTCCCTATTCTAAAGTCCGTTCGGGTATGTATCATTTCAACCCATAGTGATTCTAATCTACAGGGAACTTGCAATGGTGATAACAGATTTAAATAACAGAATAACATTAAATAATAGTAACATATGATATAATAAGTGTAATAACAGGTGTGAACATCATATGATAATAATATAAACATATATAACATGATGATATACATTACAGATTCAAACGGTGTCGGTTTATCAGTTATATAGGTACATATTGTCTGGTGAGAATAACTCACCTTTTTACGCTGGAGTTTGCAAAACAAAATACACAGATAAATTCCAGAAAGCACAATAGCACGATTTGATTTGAGTGGAGAGATCCAAGATATAAACCTTGTATACAAAAATAAAGCAAAGTACATTATAAATATATTTGCAATACCAAAGATAAAATTGAAACAAATGGAAACTAGGCTAGACAAATAACATCACCTAGCTTTAAATCAATGTTTGCTTGATCTTGCCTCAACTTGTGCTCAACCATACATGCTTATGGTTAGGCCATGATGTTTTCATGTGGAAATAGATCAGGTTTGGACTGAAATATATGGTTAGGCTTGAGAAGAGGAAGGGTCTTGGAGTTACAATTGGAAGGAGGTTAAAAGGCAAGGCTAACAATGGAGTTTGGATGCATCTAGGCTCGACCAAAGGGGTCTATGGGCTCGTCTATGGCTCACTACAGGTCAGGTCAGATCTGAAACAAGGCTATTGGTGATGGCACTTGCTGGTGGTGGAGGCTATAGTGGTGGCCGAAGTCAACTATGAAGGTGGCGGTGGAGTTTTGGTAGGCTATGCATTGTTTTGTGGAGTTCTTGTGCAAATTTGAGGTGGTGGCTTCATCTAATGGTCAAGGCCAGATCTGGTCTGAAGGGTAGGTGTTTGGCAGGGGATGATGAAGAGGAGGAGATGATGGTGGTTGCGGGAGAAGATGGTGGTGGTTGTGGCCAAGCAAAGTTGAAGAGAGATCTAGGAAAACAATGAAAAATAAGAGGGAAAAGTAGAAAGAAGAAGACATTAACTTGTAATTTTTTTCTCAATTCTTTTCAGATCTAAAATGGCCGAAAATTTGTGATGAAGCAAGATGTTTTCACGTGAAAAAGAAATAAAAACACGCGGCCAACAATAAAGTAATGAACGGCTAAAGAAATGAAAAGTCTAGAAAGTGAAAAGTCAAGTTTTTTTAAGGCTTAAGTCTCTTCAAATTTCCTTTTCTCCAATTCAAATAAAACAAAATAAAATTTCAGTAAATGAATTTAAAAACTGAAACAAAGTAAAAATAGAATAAAAATAAATAATCAAATTTAAAGAAAATGGAAAAGAATATAAGAAATTTCTTAAAAATTGAAAATAGGGTCCAGAAATTTCAAATAAATCACCATTGTCTTTGGAAAATTATCTACTTCATTTTAAAAATATTCTAAAGCAAAATTTTGAAATAAAATAATTCATTTATCATTTTTAAAGTGAAATAAATAATTAAATTGAGAGAAAATAGAAAAAGAATAAAGAAAATGTTTAAAAATTGGAAATAGGACATGAAAATTACAAATAAACATCACTAGTTTTACAAAAAATTTATTTCACTTTAAAACAAATAAAAGTCCAATAAATAAAATAAAATGAGAAACAAAATAAAGTGGGAAGATAATAAATAAGTTCTTAAGAAAAATATAAAGATAAATAAAGAATTACTTTAGTTAATTGAAGCTGGAAATTATAAATTGTAAACAAATATACAACTGATACTGGAAAATGTCAATTACACTTTAAAATGTTTTAAAACCAAAATATGTTCATAACATGTTATTTTACCCATATAAATATAACTTATAACATTACATGACCAAATAAAATATTATTTATATAATTTATATGATTTAAAATAAATAATATTGCAAAATAAACAGTTTATACACAAAATTGAAAATTACATAACTTCTACAATATAAGTCCGTTTTCAACGAAACGAAAAGCAGTATTCATGGAATTAAATCTATTTTCATAATAAAGGATAAAATTTAAGAATTTGAAATATTTAAATTTAAAGTTCAAAAGTCAAAGTTTGACCAGTTTGAACAGAAATTCACTTTTCAGTGAAATATCCAATTTATACTAGTTTGAAACAAAAATTCACTTAATAATCAACATTTATATTTTTAAAATGAAATGTTTGAAATATAAAAAGTTTAAAATAATTTAAAAATAAAAATAAAGTCAAAATTAAAATATATGCAAAGTCTAGGGTTGTTACAATTTACAAATAAATATCAATAATTTAAATTTAAATTTGAATGGAAAATTAAGTAAAAACTAGTTTGAATAAGAATTTAAAATGAATTGAAGTAAGGCCCGAAGAGACCAAGGCCTAAGCCCTTTCAATTTTATTCTTTATCTATCATATTCTAGATTACTCCTCAGCCTTACCCTTTAAGCTCAACCCATTGCCCATTCTACCACTTCAGCCCCAACATCCCAAATCAAAAATTCATGGCCTAAAATTTTAAAAAAAGCGTATCGCATGAAGGTAGCACGACATCAATGGTAAGAGGAGAGGTCGTCCATATGGCGGTGTAGGATAAGAGGCAGATCGACCTAGAGAGACATGATGTTATGGCATGCAACATCCTGCTTGGCTAGTGACAAAGATTAATGCACATGCGACAGTCGGTCAAATGGTAGGTAGCAGTAGCTGGAGCACTGGATGATGAAGGCGTAGGGTTTGGGCGACGATGAAGCTTGGCTGAAGCATGCTTTGGTGGCGACCATGGAGGTGGTGATGGAGTTAGATGACTTTGGGTGCAAGCTGGTCGACACTATGGCCGGTTGGTATCGGTGAAGCAAACCTCAAGTTGGATTTTTGCTGGGAATTTCGGTGAATAAATTCTTTTACTCACAACTATCATTTAATTTTATGTGTATTGGTGTTTGATTAATATTGCTTGAATTATGTTATGATAGTGGATGGTCGATCGGTCTATTTGCTTTGTTTGTGTGAGTTATTTTGAAAAGCTCACTAGTACGCTATGGATTATAATTTCTATGAATTCGTTGTGTTGTTTTTTGATCAACCTTATTGTTGTGAGATCACACTAGTAATTAGTCGGAAGGGGATGAATAAATCAAAATAGAAGATTCTTTTAAAGAAAATAAAATATTTTTGAAAATAAATACTAGATTATCGAATGGTTTTAAATTAAAACTAGAAATATTATTTGTGGTAGAAAATTATTTGAGTAAATTATTTTGAGTATTCAATGAATAGAAATTGGTTGAAAATGATGACTTTTTGGGATTTGATTAAATAAGTTAAATTTTAGAATATTTATGTTTTTATTCATTTATTGTTGGTTATAAAGATAATTAAAAGGGTAGTTATGAAATGATATTTGAATTGATATTTTTACAAATGATAAGTTAATTTTATTTTGGATCTAATAGATTGGAAGTATATAAAAATAATATTTTTAGGATTATAGTAAGTGGAATGCAATTTTTTTGTCGAACGAAAATTTTCCTTTATGGAATTTAATTTTATGGTTTCGGGAGATTATTTTTAATTGAAAATCCTTATTGAAAAAGTAGAATTAATCAAATTCATTGTTTATAGAAAAATCTTAAATTATGAAACTCATTTGTTAATATTGTTATTTTCAATTATTAAGGAACTTTAAAAAGTACTAATTATTAAAGAAGGAATTTTATGGGATTGGGATTGAATTGTAATTTATAAACTTCCATGTAGCTAAATGAGGTGTTTGTAAATAATTGTTTTTGAAACTATAAAAGGATTTTGAAGGAAGAATGAGAAATTTAAAATATAGTTTCCGTACACTTGAAAATTGACATTTGAAATTGGTTTGATTTTGGGAAAATGTATTTTAAAACTCCTTTCGTATCAATGAATAATAGAATTGTATATTTGATTGCTTTATATTTTTGTGTAACGAGGAATTAGAATAAATGGGATTTATAGTACCATCTCGTATGAGAATTTCGGTAATATTTCTTCGGTTATTCTTTAGACTTGTTATATGGAATAATTATGCGATGTTGAGTGCAATTTATAAGCATTGAGCAAACGGCAAGTAACACCAGGTGGTATTGTACACTTGAGATGATATTTGTTCGATTACTTTCTGTAAGTAGATGTCACTCTAACATGGTTGAGTATACGAGGTATTATATTTATGGTAATGCGCACTGAGACTGTGCTGGCTCAAAGCCATAAAAGTGTCTATTTATTCTGTATACTTCTATTATACCTCGGGAAGTAAACCAGATTGGCTAGCATCTATCCTAGCGGCCTGATTATAGGATCACTCCCCAAATCCATGGCATACCTTTTGATGTGTATGGTGGGAGCCATGGCTAAGAGCTACTTCCCCTATGTCACTTAGGCTGGCGGTCTGTTACCATTAGGGGCACTTGTAGGGTCATGACTAACGCATAGCATAGTGTTGCACTTGATGGATATTGGAACACAATGGCTGTCAAGGTAGCTACAAGTGTATGGGTATCAATAATAGCATGTGAGGAAGGATCCTAGAGCAGCATGAGAGCTGTTTGTCTCCTATCTGGTTATTATTGATCAGATAGCATGAGGTGCTATGGACACCTACTTATTCACCTATATGAGATCGTTGTTTTTTGTAATGACCCAAGATTTTAGGAACTTATTCTGGAAAATATAAATGAATTTAAAATAATTTTTAAATAAATTTTGAAGGAGGAATTGATATAGCTTGATAGTGTATCAGTGTGTGTACATGAGTGCACAGGAAATGCACATGAATATAAGCTAAAACCCTGAACTCCAAAAATACATACATATTGATGTGTATGGAAATATATATATATATATATGTAGATTAAATTCTTAAAAGTAGTATGCATGAGTAAAATGTATATATGAATGCTACTGGATATTTTTGAGTGTACATGTGCATGTGTGTGTCAGTATAGAATGATGTATGAATATATAGGTGGGAGTACTAATTATTTCAGAAAGACTTATATACAAATATATATGTGTTAATAAAATACTAGAGTTTAAACTAGTGAAATAAAATATACAGACACATTTTAATATAAGCAGAAATGAAAAGAATGGAGATATAAAAAGGAATAATTCTCTTATAAATAAATGAAGGAAGTACCTACCATTTGCATGAAAGCTAAAAATAGGAAAAATAAGATAAAACAGGGAAGTGCTTGGTATAGGCAGAATTAGAAAAGAGTATTTAATAAATAACAAAACCAAGTCACATTTTTAGCATGATTGTGGACAAGGGGAAAAGTATTTTCTGAAAAGCAAATTTCTGAAAAAAATGTGTAACCACTTTTCTCTTCACCCAAATTAAGCTGGGAAGGGGTAACACTTTGGGTTTAAAAAATGCAGATAACATGATTTTTCTGGTGGGCAAAAATGGACTTAGCCAATACCCAAAACCCTAAGAGAGACCCTGTATATATATACATGTATATGCAGCAGCCTCCTCTCCTCCTCAGAAAAGAATTTTGAAAAAAAAAAGAAGAAGAAAAGCAATACAACAGAAATCATAAGACAAGGAAAGAAAGAGAGCTTGAGGCTAAGGGCAGAAGTTCATCAATTAATTAAGGAAACAAAGGAGAGAGCTAGGTGAGAAAACTCACTCAAAAATCTAAGGCAATAAGTCCTAATGTAGGCAGCCAGTTAAAAGTATTTTCTTAAAAGAGTATTTTCATATCTGAATGTTTATCTGTGAATTTAAATCTGAAAATGTTTTGATTTTCTTTGGTTGATTACTTGTTTTATTATAACAAAGTTTTATGTGTTGTTAGTATACATATCTGTTTTATATACTCAGATCTCTGATATGGTAATGTATAGGGATATAAACAAATACCCAGAAAATAAAATGTTGAGAATAGGCAAGTAGTAGTGGTTTTGGCTCAACCCAGAAAGATGTAAATAATGTTGAGCTGCAATATACTCATGTATAAGTGCTGAGGCTTGAAATAGAAAGGAATTAGGGGTGCAATAGGGTTGCCTATGTGCTGATGCTCCTGATTCAATAAAATGCATAGCAAACAAAATTTTGTGATTCAGTGAAACCAGGTCATCCTGAGTTTAACTCAAGCACAAATGTTTGCAAAAGAAAAACTCTCTCAGAAACCATAAGCCAATGCTAGTTGCCTAAACTCCTTTTAAAATACCAGGATGAATATATGTATGTACAGAACCTTATTTTGTGATCACCAATGGTTGTTTGCTTGTTGTTTCTGTATGGTCATGAATAATATGAGATGCCATGATATAGATGTTTTCAGTTATTGGATCACTGAATGGTTTTGTCATGAACAATCAAAAGGGGTTATTATTAACTAAAAATCTGATTAGGAAATTGGGGTCAAGAACACTGCAGGAATGACTTGTGTGCTTGAGTAACATAAGTTGACACATGGCTTGTTTAAGTCCTGAGATCTTTGTGTAATGGAGTGAATTAGTTCATTACAGTGTGTCCATTGATTCATAAATATTGCAGATGAGACCAAGGATAGATAAATATACCAAGGAAATAATACTTGAGCAGATGAGAAAACTGGAGTTTTTCCCAGATTTGAAATATGAGAATTGAATAGATGATTAAACTCATATTAGTTATATTCCTGTTTGGTATGAATGATTGTTTGTCTATGATTGAGTTGTATGCTTGAATGTATGTGCCATATTCATATGTGCAGTCTCTGGAAAGAAAGTTAAAGTGTGCATATGCACAATGACACAGAGCATGCACACAAGTATCTACCTGATTCCAAAGGACAGAACCTTATGTATATGTACTTAACTTGATTTTAACTTAATTAATAAATTGCTTTTGTGAATTTTCTCATACCAGACATGTGTCTGACCCTAGTGTGCTAATGGCATCTGGGGTGTCTCATTTAAAATGAGGCAGTTTCAAATGCTTTTTCAGGGATTGCAGCAACTAAGTAGGAGTAGAAGCAAGGCTTTGAGAAGAAGATATAGCATGCTAAACTTAGTTAGATAAGAGCCTAAATGTTGAAATTTGCATGTATTGACAATTTAAATTGCTACTTGTATTAAGTATTGAATATTGGATGGTTATTTTGTTAGGTATTTTGTTAAAAGGTTGACTTGTATCTGGAAACTATGAACTAAGTTGAATATCTGTTATGTTTAAAAAGAATTTTAATCAAAATCTTGTAAGTGGATTTAGCCAGAACCCCATGTTAAAATTGAATGATTACATTTTATAAATGCATTAGTCAATCATGAATTTTTAGAATGGATTTAAGTTTGGAAAATCTGGATAGTTGATTCTCAGAAAATTTAAATGGTTATATTTTCTAATATGGCATATGTATACAAAAGAAATAGGCATAGGTTGAATGTTTTATATGGCTGCAAGGTTTCCATAATTAAACTTGTTCCATACAAATGTTTCATGTCCTATTTTTAATTAAAGAAAGGATCTGTAATAAGGTAGATGGAAGTCAGATTCAATTAGGTGCAGATATATATGCACATAAACATGTTTTGTGCAAATATCAACACACCTTTTCCTTTGCACTTGTAATAGGAATCTGAATTTCACTCAGATTTTAACCAAATGCATTTTAAATGCCAGACAGATCTTATAAGAAGAAATACAAACCTGAGTAAGGATAAACACTTCTATCATCCTCAAAACCCAAGAACCATACTCTTAATTTACAACAATCACGAAGCCTTCCAGGTTGTAGAAATGGGTTTCAAAAATAATTAAGCAAGAATTATTGTTTTGTATGATGGAATATAGGCAAAAATATATGTATATATGTGCAGATATAGGTAGATAACAGGTTCCAAACATCACAGAAGAAAAATGAAAAAAAAGAACAAAAATTGTGTTTGAACCAACCAGCATAGTACTCGAACTCGTGATCTCTTGTGAATAAGTTAGGCGCGTTTCCATTACGCCTAGATGTTGCTTGTGTTCACTTAGGATCCACTTTCTTTTATACTGAATTTGATATTATCCAGACTTTAACATGATCATCTATATTAAAAGCTTGTTTACTACTGATTATTACTTGATCACTTCTTAGTTAGGATAAACAGACTAATGTGTATGTTTCCAGTGGATTGTTTGGTAAAAAAAAATAGCAATCCAACATCCTCTTGTTTTTCCAGAACTCTGAATCAAACAAGAGAGGCATATACATCCTCACATGTATGTGCTTATCTTTGTGAATGTACTGATATATTTATATTGGTTGATTATTGTGATCCTGGATATGTTTTGGTTTATTGGAAAAAGATATTGACCCTGAGAATTATAATTGCAATGGATGATATATCTATATATATACATCCTCTTTAAAAAAAAAATTTCCTTATGGAATTAGAGTATATATATATATAGGAGGGTCATTTCAGTTGGTATCAGAGCTATGTTATTTAACATAGAAGAAGTAAGGATCAAGTTCTTAGATAGAAATGAAATTAAAAGGAACTAAATATATATATAACAATGTGCTCAGTGTGAAAAAAAAACCACTGAAATAATAAAATTACTAATCAAACTAACCAGCTATGTAAATTATTATTAGCAAACTATGGTAGGGAGACCACCAAATCAGGGAGCAGGATCTTCCCATGCACCACCAATGGTCAATCTGCAAGACTTGGTGAGAGCATTTAGGGATGGGGCAGGACAAAGGCAAGAAAATCCCTATGAGGAACTCTCAAAATTACTTAAGACATATACTCATTTAGGAGGCAAAAGCTTTGAAGGGACAGAGAGTGTCATGGAAATTCAAACATGGTTGAGAACATTGGAAAGAATTTTCAATGACATGCAACTTGATGATCAAAGAAAGAGGCAAGTGGCTTCAAGACAGCTAAAAGGAGTAGCTTTAGGCTGGTGGGAAGTAATCATAGCAGGAAGGAATGAGAATGAAATCACTTGGAATCAATTCAAAGAGATGTTGGAAGCAAGGTTTGTACCAGCATCAGCAAAGACTACCTTGCTAGAAGAATTCATTAGACTTAGACAAGGAACCATGACTGTCACAGAATACACTCAAAAGTTTGAGGGGCTTTCCACATATGGAGCAATGCTTGTGGCAGATGAGGCATCTAAAAATGATAGGTACATAAAAGGTCTGAACCCAGGACTTAGCAGAGCCATGTTACCCTATGCAGACAAGACTTTTGATCATGTGATAGACTTAGCTTTGAGGTTGGAACAGCATGACAAGGAACGGGAGAAGTTCAGAAATTTTAAGAGCAATAATAACAAGAAAGGTAAGGGGAGGTATCACCCCTATGATAAGAAGAAAGAAGAGGCTAATAACAAAAGCACTGGAGATGACAAAGCTAAGGAAAACAAGAAGAAAATTGTGTGCCATCAGTGTGGAAAGGAAGGGCATATCAAACCAAGATGTCCAGAATTGAAAGGAGGAGCTTTCAAATGCTATCTATGTGGGAAAGAGGGGCATATGAAGAGGAATTGTCCTGAGTATAAACAGTAAGGCAAATTGGCAAATTTGGAAGGAAAAGGCAAAGCCACAGTGGAGAGTAACACTGTAAATCATAGCCAAGTGGAAGGTACATTAATTATTTGTACCATACCCATAGCAGTAGTATATGATACTGGGGCAACTCACTCTTTAATTTCTTATGAATTGGTTAAAATGCTAAAACTGAATTGCATATTAGTTGAAACCCCATTGCATATACACAGTCCATTGGGGAGTTCTAGTGTTTTAAATATGATTTGTGTGGATGTGGAATTAAACATAGGAGGAAATATTTTTATTTCCAATTTATATGTTTTGAATTACCCAAATATAGGTGTTATATTGGGGGTAGACTGGTTAAGGCAATTTAAAGCCATAATTAATTTAGACTCATCCACCATATCATTGCAAAATTCTAGAGGCCAGAGAATCACAGTTTTATGTGAGGTAGCTAAGGAAGGAAAACTATATCATTTAGTTGACTCAGAAAAAGATTTCAGTGAACTAACCATTGAAGAAATTCCCATAGTCAATGAATATTTGGATGTGTTTGGTGAGGTCAAGGGTATTCCACACCATAGACCAGTAGAATTCCAGATCAATCTAGTTCCAGGAGCAAGCCCAGTGATTAAAAAGCCAACTAGAATGGGGCCAAATGAACTAAAAGAATTAAAGAAGCAGTTAGAAGAATTGGAAGAAAAGGGTTTTATAAGACCAAGTAATTCTTGCTGGGGAGCACCAGTGGTATTTGTTAAGAAGCAAGATGGCTCCTTAAGACTCTGCATAGATTATAGAGAATTAAACAAAGTAACTATTAAAAATAAATACCCATTGCCAAGAATAGATGATCTTTTTGATCAATTAGCAGGGGCAAAAGTATTTTCTAGACTAGACTTAGCATCTGGTTTTCATCAAATGAAGGTGGAAGAATCAAGCATCAAGTACACTGCCTTTAACACTAGGTATGGGTTGTATGAATTTTTGGTTATGCCATTTGGCTTGACCAATGCACCATCTTACTTTGTTGATTTAATGAACAGAACCTTTAGAGATTGTTTAGACAAGTTTGTGCTTATTTTCATAGATGACATTTTGATTTATTCCAAGACAGTGGAAGAACATAAGCATCATTTGCACCTGGTTTTGTCTAGACTAAGGGAAAAAGATTTAAAGGCAAAATTTTCAAAATGTGTGTTTTGGAAAGAGGAAGTACATTTTCTTGGCCATGTTATATCTGCCAAAGGAATTTCTATGAACCCCAATAAAGTAGTAGCTATTCAAGCATGGAAGAGGCCAAGCACTGTGAGTGAAGTGAGGTCATTTATGGGGATGGCAGGGTATTATAGAAGGTTTATAAAAGATTTTTCAAAAATTTCTACACCACTCACTAACCTAACCAGGAAGAACCAAGCTTTTGTTTGGTCAGAAAAATGTGAAAAGTCTTTTGAACAGTTGAAGGAGGCATTGGTGAATGCTCCAATTCTAAAGGTACCACATGGAAATGAAGAATTAGTGGTATACACTGATGCTAGTGGATTTGTCTTGGGTGCAGTGTTGATGCAACAAGGCCAAGTCATTGCATATGCATCCAGACAACTTAAACCCCATGAAGTAAGATGCATGGTGCACAAGAAGATAAAGGGAAGTTAAGCTTAATGACACTTCAACCAGATTTAATTCTGAAGGTAGGAAAAATGCAAGAACAAGATGCTCACTTGTTAGAGAAGAGAATGCTCCTCTCAAGAGGGGAGGAAGTAATGAATCACCACATTGATAAAGATGGTTATGTGAGATACCAGAATAGGATGTGTGTACCAGAGGACATAGAATTGAAGAAGGAGATATTGAATGAATATCACAGAAGTAAATACTCCATTCACCCAGGTAACACAAAAATGTATCAAAATTTGAAAAGAGACTTCTGGTGGAAGGGGATGAAATCTGATATAGCCAAGTACATTGCCAAATGTATGACTTGCCAACAAGTCAAGGCTGAAACTCAAAGACCATCAGGGTTGATGCAACCTCTTAGTGTACCATAGTGGAAGTGGGAAGACATATCTATGGACTTCATAGATGGACTGCCTAGATCTAAGAGAGGTAATACAAGCATATGGGTGATAGTTGATAGGCTAACCAAGGTAGCACACTTCATCCCAATCAAGTCAGAAAGAACAGCACCAAAACTAGCTCAAATTTTTATAAAAGAAGTGGTAAGGTTACATGGCATTCCCAAAACCATTGTGAGTGATAGGGATACCATCTTCACTTCAAAATTCTGGAGAAGCTTTCAAGAAGCAATGGGAAGTGAACTATGTTTAAGTACTGCCTACCATCCTCAATCAGATGGGCAGACTGAGGTGGTAAACAAAGTTTTGGAGGACATGTTGAGGGCATGTATACTGGATTTTGGGGGCAACTGGGAAGATTATCTTCATCTAGTTGAATTTACATACAACAACAGCTACCAAAGCACCATAGGAATGGCTCCATTTGAAGCCTTATATGGTAAACCCTGCTTGTCACCTGTTTGCTGGGTAGAAGCAGGAGAAAGGTCTATTTTAGGACCTGAGTACATACAAGAAACCAAGGAGAAAATTGAGTTGATAAGAAGAAGAATGACAGCAGCTCAAGATAGACAAAAGAAATTTGCAGACATGAGAAGGAGGCAGGTAGAATATGAAGTGGGAAATTTTGTTTTCATCAAAATCTCACCCATGAAAAATGTGCTGAGGTTTGGAAAACAAGGCAAATTAACCCCAAGATATATTGGACCATACAAAATTCTGGAGAGAATTGGTCCCTTGGCATATAAGTTGGAATTACCAGAAAACATGCAAGGCATACATGATGTTTTTCATGTATCACAATTGAGAAGGTGGGTCCATGACAAGGCAGAAATTCTTGAAACCCCAACCCAAGTGCAGATAAATCCTAATTTGATTTATGAAAAGGATCCAGTGGGAATTTTGGCAAAAGATGTGAAGAAGTTGAGGAATAAATCTCTGAAACTTGTAAAGGTACAGTGGAGTCTAGATCCTAGTGATTGCACATGGGAATTAGAAGACAAAGTTAGGATGAATTATCCTAAGCTATTTTCAGATTAAGGTAATTCTGATTTTTGATTGTTTTCTTTATTTTGGATGAATATATTTTTAGTTAGTATAGAACTAAGAATCTATTTGGTAGGGAATATACTTGTTCTCTGAATTAAGTTTAAAATTTATTTTAAGCTTAGGAAAATTGTGGGACACAATTTCTAAAAGGAGGGGTGTATGTAATGACCCAAGATTTTAGGAACTTATTCTGGAAAATATAAATGAATTTAAAATAATTTTTAAATAAATTTTGAAGGAGGAATTGATATAGCTTGATAGTGTATCAGTGTGTGTACATGAGTGCACAGGAAATGCACATGAATATAAGCTAAAACCCTGAACTCCAAAAATACATACATATTGATGTGTATGGAAATATATATATATATATATATATATATGTAGATTAAATTCTTAAAAGTAGTATGCATGAGTAAAATGTATATATGAATGCTACTGGATATTTTTGAGTGTACATGTGCATGTGTGTGTCAGTATAGAATGATGTATGAATATATAGGTGGGAGTACTAATTATTTCAGAAAGACTTATATACAAATATATATGTGTTAATAAAATACTAGAGTTTAAACTAGTGAAATAAAATATACAGACACATTTTAATATAAGCAGAAATGAAAAGAATGGAGATATAAAAAGGAATAATTCTCTTATAAATAAATGAAGGAAGTACCTACCATTTGCATGAAAGCTAAAAATAGGAAAAATAAGATAAAACAGGGAAGTGCTTGGTATAGGTAGAATTAGAAAAGAGTATTTAATAAATAACAAAACCAAGTCACATTTTTAGCATGATTGTGGACAAGGGGAAAAGTATTTTCTGAAAAGCAAATTTCTGAAAAAAATGTGTAACCACTTTTCTCTTCACCCAAATTAAGCCGGGAAGGGGTAAAACTTTGGGTTTAAAAAATGCAGATAACATGATTTTTCTAGTGGGCAAAAATGGACTTAGCCAATACCCAAAACCCTAAGAGAGACCCTGTATATATATACATGTATATGCAGCAGCCTCCTCTCCTCCTCAGAAAAGAATTTTGAAAAAAAAAAAGAAGAAGAAAAGCAATACCACAGAAATCATAAGACAAGGAAAGAAAGAGAGCTTGAGGCTAAGGGCAGAAGTTCATCAATTAATTAAGGAAACAAAGGAGAGAGCTAGGTGAGAAAACTCACTCAAAAATCTAAGGCAATAAGTCCTAATGTAGGCAGCCAGTTAAAAGTATTTTCTTAAAAGAGTATTTTCATATCTGAATGTTTATCTGTGAATTTAAATCTGAAAATGTTTTGATTTTCTTTGGTTGATTACTTGTTTTATTATAACAAAGTTTTATGTGTTGTTAGTATACATATCTGTTTTATATACTCAGATCTCTGATATGGTAATGTATAGGGATATAAACAAATACCCAGAAAATAAAATGTTGAGAATAGGCAAGTAGTAGTGGTTTTGGCTCAACCCAGAAAGATGTAAATAATGTTGAGCTGCAATATACTCATGTATAAGTGCTGAGGCTTGAAATAGAAAGGAATTAGGGGTGCAATAGGGTTGCCTATGTGCTGATGCTCCTGATTCAATAAAATGCATAGCAAACAAAATTTTGTGATTCAGTGAAACCAGGTCATCCTGAGTTTAACTCAAGCACAAATGTTTGCAAAAGAAAAACTCTCTCAGAAACCATAAGCCAATGCTAGTTGCCTAAACTCCTTTTAAAATACCAGGATGAATATATGTATGTACAGAACCTTATTTTGTGATCACCAATGGTTGTTTGCTTGTTGTTTCTGTATGGTCATGAATAATATGAGATGCCATGATATAGATGTTTTCAGTTATTGGATCACTGAATGGTTTTGTCATGAACAATCAAAAGGGGTTATTATTAACTAAAAATCTGATTAGGAAATTAGGGTCAAGAACACTGCAGGAATGACTTGTGTGCTTGAGTAACATAAGTTGACACATGGCTTGTTTAAGTCCTGAGATCTTTGTGTAATGGAGTGAATTAGTTCATTACAGTGTGTCCATTGATTCATAAATATTGCAGATGAGACCAAGGATAGATAAATATACCAAGGAAATAATACTTGAGCAGATGAGAAAACTGGAGTTTTTCCCAGATTTGAAATATGAGAATTGAATAGATGATTAAACTCATATTAGTTATATTCCTGTTTGGTATGAATGATTGTTTGTCTATGATTGAGTTGTATGCTTGAATGTATGTGCCATATTCATATGTGCAGTCTCTGGAAAGAAAGTTAAAGTGTGCATATGCACAATGACACAGAGCATGCACACAAGTATCTACCTGATTCCAAAGGACAGAACCTTATGTATATGTACTTAACTTGATTTTAACTTAATTAATAAATTGCTTTTGTGAATTTTCTCATACCAGACATGTGTCTGACCCTAGTGTGCTAATGGCATCTGGGGTGTCTCATTTAAAATGAGGCAGTTTCAAATGCTTTTTCAGGGATTGCAGCAACTAAGTAGGAGTAGAAGCAAGGCTTTGAGAAGAAGATATAGCATGCTAAACTTAGTTAGATAAGAGCCTAAATGTTGAAATCTGCATGTATTGACAATTTAAATTGCTACTTGTATTAAGTATTGAATATTGGATGGTTATTTTGTTAGGTATTTTGTTAAAAGGTTGACTTGTATCTGGAAACTATGAACTAAGTTGAATATCTATTATGTTTAAAAAGAATTTTAATCAAAATCTTGTAAGTGGATTTAGCCAGAACCCCATGTTAAAATTGAATGATTACATTTTATAAATGCATTAGTCAATCATGAATTTTTAGAATGGATTTAAGTTTGGAAAATCTGGATAGTTGATTCTCAGAAAATTTAAATGGTTATATTTTCTAATATGGCATATGTATACAAAAGAAATAGGCATAGGTTGAATGTTTTATATGGCTGCAAGGTTTCCATAATTAAACTTGTTCCATACAAATGTTTCATGTCCTATTTTTAATTAAAGAAAGGATCTGTAATAAGGTAGATGGAAGTCAGATTCAATTAGGTGCAGATATATATGCACATAAACATGTTTTGTGCAAATATCAACACACCTTTTCCTTTGCACTTGTAATAGGAATCTGAATTTCACTCAGATTTTAACCAAATGCATTTTAAATGCCAAACAGATCTTATAAGAAGAAATACAAACCTGAATAAGGATAAACACTTCTATCATCCTCAAAACCCAAGAACCATACTCTTAATTTACAACAATCACGAAGCCTTCCAGGTTGTAGAAATGGGTTTCAAAAATAATTAAGCAAGAATTATTGTTTTGTATGATGGAATATAGGCAAAAATATATGTATATATGTGCAGATATAGGTAGATAACAGGTTCCAAACATCACAGAAGAAAAATGAAAAAAAAGAACAAAAATTGTGTTTGAACCAACCAGCATAGTACTCGAACTCGTGATCTCTTGTGAATAAGTTAGGCGCGTTTCCATTACGCCTAGATGTTGCTTGTGTTCACTTAGGATCCACTTTCTTTTATACTGAATTTGATATTATCCAGACTTTAACATGATCATCTATATTAAAAGCTTGTTTACTACTGATTATTACTTGATCACTTCTTAGTTAGGATAAACAGACTAATGTGTATGTTTCCAGTGGATTGTTTGGTAAAAAAAAATAGCAATCCAACATCCTCTTGTTTTTCCAGAACTCTGAATCAAACAAGAGAGGCATATACATCCTCACATGTATGTGCTTATCTTTGTGAATGTACTGATATATTTATATTGGTTGATTATTGTGATCCTGGATATGTTTTGGTTTATTGGAAAAAGATATTGACCCTGAGAATTATAATTGCAATGGATGATATATCTATATATATACATCCTCTTTAAAAAAAAAATTTCCTTATGGAATTAGAGTATATATATATATAGGAGGGTCATTTCATTTTTACTACTGAGAGCTGATATCATTTATCAAGACCGATGCCGAAATATATATTTATGATGCTAAGAGCATATAGGACAGAGAGTCTCGATGATTGTCTATGATACTGAGAGTTGAGTGGATTAGTAGAGGTTTGAGAGACCGTACGATTATTTCATTGGCTAAGAGCCAAGTTGATTATCATGAGGTTGAAAGTCTGGATGATTATTTCACTAATACCGATCTCTTGGATTATTTATAAGACTGAGAGTCTATGAGTTATGTAACTCGGTACACATCAATGTTACAACTATCGAAGATAGCTAGAGATGTTGAAAGCATAGAGTTGGACCCTGTATATATCTTTTACATGGTTATCTAAGAGATGACCCTGGCTACCGAAGGTATGCCATATTTATATTTTATACATGATTGATTTGGGTGATTATTATGTGTCATATATGTGTGTGTGTGTATTGAGCAAGATGGACCCTGGGTAAGTTTAATTTACGATTATCTAAGAGATAATCAAGGGCATTGTTTAGAGCGTGTCCTACAATGTTATTGAGTTTTATACCTAATTTAAATTAGATTATATTTGTACCACCTACTGATTATATGCCCATTTGTTGTGTTGAATGACTCTGCTTGGAAATTGGTATCTTTAGTGTGCATAGTTTGAGATATGCTGACACTTGGGATATGCATGTGCCACCTGTCTTGCACTTGTTTATACCATGCCAGATGTTATTTTATATTGACATCTACATTTCAGACATAGTCCAACCTATATGTTATTTATGTATTACTTGGATCTATCTGAGACATACATTACAAGTTTAGGGACGAAGAGACTGGATGTGATTGTTCGATGTAAACGGAGGCTAGACTTTTAGTTGATTAGTGCAGCATTATATATTTTTGTAGCCTTATGTATATTGATGATGTTGAGATGTAAGTATTGGATTTTAAAATTTTGTATTTCTGAGGTAGTGGAAGTTTAACCTAATTTATATCCTACTTGGATTCGTGTATATTTATTATTATATATTATTCCGCATTGATGACTCTATGATCTCTATGAGTTATTTTATATTGTGTATTGTTCTATCCTAGAGGCCCAAATGTTTATTGCTTTAAGCCAATAATGTGTACGTATATATAAGTTGTTTATTTGATTTTGCAATACGTACTAGTGATAGCCCAATGGAATATTCATGTGTGACAGCGCAATATCGCCTCATTCTCTGTATTATTAAACAGTATTACATAGTAATACTCTTTGATGGTATGGATATAGAGGTGGGATGTTATAAACAACACCATTTCCACATTTGTTGAAGGTCAATCCACTGCACGACCACTATTATTCACTGGTTCAAACCATGCAAGTTGGTCTACTAATGTGAGAATATATATGCAAGCAAGTGGTTATGAAATATAGAATGTTACTCAAGAAGAATATACTACACCTACTACTGAATATAGTACTTGGCGAGTTGCTCAAAAAGCGGTTGCTCCCAACAATGCTAAAGTAATGAACATATTATTTTCTTTCTTAGATAAAAATGAATTCAATGGAATCAATCGATGTATGCAAACCGCATATGGGATATGGCGTACTTTGCAAATTGCTCATAATGGGATAAGTAAGGTGAAGTAAAGCAAAATTTATATGCTAAAGAATCATTTTTCAAACTTTAGAATGAAACCATTGCTGACATGTATTCAAGGTTTCTAGACATTACTTTAATAGCATTAGGAGAAAATTGTTTGGATTTAGATATAGTATCAAAAATACTCCACTATTCAATGGATGAGTGGGAGAGAAAATTATTGACTAATAAAGAGGCCAATGATCTTTCAACATTGAAACCAGAAGAGTTGATTGGAAACTTAATGTCATATAAAGTAAATTTGCAGGCAAAAAGAACACAAGCTCAAAAACGGAAAACCATAGCATTTTAAGCCGAAGATGACTCCAATATTAAGGAAGATGATTTTGTGTTCCTTGCAAAAAAATTACAAGAAAATTTTGAAATATGATAAGAAAAAATGATTTGGCAAAAGCAACAACAACTCGTCCTTCTTAAAATACTATGAATGTATTAAAATTGGTCGCATCAAGCGAGATAGCCCGAATCTTTAAAAAGAAAAGAAAATTTTCAAAAGTAAGAATGACAAACAATTTAGGAAGAAGAAGTTGGCTTATTAAGTGGCCTAAGATGATTCAGATTCATCTTCATCTTTATTAGAGAATGAAAGCAATATGAAACAAGCTAACTTATGCTTTATAGCAACAAGTACTGAAGTAAATCTGGATACCTCTGATGATGATTTGTTTGAAATAAATCTAGAGCTTCTTAAAATATAAAAGGCGCATAAGAAAATAAAATATGAAACTATTATAAAACTAAATAAAGCTAAGTTAAAGATAAATATGCTAAAGGATGAAAAATTTCTTTTAGAGGAAGAACCACAAAAATCTCAAGACTCTTGTGAAAACTTGAAATCTTTACTATATTGAACAATGAGCTTCAATTGTGTAAAAATGGGAATGTCAAGTTAGCCAACAAAAATTGTGAATTGAATTCTTCCAATAACCCACTTAGCAATGAAGTTGAAACTTTTAGAAATAATGAAAAAAATCTTTACAAATGTTTCTAATTTTAATAAAGGAAGAGAACTTATCAAAAGCTGTAAAATTTTCAACATCATCTACTAGTAAAGCAGGTTTAGGATTTAATAATGGTAAAAAGAAAACATCTAAAATTAGTTCTTTATATACTAAATTTAAAATGGGAAATAAGGTTAATGTTGAAAATCCTATAGTAAAAATATTGTTAATTCAATTAAACTATGTATACCCAAGACTAGTGATAATAACTTAAAAAATATGTAAATAAAGGATTTCTTAAATAATATTCATAACAATGATGATTTAATTTTTAAGGGAAAATAAAACCCTCTTGGGTATGGTTTACTAAGATCTAACTCTTAGTACTCTGACATAGCAAGTGGGTATCAACTCAAACTCATATATTTTTTGTGAGTACCTGACCAGAAAAGGGAGACATGGATTTTTGAGAGCAGATGTTCCCAACACTTGATGTGAAATATGAACGTGCTTACAAATATCAAATACAAGGATGGAGGCACCATCACCTTTAGAGATAACTACAGGTATGCCGGCGGCATCGACGATGTTTTCAATGAGGGTATATCTAATTCTCCTTTAATATAAATGTCCTACTAGTAGAGTGTTTGATACACAATTTACTTAGAATCAGTCAACTTTGGGACAAATGATTTACAATTTCTTTTGAAAAAAATAAATGTAATATTTTTGACTAAAATTTATTTTAACTTTTTAGGGAAAAGGAGAAAGAAATATTTATATTTTAAACATGAAAATTAATAATGATAATAACATGTGTCTCATAGCCAAATCATGCTCCATGGTTATGCACAAGAGATTTTGTCACATAAATTTCAAATATATTAGCAAGCTTGCTAAAAATGAATTGGTCAAAAAATTACCTAGAATGAGCTTTAAAGTTTATAATCTTTTCGATGCATGTCAACCAGGAAAGTTAGTGAAATTATCTTTTAAGTTTAAGAAAATTATTTCGATTTAAAACCTTTAGAACTACTTCATTTAGACCTACATAAGTTAGGTTACTCAACCATAACAAATTTGTTTTTGTCATTGTGGATGATTTTTCTAGATATATTATTTTTAGAACATAAAAGTGATACTGTTTAAGTATTTAAAATCCTTGCAAGAAGAATTCCAAAAGTTAAAAAATTTGAAAATTAAAAATAATTGAAGCGATCACGATGGAGAATTTGAAAATGAAATTTTTTATGATTTGTGTAATAAAAAAGGAATAAGTCATAACTTTTCCTTTTCTAGAATATAATTGTTGAAGTTTTGATGACACAACTAGTTTTTCTATAAATATTGGATAACTTCATCTCTTATAGGATATTTCCAGAAAAAGGATGACTAGCTTCTACAATTAAGATATTGAAGATCAACTATCGATTATTGTCGTCATCGTAAGTCTAGAATATAATTTACAATATCCTTTGATGATTACATACACTCAAAATTATTTTAAAACAATCAAAAACTATTTTCTACATTTTCAAAAACAAGTTTACAAAATTGACAAAACTCAAACGTCTAACTCCATTTATCACACATCTAAGTAGACAAAAATCATTAATTTCTTAAAAAATGGCCAGACATCTTACTTAATATTCAAGATGCTTGAAAAATTCAAACTAAGCCTTAAAATTTCTAAGATAATTCCTTGTATAAAGTCAAATGTCTGACCTAGAAGCTTAGACGTCTAAGGTATTTATTTTTATTTTCTAAAGCAAGCCAAACGTCTGACTGGTTCGATCAGACGTCTAATGAGGGTATCAGCCGTCTAATCAAACCATTCGGACGTCTGACATTGTATAATCTATTTTTTAAAAATAACTCAAATGTTTGAAACTTCGTGTAGATGTATGAATAAGATAAAAAATGAACGTATTCCTTTCTAGAATACATTCAAATATCTTACCACAATATTTCAAACGTCTGACCTTGTTTCAAATAGTTTTTAGTAAAGAGTCAAATGTCTGACTTTTCAACTTAGACATAGGAGATAGAAGAACGGCTAAATTTTTAAACGGACATCAATTTTCTAAAAAGAAGTATATGCTTTTAAAAACATGTGATCTCTTAAACAATCACTGCTCTTTCGCTCTTCACTACAGTAAATATAGACTTATTTCATTCTTTGGTTTCACTAATTTTCTTGTTCCCTAATTGTTATTCTATTTATTATTTTTTGAAATTAAAAGCAATCAAAAATTACTTTCTACTTCTTATAGCACCACACATTCAGCTCACATACCATCAAAGGATATTAATAGGAATGGTGTACTAAAGTGTGACTTATTTTTATTATTAAGAATACATCGAAGTCGGAAAATAAAGCGTTTGATTTATAGTTGGTTGAAGTCTTGATCCTATGCTTGGGCAAAGTCTGTAAACCTGTTCCTCCAAGTAAAGTGAGGATCATTGCTAGTGAAAATTCTATGTGGAGCTTAGGGACTGGACATAGGACAGGAGGTCCGAACCAGTATAAAAATCCCGATGTGATTTTACCTTTTTCTTTACCGTGCTTATCTGCTTAGTTGCTCAATTATATATATTATTCGATTAATCCATATTATACTAAATCCCATAGATTATCAATAACAATAATTAATATAATGATCTATCTAGAGTATATGATGAACATATGTTATGGGTATATAGTAAACCGTTCGGACTAATGGTTAATAAAATATAATGTCAAATGCAATAATGGTTTCAACATTGATGCACACACATATATACATATACATATATACACCGGCCATAGGTTTATTTAACATATATGTATATTGTAATAATTTATGTTTAATAAGTAATGTGTGTATACACACACACATATACATATATACATATAACTATATATTCATATTTCAGAATTAAATTTTTTATTTGCCAGAAAACTTTTTTATATAAATATATTAAAACTTTTTATTTTAAATTCAAATTTTAAATGCGTTTGACTAACTAGATATTTTATTTAATTTAATTTTGAATTATTCAAAATAGGAAAAATCATTTTTAAGCAATGTAAATATTAAATAAAATATATTTATTTTTTAACCTAAAACGAATTTAAATAAATAAATATTATTATTAAATCTCAAATACACACACATGCATATATATATGTATGTATGTATGTATGTGTGTGTGTTATAAGGAAAAGTTATCAAAAAATGAGAAAATAAAACTGAATTTTCTTTAAAATTGAAATCTATATTCATTTTTAGAATTACAACCCGTGTGTGTTCTGAATCTGAGCTGAAAACAAAACGATTTTCTTTTAAATTCAAATTAAAAAATAGATATATATACTATTTAATTATTTAAAATATATATATAAATAAATAGTTTTAATTTTTTTAAATCTGAACTAGATACATGCACACACATACACCATGCACACACTATTTAATTACTTAAAATATATTTATATAAATAGTTTTGAATATTCTTTTAAAATAATTTGGTCAAATGTATTCTTGAGGATAGGAAACATATCAACCATACATATTTATGAATAGATTTCAAAAGAAAATGCTACCATTTTCTAATCTTATAGATTATCAAACTGCTTGGTTAATGGTTGTTATTGTTTCCTTTTCTGAACTTCACGTTCTTTCTCCTTGACAACAGGATGCAACTTTGACTACAAAGCATCACCAATGTTCAATAATGGAGGCTAGGACTAAGGATTGTTTCAGTGTAAGGAGAGAATGAATGAGGCGGCTATTTATAGCCAACTAGATAACAAATATCGAACCTCTTCTCTCTAGCCTTGAGGACTAATTCTCCACCCTCCTGTCCTATGCTTTAGCTATCCCATTGATGTCCGGAATTCTAGGCTTTTGGCCTAATTGATTTAACAATTAAATCAATTGTTTAATTAATTAATTTAAGTTCATTCTTTAATTAATTCTAGTTATAACTTTTATACATAATTTTACTTAATTTTTAGGATCTAAATAAAAAATCAAAATGCCATAAAAATTTAATAAAATATTTTTTAGTTTTATTATTAATTTATAATATTTATAAATTTATTTTATATTGGTCGAACTTAGAAATTATATTACAACGTGGTTTCTTTGACTCTCTTGTGTGAACTCGATTCTCAGTCAATATTTAAACAATTTAAATATTAAAGCATTTATGGACTTTGCTGAAGTACAGTGTCAACCACAATTTCAATCTCCTATAGATCATTTAAGCAAAATCCAGTTTCAAATCCTTATTAAGATGCACCTAGCAACAACATTTTATGCACGTTTTCCTTTCTTCATCACAATATCACTAAAATATCTAGAGTTTGTTCTAAGATCAAAAACTCTATTAATATTCGTTGTTAATTCCGTAGACCATATTAAATTCCTTGTTTCAATCCGATAGTATTTATCAACTAACCGATTTATTCTAACCAAAGATTTTGACTTTAAGTTGACTACCAAATATGGTGATACTAACCTTCTACAATAAAGGAGATGAATCAACCCCTAAGCAATGTTTCGTTTCAAGTAGTTCGACGTGTATCCAAATATGGACGTAACATGTTGAATTTTCCATGTGTTTGAACATAATCAAAGTTAATCCTAGCTACTTAAGATCGACAGTACCCTTAAGTTTGAAGACTACAATACATCGTTACCTTGAGATCTTCTATATTGACTTAGTTGTGTTAACCTATAGAACACTCCCGTCGAGTGGTTCTGTGACTATTCCAAAAAACCATACGTACTTAGCCCCTTGGTTCTCCAACGTTCTTGAGCAATTCGCCATCCATCGTATGAAGAGCATTACGTACACTAGTCTCGGCGGAAAAATCAATATTTTTCTAAATACATCTTGACTAGAACAATTAAGAAGTAAGTGTTTAGTTATTGATCCATCAGATCCTTGATTTTGGTGGATCTCTTTTTTGACTAGGAACATTTAAGAAGGTGGATCTCCATTTTAGTTTTTGTATGTGTGTTCATGTGCACACTCAATCCCATCACCTTTCCCTGCATCTGATTGCTTCGTCTTATTATTGTTGTCTCCTTAATTACTATGATATAAAGCCTATGTTGACATGTCATTTGAGTTGGTCATAAGAGATGATGTTGGTGTTATATATGAAGTTAAAAGCAAGGTGCTTGATGATGTATTTGTGTGATTTCTTTAAGCGTATGTTAAAGCATTAACATTCCTTTCCCCTTCAAAAAGAGAACCCGTCTTAATGTTAAAAGTGAGGGACCTTGCTATAAGATTCTAGTATTCTTCCCATATTGCTTCCTACTCAACCATGCCTTTCCACTTAATTAACACCATGGTAGTGTCTTTCTTGTTTCTTTGCATCGGCTTCCTATCAAGAATACATTCTAGCTTATCCACTAGTGAGGCAATTAAATTGGTGCTAGCTCTAATATTTCCAACAAAGAGCATATCATTACCTAATTTCCCCAACTTAGTTTTGACACGATAAGGTGTCTTTAAGGTTTGAGACATATTGTCTTACTATTTTGCAAGGGGGAAATTTTGTGATCACGTTTTCTTTTAGGTGGTAATTGACTGGATTCTTTTGTAATGGCAGGAAACTGTTGAAGCAATGTTGTATCTAGATGAATTTCTATAGGCATATCTTCAATATGAAAGATTTTTGGGGAATGATTCCTTGATAATTCTTGTGCTTTCATATAACGTAATATGAAAGAGGACTGCCCTTGTTTTATCTCCTTTTTAATCTTTTTTCATTTAGTATAGTGGTACTATGTTATTCCTCGCTAAACATATATTTCTTACCAAATATAATCATGGTCTTTATACGAGAACTTAATTTGTAGTTTTTTGATGTTGAATGTGACAACATCCAGCTCTTTAAGCCATTGAACCCCTAACACCAACTGACATCCCTTCATTAGAAACGGTGGTAAATCCACTGGCATGTCACGGTCCTAATATCTCAACATAACAATATGAAGTTGGATTATGGACATTATTATTATGTTTAACACTTTTCTTGGAAAACATACATTTTTTTTCAATTTTTTTTGCTAAAGAAATAGGCTTTCTAAAGTCTATTGGCCTTGAGGTTAGAACATCATATCTTATATTTTATTTTAACCAATCAATAAAATTTTCAAAGATGAATTATAATGGTAGCGCTTTAGAGGTTGAGGGTCAATCAGCCTTTGTAGTTGCTCAAAATTATTCAAAGAATAATGAATAGTGGTGTAATCTAGCATCTGACCTAAGAAAAATTTATATGGAACCGGACTACGACATAATGGAAGGATGGATCTTCGACTTGAATAAGATCAAATGTGATTAAAGGAAAAAGTAAAGAATATTGGCTAACATCATAGATTGGTACCGATCCATCAAATTGCCAAAATTGACCCTAAACACTTATGTTATAAATCTAATTGTTATTTTGGAGAAAAATACAAGTTCGGAAGATAAGGATGGATCGGTACCGATGTATTAAAATTACAATTTTTTCCTTGAGGACCAAAAGCATGAAGACTAAAGAAAAGTTAAAGGAAAAGCCAACTTTGGACCATGTCCATGAATATTTACTGATCTATGGATGCATCGGTACCAATGCATCGGAATGTAATTTTGGTCGTGTTTGACTAGTTGTTCCTTCCATCTTCTCATATCTAGTTGATTCGAGAAATTCAAACTAGATCTAACGATTCTGACGTAAGAATATAGATGCATATAGCAGATTTTATCTCTTGGAAATGGACCTTTGGATCTTTTTTGCTACGAAAATGCCACCAAAATGAGATTTTATCTTCGTATCATGGACTTCTTTTAGAAAATTGGTTGTAATAGCAAGGAATATTAATAAAGACTATAAATCAGACATAGGTCAACGATTTTCTGAACCACTGTATAAAATTTGTGTGGTTTCCCTTTTTTCTAATGCTCTTTTTCATTCATTTTAATATTTATTTGATCATTTGGGGATGTTAGCCCATTTCAATTCCTAACATTTTTTGTTGCTTTCATTTGCAAATTCGAAGATTGGGATCAAAAATTTGGTTAATACTAGTATTTTTATAAATTATCAAATGAGATCGTATAGAAATATGTTTAAAAAAGGCTGAAGTAAGGCCGTGATTAAAAAAGAACCTTCTGGAGAGGACCACATAGGAGATGCCGAAGGATCAACACAATCTTCCTTAGATGTAGTGACTTAGGGATCAGACAAGATAATGGTCGATGTGGATAGAAAGATGTAGTTGTTAGATTAAGCCATTATAGAAGAGAGTAAGAAGGACTTTGATTCCATGGACTAACCCAACGTGAAGAGTGATCCCATCCAAAATATTGCGATGATCGAGGGGGTTCTTCATCCGAATCGAGTAAGGGATATTTTTACATATTAGCATAGATCTGGAAAGGAAAAGGCTTAAGAAGGGGGTGCAAAAGAAACTAGGAAACGAAGGGGGCGAGTTGGAACATAATCCATGACACATTGATTGGTAAGTACCAATCCATTATGGACCGACATCGATCCATTAAGGGGTTGCAATGATGATCGTGTTGTGTTTGTGTATGATGATAATGATGGTGGTCAGGCTATGGGTCATCACAATGGAGAACTGGAAGGAATACATAAAGAAATACTCACAGAGGATGCAGTCTAAATCAATACTGAAAGAGGCCAAAACGAATAAGCTCCTCTAAGAAATGGGACTTAGGCATTATAATGCTTGCTTTGATTGTTCATGGAGTCAAACACATGGTGATGTACATGATGGCCACCGTAAAGGGTGAAATAAAGGATGTGATGAGTCGATAACTAAAATAATCCAAAGATTGCTTTAGCAGAATCAACAATAGGATACTACAAATACAAATTCATTCGCTGTGAAGATTAGGGTGGCTCAATAATCTAGGAAGTTCATCATGATGATGATTTTCTAGTAATAAGGAGTTTACAGACCCGTGCAACACTTGTTGAAATATGACGAGCATATGGATAATGTCAGTGATGACGATGACGTTAACTACAGGCGCTTTCCCCAATTTTTAGAGGTATTCTGCAAGTTATAACTTGGATCCATCTCATAATATGATCAATTGGCTAAAAAAATCAAAATCGGTTCTGATTCCACAAGGTGGAACTAAAGGGTGAAATGCCATTGGTATCTCCGTCAAAGACATGGAAAAACTTTGAAAAGTTACTTGAAGAGGTTCAATGCCTTATGATGGAAATAAATAACCCTAGGGATGATGTTGTGTTAATGGCTATAGTTGTAGGCATATACAAGGAAACAAATTTTAGTAAATGGTTGACTATATAAAATCCAATCACATTAAAAGATTTTTAAAGATGGGCTAACCAGTTTCTATGCCTGGAAGAGATCAAACTGGAAAAGGTTTTGGGCGTAAGCGATCGGTTAAAATAAGTCGTGCGATGAAGAGTGATGTGGTTGTCAAGTAGGATGGTAGCAAAATGAATGATAATGCTGGAAATGTTAACAAGAAGAAGAACAATAACATTGGTAGACAGATGTAATATCAGAGGAAACATTTTATGTTCAACCGTGATGGAAAATACTCAGCTTTGACGAATTCCATCAAGAATATATATCTTGTGATGCAGGGTATGGTGAGGTATAAAATACTTGCTTGAAGAGAGGCTATCAATGGAGAGAAGCATTCAGTCAAATATTATGGGTTCCATGAGACATGTAGCTAAAATATGAACGAGTGTTATCATATGGAACTGGAAAGAAACAACTCTGATTTATGTTTGGAAACCATAAGATGGTGGGTAAGAAAACATTCAACCTCAGAGGTAGCGACCTCAGGGCAACATGGAAGGGACCACTGGAGATGGTCCAAGGACGTCAATGCATGCATTTGTAATTAACACTAAATCCGAACATCTACATCCTTTAGAAAATTGTTGGAATGAGCTGGAAAGATATGGAACTCACTGAAACACTCTCCATAGAAGATGTGTTACATTATAAAGGAAGGTGCTCTGTAAAGCAACAATGTAGGATCAACGATGATATCTTCTTCCACAACAAGGATGTTGATAAGGTCGAAGCTCTGACATTCGCCCCAATGGCGATAATATCCATGATAGGGCATGCTACTATTTGTCGAGTGCCGATTGACAGTGGAAGGTCGATGAGCAACCTTTTCAAAAGAGTCTTCACAAGATGCAACTCAACAAAAAAGATCTGCCGCCTTGTAAATCTCGACTTCAAGGATTTACAAGAAATGCAACAATCTGGTTAAGTGCATTATATTTCCTATTTTCTTGGAGATAAATCCTGAAGTGTGACATAGGTAGAGAACTATATTGTGTTGGACAGCTATTCTGCTTACAATACATTTTTGGTGCATTTTTAGGTCGATCGACCCTATCATAATTAAGAATTGCACTCACTCCATGGTATTTTATGATGAAGTTTCCAATAAAAGGAGTAGGGGCAATTCAAGGAGACCGAAGCACAAGTTGGGAGTGTTACGTCCCATATTTCATGAAGAGCATCATAAGGGGAAGAGAAAGAATGTACAGAAGGCTCTATACATTGAAAATTGGAAAGATTAAAAACTACTATTAGAGCCTTGGCTTAGGCCTGCTAGTGACCAGTATAAAGCATGGACCCATATAAGGAGTCAGATGAGGTGAGGGTGGGACCATTGAGCTGATGGATAAGATTCAAACAGATGAAGATTATTCAATAAATATTTTCAAATTGGGTCTCAACTCATCTTGGGGATGAAAATGAAACTAACTAGATATCTAAGAACGAACGAGGATGTATTCGCGTGGACTCACTAGACATATTATGGATTTCACCTGAAGTTGTATGTCACGCACTGAATGTAACCCCACCCTTTGTTCCCATAAACTAGAAAAGGTGCAACATGGAACCGAAGAGATCCATTGTGTTAAAGGAAGAAGTATATAAGTTTTTGGCTAATAACTTTGTTTGAGATGCACTTTACTCGAAATAGATAGAAAATCTCATGATGGTTAGGAAGGCCAACGGAAAGTGGTGATCATGCATCAATTATTCAAACTTAAATAAGGCATGCCCGAAGGACTGCTTTCTATTACCGTGAATTATCAACTCATGAATGGAACTACCGAACAAGAATAACTATTGTTTATGGATGCATATTCTAGCTATAACCAGACCGTGATGCACGACTCCGGTAAAGAGCATTTGAGCTTTAACATAGACTTGGGATTGCATCATATAAGGTCATGCCATTTGACATAAAAAGAACTAAAGCTACTAACCAACCTTTGGTTAACAAGTTAATTGCAGAGAAAATCAGAAAAACTTTGTATGTCTATGTGGATGATTTGTTGGTAAAGTCATGGAGATCAATGGAACATATAGGTGACCTCTTATAAATACTTAATGTACATTGAAATATGGAATGAGACTAAATCCATCGAAGTGTTCTTTCAAATTCACATCAGGCAAGTTTTTATGGTTCAATGAAGCAATCCCATAGCAAATCGAAGCATTGAAACTGGTTAGCTTCGAGCATAAAGAGGGAAATGCAAAGATTGAGTGGTAAAGTTGTTTCTTTGGGTACATTCAAATCGAAGGCAATCGATATATGTATACGATTGTTTAATGCCTTTGCAAAAAAGGGGAAGTTCTGATGGACAGACGAGTATGAAGCTGCCTTTTAGGATCTAATGAAACATCACTGAAATCCATGATTCTATCAAAGACAGTGGAAGGAGAGGAATTGTACATTTACTTGTAATATCGACTCATGCATTGAGTGCTACATTGATGCATGTGCAAGATCCCAAATCTGATGCATTATATCAAAAAATGATTCACCAGAGCAGAAAAACGTTATTCGAATTCGAGAAGTTGGCATACTGCTTTTTGATAGCATCGAGAAATTTAGAACATGTTTCCAAGCACATCCGATAAGAGTGTTAAAATGCGAACCTCTTAGGCAAGTATTGCATGTTTCTATAATTCTGGACAATTATTGAAAGGGGACATCAAGATGAGTCTATATAATATCATGTAACATCCTAGGAAGGCAACTTGAGAATAGGAATTAGCAGATTTAATTGCTAAATTCATCATCTAGGATGATGATACAGAAGAGGAGATGGTTGAGATGTCTAATTGGAAATTATATATTGATTGATATACAATGACCATGATTCTGGAGCGGTGGTATGTTGATTAGATTTTTAGCCAACCTTGAACATGTGCTCACGATGATATATTAGCAAGAATTTATTGCTAATATCTCGGTTAAAAAATGAGAAAAATGAAATGACACTAATACGCAGAAAGGTAAAAAAGACCATGATTTAGAATGGTTTGACCAAAGGAGGTCTACGTCCATTACGAGAAGCCCGTTATCATATTACTTCGGTTACTATAGACCAAATTACAAAATAGAGTTGATAAAAAAATAAAAAGGTATTCTCTTTTTATGCTAATGTCCATCTACTCTTGTGAACTGGTAATGCATGATGTACTTATAGTGGTGAAACTTGTTGCTTGGGCGATTGTGATTTGTCTAAATAAGCCCAGAAAATGCTCTTAGCCACTGTTAGTGATCTACGGTTGATCATCATGCCAGTTGGGATACCAAGTAGTTTGTAGGGTATGGATGTAGATAGCTAGTGGGTTACATTATGGAAATGCCACCAAAACACATCAAACGGCACAAGACTAGAGGGTGACTGTAGTAGAGGTATGTAATGACCCTAAAATTGATTAACATTATTTAGAACATTTAATTAGATAAATTAAATTAAATAATGTGAAAGGATAAGAAAATTGAGATTTGGGAAATAAGTTTAGGTCGTGCCTTAGTTAATAAACCCATTTAGATAAATAAAAGGTTGGGATAAGGAGGAAAATGATATGGGCAAAATGAGAATAGTTTTCATTCCTACCTCTTAAACCCTTTTATTTTCATTTCCTTCATTCATTTACACACATACAAACTAAAATTAGAGGCCAACCATAGCTAAGGAGAAACAAGAAGAAAATTAAAAGGTTACGGAATTAAAGCTAAAAGGAATCAAATCTACATTAAAACTCATCTTTCTCATCCAAATCATGGTGAATAATAAATATACATCTCATATTTTCAGTTTGTTTCAGTTTAAAGTGTAAACCCGTTTCTTTTGCAAGTATTATGTCATGTTTTAATAGTTTGAATGATTATATGCTTGTTGGCGATTTTCTAGAATTTAAATATGAAATCTAGTGATGTGTTTGAGTTGGAAAACTTATCATATGATACTAAAATGACTTGAGATTTTGATATGATGTTAGAAATATCATTTTAGAAGTGGATTTTTAATTTCATAATTTTTCAAGCAAGTATGGATTTTATATAAATTTTCTAAGTGGAGAAATGGTTATTTTTTTTTAATTAATAAAAATAATTAAAATAAGTTTTTGGTCCTGAAATTTTTATATGTCGAAAAGTATAGTTAATATGATTTATTTGATTTTTAGGGATTTTTCATAATTGTTTAAGTAAGATAAATAAATTATCTGAGCTAGAGGGGCTTAGTTGTTTTATTGAGATGTTAAGATATAAGGTTAAAGCGTAAAATATTTTGATGGTTCAATTCATTACGCGCAACAGTTTTTACGTAAAGGAATTGATAAAGTTGTGCCATCCAATAAGGTTTTAACAAATTACAGAGATTTAGTGAAAAGTAACATCATTTTATAGTAAATTGGTAGTTTTCAAGTTAGTTATCATTCTGCCATGTCGACATCGGCCATATTGAGCCACATCTCACCACACTTCATCGTCATCTAGGCGGAATAAACCAATACGCGTGATGTCAACGAGCTTAGCATGAAGTGGATTGGGTTTGAACCTCGTCGAGGCCGAGGTAATAAAGATAAAGAGAAAGGACTCGACGTGGCCATATCAATGCTTATACATGCCGCATTTTATACAAAGAGGCATATAGCCAATTATGTTCCATAGGATCGCCAATTTTTATAACCCCGATATCGATCTGTTTTGTTAATAACTCCGAGTTTTTTTCCTTGTCGACCTAATGGTTTTCGGCTTAACTCCTGCTATTTTAACTTATCATCGAGCTTAACCTTTACTGATTCTTAACTAGTCACCGTGCTTAACCCATACTGCTTTTAGCTACGTCGATGTAATTATTATCGACGATGCACTTATTCCAATTTATTTATACCCTCGAGAAGGATTTGATGTTGAGATTTTGGGTGTCATCAAATTTTAACCTTTTATAACTTTGCAATATGAATTATGAAGTTATGACTTCGACATCAACCCCATATATTTTCAAATAAAAGACTTCGACATGCTTTAGAATGGGTAATGGTCTTTAATGGCGATGATGTCGCTGAGTTTCATAATTGTAAAGGTTTACATAGTTTTGACCTTATAGCCTAAGTTTTGAGAGGGTCGAAGACCCTAATGATTTCGAGTTTCTTCAACAATGTTTTGTAAATCATATATCACGGTATAAGTATTTTGAGTAAAGAAAAGGATCAATGTTTTCTTTGTTTTATGAATGATTTCAAGGGTTAAATCATTTACAAAGATTTTTTTTTCAAGGAAATATGGAGAGGGTAGTTAACCCAGAATTTTACTAAAAGAATCACCAGAGATTAGAAAACCAGATGGGACTGGTATGGTGTCACGCCACTATACTTTATCTATTAGCCCCCAACTAATATAAGTCCAAAATTCCAGTGTGTAGGGCTTTATCATGGGTAAAATTGAAAGAAGGTTACACACAAAAAGGAATCCACGGAGAAGAGATAAGTTATTGATGAGCCAGCAAAACCATTAGGATTAGTTGACCCTAGAAGAAGTAAGTTAAGGAAAGACCGTCCAGTTTTCCTGTAACAGCAAGTTAGAACATTTATTATGTCTGTAGGCCTGAGTTCGCCATAGGTTCATAGTCAGCCTGATAAAACTATGGTGTTGGGACAGATAGTCCATTGATTACCTATTTTGTAAGCATACTTGTTATTATTATGTTGTTTATTACAACTAGTTTGGTTGTAGGATTTAGACTGCAAAAGACATGCTTTTAAAGGATATTAGTGAGAGGAAACCCATTCCACTAGGCAGCGTGGTCTGACTTAATACCGATAAATTGAAATGTCCTATTATTATTCATACAAGCTTTATGTCTGACTCGAAGTTTACGCTTTCCCTTTAAACTCTAGGGTGCTAAAAATTTAATTTGAGTAGGCTGAGAGTTAAGGTTTTTTGGTTTAGTGGGTTTTGGCGAATAAAAGCATCCAAAGGTATGCAAGAGGCAGATCAAGCTATGTAGGAGATTATCTGTTCATCTATTCCACTGTGATTAAATGTTGTATGTAAGGGTAGATGTTATAACTGTTTCTATAGTAACTCTAATCATCCAAGGGGGCATCTTCATATGTCACTTTTGGCGTATTTTGTAATAATTATATTTATCTGAACCTGGGCGATGTTATGAGATTATGTACTGAATATGAAATGCTGATTTGAAATGTAATGAGAAAAGTTGTTTTAAAATTGCATTTGAAATATTTCATATTCTTGTGCTTCTGATATTATGGATACCATTAACATTACCGCATTTTGTCACTAGAAGTTAATACACTAGATGACTACAACATTGGTAGCGGTTTCTTTGGGCCTTAAAATGGGGAATGTTACAACTTGGTATCAGAGCATAGGTTTATGTACAACTTAAAAGAATTTCAAACCTAAAAAGAGGTTTTAAAAGATAATCCAAATGAATTAGAGAATAAGATTCAGGTATGAGATAACACTATAGTAACGTACTTGTATTTTCTATATAAAAGTACACACTTTATCTCTATTCTCTCATCTCTCTTAGACCATTCTTCGTGTCTTATTAAGGTTCAAATGCATATTTAAAAGGAAAGTAAGATATGGAGGTAGGAAATGGAAGAGTGAATCTCGGTGGAGGAAGCACCACAACGAATGGAAACGCTATACCCAATACTAGAAAGACTCTAGGTCGGATACAAGCTGCTAATATAGGTGTTGGAACACCGCAGGCTGATATGGGAGCTATGGATCAGTTCTTCGTCAACATGATGCAAGTATGAGCAGCTACTGGACTTGTAGGTGGAAATGTTAGTGGAGTGAATTAGGAAGCTCCGGGTGTCAACAACTATGTTGTACTAAGTAGGGATTATGCATGGCTGGGAGGAAAACCATTTGTTGGAACTGAGGATGCAATTGAAGTAGGGAATTGGTTGCTTCATTGGTAGAGGATTTTTATTAAACTTGAACTGAATGATGAGCAGAAGAGATTGGCGTCAAGGCAACTGCATGGAGCTGCTTTGTACCGGTGGAATAGTGTTACCATTGGAGTAGCGGAGGAAATCCGAACTTGGGCAGAATTTAGGAGAAGGTTTGAAGAATGATTTATGTTGGAAATTGCCAAGTCTACCATGTTGAGGAAGTTTGCCGAGTTAGTGCAAAGAGACATGACCGTACTGGAGTATGCTACGAGGCTTGAGGAATTGTCTAGGTATGGGTATGCTATCGTGGATACAGTAATTAAGAGGAACAAGAAGTTCATTCGAGGACTAAGACCTAAACTTGCTAGGGCAACTTTGTCACATCTCGGGAATCCATGTGATGTAGTGGCGAAGATGTCTTTTAGGAATGAAGAGATGCTTTCTTTCTTTGGTAATAACAAAGCAGTGGAGGCTCAAGGTGAGCAGAATCAGGAGAGGAAATTCTTTCATAAGAAGGGAGTTCAGAAGGGCGGAGCTGCCAAGAGATGAAAGTGTAAAATTGTATGTTATAAGTGTGATAAGAAGGGGAATTTCATAAATGAATGTCATTTTGGTGATGGAAAGAAGGTGATAGGAAAGAACATTAGTGCTTCAACTGTGATCAAATCGGTTATTGTAAGAACCCGTGCAAGGAACAAGCTAAATCTTAGAAGGGCAAGGTGTTTGCATTGGAACCGGCTACCTTAAGACCAACGGCTGAGAAGAACGTAAAGGTTGTGATGGAAAGTACGCTTTTGATTCATGGTATACCTATTAGAGTTCGATTTGATACTGGTGCATCACATTCTTTCATAACTCATTGTTTGGTAGATAAGCTTAACATAGAACCCTCATACCTAGTTACTTCCATTAGGATTGCGAATCCGATAGGAGGGTATGCAACTCTTAGGATGAGATATGACTTGTTAGAGTTTGAATTGTTAGGCCATATATTTTCTTACAGTTTGGATGTGCTTGATTTCGTAGGCTTCAAAATTATTTTGGGTATGGATTGGTTAAGTAAATACGATTCTAGGATATTTTGCCACGATAGGAAAATATCACTAAGACACCCCAGAAATAGTGACTGAATTATATATTCTGTAGAAAAACCAAGTTTTGATGTTTGTGCCTTGTTAGGTGTAATGGAGGAGGAAGACGGGTTAAATCGAGTTTTTGTTGTGAGAGAATTCATAGACGTTTTTGAACTGGTAACAGGACTACTGTCTAATGAGCTATTGAATTTCGGACAGATCTTGTACCAAGAGCTGAACCTGTTAGTAGACCGCTAAGTAGGATGATACCTACCGAAATGAAGGAGTTAAAAGTGCAACTGGTGGATTTAGAAGGGAAAAGTTTTATCGGACCAAGCAGTTCGCGTTAAGGAGCTTCCCCAGTGTTTGTTAAAAAACTGGATGGATCGTTAAGGGTGTGTATCAATTATCATAAGTTAAATGAGAAGACGATAAAGAATCGATATCCACTATCGAGGATTGAAGGTTTGTTCGATCAGTTGAGTGGAGCCAAAGTGTTTTCTTAATTGGATTTAGCGAAAGGGTTCCATCGACTAAGAGTGGCGGAGGATAGTATTATGTTGATGGCATTTAGAACCAGGTATAGATCGTATGAGCGATTGGTAATGCCTTTCGGACTAACTAATGCACCAGCCTTCTTTGTAGACTTAATGAATTAGATCTTTCGAGAGAATTTAGATAAATTCTTGTTGATGTTCATAAATGACATTTTGATATATCCAAAGGATGAAAGATACCATGAAGTTCATCTTAGGATAGTGCTTGATACACTGAGGCAGCATTAGTTAAAAGCAAAGTTTTTAAAGTGTCATTTCTGGAAGAAGGAAGTGTAGTTTCTTGGTCATGTAGTCTTAGAAAAAGGGTTGTCGGTAGGTTCAACTAAGATTGAAGCAGTTAATAATTGGAAGAGACCCGAGATGGTGACCGAGATAAAGAGTTTTCTTGGACTAGCTGGCTATTACCGAGGACTTATTAAGGATTTCTCATGGATAACAACACCGATGACAAAGCTGACAAAAAAGACGTGAAGTATGTTTGGACCGATAAATGTAAGGAGGTATTCCAAAAGCTGAAACATTTATTGACCAATACGCTAGTGTTAGTTGTTCCTGATGGGAATCAATATTTAGTAGTGTATAGGATGCATGTGGAACTAGATTAGGAGCTATGTTAATGGAAAAGGGTAAAGTAATTGCCTACGCTTCTTGAAAGTTCAGACCACATGAGGTTAGTATATCCGACGCATGACTTAGAGATAGCTGCAGTAATTTTTGCATTAAAGGTATGGAAACATCACCTTTTGGGAGAGAGATTCGAGTTGTTTATGGACCACAAGTTATTAAGATATTTATTTTCTTAGAAATAGTTGAATATGAGACAACATAGATGGTTAGAGTTTATAGCTGCCTACGACTTTAGAATTGAGTATACACTGGTGAAAAGAAATAGAGTAGCGATGTGCTAGTAGAAGGCATCAGAATGCAGTGTTAGCAATGATAGCTTAGTGGAAAGATTTAGAAGCATTGACTAAATGTGGTGTGCAGTTAAGATCTATGGCAAATTCGAGTCAAGAAAATGCTATGTTGACACATTTAGAAGTTTGACCTAATGATCAAAAAGATTGCTTCTAAGCAAGGAGATAATCTATTACTAGCTGAATATATCAAAAGGTTAAAGAATGGAACTGAGATTGATGGTTTAAAAGATTTAAATCTTGACCAAATGGGTGGTTTAGAAAGAAAGGATGGTTGTGTTCCAAATGTTGGAGACATAAGGAAGGAAGTTCTTAGGGAATGTCATCGATCAAAGTTCATCATTCATCTGAAAGGAACTATGATGTATAAGGATATGAAAACAAGATTCCTATAGAAAGGTATGAAGAAGGATGTAGGCTTATGCTTAAAGCAGTGTTAGAACTGTTAGCAAGTAAAAGCCGAGCATCGGAAACCGAGTGTGTTACTTCAGCCTTTAGATATTCCAGTTTGGAAGTGGGATTCTATATCTATTGATTTCATAGACAGGTTGCCACGGTCAAATAGGGGAAATGAAAGTATATGGGTTATAGTGGACAGATTGACTAAGAGTGCACACTTTATACCCGTTAAGTCGATTAGAACTGCACGAGTTTTAGCTAAGTTATTCATGAGGAATGTAGTTAGACTGCATGGGATTCCTAGTAGTATAATAACTGTTAGAGATTCCTTGTTCATTAGTGAGTTTAGTAGATTCTACAGGAGGTTTTAGGCACCATGCTCAAGATGAGTAACGCTTACCATCCACAGACCGATGGGAAAACGCAAAGAGTTAACAAAGTCTTAGAATAATTGTTAAGAGCTTGTGTACTAGATTTTGGAGGATCATAGAAGGACCATCTACACTTAGTTAAGTTTTCGTATAACAATAGTTATCAAACTAGTATAGGGGTCACCATATGAAGCTTTGTATGGAAGGCCCTGCAAATATCCCATATGTTGGTTAGAGACCGGAGATAGATTAGTTCTTTATACAGATTTAGTAAGAGAAGCCACAAAAAAGATTGAGTTAATTCGGATTAGAATGAAGGAAGCTCGGTGAAGGTAGAAAAGTTATGCAGATAAAGACTTAGTGTTCTCGGTTGGATGCCATGTTTTCATCGAAGTATCACCAATGAATGGTGTAATTAGATTCGGGAAGTCAAGAAAATTGGCACCGAAGTTTATTGGACCATTTCCTTTTATAGAAAGGATCGGGGAACTCGCTTATAAGATAGAGTTACCGAATAGTTTGGCAGGAGTCCACAGTCTTTTCAATATTTCTTATTTAAGGAAGCATGTCCAAGATTCAAACACTACTATTAATCCGACACCATTAGAAAACTTAGTAGTGGAACCGAATATGACTATATTTAGGCAGCCTGTTCGCATAGTGGCTAGGGATGAGAAAACGCTAAGAAACAAGACAGTCAGATCAATAAAAGTCCAGTAGACTGAGGACGAGAGAGGCTGCACTTGGGAATCAAAGAGCGGGGTTAGAGACGCTTATCCTACCTTGTTTGAAGGTATGTTTTACCTTTATGCTTGATTAATGTTTATATCTTATAATAATTTCGAGGACGAAATTATTTAAGGAGGAGAGTCTGTAATGACCCTAATTTGGGCTAACCTTATTTAAAATTAATTAGATAAATTAAATAAAATAATGTTAAGGGATAAGAAAATTGAGATTTGGGAATTAGGTTTAGCTCGTGCCTTAATTAATACTCATTTAGAGAAATAAAAGGTTAGGATAAGAAGGGGGAAATGATAAGGGGAAATGGGAATATCCGTCATTCCTACCACTTAAACCCTTCTATTTTCATTTCCTTCATTCATTTACGCACATACAAACTAAACATAAAGGCCAGCCATAGCTAAGGAGAAACAAGAAGGAAATTAAAAGGTTAAGGAATTAAAGCTAAAAGGAATCAAGTCTACAACAAATCCCATCTTTCTCATCCAAAGCAAGGTGAATAATGAATGTACGTCTCACGTTTTTGATTTGTTTTGGTTTTAAGTGTAAACCTATTTCTTTTGCAAGTATTATGTCATGTTTTAGTAGTTTGAATGATTATATGCTTATTAGTGATTTTTTAGAATTTAAATATGAAATTTAGTGATATATTTAATTTGGAAAACCTATCATATGATACGCAAATGACTAGAGATTTTGATATGATATTAGAAATATCATTTTAGAAATGGTTTTTTAATTTCATAATTTCCCAAGCAAGTGTGGATTTTATATGAATTTTCTTAGTAGAGAAATTGGTTAATTTTGGATTTTAATTATTAAAAATAATTAAAATAAATTTTTAGCCCTAAAATTTTCATATGGCGAAGAGTATGGTTAATTTGATTTATTTTTGTTTTTGAGAATTTTTCAAAAGTGTTTATGTAAGATAGAGCTAGAGGGGCTTAATTGTTTTATTGAAATATTAAGATATGGAGTTAAAGCGTAAAATGTTTTGATGGTTCAATTCATTACGTGCAATAGTTTTTAAGTAAAGTAATTGATAAAGTTGTGCTATCCAATAAGTTTTTGGCAAATATAGAGATTTGGTGAAAAGTAAAATCTTTTTATAGTAAATTGGCAGTTTTCAAGTTAATTACCACTCTGCCATGTCGACATCGGCCATATCGAGCCACATCTCACCATACTTCATTGCCATCGACGCGAAACAAACCATTATGCAAGATGTCAACGAGCTTGGCATGAAGTGGATTGGGTTTAAACCTCGTCGAGGCCGAGGTAATAAAGATAAAGAGAAAGAGAATGACTCGACATAGGCATGTCGATGCTTATACATGCCACATTTTATACAAAGAGGCATTTAGCTGATTATATTCTATATGATCACTAACTTTTATAACCTCCATATCGATCTGCTTTGTTAATAACTCCGATTTTTTGTCTCGACGACCCAATGGTTGTCAAGCTTAACCCCTACCGTTTTAACTTGTCATCGAGCCTAACCCTTGCTGCTTCTTTACTAGTCATTGAGCTTAACCCATAATGCTTTTAGCTACGTTAGCATCATTGATGTCGATGCTGCATCTATTCTAATATATTTATACCCTCAAGAAGGCTTTGATGTCGAGATTTAGAGTGTCACCAAAGTTTAACATTTTATCACTTTGCGATATGACTTATGAAGTTATGAATTCAACATCATCCCCATATATTTTTAAATAAAAGACTTCGACAAGCATTAAAATGGGCAAAGATCTTTAATAGCGATTAGGTCGCAGAGTTTCATAATTTTAAAGGTTTTACAAAGTTTTGGCCCTGTAACCTAAGTTTTGAGATGGTCGAAGACCCTAATGATTTTGAGTTTCATCAACAATGTTTTATAAACATCTATCGTGGCATAAGTATTTTGAGTAATGTAAAGGACCAATGTTTTTCTTATTTTATGAATGATTTCAAGGGTTAAATCATTTACAAAAATTTTGTTTTCAAGGAAATATGGATAGGGTAGTTAACCTAGAATTTTACTAAAAGAATCATTCAGAGGTTAGAAAACCGGATGGGACTGGTGTGGGGTCGTGCCCTATACTTTGCTAGTAGCCCCTAGCTAATATAAGTTTGAAATTCCAGTGCGTAGGGCTTTGTCGTGGGTAAGTTTAAAACAAAGTTACACATAGAAAGGAATACACAGAGTGGAGCTAGGTTATTGGTGTGCCCCTAAAACCATTAGGATCGATTGACCCTAGAAATAGTAAGTTAAGGACAGACCGTTCAGTTTTCTCTAACAGCAAATTAAAACATTTATTATGTCTGGTGGGTCCAAGTCAGCTATAAGTTTATGGTCAACCTGATAAAACTATGATGTTGGGACAAATTGTCCACTGATTACCTATTTTGTATGCATACATTTTATTGTTATATTGTTTACTATAACTAGTTTGGTTGAAGGATTTTGATTACAAAATATATGCTTTTAAAGGATATTTGTGAGGAGAACGTTCGGCTAGGCATCGTGGTCTCACTTAATATCGATAAATCGAGATGTCATATTATTATTCACACCAGACTTTATGTCTGACTCGAAGTTTATGCTTTTCTCTTAAACTCTCGGGTGCTCAAAATTTAATTTCAGTAGGTTGAGAGTTTATATTTTCAATTTTAGTAGCTTTTGGCGAATAAAAGCATCCGAAGATGTGCAGGAGATAGATCTAGCTGTGTAGGAGATTATCTATTCCAATGTGATTAAATGTTGCATGTAATGGTAGATGTTTGCACCAAAAATGTTCACAAACCCCAAGTGTAGTGAAAGCACCAGCGTATGAATACGAATCGACAGTATTCACACACAAATCACGGATCTAAACAAGTAACAATCAGCAATCAAGAAATAATGAACAGTGACACACAATTTATAGTGGTTCGGCTATCTCCGCCTACGTCCACTTCAAGGTTTTTATGATTTTATTGCTCGATGCTCGAAGATTACAATTTCGTGTGTTGTATTACAACTGATTTGCTGAACTAAGTCTGAATCTAAGGCAGCAATGGTGATCTGGAGTAAATCTGGCAGAATCTGGGCGCTCTTTAGCTCTCAAAATTGTCCGACCCCTTTTCTGAATGACCAGGGGCTCTATTTATAGGTGTAGGAGGCAGATATTTCGCCTAAATTGAGGGGAGACCAGTTCTGGCATGTGAGGGGGGCCCGCATGGCCGAGATCTGGAGATCCGGGCCCACTTTGGGATCGATTGGACCCTTGGTTCGAATCGATCAAGAAATTCTCCAATCAAGCTGAAATTTGGTGTGGACATTCTTCAACATGTGCTCAAGCTTCTGTGAAAATTTCGTAGCATTTGGATGTGTAGATCTCAAGTTATGATCGATTCAAGTTGAAGATTTTCGCTTCCTGGAGTCGTTCGAATCGATATGCTCGAATCGATTTTCCTGCACGCGAAGACTATGGCGTGGTGCGCATGCCTCGGGTCAACCCTCCTTTTTCTCCGAGTTTTACTGAGTCGTGGCCGGGGTTTTAGCTATGTAGACGTGGTGGATTCGAAGAGAAGGATCTGAAGGTATACTCCTTCGATTCGATCAAATGTGCGTCCCTTCGTATCGATCGAGAGACAAGTAGTTCGAATCGTTCTCTTGTGCAGGTCCTCGAATCGATGGTTTCGAGTGCCTTCGAATCGATTCGAAGTTATGCATAGCTCACGGATTCGAACAACCTTTTACTTGATGGATTCGAACCAAGGTTGGGTTTATGGTTTCGAACGTGAGGCTATCTTGTGGATTCGAAGGCGGGAATACTCTGATGGATTCGAACTAAGGGAGGCTTTGGATGGATACGAAGTGGATGGAGTCAATCGTGATGGAGTCGACCTTAATGGATACGAACCATATGGAGACGAACACAAGCCTATGTCCTTCACTTGCGTCGATGATATCTTGGGCGTACGAACTCGGATCGACTCGAGATTTGGAATGTTGTTTCATCTGGCCTTGCTTGACATGTCTTATCAATTGTAGCCTGATCCGGACTCGGACAAAATTCATCGATATCCGTGGTGAACCTGCGATGCACAATCGATGTTCATGACTAATAATCATTGATTTTCAGTTAACCTTTGGGTATCTCGGCTTTGCCAAAAGTTGGGATAACATTTTGCCCCCCAAAACATGCCTTTTTCGTAAAAGGCGTGTTTTGATCAGTCTTAAGTCGGATGCAGTGAGTTCATGTTTTACTCGTAGCTTATAGCATTTTCAATCAAGTCCATGGTTGTTCGAAGCCGAATTGTTATCAATTTTTTCCAGTGGAAGTTAAGAATGAAATTCTACGGTCTCTCCATACTATTGATGGTTACTCCGGACCCTTGTCAAACCCATTCTAGATTTAGCGATTGAATAGAAAGATCTTATTGTACTCCGGCGTTGCTTTCTATCCCTTGCACTCTGGCCCCAGCTAGGGCGTATAGCGATGTCTTGGGCGTTCTCGACCGATTATAGCCTCTCCGGGCTCATGCTGGATCCCATCCTGTCACTCTCCGGTGAAGGGGAAACAACGTTAAGTGAGTCAATCCTGTCGCTCTCCGGCGAAGCGACTCACCTCCTGCACTCCGGTTCAGTGTATCTGAACATTAACCGATGTCATGACCTGAATCGTCGGTCGATCACAGCCTCTCCGGGCTCATGCTGGATCCCATCCTGTCACTCTCCGGTGAAGGGGAAACGATGCTTAAGTGAGTTGATCCTGTCGCTCTCCGGCGAAGCAACTCACTTCTTGCACTCCGGACCCTGCCTCTCCGGGTAGGATCATAAAGCGATCATGTTTATATTGATATTTAATGTTTATCCTTTAACTCTCCGGTCAAAGGTTTATTTTAATAAGTGTTTCTTTATTAAATTCAAATCCTAGATGTTCAATCTCAAACACCAGGAAAAACAAGATAATGCCTCTCCGGGCGGAGCGGTCTATTTCCATCTCAAAGCATGCCTAGGGATCTCTCCGGTTCCCGTACATGAGTAAGTGGGATAGCCGTTTTATTTTGGAAATCAAATCTAAGAAAACTAATCGACCAGAGTCCAAATCTTGAACTTGGCCCTTGCCATTATAATCAGTTGATGACGAGTCGTGATCCCGATCCAGGATCATTCCTGTTTGGTTGAGGCGGTAGTTGTTCGGGTCTAACCGCCGTCGTACGTTCTCTGACATACTGTGGTAATCTACCACTCCTGGCATGTTCTTCCACCTCATCCTTCAGGTGGCGGCATTCATCGGTAGTATGCCCATCCAGCTCATGGAATAGGCAGTATTTTCCGGTCCTACGTTCCCGCTCCGTGGGATCTCTCCTGGGTGGTTTTCGATAGGGGAGTTGCCCCCGAGTTTCGGTGTAAATTCGTTCCAGTCCTGCCACCAAGTCTGTGTATTGCCTGAATCTGGGCTCTCGGAATTTCTTCCGTTTATCAGGACCATCATGTGCGTCATCCTGCTTTCTCTTTCCTTTGTCTGCCCTGGACTGTTCCCTGGCGGTTCCTTCGCCTTGTGCAACATTTATTTCCTGCCTCTCGGATCGTGATTCCTCTAATCGAATGAATTTTTCAGCTTCATGGAAGAACTCTCCAAGATCTTGCGGTGGATCTTTAGTCAAAGAGTCTTTGAATTCAGTGCCTTCTCCAATTCCTGCCACTGCCGCCATCAAAATCATCGATGGGTTCGGGCGATCTACAGAAGTCACCGTCGCATTAAATCGTAACAAAAAATCTTTTATGGACTCTCCGGTCCTTTGTTTTATTGATGCCAAAGTCATCACGCTCTTAGGTCGCGTCACGTGAACCCTAAACTGCTTCATGAAGCAATCCACAAGCTCGCCCCATGTCCTGATTGATCCGGTTTCTAGCTGCCTAAACCAAAGCGCAGCCAAATCTGATAAGAATAAGGGGAAACATCGCGCCATCACTTCCTCGGATGCTCCCAGCACTTCCATGTGTCTGATATATCTAGTGATATGCATGGTCGGGTCTGACTTTCCGTCATAAGGATTCAGCGTTGGTAGTTTGAACTTCGGAGGGTTCCTTGCATTCCTGATATTCGGAGCGAACGGACTCCGACTAACTTCTTCCAATCCTCCTCCTGACAACCCTCCTCTCATGAGTCGTCTTACTAGGCCGATCATTCTTTCATCTCCATCTAGGGGTTGCCCCCTTGTCATGTCTCTATCTTGCCCTCCGAGTCTTATAGGGAATTCTTGTACGTACTCTTCGGGTGGCTCGTTAGCATTTGTGTTGGCCCTAGCCGGTTGAGCTCCTTCCAAAGGTACTTCTACGTTGGATCCTGTGGGCCTGCCCCCAGGCCCTTGTTGATTGCCTTCTGGTTCTGTATTCTGTCCTCCGTTGGGTTCCATAGCCCTAGCTCCTTGTTCCACATTCACAGCCGCTGTAGCTGGTCCATGATTCTACGTCCCTGCAGCTCTCATCTGCTCGAAGAAATTCTGCAGCATCTCTTGTTGGCTTTTCATCATTCTTTCCTGCATTAAGTTATTCATCGCTTCCATCTCATCTCTAGTAATGTAGATCGAAGCTTGTCCTCCTCCAGCGCCAGAGGATGCCTCTTGACTTCCTGCCTGTTGGCTCCTCTCAGTTCTTTGTCTAGTTTGTCGAGTCATTGTAGAGTCAGATCTGAATCCTTAAAATTCTGAATCTAAATTTTGAATTTGGTGTAGCGGGTGCTAGTCCTTCTCAGTGAATGCACCAAAGTGTTTGCACCAAAAATGGTCACAAACCCCAAGTGTAGTGAAAGCACCAGCGTATGAATACGAATCGACAGTACTCACACACAAATCACGGATCTAAACAAGTAACAATCAACAATTAAGAAATAATGAACAGTGACACACAATTTATAGTGGTTCGGCTATCTCCGGCCTACGTCCACTTCAAGGTTTTTATGATTTTATTGCTCGATGCTCGAAGATTACAATTTCGTGTGTTGTATTACAACTGATTTGCTGAACTAAGTCTGAATCTAAGGCAACAATGGTGATCTGGAGTAAATCTGGCAGAATCTGGGCGCTCTTTAGCTCTCAAAATTGTCCGACCCCTTTTCTGAATGACCAGGGGCTCTATTTATAGGTGTAGGAGGCAGATATTTCGCCTAAATTGAGGGGAGACCAGTTCTGGCATGTGAGGGGGGCCCGCATGGCCGAGATCTGGAGATCCGGGCCCACTTTGGGATCGATTCGACCCTTGGTTCGAATCGATCAAGACATTGTCCAATCAAGCTGAAATTTGGTGTGGACATTCTTCAACATGTGCTCAAGCTTCTGTGAAAATTTCGTAGCATTTGGATGTGTAGATCTCAAGTTATGATCGATTCAAGTTGAAGATTTTCGCTTCCTGGAGTCGTTCGAATCGATATGCTCGAATCGATTCGTTCGAATCGATTTTCCTGCACGCGAAGACTATGGCGTGGTGCGCATGCCTTGGGTCAACCCTCCTTTTTCTCCGAGTTTTACTGAGTCGTGGCCGGGGTTTTAGCTATGTAGACGTGGTGGATTCGAAGAGAAGGATCTGAAGGTATACTCCTTCGATTCGATCAAATGTGCGTCCCTTCGTATCGATCGAGAGACAAGTAGTTCGAATCGTTCTCTTGTGCAGGTCCTCGAATCGATGGTTTCGAGTGCCTTCGAATCGATTCGAAGCTATGCATAGCTCACGGATTCGAACAACCTTTTACTTAATGGATTCGAACCAAGGTTGGGTTTATGGTTTCGAACGTGAGGCTATCTTGTGGATTCGAAGGCGGGAATACTCTGATGGATTCGAACTAAGGGAGGCTTTGGATGGATACGAAGTGGATGGAGTCAATCGTGATGGAGTCGACCTTAATGGATACGAACCATATGGAGACGAACACAAGCCTATGTCCTTCACTTGCGTCGATGATATCTTGGGCGTACGAACTCGGATCGACTCGAGATTTGGAATGTTGTTTCATCTGGCCTTGCTTGACATGTCTTATCAATTGTAGCCTGATCCGGACTCGGACAAAATTCATCGATATCCGTGGTGAACCTGCGATGCACAATCGATGTTCATGACTAATAATCATTGATTTTCAGTTAACCTTTGGGTATCTCGGCTTTGCCAAAAGTTGGGATAACAGTAGATGTTATAACTGTTGATTTAGTAACTATGATCATCTAAGGGGCATCTTCATATGTCGCTCTTTTCATATTTTTAATAATTATATTACCGAATCTATGCAATGTTATGGGATTATGTACTAAATATGAAATGCTGATTAGAACTGTAATAGGGAAAGTTGTTTTGAAATTGTGTTTGAATATTTCATATTCTTGTGCTTCTGATATTGTGGATACTGTTAACATTACCACATTTTGTCATCGAAAATTAATACTATAGAAGACTGCAGTATTTGTAGCGGTTAGTTTCGGGCCTCAAAATGGGGGATGTTACAAGATATGAGGGTGTTAGTTAAGTGTATAATGGAGTTGCTACACAGGGGTGCCATTGGCAGATGAGCCACACTAATGATGCCAACATTTCAAAGAAATGACACAGGCAGGGTGTCTCTTAAGTCGGGGAGGCTTGATGCTTGCATACATGGTTGAGGTAAGCTATAGGGTTCTTACGAGCGGTGGCAGGCCAGCATAAGGATGATAGCAAGAAAGGAGGATGTTTCAATAGGTTATTGGCTGGTTAAACTTACCATTGAGGGCCCTAACATCTCAGAATAACCCACCTTGACCTTAACGCTCATTGCCCGGGAGGGAGACCACCGTCGATATTGTCGAGGTGGATAAGGTATAATATGAATGGGGCTGGCTAAGCCTATAGGTGAAATGCTAAGTGAATAGGCTGCACCCAAAAGGGTGATCACACACTGGCCGTGACCATTGCTATTCGGGTTAAGATGGTTGAGGTGATGGATCATTCCGATTCGCAGGCCAAGAGAAATCGGATGTCCAAGCTGGTCAGCCCACTTCTTTATTTGCATGAAATATAAGCAGCATTCTGCTTCCTAAGCCCACGCACATGCAGGGGGAGAGGGCCCATCATGGATTAAATTCCACATTAAATGCGACGGTATGCATCATCAGATGAATGGCAGAGATGATTCGTTTCTTAGACCATGTAGAGATAAATCGCTTTTTTATGTAGCGATTTGACAAGCACATTGACTACACCTAGATGGTTTAGATTTCCTTATATGTGGCGAATCCATTGCCCACATTATTTCCCTTCACGTATATATCCATTCCTCCTTCATCCCAACCTTTAATAGAATTTTATAGGTATTCTGCCATTTAATTACTACCGAAGCTTCCATTTTTCTACAACACATTCAATTCTTTCTACCAAGTCCTACCAAATCATCAACAAGTGATTCTCTTGACTTTGATCTATGCATTTTTCATGTTATACTTTTTGTTTGGATAAGACCTTTTTTAAAAATGATTTCTATTATTGATTTTCCTTTGGCTCGCAAGTTGTGATAATGCACTTTTAGGATTTATCATCATTATTATGGAAACCATTCGTTGGTGAACCTTTTATGCGAAAAGTTTTGGTCTTCAACATTTTAATGATGGTTGTTGTGCCACTAACACTGGGCATCAGATGCCAAATCTTATAAAGGATAATAGTAATCCAAGGCTTTAGGTGCCATCATTGTTGAACTGTCTTCACTTGGTTAGTATTAAGAAGAAATTAGCCTAGAATCATAGGTAGGACTTATGCAGTTAATGCCCCACTATAACTCTGCTATATCTCATAGCGGATTTCTACCACTACGATTTTTCCATATATCCCCAAATGTAACCTTTTCGCTTTAAGCCTCGTTATTTCCACGATATCCAGTTATTTCTGCTATATTCCGCTATTTCCGCTATATCTTCTTTAAAATAAATGAATAGAAAATTGACATTTATACATTATAAAAATTATGAAATTAATTAATTTAATTTAATTTGTAATTTATTTTTGAAAATGAAAAATATTTTAATATTCTACTAAATTCAATTATGGTATATAACAGTTTTACATTTATTACAGTATATTCGCACATGTTTTTATTTAAAATTATTTATGTATTAGTTATAATTCAATTGAATGTTAATTTTTCATTTAATTATCATTTATATATTCATAAAAATATTAAGTACGAGTTTTATATGCCATTTTAGAGTCATCTGTTATATCCCGCTATATCCTTGCTGTATCCCCGCTATGACTTTTTGAACCTCCGCCGCATTGAATCTGCCGAGCGCTTTAATTGCACAAGTTAGGACTAGGTCGGCCAATGTCCTACATTAGCACAGGGGCTAGAATTGCCCCTGGGCCAAGCTAGACTGGTTTCTTAAAATAGAGGTGGTTCAGTAACCTTGGTGATTCGTTATTAATTGTAAATGTGTTAAGGTGCTTCTGGTAGTGGTTGGAAGGCCATCCCGTAGTGGGCATCCAAGACCCAAGAGGACCAAATCACCCTTGTATGTTATTTGGCTAAATTTGTGAGAACGTTACTCTCATGTACCCACTACTTGCGAATAAGCCAAATAACCTCCTGATAGGCTACTTTGCGGGTCATTTGTTTACATGAAGGCCGAGATAACCCTTCCTCTATACCCGTTCTTCATCGGATTTTTAAATGTGGACGGGCTGGCGCTGAGTCAACTAGCCCTGAACAGCTACATGCTTCTGTCCAAGCTCTACATTGTCTGCCACAAGCTGGATCTTTCTAAGCCTGATCCTACACTTATCTATTTGGTCTTCAATCTCTATCGATGAGTAAGAACCGAGCTAACTGGTTACTGTCATCTTTGGGGACAACAAATGCCCCATTGATCTATGGTCTCCCAACTAAGGCACCGGCCTACAAAGATCCATTTTTCTTCATTCCAATGGCCATCAATCAAGGCCTTGAAACTCGAGTCTTTGGCGTGCCTTGTAAGTTTCCCTTAACTTGTTAAAGAATACATTAACATTTATCATTTAATAATCATTTCTTCTTTAGTCGTAGCAATCTTAACAAGGACCAAGGTAAAGCTTTCTACGTACAAGGAACACCTTTGCCTAATCAAGGCGATTGAGGAACCTACTCGAAATATGTCGATGATCTTGAATGATACTAATCTTCACCAGGTTGGACCGTTAGGCCCGAGGAAAACCATGGGTGAAGGAGCTTTCAATAGCTAGGACCCCCACCATATGACCAGCAATACCTAAGGGTGTCATGATTAGAGAAGAGGAAGCCATGACAATAGATGTTGAAGCTGATGATAAAGACGAGACCACCAAGTCGGACTCTAGCCGAGGCCGAAGGTGATGATAAGGGTGAGTGAGAGTCTTTCAACCTGGCCCTCTTAGAAGATGTCATAGTCCATCATAATGATGCCATAATAGACTAGTCATTAGATTACATTAGCTCATTAGGGAAGCCCGAGGCAGAATAGTCGAGCGATTGGGCTTAAAAGCAAGATACATCAACTGGCAAGAGCTTCTCCTCAGGGTAACCCTCCAGAACAAGTGACCAATATGTTCCCATTAACACACACAACCTTGAGGGGCATAACTTAGTAGTAGTAACATAGGGTCTCCCTGTTCGCCCTTAACTAGGAGGCGATGGGGTGACCGAGTTGTGGAAGGTATATTAGCTTTTTACACCTTCCTTTTTTAATTCCTTTTCTCTTCTCTCACTTGTGCTCATGTCTTTTGCAGTGGCCTATTTGAGCCTGGGTGACGCTTTTGATGCTACCATCGCGATGGGAACACATTCATGGAGTCCCATGACCTAGCCTTATATTAGCAACACCCAACCATAGCAGCCTGACCTCAACGTCCTACCACACACGTGACAATTCCCAACTACCTAGTGGGAAGGGGAAAATTTTTCCACCAACCGACTTAACCTAGCATGAGAGGATGATGACCAAGGGGCTAAAAGGAGGATGGAGCAAAGGAGGATGTCCAAAAGGCGTTAGGTTTCGAAGCCCCAAAGCTCGGGGAGTGTCCTGGCCTATAGATTCTCTTGTCCTCAATTCTAAACTGTACAAAGAGAATTGGGTCTACTCGGGCTGAGAGATTCATCCCCTGCATGGGATCCTCAACTCTAAACTGTGGGAAGCTTACTTGGTAAGTGTCTTCACAACTTGGTAAACGGTCTCTTTTTTCATTCTATGACTTATACTATCATATGCTTTTTGTGAAGGCTGGAATGCAAGCCTATCACATTCACTAAGGTTTGGAAGATCTAACTAAGCAACTAGTGGAGGAGAAGACTGCACGTCGGTAGGTGGAGGAAGAGAGGGAGAATTTGCGAAAGAGGGTTTAGGACACTGAGGAAAGGGAAAAGGCTTCCGAGAGAAAGACTTTGATTTTAGAGGTTCGAAACACCATTGAGCCGGCTAGGGAGGTTGTTATCAATGACTTAGCTGTGGAGAGGAGAAGGTTTGAGGTGGAGCTCCAATATATGAGAATGGACCTGGAGGAGAGCTGCATGAAGTGGATGCGCTGTGGAATAAGCTTCACCAGCACCTCGGCTACTCCACTCAGGAGGAGGTCATGGCCTTCAATGCCTAAGGGATGGTAGGTTGAATAAAATGTTAAAACTAATATTTTTCGGACAACTACCATCTCCCATTTTCAGTTTCTTTATTTCCTTGAAAGAGTATGAGGAGGTCCGTGGTGAGGTGGCGATGGATATGATGGCATCCAAGATATCTTCCTCGGTGGTTCTTACTCCAAAGTAGATTACATCCTTGATGGGTGGAGCAAGCGAGCCCAACACTTCCAACCCTCTACTACTAGACAAGGGATGATGACTGTCATATTACCACAAACTTTCCTCCCATATAAGTTGTAGGGTTAGTCTTCTTTTTTTGGATGATGCCTCGATCGGGCTATGATCGTGTTTCTAAGTATTGAACATTGCTTATCTTTGGTGTTGAAAGTTGCCACTGTTAATTATTTGAATTATCCATGATTGTTTCTTTTATTAACCATTGTGCACACTTACATACACACACATAATTGTATGCCCCTCCTGCTTAATTTTTACAATTTTAGGTTGGGCGGCTCTGATGCCCTTGCGCCTATAAGTAAACATGTAGGCAATATTTGCACAAGATAGCATAAGAAAATATGATGACATCAAAGGGCATTTAAGAAAAATAAGACTTATCTGTCAATGAAGTTTATTAGCCCATATATTAACATTACAGGTGTGAGCTGTTATTGGGCACCTGGGTTGGTTTTACAACATAGGCAATCGCGATGTTTGGGCATCAATGTATTCCACCACTAGGGGAAGTAGGCAGCATCATGAGTAAACGCATCGGTATTACCACAGAGGTGGTCTAGCCATGGATTCACTGATGCCTTTGGTAAGGAAGGAAGCATTGAATGGCCTACGCATCCCATAAAGCCACACTAAAAATGCCTAGTTTGGAGTTACAACGTGAGTAACTGCACCGCCAAGGAACCATTTCCCCATCCCGCTTGGAAGATAGGCAGCATCATGGGCAAAAGAATAGGGTATAGGGAAAGTCTTGTTATCGGTTCATCAATGCCTCGCTAAGGAAGGAAGCATCGAATGGCTTGCGCATCCCCACGAAGAAGCACTATAGATGTCTGGTTTAGAGTTACACTACATGTAACTATGCCGCTAGGGCACTAGTGCCCCATCCCACTAGGGAGACAGACATCATTATAGGTAGACAAATCAGACCCACTACAGGGTCGGTCTTGCTATTAGTTCACTGATGCCCCCAGTGAGGAAGGAAGTGTTGAGTGGCTTGTGCATCCCCATGGAGCAACACTACGAACGCATGGTTCAAAGTTACAGCATGAGTAATTATGCCATCGGGGCACCATTTCCTGGTTACACTAGGGAGGCGGGTAGCATCATAGGCGAATGAATTGGGACCACTACGAGGGTGGTATCACCATTAGTTCATTGATGCCTTTGATGAGGAAGGAAATGTTGAGTGGCTTGCGCATCCCAATGAAGTAATTTCCTAGGCATTCCCTAGTGGAGGAGGCGGGTTGGTGGCCTAACCCTTTCGGATAGATGATGGTGTGGAGCATTCCAACAACCGTGGGGGCCTAAACAAATTGGTTCCATTCGCATTCCACAAAACAAAAAAGAGATGATACAAATATATTACCTTACAATTGTGGTAATACTTCCCAGCCTTATAACAATTCCTTATAATTTTTATACATAATACGCCCAGACATGCTTCCGGTTCCATGCACAGGATACATTGGAGCCATCAAAATTTGAGATGTGCTATGCCCCACTAGCAAGGGTAGTAGTAACTACATACGGGACTTTCCAGTTCAGGCCTAGGACTCCTTCTGTAACGACCCTGAATTTTAGACATTTGAAAAGTGAATATTTAATTGAGTTTAAATATTCGAATGATAGTTTAATTTGAAATTCAAATATCAGATGAATTTGGCGATTAAATTATTGAATTTAATTATTGCAACTGGGTAAAAATTTGAATCTTCAGTTTTGAGCTGATTAAAAATAATATGAAGTCTTAAAAAATTCATATTGATAATTCTGAAGGTAATAGAACTTTCAGAAATGAATTTGAAACTGTTTTGTTCAGTTTTGAAATTTTGTTGTTTAAATTGAATTTAAAAATTGCGTTCCGGGGCACAGTCTCGGAATTCGACGAAACCAGTTTCATTGGATCCGTAATATTGTATTCTTATCGGATTTCAATTTTCGTAATGTTTGGAGTGATCGTTTGGTCGTACGATAAGCAAACGCACTGAAATTTATATTGAAATTTAATTTAATAACTGCTCCAAAAAGCTATCTTCTCCATACGATTGAAATTGAACTCGGAACCTTTTCCATTGCGTTCGGAATAGGCGTATAACATTACGAACGCCTAGCGGCACGCCTCGATAGGATATCGAGATTTTTGAGTTGCATTTTCGTGACGATTTGAATTTGAATTTGAATTGGGAAAATAGTCAACTGCCGTTGATATTATTTCACATCAACCGTATTTTTATTAAATTCAAAATACTGTAGCCTGTTAACTTCAGCACGCAAACGTCTTCTCTCGTCCTCTTATTTCTTTTCAGCCGAAGAGAAAAAGAAGAAACCAAATCATTTCGTTCAAAGGAAATAGAAATGGCAGACCGATATTTTATATTTTCCTCTCGTTCGAAACCTTATTCTCTTCAATCAAAAATCACGACATTCCTTCCTCATTCAAATTCCAATCGGTTGAAAATTTTATTAAAAATAAAAGGTATTCGTATGCGATTGGAATCGAGTTCTTTCGACTGGGATTCGCGACGACAACATCGAAGCGGTGGCGACTCGTGGGTATCGCGATGGCAGCAATCGATTTCACAGTCGCACGTGGTAGGATTTAGCTAGGGCGGCGTTCGAAGGGCAGGTTATGGTTGTCGGAGTCGCGATGTCGTCACTGTGGAAGCTCGAGCAGGGTCGTAGCTTGGGTTTCGCGTAGAAGTCGTTATTGATCTGGTGTCTCGAGTCGATGGGTCACGCGGGGGAGAGGTTGGATCGCGAGTTGAACTTTTGGGTGTCAACGTTCAGTCAGGTGATAGGGGGTCTGGGGTGCCGCCGTAGGCCGTAGTGGTCGATGATCTAAGCAGGGTCTTGCGGTGAAGTGGTGGAGCTCGCGAACGGCTAGGGTTCGCAGAAAGGAGGCCGGGGTGTCGTAGTCCCACAGTGGCGGCCGCGTTCGACTGTGTCGTTTTGGGTTTTAGCTTGAGGCAGTGAGGTATATTTCAAATTTCTTCTTGATTTAAAATTTTGGTATCTAGAGAAAGATAAACAGTAAAACAACTTCACAGGAAAGAAGCATTTTTGTTTTGAATGTATACAGATATTAGAGAATGATTTTTCCAGTAAGAAGTTAGAGTTTTATTTAATATGAATATGCAGTTCAAGAAAATATACATATATGATGATTAAACTATGTTAGTTAGCTTATTTAAATTTTTGGGTTGGTAAAAATGATTTATTAAAAGAAAATGGTAAAACAAAATCATTGGATAATTAAAATTACCAAGCAAAAATTTGTGTTATTTGATTAATTCAAATATTAATAGAATTGTATAAAATTGTTATACAAGGTTTGAAACCGTGAAGGAATGGTCAAAATGGAAAATGGGATTGCAAAATAAAATCAAAGGTGAGATCTTCTCACTCAAAATTGAAAAGTGGAATTTTCAGTTACTGTTTGTTGCTGTTTGGATGTGATATTAGATATAGTAGGATTTATCTATATATATAGTAATATATACATATTGGCATATGTATATATTGGATTGATTGATTTCCCGCCTCGTATAGCGGATGAGACCCTATTGCGCCGTTAGTAAGTGGATGATATTTTTATAAAACCCATATACCGCGATATTTCACCTCGAAGTGGAGTTGGTAGTGTGCTAACATCTGTGGATGCAGGGAAACAGGTTGGAGGGATCCAACAGGATTCCTCAAAACATTTGAATTGATTTCATATGTTGTTTGATTGATTATTTATAATCTGCATATGATTATATCTGTGATTGAATGTATTGAGAGCTAAAATTTAGCCGAATGTATTTTTGGTATCGTTGGATACCAGAAATAAATGAAATTGGATTTCTGAAATTAAAATTGAATTTTAGATGGTTTGGAAGAATAAAAGAATTTATTTAAAAGGAGATAAATTTGTTTGAAATCAAATTTATAATTGATTGGGTATTTAAAATAAACCTTTGGGAAATTGATATGAAATTTATTTGGTGTTTAAATGAAAAAAAAATGATTTTTGTGTTGAAAATAAATTTGGGAATCGATTTGTAAAATGATTTGGTAATTGGGATTAAAAGTTAAAATCAATTTGAAATGTGATTCGGTGTTGAAGTAAATTCAGAAATCAATTTGAAATTCGATTTGGGATTTGAAATAAAATGGAGAAATCAATTTTTAAAGTTGATTCGGGGTTGAAAATGAATGTTTGGAAAACGATTTGAAAATCGTGTAAAAGTGGATTTTTGGGAATGTAAATTCCGAATAGAAGTTGTAAAGGAAAGGGAAATTTGTTTTAAAAATAAATATTGATTTATTTTTAAAGTGTGGAAAATATGGTTTGAAATCGGATTTTCAAAGTGATGAAGTGTGGAAATAAATTTACAAACATGAAATGTAAATTTGAAATAAATCGATAAGGATTTATCTAATTGGTTTAAATGGACCATAATATGATTTGAAATTGATTTTCAAACGTGAAGTATGAAATATGATTTGAAATTGATTTTCAAACGGGAATGTGAAATATGATTTGAAATAAATTTTCAAACGGGAATGTGAAATATGATTTGAAATTGATTTTCAAACGTGAAGTATGAAATATGATTTGAAATTGATTTTCAAACGGGAATGTGAAATATGATTTGAAATTGATTTTCAAATGTGAAGTGTGAAATATGATTTGAAATTGATTTTCAAATGTGAAGTATGGAAAAATATATATCTTATGAAGATATTTTGAAAAATAAATAATTTGGGAAAAATTATTTAAATTGATTAATTGTTGTGAATGTTGTTGATAGTTAAATAACCAACTATCAATATTTGTCTTTGAAATGACACTTGATTTGTTTTTAAAACAAACGCTCATTATTCGGTTAAGCCGGGAGAGGACCTTTGTGTCATATAACTCATTCCGAATAGTGATACGTCGTGAATGGATTGCATTTGAAGACCGGTGTGAAGACCGGATATTTTCGAAAATGAAAGGACAACCTATCGAATGTCTCTGCACCGAGTTGCTCCGGTATAGAGATTTATATCACTCTTTTTGTGATGGGAAGTCCGGACGTGATTAGTGAATATCCGGATTGCAAGGGCTTCTTTGGAAGTGCCTTCGGTTCCGTTCGATCCCGGAACGGACTTGTATGGATGTGTGTCTGACGTTACACTTTGAGATGTAAAGCTGGTTTCTATCAAATACATTTCTGTTGGTGGCGGAGAATTTATTCTCTTAGCTTAACACCCTTCTCTGAGACGTACGAGCTCAGAGGTTATGTAGTTGATGGTTACTAGTGATACATTCCCAATTTGGTAATGTGGCACACGAAGTGCTGTTGATCAGTTGTTGGTCAAAGCGTTGCTTTGTGAAAAAGCGTGGCTTTGTGAAAAAGCGTAGCTTTGTGGACGAGACTTCGTCGAGCCTCACAACCCGGTAATGGTCGAAACAGGAATGTTGCGACAAAGGTTTGTAGGGGTAGCGCCCCTAGGGAATGCCATTTCCTTCTGGATAAAAGGTGATATCATGGTATGGAGCCCAGATATTTTACCTATGTTGATTATATTTTGTGGCTGTTGCGTTTTGATTGAGGATCCTCGGATAAAGGTCGGTAACGACCGGGGGATGGCATAGCTCGTGTGTTAGTTACCTAGTTACAGCTCGGTTAGAGCGTGAGGTAGCGTCAGCCTTTTGTTTGCAGAGATCAGGTTAGGATCCGAGGCGTCTTTCCAGAGGCGTTTCTATTTCGGTATAAGGAAGTTCCTTAGCCTGACCATTTGTTGGAAATCCAAAGAAACAATACGAACCTAGTACGGTTTTTAATTGTATTACCTGCTATGGAATGTGGCGGTAACCTGCTATTGAACGTAGTAGCTATAGTAGGCATATAACAATTGTTGTATGTTGGCTAAGATTGATATTATACTTTCGAAATGTTTTCCACACTAGACATTAATAATAATATCAACTGTTTTTGCGTAGTAAGCATTTTTGACTATCATAAGGAGAAATCTCCTCCAATTCTGCGTTTGCATTGTGTGTGTGGTGGGAGGCCTTATGGTAGTTTCATTTTCCAAAAGCATTGCGAAGTTGTTTTATTTTCTTTGCGAAAATAACTATTTTACGATCTCACACCAGTCACCATGACTGACCTGGAGTTTATTGTTCCCTTTCTAAACTCTGGGTGCCCATAATTTTCCACACGGGCAGCCTAGAGTTATGTTATCAGGATATTCTGGATATTCTGGAGCTTTGGAGATGAGCTGGATGGCGATGCGTACTTTCGTACTTGTTATTATTTCCGCTGTGTATTCTGTATGAGGACAAGTTTATATAACTGTCCATTGTTGTAAACTCTGATGATTGATGTATGTATAAACTGATATAGTCTTTTGTTTTAAAGATGATTGATTTAGCTATTATATATTGTTCCGCTGCGATAGGTGAGATTCTGATATTGTTCCTGTTCTGTGTTTTCTGTGTTATTCTTCTTTCTTTTTCTTCTATCTTTTCTTCTACCTCTTCTTTTAACCCTAAAGTTTCGCGGTTTCGCCATTCGATTTTTCGACATTTGGTACAGTGGACGTATCGGTGTTGAGTTTTCGGAAGACGGATTTGCGGGTCTTTACACCTTCAGCCCAATCCTTGTTGTTAGTGAAGACACGGTGCAAAACCAAGTCCCCGACTTTAACTGGCGAAGTTTTACTCACATTATAGCGTTTGGCTATTTTCTTTTTGTATGCTTCTGTGCGCAGCTCAACTTCCCCTCTCTTTTCATCAAGTCCATTATGTCCGAGATTGAGCAGTTCTCCATTTTTGTTAAAGGACGTGAGTGAGACACCTTGGAGCCAATATAAAAACCTCAATGAGCAACATAACTTCATACCCGTAGGCCAGAGAGAAAAGAGAAAGCATGGTTGATGTGTGGTTGCTAGTGCGGTACGACTAGAGTACGAGCGATAAGTCTTCGGCTTAATTTTCCTTGCCCTTTATGTGGTGCTTCTTCAGTGTTGTCATGATGGTTTTGTTTATAGCCTCACCTGCTCATTGGTCTGGGGATGAGTGATGGAGGAAAAGCACTTTCCTATTCCATTCTGGTCATAGAACCCTTGAAACCATCCACTCTCAAGCCAAGTTCCATTGTTAGTCACGTCTTCTTCTAGAGTCTGAATCGGTAGATGATGTTTTGGATCATCAATTTCCATGGTGATTGCCACTGTTCGAAGCAAAGGGTTGATTGTACCATCAATAAGACCTAGGGGATATTTTCTTTAGGATTTTCGACTGCCTTGGCCTACTGGTAGGTTTGAAATTTCTCTCTCAAGGGATCTGTTTTATCATGAAACTCGCGAAGGTGCAGATGAGCATCTTGGTTGCTGCCTTATATAAGGCCAATGTTTTGCCTTTGATCTGGAAGCATTCTTCATTCTGAATGACAACCAATGACAAGTCACTAAACACCTGTAATGATTACACTCACAATTCTCTAACCATCCTGAGAATGGCTAGGAAGGCTTTGTATACAACTTCATTGTTCATGGCCTTGAAGCTCAAGCGGATAGCGAAGTAAAGTTCCATACCATTGGGTGTGACCAACAACATTCTTACCTATACCTTTCTTGTTAGATGCATCGTCCGTGTATAGTTTCCAACAGGCCAAATTGCTTATCATCCCCTCGCTGCAGTTGCCGGGGCTAGAACACCGACTATGAAACCGACCATAGCTTAGCCCTTGATTGAGGTGCAAGGGAAGGAGGTAATGTGATGCTGTCTGATTCCACAAACTAGTTAATAATCAACCAGCTGTATCAAACCATCTCAATACCTGTCTAAGGGTTGGTTGGTGAGGACCCTGATGGGGTGAGCATGTAAATAAGACCATAGGCACCAAGGGGCCATAACTAGGTAGTAGGCCATTTTCTCTAACTTGTTATACCTTTTTCCAAGGCATGTTAACCTCTTGTTGTCGCAGTATATGCGACAATGGACTTTTTCTTCATTATGGATCAAGGCAACGCTCATCGTATGGTCAGTCATCATAAAGTACAAATATAGTTCTTCCTTATCAATTAGCTCTAATAGCACGGAAGGTGTACCCAAGTATCTCTTCAATTCCTCAAAGACTTTAGAGCGATCTTTGCTCCCAAAAAATGACTTCACCTTCTTGATGAGATCGAAGAATGATACATAGCGGTTTGTGGCTTACGGCATAAAGCGGTTGAGTGCCGCAATCATTGAATATAGACTTTGTACTTGCTTAATTGTGTGTGTTACCTACATCTCTTGAATTGTTTTAATCTTATCGGGATTGGCCTCAGTACCCTTGGCGCTAAACAAAAACGATAGGAAATTTCTAAATCGTATAGCAAAATAAATTTTCCTGGGGTTGAGCTTCATATTTTGTCTACAGAGGATGCTAAGATTTTCAGTCATGTTCTTCACATTCTATTTGGCCCTCTCAGACTTAACCATCATGTCATCCATGTAAACTCCATTAAATGACCGATGTGCTGAGCGAACATTCAACTAATGGGACATTGATGTGTTACACCGGCATTGAGAAGGTCGAAAGGCATGGTCGATTAGCAATAGAGCCTAACATTAGTGATGAATGATGTATTCTCTTGGTCATGGCCATGCATAACAATTTGGTTATACCTAAAGTAGGCAATCATGAAGGTGAGTAGCTCAAGTCCACTAGTCCTGTGCACAAACTGGTTAATCTTTGGTAGAGGAAAACTATCTTTAGGTCAAGCTTGTTCAAATCTAAGAAGTTGATGCAAGTTCTCTTAGCCTCATTAGGTTTTCAGATGAGTACTAGGCTGCTACCCAGACAGGATATGTCGCTTCGTGGACAAAACCATTCGTTAGAAGTCACTCCACTTCCTCTTTAAGTGCCTTATACCGCTCAGGGTTAACCAGTCATCTCTTCTAGTAGACTAGATGAGCTGTCGGGTCAATGTTAAGTGCGTAGCATATAATCGAGGGATCGATACATATCATATCGGCATGACCCAAGCAAACACTCTCAAAGCCAAAGGAGTTTGCTCGATTGGGAAATAACTATTTCCTTTCGCCATGTAGTCCTAAACTAATATATTGGGTGAGCTCGGGCCTGGAAGAGTGAGGACATGTCAAATCACATGGGATCATGGATTTTTCGTTTTATTCTGAATGTACAATGCAATTTCAGTAGTCACTTACCATTTTAGCTAGAAAATGCAGTCGAATGTTTAGGGTACTATAAGTGATCAAGGGTTGATAACTTGTAAGAGGAAACTTTGCATAGAGTTCCACCCTCAGAAAAGAAATCAACTCGTCACTTAGTTTCAGGCCCAACTCTTTGCATATGTGGACGACCTTGCTTGGATCGTCATTGTTAATTGAAACTGGCTCGAGCAACATAGTTTGGCTTCCTTTGAGAATGGAATCCCCCATCTAGGGATCAAGCAGGTCATCATTATCATCTTTAGCATTCTCTTCCAAGTCACACTAGTCTAATGCATATTTCTTGCGCTCAATAAAATCCTTGACCGGTACTGATGTCTTTATTCGAGGTGAAAGGCTGATGCTACTCCCAGCTCCCACAGATAAGTGTTCCATTGCCAAAGGGAAAGGAGTAATTATGTCTTTTGTCCATGCATACCAATAGGGGTGAATTTGTTCATTTGCTTGTAGGGATGAGCTCCTTACACTTGCTCGGGCTGATAAGGGAAAGACTATTTCCATTGGTTATGCTGTATTTGCTTAGGGTGATGATCAACATATGCAGTTTTCTTTCAATGACTAGAGTGACTCTGGTGCAGACACGAGCAACAAGCTGCTCGGGCATCCACTTTGGCATGCCACCATCGATGCTTGTCATTTCCTACTGTAGCATAAGTACTCCTTTCTTTTCTTGTTGTAACGAGATGGTGTAACAATCTATAGAGGCTTGTTGGTGGCCTCGAGCACATCCTACTCCATTGGTCGGGAATTTCATTGTTAGGCATTGGTAAGCTACTATCGCATCATTATCTGCATGGTCTGGCTTACCTACTAAAATATTGTACATGGATGGATAGTATACCACAATGAACCAAACTTGAATTTTTTCCACCAACGGCTCTCCGATGAAAGTGACCACCTGAGAAGTAACCCCCATAGGTAATATAGCATTACCTTTGAACCCATAAATAGGTAATGCTCAAGGAGAAAAGTAGGAGAATGAAGCATCATCCTATCAAAAACATCTTTGACCATCAATTGATGGAGTTGCCTCCTTTAATGAGGACCCGATGGACCTTTGTACCGGCCATGCTTATTGAAATAACATGGAGTCATGATGGGGAATCCAACCCCTCTCTTGTCTTCTAAGGTGAACGCAATATCAGTGGAGTCCTCTTCAACTTGAGAGACCTTTGGTGCCTAGAGGTGTACCGAATAAGCATTATTCGAGATCTCTCTTCTGTAGTGGACATGAGCTCCTCCATTGCTATGTGCTATGTGTGAACCACCACATATTGGTAGAATTTCAGTACTGATCGTAGCCATACTATTGTTGTTTTCTCGCTGAGGTGGGGTAGGCTGGTTTTGTCGAGCGTTATGATGTCCTATTTATAGCCTAACATACTAAACCAACACCTCATTGTAGATTAGCCACTCTATCTTTTCCTTGAGGAGCTGACACTCATAGATCAAGTGGTCATTGAACTAGTAAAATTCATAGTATTTATCATTTTCATTGGGTTACTCCCTCCGCCCTGATTGGGAGGAAGTAGGTCAATGAAATGCGAGACGGTCATGTGTGGCAAGATAGATAGTTTTCATGTCACGGTTTAGGGTTGCAAAACTGGTGTATCTGGGCTTGAAGCATGCTTCATTATTGGAACGTTTTTTGCTATTTTACTGACAACTATTCTTTTAGTATTCATCCTCTCTTTGGCGAGTCTTGCTCCTCTGGCTCCCTTTGTCATCACTATCGAATATGTCTGCCTCCTCCACTCTCGTGATGTCGTTTGCCTTTTGTAGGAAGTCAGTACGGGATGAGGTAGGCTACTTTTGCAATTCCTTCCATATACATGACTGATACTTCACTCTCTAACAAAGTGCCACCACCAAGCTGTCCTTTTCGACTCCTCTTACCCTCGTCAATTCCTTATTAAAGAGGTTGATGTACAAGCAGAGCAATCTGTTCGGTCCTTGCCTTGTATTGTCCAGCTTACTAGTTATGATATTCTGGTCTTCGATCTGATGAAACTAGCCTTGAAGGAAAAACACAATTGGGCCCATGAGTGAACACTGTAAGCTTATAGGTGAAGGAACCAGCGAGACACCGGCTCGGTCAGAGTAGAGGGAAAACATGAGGCATTTTGTATTGCTGGAGATTCAACCTTCTAGGGTCAATGAGTTGAAGGCGGTTATATGACCGGTCAGGTCGGCACACCCATCATATTTGTCTATGGGGGGTAGGACTTAACTGTGGCGAACATGAGCACCTAAGCTCATTTTAGAGAATGGTCTCTGTAATCGTCATCTGACCCCACTCCATGCCCATGATTTCTTTTTGAATCTTATGCATCTACTAACATAAGGAGGCCATTTCATCTCAGATGCCTAATTCTACATGCCATTGATGACGATGATCCCTTTCGAGGGAGAGGCTTCTCGGCCGTCTATCTTGTGTTAGGAATTTGTAGCGATAATATGGTGAAGGAGAATGGGATGCCTAACTGGGGTAGAAGACCTTCTCCTAAAAATCGATCGGGACTTGGATGGATTAGGTTGTCTTTCCCAAGATCTGGGCCGGGGTACCTCCCGTTGAGGTCGAGAATGAACTAATATTTCTCTAGACCCTAGGTCCCTGCCTTGTCCTCCACCACTGAGGTGTTCAAAATAGAGAATGCGTTTGTCCATCTACCGTCCATAAGTGATGGAAAGTGGATTATCTCTCAACTGAAGGAGATCGACTGCATAGCAATGGCTTTGGGACTGGGATCTCACCGACGTCCTCTTACATTGGAATGACTTAAGCATTCTTCTGGTAAACACGTACCTTCCGGAGTGTAGTTTCCAAAACTACCCTTTCCAAAGCTTCGGTAGTGCTTATAAAGTTGTATGTGATCAGGGAGGCTGGTTGAGGAGTCTGTTCAACCATTAGAAGGACTGTTAGGGAAAAGCAAACCATCATCTGGGCATCCACTCTTGTCCTTAAACTCCTCATTTCATGGGTCAAATTATCCATGTTCGTCAGTTGTTGCACCATGATGCGCCAAAGGTCCATGTCGAGCCTAAGGATAGGGAATGCAGCATTGGCAATGGTGTTGCCATTAGTTTCATGTTCTTTGGAGTTGTTACCCTTAGGCCTTGGAGCTAGTTCCATGGTAACAAATTGGAATAGGTGTTCGAGGGAAAAAATGAAGGAAAAATGAGAGCTTTAGAGGGGACTCTTCTTCTAGCGCCAAAATGTTGACTACATTTTAATCCAACCTTGAAAATATTCTTACGAGGATATATTATCAAGGATTGATGGCTAATTTCTTGGCTAAAGAATGAGCAAGAAGCGATACTAATATGGAGAAAAGTAAAGAGACCACGGTTTAGAGTGGTTCGAACAAAGGCAGTCTACGTCTATTATGAGGAGCCTTTCATTACAGAGCTTCGGTTAAAATAGCATAAATTATAAGATATAGTTGCTAAAAATACAAAGGTATTCTCTTTTTGTGTTAATGTCCTTCAATCCTTGTGAAGTGGCAATTCATGATGTATTTATAGTGGCTGAATTTGGTGCTTGGACGGTTGAGATTAGTCTGAATAAGCCAAGGAAGTACTCTGGCCAGTCGTTAGTGATCTATGGTTGATGATTGTGCCATTTGGGATGCCAAGTAGTTTGTTGGTATGGATGTAGACAGTTGGTGGGCTAGACTATGGAAACACCCCCCTAAACCACGACAAATAGCGCGAGAGTAGGGATGATTATAGTAAAGGTACTAGGTGCCTGTTAAGTACAAAGAGGGATTGCTGCATAATGGAATCATTGTCAGATGAGCCACGCTAATGGATGTCAGCCTTCCAAAGAAAAGGAGGGGCATCTCTTAAGTCGGGGAGGCTTGATTCTTGTAGACATGGTTGAGGGAAGCTAGGAAGTTTTTGCTGGCGATGGCAGGCCATCACAAGAACGATAGCGAAGGAGGAAGCTGTTTCGATGGCTTGTTGGCTGGCGAAGCTAACTACCAAGGGGCTCCAACTTATCCTAATAACCCACCTTGACCTAGATGCCCATAGGGAGACCGACAGCCGATCTTGTCAAATTGGATAAGGTATACAGGGAATGGGTCTATATGTGCCAATAGGTGCGTACAAAGCGAACGGTATGCGCCCTAGATAAATATGGTACATGGGCTCTGGCTGCTACTATTCGAGTCGGTTCGGTTAAGAAGATGGAATATTGCGATATATGGGCCAAGGGAAATGGAGATGTCAAAGTGGGCCGGCCCACTTCTTTATTTGCGAGAAATATGAGTAACAGGTAATCATGATCACTTCAGTGGGTTAAAGGATTTGCTAGATGTTAAAGATTAATTTCTGCGCTAGATGAAGTGGAGTATGAGGAAATGATATTGACACTCAAAATAGTGAAGTGTTAGGGGTGCGGATACTGCATGTCAATAATGACTCCTAATTGGTGGTCTGCTAAGTCAAAAATAATTTTAGGGTAAGGATACACGATTTTCCTTTATCCGTCTAAAGTGTTGGAACTAATGGATGATACTGAGCACCACATGGTAGTGCACATCCCCAGAGAGGAAAATGAGAATACAGGTTCATTAGCCAAAATGGCAAGCTATGTGATGAGCAGTTGGCTGGGATCGTACCGGTTGTAGTACTGAATCTCTAGGTATTGATGAAAAAGATATTGATCATATATTTGAGATCGAGGAGAGGGTGTCATGGATGACTCTATTCGAGGATTATCGTACAAAGGAAATTCTCCCAAAATATAATAAAGAAAAACGCGCACTCTTGTGTAAAGTACCGTGCTATATTATGCATGACGGTGTATTATTTCAAAAAGTATTCTTGATTCCCTACTAAGGTATGTTGACAAGGATAAAGCTAGGGAAATCCTTAGGGACATGCATGAAGGATGTTATGGCAATTACACGGGGGGCAAAATTTGGCAAAGATGGTACTTCAGTATGGATATTTTTGGTCAACTGTCTACCAAGACGCAATTGAATACTCAAAGAAATATGACAAGTGCTAGAGATTGGTAAAGATACTTACAACCCAATTAACGAGCTTACGCAAATGGTTAGCCTGTAGCAGTTAGCAGTTTGGAAAATTGATATTATTGGAGTGTTGCCAATGTGACGCAAAGGAGCGAAATATGTAATCATAGTGATGGACTACTTCACGAAATGGGTCAAGGTGGAACCCCAAATCAATCACTACAGCAAAAGTAACAAATTTTGTAGTCAAAAGCATATTTTCTAGGTTCGAATTTCACTGAACATTATAATAGGTAATGGAAGTTAATTCGAAAATGCTTAATTCTGTGAATTTTTTGCATGATATCGAATAGAGAAGAACTTTTGTGCCATAGTACATCCGCAAGTGGATAGGTAGGTGGAGGCGGTAAATAAAATCATCTATTCCATCATCAAGTAGCTACTAAAATGTGCTAACGACCATTGGGTGGATGGGTTACTACTGGCTTTGTAGGCTTATCGAACAATCCAAAAGTCTGCAACTAGACATACTCTATTTGATTTGGCTTATAAAACTAAAGCACCGATACCTATTGAAGCCAAATTCCCTTATCATGGGTGCATGCACTATGATCCCAATTTGAATGAGGAGCTACGCTAGTGTCCCTCTACTTTGAAGGAAAGTGTAAAGAGGCTAATTTAGGGGTGGTTGTTCACCAGCAAAGTGCAACAAAACAGTTTAATGTAATGGTCTAAAACTATACGTTTGAGATTGACAACCTCATTTGAATCCTGTCGTTCCAAGTAAGAGGACACTTAGGCGAAGAACCCAATGTGATAGGACAGAAGCTTTGAACGACACTTTCAAGATATCAACGATCAATAGGGACCCACTCAACAAGCATGGAATATTGAGCATTTGCACCACTATCTCACTTGATTTCTTGCATGTTTAGGATTTATTTATGTTAGACATTCATTTGAATTGGATTGGATGCAACTAAGCAGTTTTCACTATTGTTATTGGAATAAAACTTAGCTTTTTCAATCAATGGAACCATATTCATTGAGTCTGACTTGTGTTATATGATTAGTAGCACTAACGGACATCATATGTTTTGAAAACCAAATTTATAGGTACGATGGACTCTCTTGAACCACAATCGGTTCTTTGGAGTATAATTGAGCTGAGGGCATATTAAATTATTTGCCCTAATACTTCTTTTCTTTGACCATCGCCCGAAGATAAGCCAAGTCGACGATGGATGCCTAGAGATAGGCACCACTAACATTTATACCTGAAGATAGGTTTCGATGTATAATTTAATTCTTCCAAGTAAAACTACTGGAATTATATATGTGCTCATGTGGACACAAGAAGAAATCAATTATATAATATTAGTGATAACATAACAACAAAGTTATTTTATAGTCGAAAAGGACATGTTTAACCAATAGTAAATAAAGCTAATGGGATAGCACCGTATAATTATGGAATTTATTTATTTGTATAGAGATATAGTGAATAAATGCATTAGATAAATAATAGGCAAATGCAGCTATAATATTTAAGTAACTAAAAAAAGCAAATATACATCATACATATGCATGAACAGTACATAAGTGTAGAATACAAAAGGTGCGATATAGTAAATGGAATAAGATTTTGAACAAAAGGATCCTTCATTACTTCATCTTTTATATACAATAGTTGGGGGTTGGTCCCATACGAAATCTCGGCCTATGTACATGAAAACGAAATAATAAAAATCCTAATAAGCTTTCAAGTGATATGAAACTTTGCTTCTTGGTAGGCTTGCCCCCCTTTCCTAGCTTTGTTTGCTTCTTTGCAGCAATCTTCCTTTGACGATTTGAGTTGGAAGGAGTACTCCCTCCGAAGGTTTAAAGTTATCTTCTATAGTCGAAGGATCATCGGTTGTGATGGGATGCTTATTCTTTGATGATTGAATAGCTTCAAAGGCAGGAGGGGTGGTAAAAGGCACAAAAAAGATAAGAGGTGTAATACCCCATAAATTTTAGAAAATAATATAAAGGGTATTTTAAAGATTTTAAACTAAAAAGGGAAAAATAGTAGTTTTATAAACATTGGGATTAGATGAAGAGAATTGTACCATTGAGAAGAGCTTGTTTTTCTGATCAAAATGATATATTTGTTTGTCCAAATCGAAGTCCATGTGGAAGTTTGCGGTTTTAAGTTAGTGGGTTTTGAATTGTTATTTAGGGCCAAGCCCACTAAAGTGAAATGACGGTTATAAACAAGCGGGCTGAGGAGTTTCGAAAGTCATTTTCACGTACAATTTAGTTTCATCTTCTTCCACCATCTCTCTAAAAACCCTCTTCCTCTATATTCTCACAACCTTTTCGATCTTCAACCAAATTCAACAAATAAATATACTAAATCGATCAGTGCGAGAAAAGGTGTCCAATTATACCATCTATTTGGAGATTCAAGAAATTTTGGAGTGTTGTATTTCTGTTTAGCAAGGAATTAGAGAGCAATTAAGCAAACTCTTGGGCTTGGAGGCGTAGATAGGTGAGTGGGAATCATCTCCTTCGATTATAATGGCTGTATCAGAGTATACCATTCTATAATCGTTGTTAGGGTGGAAAAGTAAAGAAATCAATATAAAAATGGAATGTTTACCATATTTGAGACAATATAAATGATAATAACCCTAAGTAATGCTTATGTGATGATTAGAATAGATTAAATTGAATTAATAGTGTTTAAATGATGAAATAATTGGATTTGGAACAAACTAATAATATATAATGATACTACGTAATTTGAGTGATTGAGAATGAGTAGAATGACGTCCTAAACATGTTGACAACTTCAAAAATTGGAATACGATGATCTAAAGAAATTGGGTGAGAATCGGTTGCGAAATGGTTTTGGGCTGTATGCAGTTTTTCCAACTGGAACGTTCATTTGTTCACTGGTGATGCCTATCGGTCGGTCGGTGGAGCCTGCAAGTGGAAGGTTGAACCTAGACCCATCTAGAACCTATTCAAGTAGCAAATGTTTATTATTTTGGAATTATATGCAATGTGGGAATCTCATAAGATGTTTATATAGATGTTTACCCGGCATTGTATAATATATGTATAGGTGTGTATAGATGCGAGTTTGAGTATTAGTATTGTTTAATAATGCTATTGCGTTCAAAGGCTAGCCTCCTTCTAACTAGTTCTTTGTGTTCGTTTTGTGTTGGACCCTGTTTATCTAACATTTTTTTTATTAGTGTATGTTTAACTAATAATGGTTAGGCTACGTTATGCTATACTATGGTGTCAATTTTTGCAAAGTAATTTAGGCCTACATGTTATGTTTATTATGTCAGGCTAACTTCTGAATGCAGATGAGACATATTGAGGTATGTCTTTATTTAGACGTAGCCTTCATATAATGTTATGCGATCATATATGCAGTATATTCTTAGTAGTATTCTTCACCCAAAAGACTCATGTCTGACCCCTCTTCTTATGTTCCTTTTTGTTTATGGTTTATAGATTATAATGGTGGACTTGAGTGACGTTGACGGTGCGGATGACGATGGCGTTGCTTATGTATATAGTGTGTTGTATCTATCACCTGATAGTATAAGTATATGATGTATTTATGTATTTGAATTTGGATTTGATTGTGTGTGCTAGGATTTGATTTGATATTTGAATTGTAATTTGATATTTGAAGTGTGTGTGTATATATGCGTGTATGTATGTATTTATGTCTGTTTCCTTCCGCTGTGAGATTATGAAAATTTAGATAGTTTATATAGCTCTCTGTATACTATTGAAATTTTTTATAATGATTCGAGTTTCCATTATGCGGTGATTTTATGGCCGTGCAAATTCGGGTCATTACATTTCGTATTAGAGCTAAGGTTAGGACATATTGAGAAAGCGTTTTGTATATTTCTATAACGCGTATAAATATATTTTTTAGGGTATGAGTATATACCATTTGTTTAGTGGTTGAGTTTACCATCTATGTTTACTATTTTATGGGGAGTTGCAATGAATCCCGTTTTACAAATGATAGACATTAGTTATCCGACTGAAACTAGCACTGGAGAGGAGGCTATAGAGATACTGGGAGTAAACATTCCATTGTGGTTCCACCGTTATCTACAAGCCAGGAATCAGGCTGATTTTCATACTGAATTTCGTACAACTTCGGTACAAGGTGTTGTAGTTGCTCAGAATCTCGCTTTGAATTTCCCTAAGTTGTGCAAGGAGTTTATGAGTGTAGGAGGCAAACCTTTTATGCAAACTGATTCGTTTTTTGAAACCTGTGCAGTTAATACGCTCGAAAGATTCAATGCGGTAGAGGTGCAAAAAGTCATAGCGGGGATACAACGAGGATATAGCGGATGACTTTAAATAGCATATAAAACTCGTGCTTAATGTTTTTACAAATATATAAATAGTAAATAAATGAAAATTTAACATTTAATTGAATTATAATTAATACATAAATAATTTTAAATAAAAACATGTGCGAGAATGTACTGTAAATAAACATAAAACTGTTATATAACATAATTAAATTTAGTAGAATATTAGAGTATTTTCATTTCTGAAAATAGATTAAAAATTCAATTAAATAAATTAATTTCATAATTTTTATAGTGTATGAATGTCATTTTTCAATTCATTTCTTTTAAAGAAGATATAGCGGAAATAGCAGAATATAGCGGGAATAACGAGATATAGTGGAAATAGCGGGGCTTAAAGCGAAAAGGCTATATTTGGGGCTATATGGAAAATCGTAGTGGTAGAAATCTGCTATGAGATATAGCAGGCTTATAGTGGGGTTATAGCGGGGCATTAACTACATAGGTTGAAACTCACGAACAGATTCACAATTGTGATAATATTCTCAATCTGCTTAGATTGGATGATGGTGTTAAGAGAAAGCTTGCCTCTTGGTATTTACATGAAGAAGCACATAATCGGTGGGAAATCGTAGTAGCTAAGTTAATGAGGAAATTACCTAGCCTGACTTTAAGAAAGTATTTGAGATTAAGTTCATATCTGAGGCCGAGAAGGAAGTGATGCTTGAGAAGTTTATCAAGTTCCATCAGGAAGAAACTGTGAAGGAGTACACAAATAAGTTTCACAAACTGACGAGGTTTGGTTTTGAGCTACTGGACACTACCTCAAAGAAAGTTGTGGAAATTTGCAAAAGGATTGAATTCTCCACTAAGAGAATTGGCACTTATCCAGATTCCTATAGGAGCAACATTTGAGAGTTTCGTGGAAGATGCATTATTGAATGTTGTTGCTATGGAATTTTCTACTAGACAGTTTAAAAAGGATACTTGTTTAGGAAAATGTAAGAAAAATGGAAATCATAGTGGTCAAATTAAGAAACAAGACGTTAAGTGTAAAAGGTGTAATATGAGGGGACATGATGTAAAGACTATAGGGTGAACGTCACGAAGATCAAGTGCTATAATTATAACTAGATGTAGAATATGAAAGAATACCCAACTTTGGCAAGGAACTAAAGGTGTGTTATTTATTTATTTTTAATAAATTATGATATGAGTTTGTACGATACAGATATACATACATGACTGTGCATGTTCATGGGAATCGTGTATGTTATGCTATATGTGAGTGTGCGCATTGCATTTTCGACCTTCAGGAATTTCAAGGACGAAATTCTTTTAAGGAGGAAGAATATAATACCTAATAAATTCTAGAAAATAATATAAAGCGTATTTTAGAAATTTTCAACTAAAAAGGGAAAAGTAATTTTACAAACATTGGAATTAGACGATGAGAATTGAACCATTGCAAAGAGCTCATTTTCTTAGTTAGAATGGTATATTGGTATGTCCAGATTGGAATTTGTATGGAAGAGTTATGTGATTTTAAGTTAGTGGGTTTTGAACTGTTATTTGGGCTTACATCCATTAAAGTGAAACAATGGTTATGAAATTATAATAAGCGAAATAAGAGTTTTTGAATTCGTTTTCACATACAATTTAGTTCCATCTTCTTTCTCCGTCTCTTTGAAAACCCTCTTCCTTTGTATTCTCACAACCTTCTCGATCTTCAACCAAATTCAACAAATATACTAAATCGATCAGCATGAAAAGAGAAGTCCAATTGTACCACCTATGTGGCGATTCGGGAATCTTTAGAGTACCATGTTTCGGGCCAGTGAGAAATCGAAGATCAATTAAGAGAATTCTTGGGCTTGGAGGCATAGATAGGTGAGTGGGAATCATCCTTTTCGATTATGATGTCTATATGAGAGTATACCAATTTATAATCACTTTTTGGGTTAAAAATAAATAAATTTATATGAAAATGGAATGTTTATCATATCTGAGATAATATAAATCATAATAACCCTAAGTAACGTTTATGTGGTGATTAGAATGGACAGAATTGGATTAACATTGTTTAAATGTTGAAATAATTGGATTTAGGCAAAACTGATAAAATAGAATGATACTATGAAGTTTAAATGACTGAGAATGTAGAATCATGTCCTAAACATGTAGACAACTTCAGAAATTGAAAATACAATGATCAGACGAAAGTGGATGAGAATAGGTGGCGAAATGGCTTCAGACCTTATGCAGTTTGCCTTGAATGTTCACCGATCCACCGATGATACCCATCGATTGATCGGTAGAACCTGCAAATGGCAGGTTGAACTTAGACCCATCTAGGGCCGAATTGAGTAGCGATCGTTTATCGTTTTAGGTTTATATGCAATGTGAGAATCTCATAAGATGTTTATCTGGATGTTAACCTAGCGTTGTATTATAGATGCATGTTTGGGTGTTAGTTTTGTTTCACTAACGCTAGTGCGTTCGGAGACTAGATTCCTTCTAACTGGTTCTCTATGTACATGTTGTGTTAGACCATGTTTATCTAACATAATTTACGTTTTTATGTTTAACCGGTAATGGTTAGGTCATGTTTATGTTTACTTAACCACCGTTTGTTTATCGGTTACTCTGTGTCTAACTAACTCATACATTATATGCTATGTTATGCTATGTTATGGTGTCATTGTTCACAAAGTAGTTTAGGCCCACATGTTATGTTTATTATGCCATGCTAACTTTATGAATGCAGGTGAGATAGTTTGAGGTACATCTTTGTTTAGATGTAGCCTTTGTATGTTATGCAATCATATCTACAGTACATTCTTGGTAGTGTTTTCCACTCACAGACTCATGTCTGACCCCCTCCTCCTATGTTTTTTAATATAGTTTATAGGTTAGGTGATAGAGTTAGGGGTATGCCCTAGGGGTAATTATATAATTTTTACATATATTTAACTAGTTCACTGATCTTGTTTGAAATAAAGGTGTTTCCTTTCTATTATGTAATGTGGTTATATTAATTAATTTAATTAGAAGTATATTTAATAGAAAATCCATTAATGGTATGTTTTGTGATAGTAGTTACAAAGTGTTCTATCCGTGGGAGATTTATCGCAATAAAAACTAAATATACCATTTTAAATGTTCCTAGTCAAGATGCATCGAGACTGCATATCTATATATCCGTTGAGACTAGAGTACGTAACGCTCTCTAAATGTTGGGCAGCGTATTACTCATGACTATTGAGGGCACAAAGGGGTTGCATACTGGTATTTATTAGGTAACTATGGAATGACTCCTTCGATAATTTTCCGTTGGTTAATATAACTAAGTTCAAACAGAAAATATCAATGTGATTGATTTACACAGTTCTCTCGACTTGAGAATACTGTTAATCTTCAATATGAAAGCTCTGGCTTGATTATAGTTAAATCATGGGATGGCATCCATCAAAAGGCTATAGTTAGGTCGAGTGAATGAATTGGAAGTGAAATACTATTCAAGAGAGGACTCGTCTCCTCATTTATATGAGGTTGGTATCACGGTCAACTGATTTCAACTCAAAATCAAAGTCTTTGGCCAGAGTAGTTCAGTTAATGATAATTTTTATTATTGAACCAAGGACTTAGTGTTTGGAATGTAAAGTTGAATGTGGACGATATTGGAATTTTGACCATTACCAAATTTCATAAGTCCTAATGTAATGTAGTTTTGACGAAGAGAATTGGTGTAAATAATTGTCATTATCTGGTACCGCTTATAATAAGTAAAATTGGATTTTACCAAAGATGTGTAAGCGATAAATTCAGTCAAAATTTCATATCACCTGCCAAGTGATGTGTAAATGTTAATATTCGAATATTTCGATATTAACCGCTGGCTGAATTTACACCTTTGAGTCGCACAACCGTAATGATGAATTCTTTGAAAAACCACGAGATATAATTAATTTATAAAATATTATAAATTGATTAAATTATTTGATATTTGAGAACTATTAATTATTATTTATTTAATGTTTGAAAGTTCTTTGTAACTATTTTAATGCGTTTATAAAAGTTATATTTTCACGTATTGATATAAGATATTGACGTAATTTAAAGATAATTCCATGAAATGATTTATGGAAATTTTATGTTATTTGATGACATGATTTATGCAAATTTATGTTATTTGATGACATGATTTATGGAAATTTATGTCATTTGATGACATGATTTTTGTAAATTTTATGTCATTTGATTACATATCACATCAGAAAGGATTGGAGAGAGAGAGAAACAATCAAGGAAATTAAATAGGAAAGTTTTAATTAAAGAATGGTAAAGGTTTCATTGTTTCAAATAAAACATATTCTCTAATTCATTTCATACGTACAATTCATTCTTTCTCTTACTCTCCTAACATTTCATGGCAAAAAACAAAAATAAAATTTCAAAAATCTTTAAACATCAAATGGATAAAATAAAAGTGGTTTATCCATCTCTTGCAAGGATAAGAAAAGGATCTTAAAGATCTAAGGAGATATCATAATTAAAGGTGTGATTTCTAGGCAACATCCTAAGGTGATTCTCTGATGTATTTATTTATATGTTTTATACTTCATATGTTTGTATATGAATGGTGCACTATGTGCTTAATTGATTAATTTGAAAACATGTGATTCAAAACCCATTTATCTCAATTAAAAGCATGTTTATTATTTAATTCTACTCGGATCTACACATGCATTTCATCCCTTATTTATTTATGTTGATTATTGTAGATATCGTCAGATCCATTACCTTTTTGCTCTTTTGCACATATAGTATGTTTAGTTTAGACTTGAATCTTATTACCATAAATTTATATGTGTCTTAGTTCTCTAATTCTTTTCTGTTTTAGAAATTATTGTTTGGACAATATTTTATTTTGAAAATTGTTTCTATTAATTGATTTATTTTATATTACATATTTAGAAATTGAATATACTGTTACAAATTATTTTCGAACAATTTTGGAGATTGAATACCTGTTTCACATATTTTTTATTTTGGATACAATTTTGGTTGTTGTTGATTTTGTTTAAAAGTTGTTTCAATTAAAAAGAAGAAAGACATAAGTGGACTTTTGTGCAAACCATTATAAATCTTTTTAATCCCTTTTAGGTTAAAGAAGATTTCAATTTATTACTTTAATTTTAAAACATGCAATAGATTACAAAGATTACATATATATATACATATATTATGTTAATTTAAATATAGTTTGTAGTTGTTTATATATGCATACATATATGTGTTTGAGTGTTCAAATTGTTTTGAAATAGCATTAAAGATAACTTAATGAAATAAGATATACCTTTCCTCTCCTTACTAATTGCTTTATTTAACTTAATTGATTGTCTTATATATATATATATATAAACTTTTGATTAGGTAAAACAACTTTCTAACATATATGCATAAGTAAATATAAATGTTGTTTTGTTCTTTTAGAAAAAAGGGTTTGACAACAAAGGCATATTTAAAAAGACAATCACTGACTATGCACACTTCCTATACGTTTCACTTCCACAATATCCACTGTAAATTTGGATATACTTATATTTCATGCCATAATTAAATTAATCATTAATGTCATTTAATTAATCAATTAATCAATCAAACTAAATGGAAAGAAATGAACAGTTTTTCTCTCTCTCTAATTAAAACCTTATGCCCCTTCATTAATTAAATAATCTAAGAGAAGGAAATGAAAAGTTTCCTTCTCTAAACTCAATTTAATAAGTAACACACACAAATATGTATATAAAAGTATATTTGATATACTCTAATTTATATACTGCACTTACACTTCACACAAATGAATGTATTTGATACATTCATTATAATACCTATAAGTTGAAATTCATTTTAAAATTCATTTTACAAAATTAAACAAAATATTGATTTCATTTAAAAGAAAATTTAGATAAGATCTAAATGTATTTAGACTTCATAGGCCCATTAATGAACCAAAATGGTAATATTTTTTTTTAAATTCACTCATTTCTTCCACTGCGGGCTGATCGATATCCTTCATTATGATGGTGGACTTGAGTGATGTTGACGGTACAAGTGATGATGGCATAGCTTATGCATATAGTGTGTTGTATTTATCACCTGACAGTATAAGTGTTGATGTATTTATGTATTTAGATTTGGATTTGATCATGTGTACTTGGATGTGATTTGATATTTGAAGTGTGTGTATATTTGTTTCCTTCCGCTATGAGATTCTGAAAGTTTAGATAGTTTATATAGCACTCTGTATACTATTGAAATTGTTTATAATGATTTGACTTTCCATTATACATCGATTTTATGGTCATGCAAAGTCGGGCTGTTACAGGAGGCTTAGGAATAGAGACGATTGATGATGGAGGATAAACGGTCACACCAGGATCAAGTTTCAATTTGATCAGCTTTGTAGTGTCCTTAGTAAGATCTGCAGCCATCACAGGCTCCGTCCTGGAGGTGTGAGTGATGAAAACTTCTTTCTCCTCATGCAAGGAAGCATGTGGTTCATCATTCTCCTCAAGAGCATAAATCCTTTTAGCATCGAGGTCGTACCAAACCCAATTAAGGAGGTAGAGACAGTGAAAGAAGATCTGATAGTCGTCGACATTGTTATGGAATCCTTAACTAATGGACCTGCGACTTGGGCGAAAGAAGGAAGCGCCTTGATTGCAGGTTGACCTAAAAGTAAGACATGACGATAAAGGTTGGCAATAGCATCAGGAGACAATTGGATCTTCGGAGGACTGGAGAGTTAAAACGAATACCTTTAGTCATAGAAGTGGGTGGAGCAGATCCTAGTACAATTTACCCTTCTTCTACAATGGGAGTTAGAATAGGAGTAGATTCGAAGATAGCAAACTCTAGACCATAACCTTATTGAGATCAGTAGAGATCGATGGAGTAGACATAGACATGATAAGAGCAATGATCTTAGAGCTGGTCACCACTGTAACAGAAATCTCTATGTATGACTTTTGGGTAACTAGAGAAAGAGTAGTTTCAATTGACTCCTTAGTTGAGAGTTCAACAGGTGTCATGGTGGGCATCTATGTCGCGTTTTAGTAGCACGTTGATCCCTACCAACCTCTAGAGCTATATGTCATCTAGATTAAATAGGGCTTCAATCATCTTGTTTTCATTGAATTTGAGCCCTTGACCTCCTGCTCTCTTTCTTTCTTTATTACTACATTATAGACATCAGCCAGTATGCAGGGATAGGTGTTGCTCAACCACTTCAGTCCTTTGGATTTGAAGGCATTGACATAGAACACGATGATGGCCTAGTCAATCTACTTCTCGCTGACCTCTTTCTCTTTCGCCGCTTGGTCTAATTTGGACTCCAAGTGGGCAAACCTTCCTTCGAGTGCTTTATTTTTGTCCTTTAGACAATTTAAATAATTAAATAGCTCTGAAACAATAATTAATAGCTTTTAAATAATTTTTAAGAATAATAAAATAATTACATTAAATCATTATCAAAATATTCACTCGTTAACTTTAAAATATCATTTATAAGTAATAATCATCCTTAAACAATTTTGGTTCAAAAGTCAACCTCCAAATTGGAAAAGACTTATTATTTTCAATGATATTTAATAAATTTCCATTCGTTCCATAACAGTCCAGAATAACATATACAGATATTCACATCAATCGTTTTTTAATAATCAATTGAACATCATATTGCCCAATATAATTATCGGGAAAATAAATAGATGTCCATCCAAATATAATAGCAGAACAGGGTTTTATTTCTGCTAGTAAACTCCAAAAACAGATATATTCAGTAATAATGGCAGAATGGTGATTTATTCTGCCAACTGGGTCTATTTTAATACAATTAGTGAAACGGTGTTTTATTCCGCTAAAAAGATGTCAAAACATCGTAATTAACTTAAATGAACTTATTGTTGGTTTTATCTGGGAAAATAAATTGAACGACAAGTCATATAAATTTAAACGACGTCATTTGTTTAAAATCGGTTGATTAAATTTCTATCCATTTAAATATACCATAATTTTTCACTTATTCAAACTCGATAACAATTCATATAACGACGTAGTATTCGTCGATACAAACTCATCGTAATGAATTTCGCTTCGATCGGAATTCGTATGCATTAGTTATGATATTTAAAAAAAAATCAATATATATATATATATATTTATAATTTAACACTTTATATTTAAAAACCTGACCGTTTTAAAATACCATAAATTATTACTAAACCAAATTAGATGATGGACTTCATAAAAATGAAGTGCTCGATGATACGATCCCGTCGCAAAAAGAATTGTGTTGATCGGGATTCATATCAACAATTTATGATATTCCAAAGATTTTTTTCCTTTCATATTTGTATATAACTAACATATCTTTTTTTTATTAAAACTGGGCCGAAGCCCAAATCAAATACAAAGAAAAACTCCATTCCCTCTTCTATTCTTCTTCATCCCTGTCTTTTTTTTTCTTTTCAAGTTCCAATCTTCAAAATTACAAACCCATAACCCAAACCGATTCCAACTCCATCGATCAACTCCCTGTCTTCACCCAAATCCTAGCAACTCGAGACTATACTCAAACTACAGCACCCACCCTTACCAAAAACACGATCATCTTCCCTTTTGCCTGGAACGTTACCCTGTATACGAAATGACGTGCACGCATGCACGTGCACCACAACTCCGACCACCTAAATCACCATCCCACCATCATCAACAGCTGTCTCCTCACGAGGGCAGCACATTCTTAACCACGCCTTCGTCTCCAACCATGGTTGGCGAAATGGCCATGAGCCGAGCCCACATATGACAGCAAAAAAAGAAACATGAATGGAAATAGAGGCCCCATGGCCACCCCGAACCATCTGGAACCACGCCACCTGTGCCACTTGGATCGTCCACGTCCAGAGCACCTCCACCCCTCACGCGGCATCACTCGATGCCCCACCGTGCCCCCACCACAAATTTTCCTGAACCCATCAAATACATGGCCTTAAACCCTAAAACCTATACTCCACCACCGCCCAAGGTCTAAATCGAAAATGCGCCACGGTGAACCCCTTAGCCTCGACACAACTCTCCTCCCCGGCCCAACCGCGCCACCTATCATTGCCTAGATCGCCGGAAATCATTTTAAAAAAAATTGACCATCTAACAAATTCTCACAATCCAGGCTATTAGAAAATACGATTCCTTCACTAAAATTCCTACCTTCGTATGGCGATCACAAACATATACATGAATCGATAGTTTAAACATGTGGAAAATTGACGAAACTCGGGTTACTTACTGTGTTTTTGCAAATTCTCGCCATATACAAAACGAACAAACCATTTTTAGTGTGATCGTGATTTAAAAACACAAACATCGTTAGTTGACATCACTTGCTAACTTGAATCGAAACAAGAGATATTGATTTTTGAGCAACGGGCTTTCAAGTTTTTAAAACTCTGTTAACAGTATTACAGAGCACAGTAAAAATATTTCAGGCATCCCAAATAAAATTTTCTCACCTTCCACATGCTGATTTCTTTTGAATCTTCTTAGATTTATGATTTGCACTTGAAAATGTTGCCTTGCTTTGAATTTTGGAAGAATAGGTGTTTTCTCCTTCTTTTTTTCTTTTCTCGGTGTTTGTTTTTTTAGAGTTTTTGTTTACATAGTATTTTTTGCTTACAGGCTTTACAAAACTAAGCATAAACACTGTGATATCCTAGGATTTCAGGGTATTTAAAATGTGATAATCTTTTAAATTAATTGGTAAAGTAGTTATTTTCAAACAATTTAATAATGAGTTGTTTTTAAATATAGATATAAATAGATTTTAAATAGACACATTATTTCAAATTTAATAAGGGTTGTTTAAAATGTATATATATATATATATCTGTGTATTTAAATTTATTTTAAATAGGATAATTATTGACAATTAATAATGTGATTATTTAAATCTAATATATATATATTTATTTGAATTGATTTTTAATTTGGATTTTTAAATTGACTTTGAAATTGAATTTAAAAATTGAATTTAAAGATTTATATATATCTTAAAATGAAATAATAATATAGTTTGAATTTAAAATATATGAATAAAAGTTTTTATTTAAAAATAAGATTTGTTTTGTATTATTCTCTTTAAAGAAATATATTTATAGAAATTGGAAGAGTATTTATTTAATAGGAAAAAAATACAAAAGCTTTTAAATTAGCATTTTAAATAAGCTTAAAATATTTTATATGGTTTTTATTTAATTCATAATTGGTTTATATTCTATTTTCTTTAAACATTGTATTTATGTAAAAATTTAGAAAGCATTTATTAAAGTACAAATGTATTTATTAATTAGGAAATAAATATAAAAGTTTTTAAAATCTTTTAAAAATAAATAAAAATGCTTAATGACAAGTGTTAGGATAATAGAGCTTGTAAGTATATGTGTTAAATGAATAAGTAGTGTATGAGACAAGTGTCATCTTTTTATTTTTATTTTCTTTAATAAATCCTAAATGAACTCTATTTAAACTCCTATCTTCCTTTCCATTTTCTTTTGCTATCTCCTCATTTTCTAAACTCAAGAGAACAAATCCGTAAAACTTTCCTCTAACCAGAAATTCAAGCAAAGTAAACAACTCAAAAACAAAAATCAAAACCCTGTAATTCCCTATTAAAAGCCTGTAATCTCCTCTAAATCAAAACAGACTTGTAAACAAATTTCCAAAGCAAGTCTGTGATCTTTTAAAACCAAAGAATCCAAGAATCAGGATCAAGATACTTCTCAAACTCAAGTTCAAAAGTCTGGATCAACTCATCATCATCCAATTCAACTGAGCACTCCAGTTTTAAAGAAATCAAAGTCTTGAATCATCTCAGCCAACAAGCCTTTCAGTTTTAAAGAAATGAAGCAGATTCAGTTGCAAAACTTCCAGTTTTTCCAAAACTCTCTGCCTCTTTGAATAAGTGAGTAAACATCTTATTTTTAAAAGACTTAAATAAATTAAAACTGTTTATATGATTCCTGATTAAAATTGTGCTTTGCATGTGTATATATAAAAAATGATGAATCCATGTATGTTTGTTTGTGTTTGAATTATGCATGTTAGTTTTTCCCTGTTTCATAGTTACAGGTTTGAAACAAATCAAATTAAATGTCCCTGCACCTGTTCTATGTTTGGTTTGTCTCTGGGATGAATGATGGTTGCTTGTATATATTTATATATATATATATATAGTGGTATCTTTGTGTTTATAAATGCATATAAGCCTGCATGTCTGATATATCAAAGCATATCTCTGTTCATAATATAGAGTTGAGTTTTTGATATAAAAAAAATGCAAATCTATTGATATGTTCACTATAAAACTTAGGATTTTAAACAAGATAGTTTAGATTAAACTTAATCTAGATTTTAAAAATAGATTCAAGTATTTAATTTTGAAATCTCCTGGAATCAAGATGATACAGTAGGAATTTTAATAGTATGTTAAAAATCAAGTATTTTAATTTGTTGTTTAAATTATATAACTCGAATCAGCTCGGGATAATATGATTTTTAAATTGAAAATCATGAATTCTAGTTTTGGATCGAACGAGTTATTCTGGGTTAACCAGAATATGATCTTTTAGTGTTATCTGATGATCTGTGCATCTGGGTTGCTCGAGATTGCTGATGGAGCTAGGTGAAGCATTGGAGAGTATAGTAAAAATGGTTGATGAATTTATAAATCTCTTTGATAATTGGAATTGCTTGATTTTAATTTTAACCCTAGTTTTGTTGAACTTGGGAATTTTGACTACTGCATCTTCAAAATCGCATCGAGTTGTATAAAATTTTAGGGGAATGATGCGTGGTGAGTCAGTAACTTGTGGCCGGAGTTGTAGGATGTATAGTTGATCGGAGGCGATGGCTCAGGGGGATTTCCTGATGATGTTTGGGTTTCAGTAACCATGAGAAACTCGATTTTAGATTGAGGCAAGAAATGGGGTTATGTTGGTCGTAGAGAGTTTTCAGGGTGTTGTATGACGTGTCGGTGAAGTCAACGATGATCGGAGGTGGTCCAGTCGGCGTGCATCGTGCACGCGTGTACGCTTTGTTTCAGGTGAAACGATGGATTTGGGAAGAAGCAGTTGTACCGGGTTGGTCTCGAGAAAAATGAGAGTGCGACTCGAAGTAGCAGTGTTGCGTGAGGAAACTCGGGGTTTTTCTTGATTTACTCGAGTTTGTCTCGGGTTGTACTTGTCTTGATAACCAGATTTCATATTTTAAAGAATGTACAGATTTATAAAGAGTAAAGATTTTACAAATTTTAAAGTTTTAAATAATTTAATTTTTAAGAAAGCTTAGTAAATTTAAAAGTGTAATTAAAGGGATATGTTTATAAAATGAATTATTTAACAAGTTTAAAAATAAAAGTAATTAAAGTGATATAAATTTGTTTAACTTGAATTTGTTAAAGTTAAATTTTTAAGTTATTTTAAACTAAATTTTAAGATGTATTTAAGTGTTAATTTAAAAGAGTTAAATGTTTTAAAAATATTATTAATCATGATTAGGTAATTATTTAAGATTAAGATTTATCTTTAAGTTAATTAAGGCATTGGTAATTAAATTAAGTAATTAATTAAAAGTAATTAATTAGTTTAATTAATTTATAATTAAGGATTAATTAATTTATTATTAATTTTTATTAATTGATAATTAAGGTTTATTAATTAATAATTAAAAGAATAATTAATTTGTAATTAAAGATTAATTAATTTGTTTAAGGGTAATTAAAGGATGAATTACTCAATTATAAATAATAAATGGATGTAATTAATTTAAGTTAATTAATTTGTAAATTAATTAAAGATAATCTGATGCTGATTAAAGTATAATTACTTAATGAGAAGTGATTAAGGATTAATTATTTGGTATAATTAATTAAAGGATTAATAATTAATTAAAGAGTTAATTAATTAGGGTAAGTAATTATAGGATGATAATTACTGTTTATGATTAATTGAGGTGGATTAATAAAAGTGATTAATTAAAGTTTAATTAATTAATGTAATTAATTAAGGGTCAATGTAATTAATTATAGTTAATTAATGGAAGTAATTAATTAAGGATCATTAATTAATGTAATTAATGAAAGTAATTAAAGGTTAATTACTGTTAATGAATAAGAATAATTAATTTGTAAAATTAATTAAAGGATAATTACTTTATGTAATTAATGAATAATTAATCAAGGATGGTTAATATTTAATGAGTAATTAATTAATTAAAGGTTGTAATTAATTAATGATGGATTAAGCAAGATTAGATAATTAATTCTTAAGTAATTAATTTAATTTAAGTTAATTAAATTAATTATAACATAGGGTTAATAAATTGTTGCTTATGGATGATTGTTTGTGTAGAATATCTGAATTGGATATCTATTGGATGATATGTTATGATATTCTGTGATATGATATTGGATATATCCGTGATAAATGTGTGATATTTATCTATGTTAATGCTATGTGAATTCAAGTATTAAATTGAATTGAATTGTTTAAACCTTTAAACAACTTGGACCTAAAAGATGGCGATTTGAATTCGATGAGACCGGGATCGGGTTTGCTACATTACAGCGTAAGTGTTTATTTTCTGTTTTATTAAACTCTTGGGTACTCAAATTTTTACGAGTAGCCAAGGAATTCAGGTTTGCTTTGACGAATCTATGGAGGAGCAATGGAGCAGGAGGCTTCAGCGTTCGTAGATATAGTGTTCCGCTGTGTTAGTCTGTATGAGTCATTTGTTGAGTATATTTGAGTTGTAATGATTAGACAGATGTTTATAACTGTCTAGTATGTGTTGTATGAGCTGTGTATCTCTGATGTATATGATACAATGTAATATCTTATTTGATTAATATAATTTATTCGTTCCGTTGTTTAGATTCTGATGTGTTTCTTTCTTTCTTCTCTATCTTTTCTCTTTTCTATCCCTTTCTTTCTCCAAGACGATACGACTTTTTGAGGAGAAAAAGTCGGGTCGTGACAGTGGTATCAGAGCTGTAGGTTGAATGAATACTTAGGCTCTAGAGTGGTGTCTATCCTGAGAGAGCGTAATTGTAATTTTATATATATATATATATTTATTTATTTATTCTACCTATAGGTTGGGTTACCTGTTCGGGTTTTCCAATATAAGTTATAAAGGTAGATAGGGTAGTGGTGTGTGTGTAACACGACGACTACCAATGGTTGGAGTTTGAATGTTGAGGTTGGAAGTATTTGTCGAGACTGTAGATCTAATACCGTCTCGAATAAGCTTTGCTGTGGTGTAAAGATTTCATCGATCTCTAAAGGAAACCTGTTAAAGGTTCGGAGTCCATCTTGGAAGTGCCAGTTTGGCTGAGTTATAGTTTGGATCTGTCGGATGAGCAGAAGCTAGTGGTGGTATCTTGGCAATCTCAGGAAGTAGTAGTTGCGTGATGAGACGCAGTGACTGGATGTTTCTGAAGATGTTTTCTTTTGGAGCAAGTCTAAGGAAGTATGTCTGCTTCGGTGTTGTGGCTGAGTTCAGCAGGGTGTTGAGTTTGGTTTGAGGTCCGAGTTTCTCGAAGAGCTTTGGATAGGAAGTCTTTGACATCTGTGTCAGCGGTGCAGCTCGGAAGTGTTTTGTGTTCCAGCAGGAAGATCTTTTAGCTTAGCAGTTTTCTAGAGGTGGAGTTCAGAAGCAACAAAGTGGATCCATTTCTTCGATGGATTGGTTAGTCAAGCATAAGCTGTTCTGATGGGTAAAGAGAGAGCAGTTTCTTTGGAATTTAGGCTGAGTGGAATGCAAAAGTGACTTGCGATAGTTGAGTATTCTCTTGAGTTATCTGAGACTTTCTGGATGTCTTATCCGAAGTCAGAGATTTGTCTGCATTTGAGATTGAGTTCCTTATCGACTTAATTTCAGGACTAGTACCGATAGTTCAGCTAGGTAGAAGGGTGTCTCCTAGAGAAAGGATTTGGTGAAGCAGCTCAGTATTTCATGGAACTGCTGAGTTTTCTTTTTATGGATCTGTTGAACCATATTTCCAGGATGTGTTGTCTAGTTTGTGCTCGAGTTCATCGACGACATTCTTATCTTCTCCAGATCAGAGTTGTGCAGCGGAAGCAAGGTGGCAGCTGTTCTAGAGGGGAAGCAACCGAAAGTTGCAGTATTTGGATTAAGAGTTTCTACAGGAAATTCTTCTGGATCTGAAGGTCAGAGTGGTAAGTGCATCTGTTTTGTCTTTTCCAGATAGGAGAAGTAAGTTGTAGTCTACTGATGTTGGTAGAGTAGAGTTTGTGCTCTGGATTTTTGGTAGATCTTGAAGGATCGTTTTGTTGAGTTGTTTTTGATCCAATTTTTGTTTCTAGAAGCATCAATGAAGGTTGAGCTGATCAGAAAGGATGTAGGCAGCCAGGATCGTCAGAAGAGTTCTGAAGATAAGAGACGGAGGAATTTGGAATTCGAAGTTGGAGACTTTGTTGTTATTGAGATTTTCTTCGGTAAAGGGAGCAATAAGATTGGGTAAGACCAGAAGTTAGCTCCGTAGTATATTGGATTCTTCTGAGTTTTGTAAGGATCAGTGTTTGGCTTAGAAGGTTTGAATTACCAGTTTGGATAACCGGGATTCAATGTATTTCATGTATCTCTGAGGGAGTACGTGTTTGATCTATCTCTGGTTTTGGAACCAGCAGTTCTGAAGAATTTGATAGTTGAGTTGATCTTGTCTGTGGTCTGATATCTTGTTCAGATTGTAGATCTAGATGAGTAGGAGCTCAGTAGCTTAGTAGTATAGCTAGTTCTGGATTCAGTAGAGCGAGTATCCCGGTATCTGTACCTGGGGAACTCGGGGATAAATTTTAGGAAACTTATTCGGATCTGTGTCCGGATAGCTAGAATTGTTGTTTGATTGAATTGTTTGTTTGGATGAAATTGGTTGTTTGTTTGTGTTGGCTGATATGTATGCTAAAATTGTTTGAAAATTTTTAAAATAAAATAAAAACATTGGGTTATCTTCTGTTTTAAATTTCGAGGACGAAATTATTTTAAGGGGGGAGGAATGTGATATCCTGGGATTTCAGGGTATTTAAAATGTGATAATCTTTTAAATTAATTGGTAAAGTAGTTATTTTCAAACAATTTAATAATGAGTTGTTTTTAAATATAGATATAAATAGATTTTAAATAGACACATTATTTCAAATTTAATAAGGGTTGTTTAAAATGTATATATATATATATATATATCTGTGTATTTAAATTTATTTTAAATAGGATAATTATTGACAATTAATAATGTGATTATTTAAATCTAATATATATATATATTTATTTGAATTGATTTTTAATTTGGATTTTTAAATTGACTTTGAAATTGAATTTAAAAATTGAATTTAAAGATTTATATATATCTTAAAATGAAATAATAATATAGTTTGAATTTAAAATATATGAAGAAAATTTTTTATTTAAAAATAAGATTTGTTTTGTATTATTCTCTTTAAAGAAATATATTTATAGAAATTGGAAGAGTATTTATTTAATAGGAAAAAAATACAAAAGCTTTTAAATTAGCATTTTAAATAAGCTTAAAATATTTTATATGGTTTTTATTTAAATCATAATTGGTTTATATTCTATTTTCTTTAAACATTATATTTATGTAAAAATTTAGAAAGCATTTATTAAAGTACAAATGTATTTATTAATTAGGAAATAAATATAAAAGTTTTTAAAATCTTTTAAAAATAAATAAAAATGCTTAATGACAAGTGTTAGGATAATAGAGCTTGTAAGTATATGTGTTAAATGAATAAGTAGTGTATGAGACAAGTGTCATCTTTTTATTTTTATTTTCTTTAATAAATCCTAAATGAACTCTATTTAAACTCCTATCTTCCTTTCCATTTTCTTTTGCTATCTCCTCATTTTCTAAACTCAAGAGAACAAATCCGTAAAACTTTCCTCTAACCAGAAATTCAAGCAAAGTAAACAACTCAAAAACAAAAATCAAAACCCTGTAATTCCCTATTAAAAGCCTGTAATCTCCTCTAAATCAAAACAGACTTGTAAACAAATTTCCAAAGCAAGTCTGTGATCTTTTAAAACCAAAGAATCCAAGAATCAGGATCAAGATACTTCTCAAACTCAAGTTCAAAAGTCTGGATCAACTCATCATCATCCAATTCAACTGAGCACTCCAGTTTTAAAGAAATCAAAGTCTTGAATCATCTCAGCCAACAAGCCTTTCAGTTTTAAAGAAATGAAGCAGATTCAGTTGCAAAACTTCCAGTTTTTCCAAAACTCTCTGCCTCTTTGAATAAGTGAGTAAACATCTTATTTTTAAAAGACTTAAATAAATTAAAACTGTTTATATGATTCCTGATTAAAATTGTGCTTTGCATGTGTATATATAAAAAATGATGAATCCATGTATGTTTGTTTGTGTTTGAATTATGCATGTTAGTTTTTCCCTGTTTCATAGTTACAGGTTTGAAACAAATCAAATTAAATGTCCCTGCACCTGTTCTATGTTTGGTTTGTCTCTGGGATGAATGATGGTTGCTTGTATATATTTATATATATATATATATATAGTGGTATCTTTGTGTTTATAAATGCATATAAGCCTGCATGTCTGATATATCAAAGCATATCTCTGTTCATAATATAGAGTTGAGTTTTTGATATAAAAAAAAATGCAAATCTATTGATATGTTCACTATAAAACTTAGGATTTTAAACAAGATAGTTTAGATTAAACTTAATCTAGATTTTAAAAATAGATTCAAGTATTTAATTTTGAAATCTCCTGGAATCAAGATGATACAGTAGGAATTTTAATAGTATGTTAAAAATCAAGTATTTTAATTTGTTGTTTAAATTATATAACTCGAATCAGCTCGGGATAATATGATTTTTAAATTGAAAATCATGAATTCTAGTTTTGGATCGAACGAGTTATTCTGGGTTAACCAGAATATGATCTTTTAGTGTTATCTGATGATCTGTGCATCTGGGTTGCTCGAGATTGCTGATGGAGCTAGGTGAAGCATTGGAGAGTATAGTAAAAATGGTTGATGAATTTATAAATCTCTTTGATAATTGGAATTGCTTGATTTTAATTTTAACCCTAGTTTTGTTGAACTTGGGAATTTTGACTACTGCATCTTCAAAATCGCATCGAGTTGTATAAAATTTTAGGGGAATGATGCGTGGTGAGTCGGTAACTCGTGGCCGGAGTTGTAGGATGTATAGTTGATCGGAGGCGATGGCTCAGGGGGATTTCCTGATGATGTTTGGGTTTCAGTAACCATGAGAAACTCGATTTTAGATTGAGGCAAGAAATGGGGTTATGTTGGTCGTAGAGAGTTTTCAGGGTGTTGTATGACGTGTCGGTGAAGTCAACGATGATCGGAGGTGGTCCAGTCGGCGTGCATCGTGCACGCGTGTACGCTTTGTTTCAGGTGAAACGATGGATTTGGGAAGAAGCAGTTGTACCGGGTTGGTCTCGAGAAAAATGAGAGTGCGACTCGAAGTAGCAGTGTTGCGTGAGGAAACTCGGGGTTTTTCTTGATTTACTCGAGTTTGTCTCGGGTTGTACTTGTCTTGATAACCAGATTTCATATTTTAAAGAATGTACAGATTTATAAAGAGTAAAGATTTTACAAATTTTAAAGTTTTAAATAATTTAATTTTTAAGAAAGCTTAGTAAATTTAAAAGTGTAATTAAAGGGATATGTTTATAAAATGAATTATTTAACAAGTTTAAAAATAAAAGTAATTAAAGTGATATAAATTTGTTTAACTTGAATTTGTTAAAGTTAAATTTTTAAGTTATTTTAAACTAAATTTTAAGATGTATTTAAGTGTTAATTTAAAAGAGTTAAATGTTTTAAAAATATTATTAATCATGATTAGGTAATTATTTAAGATTAAGATTTATCTTTAAGTTAATTAAGGCGTTGGTAATTAAATTAAGTAATTAATTAAAAGTAATTAATTAGTTTAATTAATTTATAATTAAGGATTAATTAATTTATTATTAATTTTTATTAATTGATAATTAAGGTTTATTAATTAATAATTAAAAGAATAATTAATTTGTAATTAAAGATTAATTAATTTGTTTAAGGGTAATTAAAGGATGAATTACTCAATTATAAATAATAAATGGATGTAATTAATTTAAGTTAATTAATTTGTAAATTAATTAAAGATAATCTGATGCTGATTAAAGTATAATTACTTAATGAGAAGTGATTAAGGATTAATTATTTGGTATAATTAATTAAAGGATTAATAATTAATTAAAGAGTTAATTAATTAGGGTAAGTAATTATAGGATGATAATTACTGTTTATGATTAATTGAGGTGGATTAATAAAAGTGATTAATTAAAGTTTAATTAATTAATGTAATTAATTAAGGGTCAATGTAATTAATTATAGTTAATTAATGGAAGTAATTAATTAAGGATCATTAATTAATGTAATTAATGAAAGTAATTAAAGGTTAATTACTGTTAATGAATAAGAATAATTAATTTGTAAAATTAATTAAAGGATAATTACTTTATGTAATTAATGAATAATTAATCAAGGATGGTTAATATTTAATGAGTAATTAATTAATTAAAGGTTGTAATTAATTAATGATGGATTAAGCAAGATTAGATAATTAATTCTTAAGTAATTAATTTAATTTAAGTTAATTAAATTAATTATAACATAGGGTTAATAAATTGTTGCTTATGGATGATTGTTTGTGTAGAATATCTGAATTGGATATCTATTGGATGATATGTTATGATATTCTGTGATATGATATTGGATATATCCGTGATAAATGTGTGATATTTATCTATGTTAATGCTATGTGAATTCAAGTATTAAATTGAATTGAATTGTTTAAACCTTTAAACAACTTGGACCTAAAAGATGGCGATTTGAATTCGATGAGACCGGGATCGGGTTTCCAGATTTGGACATCCGAATACCACATCGATCCAAATTAACGATAGGTCGTGAATCAAGTGAAGATGAAGATTCAGAGTGCAAGGGTTATTGTCGTTAACTCTGAGGGTGATTCCAAAATGAGTGTAACGAGATAATGCCTTCGGTTTCGTTCGAATCCGGAACGAACTTGTATGGATTGAATGCTTTCAGCACATCGTCAGGTGGACGATGAGCATTCTAAGTGATGTGTTCTGATTTAAAGGTAATCGTAGCCTCAAGCCTCATCAACCGGGAATGGCTAAAACAGGGGAGGTGCAGCAAGGTTAGTGGGTAGCGCCCAAGTAGTATAAGATTCCTCTGTCTAGAGTCCCTTTTTATTTCGGCTGTGTGGGTGGTTGCTCGGCCGCAACCACGGGGTTTCTTATGCGGGAATTATCCAGTAAGGGATGTTCCGGCCTTGTGTTGCAGGGGATTGGGAGTGATCCTCGGTACGTTGATCTAGGCTACGTACTGTGACGAGCGGTACCCCGGTAGCTCTGCCATTGTATGGAATCCAAAATCCAATAAGTGCCGTACGATTTAGTTGTGCCCAACTATGTTGGAACGTGAGATGTAAGCATTCCAGCTATTTCTGTATTTTACTTGAAAACCCTAGACCCTATTATAATATAACTGGATTTCCTATCAAATGTTTTGGTTAGCGTAAGGTAAAAACTTACCCATGTTTATTTGTGGGGAGTCTTACGTGATACCTTTGTTTTCAAAAGGTTTTGAAGTTAAGCAATTTAAACCGTTTACTCACACCAGACCCATTCTGACCCAAGTGTTTATTTTCTGTTTTATTAAACTCTTGGGTACTCAAATTTTTACGAGTAGCCAAGGAATTCAGGTTTGCTTTGACGAATCTATAGAGGAGCAATGGAGCAGGAGGCTTCAGCGTTCGTAGATATAGTGTTCCGCTGTGTTAGTCTGTATGAGTCATTTGTTGAGTATATTTGAGTTGTAATGATTAGACAGATGTTTATAACTGTCTAGTATGTGTTGTATGAGCTGTGTATCTCTGATGTATATGATACAATGTAATATCTTATTTGATTAATATAATTTATTCGTTCCGCTGTTTAGATTCTGATGTGTTTCTTTCTTTCTTCTCTATCTTTTCTCTTTTCTATCCCTTTCTTTCTCCAAGACGATACGACTTTTTGAGGAGAAAAAGTCGGGTCGTGACAAACACACATCTACAAGCCTATATATATATTCATGTTTTGCAAAACAAATTGATGTATACGGTATAGGTTTTGGCTCAAAAGATTTGATATGCTATAGAATTGTTTTGATGGATTGATTGGAATTTTTGGGTGGCTTGAGATTTGCAGATTGAAAAGAAGTTGAAAAGAAACTAAATGAATTTTTTTTATCTTTCCCTTTTTTACCCAAACAAGCATAAGTATATGCATTTATGTTTTTACCCATTTTCTTGTTTTTTATATTTTTATTTATGTTATTTACTTTGTATTTTACTTTGCTGAATTTATTTTTGTTTTGTACAGCAAGCTTCATACATATATTTTGAAAAACAAGAAATATAAAGTGGTTTAAAATAAACTTCATGTAACATCCTTAAATTTTCAACTATTCTCATCCATACATGTCGAACTTGAATTGCTCAAAATATCAGATTATTAATCAATATTTGGCAAAACTCAGCATATACAGTAAATAAAATAATCACAGAATCACAAACACAGAGTAATATAACAATAAGCAGCGGAAACAAATGAATAGTAGTTCATGAATGTACCATATATATATATATATATATATAACAGAGTAAAAACAAGATACAACAGAAGTCTTGAATACAATAGAAGTCTCAATATAATAGTCAAATACAAGATCAGAATACATCACTGGAATCAACTGAATAACTGAAAGCTGGATAGGTAGTTGGATCTCCAAGCGAAGCTCCAACTCCAAAGGTGAGTCTCAAATGCTGTATTACTCAGTCTGACCCGAGCGTAAAGCAAAACACAAAACACTTGAGTCAGGATTAACATTCTTATATCAATAAATCCAACTTAAGTGAAATATCAACTGAAATACAAGTAACTCAAAGGATGTTTGGTATAACCATCCTCTAAGGATCCGTGGAACTATCTACTATGTAGTAATATACATTATTATAATAATGTCTATAGTAAAGTAAACTATTAAAATAGCATTAAGGCGTTACCCATATCCCCCTTAACACATTTTTATATATTCTCATAGTCTATACAGTACCGTAACTTCCTGTAAACTGGGTTTATCAGAGGGCACTCCATAGGTATGGTACAAAACAAACTCATAAAAGGCGCACTAGGGTAGGTGACACGGCACAACTAGGCAATGCAAGGGTAGATATACCAAATACACTTTTGGGATGGTGGTAACGCATAGCAGCCACTACCGCCCACCTCGAGCCACACTCTCAAAAATCCGAGGGGTGCACCCAATCAATCACAAAGTAATAGAATGGTATCGAAGGAGTGTGTCCGATAGGAGGAGCTACCTCACTTGGCCCGTCGATTGCTCCTGTTTTAGCCACCTTATGCTAACTCATGGGAGTTGGGTCCAGGTAAATATACCTTTAGGATCGTCGCCACCATCCTACTTCATTCTGGAGTCTCCACCACGTACACGGTTGTTAAAGTGGTTTTCGGTATTGGCAGAGAGTATGACAATAACCGATCCCGGTCTCTTTAACAACCCAACTTTATTATAACACCGCGGTCATTTCAAACTAGTTTATACTTCAAAACCAAAATATCATTTCCATTTCAAAAACCATATCAATACGATATCATTTCCATTTCAAAAATATTCACTTCCAAAATCATAGTACTTTCAAAGTTATAACACCTTCGAAACCAAAACACTTTGAAATCATAATACTTTGGAAAACCATAACATTTTGAAATCATAGCACTTGGAAATCATAACATTTTCCTTTAAACAGTTTAGATATTAATAATAGTATATATAATAAAATTGGTTTATAAAATAAAATAGTTTATATAAAAATAGTTATAAGTTAAAATAGTTTATATAAAATAAAATGATTAGAATAAAATAGTTTATAATAAAATTAGTTTTATATTAAAATAGTTATATTAAAATAATTTATAAAGTAAAATATATAAATAGTTTAAATATAATTTAAAAATAATTTATATAATAAAAATAGTTTCCTCAAATTTCACAAATCGATTCAAATCAACTCTGTGATAACCCGGATTTTGGACGTCTGTTGGTCGAGAAATTAACTGATTTTATTTTTGAGATATTAATATTAATTAGTTAATCGAGTAAATTTTTGATAATTAAATACCGAGATATATAAAATTGATTTTTAAGCTATAATAAATATTGAATTATGGAACCTCTGGAGATGGTAAAATCTTATGGTAAATAAATAAGTAATATATTTGTGACAACCGGGATTTTGACAATATTATTTTAATGAGAATTTAATCTAATAAATTGAAATACAAACCTATCATTTAAAAAAAACTACTATATGTATATTTGGAAGAAATTATGATCTGGAAATAGAAAATAAAGAGTTTTAAAATATTCAAGGTTAAATTTAGCTTATTCACCTTAAATGAAGAAATCTTATTAATGTGAAGAAGGAGTATAAAATAAATATATGTAACATAAGAAGCTAAAATATAGACATAAGTATTTGGTAGTTAAGTAGAAATAGGAATAAATATCCAAAATACACTATGATCAAGTAACATAATATAAAACCAAAAGATATATATATAGGCTTCTAGGACAAGGCAAAGATCAAATGAATACAGGTTGAAAGAAGAAATTTTTATATCAACCTGTACAAGCAAAACTGGATAGGTATGAACAAACAAGATAAAATATATTTTTTGTACAAACAATTAATGCTATGTCCTATGGCATACCACACTATATCTCATCAGCCTCCATACGAAAGATATCAGCCCACCAAAACAACAAAATCTCTGATATATAGTACATCATGCAAAGAAAAATCTTGCATCTACATCATTCTTCAACCTGTACAACACTCTCTTATATATTATCTTTCTATTTTCCAGTTCGTTCATCAACCTAAAATAAAAATACAAACAAACCTACAACAACAAATATATTAAGCAGTTAACTCAACTTCATGGATTAAAACAATTAAGGAAAAACATGAATTGGGAAAGAGCAAACCAATCAAGAGCAGATTGTTACTTTACAAATCCAGGCAGTGCTCTATTCAATCTGCTAATAGGTGAGTTAATCTATTCTTTTGAAATCCAAATTTACTTTATAGCTCTGTTATTCAACCATGTGAGTAAACATCACTTTTAAAAGGATAAATATGTTTTGTATGGTTATATGTATGGAATAATGTGTGCCTGTCTGTGTTTAGATACATAAGTCCTCTGATCTTGAATTACAGGCTCAGGAACACTCAAAATAATTCATATCTAATCACCAAAATCATTTTTAGGCTATGATCTCTAAAGGAAAGATGTTTGTATGGATGTAATATTATTTTTAAAGGTAGTTCAAGTGAATATGTTGAGTAACCACTTAGAAAATAAGAAATCACAGTGAAAGCTAAATCAAGTTAGAAAATCTATGGATTAAATTCCACGTTTTAATTTTATAATCTGATGCGTGCTTAGAAATGGTGATTTTTAATAAGGATTTCTTGATTTTTAAGTTTGTGGTTGTTGCGAATTTGCGAGATGAACGGAAATCGAACTTTCGTCGATTTCTGGCAATCGGGGAAAGGTTGAGTGTCGCGCTCTTGGCTAGAGGTAGCATGAAGATCGTGGAGCTTGGGAAAAATGGGTGGTGATTTTTCCGATCATCATGGTGATCGGTAGAAGGAGGAGTAGGGTTTTAGAGCTGGTTAGAGACGAGGTTGATCTCGTGGCCAGTACGTCGTCGAGGTGACGTCGAGTGGGACCGGAGGTGGGGGAATCAAAGCAGGAGGTCGAGACGAATCTCTGGTGAGGTCGGCGAGGCCTCAGTCGATCGTGGATGGCGTTGCATGACGAATTTCTGGTGATCGAGTTGGGTTCGTGTAACGACCCGTATTTTTACGGATCGACAAGTTCGACAGAATCTGGAATTTTAGCATTTTTGAGCCATTTCAGATTTTAGGCAATATTTGGCTAAGTCCTAAGTCGTTCACGACTTAGCATAAGTCGTAAGTCGTATACGACATAGGAGATAGGAGTGACCCAGGACTTGGAGTTAAGTCGTTTGAACGACTTAAGAGTTGGAATGTTTGGAGCCTAGGTCGTGTAGGAAGTAAGTCGTGGGATGGCTTAAATTGACTGACCGACTTAAGGAGTTTTGGGGTTAGGATGTGAGCGACCTAAGTCTAGCAGTTAAGTCGTTGCCTAGATAAGTCGAAGTCCCTTTTTAGTTATGAGCCGTAAACTGGGGGTTTTGATAAGTCGTAACTTGTGAACGACTTATGAGTGTTAAGTCGTAGATGACTTAAGTGTTTGTGGTTGAGTCGTATACCCAGTTAAGTCGTAGACGACTTAAGAGTTTAACCCGGTTATTTGATAAGTCGTAGGATGAGCCCTTTTGTTAAGTCGTATCTTCTGTTGAGTCGTGAGCGACTTAAGAGTTAGCGGTCATAAGTCGTAGCCAGTTAACTGTTAACTCGTAGCCTGGTTAAGTCGCGCGTAGGTGTTAACTAGTGCAAGTGGATGAGTCGTAGCTTTTGTGTTAAGTCGTAGACGACTTAGTAGTTGAGTCGTCTAACCAGTTAAGGCGCGTGCGCATTAAGTCGTAGGTGCGTGTGTTGAGTCGAAAGAGGCTATAAGTCGGAGACGACTTAGGAGATAGCTGTTTTGTCGTGAGTCATAGGCAGAAGTATGTTAAGTCGTAGGGGTGATAAGTCGTAAGTCGTGAACGACTTATAGAGGCGGACGAGTTACGACTTAGGGTATTTTCTGCTATAAATAGGAGAGCTTCTCTTCATTTTTGGGATCCGGATTTGGAAGCGACGAAGTGCTGCCATTTTGAGAGCTCAACTTCTACACTTCTTCACTTCTTTTCTCCACTCTAATCTAGTGATTCCTTTCATCCAAATCGAAGATCAAGATTGAAGATTCAAGAGCTAAAGTTGAAGATCTTCATCTTTTCAAGTGAGATTTCTTCGTTTAAAGCGGATTCGTGATAGATCAAGCTTGATCCTTCGCTGTCCAGATCTGAAGCGTGTTGATTTGAGGTTGTTTTGGTGATTTGGTGAGTGGTGATTATCTCTCACACGGATCCAAAGGAGTATATCGGATTGTTGGCTAGATTTGGTGTTAAAATAGAGATTTCCATGCATTTTCTTCATCCAAAGTGTAGATCCATATAGATCCATTGTTCATGATGATGTTACATCCATTTTATCATATGTTAACCTATGCAAGTTCATTCATCAAGTTTGTAGAGATATAATCCATGTTTTCATGCTTATTGGACTTTCAACTCTTTAATTACGAAAATGCCATTATTGTTATAATTGTCTACTTAGATCATTTTTGAATGCTTGATTGCTTGGATTGATGTTTGATTTGATTGATTGTTATGAACTAGATGATTGATGATTAGATTTAGATCGAAGACGATTCAAAAGCTAAGGGAAAGGCTCTTGAATTGGGAAAGCTGCTCGTGGCATATGTAGCGGGATGATGAAGCTCTTATGCATAGATTTGATGATGTGATGTTGAGATGAGGCTTCGTGAGGATGTGATGAAGCGAGGCAATCATGTGATGAAGACTTGGTCTAATCCAGACGGGATCATTCCAAGCATGTTGATAACTCGGTGATATGATTCGAGTTGAGGATAATGAATGGATATGAGAATAGTCGTCGAGGAGGATGACTAGGAGGTTTGGATAGCATCGTTGTTGAAGGTTCTAGCATGCTCTAAGCAAGAGTACGTTTGGGCAGATTCGATAGTCCCAACGACTAACTGTTGATGGTCGAGTACTCTGGGCAGATTCGATAGTCCTAGGCACGGGTTGCGACGACGTGCGGGAGTTATGTCTAGAACCGGGGTTTCCATTAGCCCTTGACGGACGGCTGAAAGAATGTGTCGGTCATTCAATTAACGGTGATATCGAAGCAATGATAACAGTGATAGCCAGAGTCATGGATGTCTGGTTGTATCGTCATTCGGACTCAAGAGCGGTATTTTCTGGGTGCTTATCTGATTTAGGCCTTGGTACTTGGAAAACATCGCCCTTTACTCGACTGATAGTAGCTTTACTTTAAATTGTATGCTCTGCTATGTTTGCTTCTGCTTAGTGTGTGTCTGGGGGCTATCACTGTAGAATGAGGTTGGAGTGGGAGGGTTGTATTCCTATTCCTTTTCCTTTATGCTCTTTTGGTATGTTGTTAGTTAATTTACTGCTCACTAAGACTGTTGTCTGACTCAAGGCTTTATGTTTTATTTCTTATTGCCTTGGGCTGTTCGTCCATTTTGGGACGGGCAGACTAGGTAGCAGGTGACAGGTGCTGTTCTCTTCTCACGATGCTGATATCGAAGACGAGCTTGAGGGTTGCATATTATCTTCTTATTATATGTACTGGATATTCCGCTGTTTTGTATTCTCTGAGAGATATGTAGTGAGGCTTGATGTATTGACTATGTGGATGCTTGTATTCAACTATTATGGGGTTTTATATGATGTCATTTTGTTCTGTAAAGCTTCACTATACATATGTTCTATTGTATTTTGTCCATGCGCTGTGAGTAATACGATAGATTCTGTTGTTTGACAATCGTCCATGGTTGCCTGGCACACTTTACAGCGCTCCATCTTTAGATTCGGTGCAGGGGTCATGGGCGGTCGTCACAGTTCGAGCATATCGATTTGCTCGTTTTCGTTTCCCTGTTCGACTCCGACCAAGCTGGGTGGTTGGAATATTAGAGTGGGTTGTCATCGACAGGCGAACATCATCGACGAGGAGTCGGAGACGTTTTGATAAGCGTGCACGTGCACGTGTGCACTTTGGGTGTCTGGGTTTGTCGAGGTTTGGGAAGGAGGTTATACTCGGATCGATCTCGAGACGTTTGTGAGTTTGTCTCGAAGCGGAGAGAAGTTGCGAATGCACGAGGATGACTCGAGAAATTAGAAGCCTGGACTCGGGTCAAATTTTCGTTGGCAGGCTTATAATGTTGACCAATCTGTAAATGAAGAAAGGAAGCAGATTCCAAGGTTTTAATATATTAAGTTCTTGACTAAGTTTAAACAATAGTAAATTTAGTCAATTAAGTTTTTATTTTATAAAAGATGGTGGTTAAGGATGTGATTAAGTAATTAATGAAGATAAGTGATTCATCTTTTAAAAGTAATTAAGGTCTAAATTATTTAAAGGTAATTAATTAAAGTGATTAATTAAAAGTTAATTTGTGAAGTAAGTAAGGGTAATTAATTACTTAAAGATTTATTACTTAATAAAAGTAATTAAAGGTTAATTACTTAAAGAAAAATTACTTAATTAAAGATTTATTAAGGTTAATTAAATTTATCTTTATTTAAGGATAATTAACTATTAATTTGAGGATTAAGTAATTAATAAATTAAAGTTAATGAATTTAAAGATTAGATTTAATTTGATAATTAGAGATTAATTAATTAAATTAATTGATAGATAGAAGATTAGTTAATTAAGTAATAAAAGGATAAATAATTACTTAATCAAGGTGATTAATTTATAGATAATAACTTAATGTGGTTAATTAAGGAATTAATTAAGGTTAATTAATCAAAATGGATAATTAAAGGATGATTAATTAAATTGCTTGAAATTAATTAATGTTAAACAAGCAGGATTATGGGTGATTGAAGAGATTTGATTAATTTATTTAAATTAATTAGAAATGATCTGACTCATTTATCTTGCTTAAATTGAATGATTGGATAAAATTGGACGCCTTAGGTTGATTGGTAACATGGACATGTGATTTTGGAATGCTATGTGATATGGTAGGTTGGATTTAAACTGGGAATGGGGTTATCTATTTATGATGAATAAATGTGTATAGATGACACTCTGTAATTGGAATTTGAATTGTGTTTGCTTGGATAATTTGGATAAGATGATGTTGAATTCGAAGAGACGGGAGTCGGGCATTAGTAAATTTCCGGAAACCACTTCGATTCATTATAGATTGAAATGTGAAAATGTGAAATCAATTAACTGGAACGAAATGATTTAAGTGGATTGGACTATTCTAATCTAAGTTTGGTACCTTGGAATTAATGTGGGAAATTAGTGATGTCTATAAACACTTGTGAAGTTGTAAATTGATACATCTTACCCGGGTTTTATATAAGTTGTATACCTTTGTATTCCTTGTTCGATGGGTTTACTCACGCTGGTTTCCAGCCTGACCCGGGTGTTACTTTGATGTAATGCTCGGGTCAGACCGAGTATTACAGATTTTCAGGTAAGGACGTTCTAGAGCTCAGGAGGCGAGCTGGATGGCAGGAACGTATGGAGTGTATCCCGCTGTGATATATTGTTGTATATTTGGACATGTTGATTTTATATGTCCAGTGATTGTGTATATGTTGTAACTCTGATGTATTAAAGTGCAATTTAACTGATATAGTTTCTTTGTATAAATGGTATTATGTGATATTATATTTTGATCCGCTGCGAATGTGAGATTCTGTACTTGTTTTCTGTTTCTTCTTCTTCTATCTCTTTCTTCTTTTCCTAACTATCTGGAATTTTTGGGATTGAAAATTCCGGGTCATTACAGTTGGTATCAGAGCTGAAAGGTTAAGCGAGAACCTTGGCTCTGGTGGGTGTACTCATCAGAGATAGGGTTAGTATTACCCTAGGATGAGTTGAGTGTATATATGTGAGAGAACGTACTTGTTATTTTCTTATATAAAGATTTTAAATGGTTTTAAAGGTAAATGATTTTATATAAAGTTATATTTGATATATATAAAGCAATATTCCTTAACCAACAAATGTTAAGGTAACTGGTTGTTAAATTATTGGGATTAAATTAAGAAGTAATAGAAATATAACCAAACTGAAATTTGAATAAATATAAGTTGAAATGAATTCAAACTGAAATTAAAATCTTGAATTCGAAAAAGAATTTTTAGGAATAGATAATTGGAATTGGTTTCCAGTTGTAATAACCTTGGTTATTTTCCTAAAATGATGAAATGTTTGTTAATGATTTAGGAAAAATAAAATGTTTATGGAAGTAAACATTTAGGTGAGTATGACTTATGAATTGAAATTGAAAAGGGTTTAAATGGTGAAGTATTAAATCTAAGTCCAGAAAATATGGGAATTTCCAAGTGTTTGGAAGAAATAATAAATAGTATTATTTTAATAAAAGAGCTTGATTCAAACAAGAGTTGTTTGAAAATTTATAGGAACATGTTTTGAACTTAAAGCCAAAGGTGGTTTAAAATTTAAAGTAATGTGGTGTGCAAAGGAAATAAATATGTATATTTGAAATAAACTCTAAGATTGAGTTTTGAATAACCCTTGGAAAGTCATGTGAAACCCAAAGTGATATAAGTTTTGAACTAATGGGTAAGAATGAATATTATTAAAAATTTGAAAATTTGAAGTAGAAATTCAAATTTGAGAAAGGTTGACTTAATGAATGAATGAATTGAATTTAACTTAGGGGAAGTTAAATAAGTTAGCAAGCAACCTGAATTGGAAATTTCAAGATGAAATTGGGCGTTTGAGTGATCTCAAAGTGGGTTTGAGATCCGAAAATTGGAAATGGATGGAAGTTTTAAAATAATTGGATGGCATCATCCTATTGTTATTAATAATCTTTAAATTGTGAATTGAATTTGTTTAAATGAATAAGAAATGAAGTGTGGTAATATATCCACTATTGTGATAATAGGAAACTAAACTTTAATTTGAAAATAAGGATATAGGATTACTTTGAACTGAACTATTTGAATAACTGAATTTGTAAATTAAAATTGTTTTGAACTCTTATTTGAACTTCGAAATAAGTTAAGTAAAGATAATTTAAAATGGAATTTTGAGAATTGGACTCAGAATTAAATTATGTAAAGATTGGGATTATTGATTTAAAAATAAAGGTTAATTTAATTTAAAGGGGTTAAATCAACATTTGAAAATTTAACTCGGATTTATATAATTCGAGATGGTTTAAAGTTGAGATTCAGATCTCATTAGTTCAAATTGAATTTAGTCTGAATTAACTAGAATTGAAAATGGATAAGTATAAAATTCAAACGGGAATTGGGATTAATTCATAAGGAAAATGAAATGATTTGAAATTGAAGTGGATTCAATTTGGAGTTAGTCTAAATTAATTTAAATAATTTGGAATTGTAATTAAAGTGAATATGTTTAAAATCAAATAGGATTTGATTTGAATTTAGGAAAGAAATTATGGATAATTCAACTTGAATTGGGACTGGATCAATTTAATGGGAAATTGATTAAAATGGAGATTGGGAAGTTGAACAGTTTGGCTCTGCACTATTTTCAAAATAAATTGTTTTAATATAAATCTATTTTTCCAAACTATTTACTACACAACTTTTCTTTTTAAACCAAAAACTATCTTAAACTTATTTTACAATTGCTTTGGAACTATTTAACTATTTTACAACTATTTTATAAACTAATTACCGTTTTTCCCACTACTTTATAACTAGTTACTATTTACGACTATTTTGCAACCATTTTACTATTTTTCAATTATTTTATGATTACTTAACTATTTTACAGCTATTTTACAAATTAATAATTATTTTTCAACTACTTGTCTATTTTAAAATTTTCAAGCTATTTTCTAAATATAAACGGGACGGAGTTCAAACTGTTATTGATACCCAACTGAGATATGAATTGAAGTGATAATCAAAATGGGGGTTAGAGCCATCATGAGTAAGTAAATGAAAATTAAAGTGAATGTGAATAGAAAGGAAATTGATTTGGTTAATAATCAATGAAGTTAAATATGTAGGATGTACGTATATTATTCTATTCGCATAGTGATTTGATCCAGATTCAAGCACAGAATTTCGAGATAGTATTATCGATCCGAGTTGGGATTTTTCGCTCGATTTTCGACGGCAAACCTGGATATGGATTTTTGATTGATTCTGGATATTCTCTATCATAGTTGTGACTATGCAAGGAGAATGACGGTTTCTGATCGAGAAACCAGATCTGAGTCCGCACTAGGAAGTCGGGTGGACAATACTAGTTCGGAAGTGAAATTGTGTGATCGAGTGAGCGATCAGATTGATATTGCGTACGGATGATATGTGAACATCGTACGGTTTGAATAAAATTGATTTTGAAATTTTTTGGATAAAGAACTGTAATGATTTTTGAAATTGAAAGTATATTTTGTGAAATATATGATGAAGTAAAGTGGAAATTGGATATTTCTACGGTAAAGATTTACTTTATAAAAGTAAGTAATTTGGTAAGTGACTTTATAGAGTAACCAAATTTGAATATTTGATTTGGACTAAAATGAAGATATCTTTGTTATATATATGATAAAACTCCCATTGTTGAATCTTTTGCCAGAAGAAAAGGGTTTTGAAAGTATTTGACGTATAAAAGGAAATTTATACAAGTATGGATTGAATCAAAGATTTTCCAAGATTATTATATATATATAAAAAAAAGGGGATTTTGTGAAAGTAATTTTGAGGAAAGGCTTTGAGAACCTTCAGATTTGAAAATGGGCTTTTGATTTTTGGCTAAAATCAATCTTGGGGATTTGGAAAGCCTAGTTTGTGGATTATCGATTTTGAGAATCGATTTTGTGTAAAGGCATATATTTGGAATTCATACTAGGTGTATGATTTGTAAAATACTATATGTGTATAGTATAAAGTGTTTTGAGATTGGCTCTGGGGAAAAAGGCGCTCCCTTGAAATGAACTTCTCAGGAGTGCCACAGGGTGGCACTGCCTTGAGCCTCAAAGGGGGAAGGTTCTAAAGTTGATCCTGTGAGGAGTCCGGACAAAACTAGTTCCTGAGGATTATTTGTGTAGCGAAAGTCGAGGGGCTGGTGCCTACAGAGGCATTTGGGTTATGCTGTGACGACAGTGTAACTCGATGTTGCTGCGATCTACTGCAGACCATAGCGAAAGTCGTGTGTGCCGCTGAGAGCCAACAGTCTACGTTTGATTTTATATCGGTAGACTGCGACACTATGGTAACATAGCGAAAGTCGTGTGTGCCGCTGAGAGCCAACAGTCTATGTTTGATTTTACATCGGTAGACTACGACCTATGTGGGAGTGGAGAAGTTTCATTTGACAGCGAAAATCGTGTGTGCCGCTGAGAGCCAACAGTTACATGGACTTTTGCTGCGACGGCAACGTAACCCTGGATGTAACTGCGATCTATTGTGGGTTCCGTGGTGTAATCAGTTACATGGACTTTTGCTGCGATGGCAACGTAACCCAGGATGTAACTGTGACCATGGATGGGTGTGATGATTTCCAGAGCATTCTCACCAAAGAAATTTCCGCTATTTTCAAAAAAAAACTGTTTCTATATTTACGATAAAATTATTTTCCAAGGTATTTTCATTGGGTGTTACATACGGGTTTGCCAAGTACTTATAGATTTTCAGTCCTACGCCTGATCAACGTATGACTGAATCTCTATGAGAACGAGGATGGACTTGTTGAAACACCGAGTTATAAAAATATTTTATAAAAACTATTTTGGCAATATTATATAGATTATAAAGTATTTTAAAATGATCAAAGAAATTTATCTGATTTTAGGCATTTTAATAATTCTGGTTTCGTTCCTTTTCGAGGACGAAAAGATTCAAAGGGGGGAGGAATGTGATAACCCGGATTTTGGACGTCTGTTGGTCGGGAAATTAACTGATTTTATTTTTGAGATATTAATATTAATTAGTTAATCGAGTAAATTTTTGATAATTAAATACCAAGATATATAAAATTGATTTTTAAGCTATAATAAATATTGAATTATGGAACCTCTGGAGATGGTAAAATCTTATGGTAAATAAATAAGTAATATATTTGTGACAACCGGGATTTTGACAATATTATTTTAATGAGAATTTAATCTAATAAATTGAAATACAAACCTATCATTTAAAAAAAACTACTATATGTATATATGTATATTTGGAAGAAATTATGATCTGGAAATAGAAAATAAAGAGTTTTAAAATATTCAAGGTTAAATTTAGCTTATTCATCTTAAATGAAGAAATCTTATTAATGTGAAGCAGGAGTATAAAATAAATATATGTAACATAAGAAGCTAAAATATAGACATAAGTATTTGGTAGTTAAGTAGAAATAGGAATAAATATCCAAAATACACTATGATCAAGTAACATAATATAAAACCAAAAGATATATATATAGGCTTCTAGGACAAGGCAAAGATCAAATGAATACAGGTTGAAAGAAGAAATTTTTATATCAACCTGTACAAGCAAAACTGGATAGGTATGAACAAACAAGATAAAATATATTTTTTGTACAAACAATTAATGCTATGTCCTATGGCATACCACACTATATCTCATCAGCCTCCATACGAAAGATATCAGCCCACCAAAACAACAAAATCTCTGATATATAGTACATCATGCAAAGAAAAATCTTGCATCTACATCATTCTTCAACCTGTACAACACTCTCTTATATATTATCTTTCTATTTTCCAGTTCGTTCATCAACCTAAAATAAAAATACAAACAAACCTACAACAACAAATATATTAAGCAGTTAACTCAACTTCATGGATTAAAACAATTAAGGAAAAACAGGAATTGGGAAAGAGCAAACCAATCAAGAGCAGATTGTTACTTTTCAAATCCAGGCAGTGCTCTGTTCAATCTGCTAATAGGTGAGTTAATCTATTCTTTTGAAATCCAAATTTACTTTATAACTCTGTTATTCAACCATGTGAGTAAACATCACTTTTAAAAGGATAAATATGTTTTGTATGGTTATATGTATGGAATAATGTGTGCCTGTCTGTGTTTAGATACATAAGTCCTCTGATCTTGAATTACAGGCTCAGGAACACTCAAAATAATTCATATCTAATCACCAAAATCATTTTTAGGCTATGATCTCTAAAGGAAAGATGTTTGTATGGATGTAATATTATTTTTAAAGGTAGTTCAAGTGAATATGTTGAGTAACCACTTAGAAAATAAGAAATCACAGTGAAAGCTAAATCAAGTTAGAAAATCGATGGATTAAATTCCACGTTTTAATTTTATAATCTGATGCATGCTTAGAAATGGTGATTTTTAATAAGGATTTCTTGATTTTTAAGTTTGTGGTTGTTGCGAATTTGCGAGATGAACGGAAATCGAACTTTCGTCGATTTCTGGCAATCGGGGAAAGGTTGAGTGTCGCGCTCTTGGCTAGAGGTAGCATGAAGATCGTGGAGCTTGGGAAAAATGGGTGGTGATTTTTCCGATCATCATGGTGATCGGTAGAAGGAGGAGTAGGGTTTTAGAGCTGGTTAGAGACGAGGTTGATCTCGTGGCCAGTACGTCGTCGAGGTGACGTCGAGTGGGACCGGAGGTGGGGGAATCAAAGCAGGAGGTCGAGACGAATCTCTGGTGAGGTCGGCGAGGCCTCAGTCGATCGTGGATGGCGTTGCATGACGAATTTCTGGTGATCGAGTTGGGTTCGAGCATATCGATTTGCTCGTTTTTGTTTCCCTGTTCGACTCCGACCAAGCTGGGTGGTCGGAATATTAGAGTGGGTTGTCATCGATTGGCGAACATCATCGGCGAGGAGTCAGAGACGTTTTGATAAGCGTGCACGTGCACGTGTGCACTTTGGGTGTCTGGGTTTGTCGAGGTTTGGGAAGGAGGTTATACTCGGATCGATCTCGAGACGTTTGCGAGTTTGTCTCGAAGCGGAGAGAAGTTGCGAATGCACGAGGATGACTCAAGAAATTAGAAGCCACTCGGGTCAAATTTTCTTTGGCAGGCTTATAATGTTGACCAATCTGTAAATGAAGAAAGAAAGCAGATTCCAAGGTTTTAATATATTAAGTTCTTAACTAAGTTTAAACAATAGTAAATTTAGTCAATTAAGTTTTTATTTTATAAAAGATGGTGGTTAAGGATGTGATTAAGTAATTAATGAAGATAAGTGATTCATCTTTTAAAAGTAATTAAGGTCTAAATTATTTAAAGGCTAATTAATTAAAGTGATTAATTAAAAGTTAATTTGTGAAGTAAGTAAGGGTAATTAATTACTTAAAGATTTATTACTTAATAAAAGTAATTAAAGGTTAATTACTTAAAGAAAAATTACTTAATTAAAGATTTATTAAGGTTAATTAAATTTATCTTTATTTAAGGATAATTAACTATTAATTTGAGGATTAAGTAATTAATAAATTAAAGTTAATGAATTTAAAGATTAGATTTAATTTGATAATTAGAGATTAATTAATTAAATTAATTGATAGATAGAAGATTAGTTAATTAAGTAATAAAAGGATAAATAATTACTTAATCAAGGTGATTAATTTATAGATAATAACTTAATGTGGTTAATTAAGGAATTAATTAAGGTTAATTAATCAAAATGGATAATTAAAGGATGATTAATTAAATTGCTTGAAATTAATTAATGTTAAACAAGCAGGATTATGGGTGATTGAAGAGATTTGATTAATTTATTTAAATTAATTAGAAATGATCTGACTCATTTATCTTGCTTAAATTGAATGATTGGATAAAATTGGACGCCTTAGGTTGATTGGTAACATGGACATGTGATTTTGGAATGCTATGTGATATGGTAGGTTGGATTTAAACTGAGAATGGGGTTATCTATTTATGATGAATAAATGTGTATAGATGACACTCTGTAATTGGAATTTGAATTGTGTTTGCTTGGATAATTTGGATAAGATGATGTTGAATTCGAAGAGACGGGAGTCGGGCATTAGTAAATTTCCGGAAACCACTTCGATTCATTATAGATTGAAATGTGAAAATGTGAAATCAATTAACTGGAACGAAATGATTTAAGTGGATTGGACTATTCTAATCTAAGTTTGGTACCTTGGAATTAATGTGGGAAATTAGTGATGTCTATAAACACTTGTGAAGTTGTAAATTGATACATCTTACCCGGGTTTTATATAAGTTGTATACCTTTGTATTCCTTGTTCGATGGGTTTACTCACGCTGGTTTCCAGCCTGACCCGGGTGTTACTTTGATGTAATGCTCGGGTCAGACCGAGTATTACAGATTTTCAGGTAAGGACGTTCTAGAGCTCAGGAGGCGAGCTGGATGGCAGGAACGTATGGAGTGTATCCCGCTGTGATATATTGTTGTATATTTGGACATGTTGATTTTATATGTCCAGTGATTGTGTATATGTTGTAACTCTGATGTATTAAAGTGCAATTTAACTGATATAGTTTCTTTGTATAAATGGTATTATGTGATATTATATTTTGATCCGCTGCGAATGTGAGATTCTGTACTTGTTTTCTGTTTCTTCTTCTTCTATCTCTTTCTTCTTTTCCTAACTATTTGGAATTTTTGGGATCGAAAATTCCGGGTCGTTACAAACTCGGATTCCAAAATTCAAATTTAATCCAAATCCCAAATCATCAAATTTCAATTCAATTCAGTTTCTCAATAAACCATTTCAAATTATCGATTTCAAATATAGATTTGAACCACAAAATAAACCATTTCAATTTCAACGTATTTCAAGCTTTAAATATTCCACAATTTCAAAACTAAATTTGATAATTTCATTTATATCTCAATTTAACTTTAGTATTATTTAGTTTTGAAATATTTACTTAACAAATCCAATATCATTTAAATAAAACCTAAAATTTCCAGTAACAAAATATTTCCTTCAATTTACTCAAACCTGAAATATTCATTTAATTATCTTAAACCAAAATCAAGTTATAAAATCATATCCTTTAAAATGTCAATTTCAATAAGTTTCAAATCGATTTCATTAAATAAAATTCTTAATTAAATACCATTTCAAATCAATTTCAAATCTATCTTCCAACCTTAATTTATTAAATATTATTATAAACTCTATATTTGAAAATAAAATTTTAAATATATTATATATAAATTAAATCAAACTTTATTAAACTAAATCTTATTATCAAATTTATCTTATAATAAAACTAATTTATACATATTTTAAAATAGTAAAATTATAAGTAAATTCTTAAAATATATAATTTCAAACTAACTTATAATTTAAAATTTTCAAAACATAAAATTTTAAAATCAAGAATTTAAACCTTATAACATACATTTATATATAATATCTTGAATCAATATTTATTAAACAAAATATTTCTTTCCAAAATGTAACGACCCGTAAATTTCGACAATTAAATTTGTTAATTAAATAAGATTTTGTAATTTAATTTAGTAGAAATATAAACTTTTAAATTAATTTTGAAATGAACGCTAAAATAAAATATAGCAATGGTAATTAACACCTATTTATTTGTAATTTGAATAAAATTCTAATGATTGAAATAGTGAAAAGATTATAGTATGGAATAATATTGCAATCATTGTAGTAACGTATGGAATAATATTGCTTAATAGTAACTGAACGTAAATAAAAGGAAGTAAGGTTATGGCAAGTTGATAAATGTTAACAAATGAAATAGTATAATTTGTGGTGACTGAATGAATTCAAAGTTATATTAACCGATGGAGTAATATGTTATAAATTGAAAATTTATGCAATAATTGTAGATAAGTAATTATAATGTGTGTTGTTGATAATAAACGTACTTAAATAGGAAATAAATTGAATATAAGAAAACAAAGGCATTTAGTGGATTAATTAATGAATTCATGAAATAAAAAATCGATGCCCTGTAGGTAATTATAATATTGTTTGGAAGTGAAAACTTATAAAGTATGATACCAAGTAAGTAAATTAATTAAGAATATAAACAGTAATTAATGCACATATTTGGCAAATATAATTAAATAGTATGAAATGTAGCATACATTAATGAAATGTAATATAAGTAAATGTTAATTACACCCATAAATGTCAATTTATTGAATAGCAAGATTTTAAATCAAGTAAACGGATTTGTTAAGATTCCAATTGATAATTTATAAAATTTAATGTGAAATCAATTGTAGTTAATTGACTTAATTGATGCAGTTAGGGTAATTTTGTTTTGTCATTGAAGATTGTTAATTCCATAAGATGTAACCAACGTTAAATTTATTTATAATATAACAAGTGGTGGATTTTAGGAGTGAAAATCAAGATTTATTAATTTATTCGAAATTTAAAATTCAATAAGTGTAACGACCCCAAATTTTATAAGTATTTAAATTAATAATTAATTGAGTTTTTGAATTTAAAATTGTTATTATTATTTCATTCTGAATAAAAATAGTAAAATAAATGTTTTAAAGTGAAATTAATCGATTTATTTATTGCGAGTTTCCCCGATATCCAAGTATATTTGTATAAATTGTTTAAAAATTTAAATTATTGTATATATGAGAATATATATATATATATGTATTTGAACAGATCTGACTAAATTTGAAATAATATAATATATGTTTGATTTGTGTTTAAATCGTAAGTAAATGGTTTAAGAAATGAAAATATATAAGATATAGAAATATAAAGTAAATACATTGAATAAGATCTAATGACAAATTAGAATCTAGAAATTCTCTTATATTACCAAATGAATATTAAAAACAATTAGTATTAAATCTAGAAATAAATAATTGAGATGGAGATAAACAAAAGAAAATACACATTCAAATAAGAAAGAAATATGTATGCAAACATGAAGACAAGTTTAAAACAAAATCATTTCAGCCTATAAAACAAGGAAGCATCAAAATGGAAGCAAAACAAGATACAAATATATATGAAAGCTTATAAAACAAGACAACAAACAAAAAAATAGTAATAATATAAGCATGGAAATATAAGTACCTTGGCATTAATGCCATCTATCCTCAGCACGTATATGAATCATCTCAGCTGGTCAAAAGTACAAAACAAATAAATGCAAGCTCCTTAGTACACGAGAAAAACATCATCAGCCACCAAACATTTGCATAGTCAAACAATAAAAAAAAGAAAAATATCACTGATCAACCTGTACAAAGTTTATACCCAGCAACTTCATATCAATCTTCCATCTCAGTTTCGTTTGTTCAAAGCTGAGGAAAATCTGAAATAAGCATCATCTTCAACTTAAACAAGAATTCAAATTAAAACAACAATACCATCAACTAAAACCAGAGATCAAGGGAAAAGGAAGCTTCAGCTTACAAATTTTAAAAGCCTGTTCAACAAAAATGCATCTCTGTTCTTCTTTTGAAACCAAGGTGAGCAACTCACTTACCTTTGCTTTGATATTGTAATCGATGGTTGAAGAGGTTATGAAATGTATCTAGTTGCTGAGAATACTCGCATATGGTATGCGTATATATATATGCATATACATATATATGAATCAAATGATGGGTATACAGGGAGATGAGTTTGTTTTAAATTCACAGGCTTGAGACTTTGAAGGAAATTTTTTATCTTACAATCTGGATAAATTCAAGTTATGATTATTTAAGAGAAGATGATTTAAACAGTATAATGTCAATGCTAAAAATAAATTCAAGCCTTTATACTGAATAATCAACTCGAGATTAAAGAAATCAGTAAAAGAACCAAATATAGGTAAAAATCTGATGATCGAAATTTTGAATTTGGGTTTTACCATCAGATTTATTATGAGAAATCATGAATTTTAATAGCAAATTCTAAATTTTTATGCTTGGAACTGTTGAGATTTCTCAAGTTAAACGGGAATTTCATTTTCGTCAATTCGATCGACACGAGGGGAAGTTGTCGTCGTGCTTCAGGCTGGAGGAGGGTAGTTGATGGTAGACTATTGGAAAAATAATCAACAAATTTATAATTCACCAAATTGATCGTACGAGATGAAAATAGGGTTTAAGAACCCATTTTCGTTCACGCTAGAAACCACGGTACTGCACCATCCACAAGAGATCGGACTTCACGTCGGTGGAAAAAAATCGAAGCGTAGCACGTGTGCGAGGCTTCGGGTCAAAGTTGGTGGCCAATAACGGCCAGAGGTGGTGGCGCGAGGCAGTTATTGGATGGCGTTCCTGATGATGGTTGGGTCGCAATGCTCGATTCGCGATTTCGAAACAAAAATTGAGATCTGGGCGTTCGTTACGTTTTGGGGAATGGACGGTGACTCACTGGTGGCCGCATCACCGACTAGAAACGGCGAAGTTGAACGTGCACGTGTACGTGCTCGTTTGGGTGTCAGTGGTGAAATTTGGGAAGGTCCAGGGGAAAACTCGAAGCAAGCTTCGGGGATTTGGGGGTTTTACTCGGGTGCGAACTCGAGTAGAAAACAGGGGAGACTCGGGGTATTGTTTAAGTGCAGCAGTTATAAAAGTTAATAACTTTGTTTTTTTACAAGTCTTAAACACTACAACTTAATAAAGGTTTTATTGTTTAAGTCAAGAATTTAATACAAGAATTAATTATTGTCATAAATACTTTAACAATGTTTTTAAAACGCATAATTATTATTAAGCAATTAATTTAAGTATAAAGGTTAATTAACAGTAAAATTGTAGTTAATGATGATTTGATTTCCAAAGGTTTAAGAGGAGCTTTAAGATGTTGATTAGAATAAATAATTAATTGAACTATTTTAGAAAGTAACTAATAAATTTGTAATCAACTATTTGAAGTAAATTAATGAATGATTAGTAGTTAAGTAATTAAGTAATTTAATTACGGACTAATAAATGATTAACTAAGTAATTAGCAGTTAATAAACCGGTAATTAAGTTTGATTAATAAATAATTAAGGTTATATATTAATGATTAAGAGTAATTAATTAAGTAATTAAGACTTAATCATTGATTAAGAAATGATTTGTTAATTAAATAATTTGAAATGGAAAGAGTAGTAAATTGATAGTTAATGATCAATTTAACAGGGTTAAGAGATAAATTCTCAAGTAATCGATTTTAAATTGAATTAATTACAATAAGACTCAAAGATGATTGTTTATGGATAATTGTGTATATTGAATATCTGATTTGTGATATTCTGTGATGTTTCTATGATATTGCTCTTGATATATAGGTATATATGATGATTGTGTATAATTTATTTGTGATAAAAGTTATTTGGATTCAAAGTGTTGAATTAAACTGTTTAAATTAATTAGACAACTTTGCCCGTAAACGGCACTTGAATTTCGATGCGACAGGGAGTCGGATTCCAGTTGGTTATCCGAAACCCACATCGAATTATAATTGTGAATCTTTGTGACTGATAAATTTATTTTATCTATGAATCTGTGAATGAAGATAAGCGTTATCGATTATACCGCTTATCGAATTATATTTCTGTATTTTGATCTGTGATGATTCATCGTGTTGCACTATTGTGTTAAACCCCTGGACCACACTTTTACACACACAAATATGGATTTCACGTGGAAATCGGTTAAGTCACAGATAATTTAAATTTGATGTTTTTGAAATTGAAATTTTAATTTCAATTGATTTTGAAATTTGAAATTTGGGTTTAAAGTGAAAAGCTTTTGAAATGGAATTTCAAAGATAAAAGTTATTTTGAATAACTTAATTGAGTTTTGAAAATTTTAAATAATTTGATTTAAATTTGAATTCAAGTTTGAAATTGAATCCTATGATTTGAAACTAGGGATTAAAAATGTTATAAATGTGTTTATCTGAATTTAAACCATTTAAAAGTATAATTTTGAGAATTTGGATTTAACCCAAAGATTTCCACTCGTATGAATGAATCAGATTTTCTGAAATGAAACTGTTTGTTTTTAAATGATAAAAGCTTCCAGATATGAAATGAAATTCCAGTTTAATTAAAGGAATTTAAATATTGAAGTGAAAATGGTTTTCCAAGTTATGAATGAATTGTTTTGAAAAGCTATGACTTGAATCTGTTATCGTTAACAGATTTAAAATAATGATTGGTTTAAATCATTTGAAATGGAATTGTTTTGAAAGCTATAAGTTAAATCTTGATTTAAAAGATTTAACGAGTTAATCAAATTGAAATGGAAATTAATTTGGAAAATCTGTGAATGAATCTTTTGTTTAAAAGATTAAAGTGTGGAAACTGTTTAAACCGTAAAGATTGAATCTTTTTGTTTAAAAGATTTGAAAATGGTAATTTGTTAAACCATTTGAAAAGAAAGATTTTGGGTTTAAGTTGTGACTTAATTGAAATCTTGTGATATCCCGGAATTTTGGCAATATCAATTTAATAATCTTTATAAATAATTAAAGTGATTTGTTGATTTATTTTATAAATTGACAAGTTTATTCATTTTAAAAGGTTAATAACATTTTAATTTGGGAATATCTTTTCTAACAATTTTAAATTGGGAAGATTTATCTTTCTAAAACTTATATATAAATGTTTTATATTTATAATGTATATATATATGTATATATATTATAAATAGGGAGTCTTTTAAAACTATGTTTTCAAATTATAATATATATGTATATATATATATTGTGATTTGAAGTTATGTATTAAATTCAATATAGTAATTATCAAAGCTAATGTTAAAAGTATTTCCATTTAGAATATATATAATTGTATATATTGAAATGGAAAGAATATTGAATTTGAATTTAATAAAGTATTTTCAAACTTTAATATTTATATAAATTTGTAATTTGGAAATTTGTAATTTAACTTAATACTTTTGAAAATGATATTTATAATTTAAGTAACAAGAATAATTTCTTATTTAAAAATATATATGTAAGCTTAAGTTTAAATAAGGTTTAAATTAAGAAGTTTATTTGTTTTAATAATCTTTTCTCTTTTAATATTCAAATATAAGTCAAAATAGGTTTGTAAAAAAAAATTATAGAGAGTTAAACTCAATTTCTCAAGCATATATAAGTATGTTATATTTAATTGATATAAGCATAAGTTATTTTAAATAATTGTTTTTCACATTTGTATATTTATTAAAATCTAAAAGCTTAAATTATAAAAAGAGATAAATACATTATATACTTATAATTATTTCATTAATACATATAAATGACTTAAATAAATTATTTAAAACAAGAATAACACTTGTTAGCATATTAGAGTGGTTTAGTGACATTTGTAAAGATGTAAGCCTATGTGTAAGTTAATTAAAGAGACAAGTGGCTATATTTTAATTTAAGCTTTAAAATAAATAAATTAGTATGTAAGAAGAAAAATCTGTTTTCATTTTTCAGTTTAAGATTATCTTTTCTTCATATCTCTACTAAATACAATTCGAATCTAAAATCAAATTCAAAAATCTGGAAAATCTGGGAATCTAAGATCTGAAATAAGAAGATCAAAGGCAAATTAAAAACAACAGATTCAAATCTTCTTATGCAATCTGAAGTCATGCAATCAGATAAGGAAATCAAACTGCAAGTTTCAAATTCAACAAAGCAAAAGAAAAACAAGTTTAAAATCAAAATCAGTCTGGAAATCATCAACCTGGAATAAGCCTGGAATCAACATATGTTCTCTGTTTTATAATTCCTGGTGAGTAAACTTTTTAATTTAAAAAGTTAAGAAGATTCAGGATTGTTGCTTATAAAAAAATTCTGAAACAAGTAATGCTTGCATATATAGATTTAAGTGTGCTATATGTTGCTATGCTTTAAACTGTGCATGACTGCTGTTGTTATCACCTCTGTTCCTTAATTTTAGTAAACTGTTTTATTTAAGGATTTAAATCTGTTAAAATCTAGATGTAGGCAGCATTTACATAAAATGGAATATGATATGTGTATGCTTGGTTTGTTTAAACAAGATTGCATGTGAATGGATAAGTGATTAAATCTTATTTTAAAAACAGAGTTAAACTTTTTATATGTGATGTTTTATCTGAAATGTTGATAAAATTGTATGCATGTTGTATATAAGTGTTGAATGCCTGTATAGTTATAATTGAATACTTGTACATTGAAAATTTAGTCTCTGTAAAGTGATGACAGTTTTTGTTTTTCTTTTAAAATCTATATCTCATCTCTTAAATCTCTAATAGCTTAGGATTTGTAAATGAAAGATGTTTGAAAACGTGTGATATCATTATTAAAAATAAGTTCTGGAAATTTTATAACTTATATTGTCTGGAAATTTATAAAAAGCAGTAAAAAGTAAATTGGGTCTAAATTTTATCAATTTAATTTTAAGTTTGAATTGCATAATTGAATTCATAATGCTAAATCATGAATTTTGAGATATGGATCATGATTTCTAGTTTGGTAATTAAAGAGAATTTTGGGTTAAACTGTTTTGGACATTTTGACCAATCTGAGGCGATTCGAGACGAACAGGAAGTCGTGGTGGAGTTTGAAGTTAGAGGGGATGATGGAGCTCCTCGGAAAAATAGTGGAAGAATTTAAAGATCATCATGGTGATGGGGAGACGATGAAATAGGGTTTAATACCCTGGTATACTCGTTGATGTTTAATTGGGTTTCGCGACGTCGAAATGAAACTGGAGTTGATCGCATGACGTTCTGGAGATTCTGGAAGATGAGGTGGCGCTATGGTGAAAGTGGAAGAGTTTCTGGAGCTAGGAATCAACGGCGTCGAGGTGGTTTCTGATGATGTATGTTTTCCAGGCTGATGGGTTCAATACCTCGTATTCGATTCTCGATCGAATCAAGAATATCTGGGTGATCAAACGTGTTGCCGAGGTGGAAGTCGAGTTGTCGGAGACCTTGTCGTAGTTCGTCGACGTCCAGCGTAGTCGTGCACGTGCACGAGCACGGTTACGTGCATCTGAGTTTGGTTTTAGGGAAGAGAGTTTGTTCTTGGGTGTTTGTTCGGGGAATAGCAAGTTTTACTCGAAGCAGGAAAGAATGGGAATTGTCTCGCGTTTGCTTCGTGAATTCTGGAGTTTGCTTCGAGTTTTCTAACGTTTTACCCGGATTTTTGGTGAGAACAGATTTTAAGATTTTTAAAGGAAATGTTGTTAAAGTTTTAAACAAAAGAAATTTTGTTTGTAATATTTTCTAAGTTTAAACAAAGGTAAAACAAGGATTTACTATTAAATTAGATTATTTTCAAAATTTGTTTTAAAAAGATTTTTACCTAATTAAACTAATTTGTTCTAGGAATTTGTTTAACAAGTTTTAAAATATTTAAATAGATAAGTTTTAAAAAGGGTAAATAAATAGATTTTAAAAATGTTTATTTATATTAAAGTTAATTTAATAACTATGGAAGTTAAAGATTTTGAAAATAGAGAAGGAGTTTAAAATGCTTTAATTATAGTTGATTCTAAAATTGTTTTATTTTGAAATAAGTTTAAATGATAAGTATTTAAATAAATCAATTATAATAAAGATTTTATCTTAAGAAATTAAGATTTAATTTATTTAAAAGAAATTAAGATTTAATTTATTTAAAAGAAATTAATATGTGAAATTAATAAGGATAATTCATTTATTGAAAATGATTTAAGAATAGATAATAATTTAATTAAGATAAATAGTTTTCTTAATTAAGTCTTTAAGTATAAATGGTTAAGTAATTATTAAATTAGTTAAATAATTAACTAAGTAATTAATTAGTGATTATTAAAGATAATTACTTATTATCAATTAAGTATAATTACTTAATGAAGTGATTAAGGAATAATTACTGAATGTAATTAAGTAAAAGGAAAGTTATTTAATAAAGTAATTAGAGGATAATTATTTTATGAAAATAATTAAATAAGAAGTGATTAAGGTTAATTACCTAGTGTTATTAATTAAATAATTTATTTAATTAAAGGATTAAGGTTAATTAATAAGGTAATTAATTATTGGTTTAGGTAATTAATTAAAAAAAAAATTAATTAATGGAAGTAATTAAGGAAGTTAATTACTGGATTATATTAATCAAAGGTGATTAATAAATTATGGTTTAATTAAGGTTAATTACTTAATGTAATTAATAGAATAATTAAAGATATAATTAAGGATCATTAGTTTATAATTAATGATGTAATTAAGAATTGATTAATTAAGATTAATTAATCAGATGATAACTAATTTATTTGTAATTAATTAAGGATTAAAGTAATTAATTATAATTAATTAATTAATGAAGTAATTAAAGGTTAATTACTGTATTTGATTAAGGATAATTAATTTGTGAAATTTATTAAAGTTAATTACTTAAATGTAATTAAAGTTTAATTAATCAAGGTAATTAATTAGGTGAATAATTAAAGAAAGATTTATTAATTTATTTGTAATTAATTAATGATTTTATAAGTAAGATTTATAATGAAGTAATTAATTTAATTTATTAAGAGATGAAGTAATTAATTTAATTCACTTTAAATTAATTAAAGATAGAGATAGTTAATTTAATTCATTTTAAATTAATTATGTTGTGATTAAGTAAATCATTGCTTATGTATAAATAGATAACATTGATTGTCTTGAATGGATGTAATCTCAGAAATGAGATAAGTAATGTTGTGTGGTATGAATGCTTGGTTGCATTATGATGGTAATATAGATTAACTATTGTGATGTTGATATGGATTACCTATTTGGTTATGAATCATCTGTTTAAATGATAATGTGATTATCAATTGTGACTTGTGAATTATCTATCTGTATAGATAAGTTAAATTGTTTAAACCTTTAAACAACTTGGCCTTAAAAGATACGTTTTGGATTTCGATGAGACCGGGATCGGGTTTCCGTATACCGGTATTCCAGGTCTGGAGACCCGAATACCACATCGATCCAAATTAACGATAGGTCGTGAATCTCAAGTGAAGATGAAGATTTAGAGTGCAAGGGTTATTGTCGTTAACTCTGAGGGTGATTCCAAAACGAGTGTAACGAGATAATGCCTTCGGTTTCGTTCGAACCCGGAACGAACTTGTATGGATTGAATGCTTTCAGCACATCGTCAGGCGGACGATGAGCATTCTAAGTGATATGTTCTGATTAAAGGTAATCGTAACCTCAAGCCTCATCAACCGGGAATGGCTAAAACAGGGGAGGTGCAGCAAGGTTTCGTGGGTAGCACCCACTGAGAGCAAGATAGATCCCTGTCTAGAGGTCCCTTTTCTTTTATTCGGCTTAGTGTGTGGTTGGTCGCGCCAACTACGGGATTATCTTGTTCGGAATTATCCAGTAAGGGATGGTTCCGGCTTTGTGTTGCAGGGGAGCGGGCGTACTCCTCGGTACGGTGATCTAGGCCACGTACTGTGACGGGCGGTACCCCAGTAGCCCTGCCATTGTATGGAATCCAAACTCCAATAAGTGCCGTACGTATTAGTTGTGCCCAACTATGTTGGAATGTGAGATGTAAGCATTTCAGCTATTTCTGTATTTTACTTGAAAACCCTAGACCCTATTATAATATAACTGGATTTCCTATCAAATGTTTTGGTTAGCGTAAGGTAAAAACTTTTCCATGTTTATGTGTGGGAAGTCTTACGTGATACCTTTGTTTTCAAAAGGTTTTGAAGTTAAACAATTTTAACCCGTTTACTCACACCAGACCCATGTCTGACCCAAGTGTTTATTTCTGTTTTATAAACTCTTGGGTACTCAAATTTTTACGAGTAGCCAAGGGATTCAGGTTTAGCTTTGACGAATATTCTGGAGGAGCAATGGAGCAGGAGGCTTCGGCGTTCGTAGATATAGTATTCCGCTGTGTTGATATCTGTGATAGTGTCTTGTCTTGTATTTGAGTTGTAATGTCTAGACAGATGATTATAACTGTCTAGTAAGTGATGTATATGCTGTGTAACTCTGTAAATTGTTGTGTACTATGTAATAGTTTATGTTATTAATATAATTTATTCGTTCCGCTGTGAGATCGTTGTTGTTGTTTCTTTCTTTCTTCTCTTCTTTTCTATTTTCTACCCCTTTCTTTCTTATTAACGATGCGACTTTCTGTGGAGAGAAAGTCGTTGGTCGTTACAGTGGTATCAGAGCCAGGTTGAGCGAATGCCTAAGCTTTTGTTTAAGTGAATATCAGAACACTAGGTTGAGTGAATACCTAGGTTCGGAAGGATTGTTCATTAGAAATAGGATCTGTAGCAACCTGTTTGAGTCCGAGTGTATATATATATATGAGAGCGCGTATTTGTTAGTTATATAAAATGATTTTATATTGTGTTAATTGATCGGTTGAGTGGTATATGGATTCTGGTCAATACGAGTAGCTAACGTTATTGATAGGGATCTCTAAACACTTGAACCAGGCCAACGGACACAATATTGTTTTAAAGAGGTAAATGAAATAATTTTACCCAGAAATAATTTCTATATAAAAAGTATCATTTTAAATATATATATATTTCTATCTATTTGTTGGGTTACCTGTTCGGGTTTTCCAATATAAGTTATAAAAGTAGATAAGGTGGTAGTGTGAGTAACACGACTACCAATAGTTAGAATTTGAGTGTTGAGGTTGGAAGTATATCTGATGAGACTGTAGACCTAATACTGTCTCGAGTGAACTTTGTTGTGGTGTAAGATTTTGCCGATCTCTGAAGGAAACCAGTTATGGTTTAGAGTTTATCTTTGAAGTTGGATGAATAGAGTAGATCTATTGGATGAGCAGAAGCAAGTGATGGTATCTTGATACCTCAGGAAATTGTAGCTGTGTGATGAAACGCAGTGACTATGGATGTTTCTGAAGATTTTTTTCTTTGGAACAAGTTTAAGGAAGTATGTCTGCTTCGGTGTTGTGGCTGAGTTCAGCAGGATGTTTGTGTTTGGTTTGAGGATCGAGTTTCTCGAAGAACTTTGGATTAAGGAGTCTTTGTCATCCGTGTTAGCGGTGCGGCTCGAGTGTTCTGTGTTCCTGCTGGAAGATCTTTTGGCTTAGCAGTTCGTAAAGTGGAGTTCAGAAGCTGCGGAGTAAATTCATTTTTCAAATGGATTGGTCAAGCACTAGACTGTTCTGATGGATTAAGAAAGAACAGTAATCTTTGGATATTGGACTGGATAGGATCGCAAAAGTGACTTGCGATAGTTTGAGTGTTCTCTTGGGAAATCTTTTGCTTGAGTTTGAGGCATCTCTAGAAGATGTAGGAGTTATAGAGTTGTCAGAGATTTTATGGGGAGTGTTGATCTAGTTTGTGTTCGAGTTCATAGACGACATCTAGATCAGAGTTGAGCAGCGAAAGCTTGGTAGTAGTTGTTCTAGAGTAGAAGCAACCGGAAGTTGCAGTGTTTGGATTAAAGGGTTCCTACAGGAAGCTTTTCAAGATTTGAAGGTCAGATTGGTGAGAGAATCTGTTTTGTCTTGATAAAAGAAGTATTTGGAATCTACTGATGATTGAGGAGTAGAGTTTGAGTTCTGGATTTCCGTAGATCTTGAGAGGATCCGTTTGTTGGATTGTTTGTGGTCCGGTTTATTTCTAGAAGCATCAGCGAAGGTTGAACTGATCAGGAAGGATGTAGTCAGCTCAGGATCGTCTGAAGGATTTTGAGGATAAGAGGCGGAGGAATTTGGAATTCGAAGTTGGAAACTTCGTTGTTGTGAAGTTTTCTCTGGTTAAAGGGAGCTATAAGATTGGGTAAGTCTGGGAAGTTAGCTCCGAGTTGTTTTGGATCTTTTCTATGTTCTGATTTGGATAAGAGTTTGATCTACTGGATTGAATTGTCAGTTTGGATAACTGGAATTCAATGTATTTTACGTATCTCTGAGGGAGTACGTGTTTGATCTATCTCTGGTTTTGGAACCAGCAGTTCTGGAGGATTTGGTTGTTGAGTCAGACTCGTCTGTAGTCTGATATTCTGTTTAGTTTTGTAGATCTAGACGAGTAGGAGCTCTATAGCTTAGTAGTATTGGTTGTTTGGATTATTTGTAGAGCGAGTATCCCGGTATATATATACTTGGGGAAACTCGAGGAAATTCTATTCAGAATTTTTCGCTGGATAGTTAGAATTGTTTGTTTGGATGATTGGTTGCTATGATTGTTAGCATATGAATGATAATACATCCTTGTGATTTAAAAAGATTATTAAATTACCTTTGTTTTAAATTTCGGGGACGAAATTATTTTAAGGGGGAAGGAATGTGATATCCCGGAATTTTGGCAATATCAATTTAATAATCTTTATAAATAATTAAAGTGATTTGTTGATTTATTTTATAAATTGACAAGTTTATTCATTTTAAAAGGTTAATAACATTTTAATTTGGGAATATCTTTTCTAACAATTTTAAATTGGGAAGATTTATCTTTCTAAAACTTATATATAAATGTTTTATATTTATAATGTATATATATAGGTATATATATTATAAATAGGGAGTCTTTTAAAACTATGTTTTCAAATTATAATATATATGTATATATATATATTGTGATTTGAAGTTATGTATTAAATTCAATATAGTAATTATCAAAGCTAATGTTAAAAGTATTTCCATTTAGAATATATATAATTGTATATATTGAAATGGAAAGAATATTGAATTTGAATTTAATAAAGTATTTTCAAACTTTAATATTTATATAAATTTGTAATTTGGTAATTTGTAATTTAACTTAATACTTTTGAAAATGATATTTATAATTTAAGTAACAAGAATAATTTCTTATTTAAAAATATATATGTAAGCTTAAGTTTAAATAAGGTTTAAATTAAGAAGTTTATTTGTTTTAATAATCTTTTCTCTTTTAATATTCAAATATAAGTCAAAATAGGTTTGTAAAAAAAAAAAATATAGAGAGTTAAACTCAATTTCTCAAGCATATATAAGTATGTTATATTTAATTGATATAAGCATAAGTTATTTTAAATAATTGTTTTTCACATTTGTATATTTATTAAAATCTAAAAGCTTAAATTATAAAAAGAGATAAATACATTATATACTTATAATTATTTCATTAATACATATAAATGACTTAAATAAATTATTTAAAACAAGAATAACACTTGTTAGCATATTAGAGTGGTTTAGTGACATTTGTAAAGATGTAAGCCTATGTGTAAGTTAATTAAAGAGACAAGTGGCTATATTTTAGTTTAAGCTTTAAAATAAATAAATTAGTATGTAAGAAGAAAAATCTGTTTTCATTTTTCAGTTTAAGATTATCTTTTCTTCATATCTCTACTAAATACAATTCGAATCTAAAATCAAATTCAAAAATCTGGGAATCTAAGATCTGAAATAAGAAGATCAAAGGCAAATTAAAAACAACAGATTCAAATCTTCTTATGCAATCTGAAGTCATGCAATCAGATAAGGAAATCAAACTGCAAGTTTCAAATTCAACAAAGCAAAAGAAAAACAAGTTTAAAATCAAAATCAGTCTGGAAATCATCAACCTGGAATAAGCCTGGAATCAACATATGTTCTCTGTTTTATAATTCCTGGTGAGTAAACTTTTTAATTTAAAAAGTTAAGAAGATTCAGGATTGTTGCTTATAAAAAAATTCTGAAACAAGTAATGCTTGCATATATAGATTTAAGTGTGCTATATGTTGCTATGCTTTAAACTGTGCATGACTGCTGTTGTTATCACCTCTGTTCCTTAATTTTAGTAAACTGTTTTATTTAAGGATTTAAATCTGTTAAAATCTAGATGTAGGCAGCATTTACATAAAATGGAATATGATATGTGTATGCTTGGTTTGTTTAAACAAGATTGCATGTGAATGGATAAGTGATTAAATCTTATTTTAAAAACAGAGTTAAACTTTTTATATGTGATGTTTTATCTGAAATGTTGATAAAATTGTATGCATGTTGTATATAAGTGTTGAATGCCTGTATAGTTATAATTGAATACTTGTACATTGAAAATTTAGTCTCTGTAAAGTGATGACAGTTTTTGTTTTTCTTTTAAAATCTATATCTCATCTCTTAAATCTCTAATAGCTTAGGATTTGTAAATGAAAGATGTTTGAAAACGTGTGATATCATTATTAAAAATAAGTTCTGGAAATTTTATAACTTATATTGTCTGGAAATTTATAAAAAGCAGTAAAAAGTAAATTGGGTCTAAATTTTATCAATTTAATTTTAAGTTTGAATTGCATAATTGAATTCATAATGCTAAATCATGAATTTTGAGATATGGATCATGATTTCTAGTTTGGTAATTAAAGAGAATTTTGGGTTAAACTGTTTTGGACATTTTGACCAATCTGAGGCGATTCGAGACGAACAGGAAGTCGTGGTGGAGTTTGAAGTTAGAGGGGATGATGGAGCTCCTCGGAAAAATAGTGGAAGAATTTAAAGATCATCATGGTGATGGGGAGACGATGAAATAGGGTTTAATACCCTGGTATACTCGTTGATGTTTAATTGGGTTTCGCGACGTCGAAATGAAACTGGAGTTGATCGCATGACGTTCTGGAGATTCTGGAAGATGAGGTGGCGCTATGGTGAAAGTGGAAGAGTTTCTGGAGCTAGGAATCAACGGCGTCGAGGTGGTTTCTGATGATGTATGTTTTCCAGGCTGATGGGTTCAATACCTCGTATTCGATTCTCGATCGAATCAAGAATATCTGGGTGATCAAACGTGTTGCCGAGGTGGAAGTCGAGTTGTCGGAGACCTTGTCGTAGTTCGTCGACGTCCAGCGTAGTCGTGCACGTGCACGAGCACGGTTACGTGCATCTGAGTTTGGTTTTAGGGAAGAGAGTTTGTTCTTGGGTGTTTGTTCGGGGAATAGCAAGTTTTACTCGAAGCAGGAAAGAATGGGAGTTGTCTCGCGTTTGCTTCGTGAATTCTGGAGTTTGCTTCGAGTTTTCTAACGTTTTACCCGGATTTTTGGTGAGAACAGATTTTAAGATTTTTAAAGGAAATGTTGTTAAAGTTTTAAACAAAAGAAATTTTGTTTGTAATATTTTCTGAGTTTAAACAAAGGTAAAACAAGGATTTACTATTAAATTAGATTATTTTCAAAATTTGTTTTAAAAAGATTTTTACCTAATTAAACTAATTTGTTCTAGGAATTTGTTTAACAAGTTTTAAAATATTTAAATAGATAAGTTTTAAAAAGGGTAAATAAATAGATTTTAAAAATGTTTATTTATATTAAAGTTAATTTAATAACTATGGAAGTTAAAGATTTTGAAAATAGAGAAGGAGTTTAAAATGCTTTAATTATAGTTGATTCTAAAATTGTTTTATTTTGAAATAAGTTTAAATGATAAGTATTTAAATAAATCAATTATAATAAAGATTTTATCTTAAGAAATTAAGATTTAATTTATTTAAAAGAAATTAAGATTTAATTTATTTAAAAGAAATTAATATGTGAAATTAATAAGGATAATTCATTTATTGAAAATGATTTAAGAATAGATAATAATTTAATTAAGATAAATAGTTTTCTTAATTAAGTCTTTAAGTATAAATGGTTAAGTAATTATTAAATTAGTTAAATAATTAACTAAGTAATTAATTAGTGATTATTAAAGATAATTACTTATTATCAATTAAGTATAATTACTTAATGAAGTGATTAAGGAATAATTACTGAATGTAATTAAGTAAAAGGAAAGTTATTTAATAAAGTAATTAGAGGATAATTATTTTATGAAAATAATTAAATAAGAAGTGATTAAGGTTAATTACCTAGTGTTACTAATTAAATAATTTATTTAATTAAAGGATTAAGGTTAATTAATAAGGTAATTAATTATTGGTTTAGGTAATTAATTAAAAAATAATAATTAATTAATGGAAGTAATTAAGGAAGTTAATTACTGGATTATATTAATCAAAGGTGATTAATAAATTATGGTTTAATTAAGGTTAATTACTTAATGTAATTAATAGAATAATTAAAGATATAATTAAGGATCATTAGTTTATAATTAATGATGTAATTAAGAATTGATTAATTAAGATTAATTAATCAGATGATAACTAATTTATTTGTAATTAATTAAGGATTAAAGTAATTAATTATAATTAATTAATTAATTAAGTAATTAAAGGTTAATTACTGTATTTGATTAAGGATAATTAATTTGTGAAATTTATTAAAGTTAATTACTTAAATGTAATTAAAGTTTAATTAATCAAGGTAATTAATTAGGTGAATAATTAAAGAAAGATTTATTAATTTATTTGTAATTAATTAATGATTTTATAAGTAAGATTTATAATGAAGTAATTAATTTAATTTATTAAGAGATGAAGTAATTAATTTAATTCACTTTAAATTAATTAAAGATAGAGATAGTTAATTTAATTCATTTTAAATTAATTATGTTGTGATTAAGTAAATCATTGCTTATGTATAAATAGATAACATTGATTGTCTTGAATGGATGTAATCTCAGAAATGAGATAAGTAATGTTGTGTGGTATGAATGCTTGGTTGCATTATGATGGTAATATAGATTAACTATTGTGATGTTGATATGGATTACCTATTTGGTTATGAATCATCTGTTTAAATGATAATGTGATTATCAATTGTGACTTGTGAATTATCTATCTGTATAGATAAGTTAAATTGTTTAAACCTTTAAACAACTTGGCCTTAAAAGATACGTTTTGGATTTCGATGAGACCGGGATCGGGTTTCCGTATACCGGTATTCCAGGTCTGGAGACCCGAATACCACATCGATCCAAATTAACGATAGGTCGTGAATCTCAAGTGAAGATGAAGATTTAGAGTGCAAGGGTTATTGTCGTTAACTCTGAGGGTGATTCCAAAACGAGTGTAACGAGATAATGCCTTCGGTTTCGTTCGAACCCGGAACGAACTTGTATGGATTGAATGCTTTCAGCACATCGTCAGGCGGACGATGAGCATTCTAAGTGATATGTTCTGATTAAAGGTAATCGTAACCTCAAGCCTCATCAACCGGGAATGGCTAAAACAGGGGAGGTGCAGCAAGGTTTCGTGGGTAGCACCCACTGAGAGCAAGATAGATCCCTGTCTAGAGGTCCCTTTTCTTTTATTCGGCTTAGTGTGTGGTTGGTCGCGCCAACTACGGGATTATCTTGTTCGGAATTATCCAGTAAGGGATGGTTCCGGCTTTGTGTTGCAGGGGAGCGGGCGTACTCCTCGGTACGGTGATCTAGGCCACGTACTGTGACGGGCGGTACCCCAGTAGCCCTGCCATTGTATGGAATCCAAACTCCAATAAGTGCCGTACGTATTAGTTGTGCCCAACTATGTTGGAATGTGAGATGTAAGCATTTCAGCTATTTCTGTATTTTACTTGAAAACCCTAGACCCTATTATAATATAACTGGATTTCCTATCAAATGTTTTGGTTAGCGTAAGGTAAAAACTTTTCCATGTTTATGTGTGGGAAGTCTTACGTGATACCTTTGTTTTCAAAAGGTTTTGAAGTTAAACAATTTTAACCCGTTTACTCACACCAGACCCATGTCTGACCCAAGTGTTTATTTCTGTTTTATAAACTCTTGGGTACTCAAATTTTTACGAGTAGCCAAGGGATTCAGGTTTAGCTTTGACGAATATTCTGGAGGAGCAATGGAGCAGGAGGCTTCGGCGTTCGTAGATATAGTATTCCGCTGTGTTGATATCTGTGATAGTGTCTTGTCTTGTATTTGAGTTGTAATGTCTAGACAGATGATTATAACTGTCTAGTAAGTGATGTATATGCTGTGTAACTCTGTAAATTGTTGTGTACTATGTAATAGTTTATGTTATTAATATAATTTATTCGTTCCGCTGTGAGATCGTTGTTGTTGTTTCTTTCTTTCTTCTCTTCTTTTCTATTTTCTACCCCTTTCTTTCTTATTAACGATGCGACTTTCTGTGGAGAGAAAGTCGTTGGTCGTTACAAATCTCATATCCATATGTTTTTAAATATTACGCTCACTATTCGGTTTAGCCGGGAGAGGACCTTTGGGTCGTATAACCCATTCCGAATATGTGATACGTCGTATATGGATAGCATTTGAAGACCGGTGTTGAAGACCGGATATTTTTGAAAACGGAAGGATTACCGTCGAGTTACTCTGCATCGGCTGATCCCCGATATAGAGGTTTTATCATCCTTAGTGACGGGAAGTCCGGACGTGATTGGAAATTATCCGGAATTGCAAGGGCTTCGTGAGAAGTGCCTTCGGTTCTGTTCGATCCCGGAACAGACTTGTATGGATACATGTCTGACATTACACTTTGAGATATAAAGCCGATTTCTTCAAATACATTTCTGTTGGTGGCGGAGAATTTATTCTCTTAGCTTAACACCCTTCTCTGAGACGTACGAGCTCAGAGGTTATGTAGTTGAAATTTATCAGCGATATATCCCAATTTGGTAATGTGACATGTTGAGTGTTGTTGTGTAATGATCAGTGTTTGATCATTTGTGATATGATCATTTGTTTGATCTTATATCTTTGTGATCATAGGTTGATCATCTGTTGACCCAAAGCATGGCTTTGTGACAAAGCGTAGCTTTGTGGACGAGACTTCGTCAGGGCCTCACAACCCGGAAATGGTCGAAACAGGAATGTTGCGGCAAGGTTATGAGGGTCGCGCCCTTTAGGGTATGTCATTTCCTTCTGGAAAAGGGTGGTGTCATGGTATGGAGCCCAGATACTTACTCATGTGGATACACTTTATTATGTGTGATGTTGGTTATCGAGGCCTCGGATAAAGGTCCCAAAGGACCGGGAGGTGGCATATTCGTGAGTTACTTGTTACAGGAGTAACCCGGCCTTGTTTGGCAGAGAGCAGTTTGTCTCTCGGGACGTCCCGCCAGAGGCGTTCCCATGCGACGGAAGGAAGTTCCTTAGCCTGACCATTTGTTGGAAATCCAAAGAAACAGTACGTGACTTGTACGGTTTTAGTTGTATTACCTGCTATGGAATGTGGTGGTAACCTGCTATTGAACATAGTAGCTATAGTAGGCATACGATACTGGTCGTATGTTGGCTAAGATTAATATTATACTTTCGAAATGTTTTTCTACACTATGCACTAATGATAATATCCAATGTTTTGCGTAGTAAGCATGTTTGACTATCATAAGAAGAAATCTCCTCCAATTCTGCGTTTGCATTGTGTGTGTGGTGGGAGGTCTTATGGTAGTTTCATTTTCCAAAAGCATTGCGGATTTCAATGTTTAAAATTCTTTGTTGTTGTTTAAAGATAAACTGTTTTTGTTGCTCACACCAGTCCCATGACTGATCCGGAGTTTATTGTTCCCTTCCTAAACTCTGGGTGCCCACTATTTTCCACACGGGCAGTCTAGAGTTGGGTTCTTTCAGATATTCAGGTTGAGTAGATTATCTGGAGCTAGTCAGTCTATGGACGACTGACCTTGCTTTTCGCTAGCTATGGATTGGAGCACTCTATTGGAGATATTCTATCCGCTGCTGGTGTTATCTATATTCTATCCGCTGCTGTTGTTATCTTTTCTTTTCCGCTGCTATTTGTTGTATCATATCTCTGATGTATATTGATATTCATTGTATCACTCTGTTGTATCAGATATTGTATATCAATGTATTATTCATTTCTTCTGCTGTGTTATTTACTTAATTGTGTTATAGCTCCGGCGAATCGGATTTGAACGGTCGAATCTGCGGCATTCTAGTACAATGTGAAGTACGGGTGCCGATTTTCGAGCGGGCAAAACCCGAGTCGTTACAATAAGTGAAGTAATTGCAAATAATTGGAATTTAATATTAAATTATTACGTTGATGGAAATGTGGATGAAGTTTGTGGATATTAACGCAATAACTACGAACCAATGAAAATTCATCCAATTGATAATAGGATGAGAACGGTGTATGTAATCAATTTCAACACTTGTCCGCTAGTGATAACTTAAATGTAATTTAACGTTAATTGAGTCTAATAAATTAAAGTGGGTAATCAATTGCAATTAATTTAATTAAGGGTTATATTGGTATAAATTAGGTAGTAATGGGTAATAATGTATTGCAAATGGTGTATGAATGAACTGATGATTAAATTTAAGGAAATTATGTTAATGTTATTCATAAATTGGGAAATTTGCTGAATTTTATAAAAGTGGGAATAAATATTTATTAATTTATTGAATTTGAACTATATTAATAATTGGATTTATTGCAATTAAGTTAATATTTAATTATTGCGTTAATTGAGATTTAGATGAATTTTAAGAATATTAATGTAATGGTCTGAATCCAATGTTAATTTTTTTTTTCCATTTGATAGCAATGAAGTGAATAACATAATGAAAAGTAAATTAATTGGAATTATTGTAAATTAAATTTTAATTTCTGAATGTAAGGAAAATGAAGTTTAACGCTGAAACTGATCAACGTTAAATTGACCTTTAAATTTGTTTAAATCATTGTAAATGATTGAGAAACATAAAAGTGATAATAAATTGTAAATTTTAGAATTGAAATTAAAAATGGGTTTGATTAATTAATTATTAATTTATTTAAAGGGTGTAAAAATAGCCATTTTGGCCACTGACTCGGATTTCGACGAAACAAGTTTCATCGGATCCGAAACGGTGAATTATTGTAGGGTTTCAAGTTTCGTAACGATCGGATTTGTCATTTGATCGTACGGACTCGAAACGCCTTAAAATAAATGCAATTGAAATCAATTTGGAAAATATTGATTTTAGCATAACTTCTTCATTCGATGAAATTTGGACTTGAAACTTTTTCTATTGCGTTTAAAATATTTTAAAACATTTATTTTGATATATGGGTTGACCCAATTTTTGTTTCGGAGTCGAAACGGGCTTTTGGGCCATTCATCGTTCAGCGCGTTTATAGATCGGGTCCATCTATCCTATTTCGACTTTGCCTATATATATCCAGTTATAAACCCTAGCAGCCTCTATTCCTCATTTCTATACGTACAATTTCATTTGCTCTTCCTCATTCCAATGGCTGCAAACCCTAATCTTCCAAATCCAATTTCAATTTTATAAAAAAAAAAAAATTGCGGAGCAACTTCAGGTCGTGCTTCGAGTTTCAGAGGCAAAAACGCTACATCTACTTCGGGTCAAGAAGAATATGACTCAGGTCGCTCCGGGTCGTTTTCACAAAAACTCCAAGCAAGCACGGGGATTTGAGGCTGTGGACCAAAGTTGAACCCGAAGTCAACCCAGGACCAGAATTTTCCAATCTTCAAATTTTCATAACTTTTGCATACGGACTCGGATTTGGACGTGGTTTCTTTTGTTAGGATTGTATCGAAATTCCAGACACTTTGACGCTGGTTTGGACGAATTCTAAGACGGTCAAATTTTTGGGTTTAAATTGGATTTGAATTCAATTCAAATTCAAAAGGTGTGTTTTAACCCACTCACAACTTCTAAGATTTCTTATGTTTGTTAAATTAAATTTTGATGTGATTTAAAATTTATCTATGATTGTTTGGGCATATATTTAATCATCATCTCATTTAGATAGCATTTATTTAAATTAAATTGTTATTTAATTTTATTATTGCATATAATTTGATAGTTAAATTTACTTATTATTGCATATAAACTACCAGTTAAACAGTTATTAATTTTTATTGAATATAAACTATTCGTTGATGCCTGTTATATTTTATATGCTTTATATTTAAACTGGATGATGATTGTAATAAATGGTTGTTTATTGATATTTGGATGAATGGATGCTATATTTGATATAAACTGCAAGTTATTATGCATTTTCTTTCCATTCGGGATTGCGGTTTGAAATGATATATAACCGTAGACTTCTATTTTTAAATTTACGGATTGAAATGATAAATATCTATATCACTTGACCATAGGATAGAAAATTATATACAGGCACCGTGGTCTATATATAAAATATTTTAAAGTGATTTTCTATGGGTTTTAGAAAATAAGGGTTTATATATATACTAATTTTGATATTATATAAATATTATTTTATATATGGTTAAATTCTAAAATTTAAGTTAAGTATAATTTGATGATGTTTTAAGTTTGATTTACGAATATTTCAAGTTTGAGCTTTATTTAAGTGATATTGAATTTATTAAATAAATATTTCTAAACTAAATAATAGTAAATTGAATTAAGGTATATATAAGATTATCAGATTTGGTTGGGAATTTTGGAATATTTAAAGTCTTGAAATATATCAAAATTGAAATGTTTTATTGAAATTAAGGTATTATTGTTTTCAAAGTATTGGTTTTCGAAATTGTTATAACTTTGAAAGTAATATGGTTTGGAAAATGAATTTATTTGAAATAGAATTTATTTAAGAATTATCTGTGAATATATGGATTTGAAACCTATTGAAATTTAAAATTTCGAAATATGACTTCAAAATGTGGTTTGCGTTTAAGATGATTTAAAAGAATATTTCAAGTTATCTAAAGTTGAGAAAGATTAGTGATTGGAAATTTGGTTTTATTTAAATGAGATATTATTGAATTGTTTTGGAAATGGAAATGATATATTATTGAATTGGGTTTTGAAATGGAAATAATACATTGATAATTTGGGTTTTAAATAGTAATAATATTTTGGTTTAAGGTATATACTATTTTGAAGTAAAGGATATGTTTTGAAATGGCAAAAATATTTTGGTTTTAAAGTATATACTATTTTGTAGTAAAGGATATGTTTTGAAAGGGCAATGATTGTGTTTTTAAAAGTATATATATTTTTTGTAACAACCCGCATATCTATCGATTCTATACTTAAATATTTTATTTAAATATTTTATCGTTAGTCGGATGTTAGTCCGAAAAGCTACTTTTTGCATACGGTCAAATTAGGACTCGAGACCACCCCCATTGAGTTCAAAATGACGTTTGCGATCTTTTTGAGTGTAAACTTCGATATGTTTGGAGATAGTGAAATTTTCAACACTTTTTCCCGCCTTTGACTTTGGTTTGGACTGCACCCCTTTAGTTCAGCCCAACCATCTTCCTCACTCTATCAAAACACTTCAAGCTTTGTCAAAAATGGTGGTGGGAAGTGGAAATTAAAACTCCAAACACAAATTCTATTGCAAATCCGAGATTCAACATCAAATTCACGTGAAGACCATTGATTCAAGCTTGTTGGTGTTCTTGCTTTGCTCTCAAATCTCCATCTTCATCAAATTCCGTGAAAAGGTGAGATTTTTAGTCTCACATCTTGCTTAAATTGTCATTGGGCTGTTGGGAATGATCCCCTATTGCATTTGTATGAATATTTGCGTTTGGTTTGGATTGGATTGGCGAAAAACACCATTTTTGAGCGTTTTGACGAATTTTCCAGCCCCCTAGAGCTGTTCGGCATCGTTGAGTCGATCGGTTCGGCCTATTTAAGCTGTTCGGCATCATTTAGTCGACCGGCATCTTTAAGTGTTCGGTATCTTTGAACGTTCGGCCTCCTGAGTGTTCGACCTCCTGAACGTTCGGCCTCCTGAGTGTTCGACCTCCTGAACGTTCGGCCTCCTGAGCGTTCGGCATCTTCAAGTCGTTCGGTCTCTTGAACGCTCGGCATTTTCGAGTCGTTCGGCGGTTGAGTCGTTCGGCATCTTCTGGTCGGATCGGCATATTAGGTCGGTTCGGCATATTTGAGTGTTCGGCATATTCGAGCGTTCGGCATATTCGAGCGTTCGGCATTTTCGAGTCGTTCGGCTGTTGAGTCGTTCGGCATCTTCTGGTCGGATCGGCATATTAGGTCGGTTCGGCATATTTGAGTGTTCGGTATTTTCGAGCGTTCGGCATCTTTAAGGCGTTCGGCATATTCGAGCGTTCGGCATATTCGAGCGTTCGGCATTTTCGAGCGTTCGGCATCTTTAAGCCGTTCGGCATATTTGAGTGTTCGGCATTTTTGTCGTTCGGTCTCCTTAAGTCATTCAGCCTCGTTCGGCGTCCTTGAGTCGTTCGGCTATTAGGTCGAACCCCGAATTACTCTGCGTAGGCAATCTTATCTGACAAAGCATTTATCAGAATTTCTACTTTGATGGTTTTGGGATTGACTTCTTTGGACTTTACTCACGTCTTCGAACGTGAATTGATTTGTTTCTACAATCGTTTTATGACTTGTCATTTTAAAGATATATGAAGGTTTCAATACTAATAGTAAATATCAAAACTCTTTCATCAAAGCGATTTCAACACTATTTTAAATATCAAAAGTTCATTTTCTCAAACCGATTTTCAATCTACTAGTATATACAAGCCTTTACTTCACTCGAATGAGAAATCGACTTAAACGACTTAGTAAAACGGGTGGTATGAAACGCTTGCGTTCACTTCGTCGGTTAGCTCTTGGACTTGTTCGATTGAACCCTTTTTGTGACAATTTCCTAGTGAAGATTTACAGCTTGTTCGTAAATATTTAAGTTAAGCAAGTGGTTATGGGACATGAAGCTAAACTCATATATTTACTAGCTTGGTGTGATTGACACTTCCTTATGATCATGACGATCATTTTTGTGATTTAGACTAGCGATTGAGCGATGTCTCTTTGTCTACGTGGGAGACTATACCCCGATTATGTGATGTTTCGCCATCACATTTCCTACGGTCTTCGGGCCATTCCTGTGTGAAAATTTAATGGATAGCTTCCATGAGATATCATCTCGTCATGTGTTTACGCGTAGGTGAGTTTTCATGCTCCCATTCATGTGTTAGGCCTCCCCCCCCCCTTTATGTGTTTTCTGGATTTCTGATGATGATTTCTGGAATTTTGTGCTTCACCAATTTTCATGATTTTCATTGATATGATATCAGTTTTTGTGCATTGGTGAATTCATGTGTTATTGACTTGTTATGAATACAAGTTTAGGGTATGATACCCTATTTTATCTTTGAGAAGATTCTTGTGATATTGATTAATCTTTTGTTGATTATCATTTACATACTTATAGTAGTATGTCGCTATGGTTATTACATGTTCATGTCATGCCTTTTACTGTATACCATATCATCTGATATTTATAGTTAGACTGATCCGTTTATTATTTTCTTATAAATAATACTCGGGTCAGACCGAGATGTTACAGGTGCTTCTGCTTGACTTCTCTTCAGGATTATTCTGACTTTTGGCTAACTACCTAGATTGGTAGTTTTTGGATGTACACCTTTGAGATATAGACTCTATGTTGTGTACTTATTCTTTTGTATAGCACGTGATGCTATTCTTTTGTATTATCGTGGATCTTTCCGACCACTACTCTGATGTACACTTTCATGTGATATATATATTTATTCATATCTTCTTCCGCCTTTGTGATATGGATGTCTGTGACTGATTTATGTTATGATTATTTCTATGTTTGTTTCCGAAGATTATATATAGCCACCGTGTGATAGCTTTGTGTTTGTATCGGTATGTCGGATTTCCTCCTTAAAAGATATGCATTCTATTCTATCTGACGTATCGATGCTCGCACAAAGAAGTTACATGGATGGTCGCTCCTCCACAGCCTTATTCTCCGCGCTAATTGACAGCACTACATCGTAGTGTTCTTGGTTAGCGTGGGTATAGAGGTGGGGCGTCACATTTTTAAATGACCACGGGGTTATAATAACGATTTGTTGTTAAAGAGACCGGGATCGGATATGAACATACTCTCTATCGATACCGAAAACCACTTTGACATCTGTGTACGCGGTGGAGTTTCCAGAATGAAGTAGGATGGTGGCGACGATCCTAAGGTATATACGTGGACCCAACTCCCGTGAGTTGGCATAAGGTGGCTAAAACAGGAGCGATCGACGGGCCAAGGAGGTAGCACCTCTTATCGGACATACTTCTTCGATACCATTCTATTACTTGTGATTGATTTGGTGCGCACCCTTGATTTAGGAGTGTTGTTCGAGGTGGGCGGTAGTGGCTGCTATGCGTCACCACCAGTCCGGATGCGTAATTGGTATATCTACCCTAGCATTGCCTTGTGTGTCGTGTCACCTACCATATCGAGCCCACTACGATTTTGGTTTAAAGATCCGACCGCATTAAGGTTCACCATCCCCTTAATGCTATTTTCTATATGATTATACTTTACTGATTAGACACTACTGTATATAGCGTATATTACTATATAGTAAATATTTTAACGGATCCTTAAGAGATGTGAATCCCGAACATTTCTTAAGTTACTGCACTCACGTTAGACACTGGATAGGAGATGTCAAACCCCGTAAACATCACTGACGCCGTTTACACTCATACTTACTTCATTGATTTAACTTACATAAGATCTTTTAGTTCTGACTCGAGTGTTTTGTCTTTTCAATTCACTCAGGTCAGCCTGAGCATTTCAGGATTTGAAGGCCCTATTTCTGGAGGATGAAGACGAAGATTTTATTACTACTATTTATTATATTCCACTACACCATTGTATTCCGCTGCATTAATTATCATTCTCTGGTATGTGTAACTCTAATATGTATTGTATAAGTACAATCAAATGTTTTGTAAAACAGCTTCATGAACTGTTATTTGATTATTATATTTTATCATTCTGCTACAAGATTCGATTTTGTTTCTTTTATTTCTCCATTATTTTCTTATTTACCCCACAACAATCCGCCCTTCTGTATGGTTTAAGTTGGCACGTGTGTCTGCTTAAGCATACAAAAAGGTGGGATGTTACAGTTGGTATCAGAGCTTTGGTTTAGCGATAAACCTTAGCTTTGTGGGGTCTGACTCTTTATTAATAGGGTAGTAATACCCTATGGGAGTCGCTGAGTGTATATATATGAGAGAGCGTATTTGTTAGTGTTATAAAAAGGTTTTAATATTGTGTTAATCTGTTCCATTTTGTATTTATAAATTTTGGTTGGTGCATGGGACGCTATGACATCAATAGGGATTTCTAAACACTTAATAGGACAGACCGACATAATATTTGTTTTAATATAGGTGAATGAAATAATTTTGCCTATTATATTTTCTATATATTAAGTAAAATATTTTATAAAAGATATATATTTGGTTGCAATAGATTGGTTGTTAGGTAATGAAATTTATAAATAATAGTTGAATAAGATTTAAGATAAAATAAGTGAAAATTGGAAATTTAGAACTTAAGTTCCGGGTTTTTGGAAATTTCTTTCGAATAATTTTGGAATATAATAATATTGTTTATAAAGTAGTTTCTGATATAAATATTTCAATATAAATTGAAATAATTGTTTTAAGTAAAAAATTTTGGAAAATAAGTTCTGTATTTTCCTTTCTGTCGTTGGAAAATAATTTCGGTGATGAGTGCACGCATCATCGACATTCATTTTCGAGTTTCGAAGTGGGAAGGCCACTGTAGTAGTTTTACTACATATTTATTTTGATAAACAAATAAATATTTTAAATTGTTTTAAATATAATTGGATATATAAACGGTAAGTATATACATTTATCTATTATTTTAAAATGATTTGAAATTTAACCCGGTATTTAGTTCGTAAGTTTCCGTTAATTAATAGTTTCAATTAGTGTAGTGGAATGGAATGGAACTAATTAATAAGTGGAACCTCTAATTAAAATAAGGATTTAATGCTAGGTTATAAATAAAATTAAAAGAAAAGCTGAAATATGTAACCTAAGATATGTTTGTTGAGCATTAAATTAATTAAAGGTAATAGAATAAACTTGTATAACTTTTAATTACATTTTTAAAAAAGCATATATATAACTTACCTAATTGTAAAAGTTGAAATGTTTAATAAGAAAATATAATGGAAATTGTACAAGTAAACTTATGTAATGGAAATGTTCAGTAAATTGCTCTTATTAATAAGAATTAAGGTTATAATTGTTATGCCAAGTAACTGAACTTAACATGAATATTATTAATAAATGAATGTAAATAAATGAAATAAGTCATGAATGAATAAATATAATGCAATAAGAAGAGAATTGACATGATGTGAATAAATTAAATGAAGATGAGTATAAATTGAATGAAGAGGAAATCAAGCAACAATATATGGAATGAAATTAATAAATGAACTTGATCTATTGTTTGAATTTGTTGTTTGTTTAATTTATGGTTGTTTGGGCAAGGATACTTTACAATTGTTTGGATGAATAAATAATCTATTTAGTTCGCCTAAGACTGTTGAGTAAAAGGGTACACTTAGTAGTTTATTTTCATTCCGTCCAAATTTGAAGCTTTGAACCTGAACAACTATTTATTGTGTTTGATATGAATGAATGGTTGATGTGTGTTGATGTAACAAAGCGAATTTTGCCCGCTCGAAAATCGACATCCCTACTGTACATCGTACTCGAATGCCGTAGATTCGACCGTTCAAATCCGAGTCGTCGGAGCTTATAACAACAGTTAAGTAAACAACACAGCGGAAAAGAAAAAGAATAATACATTGATATACAATATCTGGTACATAGAGTGATACAATGAATATCAATATACATCAGAGATATGATACAACAAATTAGTAGCGGAAAAGAAAACGATAACATCAGCAGCGGATAATCTCCATCTTCAAATGCCAATCCAGAAATAGCTTGAACTCTCAATAACGATGTACAAAGATAAACAAGTGCAGTCCATATCCAAAGATTGAACTAGCTCCAGAAAATCTACTAATTCTGACTATCTGAAAAAAACCCAACTCTAGACTGCCCGTGTAGAAAAATTTTGAGCATCCAGAGTTTAGGAAAGAAACAATAAACTCCGGATCAGTCATAGGACTGGTGTGAGCAACAAAAACAGTTTATCTTTAAAAACAAACAACAAAAGAATTTTGAAGTCAATTCGCAATGCTTTTTGGAAAATGAAACTACCATAAGACCTCCCACCACACACACTGTAACGACCCATATTTTTAACACTTTAAAAAATACGAATTAAAATGAAATTTTGGATAAAAATCCGAAGGAAATAAAAGTAAATGAATTATAAACTATTGATAATAATGTATAAGTAAATGGTTGATTCAATAATGAAAGTGTAAATCGAAATAAAAGAATTCAATTGGAATTAAATAACTTGAATTTGAATTACAATATAATTGAACGCTGAATCTAATGTAATCTTTTATACTGGATTTATAATGGAAAACCGCATTGTAAAAGATTGTTAATTACTGTGAAATTAAAAATGAAATTTGTGAACAATTGAAATTTGATTTAAAAGTTAATAATTTAAAATTGGGAATTTTTTATTGAAATTAGACTGTAGAAATAGCCATTTTTACAACTGTCTCGGATTTCGACGAAACTAGTTTCATCGGATCCGTAACAGTGAATTATTGTAAGGTTTCAATTTTCGTAGCAATCGGACTTGTCGTTTGGTCGTGCGAGCTTGAAACGCGTAGAAATTTAACGTCGTTAATTAAAATAATCGACTTCAAAAGGCTATCTTCCACATACGATTGAATTAGGCCTTGTGACTAGTTCCATTGCGTCTGGAACGGGGGTAAAACCTTATAAACGCCTGGCGGCATGTCTCGATTGGAGTTCGGATGATTTTGGACCTACCTTTTTAAATACGCTTGCAAATCGAGACAGTTTTATCATTATTTCATTTCAGAAACCCTAATTCTATCTCATGGCCGCCACCTATTCAATGGCCAGAATCGCTCGAACTTCTTTCCTTAATATCTCTCAATCCGTTCAACGAAATCAAAAAATTCCAAAAGCAAAGTTGTAGATCTCGGCGAGCTCTTCAAATCCATACGGTTGATCTATGCTTTTACGCCACGGATTCGCCCAGATCTGACTTGGAAGCGTGCGCGTTTTTCTTGGTTTGCGTGCAAACGGTGGCGAATGGAGTGGCGAAACTTGGCGCGGAGGTGGAGCAAGGCGTGGCGCACGTGATGATGCCCCCTGATCAACGTCCGGTCGCTCCTAGTTGCGCGCGTATGGAAGAAAGAGGCGTGCGTGAGTGGGTTTCTACGTGTGAAAAAGAAGAAGGTTAAACGGTTAATTAATTTTTATTATATGGCTAATCATGTTTTAAATTATATCGTTATATTAATTTAAGCGTAACTTTTGCATACGAGGTCCGCTTCGAAGCGAAACATCTGGCGACGTTGGAATCGCAGCGACGAGAGCTACGCTGCAATTTAGATCCGAAGACATTTGGAGCTCGTTAAAATTTTAGGTTAAATCGAACGTTGTTCGATTTGATTTAAAAATCGAAACTCAAGGTGAGTGTTTATACGCTCACAATTGACTAAAATATCTTTATGGTAGTTAAATTTGACATTATGAAGTGATATGGATTTATTTGTCGTTGTTTGATAAAAATTTAATTGTCATATAGATTGTCATTTGAATTCACCATTGAAAATTAAATTGACAGTCAAATTGAAGTTAAAATTTAATTGCGATCAAATTACTTGATATTGATAATTATGAAGTTGTTGTGAATGTTATTGGCTTTATGGTTGATTGGTTGTGATGGATGCTATTGGTCGATATTGGTTGTTTATTTATTTTGATATATCATGTTATCATCATGTATATTGTTTATTGCATATAAACTGTAAACTGAATCATTTCGAATAAATTAAGAAATAGGTTGAAATGATATACCTATGACATCTATTTGGATTGAAATGATATATGTCCATCCTTGAAATTAAAATTGAAATAATTATCCACTTGGCCATAGGTTAGGAAATTATATACGGACACCGGGTTGGTTAAATTAAATGATTTTAAAAAGTTGTTTTGAAATTATTTAAATGAATTGATTTTAAGAATAAAAATCCAATTTATGGAAATTGAATTATTTTGAATTGAAGCTCGAAATGTTGGAATTTAAACTTGGTAAATGAAATTGTTTAATTATTCGAAGTTTAGATTTTAAGAAAAAATCGAAATACGGCGTAAATTTTCGAAAGTTGATTTGTTGTAAAAGATTGGACTTTTAATCGAACTCTGAATATTTCTAAGAAAATTTATATGAAATGATATTTCAAGTTGAGTTTGGAATTGAAAATTGATTTGAAATTGAGATTTAATTAATTTGGAATTTAATTGAAATTCAAAGAAATTTGTGAATTGGACTAAATTGAAACTATTGAATTAAATTTGAAGATAAAATTGATTTGAATGTGATTTGAACTGAAATTGATTTGGAATGTAATACTTAAATGAATTCTTGAAATCCGAATGTGAATCTAAGTTTATTGAATTGGAATTGTTCCAGAAATTAAGTAAACTACTTAATACGGATGTTTAATTTGAAGTATATTCTAATTTGAATACGAAATGGTTTTAAAGCGAATCTTATATTCTTATATAAATATATGAGCTGTTTTGAAATGTGAAGTATTTAAAGTTTCGAAATATATGGAAAGTGAAATGGCTTATTTTGTGGTTCAAATATGTATTTGAAATTGATAATTTGAAATGGTTTATTGAGAAGCTGAATCGAGTTGAAATTGATGATTTGAAATTTGATTAAATTTTAAATTTTGGAATTCGAGTTTATGTGAATCGTTTTGTGAGATTTTGAGGCGAAAAATGATTTTGAAATCGAAATGAGATATTGAGGCGAAAATTGATTTTGAAATCGAAATGAGATATTGAGGCGAAAAATGATTTTGAAATGAAATCGTATATTTGAGTAGATATGATGATTTTGAAATGGATTGGATTTTGAAGCGAATATGATATTTTGATATCAATTATGAATCGATTTGAAATGTAAAAGATCCAACCGGTGTGAAAAATATAACGTAGTTATTAAAGAGACCGGGATCGGATATGGACATACTCTCTGTCGATACCGAAAACCACTTTAATAACTATATTCGTGGAGTGTTGATCCAGAATGAAGTGGATGGTTTGATGAACGTGTTGACTGAAGAAAGAGAACGATTTTGGATGACTCCTGACATGACTAAAACAGGAGCCGTGCCGGGCCATTGAGGATCGCCATCTCTAGCGGACACACTCCTTCGATACCATGTCTATTACTTTTGTGATTCGATTTAGGTGCACCCCGCGATTTGGGAGTGTTGTTTCGCGGTGTTGGGGTAGTAGCTGCTATGCCCAACATCAGTCCGGATCAGGCAACTACTAGTATCCTAGTTGGTATTGCCTCATGTACCTTGTCATACTGATTATCCTATTCGCGACCACTACGATTTTGGTTTGTACCTTGAGTATATGGATTGCCCTCTGGTGACTTCCGGTTTTGGGGAAACTACGGTCTTGTATATGCTCTTGGGAATATAAACTGTGTTAAGGGTGGAATGGGCCATGGCTTAACGCTATTTTAATACTTTTACTTTAATGTAGACATATTATAATAGCGTATTGTACTACATAGTAGATAGTTTAACGGATCCTTGAGAGATGGAAAATCCCGTAACATCTCTTAAGTTATTGCACTCACGTTGACACTGGATAGGAGATGTCAAAACCCGTAAACATCTCCGACGCCGTCACACTCATATTTTCTTATTCGATTTGACTTACATGAGATATTTTAGTCCTGACTCGAGTGTTTTGTCTTTTCATTACGCTCGGGTCAGCTTGAGCATTTCAGTTTAGGTTGAAGACTCATTCTGGAGGATGAAGACGGAGTTTGGTATTATATCATTTGTATTCTACTACTGTATTATTGTTCCGCTGCATTGTTGTATTATCTCTGATATGTATGGACTCTGATTTATAATGTATAATAATAATCAAATTTATTTATTTAACAGCTTCATGAACTGTTATTTTATTATTATATCTTGTTCCTTCCGCTGCAAGATTCTGAGTTTGCTTCTGTTCTTTCTTTCCTTTTCTTATTTAACCCCAATAACCATCTGCCTTTTTGAACGGTTTGAGTTGGACATGTGTGGATTATTGTCGACTTGAACGATCAAAAATGCGGGTCGTTACACACACAATGCAAACGTAGACTTGGAGGAGATTTCTTCTTATGTTAGTCAAAGATGCATACTACGCAAAATCAAATCAAATCGTTTTTGATATTATTATTAGTGCATAGTGGAAAACATTTCGAAAGTAGAATATAAATCTTAGCCAGCATAGGTACCATTATATTATGCCTGCTATAGCTGCCTCCTGAGGAGACAGGTTCTACAATTTGCAATCGTAAAGGGTTCGTATTGTTTCTTTGGATTTCCAACAAATGGTCAGGCCAAGGAACTTCCCATTGCCACATGGAAACGCCTCTGGATGGACGTCCCGAGAACCTAACCGGATCTCTGCCAACACAAGGTCGGGTTACCCCTAACTGGGTAACTACTGACACGAGTATGCCACCTCCCGGTTGTAAACAACCTTTAACCGGGGCCCCGAGCAACAAATCACAAAGTAAGACATATATATACTTGCGACATCCACATAAGTTAAGTATCTGGGCTCCATACCATGATACCACTTCTATCCAGAAGGAAATGTACATACCCTAAGAGGCGCTACCCCCAATAACCTTGCAGCATCTTTCCTGTTTTGACCATTCCGGGGTGTGAGGTTCGACGAAGTCTCGTCCACAAAGCTACGCTTTGTCACAAAGCCATGCTTTGGGTCAACAGATGATCAAAGTAATGATCACAAAGACAAATGATCAAACAAATGATCATATCACAAATAATCAAACAATGATCATCACACAGCAACACTCAGCATGTCACATTACCAAATTAGGAATATATCGCTGATAACCTTCAACTACATAACCTCTGAGCTCGTACGTCTCAGAGAAGGGTGTTAAGCTAAGAGAATAGATTCTCCGCCACCAACAGAAATGTATTTGAAAGAAATCGGCTTTATATCTCAAAGTGTAATGTCAGACATGTAACCACACAAGTCTGTTCCGGGTTCGAACAGAACCGAAGGCACTTCTCACGAAGCCCTTGCAAATCCGGATATTTTTTAATCACATCCGGACTTCCCATCACTAATGGTGATAAAACCTCTATATCGGGGATCAGCCGATGCAGAGTAACTCGACGGTAATCCTTCCGTTTTCAAAAACATCCGATCTTCAACACCGGTCATCAAATGCCATCCATTACGACGTATCACATATTCGGAATGGGTTATACGACCCAAAGGTCCTTTCCCGGCTAACCCGAATAGTGAGCGAAATATTAAAAAATCATATGGATATGGGATTTCAATTAAGTCACAACTTAAAACCCAAAACTTTTCATTCGAATGGTTAAATCAAATTACCATTTCCAATCTTTTAAACAAAAGATTCAGTTCACAAAGTTAACCCATTCACAAAGATTCATTCATAGATTTTCAAATCAATTTCCTTTTCAATTGGATTAACTCGTTAAATCTTTAAATTAAGGATTTAACTTATAGCTTTCAAAACAATTTCATTTCGAATGGTTTACATAAATCATCATTTTAAATCTGTTAAAAATAAACAGATTTAATTCATATCTTTCAAAAAGAATTCATTCATAACTTGGAAAAACACTTTTCAATTCAATCTTGAAATTCCTTTAATTAAACTGGAATTTCATTTCTTATCTGAAAGCTTTTATCATTTGAAAACAAACAGTTTCATTTTGGAAATTTGATTCATTTATACGAGTTAAGGTTCTTGGGTTAAATCCAAATTCTCAAAATTATACTTTTAAAATGGTTTAACTTCATATAAACACATTTATATCATCTTTAATCCTTAGTTTCAAATCATAGGATTCAATTTCAAACTTGAATTCAAATTTAAATCAAATTATTTAAATTTCAAAACTTAATCAAGTTATTTGAAATAACTTTTATCTTTGAAATTCCATTTCAAAAGCTTTTTCACATTAAACCCAAAATTTCGAATTTCAAAATCAATTGAAATTAAAATTTCAATTTCAAAAACATCAAATTTAAATTATCTGTGACTTAACCGATTTCCACGTGAAATCCATATTCGTGTGTGTAAAAGTGTAGTCCACGGGTTTCACACAATAGTGCAACATCATTCAATCATCATAGATCAGAATACAGAAATATAGTTGATAAGCGGTATAAACTATAACGCTCATCTTCATTCACAAATCACAGATATATATATCACAGATAAGTAAATTACAAATCACAACATAAATCAGGATGTATCACAAAGCATCATATATCAGGGAGATCAAACAATCAAATCATCCAATAAAATCCAAATATCCATAGGTAAGGTCCGTTAATTGTCCTAAATAAATTAACTTTAATTACTTTCCTTAATTAATAAATCTTAATTAATTACTTACCCTCAAATGAATCTCTTTAATTAATAAATCATATTAATTAATTAACCTTAAACAAATTACATAATAAATTAACCCCTTAATTTCTTTCATTAAGTAATTTACAATTTACAATTGATTATCTTAATTAATAAGTCTTATTTATTAAAATCAAATTTAATCACATAAATTTAATTACTTAATAATTTCTACTTAATTTTCTTCATTAACTAATAACATTTCTTAAATTACTTTCTTAAGAAATTATCTTAGATTAATTCATTATTAAATCATTTCTAATTTTAAATTAATCTAAATTTTATTTATTTGTACATTAAATAAATCATCCTTTAATTACTTAATAATTTCTATCATTTTATTACCCTCATTATCTCTAAGATAATTAATTTCTTTATTAATAATTTCATTAACTTTTAAGTGTATTTTAAACGTTACACTTTAAATTTAAAATTCTATTTTGAATCTAAACTTAACTTTTAAATTTATACCCAATCTCAAACCAAATTTAGACATACTTTAACTTAAAGATCAAATTTTTAAAACATTTAAACTTTTAAAATTTCAACTTTAAAGTTACAAAACCAAACCAGAATAGATTTCTGTTCTTTAACCTTGGACAAAAATTTCACGAGCCCAGGCTAATATTTCTCGAGCGTGACTTCGAGTTTCTCTCAACATCTCAAATGTGACGCCCCACCTCTATACCCACGCTAACCAAGAACACTACGGGGTAGTGCTGTCAATTAGCACGGAGAATAAGGCTGTTGAGGAGCGACCATCCATGAAATTTCTTTGTGCGAGAACCGATATGTCAGATAGTATAGAATGCATATCTTTTAAGGAGGAAATCCGACATACCGATACAAACACAAAGCTATCTCACGGTGGCTATATATAATCTTCGGAAACAAATATAGAAGTATGCATAACATAAATCAGTCACAGACATCCATATCACAAAGGCGGAAGAAGATATGAATAAACATATATATCACATGAAAGTGTACATCAGAGTAGTGGTCGGAAAGATCCACGATAATACAAAAGAATAGCATCACGTGCTATACAAAAGAATAAGTACACAACATAGAGTCTATATCTCAAAGGTGTACATCCAAAAACTACTAATCTAGGTAGTTAGCCAAAAGTCAGAATAATCCTGAAGAGAAGTCAAACAGAAGCACCTGTAACATCTCGGTCTGACCCGAGTATTATTTATAAGAAAATAATAAACGGATCAGTCTAACTATAAATATCAGATGATATGGTATACAGTAAAAGGCATGACATGAACATGTAATAACCATAGCGACATACTACTATAAGTATGTAAATGATAATCAACAAAAGATTAATCAATATCACAAGAATCTTCTCAAAGATAAAATAGGGTATCATACCCTAAACTTGTATTCATAACAAGTCAATAACACATGAATTCACCAATGCACAAAAAACTGATATCATATCAATGAAAATCATGAAAATTGGTGAAGCACAAAATTCCAGAAATCATCATCAGAAATCCAGAAAACACATAAAGGGGGGAGGCCTAACACATGAATGGGAGCATGAAAACTCACCTACGCGTAAACACATGACGAGAAGCTATCTCATGGAAGCTATCCATTAAATTTTCACACAGGAATGGCCCGAAGACCGTAGGGTGCTACCCTAGAAATGTGATGGCGAAACATCACATGATCGGGGTATAGTCTCCCACGTAGACAAAGAGACATCGCTCAATCGCTAGTCTAAATCACAAAAATGATCGTCATGATCATAAGGAAGTGTCAATCACACCAAGCTAGTAAATATATGAGTTTAGCTTCATGTCCCATAACCACTCGCTTAACTTAAATATTTACGAACAAGCTGTAAATCTTCACTAGGAAATTGTCACAAAAAGGGTTCAATCGAACAAGTCCAAGAGCTAACCGACGAAGTGAACGCAAGCGTTTCATACCACTCGTTTTACTAAGTCGTTTAAGTCGATTTCTCATTCGAGTGAAGTAAAGGCTTGTATATATACTAGTAGATTGAAAATCGGTTTGAGAAAACGAACTTTTGATATTTAAAATAGTGTTGAAATCGCTTTGATGAAAGGGTTTTGATATTTACTATTAGTATTGAAACCTTCATATATCTTTAAAATGACAAGTCATAAAACGATTGTAGAAACAAATCAATTCACGTTCGAAGACGCGAGTAAAGTCCAAAGGAGTCAATCCCAAAACCATCAAAGTAGGAATTCTGATAAATGTTTTTCAGAAGAGATTGCCTACGCAGAGTAATACGGGGTTCGACCTAAGGTGATGAGGGCGTTAGGTCGGAGACGACCTAACACTTGACTCGCGAACGACTTATGGAAAGGAAGCTTAGGTCGGAGACGACCTACGAGATAAGCTAGTGCGAGCGACCTAAAGTTTGCCTGGGGATTTTAGGTCGGCAACGACCTAAGACTTAACAAAATTCGAGCGACTTAGTAGTTTGCCTTGGAATTTTAGGTCGGCGACGACCTAAGACTTAAAGCTGTTTCGACCTACGACTTATTTCCCTGCGACCTAAGCCAGAACGACCTAAGCACGCAAGCGACCTAAGTCCTAACTCGGGGACGACCTAAGATGTTAACTCGCGGACGACCTATGGCTTTAACTCCTGAACGACTTATCATTTTGCCTGGAGATTATAGGTCGGCAACGACCTAACGTTTTGCCTGGACGACCTAAGGAGTTAACTCGGAGACGACCTAGCGATGGCCAGAAACGACTTAAGGCCAGAAACTCACCAAAACGCCAAAATTTGTAGTTTTTCGCCAATCCAATCCAAACCAAATGCAAACGAACATGCTAAAGTGATGAGGGATCATCCCCAACAGTCCAAGATAGATATAGGCAAGATGTGAGATCAAAAATCTCACCTTTTCACGGAATTTGATGAAGATGGAGATTGAAAGCAAGGAGAAGCAATCCAAAGCTTGAATCCACTATCTTCTACTTGAATTTGGAGTTGAATCTCGGATTTGCAATAGAATTGGAGTTTGGAGTTTTAATTTCCACTTCCCACCACCATTTTTGATGAAGCTTGAATGTTAAAACAAAGGGTGAATGAAGTGAGGAAGAGGGTTGGGCTGAACTAAGGAAGTGCAGTCCAAACCAAAGTCTCAAGCGGGAAAAGTGACGAAAATTTCACTACCTCCAAACATATCGAAGTTTACACTCAAAAAGATCGCAATCGTCATTTTGAACCCAATGGGGGTGGTCTCGAGTCCTAATTTGACCGTATGCAAAAAGTAGCTTTTCGGACTAACATCCGACTAACGATAAAATATTAAAATAAAATAAAATAAAAAAATCGATAGATACGCGGGTTGTTACATCAAAACTATTATATACTCGCGTTCGACCCTATTCAAGACTCGAGCCATCCCCTGGTTTCCCCGAGTGCAAACCCGAAGAAAGCTTCTTCTTCCCAACATAAAAAACACGCGACACTTCGTGCACGTGTACACTTCGACCACCAGCGTCTGACCATCGAAGCCATCTTACCCACACCGCCGAACCTCCCTTGAAGCGATTCCGACCACCCAAACTCAGTACGAAGCCAAAAATCATAAACGAGCAAAATCGACCAACTAGAAAACCACCATGGCTGGCAATCTACCTCTTCCCGATCGCCTCCGACCTCGAGACCACTCGCCATCATCAACGAGGCTTCGCTATACAACCCCGCGACCATCCCCACCCTCGCGATACATCCAGAAACTAAGGCGATGTTGCAGTAGCTTTGAGAACATGATCGACTCACCATATGCCTTAAACCCTATTCCAACAAATTCCGATCATCACAGCCAATAGAAAAATCAAACCCTATTTTTCCAGTGATCCTCCATACCCCAACCTCCTCTGTGCCAAAGCTCGAACGTCCAGTCGTCCCCGTTCAACGGTAAAAGGCCAAAACCCCAAAAACGTTCAATTCACAAATTCTCGATGAATACATGTTTAAAATTTTTGATTCTACTCTTAAAAATTATTATTTCCAAAAACGTTTTCGATGATAAAATTGAAATCGGATAACAAGATTCTCGAAATTCCTATATAGTTTGTGTTCAACTGTATTTCCTGATTTTCTAGGAAATTCATAGATTAATCATGCTTGAATTTATTTTTAAAACTTAGAACATGATTATATAAACATGTTTTGTTTGAATCCTAAAACCTTAAGAGGATTAGAGAGAGTAAATTTGAATTTTGAATAGGTTTGGTAGCCTGTACTAAGAACAGAGAAGTGTACAGATATGCTTACACACAATCTACATTCATACGCAACCATGCAGGCATATTGACAATCATTCCAGAGCATCATCAATACAATATCAAAGAGTATAGGCAAGTGAAAGTGGGGTTGCTCACAAAAGAACTAACTTTAGAGAGAACATCCATCAGAATGAAGATACTTAAAACATTATGGGATGTGATGTTACTCACCTTGCAGTTTGAACAGAATGAAGATTTATGCCTGGAAAAATTGATTTTTTTCCTTTCAGGTTGAAGATTGGTTTCTGGTTCAATTTCTTGGATTCCAGATCATCATCCCTAGGCCGAAGACTTTGCATTTGATGATCATTGTGTTGAGACTGAACTTAATAATAGCAGATTACTTTTCGAATTTGATTTGCTATGTTTCCAGTTGAAAGCTTCTAGTTGGTATTGATTTTGTTTTGTTTGTTTTAATTGAATTTTTGTTTAAGATCAAGATGTTTGCTTGCTTTGCTTTAGATTTCCCAGCTTTGAAAATGGACGAAATAAAATAAAAAGGCTTGATATAAAGGAGAGGTTTATAGGGTGTTGTTTGTTTATACACATAGGTATGGCTGAAGACAATCTTGCATTTAATGCTTTGATACCTTTTTTTCTTTGTTTAAAGTTTGGCTAGGGATTTTTTCAAACGAATTGGGGCTGAAGATGTTGTGTAGTGTACTAGAGATGCAAACATTTAATGCTAATGTACCTTGTGTTTCTTTTGCAAGCTTTTGCTTATACTTGTTTATTTGTACAAAGATATTCTATTATCTTTGCTTTCGGCTGGTATGATGTTAGTTGGTACATAGGTACTTAGTTGTATTTCTTCTTTTGCAAGATATTTACAAATGTGTTACTTGTTTGAATTCTTTGTACTTATATTTTCTATCTTGCATAACTCAAAAATGTTTATGTTTTCTAATTTGTTTACAAGCTCATATTATTTGTTAATATGTATGTACAGATTTGTTTTGTTTATTCCTTGCTTGCTTCTTTTATCACTTTATAATATTACTTTAAAATATGTTGTTTGAATTTTAACTAATTTATGTCTAGCTTAAATATTTATTTTATATTTGTTGTTAGATTTTATTTTACTTATTTTCATATTGGTGTCCAAAGTGTATATATTTATTTTTAAAACCATTTATTTAAGATTTTATTTTCAAATCCAATATATGCATATATATATACAATATTTACAATATTTTTAAATTTAAATGATTTATACCAAATTTATTTTGTATCGGGGAAACTTGCTTTACTCTATCGATTTATTTCCTAATTTTTATTCAAAAAGACAATTAATTATCAATTTTAATTCAAAAATTTAACAAATTATAAATTTAAATTAAATTAAAATCTGGGGTCGTTACAGTTGACTTATGTGATGGTTGTATGCCTTATTGCAAGTTGTTGTTGGATTGTATCGATTTGTTTGTTTAGGTTTGAATCAACTTTAATATTTCATTTATATAATTGTTAACCCTTTTAGATTATATAAGTGAAATGCAGGTTATGGAAGCAAATTGCTACTGCTTTTGGTTCCATAATAATAAGCGTAAAATTGCCCGACAAATAGGTACGTTCTCGGATTACGGTTTTATAGCGTTATTATATTATTTTTTCCGTGTTGGGATATATTATTTTGGAAAATATATGTTATATATTGTTATATTTGATATTATATTTTCTTCCGAGCCTCTCCGTACAAAGGAGACTGCCAAAATTTTCTGTAAATTGTGGACTTAGAATTTTTTTGAAATGTTTTCCAAACTTTATTAATTTGAGTATAAAAACATTTAATGGTTATAAATTTGTATATTTTATTTAAATAAATTAATTTTGTAAATTTCATTGTTTATAAAGTTAATATATTGATTTCTTAATTCTCCTTTCCCTTCTTTTTCCTTTTTGGGGACGAAAAGTTTTAAGTGGGGGAGAGTGTAACGACCCGTAAATTTCGACAATTAAATTTGTTAATTAAATAATATTTTATAATTTAATTTAGTAGAAATATAAACTTTTAAATTAATTTTGAAATGAACGCTAAAATAAAATATAGCAATGGTAATTAAAACCTATTTATTTGTAATTTGAATAAAATTCTAATGATTGAAATAGTGAAAAGATTATACCTGTATATAAATTGAATATGAGAAAGGAAAGTGTTATATGGATTAATGTAATAAAACATTGTTAACAGAAATTGGAATAAATTAAGGAAATATGTTAATGCAAGTTCATTTGTTATCAACTTGAATGAACATGCAAATTTAACAGAATATTTTTAATGTAATGACCTAACTATAAATGGAATATAAAAAAATATATAAAAAAAATGCAATCATTGTAGTAACGTATGGAATAATATTGCTTAATAGTAACTGAACGTAAATAAAAGGAAGTAAGGTTATGGCAAGTTGATAATGTTAACAAATGAAATAGTATAATTTGTGGTGACTGAATGAATTCAAAGTTATATTAACCGATGGAGTAATATGTTATAAATTGAAAATTTATGCAATAATTGTAGATAAGTAATTATAATGTGTGTTGTTGATAATAAACGTACTTAAATAGGAAATAAATTGAATATAAGAAAACAAAGGCATTTAGTGGATTAATTAATGAATTCATGAAATAAAAAATCGATGCCCTGTAGGTAATTATAATATTGTTTGGAAGTGAAAACTTATAAAGTATGATACCAAGTAAGTAAATTAATTAAGAATATAAACAGTAATTAATGCACATATTTGGCAAATATAATTAAATAGTATGAAATGAAGCATACATTAATGAAATGTAATATAAGCCAATGTTAATTACACCCATAAATGTCAATTTATTGAATAGCAAGATTTTAAATCAAGTAAACGGATTTGTTAAGATTCCAATTGATAATTTATAAAATTTAATGTGAAATCAATTGTAGTTAATTGACTTAATTGATGTAGTTAGGGTAATTTTGATTTGTCATTGAAGATTGTTAATTCCATAAGATGTAACCAATGTTAAATTTATTTATAATATAACAAGTGGTGGATTTTAGGAGTGAAAATCAAGATTTATTAATTTATTCAAAATTTAAAATTCAATAAGTGAAGTAATTGCAAATAATTGGAATTTAATATTAAATTATTACGTTGATGGAAATGTGGATGAAATTTGTGGATATTAACGCAATAACTACGAACCAATGAAAATTCATCCAATTGATAATAGGATGAGAACGTTGTATGTAATCAATTTCAACACTTGTCCGCTAGTGATAACTTAAATGTAATTTAACGTTAATGGAGTCTAATAAATTAAAGTGGGTAATCAATTGCAATTAATTTAATTAAGGGTTATATTGGTATAAGTTAGGTAGTAATGGGTAATAATGTATTGCAAATGGTGTATGAATGAATTGATGATTAAATTTAAGGAAATGATGTTAATGTTATTCATAAATTGGGAAATTTGCTAAATTTTATAAAAGTGGGAATAAATATTTATTTATTTATTGAATTTGAACTGTATTAATAATTGGATTTATTGCAATTAAGTTAATATTTAATTATTGCGTTAATTGAGATTTAGATGAATTTTAAGAATATTAATGTAATGGTCTGAATCCAATGTTAAATTTTTTTTTCCATTTGATAGCAATGAAGTGAATAACATAATGAAAAGTAAATTAATTGGAATTATTGTAAATTAAATTTTAATTTCTGAATGTAAGAAAAATGAAGTTTAACGCTGAAACGGATCAACGTTAAATTGACCTTTAAATTTGTTTAAATCATTGTAAATGATTGAGAAACATAAAAGTGATAATAAATTGTAAATTTTAGAATTGAAATTAAAAATGGGTTTGATTAATTAATTATTAATTTATTTAAAGGGTGTAAAAATAGCCATTTTAGCCACTGACTCGGATTTCGACGAAACAAGTTTCATCGGATCTGAAATGGTGAATTATTGTAGGGTTTCAAGTTTCGTAATGATCGGATTTGTCATTTGATCGTACGGACTCGAAACGCCTTAAAATAAATGCAATTGAAATCAATTTGGAAAATATTGATTTTAGCATAACTTCTTCATTCGATGAAATTTGGACTTGAAACTTTTTCTATTGCGTTTAAAATATTTTAAAACATCTATTTTGATATATGGGTTGACCCAATTTTCGTTTCGGAGTCGAAACGGGCTTTTGGGCCATTCATCGTTCAGCGCGTTTATAGATCGGGTCCATCTATCCTATTTCGACTTTGCCTATATTTATCCAGTTATAAACCCTAGCAGCCTCTATTCCTCATTTCAATACGTACAATTTCATTTTCTCTTCCTCATTCCAATGGCTGCAAACCCTAATCTTCCCAATCCAATTTCAATTTTATAAAAAAAAAAATCTTTTTACAGATCTGCAGCAACTTCGGGTCGCGCTTTGAGTTTCAGAGGCAAAAACGCTACGTCTACTTCGATTCAAGAAGAATATGACTCGGGTCGCTCCGGGTCGTTTTCGCAAAAACTCCAAGCAAGCGCGGGGATTTGAGGCTGTGGACCGAAGTTGAACCCGTAGTCAACCCAGGACCAGAATTTTCCAATCTTCAAATTTTTATAACTTTTGCATACGGACTCGGATTTGGACGCGGATTCTTTTGTTAGGATCGTATCGAAATTCCAGACACTTTGACGCTGGTTTGGACGAATTCTGAGATGGTCAAATTTTTGGGTTTAAATTGGATTTGAATTCAATTCAAATTCAAAAGGTGAGTGTTTTAACCCACTCACAACTTCTAAGATTTCTTATGTTTGTTAAATTAAATTTTGATGTGATTTAAAATTTATCTATGATTGTTTGGGTATATATTTAATCATCATCTCAGTTAGATAGCATTTATTTAAATTAAGTTGTTATTTAATTTTATTATTGCATATAATTTGATAGTTAAATTTACTTATTATTGCATATAAACTACCAGTTAAACAGTTATTAATTTTTATTGAATATAAACTATTCGTTGATGCCTGTTATATTTTATATGCTTTATATTGATGTTTTGTTTAAACTGGATGATGATTGTAATAAATGGTTGTTTATTGATATTTGGATGAATGGATGTTATATTTGATATAAACTGCAAGTTATTATGCATTTTCTTTCCATTTGGGATTGCGGTTTGAAATGATATATAACCGTAGACTTCTATTTTTAAATTTACGGATTGAAATGATAAATATCTGTATCACTTGACCATAGGATAGAAAATTATATACAGGCACCGTGGTCTATATATAAAATATTTAAAATGATTTTCTATGGGTTTTGGAAAATAAGGGTTTATATATATACTAATTTTGATATTATATAAACATTATTTTATATATGGTTAAATTCTAAAATTCAAGTTAAGTATAATTTGATGATGTTTTAAGTTTGATTTACGAATATTTCAAGTTTGAGCTTTATTTAAGTGATATTGAATTTATTAAATAAATATTTCTAAACTAAATAATAGTAAATTGAATTAAGGTATATATAAGATTATCGGATTTGGTTGGGAATTTTGGAATATTTAAAGTCTTGAAATATATCAAAATTGAAATGTTTTATTGAAATTAAGGTATTATTGTTTTCAAAGTATTGGTTTTCGAAATTGTTATAACTTTGAAAGTAATATGGTTTGGAAAATGAATTTATTTGAAATAGAATTTATTTAAGAATTATCTGTGAATATATGGATTTGAAACCTATTGAAATTTAAAATTTCGAAATATGACTTCAAAATGTGTTTTGGGTTTAAGATGATTTAAAAGAATATTTCAAGTTATCTAAAGTTGAGAAAGATTAGTGATTGGAAATTTGGTTTTATTTAAATGAGATATTATTGAATTGTTCTGAAAATGGAAATGATATATTATTGAATTGGGTTTTGAAATGGAAATAATACATTGATAATTTGGGTTTGAAATAGTAATAATATTTTGGTTTAAGGTATATACTATTTTGAAGTAAAGGATATGTTTTGAAATGGCAAAAATATTTTGGTTTTAAAGTATATACTATTTTGTAGTAAAGGATATGTTTTGAAAGGGCAATGATTGTGTTTTTAAAAGTATATATATTTTTAAATGACCACGGGGTTATAATAACGATTGGCTGTTAAAGAGACCGGGATCGGATATGGACATACTCTCTGTCGATACCGAAAACCACTTTGACAACTGTGTACGCGGTGGAGTTTCCAGAATGAAGTAGGATTGTGGCGACGATCCTAAGGTATATACGTGGACCCAACTCCCGTGAGTTGGCATAAGGTGGCTAAAACATGAGCGATCGACGGGCCAAGGAGGTAGCACCTCTTATCGGACACACTTCTTCGATACCATTCTATTACTTGTGATTGATTTGGTGCGCACCCTTGATTTGGGTGTGTTGTTCGAGGTGGGCGGTAGTGGCCTGTAAAGACCCGCAAATCCGTCTTCCGAAAACCCGACACTGATACTTCCACTGTAGCAACTGTCGAACAATCGGATGGCGGAAACGCGAACTTTAATGTTTAAAAGAAGGGGTAGAAGAAAAGATAGAAGAAAAAGAGAAAGAAGAATAATAGAACAACATCAGAAATAGAACAATATCAGAATCGCACATTCGCAGCGGAACAACATATAATAGATAAATGAATAATCTTTAATCAAAGAACTATATCATTTTATACATTACATCACATCAGAGTTTATAACAACAATACAACACTGGACAGTTATATAAACTTGTCCTCATACAGAATACACAGCGGAAAAAAAAATAAACAAGTACGGGTGTATGTTACGCCATCCAGCTTGCTTCCAAAGCTCCAGAATATCCAGAATATCCTGATAACCTAACTCTAGACTGCCCGTGTGGAAATTGGTGGGCACCCAGAGTTTAGAAGGGAAACAATAAACTCCGAGTCAGTCATGGTGACTGGTGTGAGATCGTAAAACAGTTTATCTTTAAAACAACAACAGAAAGATTTTAAAGTCAATTTCACAATGTTTTTGGAAAATGAGACTACCATAAGGCCTCCCGCACACACACACAATGCAAACGCAGAATCGGAGGAGATTTCTCCTTATGATAGTCAAAGATTCTTGATACACAAAATCAAATCATTTTTGATATTATTATTAGTGCATAGTGTAGAAACGAAAGTATAATATAAATCTTAGCCGGCATAGGCATTCCGCACTTATGCCTACTATAGCTACTATGTTCAATAGCAGGTTACCGCCACATTCCATAGCAGGTAATACAACTAAAACCGTACACGTCACGTATTGTTTCTTTGGATTTCCAACAAATGGTCAGGCCAAGGAACTTCCCATTGCCACATGGAAACGTCTCTGGAATGACGTCCCGAGAAATAACCTAACATTACGGTTAGATCTCTGCCAACACAAGGCCGGGTTACCTCTGCAAAAATAGGTAACTACTGACACGCGTATGTCATCCCCCGATCGTAACCGATCTTCCCGAGGATCCTCGATTTTCAACAACCACAAAGTAATAAATTTGCAGTAACAACATAGGTCAAATATCTGGGCTCCATACCATGATACCACCTCTATCCAGAAGGAATGACATACACTAAGGGGCGCTACTCCATAGAACCTTGCTGCATCCTTCCTGTTTTGACCATTTCCGGGGTGTGAGGCTCGACGAAGTCTCGTCCACAAAGCTACGCTTTGTCACAAAGCCATGCTTCGGGTCAAACAAATGATCAAAGTAATGATCACAAAGATAAATGATCAATCAAACGATCAGATCATAAATGATCAAACAATGATCATTTCACAGCAACACTTCGCATGCCATGTTACCAAATTGGGAATATATCGCTAATAAATTTCAACTACATAACCTCTGAGCTCGTACATCTCAGAGAAGGGTGTTAAGCTAAGAGAATAAATTCTCCGCCACCAACAGATATGTATTTGAAAGAAATCAGCTTTATATCTCAATTTGTAACGTTAGATACACAACCATACAAGTCTGTTCCGGGATCGAACAGAACCGAAGGCACTTCTCACGAAGCCCTTGCAAATCCGGATAATTTTCTAATCACGTCCGGACTTCCGGTCACTAAGGGTGATAAAACCTCTAAATCGGAGATCAGCCGATGTAGAGTAACTCGACGATAATCCTTTCGTTTTCAAAAATATCTGGTCTTCAACACCGGTCATCAAATGCAATTCATAACGACATATCACATATTCGAAATGGGTTATACAACCCCATGGTCCTTTCCCGGCTAACCCGAATAGTGAGCGCTTATTTTAAAAATAAGTGTGGCATTCAAATTCATCCAATTCACAACAAATACCCATTCAAGGTAATTATTGATAGTCGGTTATTTAACTATCAATAAAGATGCGCAACATCATTAGATTCCAAATAATTTTCAAAACTATTTATTTTCCAAAAATATTGTAACATCCCGAAAATTTTCGACTTTCGAAAATTCAACATCGATACTCACTTTATCGACTGCTGAGCCATCGAATGCCGGAAACCCGAAAAGTTATGGTTTTAAGAAAGAAGAAAAAGGTAGAAGAAGAAGATAGAAGAAAAAGAGAAGAAGAACAACAAAACAACAACAGATACAGAACAGAGACAATATCAGAATCTCACATATCGCAGCGGAACAATATATAATAGATAAATGAATAATCTTTAAAACAAAGAATTTTATCAGTTTATACATACATCAGTCATCAGAGTCAATATACAACAATGGACAGTTATATAACTTGTCCTCATACAGAATACACAGCGGAATAAATACTATCAAATACAAATACTACGTCTCGCCATCCAGCTTGCTTCCAAAGCTCCAGAATATCCAGAATATCCTGATAACATAACTCTAGGCTGCCCGTGTGGAAATTGGTGGGCACCCAGAGTTTAGAAGGGAACAATAAACTCCGAGTCAGTCATGGTGACTGGTGTGAGATCGTAAAACAGTTATTCTTCTTTAAAATAAACAACAGAAAAATTTTAAAGTCAATTCGCAATGCTTTTTGGAAAATGAGACTACCATAAGACCTCCCGCCACACACACAATGCAAACGCAGAATTGGAGGAGATTTCTTCTTATGATAGTCAAAGATGCTTACTACGCAAAATAAAATTCTTTTTGATATTATTATTAGTGCATAGTGTAGAAAACATTTCGAAAGTATAATATTAATCTTAGCCAGCATAGGCATTCCGCACTTATGCCTACTATAGCTACTATGTTCAATAGCAGGTTACCGCCACATTCCATAGCAGGTAATACAACTAAAACCGTACACGTCACGTATTGTTTCTTTGGATTTCCAACAAATGGTCAGGCAAAGGAACTTCCTATCCACGATGGGTACGTCCCTGGAATAGACGACCCGAGAACCTAACCGGATCTCTGCCAACACAAGGTCGGGTTACCTCTGCAAAAATAGGTAACTATTGACACGCGTATGCCATCCCCCGATCGTCACCGATCTTCCCGAGGATCCCCGATTCGCAACAAACCACATAGAAAAAATAATGCAGTAACCACAGAGGTTAAGTATCTGGGCTCCATACCATGATACCACCTTTATCCAGAAGGAATGACATACACTAAGGGGCGCTACTCCCTAGAACCTTGCCGCATCCTTCCTGTTTCGACCATTTCCGGGGTGTGAGGCTCGACGAAGTCTCGTCCACAAAGCTACGCTTTCTCAAAAAGCCCTGCTTCGGGTCAAACAAAATGATCAACCTATGATCACAAAGATATAAGATCAAACAAATGATCATATCGCAAATGATCAAACACTGATCATTTCACAGCAACACTCAGTATGCCACGTTACCAAATTGGGATATATCGCTGATAAATTTCAACTACATAACCTCTGAGCTCGTACGTCTCAGAGAAGGGTGTTAAGCTAAGAGAATAAATTCTCCGCCACCAACAGAAATGTATTTGGAAGAGATCAGCTTTATATCTCAAATTGTAACGTCAGACACACAATCCATACAAGTATGTTCCGGGATCGAACAGAACCGAAGGCACTTCTCACGAAGCCCTTGCAAATCCGGATAATTTTCAATCACATCAGGACTTCCCGTCACTAAGGGTGATAAAAACCTCTAAATCGAAGATCAGTCGATGTAGAGTAACTCGACGGTAATCCTTCCGTTTTCAAAAATATCCGGTCTTCAACACCGGTCTTCAAATGCAATTCATAACGACGTATCACATATTCGGAATGGGTTATACGACCCCATGGTCCTTTCCCGGTTAACCCGAATAGTGAGCGATTATTTAAGAAATAAGTGTGGCATTCAATTCATCCAATTCACAACAAATACCTACTCAAGGTAAATTATTGATAGTCGGTTATTTAACTATCAATAAAGATGTGCAACATCATCAGATTCCAAATAATTTTCCAAATTATTTCATCTTCAAAAATATCCTTTACTAGATATATAATTTCCACACTTTAAAATAAATCAATATTTATTTTTCTAAACAGTTTCCCTTTCCTTTATAAATTTCATAGTGAATTTACATTTTTCGAATATCTACTAATATTTGATTTTCAAATCGTTTTCAATATTCATTCTCGATTTATCTTTAAGAAGATAAAATCTCAAAACGTTTCATTTCATTTTGGAAAACATTCCATACTTATTTAATAATAAGTGTTTCACAAATCTATTCATTTTCAACACTTGAAAATATTCGATATACTTAAATCAAATTAAGTATATATTCATCCTTTAAGAAAAATATTTTTTTAACACATTTATTTGAGTCAAAACGAATGTTACGTAAAACATCGTTACGACGACTCGAAATCACTAGTATAGGGATTCGAAATTTTAAGGTAGATATATGAAAATCCCAATACTACATAAAACATTTTCTTTTCGAAAATCATTTACTATAACAATAGTGTTATAGTACATCATTTCCTTATATTTTCGAAAACGCCTATTTCAACAATGAACGTTGAAATCTATGCTTTCGATTCATAATACGTTTTAAAACGTCTTTAAATTGTTTAGCTTCATTTATAATATCGCTTTCCCAAACATAACCATTTTTACTTAAAAATATATTCACTGTCCAAAATCGTGAATATACTTCATTTAACCCAATTCCAATTATTTCTACACATTTTCATTTCAATAGAAATTCGCTATCCAAAATCGCGAGTATATCTACTTTGATAATCTTCTATATTTGATTTATCAAATTCCATCGCTTTCGAATTTATAAACACGGTTATAAATTCTATTTCTATTTTAATAACAACTTCGACTTATAAATCTTCTTTTTATCAACTTCTATATTTTACTTATCAAAATAAGTGATTTCGGATTTATAACCAACTTTTATAAATTCCAATTCCATTTATTAAAACTTCAATACCAAATCAATTTCAATATTGATTTCTAAATTTATTTTTTCCTACTAAGTGAATTCCTTATTTTTCTCAATTTATTCAATATTCGGTTTTAAAATGGATTCTTCAAATTGAAATCATTTTACATTGATTTCATCACTTATTTCAATTTACCAATTAAGTTTCTAATTGGATTTCCAACTTATCTTCTTTTAAATAAATTCTTTTTTTTTTAAGGAAATAAATTTCAATCGTTTTTTTTCAATCTATTTTAAAAATCCAAATTTTAAATTAAATTCTTCAATCTAAAATCACTGTTTTATGAAATCCATTTATTTAGCATTTTCACTTAATTCTGGGATTGATTCAATACGATTATAAAAATTTACTTTTTTATACTTTTAAAATTCCTTTCTTCAAAATTCTTCAATTTTCAAAAATTAATTCACTTAGAAATTTTCTACTTGAATTTCAAAAATTCAATTTCGTTTAACTTTGGAATCCAATGATGTCAAAACATCCATTCAGCTAAATTTTAGCTTTCAAACAATTTCCAGACAACAATTCAATAACATCAATAATCATTCACAGATTATCACATCACAGCAGAAATAAATTCAATCAATGTGAGGGGTCCAGTTGGATCCCTCCAACCTGTTTCCCTGCATCCAAAGATGTTAGCACAATACCAATTCCGCTCCAGTACGGAATTATCGCGGTATATAGGTTTTTATAAATCCGCTTACTAACGGCGCAATAGGGTCTCATCCGCTATACGAGGCGGGAAATCATCAATCCAATATATACATATGCCAATATGTATATACTGCTATATATATATAGATATATCCTATCATATCTAATATCACATCCAAACAAATCAACCAAATCAACAACTGCAATTCAAAATTAAATCTGAGTGAGAAGATCTCACCTTAGCTTTTTAATTGCAATCCCATTTTCCACTTGACTCGATTTTTCTTGCTTTATACCTTGTATAAATAATTTATACGATTTGTTAAAATTCGAATCAATCGAATAATAAATTTTCATTTGATAATTTTGATTCAATAATCTCTTTTCAAACTACTTCTCCTTAACAAATTTATCCAACTAAAGTTTTTAGTTTAAGAATAAAATTTTCTTCTTTAATCATTTTCTAACAATAAATTTTACAATTCATTTATTTAATTTTAAACTAATAACCAAGCTTTTCTTTAATAAATTCTTTCGGTAACCAAGAAAAATTAGATAAGTTTGTTACATATATTAACTACTCTAACCCGTATTATTCTATTTCATTTTAAAAATTACTCTTTTAAATCTATATTTATTTAATTTCCAAGAACAGAGCTGCTTTCATCATCTTTTCCAAAATCAAAAATTTTATCTTATAAAATTTCCTGTAAGATCAAATAATGATATATATATATATATTTTTTTTCCAAACTTAATCTGTATATATAAATTTCCAGTTTCTATATATATATACATTTATCCGATTAAAACTGAATTATTTTGAATCTTTACTGAAAAATTTCAAATACATATATATTTATTAAATCACTTTTAATTGGAAGAAAGAAAAAAAAAATTCGAATACCTTATTGCTATCTGAGAACCAAGGCCACCATCGCCAGACCCAAGGTGTCGATTGGCCACGCCTCCTTCAATCGAGTCGATCAATCTACTCGAGTTCGCGACGCTTCCATCCACACGACAAACTTCGATCGCCTGCCGTGACTCCGAGCTTCACCAGGTTCGACAATCGCCACTGCTTACGAACCTGTCGACGCCCTCCACGCGCGCCCATCGAATCGCGAGCCCAAGCTGCCTACGACCCACAGCCTACTCGAATGCGCGCCGCCGAGCCACTCGCGCTCGAGCGTCGAATACCCCTCTCGAGATCACCCCTCTGCTTAAACGATCGAACTCCGTTCGATTCGCGACCGGGATTTACAACCACTCGGTCGCCCCTATCGATTTCGAATTTAAAGAGGAATTTGGCAATTGAATTTTTAATGGATTCGATTTGGGATAAAATCTGAAAAGGGGAGGATATGTTTTTATCTCGACAGCCATTTCCGTTTGATTTTTATGAAGAGGGAGGGGAATTTAAAATTGAACGAAGTATGGCTGGCACGATTGCTTTACGTGATTCTTTGGGTGATCGAAGGAGATGAACGTGTGGATGTCGGCAAGGTTTTAAATTTAAAAATCTAAATTGAATTCAATTTAATTTCTATGCGTTTATTCGCCGTATGGCCACATATCTTCTTCGAAAAATACGAAATTGGAAATCCGACAATAATACCATATTCCGGACCCAATGGAACTGGTTTCGTCGAATTCCGAGACTGCGCCTCGGAACGCTATTTTCAAATATCGATTCGAACAATTAAATTCCAAACTGAGCAAAACAGTTTAAAAATTCAATTCTGAAAGTTCGATTATCTTCGGTATTATCAATACAAATTTTCAGAAGCTTTTGAAATATTTTTCTTCAACTTTCAATTGAAGATTTAAATTTTATTCAACTTCCAATCGATTAAATTTTAAAGTTAAATCGTCAGTTTCACAGTTATATTCCGGATTCAAATTAAATCATCGTTCAAATATTTAAAATAAATTAAATATTTTCAATTTAATTCGTTCCAAATTCAGGGTCGTTACAGACTTCCCTCCTTAAAAGAATTTCGTCCTCGAAATTACAAGTTAGGAAAAAAAAATGTCCTTAACTCGTCTACTATTTTTCACAATCTAAATAGTTTTATCAAATTCTTTCAAAACAAATCTCCTACTAAAGATTCGTTATCATTCAACTCGTTTTCCAACTTCAATTATAGTTCAAAACAACATTGTTTGCTTAACAATTCAAATTTAAGTTTAAATTCAAATTTTAAACTTTCAAAATTTCTCAAAAATTTTCTAACGCCCTAAATTTTCGAAAAATTTCGCCAGCGTCTCCTTTGCGCGGCTAATACGGCACGACTACAAAACGTCCCTACGGACTCTCAGATTTCAAAAAGAAAAAGAAAAAGCCAAGCGGCTAGTCCAGAAATCATCAAAAACTCATATTATAATTCAAATACGTACCTTTTGTCGAGCAATTCAAATTGTCTGTGAAATCAAATTCAATTTCCTTTATACCTGTATATCTACTAGCCATAATATCTAGTTACAGCATTCAAACTATTTTGCAAATTCGATTACAAAATTTCTAATATCAACTTCTTATACCATTTCTAGTTTACTATTGAAGTTATATCCATTATCATTAAATTTCACATTTCACATTCATTTGAATTTAATCTACACTTTCAATCTAATTTAGATTCAGTTTGCTTCTGAATATTGAATTTCATCAATTATCTTTAGTTCACTTCAAACTAATCTTAAAGCTTCATTTTATTTCACACAATTCAAATTTGTTTCAACATTCAGTTTCAATTTTATTCATTTACAATTGTAAATTCCATTCATTTGAAATTTATTTCTTCTTACTTGAATTTATTTGCAATTCTGAACCATTCTTTTATTTAGTTCACAATTCAAGTTTCAATTTAACTAATTCAACTTCCATTTCTGTATTTCGTGAATTAATAAATTATCAAAGTAGCTTATTCGGATTCAAGTCTCAATTTCATTTTCAATTTTAATTTTATCGCTTACAGATTCGCAATGAATCTCAACTTTCATATGGTATTTCAGAATCTTGCCAACATTTCAAAATCATTTGAAAACAACTCAAATTATCCTTCGAATCTCCAAAACAAAACCCAAATTTTTCAAACAACTTTCATTAAAAAAAATTTGGCAGCAATTCCTCTTTTGGAAACCCGCAAATGAACACCGATAGTGTCGCGATCACCAATCGGAATTATTTTCCAGCGACCGAAAAGAGTTTAGAGCTTTCATTCCTTCAAAATACTTTTCAAATCCTTTGAAATCCATTTTCAAATCAAAAAGATTTAAACTTTCCAATCCTCAAAATTTTCAAATTCTTTTCAAAACATTTCCAAAAACTTCTCTGGAATTCCGTTTCAAATTACAAATCACATTTATAATTTACATTCTTTAATTTCATTAGTATGTGAATTTATTTTAACTTTGGAGTTATAATTCCAATTTCTCATTTAATTTCAATGATGATAATTCACCATTATTACTTCCTAACATCCATGCATCCAAATACTATAGTACTTTATAGAAAATCATTTCTTTTATATACAAAAATAGTTTTGGGCAAAATTATTTCATTTACCCTATTTAAAACAATATTGTGCCGAATTGTTCTATATGAGTGTTTAGAGATCCCTATCGATAGAGTTGTACGGACAATACCGACCAGAATCCATATACCACTCATTAAACCAATCATCACAATACAAAACAACTTTATATTCACTAACAAATACGCGCTCGTATCTATTATTACACTCAAACTCATTCTAGAGTACTACTGACTCTATCTCTAATGAGTAACACCCAACAGAGCAGGGTTGTCGCTTAACCATATGCTCTGATACCAAATGTAACATCCCGAAAATTTTCGACTTTCGAAAATTCAACATCGATACTCACTTTATCGACTGCTGAGCCATCGAATGCCGGAAACCCGAAAAGTTATGGTTTTAAGAAAGAAGAAAAAGGTAGAAGAAGAAGATAGAAGAAAAAAAGAAGAAGAACAACAAAACAACAATAGATACAGAACAGAGACAATATCAGAATCTCACATATCGCAGCGGAACAATATATAATAGATAAATGAATAATCTTTAAAACAAAGAATTTTATCAGTTTATACATACATCAGTCATCAGAGTCAATATACAACAATGGACAGTTATATAACTTGTCCTCTTACAGAATACACAGCGGAATAAATACTATCAAATACAAATACTACGTCTCGCCATCCAGCTTGCTTCCAAAGCTCCAGAATATCCAGAATATCCTGATAACATAACTCTAGGCTGCCCGTGTGGAAATTGGTGGGCACCTAGAGTTTAGAAGGGAACAATAAACTCCGAGTCAGTCATGGTGACTGGTGTGAGATCGTAAAACAGTTATTCTTCTTTAAAATAAACAACAGAAAAATTTTAAAGTCAATTCGCAATGCTTTTTGGAAAATGAGACTACCATAAGACCTCCCGCCACACACACAATGCAAACGCAGAATTGGAGGAGATTTCTTCTTATGATAGTCAAAGATGCTTACTACGCAAAATCAAATTCTTTTTGATATTATTATTATTAGTGCATAGTGTAGAAAACATTTCGAAAGTATAATATTAATCTTAGCCAGCATAGGCATTCCGCACTTATGCCTACTATAGCTACTATGTTCAATAGCAGGTTACCGCCACATTCCATAGCAGGTAATACAACTAAAACCGTACATGTCACGTATTGTTTCTTTGGATTTCCAACAAATGGTCAGGCAAAGGAACTTCCTATCCACGATGGGTACGTCCCTGGAATAGACGACCCGAGAACCTAACCGGATCTCTGCCAACACAAGGCCGGGTTACCTCTGCAAAAATAGGTAACTACTGACACGCGTATGCCATCCCCCGATCGTCACCGATCTTCCCGAGGATCCCCGATTCGCAACAAACCACATAGAAAAAATAATGCAGTAACCACAGAGGTTAAGTATCTGGGCTCAATACCATGATACCACCTTTATCCAGAAGGAATGACATACACTAAGGGGTGCTACTCCCTAGAACCTTGCCGCATCCTTCCTGTTTCGACCATTTCCGGGGTGTGAGGCTCGACGAAGTCTCGTCCACAAAGCTACGCTTTCTCAAAAAGCCCTGCTTCGGGTCAAACAAAATGATCAACCTATGATCACAAAGATATAAGATCAAACAAATGATCATATCGCAAATGATCAAACACTGATCATTTCACAGCAACACTCAGTATGCCACGTTACCAAATTGGGATATATCGCTGATAAATTTCAACTACATAACCTCTGAGCTCGTACGTCTCAGAGAAGGGTGTTAAGCTAAGAGAATAAATCCTCCGCCACCAACAGAAATGTATTTGGAAGAGATCAGCTTTATATCTCAAATTGTAACGTCAGACACACAATCCATACAAGTCTGTTCCGGGATCGAACAGAACCGAAGGCACTTCTCACGAAGCCCTTGCAAATCCGGATAATTTTCAATCACATCAGGACTTCCCGTCACTAAGGGTGATAAAAACCTCTAAATCGAAGATCAGTCGATGTAGAGTAACTCGACGGTAATCCTTCCGTTTTCAAAAATATCCGGTCTTCAACACCGGTCTTCAAATGCAATTCATAACGACGTATCACATATTCGGAATGGGTTATACGACCCCATGGTCCTTTCCCGGTTAACCCGAATAGTGAGCGATTATTTAAGAAATAAGTGTGGCATTCAATTCATCCAATTCACAACAAATACCTACTCAAGGTAAATTATTGATAGTCGGTTATTTAACTATCAATAAAGATGTGCAACATCATCAGATTCCAAATAATTTTCCAAATTATTTCATCTTCAAAAATATCCTTTACTAGATATATAATTTCCACACTTTAAAATAAATTAATATTTATTTTTCTAAACAGTTTCCCTTTCCTTTATAAATTTCATAGTGAATTTACATTTTTCGAATATCTACTAATATTTGATTTTCAAATCGTTTTCAATATTCATTCTCGATTTATCTTTAAGAAGATAAAATCTCAAAACGTTTCATTTCATTTTGGAAAACATTCCATACTTATTTAATAATAAGTGTTTCACAAATCTATTCATTTTCAACACTTGAAAATATTCGATATACTTAAATCAAATTAAGTATATATTCATCCTTTAAGAAAAATATTTTTTTAACACATTTATTTGAGTCAAAACGAATGTTACGTAAAACATCGTTACGACGACTCGAAATCACTAGTATAGGGATTCGAAATTTTAAGGTAGATATATGAAAATCCCAATACTACATAAAACATTTTCTTTTCGAAAATCATTTACTATAACAATAGTGTTATAGTACATCATTTCCTTATATTTTCGAAAACGCCTATTTCAACAATGAACGTTGAAATCTATGCTTTCGATTCATAATACGTTTTAAAACGTCTTTAAATTGTTTAGCTTCATTTATAATATCGCTTTCCCAAACATAACCATTTTTACTTAAAAATATATTCACTGTCCAAAATCGTGAATATACTTCATTTAACCCAATTCCAATTATTTCTACACATTTTCATTTCAATAGAAATTCGCTATCCAAAATCGCGAGTATATCTACTTTGATAATCTTCTATATTTGATTTATCAAATTCCATCGCTTTCGAATTTATAAACACGGTTATAAATTCTATTTCTATTTTAATAACAACTTCGACTTATAAATCTTCTTTTTATCAACTTCTATATTTTACTTATCAAAATAAGTGATTTCGGATTTATAACCAACTTTTATAAATTCCAATTCCATTTATTAAAACTTCAATACCAAATCAATTTCAATATTGATTTCTAAATTTATTTTTTCCTACTAAGTGAATTCCTTATTTTTCTCAATTTATTCAATATTCGGTTTTAAAATGGATTCTTCAAATTGAAATCATTTTACATTGATTTCATCACTTATTTCAATTTACCAATTAAGTTTCTAATTGGATTTCCAACTTATCTTCTTTTAAATAAATTCTTTTTTTTTAAGGAAATAAATTTCAATCGTTTTTTTTCAATCTATTTTAAAAATCCAAATTTTAAATTAAATTCTTCAATCTAAAATCACTGTTTTATGAAATCCATTTATTTAGCATTTTCACTTAATTCTGGGATTGATTCAATACGATTATAAAAATTTACTTTTTTATACTTTTAAAATTCCTTTCTTCAAAATTCTTCAATTTTCAAAAATTAATTCACTTAGAAATTTTCTACTTGAATTTCAAAAATTCAATTTCGTTTAACTTTGGAATCCAATGATGTCAAAACATCCATTCAGCTAAATTTTAGCTTTCAAACAATTTCCAGACAACAATTCAATAACATCAATAATCATTCACAGATTATCACATCACAGCAGAAATAAATTCAATCAATGTGAGGGGTCCAGTTGGATCCCTCCAACCTGTTTCCCTGCATCCAAAGATGTTAGCACAATACCAATTCCGCTCCAGTACGGAATTATCGCGGTATATAGGTTTTTATAAATCCGCTTACTAACGGCGCAATAGGGTCTCATCCGCTATACGAGGCGGGAAATCATCAATCCAATATATACATATGCCAATATGTATATACTGCTATATATATATATAGATATATCCTATCATATCTAATATCACATCCAAACAAATCAACCAAATCAACAACTGCAATTCAAAATTAAATCTGAGTGAGAAGATCTCACCTTAGCTTTTTAATTGCAATCCCATTTTCCACTTGACTCGATTTTTCTTGCTTTAAACCTTGTATAAATAATTTATACGATTTGTTAAAATTCGAATCAATCGAATAATAAATTTTCATTTGATAATTTTGATTCAATAATCTCTTTTCAAACTACTTCTCCTTAACAAATTTATCCAACTAAAGTTTTTAGTTTAAGAATAAAATTTTCTTCTTTAATCATTTTCTAACAATAAATTTTACAATTCATTTATTTAATTTTAAACTAATAACCAAGCTTTTCTTTAATAAATTCTTTCGGTAACCAATAAAAATTAGATAAGTTTGTTACATATATTAACTACTCTAACCCGTATTATTCTATTTCATTTTAAAAATTACTCTTTTAAATCTATATTTATTTAATTTCCAAGAACAGAGCTGCTTTCATCATCTTTTCCAAAATCAAAAATTTTATCTTATAAAATTTCCTGTAAGATCAAATAATGATATATATATATATATATATATATATTTTTTTTTTCCAAACTTAATCTGTATATATAAATTTCCAGTTTCTATATATATATACATTTATCCGATTAAAACTGAATTATTTTGAATCTTTACTGAAAAATTTCAAATACATATATATTTATTAAATCACTTTTAATTGGAAGAAAGAAAAAAAAAATTCGAATACCTTATTGCTATCTGAGAACCAAGGCCACCATCGCCAGACCCAAGTTGTCGATTGGCCACGCCTCCTTCAATCGAGTCGATCAATCTACTCGAGTTCGCGACGCTTCCATCCACACGACAAACTTCGATCGCCTGCCGTGACTCCGAGCTTCACCAGGTTCGACAATCGCCACTGCTTACGAACCTGTCGACGCCCTCCACGCGCGCCCATCGAATCGCGAGCCCAAGCTGCCTATGACCCACAGCCTACTCGAATGCGCGCCGCCGAGCCACTCGCGCTCGAGCGTCGAATACCCCTCTCGAGATCACCCCTCTGCTTAAACGATCGAACTCCGTTCGATTCGCGACCGGGATTTACAACCACTCGGTCGCCCCTATCGATTTCGAATTTAAAGAGGAATTTGGCAATTGAATTTTTAATGGATTCGATTTGGGATAAAATCTGAAAAGGGGAGGATATGTTTTTATCTCGACAGCCATTTCCGTTTGATTTTTATGAAGAGGGAGGGGAATTTAAAATTGAACGAAGTATGGCTAGCACGATTGCTTTACGTGATTCTTTGCGTGATCGAAGGAGATGAACGTGTGGATGTCGGCAAGGTTTTAAATTTAAAAATCTAAATTGAATTCAATTTAATTTCTATGCGTTTATTCGTCGTATGGCCACATATCATCTTCGAAAAATACGAAATTGGAAATCCGACAATAATACCATATTCCGGACCCAATGGAACTGGTTTCGTCGAATTCCGAGACTGCGCCTCGGAACGCTATTTTCAAATATCGATTCGAACAATTAAATTCCAAACTGAGCAAAACAGTTTAAAAATTCAATTCTGAAAGTTCGATTATCTTCGGTATTATCAATAAAAATTTTCAGAAGCTTTTGAAATATTTTTCTTCAACTTTCAATTGAAGATTTAAATTTTATTCAACTTCCAATCGATTAAATTTTAAAGTTAAATCGTCAGTTTCACAGTTATATTCCGGATTCAAATTAAATCATCGTTCAAATATTTAAAATAAATTAAATATTTTCAATTTAATTCGTTCCAAATTCAGGGTCGTTACAAATATCTTTACTAGATATATAATTTCCACACTTCAAAAATAAATCAACGTTTATTTTTAAAACGAATTCCCATTTCTTTTATAAATTCCATAGTGAATTTATATTTTCAAATATCTACTAATATATGATTTTTTAAACGATTTCAATATTAAATTTCAATTTATCTTTACAAAGATAAATTCTCCAAAAACGTTTCATTTTATATCGGAAAAACATTTCCATACTTATTTAATAATAAGTAATTCACAAATCTAATTATTTTCAACATTTGAAAATATTCAATATACTTAAATCAAAAATTTAGTATACATTCATTCTTTAAGGAAAATATTCTTTTAACACATTTATTTGGGTCAAAACAAATGTTACGTAAAACATCGTTACGACGACCCAAAATCACTAGTATATGGATCCGAAATTAAGATAGATATGTAAATCCCAATACTATATACAAAACATTTCCTTTCGGAAATCATTTACTATAACAACAGTGTTATAGTCCACCATTTCCTTATTTCCTCGAAATCGTCTATTTCAACAATGAATGTTGAAATCTATGATTTCGATATTTAACACGTTTTTAAAACATCGTTAAAACAATTAACTCATTTTTATTTAAAATACCACTTTCCCAAAACATCTCCGTTTTTTTATAATATATTCACTGTCCAAAATCGTGAATATACTTTATTTACCCAAATCAATGTTTCTACACATTTATTAAAAGATTATCCATGGTCTAAAATCGTGAATATAATTCCTTTAATTAACTTCAAAAATTCACTTATCAAATTAAGTGATTTCGGATTTATAAACAACGTTTATAAATTCCATTTATTATTTTATAACTACTTCAACTTATAAATTCCTTTTATTAACCAATTCAATTTCTAACTCAATTTTATACCAAAAGTCCATCCTATAAGTTAAACACTTATAATTCGTTTGTTTACAAAATCGTTCTTTTAGGACTTCACAAATCGTTTATTCTATCCTTTTATAAAACCCATTTTAACATTATTTTAAAATGTCTTTAGACACCTCTAAAATCCCATCACTTTGATTTATAAAAATCAAATTTTATAAATCTTTTATATAACGCTTTTATAGCAAAGTCGAAGATCTCTATTTAACTATGTTATAAAAATCATTAACTCCGTATTTTCAAAAATCATATTTCAACTGTATTTTCTTAAAGATCATATTTTTATAACAATAAAAATTATAACTTTTATTTATTTAAACTAAATCAATTTCCAAAATTAAATAAAACGTACATTTCCGAAATCACTTTAAAAATCCCTTTAAATTCAAAATCGTTATTTTAAAACTTCAAAATGAATCCGATGATGCAACAGCACCAATTAGTCAATCACAACATCCAAACATCATATATCAACATATGATAACAGAATATTCAACAATATCTGTAAATAAATAAGTACTGGTGAGGAATCCAGTTGGATCCCTCCAACCTGTTTCCCTGCATCCACAGACGTTAGCACAATACCAATTCCACTTCGAGGTGGAATATCGCGGTATATGGGATTTATAAAAATATCGTCCGCTTAATAACGGCGCAATAGGGTCTCATCCGCTATATAGTGCGGGAAATCAATCAATCCAATATATACATATGCCAATATGTATATATTGCTATATATATATCCTACTATATCTAATATCACATCCAAATAGCAATCAATAACTGCAATCCAAATTTATTTGAGTGAGAAAAATCTCACCTTAGCTTTTAAATTTGCAATCCCATTCCCTTCCAGTTTGTTTTCTCCATTTTTTAACCTTGTATAAATAATTATACAATTCTATTAATATTCGAAATAAATCGAATAACCATTTTCATTTAAAATCTGACTTAGCTATAAATTAGTTTTAAACTAATTCTTTTCTTTTAAAAAAAAATTTCTCAATCATTATATAAGCTAATTTTAACAAGTTAATTTCCTCTTTAAAAATCTAGTCTGTATATATATATATATTTTCTATTCTTTTCCTTTTGAAACTGCTTATGTCAGAATAGCTTATATACATCTTAAAAATTCAACTTTTATATAAATTCATGTTTACATAAAGTAACTTCATAAACTGTTTTATCCGTATATTCATTTTACTGTAATAAATCAAAAGATTTTATACGGATTTTTTTCTAGTTCTAAATAAAGAATTTAGACAAAACAACAAATGCCTTCTCTGTCGATTTTGAAACTAACTTTTATATACATATATTATTTTCTCTGTTTAAAATCTTGTATGTATATCATTCATTTTTTCCTTTTTTTCTTTTTTTTTCACATATAAATTTAACGAATTAAAATAAGTAAAAGAGATAAATATACCTCACTGTCGATCGCATGGTCGAAGCCCTAACTGCCACCATCGACGAACTCGTGAAGCCGCCGCCTCCAGTGCGCGAGCTCCACTTGACTGAATCGCGACATCGACGAAGTTTCCAACACTCCAGCCTAAATCGCGATGCCGACCTTCACCCTCCAACTGCGCCGCCGCCTTTGAACCCCACGACTCGAGCCTCGACATCGTAACTCCAGATCGCCACTGCCCTAGCTTAACGAACCACGTCTTCGAGCACGCGAAATCCCCCACGTTTGCTTATCGTACAATCACACGACAGCTCCAATCACCACGAAAATTGTAATCCGATAATAATACAATACTACGGACCCAATGGAACTGGTTTCGTCGAATTCTGAGACTGCGCCTCGAAACGCCATTTTTAAATATCGATTGAACGATATAAATTTCAAAACTGGACAAAGTACTTTCAAATTCAATTTTGAAGCTTCTATTATCTTCAGTATTATCAATATGAATTTTAAAAGCTTTTGGAATATTTTTCTTCAGCTTAAAACTGAAGATTCAAATTTTTATTCAACTTACAATAGATTAAATTTTATAATTTAATCGCCAAATTCAAAGTTATATTGGGAATTCAAATTAAATCATCGTTCAAATATTTAAAATTAATTAAATATTTTCAATTTAATTTGTTCAAAATCCTGGGTCGTTACAATCTTCCCCCCTTAAAAGAATTTCGTCCCGAAATTACAAGTTAGGAAAAATGGTTCTTAACTCGTCTACTATTTTTCACAATCCAATAGTTTTATCAAATTTTCAAAACAAATCTTCCTATTAAAGATTCGTTATCATTTCAACTAAATTTCCAACTTTAATTATAAGTTTCAAACAACATTGTTTTACTTCACAATTCAAATTTAAACTTAAATTCAAATTTAAACTTAAATTCAAATTTAAACTTAAATTCAAATTTAAACTTAAATTCAAATTTCAAACTTTCAAATTTTCTAAAAAATTTCTAACACTCGAAATTTTCAAAAAATTTCGCCAGCGTCTCCTTTGCACGACTAACACGGCACGACTACAAAACGTCCCTATGGACTCTCAGATTCAAAAAGAAAAGAAAAAGCCAAGCGGCTAGACAAGAAATCATCAAATTTCATATTGAAATTTAAATACTTACCTTTTGTCGAGCAATTCAAATTCATCTTCAAAAATCAAAATTCCAATTTTCCTCTAATACACCTGTATATCCTACTAGCCATAATAACTAGTTACAATATTCAAACCATTTTGCCAATTCTATTACAAAATTTTGATACTTACTTCATGTTTTTTTTTTTACTTCACTATTGAAGTTATATATCTATTTTCATTCAATTTTTGCATTTCAATTTACATTTGAATTCAATTTACAATTTGGATTCAGTTTACCTTTCGAATATTGAATTTCATCAACTATTTTTAGTTCACTTCAAACTAATCTCAAAACTTCATTTTATTTCACACAATTCAAATTTGTTTTCAATATTCAGTTTCAATTCCAGTTTTATTATTTTGTTCATTCCCAAAATTTATTTACAATTCACTATTTTGGTTTATAACCACTCATATTTAACTGGATTTCAAATTCCATATGGATTTTAATTCATCTTTCATTTATAATTATTCACTTCAATTCTTTGCTTACAAATTCAAAATGAATTTCAACATTTAATCTCACTTTCATTTAATTGATTCACTTGTACTTGTTTTAATTTAACTCCATTCTTTAAGTTAAATTTATTCTATCAAAATTCAAATTGTATAAGTTATCAACTTAATAATATCTCATAACTATTTTAAATAGGATTCCAGAGTATTTTCAACCTTTTTCAAAACCATTTTTGAAAACAATTCAAATTATCCTTTGAATTTTAAAAACAAAACCCAAATTTTTTTTTCAAACAATTTTCATTTAAAACAATTTGGCAGCAATTCCTCTTTTGGAAACTCGAAAATGAACACCAATGATGCCATGGTCATCATCGGAATTATTTTCCAGCGACCGAAAAGAGTTTAGAGCTTTCATCTCTCCAAAATACTTTTCAAACCTTCGAAATCCATTTTCAAATAAAAAAGGATTTTAATTTTCCAAATCTCCAAAATTTTCAAATTCTTTTCAAAACATTTCCAAATACTTCTCTGGAATTCCGTTTCAAATTACAAATCACATTTATAATTTACATTCTTAAATTCTATTTGTGTGTGAATTTATTTCTTAACTTTGGGGTTATGATTCCAATTTCTTATTTAATTTTAATGATAATAATTTAATATTATCACTTCTAACAACCATGCAACCATATACTGTAATAATTTATAGAAAAACATTCCTTTACTATACAAAAATATTTTTGGGTAAAATTATTTCATTTACCCTATTTAAAACAATACTGTGTCGGTTTATCTTGTTTAAGAGTTTAGAAACTCCTATCAACACAGTTAGCTAGACTGCACCGACCAGAATCTATAAACAATCAACCGATAAGTCAACACAATACAAAACAATTTCATATTCACTAACAAATACGCGCTCATATCTATTATTACACTCAACTCATTCTAGAGTACTGCTGACTCTATCTCTAATGAGTATCACCCAACAGAGCAGGGTTGTCGCTTAACCATATGCTCTGATACCACCTGTAAAGACCCGCAAATCCGTCTTCTGAAAACCCGACACTGATACTTCCACTGTAGCAACTGTCGAACAATCGAATGGCGGAAACGCGAACTTTAATGTTTAAAAGAAGTGGTAGAAGAAAAGACAGAAGAAAAAGAGAAAGAAGAACAACAGAACAACATCAGAAACAGAACAATATCAGAATCTCACATTCGCAGCGGAACAACATATAATAGATAAATGAATAATCTTTAATCAAAGAACTATATCATTTTATACATTACATCACATCAAAGTTTATAACAACAATACAACACTGGACAGTTATATAAACTTGTCCTCATACAGAATACACAGCGAAATAAAAAATAAACAAGTACGGGTGTATGTTACGCCATCCATCTTGCTTTCAAAGCTCCAGAATATCCAGAATATCCTGATAACCTAACTCTAGACTGCCCGTATGGAAATTGGTGGGCACCGAGAGTTTAGAAGGGAAACAATAAACTCCGAGTCATTCATGGTGACTAGTGTGAGATCGTAAAACAGTTTATCTTTAAAACAACAACAGAAAGATTTTAAAGTCAATTTCGCAATGTTTTTGTAAAATGAGACTACCATAAGGCCTCCCGCACACACACACAATGCAAACGCAGAATCAGAGGAGATTTCTCCTTATGATAGTCAAATATGCTTGATACGCAAAATCAAATCATTTTTGATATTATTATTAGTGCATAGTGTAGAAAACATTTCGAAAGTATAATATAAATCTTAGCCAGCAAAGGCATTCCGCACTTATGCCTACTATAGCTACTATGTTCAATTGCAGGTTACCGCCACATTCCATAGCAGGTAATACAACTAAAACCGTACACGTCACGTATTGTTTCTTTGGATTTCCAACAAATGGTCAGGCCAAGGAACTTCCCATTGCCACATGGAAACGCCTCTGTAATGACGTCCCGAGAAATAACCTAACATTACGGTTAGATCTCTGCCAACACAAGGCCGGGTTACCTCTGCAAAAATAGGTAACTACTAACACGCGTATGCCATCCCCCGATCGTAACCGATCTTCCCGAGGATCCTCGATTTCCAACAACCACAAAGTAATAAATTTGCAGTAACAACATAGGTTAAATATATGGGCTCCATACCATGATACCACCTCTATCCAGAAGGAATGACATACACTAAGTGTAACATCCCTAAATTTTCGACTTTCGAAAATTCAACATCGATACTCACTTTATCGACTGCTGAGCCATCGAATGCCGGAAACCCGAAAAGTTATGGTTTTAAGAAAGAAGAAAAAGGTAGAAGAAGAAGATAGAACAAAAGAGAAAGAAGAACAACAACAGAACAAGAGCAGAAACAGAAAACAATATCAGAATCTCACATATCGCAGCGGAACAACATATAATAGATAAACACTAGTCTTTTAAAACAAAGAACTATATCAGTTTTATACATACATCAATCAGAGTCAATATACAACTCAATACAATACATCACATCAATGGACAGTTATATAAACTTGTCCTCATACAGAATACACAGCGGAATAAATACTATCAGATACAAATACTACGTCTCGTCCTCCAGCTTGCTTCCAAAGCTCCAGAATATCCAGAATATCCTGATAATATAACTCTAGGCTGCCCGTGTGGAAATTGGTGGGCACCCAGAGTTTAGAAGGGAACAATAAACTCCGAGTCAGTCATGGTGACTGGTGTGAGATCGTAAAACAGTTATTCTTTTAAAATAAATAGCAGAGAATTTTAAAGTCAATTCGCAATGCTTTTGGAAAATGCAACTACCATAAGACCTCCCACCACACACACAATGCAAACGCAGAATTGGAGGAGATTTCTTCTTATGATAGTCAAAGATGCTTACTACGCAAAATCAAATCATTTTGATATTATTATTAGTGCATAGTGTAGAAAACATTTCGAAAGTATAATATAAATCTTAGCCAACATACGACCAGTATCGTATGCCTACTATAGCTACCATCTAAACAGTGGTGACCACCGTACGTAAATGGCAGGTTCTACAACTAATACCGTACAAAGTTCGTATTGGAGTTTGGATTTCCAACAAATGGTCAGGCTAAGGAACTTCCTTTCCCACGATGGGTACGTCCCTGGAATAGACGACCCGAGAACCTAACGTTACGGTTAGATCTCTGCCAACACAAGGCCGGGTTACCTCTGCAAAAATAGGTAACTACTGACACGCGTATGCCATCCCCCGATCGTCACCGATCTTCCCGAGGATCCCCGATTCGCAACAACCACAAAGAAATAAATTTTGCAGCAACCACAGAGGTTAAGTATCTGGGCTCCATACCATGATACCACCTTTATCCAGAAGGAATGACATACACTAAGGGGCGCTACTCCCTAGAACCTTGCCGCATTCGTCCTGTTTCGACCATTTCCGGGGTGTGAGGCTCGACGAAGTCTCGTCCACAAAGCTACGCTTTCTCAAAAAGCCCTGCTTCGGGTCAAACAAAATGATCAACCTATGATCACAAAGATATAAGATCAAACAAATGATCATATCACCAATGATCAAACACTGATCATTTCACAGCAACACTCAGTATGCCACGTTACCAAATTGGGATATATCGCTGATAAATTTCAACTACATAACCTCTGAGCTCGTACGTCTCAGAGAAGGGTGTTAAGCTAAGAGAATAAATTCTCCGCCACCAACAGAAATGTATTTGAAAGAAATCAGCTTTATATCTCAAATTGTAACGTCAGACACACAATCCATACAAGTCTGTTCCGGGATCGAACAGAACCGAAGGCACTTCTCACGAAGCCCTTGCATATCCGGATAATTTTCAATCACGTCAGGACTTCCCGTCACTAAGGGTGATAAAACCTCTAAACCGGAGATCAGCCGATGTAGAGTAACTCGACGATAATCCTTCCGTTTTCAAAAATATCCGGTCTTCAACACCGGTCTTCAAATGCGATTCATAACGACGTATCACATATTCGGAATGGGTTATACGACCCCATGGTCCTTTCCCGGTTAACCCGAATAGTGAGCGCTTATTTAAAAATAAGTGTGGCATTCAAATTCATCCAATTCACAACAAATACCTATCTAAAGGTAATTATTGATAGTCGGTTATTTAACTATCAATAAAGATGCGCGACATCATCAGATTCCAAATAATTTTCCCAAATTATTTTATCTTCCAAAATATCTTTACTAGATATATAATTTCCACACTTAATCATTTGAAAACAATTTCAAATCAATTTCCACATTTCATTTTATCTTTGAAGATAAAATCTCAAACAGTTCATTTCATATTGGAAAAACATTTCCATACTTATTTAAAAATAAGTAATTCACAAATCATTTATTTTCAACAATTGAAAATATTCGATATACTTAAATCAAATTAAGTATATATTCATTCTTTAAGGAAATCATAAATTTCAACATCTATTTGAGTCAAAACGGATGTTGCGTAAAACATCGTTACGACGACTCAAAATCACTAGTATAGGGATTCGAAATTTAGATAGATATATGAATCCCAATACCATACAAAAATATTTCCTTTCGGAAACCATTTACTATAACAACAGTGTTATAGTCCACCATTTCCTTATTTTTCGAAAACGTCTATTTCAACAATAAAAATGTTGAAATCTATGTATTCGATATCATAATACATTTTAAAAACATCTCTAAAATGTTTAACTTCATTTTTAATATCCCTTTTCCAAAACTATCCATTTTACTTAACGATATATTCACTATCCAAAATCGTGAATATACTTCACTTAACCATATTTAAATCTTTTCTACACATTTATTTCAAGAATTGTCCACTATCCAAAATCGTGGATAAAATTCCCTTAATAACTTCTATATTACATTCATCAAATTTGATTGATTTCGAATTCATAAAACAACGTTTATAAATTCACCTTTATATTTTCTAACAACTTCGATTTATAAAATTCTCCTCTTATTAACTTCTAAAATTACTTATCAAAATAAGTGATTCCAGATTTATAAACAACGTTTATAAATCACATTTATACTTCATAACAATTTCAACTTATGAAATCATTTCATTTAGCAATTTCTATTTATATCCCAATTACGTGCAAAAATCTAATTTATAAGTAAATTACTTATAAATCGTTTATTCTACAACATCTATTCACTTTATAACTTCACGTTATAAATCTATTAATTTCGTTTACTTATGGAATCCTTTTATACTTCTTTCTAACACTTATAAAAAAATTCGTTTTATAAGTCCAATATTTCGATTTATAAAATATCAATTTTTATAAATCTTTTTATACAAATCGTTTATAGTTATTCCAAAAATCCCAACTTAAACCATTTTATAAATAAATCGACTTTTACTTCAAAAACGACACTTCGGTTATATTTCACTAAAAATTATAACTTTTATAACTTTAAAATTTCTAACGTTTATAAATCGATTCAAAAATTCCATAAAACGTATATTTTCAAAAATCACTTTAAAAACCCTCTTAAAGTAAAAGTCGTTATTTTTACATTTCAAAACTGAATCCGATGATGCAACAACACCAATCAGTCCATCACAACAGTCAAATATCATATATCATCATATGATAACAGAATATATCAGAATATCTGTAAATAATCAATACGGTGAGGAATCCAGTTGGATCCCTCCAACCTGTTTCCCTGCATCCAAAGATGTTAGCACAATACCAATTCCGCTCCAGTACGGAATTATCGCGGTATATAGGTTTTTATAAATCCGCTTACTAACGGCGCAATAGGGTCTCATCCGCTATACGAGGCGGGAAATCATCAATTCAATATATACATATGCCAATATGTATATATTGCTATATATAGATATATCCTATCATATCTAATAGCACATTCAAACAGTCAATCAACAATCAATAACTGTAAATAATTCCACATTCAAATTTGAGTGAGAAGATCTCACCGTGATTTTAATTCTGATTTCAGCGTTTATTTCGAATAAAATTAAACGACCGTTTAATTTTACTCAAAAATTTCACTGATTCCAAACACGCCCAGATCTGCGCTGCAGCGTAGAGCGCGTCGCTGCGATTCCAACGCTTCTGGTTTCGTTCCATTCCGACCTCGCAGCAAAAAGTTATCGTATTTTAAACATCGTACAAATTTAAATACAATTTAATATTCAATTTCTTTTTATAATTTACAACCTTCCTCATCTCAACCGTTGATCTAGCCTTCCCCAAATCAGAGCCGTGCTCACGTTCTTCTCCCCCCCGTTCGTTTCCAGTACGTGAAACAAGAACCCATGCCGCCGTTAAACCCTAACTGCCGCCCCTCCTTTAGTCATCTCGAAGACGATCAGGCTTTGCCGAAGTGAAGCCCCACCTTGCCTCGTTTATCGTGCCCAGCCATGTCAGACTCGGTCGCCTCTAGGTGGAGAAAAGCGTGCCCGTTCGTGCGCGCGTTCTTGCCCTGGCGCGCCCTCCATGCTGCTCGAATATTCATCATCGCCGTATGGATGACTTCGTCTCGCCGAGATCTACAATCCTCTAGTTGAAGACTTTGGCTAGAACTTCACGGATTTTGAGAAATTAAAGGATGAAGTGGCGTTCGTTTCTGGCCATCGAACGAATTAGAGGCGGCTGAAGATAGAAACCCTAGGGTTTAGTTTTCCTTTTGCAAATGAAAAGATGTAGGGGTTTTTATAGAAAAATTTCCAATTTACTATTCATCCGGATTTTTCGAACTCCGATTCGAGCGTGCCGGCTGACGTTCGTAAGGTTTACCCCGCGTTCCGAACGCAATGGAACAGGTTTCGGAAGCTAATTCGGACATCTGTGCGAGATACGGAGAAAAACGATCAATTTAAATTAAACCGATTTAAATCGATTTCGAGGCGTTTTGGCTTGCCCCGGACAAACGGTAAATCCAAAAATTACAAAATTTGAAATCTTACAATAATATCACATTACGGATCCGATGAAACTGGTTTCGTCGAAATCCGAGACCGTTCGAAAAATGACTATTTTAACTCGACGATTTAAAATTAAAAAAATATCGATGCGTTTCGAGTTGCCCCGGTCAAACGACAACTCCGATTGCTACAAAAATTGAAATCCGATAATAACTAACTATTACGGATCCAATGGAACTGGTTTCGTTCAATTCTGAGACTGTTCGAAAATTGGCTATTTTTACAGTCGATAATTAAATATTAAAATAATCGATTTTCACAATTTAACTCCAAATTCACTTTTAAGAGTTCTAAAATATTTCTATAACTCCAGTATGATCTAATATAACTTTATAAATCATTTCCAGCACATTAAACCCATATTTCAATTATTTCTGGAATTTCACTATTTAATTTATCGATTAAATTATCAAATTAAATCCAATATTCGAAAAATAAATCATTCAACTTCTTAATTCCATTTATAAATATTTAAAATTAATTAAATATTCGAATTTTAATTATCAAAAAATCTGGGTCGTTACAAACTTCCCCCCTTAAAAGAATTTCGTCCTCGAAATTACAAGCTAGGAAGAAAGGTCCTTAACTCATCTACTGTTTTTCAACATCTAAGTAGTTTTATCAAAATTTTCAAACGGATCTTCCTACTAAAGATTCGTTATCATCTCAACTAACTTTCCAACTTAAATTTTAAGTTTCAAACAACATTGTTTAACTTCTAAATTCAAATTCGAGTTTAAATTCAAATTTTAAACTTTCAAAATTTCTCAAAATTTCTAACGCCTTAAATTTCCGAAAAATTTCGCCAGCGTCTCCTTTGCGCGGCTAATACGGCACGACTACAAAACGTCCCTACGGACTCTCAGATTTCAAAAAGAAAAAGAAAAAGCCAAGCGGCTAGACAAGAAATCATCAAAAACTCATATTGAAATTCAAATACTTACCTTTTGTCGAGCAATTCAAATTATCTGTGAAATCAAATTCACTTTCCTTTATACCTGTATAACTACTAGCCATAATATCTAGTTATAACATCCAACTATTTTGCAAATTTTATTACAAAATTTCTAATATCAACTTCTTATACCATTTCTACTTCACTATTGAAGTTACACCTATTCATTTTCATTCAACTTTTACATTTCACATTCATTTGAAATTAATTCACATTTTCAATTCTATTTGAATTCAATTCATCTTCAATTCTGAAATATTGAATTTCATCAATTTACTTTCATTCACAACTGCACTATTTTAAATTAGTTCCAATTACTAATTCATTACAAATTCTAATCCACTTACTCAAATTTGTTTTCAACATTCAGTTTCAATTCCAGTTTTATTCTTATGTTCATTCCCAAAATTTGTTCACTTGTATTTACATTTATTTAACTTCATTCTTTAAGCTTTACTTACTAATTTTAGTTTAACTTCACAAATCAAATTCAATTCCAGTTATATTCACTTATACTTAATTTAATTTAACTCCATCCTTTCAATTGAATTTATTCTATCAATCTTTCAAATTGTATAAGTTATCAACTTGATAATATTTCATAAATATTTTTATATAGTATTCCAGTCTTTTCAATCTTTTCAAAACCATTTTTGAAAACAATTCAAATTATCCTTTGAATTTCAAAACAAAATCCAAACTTTTCAAAACAACTTCCATTTAAAACAATTTGGCAGCAATACCTCTTTTGGAAACCCGAAAATGAATTCTAATGATGTGGCCACCATCATCAGGATTATTTTCCAGCGACCTAAAAGAGTTTAGAGCTTTTCATTTCTTCAAAATATTTTTCAAGACCTTCGAAATTCATTTTCAAATCAGAAATGATTTAACTTTCCAAATCTCCAAAATTTTCGAATTCTTTTCAAACATTTCCAAAAACTTCTCTGGAATTCCGTTTTAAATTACAAATCACATTTAAAATTTATATTCTTAAATTTCATTTGTATGTGAATTTATTTCTTAACTTTGGGGTTATAATTCCAATTCCTCATTTAATTTTATTGATAATAATTTAATATTATTACTTCCTAACATCCATGCAACCATATACTATAACAATTCATAGAAAATTATTTCTTTTGTATACAAAAATAGTTTTTGGGCAAAATTATTTCATTTACCCTATTTAAAACAATACTGTGCCGAATTGTTCTATTCAAGTGTTTAGAGATCCCTATCGATAGAGTTGTACGGACAATACCGACCAGAATCCATATACCACTCAACAAACCAATCATCACAATATAAAACAATTTTATATTCACTAACAAATACGCGCTCGTATCTATTATTACACTCAACTCATTCTAGAGTACTACTGACTCTATCTCTAATGAGTAACACCCAACAGAGCAGGGTTGTCGCTTAACCATATGCTCTGATACCAAATGTAACATCCCTAAAATTTTGGGAAGCGGTCACAACCGGTAGGCTTTTCAACCATCCCAGCCCCACCGTGGCTTACAATGATATCCCAAACTTGCTTTTACGGCCAGCCTCTCGACTGTCACGGCCTCTGCCTAACCAACCCATCCCTCTCAGGGACATGTAGGGGTAAGAGTCTCCCGTTCGCCACCTAACCGCGAAGCGAGAACCCCCTATCATGCTGTAATATAGCAAGACTGGTGTGAGATCGTAAAACAGTTATTCTTTTAAAATAAATAGCAGAGAATTTTAAAGTCAATTCGCAATGCTTTTGGAAAATGCAACTACCATAAGACCTCCCACCACACACACAATGCAAACGCAGAATTGGAGGAGATTTCTTCTTATGATAGTCAAAGATGCTTACTACGCAAAATCAAATCATTTTGATATTATTATTAGTGCATAGTGTAGAAAACATTTCGAAAGTATAATATAAATCTTAGCCAACATACGACCAGTATCGTATGCCTACTATAGCTACCATCTAAACAGTGGTGACCACCGTACGTAAATGGCAGGTTCTACAACTAATACCGTACAAAGTTCGTATTGGAGTTTGGATTTCCAACAAATGGTCAGGCTAAGGAACTTCCTTTCCCACGATGGGTACGTCCCTGGAATAGACGACCCGAGAACCTAACGTTACGGTTAGATCTCTGCCAACACAAGGCCGGGTTACCTCTGCAAAAATAGGTAACTACTGACACGCGTATGCCATCCCCCGATCGTCACCGATCTTCCCGAGGATCCCCGATTCGCAACAACCACAAAGAAATAAATTTTGCAGCAACCACAGAGGTTAAGTATCTGGGCTCCATACCATGATACCACCTTTATCCAGAAGGAATGACATACACTAAGGGGCGCTACTCCCTAGAACCTTGCCGCATTCGTCCTGTTTCGACCATTTCCGGGGTGTGAGGCTCGACGAAGTCTCGTCCACAAAGCTACGCTTTCTCAAAAAGCCCTGCTTCGGGTCAAACAAAATGATCAACCTATGATCACAAAGATATAAGATCAAACAAATGATCATATCACCAATGATCAAACACTGATCATTTCACAGCAACACTCAGTATGCCACGTTACCAAATTGGGATATATCGCTGATAAATTTCAACTACATAACCTCTGAGCTCGTACGTCTCAGAGAAGGGTGTTAAGCTAAGAGAATAAATTCTCCGCCACCAACAGAAATGTATTTGAAAGAAATCAGCTTTATATCTCAAATTGTAACGTCAGACACACAATCCATACAAGTCTGTTCCGGGATCGAACAGAACCGAAGGCACTTCTCACGAAGCCCTTGCATATCCGGATAATTTTCAATCACGTCAGGACTTCCCGTCACTAAGGGTGATAAAACCTCTAAACCGGAGATCAGCCGATGTAGAGTAACTCGACGATAATCCTTCCGTTTTCAAAAATATCCGGTCTTCAACACCGGTCTTCAAATGCGATTCATAACGACGTATCACATATTCGGAATGGGTTATACGACCCCATGGTCCTTTCCCGGTTAACCCGAATAGTGAGCGCTTATTTAAAAATAAGTGTGGCATTCAAATTCATCCAATTCACAACAAATACCTATCTAAAGGTAATTATTGATAGTCGGTTATTTAACTATCAATAAAGATGCGCGACATCATCAGATTCCAAATAATTTTCCCAAATTATTTTATCTTCCAAAATATCTTTACTAGATATATAATTTCCACACTTAATCATTTGAAAACAATTTCAAATCAATTTCCACATTTCATTTTATCTTTGAAGATAAAATCTCAAACAGTTCATTTCATATTGGAAAAACATTTCCATACTTATTTAAAAATAAGTAATTCACAAATCATTTATTTTCAACAATTGAAAATATTCGATATACTTAAATCAAATTAAGTATATATTCATTCTTTAAGGAAATCATAAATTTCAACATCTATTTGAGTCAAAACGGATGTTGCGTAAAACATCGTTACGACGACTCAAAATCACTAGTATAGGGATTCGAAATTTAGATAGATATATGAATCCCAATACCATACAAAAATATTTCCTTTCGGAAACCATTTACTATAACAACAGTGTTATAGTCCACCATTTCCTTATTTTTCGAAAACGTCTATTTCAACAATAAAAATGTTGAAATCTATGTATTCGATATCATAATACATTTTAAAAACATCTCTAAAATGTTTAACTTCATTTTTAATATCCCTTTTCCAAAACTATCCATTTTACTTAACGATATATTCACTATCCAAAATCGTGAATATACTTCACTTAACCATATTTAAATCTTTTCTACACATTTATTTCAAGAATTGTCCACTATCCAAAATCGTGGATAAAATTCCCTTAATAACTTCTATATTACATTCATCAAATTTGATTGATTTCGAATTCATAAAACAACGTTTATAAATTCACCTTTATATTTTCTAACAACTTCGATTTATAAAATTCTCCTCTTATTAACTTCTAAAATTACTTATCAAAATAAGTGATTCCAGATTTATAAACAACGTTTATAAATCACATTTATACTTCATAACAATTTCAACTTATGAAATCATTTCATTTAGCAATTTCTGTTTATATCCCAATTACGTGCAAAAATCTAATTTATAAGTAAATTACTTATAAATCGTTTATTCTACAACATCTATTCACTTTATAACTTCACGTTATAAATCTATTAATTTCGTTTACTTATGGAATCCTTTTATACTTCTTTCTAACACTTATAAAAAAATTCGTTTTATAAGTCCAATATTTCGATTTATAAAATATCAATTTTTATAAATCTTTTTATACAAATCGTTTATAGTTATTCCAAAAATCCCAACTTAAACCATTTTATAAATAAATCGACTTTTACTTCAAAAACGACACTTCGGTTATATTTCACTAAAAATTATAACTTTTATAACTTTAAAATTTCTAACGTTTATAAATCGATTCAAAAATTCCATAAAACGTATATTTTCAAAAATCACTTTAAAAACCCTCTTAAAGTAAAAGTCGTTATTTTTACATTTCAAAACTGAATCCGATGATGCAACAACACCAATCAGTCCATCACAACAGTCAAATATCATATATCATCATATGATAACAGAATATATCAGAATATCTGTAAATAATCAATACGGTGAGGAATCCAGTTGGATCCCTCCAACCTGTTTCCCTGCATCCAAAGATGTTAGCACAATACCAATTCCGCTCCAGTACGGAATTATCGCGGTATATAGGTTTTTATAAATCCGCTTACTAACGGCGCAATAGGGTCTCATCCGCTATACGAGGCGGGAAATCATCAATTCAATATATACATATGCCAATATGTATATATTGCTATATATAGATATATCCTATCATATCTAATAGCACATTCAAACAGTCAATCAACAATCAATAACTGTAAATAATTCCACATTCAAATTTGAGTGAGAAGATCTCACCGTGATTTTAATTCTGATTTCAGCGTTTATTTCGAATAAAATTAAACGCCCGTTTAATTTTACTCAAAAATTTCACTGATTCCAAACACGCCCAGATCTGCGCTGCAGCGTAGAGCGCGTCGCTGCGATTCCAACGCTTCTGGTTTCGTTCCATTCCGACCTCGCAGCAAAAAGTTATCGTATTTTAAACATCGTACAAATTTAAATACAATTTAATATTCAATTTCTTTTTATAATTTACAACCTTCCTCATCTCAACCGTTGATCTAGCCTTCCCCAAATCAGAGCCGTGCTCACGTTCTTCTCCCCCCCGTTCGTTTCCAGTACGTGAAACAAGAACCCATGCCGCCGTTAAACCCTAACTGCCGCCCCTCCTTTAGTCATCTCGAAGACGATCAGGCTTTGCCGAAGTGAAGCCCCACCTTGCCTCGTTTATCGTGCCCAGCCATGTCAGACTCGGTCGCCTCTAGGTGGAGAAAAGCGTGCCCGTTCGTGCGCGCGTTCTTGCCCTGGCGCGCCCTCCATGCTGCTCGAATATTCATCATCGCCGTATGGATGACTTCGTCTCGCCGAGATCTACAATCCTCTAGTTGAAGACTTTGGCTAGAACTTCACGGATTTTGAGAAATTAAAGGATGAAGTGGCGTTCGTTTCTGGCCATCGAACGAATTAGAGGCGGCTGAAGATAGAAACCCTAGGGTTTAGTTTTCCTTTTGCAAATGAAAAGATGTAGGGGTTTTTATAGAAAAATTTCCAATTTACTATTCATCCGGATTTTTCGAACTCCGATTCGAGCGTGCCGGCTGACGTTCGTAAGGTTTACCCCGCGTTCCGAACGCAATGGAACAGGTTTCGGAAGCTAATTCGGACATCTGTGCGAGATACGGAGAAAAACGATCAATTTAAATTAAACCGATTTAAATCGATTTCGAGGCGTTTTGGCTTGCCCCGGACAAACGGTAAATCCAAAAATTACAAAATTTGAAATCTTACAATAATATCACATTACGGATCCGATGAAACTGGTTTCGTCGAAATCCGAGACCGTTCGAAAAATGACTATTTTAACTCGACGATTTAAAATTAAAAAAATATCGATGCGTTTCGAGTTGCCCCGGTCAAACGACAACTCCGATTGCTACAAAAATTGAAATCCGATAATAACTAACTATTACGGATCCAATGGAACTGGTTTCGTTCAATTCTGAGACTGTTCGAAAATTGGCTATTTTTACATTCGATAATTAAATATTAAAATAATCGATTTTCACAATTTAACTCCAAATTCACTTTTAAGAGTTCTAAAATATTTCTATAACTCCAGTATGATCTAATATAACTTTATAAATCATTTCCAGCACATTAAACCCATATTTCAATTATTTCTGGAATTTCACTATTTAATTTATCGATTAAATTATCAAATTAAATCCAATATTCGAAAAATAAATCATTCAACTTCTTAATTCCATTTATAAATATTTAAAATTAATTAAATATTCGAATTTTAATTATCAGAAAATCTGGGTCGTTACACTAAGGGGCGCTACTCCCTAGAACCTTGCTGCATCCTTCCTGTTTTGACCATTTCCGGGGTGTGAGGCTCGACGAAGTCTCATCCACAAAGCTACGCTTTGTCACAAAGCCATGCTTCGAGTCAAACAAATGATCAAAGTAATGATCACAAAGATAAATGATCAATCAAACGATCAGATCATAAATGATCAAACAATGATCATTTCACTGCAACACTTCGCATGCCACGTTACCAAATTGGGAATATATCGCTAATAAATTTCAACTACATAACCTCTGAGCTCGTATGTCTCAGAGAAAGGTGTTAAGCTAAGGGAATAAATTCTCCGCCACCAACAGATAAGTATTTGAAAGAAATCAACTTTATATCTCAATTTGTAACGTCAGACACACAACCATACAAGTCTGTTCCGGGATCGAACAGAACCGAAGGCACTTCTCATGAAGCCCTTGCAAATCCGGATAATTTTCTAATCACGTCCGGACTTCCCGTCACTAAGGGTGATAAAACCTCTAAATCGTAGATCAGCCGATGTAGAGTAACTCGACGGTAATCCTTTCGTTTTCAAAAATATCCGATCTTCAACACCGGTCATCAAATGCAATTCATAACGACGTATCACATATTCGGAATGGGTTATACGACCCTATGGTCCTTTCCCGACTAACCCGAATAGTGAGCGCTTATTTTAAAAATAAGTGTGGCATTCAAATTCATCCAATTCACAACAAATACCCATTCAAGGTAATTATTGATAGTCGGTTATTTAACTATCAATATAGATGCGCAACATCATCAGATTCCAAATAATTTTCCAAACTATTTATTTTCCAAAAATATCTTTACTAGATATATAATTTCCACACTTCAAAAATAAATCAACGTTTATTTTTAAAACGAATTCCCATTTCTTTTATAAATTCCATAGTGAATTTATATTTTCAAATATCTACTGATATACGATTTTTTAAACGATTTCAATATTAAATTTCAATATATCTTTACAAAGATAAATTCTCCAAAAATGTTTCATTTTATATCGGAAAAACATTTCCATACTTATTTAATAATAAGTAATTCACAAATCTATTTATTTTCAACATTTGAAAATATTCAATATACTTAAATCAAAAATTTAGTATACATTCATTCTTTAAGGAAAATATTCTTTTAACACATTTATTTGGGTCAAAACGAATGTTACGTAAAACATCGTTACGACGACCCAAAATCACTAGTATATGGATCCGAAATTAAGATAGATATGTAAATCCCAATACTATATACAAAACATTTCCTTTCGAAAATCATTTACTATAACAACAGTGTTATAGTCCACCATTTCCTTATTTCCTCGAAATCATCTATTTCAACAATGAATGTTGAAATCTATGATTTCGATATTTAACACGTTTTTAAAACATCGTTAAAACAATTAACTCATTTTTATTTAAAATACCAGTTTCCCAAAACATCTCCGTTTTTTTATAATATATTCACTGTCCAAAATCGTGAATATACTTTATTTACCCAAATCAATGTTTCTACACATTTATTAAAAGATTATCCATGGTCTAAAATCGTGAATATAATTCCTTTAATTAACTTCAAAAATTCACTTATCAAATTAAGTGATTTCGGATTTATAAACAACGTTTATAAATTCCATTTATTATTTTATAACTACTTCAACTTATAAATTCCTTTTATTAACCAATTCAATTTATAACTCAATTTTATACCAAAAGTCCATCCTATAAGTTAAACACTTATAATTCGTTTGTTTACAAAATCGTTCTTTTAGGACTTCACAAATCGTTTATTCTATCCTTTTATAAAACCCATTTTAACATTATTTTAAAATGTCTTTAGACTCCTCTAAAATTCCATCACTTTGATTTATAAAAATCAAATTTTATAAATCTTTTATATAACGCTTTTATAGCAAAGTCGAAGATCTCTATTTAACTATGTTATAAAAATCATTAACTCCGTATTTTCAAAAATCATATTTCAACTGTATTTTCTTAAAGATCATATTTTTATAACAATAAAAATTATAACTTTTATTTATTTAAACTAAATCAATTTCCAAAATTAAATAAAACGTACATTTCCGAAATCACTTTAAAAATCCCTTTAAATTCAAAATCGTTATTTTAAAACTTCAAAATGAATCTGATGATGCAACAGCACCAATTAGTCAATCACAACATCCAAACATCATATATCAACATATGATAACAGAATATTCAACAATATCTGTAAATAAATAAGTACTGGTGAGGAATCCAGTTGGATCCCTCCAATCTATTTCCCTGCATCCACAGACGTTAGCACAATACCAATTCCACTTAGAGGTGGAATATCGCGGTATATGGGATTTATAAAAATATCATCCGCTTAATAACGGCGCAATAGGGTCTCATCCGCTATATAGTGCGGGAAATCAATCAATCCAATATATACATATGCCAATATGTATATATTGCTATATATATATCCTACTATATCTAATATCACATCCAAATAGCAATCAATAACTGCAATCCAAATTTATTTGAGTGAGAAAAATCTCACCTTAGCTTTTAAATTTGCAATCCCATTCCCTTCCAGTTTGTTTTCTCCATTTTTTAACCTTGTATAAATAATTATACAATTCTATTAATATTCGAAATAAATCGAATAACCATTTTCATTTAAAATCTGACTTAGCTATAAATTAGTTTTAAACTAATTCTTTTCTTTTAAAAAAAAATTTCTCAATCATTATATAAGCTAATTTTAACAAGTTAATTTCCTCTTTAAAAATCTAGTCTGTATATATATATATATATTTTCTATTCTTTTCCTTTTGAAACTGCTTATGTCAGAATAGCTTATATACATCTTAAAAATTCAACTTTTATATAAATTCATGTTTACATAAAGTAACTTCATAAACTGTTTTATCCGTATATTCATTTTACTGTAATAAATCAAAAGATTTTATACAGATTTTTTTCTAGTTCTAAATAAAGAATTTAGACAAAACAACAGATACCTTCTCTATCGATTTTGAAACTAATTTTTATATACATATATTATTTTCTCTGTTTAAAATCTTGTATGTATATCATTCATTTTTTCCTTTTTTTCTTTTTTTCACATATAAATTTAACGAATTAAAATAAGTAAAAGAGATAAATATACCTCACTGTCGATCGCATGGTCGAAGCCCTAACTACCACCATCGATGAACTCGTGAAGCCGCCGCCTCCAGTGCGCGAGCTCCACTTGACTGAATCGCGACATCGACGAAGTTTCCAACACTCCAGCCTAAATCGCGATGCCGACCTTCACCCTCCAACTGCGTCGCCGCCTTTGAACCCCACGACTCGAGCCTCGACATCGTAACTCCAGATCGCCACTGCCCTAGCTCAACGAACCACGTCTTCGAGCACGCGAAATCCCCCACCTCTGTCTTCACGCCGCTTCGCAAACGAACCCCTATCTCGGAGACGCCGACTGCAACTTCGTCGCCTGCTACCACGCCTCGCCTAAATCGCCCTACCACCATCGCGAATCGATCGCGAGAATCCCTTCTCGAGCTTTTGCGCTGGAGGGAATGATTTCACGAACGAAGCTTTATTTTGATTTTTTTTTTCTTTATTGTTGAACGAATCGTTCGAACGAAGAAGATAGGAGAGAAGACAAGAATTTTAACTTAGAACGAGATTTAATTCGTTCGTTCGATTTCATTTGTTTCCTTTGAATAGAGCGGCCATTTAATTTGAAGCTTTAATTTTGAACGAAAGGAGGTAGAAGGGAAGACAACAGGTACGTGATTAAGTCGAATTGGTCGGCTGCTCAGAAATAGGATTGCTGAGATAAAAATTTATATATTTATATATTCAAAAATATCTTGTTATATTATATCAGCGCGTTTGCTTATCGTACAATCACACGACAGCTCCAATCACCACGGAAATTGAAATCCGATAATAATACAATACTACGGACCCAATGGAACTGGTTTCGTCGAATTCTGAGACTGCGCCTCGGAACGCCATTTTTAAATATCGATTGAACGATATAAATTTCAAAACTGGACAAAGTACTTTCAAATTCAATTTTGAAGCTTCTATTATCTTCAGTATTATCAATATGAATTTTAAAAGCTTTTCGAATATTTTTCTTCAGCTTAAAACCGAAGATTCAAATTTTTATTCAACTTACAATAGATTAAATTTTATAATTTAATCGCCAAATTCAAAGTTATATTGGGAATTCAAATTAAATCATCATTCAAATATTTAAAATTAATTAAATATTTTCAATTTAATTGGTTCAAAATCCTGGGTCGTTATATGGCTGCTATGCGTCACCACCAGTCCGGATGCGTAATTGGTATATCTACCCTGGCATTGCCTTGTGTGCCGTGTCACCTACCATATCGAGCCCACTACGATTTTGGTTTAAAGATCTGACCGCGTTATGGTTCACCATCCCCTTAACGCTATTTTCTATATGATTATACTTTACTGATTAGACACTACTGTATATAGCGTATATTACTATATAGTAAATAGTTTAACGGATCCTTAAGAGATGTGAATCCCGAACATTTCTTAAGTTACTGCACTCACATTAGACACTGGATAGGAGATGTCAAACCCCATAAACATCTCTGAAGCCGTTTACACTCATACTTACTTCATTGATTTAACTTACATAAGATCTTTTAGTTCTGACTCGAGTGTTTTGTCTTTTCAATTCGCTCGGGTCAGCCTGAGCATTTCAGGATTTGAAGGCCCTATTTCTGGAGGGCGAAGACGAAGATTTTATTACTACTATTTATTATATTCCACTACACCATTGTATTCCGCTGCATTAATTATCATTCTCTGGTATGTGTAACTCTGATATGTATTGTATAAGTATAATCAAATGTTTTGTAAAACAGCTTCATGAACTGTTATTTGATTATTATATTTTATCGTTTCGCTGCAAGATTCTATTTTGTTTCTTTTATTTCTCCATTTTTTTCTTATTTACCCCATAACAATCCGCCCTTCTGTATGGTTTAAGTTGGCACGTGTGTCTGCTTAAGCGTACAAAAAGGTGGGATGTTACATAAAACCACAGAAATCATTTTCAAAATATTTATATACAGACCAACAATGTCTGTATAAAATTTTCTATCCTATGGTCAAGTGATACTGATATTTATCATTTCAATCCGAAATTTAAATATATACGGGTATATATCTTTTCAACCTGCAATCCCAAATTCAATTCAAATGAAAACCGCTTGGGTTTATCATTTCAACCCATAACGGTTTTCTCCTATTCTACAGATCATTCGGGTATGTATCATTTCAACCCATAGGGAATTCTATACTAACAGGGAACTTGCAGAGTGATAACAGATATGATAATAACATAACAGGCATATATCATCAATATAAATAACAGATAATGGTGTCAGATGTCACAGGTGAACTGATACAGATAATAGCATATATATAGCAATGTAAATAACTAACAGCAGCATATTTCAATTATCGTTTCAATTGAAATCAAATTTAATAAGTATAAGAATGTTAATCGTGAGTGATTGCTCACCTTTCGAGGCTAGACAGATTTGACAAGGAAATAAGCTACGAATTCCAAAGCAACGCTAGATGATACAATTCGAATGAAGCAAACAGGCCCGACGGATAAAGCTGACAATTAGAAAATCGATGAGAACTAATCAGAATCAGTTTTGATATAAAGTGGAAAATATACATAAAACTGTTATTATTATCATCCTTCTCAAAATCAACATTTTAAAACTTATATAAACTAACACATTATACTTTAAGATCCATATTTGTTATAAAACCAATATTTAAATATATATATATATTGTAAATAGTCAGATTCTCATACCTATGAACTACCAGATATATTTATATGCGAGCACCAGATTATAAAAAAAATGCAAACTATTATACAAACACAACACATACATACAAACTGACATATTATAGCTTGGATTGAAAAGAAAAATATAATATAACTTTCTGTCAACCAGTACACATTTCAACAGCAAGCTATGTATATATATTTGTAGGCAATCATATACTTTTGGTATAAAAAAAGGATCACTAAAGAACATATCAAATCAATACATATATATATACGCATGTTCAATAGCAACCTACTTATATTTTGAAACTTTACCTACTGACCGTACAAAATATAAATATACTATATATATTAAATTGTTTCAAACAATCTATAACACTGTCACAACGGTGTAAATAAAACTGTATAAAAATTAAAAATCCATATATACACAACAAAACTGATATATATATATAAACTATTACAACATATAAGATACATATTTATACACCTGAGATCAAAGTGCCATTTAAAAATATTACAATAACCTATTATACAAACTATCAAAACAGTTTTATTATATGATATAAAATAATATAACATATGTAACAGAGCTTATAGCTTTTACATATAACAGACCAAAAACTTATGTAAACTTTATATATACACAAAATGTCATTTATACTAACATATATACACTGTCAAACTTCATATATAACCAACATTTTATATTGGAAAACCGACATATATTATTTGTTCCAAAATCTATTTTTTTAATACAACATAACATATTTTATAAACATAACATACCAAGATATTAGCAATACATATTTTGTATAAATATACACTGTCGTAATATATACCCATATTTATATATATCATCATAACTTTGGAAACCACAAACAAACTATACAGCCAAAAATATATATACTCGAAATAAAACTCATGTATATAACTATATATATAAACTAACAGTGCTTACATAAACCTCTATTCATCTATATATATATATAATAGAATATATACAGCTTATACATAATTATGCATATATATACACTATAAACAACATAATATATATAACATATAAACTTACCTATATATAACAACAGGGACTTCGGCTAAAGGAGGTGGTTATGGCCATGGAAGAGACAGAGGTGGGTAGGGGAAAGGCGGCACTAGCAGGGGGGAAGATGGCGTTGGCTATGCATGAGAAGGTGAGGCTACAAATGTTCACCATATTTTTTTAGAACGACAGAAGAGAATAAGAAGAGAAAACGCGTAGGAAAGTAAACCAAATGAAGATGAACAGCAAACAAAATTGGAAATGTAGGTTAACGAAAAGTAAATATTAAATTTTCTTTTTGGGAATATTAAAAGTTATTAATTTATTTCTTTAAAAGCAATGCACGTGATTAACGAAGAGCCAGGAGGAGCACCAATACGTTTACAACAATGGAAAACAAAAAGGCATGGAAACAGTACCGATATGGTTGCTGTTTTCACGGATTCTGCTACGTACCGAATTTCAAAATACAGAATTGAATATACGTATAGATCAGCATGACGAAATGATCAAAATGGCATGCAGATATTAGTGGTACGATCCTCCGATCAAAAATCGATATCGGTACCAAAATGCTGCTAATTTGCCGAAAATAAGATAAACAAAGCAATAACAGTCAAAATTTGAAGAAACGAAATATGACGTCTCACTTAGAAGATGATTTACAAATTTTCTGTATAAAAATATTCAGGTTTGGAAAACATTTTATTATCATCAATTTTTAACTGATTTGAATTGAAATAGAATTACACAATAAAATAAACCTTCATATTATCTGATGGAATTTTACCATTTGCTATGTTATAGTAGACGTATTCCAAATATCAAATTTTTATTTCAAAATTCAATTATTTAAAATTTCACAAAATTTCGGTTTAATCATGTTATTAAAACCATTAAAATTTACGGGTCGTTACACACTCCCCCACTCAAAACTTTTCGTCCCCGAAAAGGAAGGTAGTAGGAGAATAGATACAACCAGAAGAAAATAGATTGAAAAACAAAATAAAACAATTAATTTAAACCGTATAAATTATTAATTTATATTCAATGATTTATTTTAAATTCAAGGGATTACATTAAGTTTATTTAATTTCAATTTATTAATTCCCTCAAAACAAACTTATTTATCTCATTTATTATTCAATTAACTTATTATTCTATTTATCTCAATTAACATTTTTATAACTAAAAATTAAGTGTATAACATTTATTATAAACACTCAAATATTATTTATAAAAACATTTTATATTGTATATTATCCAATTACACATTCAACTTCTGAATATTTTAGGTAAGTTGTATTAAAATGGAATTAGGTATTATACAAGCAAACTTTCTAATTCAATTAGTTTAAGTTTAAATATTTATTCAAAAATTTGGCTTCATTTATAATTGAAATCACCCTTTAACATAAAATTTTAAGAATTAAATTTTCGAATTTACTTCAAACCATTTAGAGATAAATATATATTTCAAATCAAATCAAAAATCATATACCCCTATATACATTATAAATCAAATCATACCTTAGAAATTCAAATCAATTTCAATTTCCAAAACAAAAGTGTAGCAAAGCTACTGAGTGGTCTCTCCACTTCGAAACCCGAAAATGAATGTCGATGATGCTGTAGTCATCACCGAAATTATTTTCTAGCGATAAAAGAGAAGAGTACTGAATTAACTTTAAAATTCCTTTGGAAACAATTTCTATTCGAAAATACTTTAAATAATATACACTTTAAAATTTTAAAACCAAAGTTTGAAATCACCGGAAATTAAATTCTCAAATTCCTGATTTTAAATTCATTTCAATTCCAAATCAATTTATAAACCATGTTTATAAATTCATTTATAGAACAATAAATGATAATCAAATATTATCATTTCAAACAACCAATTTAATTAACTTATTAAATTCCATAAAATTTTACTTATATATATAATATAATTATACAAATTTATCCATTTACCAAATTTGAAAACAATATTGTGTCAGTTTGCTCTGTTCAAGTGTTTTGGAAATCCTATCGATAGCGTTGATCAGACAAATCGATCGAAAACCCAAATCAACATCAACAACTCAAACAACACACTATAAAACATTTTTAATATTAATACAAATACACACCCTCGCTCGATAATATAGAAGATAAGCTCGAATCGAAGATAAGATGATTAACTTATAAAATAGGAAGATGGATAGACTTATATAAATCACGGGCAACCTTAACCGGGTCAACCGTGACTTTAAGAATAAGATTGATGCAGAATTCTGGAGCAAATCGACATTCAACTGCTAGAGATAGAATTCGAGTATGGAAAAAGATAGTAGCATCGTAAACCGAGGATACAGAAATCTCCGGTGAATCAATACCAATTTTAAAAGGAGTTTCACCCCTGTACAAATCATACAGTGGAGCTATGGGATGCTCCAGGATCAAAGAAACACGAATAGGGAGAGACAATGATGGATTTTGGAACCGTGGGGAACGTTCCAAAAATTCAAAGGAAACCGAGTCAAAGAGGAAGAGATTCAAGCTCGAACGAAAGTGATTCCGTAATTAAATTTACTTTATATGTTGAGTTTGCCTAAAACCAGAGCTCTGATACCACATGTTCCTGAAATTTTCAATCATTCGCATCCACACATGTCGGACTTGAATTTCTCAAAATATCAGATTGTTAATTTATATTTGGAAAAACTCAGCATATACAGTAAATATAATAATCACAGAATCACAGACACAGAGTAATATAACAATAAGCAGCGGAAACAAATGAATAGTAGTTCATGAAGCTACCATATATATATATAACAGAGTTAAAACAAGATAAAACAGAAGTCTCGAATACAATAGAAGTCTCAATACAATAGTCAAATACAAGATCAGAATACATCGCTGGAATCAACTGAATAACTGAAGCTGGATAGATAGCTGAATCTCCAAGCGAAGCTCCAACTCCAAAGGTAAGTCTCAAATGTTGTATCACTCAGTCTGACCCAAGCGTAAAGCAAAACACAAAACACTCGAGTCAGGATTAGCATTCTTATATTAATAAGTCCAACTCAAGTGAAATATCAACTGAAATACAAGTAACTCAAAAGATGTTTGGGATAACCATCCTCTAAGGATCCGTGGAACTATCTACTATGTAGTAATACACGCTAGGGTGAATTAATTTAAAGGACAAAAATTTGTATATTTTTAGCCTCAAGGACACGACCTCAATATTTTAACCATAAGGACAAACATTCTCCTAAAAATTATTCATAAGGACAAACATTCTTTCAAACTTATTCATATGGACAAACATTTTTACAAAACTGCTACCGAACTAAAAACTGCTACCGATAACTACAAACTGATACCTAAAAACTTAAAAACTGATACCTAAAGAAAGTTGTCCTTCAGGCTAAAATACTGAAGGTCTGTCCTTGAGGCTAAAATGCTGAGAAATTTTGTCCTTGACAATAATTTCCTGTATACGCTATTATAATAATGTCTATAGTAAAGTAAACTATTAAAATAGCATTAAGGCGTTACCCATATCCCCCTTAACACATTTTTATATATTCTCATAGTCTATACAGTACTGTAACTTCCCGTAAACTGGGCTTATCAGAGGGCACTCCATAGAAATGGTACAAAACAAACTCGTAGAAGGCGCACTAGGGTAGGTGACACAGCACAACTAGGCAATGCCAGGGTAGATATACCAATTACACTTCCGGGATGGTGGTAACGCATAGCAGCCACTACCGCCCACCTCGAGCCACACTCCCAAAAATCCGAGGGGTGCACCCAATCAATCACAAAGTAATAGAATGGTATCGAAGGAGTGTGTCTGATAGGAGGAGCTACCTCACTTGGCCCGTCGATTGCTCCTGCTTTAGCCACCTTATGCCAACTCACGGAAGTTGGGTCCACGTAAATATACCTTTAGGATCATTGCCACCATCCTACTTCATTCTGGAGTCTCCACCACGTACACGGTTGTTAAATTGGTTTTCGGTATTGGCAGAGAGTATGACGATAACCGATCCCGGTTTCTTTAACAATCCAACGTTATTATAACACCGCGGTAATTTCAAAATAGTTTATACTTCAAAACCAAAATATCATTTCCATTTCAAAAACCATATCAATACGATATCATTTCCATTTCAAAAATATTCACTTCCAAAATCATAGTACTTTCAAAGTTATAACACCTTCGAAATCAGAAGACTTTGAAATCATAATACTTTGGAATACCATAACATTTTGAAATCATAGCACTTGGAAATCATAACATTTTCCTTTAAACAGTTTAATATTAATAATAGTATACATAATAAAAATAGTTTATAAACTAAAATAGTTTATATAAAAATAGTTATAAGTTAAAATAGTTTATATAAAATAAAATAATTAGAATATTAAAATAGTTTATAAAAAAATTAGTTTTATATTAAAATGGTTATATTAAAATAATTTATAAAGTAAAATATATAAACAGTTTAAATATAATTTAAAAATACTTTATATAATAAAAATAGTTTCCTTAAATTTCACAAATCGATTCAAATCAACTCGGATTCCAAAATTCAAATTTAATCCAAATCCCAAATCATCAAATTTCAATTCAATTCAGTTTCTCGATAAACCATTTCAAATTATCAATTTCAAATATAGATTGAACCACAAAATAAACCATTTCAATTTCAACATATTTCAAAGCTTCAAATATTCCATAATTTCAAAACTAAATTTGATAATTTCATTTATATCTCAATTTAACTTTAGTATTATTTAGTTTTGAAATATTTACTTAACAAATCTAATATCATTTAAATAAAACCTCAAATTTCCACTAACAAAATATTTTCTTCAATTTATTCAAACCTGAAATATTCATTTAATTATCTTAAACCAAAATCAAGTTATAAAATCATATCCTTTAAAATCTCAATTTCAATAAGTTTTAAATGGATTTCATTAAATAAAATTCTTAATTAAATACCATTTCAAATCAATTTCAAATCTACCTTCCCAACCTTAATTTATTAAAAATTATTATAAACTCTATATTTTAAAATAAAATTTTAAATATATTATATATAAATTAAATCAAACTTTATTAAACTAAATCTTATTATCAAACTTATCTTATAATAAAACTAATTTATACATATTTTAAAATAGTAGAATTATAAGTAAATTATTAAAATATATAATTTCAAACTAACTTATAATTTAAAATTTTCAAAACATAAAATTTTAAAATCAAGAATTTAAACCTTATAACATACATTTATATATAATATGTTGAAATCAATATTAAGTAAACCATATATTTCTTTCAAAACCACAGAAATCATTTTCAAAATATTTATATATAGACCAACGGTGTCTGTATAAAATTTTCTATCCTATGGTCAAATGATACGGATATTTATCATTTCAATCCGAAATTTAAATATATACGGGTATATATCTTTTCAACCCGTAATCCCAAATTCAATTCAAATAAAAACCGCTTGGGTTTATCATTTCAACCCATAACGATTTTCTCCTATTCTATAGATCGTTCGGGTATGTATCATTTCAACCCATAGGGAATTCTATACTAACAGGGAACTTGCAGAGTGATAACAGATATGATAATAACATAACAGGCATATATCATCAATATAAATAACAAATAATGGTGTCAGATGTCATAGGTGAACAGATACAGATAATAGCATATATATATATAGCAATGTAAATAACTAACAGCAGCATATTTCAATTGTCGTTTCAATTGAAATCAAATTTAATAAATATAAGAACGTTAATCGTGAGTGATTGCTCACCTTTCGAGGCTAGACAGATTTGACAAGGAAATAAGCTATGAATTCCAACGCAATGCTAGATGATACGATTCGAATGAAGCAAACAGGCCCGACGGACAATTGGGAAATCGATGAGAACTAATCAGAATCAGTTTCGATATAAAGTGGAAAATATACGTAAAACTGTTATTATTATCATCCTTCTCAAAATCAACATTTTAAAACTTATATAAACTAACACGTTATACTTTAAGATCCATATTTGTTATAAAACCAATATTTAAAATATATATATATACTGTAAATAGTCAGATTCTCATACCTATGAACTACCAGATATATTTATATGCAAGCACCAGATTATAAAAAAAATTATATGCAAACTATTATACAAACACAACACATGCATACAAACTGACATATTATAGCTTGGATTGAAAAGAAAAATATAATATAACTTTCTGTCAACTAGTACACATTTCAACAGCAAGCTATGTATATATATTTGTAGGCTGTCATATACTTTTGGTATAAAAAAAGGATCACTAAAGCACATATCAAATCAATACATATATATACGCATGTTCAATAGCAACCTACTTATATTTTGAAACTTTAACTACTGACCGTACAAAATATAAATATACTATATATATTAAATTGTTTCAAACAATCTATAACACTGTCACAACGGTGTAAATAAAACTGTATAAAATTTAAAAATCCATATATACACAACAAAACTGATATATATATATATATATATATATATATATAAACTATTACAACATATAAGATAAATATTTATAATCCTGAGATCAAAGTGCCATTTAAAAATATTACAATAACCTATTATATAAACTATCAAAACAGTTTTATTATATGATATAAAATAATATAACATATGTAACAGAGCTTATAGCTTTTACATATAACAGACCAAAAACTTATGTAAACTTTATATATACACAAAATGTCATTTATACTAACATATATACACTGTCAAACTTCATATATAACCAACATATTATATTGGAAAACCGACATATATTATTTGTTCCAAAATCTATTTTTTTAATACAACATAACATATTTTATAAACATAACATACCAAGATATTAGCAAAACATATTTTGTATAAATATACTCTGCCGTAATATATACCCATATTTATATATATCATCATAACTTTGGAAACCACAAACAAACTATACAGCCGAAAATATATATACTCGAAACAAAACTCATGTATATAACTATATATATAAACTAACAGTGCTTACATAAACCTCTATTCCTCTATACATATATATAGACACACACACTCACAATAGAATATATACAGCTTATACATAATTATGCATATATTTACACTATAAACAACTTAATATATATAACATATAAACTTACCTATATATAACAACTGGGACTTCGGCTAAAGGAGGTGGTTGCGACCATGGAAGAGACATAGGTGGGTAGGGGAAAGGCGACACTAGCAGGGGAGAGGAGGATGGCGTTGGCTATGCGTGAGAAGGTGAGGCTACAAATGTTCACCATTTTTTTTAGAACGACAGAAGAGAATAAGAAGAGAAAACGAGTAGGAAAGTAAACCAAATGAAGATAAACAGCAAACAAAATTGGAAATGTAGGTTAACGAAAAGTAAATATTAAAAAAAATTGGGAATACTAAAAGTTATTAATTTAATTCTTTAAAGGTAATGCACGTTATTAACGAAGAGCCAGGAGGAGCACCAATACGTTTACAACAATGCAAAACAAAAAGGCATGGAAACGGTACCGATATGGTTGTCGTTTTCATGGATTCTGCTGCGTACCGAATTTCAAAATACAGAATTGAATATACCGTACAGATCAGCATGACGAAACGATCAAAACGACATACAGATATCAGTGGTATGATCCTCCGATCAAAAATCGATATCGGTACCAAAATGATGCTAATTTGCCGAAAATAAGATAAACGAAGCAATAACAGTCCAAATTTGGAGAAATGAAATATGACGTCTCACTCAGAAGATGATTTTGTGACGACCCGGAATTTTAAGATATTTGAAATTGGAATATTTAATTTATTTTAAATATTTAAAAGGTTAATTTTAACTTAAATTTCAAATATCTCTATTTATTGGAAAATTAATTATTGAATTTAATTATCGAAATTGGGTAAAACGCTAAATCGGGAATTTTAAACCAGTTAAAAATAGTTGAAGGCTTATAAAATTCATATTAATAATATTGAAGATGATAGAACTTTTAAATTTGAATTTAAAGGTGTTTTGTTCAGTTTTAAAAATATATCGTTTAAATCGTTATTTAAAAATAGCCTTCCGAGGCACAGTCTCGGAATTCGACGAAACCAGTTCCATTGGATCCGTAATATTGTATTATTACCGGATTTCAAATTTCGTAGCTTTCGGAGCTATCGTGTGATCGTACGAGATAAAAACGCCAGAAAATAATTAACTGATTTAAATATATATATATATATACACACACGTATATCTGATCAAAAATCAAATCACAGCCGTATTATTCCTTTTAGCTTCTCCTACATGCCTCTTCGTTTTCTTTTCTTCCTAGTTCATTCGTTAAAGGAAGCAGATTATTCAAACAAAGTTCAGAAGCAAATAAAAAAATCAAATTTAATGGCGGTACCGAGCCTCCTACCTTATCTCAAAATCGAAGCCATCGAAAATATATATAGCAATCGCAGCCTCCAAAAAAATTATAAACGCAAACCTCTTCCTTCCTAAAATCATTCAAACGAAATGAATCGTGAAACCCTTTAAAAAAAATTAGCACGATAGGGATACAGTCGAGTCGTCGCTCGATTTCGATCAGCATCAGAGGGGTGGCGATTGCATCGCGAGCTTTGTCTCGCTGGACGTTCGCGAGCAATGGTTTCTGGAAAGTATCGGTGAAGCTTGCGTGCGAGCAGCCATTCGCGACGAGGTTCTCTTCTGGTTTAGGGATTCGATGATTGGGGGTTTGGCTTATGCGAGAGGATGTGAGGCTTCGTTCGCGTGAAAGGGCTGTGGGGGTGAGATTTTGGGATTCGCGTGACTTCGACATCGTGCTCGTCATTGGCGGTAGGTTGCGACGAGGTTGAGGATGAGACCAGGAGGTCTGGGAACTGAGGTGTTAGGTAAACCATTATTTTATTATTATTATTATTATTATTATTATTATTTACAGTGAAGTTGAAATCCTTTCTGTTTTTAAATTTAATATATATGTGGGAAGATAACTTTATTTTCTTTAGAATAAATATATATATATATATATATATGCACATAGATATTTTAATTTACTAGTTTATTGTAAAATAATGGATTGGCAATAAATTTGTTCAATCAACTTATTTAATTTTTTAGTTACTAAGATTTCAAAGGAAAATTAGTTTAAATCAAATTATAATATAAAACTAAATAAGTAAATAGTGATTAATTGTTTGATTAAATCAAATAATAATAAATCATGAATTGTTTATACAAGGTCAAAAAAATCGAGAAGAACAAGACGAGATGGAAGTGGATTGCAAATTTAAAAATCAAAGGTGAGTTAATCTCACTCATCTGGTTGTTGTTTAAATTTAAATAGTTAAATTTAAATATTTGGTGAATGATTGGATTGATTTGATATGATAGTATATAGTAATATATATCAATATATATATATATATATATATTGGTATATGTATATATTGGAGTTGATATTCCCGCATTATATAGCGGATGAGACCCTATGCGCCGCATAATAGCGGATGATAAAATTTAATCCCATATACCGCGATATTCCACCTCGAAGTGGAATTGGTATTGTGCTAACATCTGTGGATGCAGGGAAACAGGTTGGAGGGATCCAACTGGATTCCTCAAAATATTTAATTTTGTTTAAATATTATGTGATATGATTTTTGATATCCTATGATGAATTATATGGATAATTGGATGTTATGGCTTGATTGGATCTATGTGGATATGCTGAGTTATCAAAATCTCTAGAATCGGATTTTTGAAAAGAAATAAAAGAGTAAATTCTTAAGTAAAATAACTGTGGAGAGTTTGAATAAATTGGAAAATAAAATTGGGAGAATAAAAGTAACTTTAAATTTCAAATAAATTAATTCTGAATATGAGGAAAAGGGGAATTTGGGATTAACAGGGGGAATAATAAATTTTAAACTAAAGTGATATTATTTTAAAGAATAAAGGATTTATTTTTAAATTTAAGGATTAAATTTAATTAAGGAATAAGAAGGAATTTTGGAAATCTGAAATTGATATTTTCAGTTAAAAAGATTTTAAATCATAATTAAGAAATAAAATCTGAAAGTTAATGAATTTTGGATAAATGAAGTAAGAAATTTAATTTCAGAATAAAGTGAATTGGAAATCAATTGTAAATTGATTTAAGTATTTGGATTTGAAATTTTGAACAGAAGTGAGATTTTGGAATTTATAAACTGGGTTTATAAAGTGAAATAAAATATCAGTGGATATTTGAAAATATAAATTCAAGGTGGGAATTTATTAAAGGGATATGAATTGGTTTAAAAATAAATGTTGATTTTTTTTTAAAAGATGCGAAGAGAAGTATATTTCCCTGGATAGCCAAGTATGTTTTCAAAGAATTTTTTTATATAAGATAAAGGTTTTAAATTGTTTCAAAAGGCATGTTTTTAGAAAATTTATATTTTCCAAATGTTTAAATTCTAAAGTAAGCATTTTTCAAATCTATTATCGTAGTAATTATTTAAAAGGTGACTTAGTATTTTGTTTTAAAAGGTGGAAACCTAGTTTATATTTTATAAAATAGCATTATTTTCAAATATTCATATAGTATGTATTTTTAACAAATCATTGAAGTAGTTTAACTTAAATGTTTTAAAGTATATTTCAAAGTGAATTGTTTTAAATTATTTTAAAATCTAAAGGTATTTTGTACTTGGTGTTTCAGTGGAAATAGATATTTGGGAAATGCATTCCGTGAAAGGGAAATGTTTGAAATTGTTTTCAAAGGATTGGAAATGGGAATATATCTTGCGTAGATATTTTGAGGTTAATAAATAATGAGGATAATTATTTATTGTGTGATGGTTGCTTGTGAATGTGAATTGATAGTTAAATAACCGACTATCAATATTGGCCAATGCGCTGATCGTTTCGAAGAAACCAAGATCAAGATTAATTTCTCAAAAACCACTTCGATCTGGTTTGTACGTTTTGTGGAAACAATTTCAGAGTCGAAGATGGAGCAGTGAAGTGCAAGGGCTAGTCGCTACTAATCCTGAGGATATTTCCAAAATGGATGTAGTAGGAATAGTGCCTTCGGTTCCGTTCGGACCCGGGACGGACTTGTATGGATGAATGCTTTCGAAACATCGTCAGCGGACGATGGGCATTCTAAGGGATATGTTCTGAAAGGTAACGCTTAGCCTCGAGCCTCATCAACCGGGAATGACTGAAAATCAGGGGTTATGCAGCAAGACTTCGTGGGTAGCTCCAACTGGAGGGTAAGGTCATCCCTGTCTAGATGTCCCTTTTTATCTCGGCTTAGTGGTGCGGTTGCTGATCACAACCGTGGGGTGATTTTATTCGCAATCATCCAGTAAGGGATGGTTCCGGCCTTGTGTTGCAGGGGACTTAGGGTGGGTCCTCGGTACTGTGATCTAGGCCACGTACTATGACAGGTGGTACCCCAGTGCCTAGTCATTGATGGAAATCCATTCTCCCTACGTGTCGTGTACAGTATTTGTTTGTATTACCCACTTTGTGGCTAGTATGCTGGAATTTAATCATGTAACAATTTCAGCTATTTGAATAAGTATTTGTATATAGACACTACTATAATATCAGAGGATTTTGATAAAAAGTGTTCTGGCTATCGTAAGGTAAAAACCTGACATGTTTATTTGTGGCGTGGTCTTACGAGATGCTTTTGTTTCAAAGGATTTTTGAAACTTTAAAAATAAATTGAGTGTGATTTTCTCACGCTGGTTTTCCAGACTGACTCGGGTGTTGTTTTATATGATGCTCGGGTCAGACCGAGTATTACAGATACAGGATAGGATGCTGTGGAGCTCAGGAGACGAGCTGGATAGTGTGACGTATCTCCCGTACTGGTTTATATAAATATATTCTGTTGTGTTGATTGTTGTACTCTGTTATATTGAGGACATGATATGATTATTGCCCAGTTGTATGTATGTGTACTCTGATGTATACTCTGATGATGTACTGTATAAACAGATATAGATTTAATTTGTGTAAAGATCAGTTGTTATCTATTATATTTTATTCCACTGCGATGTGAGATTCTGATGTTGTTGTTTCCTATTTCCTTCTTCTACCTCTTTCTTCTTAACACAAATGGTTCGATTTTCCGAGCCTGGAAGATCGGGTCGTTACATTTGGTATCAGAGCGAAGGTTGGCGATAACCTTGGCTCTGGTGGGAATTTTGAGAGTATAAATAGATATGAGCGCGTATTTGTTAGTGAATATAAAATGGTTTTATATTGTGTTGACTTATCGGTTGAGTGTTTATGGATTCTGGTCGATGTGTGGGATGCCACAATATCGATAGGAGTTTTTAAACTCTTAAACAAGATAAACCGACACAGTAATGTTTTAAAATAGGGTAAATGAAATAATATTGCCCAAATTATTTTTGTATATGAAAGAAATAATTTTTAGTAATTATTATATATATGGTTGCTTGGTTGTTAGAAAATGATAATATTAAATTATTATCATTGAAAATGGAAATTGATAAGGAATTGGAACTTATAACCAAAGTTAAGAAAATAAATTCAGATAATAAAGTGAAATTTGTAACTGTGAATTATAAATATGATTTATAATTGGGAATAGGATTCCTGAGGAATATTTGGAAATGGTTTCAAAAAGGTTTTGGAGAAATAATGGTATTTTTTCAGGAATATTCTTGAGTTGAATTTGAAATCTTGTGAGATTTGGAAATTAAAAATATTTGAAAGTGTTTTAAAAGAGATAAAAGCACTAAACTCCTCTCGGTCGCTGGAAAATAACCTCGGTGATGACTGCAGCATCATCGATGTTCATTTTTGAGTTTCCATAAGAGGAATTGCTACCCGAATATGTTAAATTGGAAATGTTTGCAAAAATTGGGTTTGGTTTTGAGATTCAAAAGAAATAGTTGATTTCAAAGGTGATTTTGAAATTCTAGGAAATTGTTTAAACTCTGGAATCTTATTTAGAACTGTTTATGGAATAATAAATATATTGGCTAAATAAAATGTATAATCCCGAGCTAAAAACAAAAGAAATGTGAATGGAATTGATTGTAAATAGATGAAATATGAAAATGAATATACTTCGAAATTTGGATTATAAAATAGATTGAACTCTAGTAAATAGTTAAAGTGATTTTTGAGATAAATATCAAATGTTTGGGTTGTAAATGAAATATGGAATATGAAATAGATTGAATGACATTATTAATAAATTGAAGGATGAATTGATAATGTGAGTTGGAAATTAAAATGGATAAAGAGAATGGGGTTATTGAATTGATGAGAATCAAATAAAATGAGAATAAACTTAAGTTATGAAATTGAAATGATTTGAAGTAAATTAATTTAAGTTTGAATTTATGGGAGCTTGACTTCGGATGAAAATGAAAGTCCATTAAATAAAAGTTTGAGTTCAATTACTTAGGAAATGGTTATTAATATGCAATTGAAATAGGTGTCGAAACCATATAAGTGCTTATGAAAATTATTTTGGGTATATTGCTTATGTTATACATGTGTTTAGCTATTGTAATTAAGTGAAATGTTAATAAACTTTGTATATTGGTCACTTACCTGTTTAAGTTCAGTTAGTACAGGTACCGGGAAGCCGTTTGGCTGGATTTGATTGTGAAATTTGCTTAATTAAATAGGTGCTTGCTTAAAAATGCTAAAATAAGGTACGCTTATGCAAAAATTCAAAATAGGAGATATGAACTGCATATATTGATATATATTGTGATTTCCGGCCTGAGGCCGATGTATATATATATTTGTGCATCCTGCGATATCGCAGAAGTCCCTCCGTACAAGGGAGACTCTGCCAAAATTTTCCGTAAATTTTGGGAGTTAGAAATTTTTTTTGAAATGTTTGAAAATTTTCATTAACGATAAATGATTTAAAATTGATTTAAAATTGATAAGCATAAAGAATTGAACTGAATATGGAAATCTAATTGAAGTGTGTATATAAAGTAAGGTGAAATCAAAGAAATCGAAGAAAGAAAAAGTTTGCAAACAAACTTTTATTTGAGATATGAAAACAAATTAGCAAGTGAAACTACTAAAGAAAATGGTCAATTAAATATTGATTGAGATAAGATGAATAAAATTCAGTATTCAGGGTTTGAAACCAAATTGAATTCTAATGGAATTGTAAGGGCGAAGTGAATAGAAATGAAAATAAACTTCAATAGTAAAGTGAAAATTAATGTAAGGAGTGTACAAAATATTTTTATTAAATTTAAGAAATGAAAAATGAAATTCTTAAGTAAATGTGGTATTGAGGAAAATTATTCTAAGTAAATAATTGAATGAAGATCAAAACTGATAGTTGTGAATGGGATAAATTGTGGAAAGTGAATAACAATCAAAATGAATGTGAATAAAAAAAGAAATTGATATAATTGATAATCAATTGGGCTAATTACGTAAGATGTACGTATATTATTTTATTCGCATAGCTATTTGATCCAGATGTCGAGCATAGAATTTCGAGGTAGTTATACTGATCCGAGTTAGGATTTTTCACTCGATTTTCGACGGCGAACCTGGATATGGATTGTTGATTGATTCTGGAAATTCTCTATCATAGTGGGAGGCTATGCAAGGAGAATGACGGTTTCTGATCAAGAAACCAGATCTGAGTCCGCACTAGGAAGTCGAGTGGACGATACTAGTTCGGAAGTGAAATTGTGTGATCGAGTGAGCGATCAGATTTGGGTTTGCGTACGGATGATATATGTGCATCGTATGGGCTTAAGTAAAGCCAATATTGAAAATGTTGTAAAAGAAATGAACAAAATGATTTTGAATGTGGTAATTGGACATTCTTGCTAAACAGGATATACAGGTATGTTAAGACAAAGGATAAATGGATGTTTTTGATTTCAGAAGATAAAATTTAATGGCCTGACAAAAAGGTATGTGTTTAAATTTCTATATGAAATTTGATTGGGTTTTGATTCTGCCACTTGGAATTTTGTTTTCTTTGTAATCTGAGAGTCGTAAAGCCATTTTGTAGTAGTACCGAGTTAGCCGCGCAAAGGAGATGCTGGCAAAAAATTTCAAAAATTTAGGGAGCTAGAAAATTTTGAGAAAATTTTGATAATTCAAAGTTGGTTTTGAATTTAAAATTTGAATTGTTAAGGAAGTAATGTTGTTTGAACCTGTGGATAAGTTGAAAAGCTAGAATGAGGGTTAGGGTATTTTTGATAAAAAGATTTGTTTTGAGTAATGATAAAACTGTTGGTTTTGGGATATGGTTAAAACTATTTGGATTTGAGAAAATAGTTAACGGGGATTGAATCATTCTTCCTAACTAGTAATTTCAGGGACGAAATTCTTTTAAGGGGGGAGGAATGTGACGACCCGGAATTTTAAGATATTTGAAATTGGAATATTTAATTTATTTTAAATATTTAAAAGGTTAATTTTAACTTAAATTTCAAATATCTCTATTTATTGGAAAATTAATTATTGAATTTAATTATCGAAATTGGGTAAAACGCTAAATCGGGAATTTTAAACCAGTTAAAAATAGTTGAAGGCTTATAAAATTCATATTAATAATACTGAAGATGATAGAACTTTTAAATTTGAATTTAAAGGTGTTTTGTTCAGTTTTAAAAATATATCGTTTAAATCGATATTTAAAAATAGCCTTCCGAGGCACAGTCTCGGAATTCGATGAAACCAGTTCCATTGGATCTGTAATATTGTATTATTACCGGATTTCAAATTTCGTAGCTTTCGAAGCTATCGTGTGATCGTACGAGATAAAAACGCCAGAAAATAATTAACCGATTTAAATATATATATATATATATATATACACACGTATATCTGATCAAAAATCAAATCACAGCCGTATTATTCCTTTTAGCTTCTCTTACATGCCTCTTCTTTTTCTTTTCTTCCTAGTTCATTCGTTAAAGGAAGCAGATTATTCAAACAAAGTTCAGAAGCAAATAAAAAAATAAAAAAAATCAAATTTAATGGCGGAACCGAGCCTTTTACCTTATCTCAAAATCGAAGCCATCGAAAATATATATAACAATCGCAGCCTCCAAAAAAATTATAAACGCAAACCTCTTCCTTCCTAAAATCATTCAAACGAAATGAATCGTGAAACCCTTTAAAAAAATTAGCACGATAGGGATACAGTCGAGCCGTCGCTCGATTTCGATCAGCATCAGAGGGGTGGCGATTGCATCGCGAGCTTTGTCTCGTTGGACGTTCACGAGCAATGGTTTCTTGAAAGTATCGGTGAAGCTCGCGTGCAAGCAGCCATTCACGACGAGGTTCTCTTCTGGTTTAGGGATTCGATGATTGGGGGTTTGGCTTATGCGAGAGGACGTGAGGCTTCGTTCGCGTGAAAGGGCTGTGGGGGTGAGATTTTGGGATCGCGTGACTTCGACGTCGTGCTCGTCATTGGCGGTAGGTTGCGACGAGGTTGAGGATGAGACTAGGAGGTCTGGGAACTGAGGTGTTAGGTAAACCATTATTTTATTATTATTATTATTATTATTATTATTATTATTATTTACAGTGAAGTTGAAATCCTTTCTGTTTTTAAATTTAATATATATGTGGGAAGATAACTTTATTTTCTTTAGAATAAAAATATATATATATGCACATAGATATTTTAATTTACTAGTTTATTGTAAAATAATGGATTGGCAATAAATTTGTTCAATCAACTTATTTAATTTTTTAGTTACTAAGATTTCAAAGGAAAATTAGTTTAAATCAAATTATAATATAAAACTAAATAAGTAAATAGTGATTAATTGTTTGATTAAATCAAATAATAATAAATCATGAATTGTTTATACAAGGTCAAAAAAATCGAGAAGAACAAGACGAGATGGAAGTGGATTGCAAATTTAAAAATCAAAGGTGAGTTAATCTCACTCATCTGGTTGTTGTTTAAATTTAAATAGTTAAATTTAAATATTTGTTGAATGATTGGATTGATTTGATATGATAGTATATAGTAATATATATCAATATATATATATATATATTGGTATATGTATATATTGGAGTTGATATTCCCGCATTATATAGCGGATGAGACCCTATGCGCCGCATAATAGCGGATGATAAAATTTAATCCCATATACCGTGATATTCCACCTCGAAGTGGAATTGGTATTGTGCTAACATCTGTGGGTTGGAGGGATCCAACTGGATTCCTCAAAATATTTAATTTTGTTTAAATATTATGTGATATGATTTTTGATATCCTGTGATGAATTATATGGATAATTGGATGTTATGGCTTGATTGGATCTATGTGGATATGCTGAGTTATCAAAATCTCTAGAATCGGATTTTTAAAAAGAAATAAAAGAGTAAATTCTTAAGTAAAATAACTGTGGAGAGTTTGAATAAATTGGAAAATAAAAATGGGAGAATAAAAGTAACTTTAAATTTCAAATAAATTAATTCTGAATATGAGGAAAAGGGGAATTTGGGATTAGCAGGGGGAATAATAAATTTTAAACTAAAGTGATATTATTTTAAAGAATAAAGGATTTATTTTTAAATTTAAGGATTAAATTTAATTAAGGAATAAGAAGGAATTTTGGAAATCTGAATTTGATATTTTCAGTTAAAAAGATTTTAAATCATAATTAAGAAATAAAATCTGAAAGTTAATGAATTTTGGATAAATGAAGTAAGAAAATTTATTTCAGAATAAAGTGAATTGGAAATCAATTATAAATTGATTTAAGTATTTGGATTTGAAATTTTGAAGAGAAGTGAGATTTTGGAATTTGTAAACTGGGTTTATAAAGTGAAATAAAATATCAGTGGATATTTGAAAATATAAATTCAAGGTGGGAATTTATTAAAGGGATATGAATTGGTTTAAAAATAAATGTTGATTTATTTTTAAAAGATGCGAAGAGAAGTATATTTCCCTGGATAGCCAAGTATGTTTTCAAAGAATTTTTTTTATATAAGATAAAGGTTTTAAATTGTTTCAAAAGGCATGTTTTTAGAAAAATTATATTTTCCAAATGTTTAAATTCTAAAGTAAGCATTTTTCAAATCTATTATCGTAGTAATTATTTAAAAGGTGACTTAGTATTTTGTTTTAAAAGGTGGAAACCTAGTTTATATTTTATAAAATAGCATTATTTTCAAATATTCATATAGTATGTATTTTTAACAAATCATTGAAGTAGTTTAACTTAAATGTTTTAAAGTATATTTCAAAGTGAATTGTTTTAAATTATTTTAAAATCTAAAGGTATTTTGTACTTGGTGTTTCAGTGGAAATAGATATTTGGGAAATGCATTCCGTAAAAGGGAACTGTTTGAAATTGTTTTCAAAGGATTGGAAATGGGAATATATCTTGCGAAGATATTTTGAGGTTAATAAATATTGAGGAAAATTATTTATTGTGTGATGGTTGCTTGTGAATGTGAATTGATAGTTAAATAACCGACTATCAATATTGGCCAATGCGCTGATCGTTTCGAAGAAACTGGGATCGGGATTAATTTCTCGAAAACCACTTCGATCCGGTTTGTACGTTTCGTGGAAACGATTTCGGAGTCGAAGATGGAGCAGTGAAGTGCAAGGGATAGTCGCTACTAATCCTGAGGATATTTCCAAAATGGATATAGTAGGAATAGTGCCTTCGGTTCCGTTCGGACCTGGGACGGACTTGTATGGATGAATGCTTTCAAAACATCGTCAGTGGACGATGGGAATTCTAAGGGATATGTTCTGAAAGGTAACGCTTAGCCTCGAGCCTCATCAACCGGGAATGACTGAAAATCAGGGGTTATGCAGCAAGGCTTCGTGGGTAGCTCCCACTGGAGGGTAAGGTCATCCCTGTCTAGATGTCCCTTTTTATCTTGGCTTAGTGGTGCGGTTGCTGATCACAACCGTGGGGTGATTTTATTAGCAATCATCCAGTAAGGGATAGTTCCGGCCTTGTGTTGCAGGGGACTTAGGGTCGGTCCTCGGTACTGTGATCTAGGCCACGTACTGTGACAGGTGGTACCCCAGTGCCTAGTCATTGATGGAAATCCATTCTCCCTACGTGCCTTGTACGGTATTTGTTTGTATTACCCACTTTGTGGCTAGTATGTTGGAATTTAATCATGTAACAATTTCAGCTATTTGAATAAGTATTTGTATATAGACACTACTATAATATCAGAGGATTTTGATAAAAAGTGTTTTGGCTATCGTAAGGTAGAAACCCGACATGTTTATTTGTGGCGTGGTCTTACGAGATGCTTTTGTTTCAAAGGATTTTTGAAAATTTAAAAATAAATTGAGTGTGATTTTCTCACGCTGGTTTTCCAGACTGACTCGGGTGTTGTTTTATATGATGCTCGGGTCAGATCGAGTATTACAGATACAGGATAGGATGCTGTGGAGCTCAGCAGACGAGCTGGATGGCGTGACGTATCTCTCGTACTTCTTTATATATATTCCACTGTGTTGATTGTTGTACTCTGTTATATTGAGGACATGATATGATTATTGCCCAGCTGTATGTATGTGTACTTGATGTATACTCTGATGATGTATTGTATAAACATATATAGATTTAATTTGTGTAAAGATCAGTTGTTATCTATTATATTTTATTCCGCTGCGATGTAAGATTCTGACGTTGTTGTTTCCTATTTCCTTCTTCTACCTCTTTCTTCTTAACACAAATGGTTTGATTTTCCGGGCCTGGAAGATCGGGTCGTTACAGATTTACAAATTTTCTGTATAAAAATATTCAGGTTTGGAAAATATTTTATTATCATCAATTTTTAACTGATTTGAATTGAAATAGAATTACACAATAAAATAAACCTCCATATTATCTGATGGAATTTTAGCATTTGCTATGTTATAGTAGACGTATTTTAAATATCAAATTTTCATTTCAAAATTCAATTATTTAAAATTTCACAAAATTTCGGTTTAATCACGTTATTAAAACCATTAAAATTTACAGGTCGTTACACTTCAAGTCTTCATATTTATATATACTTCTATTAAAATATATAACTCAAGGAAAAATGAAAATTTTGTTATTTTATTTTAGGTGTATAAAATAACATTTTTGTCAAAACATTATTTTGTAAAAGATTCCCTTTAAAAATGATTTAAAATGATTTTATTTAATTTCCTCATTTCTATCATATATATTTTTCATATATATCCCTTCTTATATATTTACTTCTTTTAACATACTATTTATATTGTTTTTAGCATACAATATTTATTTGTTTATAAGTACTATAATTTTCCTTTTTGAACTTATATTTATGTATATATACATTCTCCTTAACTAATATGTATATATGTATATAGAAAAATCTAATTTTAAACTCTTTCTATTTATAATACATTGTATTTTCCATAAGTCATATCATTTCTATTTAAAATATTTTCTTTTCTTTTTCAACTATATTTATTTGCTATGAATTTGTTTCTGTAACGACCCGGTATTTCGAACCATTCGCATCCGCACATGTCGGACTTGAATTGCTCAAAATATCAGATTGTTAAATTATATATTGCAAACTCAGCATATACAGTAAATGAATCAATCACAGAATCACAGACACAGAGCATTAAAACAATAAGCAACGGAATAGATTAATAGTAGTTCATGAAGCTACTATATAAACAATAGAGTTTGAAATAAAATACAACATAATATCACAAATACAATGTAGTCTCGAATACACAAAGATGACAAGTCTGAACAAAACCACTGAATAGCTGAAAGCTGAATAGATATAAACGGATCTTCAAGCAAAACTCCGAAGCTCCAAAGGTGAGTCTCAAATGTTGTGACACTCAGTCTGACCCGAGAGTAAAGCAAAACATAAAACGCTCAAGTCAAGATTAACATTCTTATATTAATAAATTCAACTCAAGTGAAATGTCAACATAAATACAAGTAACTTAAAGGATAGTTGGGATTTCCAACCTCTAAGGGTCTGTGGAACTATCTACTATGTAGTAATATACGCTATTATAACATGTCTATAGTAAAGTAAAGGTATTAAAATAGCGTTAAGACGTTACCCATATCTCCCTTAACACATTTTATATATTTCCATAGTCTATACACTACCATAACTCTCCCCGTAAACTAAAGGGCTATCAGAGGGCACTCCATATGTATGGTACAAAACAAACTCGTAGAAGGCGCGCTAGGGTGTGTGAACACGGCACTCGAGGCAATGCCAAGGTAGATATACCAATTGCGGAACCGGACTGGTGGTAACGCATGGCAGCTACTACCGCCCACCTCGGAACACACTCCCAAATCAAAATCAAGGGATGGCCACCAAATCATCACAAATGTCATAATAAGGTATCGAAGAAGCGTGCCTGATAGGAGGAATGACCTCACTTGACCCAGGTGTAGCTCCTGTTTTAGTCACATCTATGCTGACTCACGGGAGTCAAGGTCACGTCATACCTTATACAGAAATCGTTCGCAAAACCATCCTACTTCATTTTTGGAATCTCCACCACGTACATAGTTGTTAAAGTGGTTTTCGGTATTGGCAGAGAGTATGACAATATCTGATCCCGGTCTCTTTAACAACCAAACTTATTATAACATCGTGGTCATTTCATTTCAAACAGTTCATAATTATATCAAAATATCATATCATTTCAAACCATATCAATTTGGTATCGGTATACACTTTAAATCATATTCATTCCCAAAATCGTAACACTTTCCTAAATTTATAACACTTTCGAAATCATAATACTTTTGAAATTATAACACTTCGGAAATCATAACACTTTGAAATCATAATACTTTGGAAATCATAACACTTTGGAAATCGTAACACTTTGAAATCATAATACTTTGGAAATCATAACAGTTCGTAAATTATAACACTTTCCACTTAAACGGTTAGATATTAAAAATAGTATATATATAATAGTTATAAGTTAAAATAGTTTATATATTAAAATAGTTTATATCATAAAATTAGTTTCCTCAAATTTCGCAAATCGATTCGAATCAACTTAAATTCCAAAAATTCAATTTAAATCAATTCCAGTTTAACCATTTCAATTTAAGGGTCAAAGGTTCAATTCAAATTCTAAAATAATCATTTCAATTTATATCGATTTCAAATCCAGGGTTGAACTATCACTTCAATTCCAATAAGATTCAAGTTTAAATATTCAAACATTCACAATATAAATTTCATTTATTTCAACATTTAACTTATAATTTATTCAAATTGAAAAGTATTCACTTAATCATTTTTAAAAAAATTATTTAAAATCCCCATTTTATAAATTTAAATCAATATTTAATATTTCATCTCAATTTTTATTTAAAATTGAGAATATTCATTTAATCACTTTTTATCAAATCAAATTATAAACCAAATTATAATCATATCTTTTCAAAATCTCAAAACTAATAATTTTAAATCAATTCTTTCTTAAATTCAATTATTAACCAATTTAAATTCCAAGTCAATATTAATTTATCTTTCCAACCTTTATTATTTTATTTATAAAATCTATTTTAAAATATTAATATAAATTTAAGTAAATACTTAAACATATTATATACTAATTAAATTAAATTTTATTAAATTAAACTTATTATTAAATTTATTTTTATTTTAAATCTATTTTTATATATTTTTAAAATAAAAAAAATACGTAAAATCTTGAAATTTACATTTTTTTCAAAACTAACTTATAAGTTAAAATTTCCAAAACATATTATTTTTAAAACCTAAAATTTAAATCTTTATAAAAATAACATATATATATATATATAATATCTAAAAATCAATATTTATTAAACCATATATTTCCTTTCAAAACCTTGAAAATCATTTTCAAAATATATATATAGACCAACGGTGTTTGTATATAATTTTCTACCCTATGGTCAAGTGATACGGATATTTATCATTTCAATCCGCAATTTAAACATTTACTGGTATATATCATTTCAACCCGCAATCCCAAAATTCAAAGTTAACGAAAATCGCTTGGGTTTATCATTTCAACCCATAACGATTTTTCTCCTATTCTACAAGATCGTTCGGGTATGTATCATTTCAACCCATAGGGAATTCTAAATTAACAGAGAACTTGTAGAGTGAGAACAAATATGATAAAATATACATATCAATAACAGGCATATATCATTAGTGATAAATTAACTAAAATACATACAGCAGGATATGGTGTCATATATCACAGATGAACAATTGCAGATAATGGCGTATCATATTTAAAAATTAAATAACTAGCAATTTAAATTTAACAGCATATTTCAATTGTCGTTTCAAGTGAAATCAAATTTACTAACTATAAGAATGTTAATCGTGAGTGATTGCTCACCTTTCGAGGCTAGAGAGAATAGATAATGGAATGAGTTATGGATCCAAGCACGAATTCCAAAGCAAAGCAAGATTGACACGAATTCGACGGTCAAACCTGATAAAGAGGAATTGATAAAAATGAATCAGAACTATCGTGATATAATTTGAAACAAAATATATGTTATAATTTTCTCTAAAACCAAATTTTTAAACATATATTTAAAATAAGATATATATATTTTTCAAATTACTAATTTAACTGTAATACCAATAAAAGAAAATCTATATACATATTCAGAATCCAAACTCAGGTGAACTTGTATATATAAACACTATATATATCAAAATCATATTTTAGTTCAAACACATATATTTATTATGTATAAAATTTTCTTCCCAGAATCAACATTTAAATTAACAATATATATATATATAAACTAACGCATAAATTTTTCATGTATATATAATATATATCCACTCAAATCAGAAGTTATAAACCCATATATAAACTTACATAATCAACATATTAAATTAACATATCATGAGCTAACATCAATACAACAGCAACTATTGTTTTTAAAACTATATATATTATATACTAGCAAAGCAATACATATGTATATACTAACTATAAAAGGATCTACAACAAAACTTATATAAATTTTGTATATATACTAACATCTATAGAACCTAAAACAGATTATACTTATATATATATATATATAACAAAACAAATCAGTTTTAACGGAAAAGACAAAGGATGGTTCAAATTTAATATGAAGAAAGACATCAAAAGGCTTTTATTCATCCAAGTCAGCAAAAAGATAACGCCGTTTACATTGTAACCCCTTTGCATTCACGTACTGCCCCACTTCTCTTCATCCAAGATCTTTTTCAAACTTCCTCTTCCATTTTGCTTCTAAAAATATCAGATCTGTCACATTTTTTCATCTACCAAGCTTCCATAAAAGTTTTATTCTCTTCCTTCATTACTTTCTCTTTTCCACAACCTTCATTTGGATCTGGCCGAAAAAGTTATGATACAGATGGAGGCACCCAGTTCACATGATGATCTTTGGTTCTGACAAGGTGTTTATTCGATTGGATTTTATGTAGTTTTCTGATCGGTTGAATATTAAATCTAGCTATTGCAAGATGATTTCAAATTTGGTCTGGTTTAAGTTTCAAATCAATGAAATTTTGATGCTTGAGTCGAATGATAAATAAAAAGTTGAACTAATACATTCAAAACTTTGTGAGTTTTTGCACAAGTTTCAATTTTGGATTATGTCATGCATTGACTTTACCTAGAATTCGTATAGTTTTACTACTTTTCAAATTTTTCTTCGTTTGCATACTCAGCCTCTATTTCTGTTTTAAAAAATTAAACTGTAACCCTTATGTTGTATATTCTTTAACAAGTTATACCCAACATATAGATAACTATCATGGGAAGTAAAAGATAAGTGAACGTTGAAAATTTGTTCGGTTCTAGACAAATGGTTGAAGTGTGAATCGTGATAGTCAACTGTGGTTAGCGCATATCCAGAATCATAAACTAATTATATGATACTTTGAAATATTTCATGATACATTATACTTTGGGCTAATCACCGAGCCTTATTGTAAACTTCTCCATCATTTTCGTATTGTAGGTTAAGTAGTTATTTATGACTAAATATTGGAATCTATCTGTATATTTGTACCCTGATGTTATGGCCAATTCTCACTAATAACATTATGACAGTAACCTTAAGCACCTTAATAAAGTTATTTATGAGTATCTCATAACAAGCTCAACTGCCAAACAAATTAGTGATGCATTTCAACTATACTCTCCATACCCAGATGTGGATTTAAATAGTCCATGACAACACAAAGGAATCTATTTAATTACGTGTTTACTCTTTCATAATATAGGCAATAATTTTGTATTGATACATGTTACCTTTTTATTTTCTGCCTCCTAATTTGTTACCTTAACATTTTCTACCTACTTATTTTGCCTCATTAAAAAGTGATTTTGGACGATATTTACAACTACTCATAACACAAAAAAATTGTTGACTTATTTCATACCTTTGTCATTTTCCTTTATTTTGTTTCATGAACAACTTTCCTGCTGGCCACTAAAAGAGTTAGAAAAGGGAATAGTAGTCCATAAACCATGGATGAATACAAAGAGGATGAGCTTGTGGAAAAACTAAAACTGTTCACTTTGAACAGTCAATGTAATTTGCATGTACGATTGGCTGAGGCTGTTGGCTGAAATAACAAGAATTGATTATACCTCAGAGATTCAGAGGGTTCAAAGTTCAAACAGAATTTTTGTTCTCAACGAGTTTGGAAAATAGACCCGTTTAGCATTTCTACTACAGCTGTTGTTGCATATGATGATAAATATGACTGTGACAGACAATACTTTGCTGCAGATGTTGTGACTGAGTAAGTACTTAATTACTGGCTTTATGTAGTTCTTTAGGCTGTGGCCTGAGGTATTCATCCAATGCTTTAAGTTTACATGGCCAAGTGCATTTTTTCATCAGCTCTAACGAAAAAAGCAATGGTTTTTTGGCAATAAAAAATTTATTATTTGATTATATCAATCACCATGATCACATGTGGGCAGTACCAAGAAATATGAAATGTAATTGATTGAAAAATGAAACCATTAAAGACTGAGCTAATGCCGCATTTGATTTCATCAAAGGTGTTATGTTAGTGTTGAAAATGATAGGCTTTTTAAATATAGTAATATATTGATCATTTGAATATATTTCACTATCTCCTTCTTCTTTGGGATCAATGTACACCATGCTCTACCATCTAATTTGAAGCGAGGTCACATTGAATGTCATTTTCTGAAGGGGGAGAGCAAAGAAGGGTGACAATGGTGTGGCGAGTATTAGCAATAATAAAAAGAATAAAAAAATTGAATATTGTGTTGATGTGAGTAGTAATGAAAGTAAGGTGAGAGGGTTTACCTGCTGTTAATTAAGGACTGACAGAGGAGTAAAATAATGCTAATAACGTTTCACGTTTGAATTGGAGAAAGTTTGAAGAAAGTTTTTGTTGCTGGAATGATCTAATATGAAAATGTGTAACATAGTGCACATGCATATAAAAATATACTATGATATATTGATTATGGATTTAATTTTCGGAAATTATAATAAACCTGTAGGTTAAGACAAAGATAAAAGATAAAAGAAGGGTGAAGATTCAAATATAAAAACATAACCGATGCTCCATAATTATTTATCTCGGCAATCAATTCATGTTGTTAAAATAAAAGTAATCCTCCACGGTTCCGACAATGCCCTCCGCTCCATGTTTAGACAACTCTTCCCCACTCCTTCGCACTCCAAGCAGTTTCATCTCTCCCACCTCTCTACCATTGCTTCTTTTCCTAATCCTTTAATTCTCGAATTCAAATTTCACATTTGCTCACAAAATGATTCAGTTTTGTATTACATAAATGGTTACAATTTGGCTGTGAGCAATTTTATATTGAGTAATTATTTTCCTTTTAAATAATTTCCCAAACCAATCAACAAGGCCGGGGGAAATGATACTTTGCCTCAATGGATTTTCTTCCAATGAATTGACTCCACAGGTTTACGTTTTCAGTTTCATTTGATCGGTTGAAAACTATTGTTAAAACATTATTTTGTAAGCTATTTGATTTCATATTATTAGTTGCACCATTGCATATAACATGCTTGATCAAATGCAACAACCAGACAGTTAAACTTTATAACTTATAACTTCACGGTAAAAATGAATTTCAATTCCATTCATCCAAATTAGTACAAATTCTTTTGTTAAAAATTGATATTACTGGAAATAGTTATGAAGCAGTTTTCATTCGGAGATGTAAGGAGAGTTCGCCATAATTACCAAATAACCATGAAATTCAAGGATGATGAATGGAAATTTCAGAGTTTTCATTCGGTGAAATCATGTCATACAGATTGAATCAAATTCAAAAATTATTGAAAATCTCAGAATAAAGAAGACTGTAAAGAAACGTGAGCTAAGTAAATATGTAAAGGTCCAAAGATTTGAACTACGGTAGTATGCTTCCTTTTTATGCTTTTAAGTGCATTGTTTGTTCACTTCATTATTTAAATTTGTACTTTAGTTAGTATAGCACTTTATTCCATTGAATGTTGTAGGTTGTACATTGTTTTCTTATAACATTATTCTTTGAGTATAACATTGTTTTCATTTATATGAGGCTTTTTTTCCTTTCTAATATGGTTATATAGTTTTGAAAAGAGTTGCCTCCTTAAGAGTTTCATCTTTTTAATGCGTCGAACACTAGAAAATATCGAATATCAACTTCTTTTTTCATACATGTATTCAACCTCTTTAAATTCTTTATAAGTTTGCTTCTATTATAATCTGCATATTATCAATTGAACTTCCCATCTCAAAAGAAATGCAAAGTCAAATTGATATTTCATCTTATATGCTCAACAAATTCTAAACCAATAACCGAATATATAAAATGAAATAACTAACAAATACAAAATTTACACCCGTGCCATCGGCACGGGCTTCCTACTATATATATACATACTTTCACACAAAATATATATTATAAAATCAACACTTACTATACAACAATACACTGGCCAAAACTATGAATACCTATATACAAATAACTAACGTATAAACTACAACCAACAACGTATACTTTTATATACAACTAATATAACTATATTTATAAAATATTTTACTTTGAACAGAACAACAGCCTAAACTTTATACAAGTTTATACTATACATATTAGATAAGAATAGGACAAAAGCATATAGTTATATAATATATATATAATATTTCATTGATGATAAAATGTACTGTTCATATAAATAACTCAACTGATCATATATAAGCTTATAAAACTAGTATATACATACTATCAAACAGGTTATATACATATAACTTATATAATGTAACAACCCGACTTTCTTTGCCCAGAAAGACGCATCGTTATGAAGAAAGAAAGGGATAGAAAAAGAAAAGAAAAGAAGAGAGAACAACAACACATCAGAAATCTCACAGCGGAACGAGAAATATATTATCACATAAGATATTACATAGTATCATATACATCAGAGTACACAATTTATACATCACAGAATAGACAGTTATAAACTTCTGTCTATTATACAACACAAGTACATCAGTACAATACAGACTAATACAATCACAGCGGAAACTCTATATATCTACTCGCTGAAGCCTCTTGCTTCACAGCTCCTCCAGAATTCGTCAAGATTATCCTGAATCCCTTGACTACTCAATACAATATTGAGTACCCAAGAGTTTAATAAAACAGAAAATAAACACTTGGGTCAGACATGGGTCTGGTGTGAGTAAACGGTTAGATTGCTTAACTTTGAAAACCTTTGAAAACAAAAGTATCACGTAAGACTCCCCACAAATAAACATGGGTAAGTTTTTACCTTACGCTAACTAAAACATTTGATAGGAAATCCGATTGTATTATAATAGGGTCTAGGGTTTTCAAATAAATACTCATATAGTTGAAATTGTTACATTATTAAATTCCAGCATACTAGCCACAAAGTGGGTTATACAATCAAAACCGTAAGGGCACGTAGGAAGAATGGGTTTCCATCAATGGCAGGGCTACTGGGGTACCGCCCGTCACAGTACGTGGCCTAGATCACCGTACCGAGGAGTACGCCCGCTCCCCTGCAACACAAAGCCGGAACCATCCCTTACTGGATAATTCCGAACAAGACAATCCCGTAGTTGGCGCGACCAACCACACACTAAGCCGAATAAAAGAAAAGGGACCTCTAGACAGGGATCTATCTTGCTCTCAGTGGGTGCTACCCACGAAACCTTGCTGCACCTCCCCTGTTTTAGCCATTCCCGGTTGATGAGGCTTGAGGTTACGATTACCTTTAATCAGAACATATCACTTAGAATGCTCATCGTCCGCCTGACGATGTGCTGAAAGCATTCAATCCATACAAGTTCGTTCCGGGTTCGAACGAAACCGAAGGCATTATCTCGTTACACTCGTTTTGGAATCACCCTCAGAGTTAACGACAATAACCCTTGCACTCTGAATCTTCATCTTCACTTGAGATTCACGACCTATCGTTAATTCGGATCGATGTGGTATTCGGGTCTCCAGACCTGGAATACCGGTATACGGAAACCCGATCCCGGTCTCATCGAAATCCAAAACGTATCTTTTAAGGCCAAGTTGTTTAAAGGTTTAAACAATTTAACTTATCTATATTCATACAAATAGATAATTCATAATTCACAATTCATAATCACATTACCAATTAAACAGATGATTCATAACCAATATGTAATCCATATCAACATCACAATAGTTAATCTATAATACCATCATAATACAACCAAGCATTCATACCATACAACATTACTTATCTCATTTCTGAGATTACATCCATTCAGGACAATCAATGTCATCCATTTATATAAGCAATGATTTACTTAATCACAACATAATTAATTTAAAATGAATTAAATTAACTATCTCTATCTTTAATTAATTTAAAGTGAATTAAATTAATTACTTCATCTCTTAATTAATTTAAAATAAATTAAATTAATTACTTCATTATAAATCTTACTTATATAATCATTAATTAATTACAAATAAATTAATTAATCTTTCTCTACCTATCCACCTAATTAATCACCTTGATTAATTATACTTTAATTACATTTAAGTAATTAACTTTAATTAATTTCACAAATTAATTATCCTTAATCAAATACAGTAATTAACCTTTAATTACTTTATTAATTAATTAATTAATTATAATCAATTACTTTAATCCTTAATTAATTACAATTAATCACTTATCATTTGATTAATTAATATTAATTAATCAACTCTTAATTACATCATTAATTAATTATAAACTAATGATCTCTAATTACATCTTTAATTATTTATTATATTTAAATTAATTAAATAATTACTCTTAATTAAACCACAATTATTAATCATCTTTGATTAATCTAATCTAGTAATTAACTTCCCTTAATTACTTCCATTAATTAATTACTTTTTAATTAATTACCTTAACCAATAATTAATTATCTTATTAATTATTCTTAATCCTTTAATTAATTTAATTAAATAATTTATTTAATTAATAACACTAAGTAATTAACCTTAATCACTTCTTATTTAATTACATCCAGTAACTATTCCTTAATTACCTCATCAAGTAATTATACTTAATTAAATTTATAAGTAATTATCTTTAATAATCACTAATTAATTACTTAGTTAATTATTTAACTAATTATTTAAATTTAATTAAATAATTTCTTAACTATTTATATTTAAAGATCTTAGTTAAGAAAAACCATTATTCTTAAATCATTTTCAATAAATGAATTATCCTTATTAATTTCACATATTAATTTCCTTTAATAAATCAAATCTTAATTACTTAAGGTAAAATCTTTATTATAATTTAATAATTACAACATTTAGTTTTTACCTTTAAAATCTTTGAAGCTTTTCAAAGTTATTCAATAAATTTTAATACAAAGATTATTTTGAAATCCACTTTCCTATTCTCTTAAAACTTACTTATTTAAATTATTTAAATCTTGTTAAAACAATTATTCTAGAAAACAATTTAGTTTAGTAGTTAAAATCTTGTTTTAACTTTATTTTAAAACTCAGAAAACACTACAATATAAATTTCTTTTGTTTTAAAAACTTCAAAACACTTCCTGTAAAATTCTTAAATCTGCTCCTTCCTAAACCCGAGTAAAACGCTTAAAAACTCGAAGATTTTCGAACGAACACCCGAGCCAATGCTTCTTCCCCAAATCCATATTCCCAGATGCACAGACTTGCTCGTGCACGTGCACACCCACGCTGGACGACGACGAACTCTGTTCAGTGCTCCGGCAAGTCGTCTTCCACCACGAGACCACGATCGACCAACTCATCTTCCTCGATTCGAACGAGATTTGAAAACGAACATTGAACCCATCACCTGGAAATACACTTCATCGGAATCCCCCTCCTCCCCGATGATCCTTGCCTCGAGACACCACGCCACCTTCACCGCAGCTCCGTCGCGACTTCCAGTACCCACCATACGCCTCGCGATCAACTCCCATTACATCATGACGTCGCGAAAACCAATTGAATATCAACGAGTATCCCAGGGTGTTAAACCCTATATCGCTTTCGCCTACCCCCTATGGTCAACTAAAAATACAATCTCCATTTTTCCTGAGATCAACAATGTTCAAGCTACCATCGACAACAATCTCGAACTTCAACTCGTCGTCAATCGTCAGCAATCGATGAAAGACCCAAAATCGATCAGCTAAGCAAATCTCGATTATAACACCATTAAAAATCATGACTTTCATTTCAAAAATCATTATTTCCTACCACGATTCCATTCATGTAATCCAATCATGAAATACATTTATTGATTCCTGACCTATATAAAATGTTTACTGATATATCTAAATTTTAATTTGCCACTAAATTAAAATTATTGGAACTACTTTTAAAATTATTATTATAAGATTATAATCATGTCTTATTCAAAGATTAACACTCAATTCTAATCGTATGATGAGATTTAATTTTTTTGAAGGTAATCAAGGTCTGAGAAACAACAGAGACCAGAATTCATAAATACATATAAATATGTTCTCACTGTATATATGTCAATACAAATTTTATTCAACTGAAAACATCCATGCAAACCAATATTATCCCCAGATTATAACATACATTAAGCAATACAAGATTTGTTTTGAAAGTTATTGTTTACTCATCAAAATTTAAACAGAGTGTCAGGCTTCAGGCTTATCTATATATATACTGACATAATATATATGCATGCAATTCAAAACAAAGCATTCTTGTAAAACCTTTATAATATATTACTACAAAATTTTATCACAAGCATCTAAGTCCAGATTTAAAACTGTTTTTAAATTTAAGGTTTACTCACCAGAAACTTTGAACAGAGAACAGTTTCCAGGCTTGTTCCAGATTTTAAACTTCTTGAATTTCTTTTGCTATTGAATATTATCTGAAATTGATCTTTGAATTTAGTTGCTTGTTGATTGATTAAATCCTCTGATTGCATGTCTTCAGATTCAATTGAAGATTTGAAGCTGCTGTTTGGAATTGCTTTTCATCTTCTTATCTCAGATTTGCATTTGAATTTTCAGATTTATTTTCTCTTTGAATTTTGATTCCAGGTTTTACTTATCTTTAGATTCGAATTGTTCTTAGTGGAGAAAGAATTTGAAGAAAAGAAAATTTTTTAACTGAAAAATGAAAACAGATTTCCTCTTACATAAATTTTACAACTTGGAGAAAAGAAAATAGATAAAGCCACTTGTCCCTTTTAGTTAACTTACACATATGCTATTTAAATTACAAATTACTTATTTTCTTACAAATGTCTTCACACCACTCTAATATGCTAACAAGTGTACATTCATGTTTTTTTATTAATCTACTTAAGTCATACCTTTGTATTTAAAAAAATATTTACATGTATATAAAATGTATTTATCTTTTATAATTAAGCTTTACATTCCTATATAAATTTACAAATGTGAAAACTATTATTTAAAATAACTTATACTTTAATCAAATATATATATAACATATTTATAAATGCTTGAGAAATTGAGCTTAACTATATATATATTTTTACAAACCATTTTGACTTTTTTAAAAAGGAAAGAATGTTAAAAACAATTGAATTTTAAAAGAGAAAAGATTATTAAAATGAACTTCTTATTTAAATCTTATTCTTGTTATTTAAATCATAAATATCATTTTCAAAAGTATTAAACCAAATTACAAATTATATATATATTAGAGTTTGAAAACATCTTATTAAATTCAAATTCAATATTCTTTTTATTTCAACATATGCAAATATATATATTCTAAATGAAAAATACTTTTAACATTAGCTTGATAATTATCATATTGAATTTAATACATAACTTCAAATAACAATATATATATTCATATATATTATAATTTGAAAACATAATTTTATTAAATTAAAAGATTCCCTATTCATAATATATATATATATACCAATATATATATACATTATAAATATAAAACATTTATATTAGTTTTAGAAAGATACATCTTCTCAATTTAAAATTGTTAGAAAAGATATTCCTAAATTAAAATGTTATTAGTTTTTAAAGAAATAAACTTGCCAATTTAAAATATTATTAACCTTTAAAAGAATTAAACTTGTCAATTTATAAAATAAATCAACAAATCAATTTAATTATTAATAAAGATTATTAAATTGATATTGCCAAATTTCCGGGATATCACATTCCTTCCCCCTTAAAATAATTTCGTCCCCGAAATTTAAAAGCAAAGATAATTTAATAACCGAGTAAAATTTTTAATTTTAAACAGCAATCACACAAATCAATCATTACTATCAATCATAGCAACCATATAAATCAAACAAATTTAATTATCCAGACAAATTCTGGATAGAATTTCCTCGAGTTTCTCCAAGTATATATATATACCGGGATACTCGTTCTACAGGATCTTAATTAACTATCTACAAAAATCTAGAACCCCTTCCCATCTGATACTACAAATCTGAACAAGATATCAGACTAAACTCAAAACCATCCCAACTACCAAATCCTTCTGAACTGCTGATTTCATCACTCGATGAATCATACACATATTCCTCAGAGATATGTGAAATAAAATGAATTCCAGTTATTCGAACTGGCAACTCAATCCTATAGATCAAAGAACTAATCCTTTTGAGAACACAGAAAAATCTCATAATACTTCCAGAGCTAACTCTCCGGTCTTATCAAATTTTATATCTCCTTTTATTGGATACAACTTAAACAATATCCAAATTTCAACTTCAACTTCAAATTCCATCAATTCTTAACTGCATAACTCTCCTGACGATCCTGAGTCACTTCATCCTTCCTGATCAGCTTAACTCTTGCTGATGCCTCTTGAAAACAGATTAGACCAACATCAAACCAATTTTCGGATCCTACTCAACAAAATGGTTTCTCAAAAATATGCCGAAATCCAAAACACAACTCTACTCTACAAACATTATAGGACTTCGAACTACTTCTCCTATCTGGAATAGCCAAACAGTTGCACTTGACAACCTTACCTTCAAATCCTGAAAATTCCTTCATACTTAGAGATACACTTGCATTTCCTATAGAAATCCTTTAATCCAAGAAAATTACAACTCTCGGTTGCTCCCACTCTAGAATAGCTGCTATCTTGCTTCCGTTGCACAACTCTGATCTGGACTAGATGAGAATGCCATCGGAGAACTCGAGCACAAACTTGATCATCCACAGTTCATCACCCCCATAAAATCTTAGTGACTCATTTCACTTGGTCAAAAACATCCCAGTAGAACCCCCTCCAGAAAATTAGGTATGATCAATCCCTCTCCAAAGAATCCTGAGCTGCTTCACCTAATTCTTCTCTAGGAGACATCCTTCTACTAATGCTGAACCACCGGTAACTCCATGAATCAAGTCGATACAGAATCTCAATCTCCAATATCCCAAGAGAACACTCAAACTATCGCAAATCACTTTTGTGATCAACCCGACCTAATTTCCAAAGATATCGTTATCTCTTTTCACAAATCAGAACAGCTTACACTTATCTATCCAATCCATCGAAGAAATGGATTCACTCTGCTGCTTCTAAATCAAAAAGACTGCTCAGCCAGAAAACTTCCTGCCAACACAGAACACTCCGAGCCACACTGCTGCCACAGATGCCAGACTTCTAACAAAAGATCTTCGAGAAACGTCCATAGTCACTGCGTCTCACCACACAGCTACTACTTCCTGAAGTTGCCAAGATACCATCACTCTCTTCAGCTCATCCAATAGATCTACTCTATTCATCCAACTTCAAAGATAAACTCTAAACCATAACTGGTTTCCTTCAGAGATCGGTGAAATCTTTACACCACAACAAAGTTCACTCGAGACAGTATTAGGTCTACAGTCTCGTCAGATATACTTCCAACCCCAACACTCAAATTCTAACTATTGGTAGTTGTATTACTCACACTACCACCTTATCTACCTTTATAACTTATATTGGAAAACCCGAACAGGTAACCCAACAAATAGGTAGAAATATTGTAACGACCACGACTTTCTCTCCATAGAAAGTCGTATCGCTAATAAGAAAGAAAGGGGTGAGAAGTAGAAAAGAGAAGAAGAGAAAAGAAACAAACACAAATACTCACAGCGGAAACGGAATAAAATATAATATATCACATAAACTATTACATAGTATACAACACTTTACAGAGTTACACAGCATATACATCACTTACTAGACAGTTATAAACATCTGTCTAGACATTACAACTCAAATACAAGACAAGACACTATCACAGATATCAACACAGCGGAATACTATATCTACGAACGCCGAAGCCTCCTGCTCCATTGCTCCTCCAGAATATTCGTTAATGCTAAACCTGAATCCCTTGGCTACTCGTAAAAATTTGAGTACCCAAGAGTTTATAAAACAGAAATAAACACTTGGGTCAGACATGGGTCTGGTGTGAGTAACAGGTTAAACTTGCTTAACTTCAAAACCTTTAGAAAGAAAAGGTATCACGTAAGACTCCCCACAAATAAACATGGGTAAGTTTTTACCTTACGCTAACCAAAACATTTGATAGGAAATCTGATTTTATTATAATAGGGTCTAGGGTTTTCAAGTAAAATATAGAAATAGCTGAAATGCTTACATCTCACATTCCAACATAGTTGGGCACATCTAATACGTATGGCACTTATTGGAGTTTGGATTCCATACAATGGCAGGGCTACTGGGGTACCGCCCGTCACAGTACGTGGCCTAGATCACCGTACCGAGGATCACTCCCAATCCCCTGCAACACAAGGTCGGAACATCCCTTACTGGATAATTCCCGCACAAGATACCTCACGGTTGGGATCAGCAACCGCACCACTAAGTCGAAATAGAAAGGGACATCTAGACAGAGGTAACCTTGTCCTACTTGGGTGCTACCCACTAACCTTGCTGCACCTCCCCTGTTTTAGCCATTCCCGGTTTGTGAGGCTTGAGGTCACGATTACCTTTAAAAAGAACACATCTATCTTAGAATGCTCATCGTCCACCTGACGATGTGCTGAAAGCATTCAATCCATACAAGTTCGTTCCGGGTTCGAACGAAACCGAAGGCATTATCTCGTTACACTCGTTTTGGAATCACCCTCAGAGTTAACGACAATAACCCTTGCACTCTGAATCTTCATCTTCACTTGATTCACGACCTATCGTTAATTTGGATTGATGTGGTATTCGGGTCTCCAGACCTGGAAATCCGGTATACGGAAACCCGATCCCGGTCTCATCGAAATCCAAAGCGTATCTTTTAAGGCCAAGTTGTTTTAAAGGTTAAAACAAATTCAATTCATTATCTTTATACACAAAGAAAGATAATTCCCAATAGATAATCAACATTATCAGATAATCCATACAATTCAACTAACATCCATATCATACAGCATATATCTCATCAGAGATATCAATCAATGTCAAGTATCCAATACTAACACCCATTCATAAGTAATGATTTATATCATCTCTAATTAATTTAAAGTGAATTAAATTAATTACTTTATTTTATAAATCCTTCTTACTTAACCATTAATTAATTACAATCAATTAATTTATTATCCTCACATTAATCATCTTAATTAATCACCCTTGATTAATACCCCTTAATTACATTCAAGTAATTATCCTTAATTAATTTTACAAATTAATTATCCTTAATCAAATACAGTGATTAACCTTTAATTACTTCATTAATTAATTTACTATAATTACATTAATCTTTAAATTAATTACATTAATTAATTACTTTATAATTACTTTTTTATTGATTAATTAATCTTAATTAATCAAACCTTAATTACATCATTAATTATATTAATTAATGATCCTTAATTATTACTTTAATTATTAATTATATTTAAATTAATTACATTAAGTAATTAATCTTTAATCAAACCATATTTATTAATCACTCTTGATTAACCACATTCAGTAATTAACTATCTTTATTAATCATTTAATTAATCACTAATTATTTATTAATTAAGTGCTTAACTATAACTTAAACAATCTTAATTACTAGATTAATTATCTTCTAATCATTAATTAAAATTTAACCTTATTTAATTAATGATTCTTAAATTACAAGTTAATTATTCTAAGAATAATTAATCTTAAACCTTAAGTTTAAATCCTTAATTACTTTAAGTAATTTTCCATTTCATTTACTTATAAAATAAGTTAATTATCCATTTAATTATTCTAATACTTAAATGAATAACAAAATATTACATTCTAATTTAACTTTAAGATAAAACTTTTTTTCTTACCTATAGTTAAATTATTTTTCACAAGTTTATTTGAAATATTCATTTCCAAATCTAATTCCAAATTTCCATTTTAAATTCAATCATTTAAAATATAACATAACATTTAAATTTATTAAAACATTTAACTTTTTAAAAAAATTTATTTAAATCTTTTCTTTACATTTTCAAACTCCATTTTAAATTCAATTTCTTTTAAATACACTTATATCTTAACACCTTTTAAGTTATTTAAAACAATTTGAATTTAAAAACTTAATTTATTTTCAAACTAAGATTCAAATTAAACTTGAATCTATTTTTAAATTTAGATTTAAACTTAAATTTAAATCTCCTTACAAATTAAAAACCCAGTTTTAAAATTTTTAAAACAGAGCAGGTTTTCCCTTTAACCCAGAAATTCCCCGAGCCCTACTTTAATTACTTCGAGCCAAAATCCAACCTACTTCGAGTCCACAACCTAATTCACTCGAGAAAACTCGAGACTACAACATACCCAAAAACCCAGACTTCATCAGATTCAACAGTGCACCGTGCACATGCACGGTGACTCCGATCACCTGCTATCAACCACGACGACTTCCTCACATCGACAATCACCTGAGAACCCGATCTCGACCACCAAAATCATCAATACGAACATGAAAACGAATTCGAGCATTCAAGACTAAACCTGGAACAAAAGTTACGAACCACCACGAAGCCTGGAAAACTTCTCGTACTCATGCCTCCGATCATCGGAGTTGCTGAAACTCCGTCTACACCATCGCCAACATCTCCCCTACTATTTCCCTTAATCTCGTTGAACTCGATTCAACATAGGAGTCGTGACGATCAAATATACCAACTCTACCCAAACTAGGGCTACAAACCAAATTTCCCCATCACCATCTCCACGGTGAAGTATATCATCATCAGATAATTTTCTCGTCATCACTGACCACTCCTCCATCTCCAGAAGTAAACTTGATTCCTCCGATCATTTAGATCAACAGTAACAAGCCAAAATACATAATCCAGACAACTATGAACTGCTCTCTGATTCCAATACTAGAATTGGTGATTTTATTTTTAAAAATCATAATTTTGTTTAGAGATTTGTTTCATAACCCTGAATCTACGAATTATTAAACTTAAATTTTTGACTTAGCTTAAGCATTCTGGTACTTATGATTTCCAGAGCCAAGTTAATATTATTTTGACTTAATTTTAAACTCTAAACTAAAGTTTAAAATGAAACAAACCATTTTTGTTTTAATCTTACATTCTAATAAAGATTAGACCATGAGATAATGATTTTTGAATCAAACTTTGTCTAGAAACTTGAAACAGAGATGGTACAGATATTTCACAAACATGCACACATCCATCATCCAATATTCACAGAGATTTCACATATATATACAACCATTCTTGCTTCAGAGATTCACATGTACCCATTTATACTTAAGCATTTTAAAAAGAATTTGTTACTTCCCTAAGACAATGATGAACAGGGTACTTAAAAACAACATGCACACAAATATCAGGCATTCACTTATCAATACACATTTATTATTCAACCATACTAGATTTTAGAATTAAAAGTTACTCACCTTATTTTTGAAGAAGACAGAGCCTTCATTTTTGAAAATAGCTTTGAAAACTTTTGCTGGAATTTGTCTTTTGAAAACTTGAGAACTGGAAGGTGCCTTTGTTTGATTTAAAACTTGCATGCCTTTGAAACTTGTTGAAAAATGGCTTAAGGCTTGATTACAGATAGTATTGTATCTGCTTGCTCTCAAAACAGGGTTGAAGAATTTCAGGCTTGGGTTTAATTTGTGAAAATGCATTTCCAGGTGTAGTTTTGAAGAGGATTACAGGCTTAGATTTGCATCTCAGATTTTGAGGAGGATGTTGATTATAGATTCGTTTATGAGGAGTTTGTATAGGGTTTTTGAGAAAATGTTTTCAGGTTTGGAATTTTGTTTTTAGAAAAAGGTTTTGCAGATTTTGTACTTGGCTTTAGATTTAGAAAGAAAAATAGAAAAAGAATGGAAGGAAATATGGATATATATATATAGGCTGAAATTTAACTTTAAATAAAAATAAAAGAAAACCAAATTGAATGACACTTGTCCTATATCATATTTAACTAATTAACACTTGTAATATGGAGGCTTTAAAATAATAACACATGTCCTTTTTTAATTAATGAGTATATATTTAAAATGTTAATAAAGATTTTTCACTTAATTAATAATTCTTATGTAAATGTATATATGTATTTTAAAACTATATAGTTATTTATTAAATATCTTTGGAAAGCTTAATATTAATTTAAATCATAATTTCCAAATTACCAAATATATATTAGAAATTTGAAAACATAATTTTATTTGTTAAATTCAAACCAACTTATCTATTTACAATATATAAAATTATATATATACATTATAAATAGAAATCATTCTATTAACTTTTAAAAGATAGAATTCACTAATTAAATATTTATTTAATTAAATTATTAAATTTATCCAAATTTTATTAACAAAGATTATCAATCAATTTAATTTTTAAATATAGATTATTAAATTGATTATTGTCCAAAATCCCGGGATATCACAAATATATATATATTTAAAATGATACTTTTTATATAGAAATTATTTCTGGGTAAAATTATTTCATTTACCTCTTTAAAACAATATTGTGTCCGTTGGCCTGGTTCAAGTGTTTAGAGATCCCTATCAATAACGTTAGCTACTCGTATTGACCAGAATCCATATACCACTCAACCGATCAATTAACACAATATAAAATCATTTTTATATAACTAACAATTACGCGCTCTCAAGATAGACACCACTTCAGAGCCTAGGTATTCACTCAACCTACTGCTCTGATACCAATTGTAACAACCCGACTTTCTTTGCCCAGAAAGACGCATCGTTATGAAGAAAGAAAGGGATAGAAAAAGAAAAGAAAAGAAGAGAGAACAACAACACATCAGAAATCTCACAGCGGAACGAGAAATATATTATCACATAAGATATTACATAGTATCATATACATCAGAGTACACAATTTATACATCACAGAATAGACAGTTATAAACTTCTGTCTATTATACAACACAAGTACATCAGTACAATACAGACTAATACAATCACAGCGGAAACTCTATATATCTACTCGCTGAAGCCTCTTGCTTCACAGCTCCTCCAGAATTCGTCAAGATTATCCTGAATCCCTTGACTACTCAATACAATATTGAGTACCCAAGAGTTTAATAAAACAGAAAATAAACACTTGGGTCAGACATGGGTCAGACATGGGTCTGGTGTGAGTAAACGGTTAGATTGCTTAACTTTGAAAACCTTTGAAAACAAAAGTATCACGTAAGACTCCCCACAAATAAACATGGGTAAGTTTTTACCTTACGCTAACTAAAACATTTGATAGGAAATCCGATTGTATTATAATAGGGTCTAGGGTTTTCAAATAAATACTCATATAGCTGAAATTGTTACATTATTAAATTCCAGCATACTAGCCACAAAGTGGGTTATACAATCAAAACCGTAAGGGCAAGTAGGAAGAATGGGTTTCCATCAATGGCAGGGCTACTAGGGTACCGCCCGTCACAGTACGTGGCCTAGATCACCGTACCGAGGAGTACGCCCGCTCCCCTGCAACACAAAGCCGGAACCATCCCTTACTGGATAATTCCGAACAAGACAATCCCGTAGTTGGCGCGACCAACCACACACTAAGCCGAATAAAAGAAAAGGGACCTCTAGACAGGGATCTATCTTGCTCTCAGTGGGTGCTACCCACGAAACCTTGCTGCACCTCCCCTGTTTTAGCCATTCCCGGTTGATAAGGCTTGAGGTTACGATTACCTTTAATCAGAACATATCACTTAGAATGCTCATCGTCCGCCTGACGATGTGCTGAAAGCATTCAATCCATACAAGTTCGTTCCGGGTTCGAACGAAACCGAAGGCATTATCTCGTTACACTCGTTTTGGAATCACCCTCAGAGTTAACGACAATAACCCTTGCACTCTGAATCTTCATCTTCACTTGAGATTCACGACCTATCGTTAATTCGGATCGATGTGGTATTCGGGTCTCCAGATCTGGAATACCGGTATACGGAAACCCGATCCCGGTCTCATCGAAATCCAAAACGTATCTTTTAAGGCCAAGTTGTTTAAAGGTTTAAACAATTTAACTTATCTATATTCATACAGATAGATAATTCATAATTCACAATTGATAATCACATTACCAATTAAACAGATGATTCATAACCAATATGTAATCCATATCAACATCACAATAGTTAATCTATAATACCATCATAATACAACCAAGCATTCATACCATACAACATTACTTATCTCATTTCTGAGATTACATCCATTCAGGACAATCAATGTCATCCATTTATATAAGCAATGATTTACTTAATCACAACATAATTAATTTAAAATGAATTAAATTAACTATCTCTATCTTTAATTAATTTAAAGTGAATTAAATTAATTACTTCATCTCTTAATTAATTTAAAATAAATTAAATTAATTACTTCATTATAAATCTTACTTATATAATCATTAATTAATTACAAATAAATTAATTAATCTTTCTCTACCTATCCACCTAATTAATCACCTTGATTAATTATACTTTAATTACATTTAAGTAATTAACTTTAATTAATTTCACAAATTAATTATCCTTAATCAAATACAGTAATTAACCTATAATTACTTTATTAATTAATTAATTAATTATAATCAATTACTTTAATCCTTAATTAATTACAATTAATCACTTATCATTTGATTAATTAATCTTAATTAATCAACTCTTAATTACATCATTAATTAATTATAAACTAATGATCTCTAATTACATCTTTAATTATTTATTATATTTAAATTAATTAAATAATTACTCTTAATTAAACCACAATTATTAATCATCTTTGATTAATCTAATCTAGTAATTAACTTCCCTTAATTACTTCCATTAATTAATTACTTTTTAATTAATTACCTTAACCAATAATTAATTATCTTATTAATTATTCTTAATCCTTTAATTAATTTAATTAAATAATTTATTTAATTAATAACACTAAGTAATTAACCTTAATCACTTCTTATTTAATTACATCCAGTAACTATTCCTTAATTACCTCATCAAGTAATTATACTTAATTAAATTTATAAGTAATTATCTTTAATAATCACTAATTAATTACTTAGTTAATTATTTAACTAATTATTTAAATTTAATTAAATAATTTCTTAACTATTTATATTTAAAGATCTTAGTTAAGAAAAACCATTATTCTTAAATCATTTTCAATAAATGAATTATCCTTATTAATTTCACATATTAATTTCCTTTAATAAATCAAATCTTAATTACTTAAGGTAAAATCTTTATTATAATTTAATAATTACAACATTTAGTTTTTACCTTTAAAATCTTTGAAGCTTTTCAAAGTTATTCAATAAATTTTAATACAAAGATTATTTTGAAATCCACTTTCCTATTCTCTTAAAACTTACTTATTTAAATTATTTAAATCTTGTTAAAACAATTATTCTAGAAAACAATTTAGTTTAGTAGTTAAAATCTTGTTTTAACTTTATTTTAAAACTCAGAAAACACTACAATATAAATTTCTTTTGTTTTAAAAACTTCAAAACACTTCCTGTAAAATTCTTAAATCTGCTCCTTCCTAAACCCGAGTAAAACGCTTAAAAACTCGAAGATTTTCGAACGAACACCCGAGCCAATGCTTCTTCCCCAAATCCATATTCCCAGATGCACAGACTTGCTCGTGCACGTGCACACCCACGCTGGACGACGACGAACTCTGTTCAGTGCTCCGGCAAGTCGTCTTCCACCACGAGACCACGATCGACCAACTCATCTTCCTCGATTCGAACGAGATTTGAAAACGAACATTGAACCCATCACCTGGAAATACACTTCATCGGAATCCCCCTCCTCCCCGATGATCCTTGCCTCGAGACACCACGCCACCTTCACCGCAGCTCCGTCGCGACTTCCAGTACCCACCATACGCCTCGCGATCAACTCCCATTACATCATGACGTCGCGAAAACCAATTGAATATCAACGAGTATCCCAGGGTGTTAAACCCTATATCGCTTTCGCCTACCCCCTACGGTCAACTAAAAATACAATCTCCATTTTTCCTGAGATCAACAATGTTCAAGCTACCATCGACAACAATCTCGAACTTCAACTCGTCGTCAATCGTCAGCAATCGATGAAAGACCCAAAATCGATCAGCTAAGCAAATCTCGATTATAACACCATTAAAAATCATGACTTTCATTTCAAAAATCATTATTTCCTACCACGATTCCATTCATGTAATCCAATCATGAAATACATTTATTGATTCCTGACCTATATAAAATGTTTACTGATATATCTAAATTTTAATTTGCCACTAAATTAAAATTATTGGAACTACTTTTAAAATTATTATTATAAGATTATAATCATGTCTTATTCAAAGATTAACACTCAATTCTAATCGTATGATGAGATTTAATTTTTTTGAAGGTAATCAAGGTCTGAGAAACAACAGAGACCAGAATTCATAAATACATATAAATATGTTCTCACTGTATATATGTCAATACAAATTTTATTCAACTGAAAACATCCATGCAAACCAATATTATCCCCAGATTATAACATACATTAAGCAATACAAGATTTGTTTTGAAAGTTATTGTTTACTCATCAAAATTTAAACAGAGTGTCAGGCTTCAGGCTTATCTATATATATACTGACATAATATATATGCATGCAATTCAAAACAAAGCATTCTTGTAAAACCTTTATAATATATTACTACAAAATTTTATCACAAGCATCTAAGTCCAGATTTAAAACTGTTTTTAAATTTAAGGTTTACTCACCAGAAACTTTGAACAGAGAACAGTTTCCAGGCTTGTTCCAGATTTTAAACTTCTTGAATTTCTTTTGCTATTGAATATTATCTGAAATTGATCTTTGAATTTAGTTGCTTGTTGATTGATTAAATCCTCTGATTGCATGTCTTCAGATTCAATTGAAGATTTGAAGCTGCTGTTTGGAATTGCTTTTCATCTTCTTATCTCAGATTTGCATTTGAATTTTCAGATTTATTTTCTCTTTGAATTTTGATTCCAGGTTTTACTTATCTTTAGATTCGAATTGTTCTTAGTGGAGAAAGAATTTGAAGAAAAGAAAATTTTTTAACTGAAAAATGAAAACAGATTTCCTCTTACATAAATTTTACAACTTGGAGAAAAGAAAATAGATAAAGCCACTTGTCCCTTTTAGTTAACTTACACATATGCTATTTAAATTACAAATTACTTATTTTCTTACAAATGTCTTCACACCACTCTAATATGCTAACAAGTGTACATTCATGTTTTTTTATTAATCTACTTAAGTCATACCTTTGTATTTAAAAAAATATTTACATGTATATAAAATGTATTTATCTTTTATAATTAAGCTTTACATTCCTATATAAATTTACAAATGTGAAAACTATTATTTAAAATAACTTATACTTTAATCAAATATATATATAACATATTTATAAATGCTTGAGAAATTGAGCTTAACTATATATATATTTTTACAAACCATTTTGACTTTTTTAAAAAGGAAAGAATGTTAAAAACAATTGAATTTTAAAAGAGAAAAGATTATTAAAATGAACTTCTTATTTAAATCTTATTCTTGTTATTTAAATCATAAATATCATTTTCAAAAGTATTAAACCAAATTACAAATTATATATATATTAGAGTTTGAAAACATCTTATTAAATTCAAATTCAATATTCTTTTTATTTCAACATATGCAAATATATATATTCTAAATGAAAAATACTTTTAACATTAGCTTGATAATTATCATATTGAATTTAATACATAACTTCAAATAACAATATATATATTCATATATATTATAATTTGAAAACATAATTTTATTAAATTAAAAGATTCCCTATTCATAATATATATATATATATACCAATATATATATACATTATAAATATAAAACATTTATATTAGTTTTAGAAAGATACATCTTCTCAATTTAAAATTGTTAGAAAAGATATTCCTAAATTAAAATGTTATTAGTTTTTAAAGAAATAAACTTGCCAATTTAAAATATTATTAACCTTTAAAAGAATTAAACTTGTCAATTTATAAAATAAATCAACAAATCAATTTAATTATTAATAAAGATTATTAAATTGATATTGCCAAATTTCCGGGATATCACATATAACCTAACATACCACTAATATAACCTATACACATTTGAGAACGGCTTTATATATACCAAAATATATATGCAGACCTAATACATAGATATGTATATACCATACCTATAATACAAATGAAGGGGCAGAGGAGAAGCTTCGGCCAGGTTAGGGGTTTGTCGGCTAAAGGGGAGGAGCTCACGTGAGTTGGCTTCGGGAGTGCGCAAATGAACTGCAGAGGCCGAGGTGATGTCGCCGTGAGTTGATGGTGGAGTAGCTGACGTTCGGTGAAGTGGCTGTCGAGTTGAGATGGAAGGTCAGAGGGCGGGTAGGCATGGAGAGTGAGGGAAGAGGGCCGAAGGTTTGAAGAACAGGAAAAAATTTGGAAAAAATGTAGCTTCGGTCATGGGAAAGGTTTTTTTTAGAAGAGGTGGCATCTGGCTATGAAAGGAATAAGCAAGGAGGAAAGGAATATGAACGAAAAAAATGTATTGGTTTCTCTTTTTCTTTCAAAGAAAATGAATGAACCAACGTTTAATAAATTGAAATACAGAAAACCAAAGGTCAGGGTTGAATTCAGGGAAATAGAATTGTAAATAGCTCTACAGTTTAACCGATGGATAATGAATGGTCACAGACAAAAAAAAGGCAAGTTGCAGAAACGATACGGTTATCGTTTTTACGGATTCCGCTGCGTACCGGACTTCAAAACACAGAATTGAATATACCGCAGAGATCAGCACGATGAGATGATCAAAATGGTATATAGATGTCAGTGGTACGGTCATCCTATCAAAAGTCGATAATCGGTACCGAAATGCTGCTAATACGCCGAAAATAAGATAAACGGAGCAATAGCAGTCCAAATCGAACGAAACGAAATATGACATCTCACTCAGAAGATGATTTACAAATTTATTATATAAAAATATTCAGGTTTGAAAAACATTTTATTATCATCTAATATTAACTCATTTAAATTGAAATAAAATTACAGAATAAAATAAACTTCCATATTATCTGATGAAAATTTACCGTTTGCTATATTTAAATAGACGTATTCCAAATATTAAATTTTTATTTCCAAATTCTAAAATTTAAAATTTCACAAAATTTTAGTTAAATATGTAAATAAAATTATTAGAAATTTACGGGCCGTTACAGTTTCCAAATTATATATATATATATATTGTTGCCCTGAATATATATATATGTAAGAAATTCCATTTTAAATCAATTTCCTATTTTATAAATAAAATCTAGAAATTCAAAATACTATCTTGGTTTAAATTTATATATTATCATAAATCATCACTTAACGGGGATTTTATTTTGATAAAAATTACCGTATTATTGAATATTAAAAATTAATATTCAAAACTCGAGACGACAAAAATTCCGAGTCGTTACATTTCTTCCCCCTTAAAAGAATTTTGTCCCCGAAATTTCCATAACCAGGCTAGTAAACAAAACTAACTGTATTTTAATTTATTAATGAATTAATAAACACCCATATCACACAAGTCAATATATATTCCAAACTATTAGTTGTACCGAGTATCACTAGAATACTTTCACAATTACCGTCATCATATACGCATACACATATATATAGTCATACTAAAATATCTACTGATATACTTTACTGCACTACAATCCAACAAACATGACGTCTACAGGTTACTAATACATAATAATAGGGTATACACTACCAAGAGACCACTCAACCCAAACCAACATTCACGGTGGACTCTCTTCATCAGAGTCCTCCACTTTGGGTCCTTCCATTTCCCTAGATTCAACATCATTATCCGAAACCTATGCAAACACCGGGCTTGGTTCCAACTGACGGTTATCCCCATCCGCAAGCGGCTCATTTTCAACCTCGCATATTTTCCAGATGAAAGCGTCATCATTTTCTGATTCGGGCTCTTCCTCTGCTTCGAATTCCTCTTTATCCTTGAATTCTTCCTCCTCATCGTCAAATTACTCCTTTTCATCCTCTAATTCCTCCTCGAATTCCTCTTCTGCTTCTTCCTCGGGCTCCTCTTCTTGATGCAATGGCTGCTCGACAGGCTCTATTTCTTCTGCTTCAAATTCCTCTTCATCCTCGAATTCGGGTCGTTACATTTTGCTTTGATACCAAAATGTAACGACCCGAATTTTTCGACGACTAATTTTGAATATTTAAATGATTTAAATATTGGATTTGGAATTTTAATTGAGTTAATAAGTTTTTTAAAACTGAAATTCCAAACGATTTCGTAAAATTTTGGAAACCGTCGATTTAATCGACGCGTTAAAATAGCGATCCGGGGCATAGTTTGGATTTCGACAAAACCAGTTCCATTGGGTCCGTAATAATGTATTATTATCGGATTTCAAATTTCGTAGTGTTTGGAGTTATCGTTTGGTCGTACGGAATAGAAACGTGTTGAAATTAATATCGAAATCTACTAAAATAATTAGGTCAAAAAAAAACTATCTTCTCCATACGATCGAATTAGAACTCGAAACCTTTTCCATTGCGTTCGAAATATAGGTATAACATTATAAACGCCTGGCGGCACGTCTCGATCGGGGTTCAAAATGAATATCTAGATATTTTGGTAATTTTAAATATATATATATATATATATATATATATATATATTATCATTATTCACATCAACCATTCCATCCATCAGCCACCCTAGTATGCAGACCTAGTATTGTACGCATAGTCGTCTTCTTCTATCTTATATTTCGTATGCTTCCCCTTTATCTTTTAAAAAAAATCGAATCAGTTCGATTAGCAGAAGAAAAAAAAAGGGAACAAATAAAATCGCATACACTCCCCCCGCTTCTTTTCAAAATCGTATCTTCCCCTTTTAATCTTTCAAATTGAAAAATCATTCGAAGGAAAAAGAAACGAACTTGAATTCGTTCGACTTTAAAAAAAAAGGGAAGAGACGAACGCGACCGTGTTCGAATTGGCAGAGGGAGGGGGATGCGCGACCGCGCGCGCTCGTGGAGCCTGGTGGAGGAAGGTGGATGCCGAAGTAGGAGTCGCGATCGACCGTGGGTTGCGCGGACTAGAGGGAGGCGAACTCGCGATGACTTAAGGAGGCTGCTCGACTTTGGGGAGATAGGTGATGGGTGACGAAGTTCTGGAAAGTGCGACTGTGGGCTGGTGAAGTCGCGGCTCTGGGTCGCGATCATGTCGAACGCCTGGAGGGGCGATGGGGTCGGTGCGAGCTAAAGGGGATCGCGATGGGAGTTTTGGTGATCGATCGAAGCTATGGTTTGGGTCGAAGTGATGGAGGAGCACGGCATGGCGAACTGGTTAGATCGGCGAGCTCAGATGTGATGATCGAGGCGGTGGTCTCGAGCCTGGTATCGTGTGTGAGCAGATGAGGATTAAGGAGAGGTTAATTTTAAATTTTGGTTAAGTTGATTAAAAATTTAATTTAATTATGGTTAATTAGCTGTAAATGATTTTAATTTAAATAATTGTATTCATTAAAATCAAATGCTTATGAAGTTTGTATAACTTTTATACGAGGTACAAAAATCACGAATTATAATCTGGAATTGATTGGAGATTTTTAAAGGCAGCTATTAGTTAGAAATTGGAGCGGATCGAAATTAAATATCAAGGTCAGCAATCTCACTCTTTTTGGATTGCTAGATATTAATTTTAAATAGTTAAAATTAATTCTGGATGTTTGGTTGAATTGATTATCTGTTGAATGATATTATATTATATATATAGAAATATATATATATATATATATGTACTAGTATTTGGAGTGATATTCCTACACATTATAGCGGATGAGACGCTATGCGCCCCGCATAATAGCGGATGACCATATATACTGCGATATCCCCCTCGAAGTGGGATTGGTATTTTTATGTTGTATTAACATCTGTGGATGCAGGAAAACAGGTTGGAGGGATCCAACTGGATTCCTCAAAATGTTGAATTTAATTTCATATATTATGATATATGGATTGTGTAGAATAATCTATTATAGATTATTGTAGTGATTGAAATTTTGGATGCTATAGTAGTACTAGCCTTAAATTTTGGTATTTTTAAAATACCATAAATATTATTTTGAATTTGAAGGAATAAAAAGGGAATTTTTGATATAAAAATATTTATATTGGAATTGGGGTTATTTTAAAGAAAATGAGTTAGAAAAATATATTTGCTTTTTTGTTATACTTAACTATTGTGAATTATTAAATGGAGATTTTTAAAAATGAATTATATAAAAAGAATTTATACATCATATTCTGAAAATATAAAAAGGAGTTAAGATCGATATTAAAAATAGATTGGAAGTTATAAATGGGATTTATAAAGGGATGGATTTATAAAAATGGAATTTTATAAACGAGATTAGTTTTTATAAATAAAAAAATGAAACTCAAAGGAGTTATAAAATTTATAAACGATGTTTATAAATAAGGGAAATCGATATCAGATGATAGATTGGAAATATAAATTTACAGGGAGAATTTATATTAGAATATGGAAATAGGATGAGAAAAATAGTGGATACTATTTTTGAAAAGTGAAAATCGTTAAGGATATCGGAATGGAAGTGATGTGATGTGATTCGAGAGGAATTTATAAAATTGAATTGGTTATTGTTGTTTTAAAAATATATTTTTAATTCTAAGAAGTTAAGTTTGTTTATAAAAGGAAATTTTAAAAAAAAACTATGGAATTTTAAACTAGTTAGGATTGAAATACTTTGTTAAGTAGATTTTCAAATATTAAGTATTTATTTTAGTAAATTCTAACTTTTAAAATTAGCTTTGAAAATTTATTTGTTATCTAAAAATGAGTTATTGATGTTTATAAAAGTGCTTTCGATATTTTAAATAATTACTTGAACATGTTTTAAAAATAAATTATTATTCTTTTAAATACTTATTTTATATATAGAGAGTTTTGAAGTGATTGAAAATTTTATTTATAAATTCTTTCGTGATTCGTAAATGGGGTTATAAATAAGTATACTGGGTTTTAGGAATTGAAAAAGGAAATTTATTAGTGAATCCGAAGACTTATGAGATAAGTTACGAAATATTCTCTTAAGTGTTGATATTTGAAAGATTTTGGAAAATAAGACTTATAATATTTTCCTAAGTATAAAAATGGAAATTTGGAAATATTTCTATGTGTTGAGATGGTTTGGAAGTATCAGGTTACGAATTTAAGTATTTGAAATTGTTTCAAATGTTGAAAGGAATCGATATATATTATAAAGATATTTTTGAAAATAGATATTTTGGGGTAAAATTTATAATAAGGCCTAGTGACTGCTTATGGATGTTTTATTGAAAGTTAAATAACGGACTATCAATATTGGCCAATTTCGTTAATCGTTTCGAAGAGACCGGGATCGGATTTAATTATCCAGAAACCACTTCGATCCGGTTTGAACGTTACGAATGGATACCGTGAAGATAGTGAAGACGGTGATCCAGTTTATCCAGACCCAGGACAACTTGTATGGACGAATGCTATCAGAACCTCGTCATTAGAGGACGATGGGCATTCTAAGTGGAATTGTTTCTTAAAAGGTAACGCTTAGCCTCAAGCCTCATCAACCAGGAATGATTAAAACAGAGGAGATGCACTAAGGCTAAGTGGGTCGCATCCAATTGGGGTATGTTATCACTTTTCTAGATATCCTCGAAAACATATATATTATGGATATGGTTGTACATGAAGGAAGGAGCGCTCGATTTTTTAAGGTGGGAACACCCGGGGTGATAACATATTCGGTCTATCCAGGTTAGGGATAGGCCGGTCTTGTGTAGCAGGAGATCCCGGCGAGGTCCTCGGTACATTATTCTAGAGGTGTACTGTGATGGGCGGTACGCCAGTGGCCCAGTCATTGTATGGAATCCATTCTCCAATACGAGCTTTACAGTTTTGTTTGTAGAGCCTAGTATGCCAGAATTTAATTAATGTAACAATTTCGACTATTTGAATAAGTATTTGTACTTGGACACTATTATAATATCAGACGTTTCTGATAAAAATTGTTTTGGTTATCGTAAGGTAAAAACCCGTCGTGTTTATGTGTGACATGGTCTTACGAGATACCTTTGTTTTCAAAGGGTTTTGATAAAAGTTAATAATTCAAATTGAGTGTGTTTTCTCAAGCTGGTTTTCCAAACTGACTCGGGTGTTATTTTATTATAATACTCGGATCAGACCGAGTATTACAGAGTCATGTTAGAATGCTATGGAGCTCAGAAGACGAGCTGGATGACAGAGACATATCTCCATACTTGGTTATATTTCCGCTGTGTGAGGACAAGTTATTATAACTGTCCATTTTGATGTATTGAATTGTTGTACTCTGATGTTTGTATGTATATTAACAGATACAGTTCCCTTGTATAAAAATTTGTTATTATATATTATATTTTGTTCTGCTGCGATTGTGAGATTCTGTGTTGTTTCTGTTTTATTTCTACTACCTTTTTATTCTTCACCCCTAAAGATTTGTATTTCCGTTAAATTTGAGTTGAACTGATGTGAAATATGGTCGACTCAAAGGGTACGGATTTGCGGGCCTTTGCAAAATCAGTACAGTACTAAATTTCATTAACGATGAATTGATGAATCAACCATCATAGTAGGTAAATTCACTGCTAATGTAGTATAAATGCCCAAAACTATCAATGAACGGATTAAGAAGTAAAAGTAAATTCAAATCTAAAAGATAGTACGTAAAGTCCATCTAAGTTAATGAGAGTCCACGTAAAATTACCTGTGATGGACGTCTAATGCATAGCGGCACAGTGATGGTTGAGCATAGTCGTCGTTAAATCCGCGGGATCGTAAGTCAGTAACCGTCGTTAGTTGTCAATCATTGTTGTTACTGCGAAGGGTAACAGAGGAAGAAAAGTACCCAAAACCGTTGGAGTTAATGGAAATTGTTTGAAAAGTATCCAAGGTCGAAGGCTGATGGACGTCTTTTCAGTAATGGTTGAGTGCAGTTGTCTGTAAGTGCTAGTCGGCGTTAATTGGAAATCGAAGTTAATTGCTAGTCGTCGTTGCTGGGTTAGGAAATCGATTAGTAATCGGAGGTAAGGGAAATCGATTAGTAATCATTGCTGGGTTAATATCATGAATTGGGGCTCCATCTAATCTAAGAATGTGGAATTTAGGAAGAAATAGAATTAGGTTTTATGAGCTGGAATGAATACGGAAGGGACGCATATACAAAGGATAAGGGTATTTCGGGTATTTCAAAAAGACACGGTTGAAATCAATTCATGAAATTCTCATTATTAGTAGTAAAGATAAAGATGTAGTGTTAATTTCTTGTTCGAATGAACCTGTTCATCCTTCACACTACGGAATCACGTATGCATAAGCCATCATCACAGCATAAAAAACAAAAAAACATTTAAGTTATTTTCTACAAGTAATACATTTTTTCCTTTACATTAAAAATGAGAAATTTGTCTTCACGTCACAGTTACCTAATGCGCCTGATATGGAGATATATTCAATGTTTGGTGTAGAAATTCCAACGGAATGATCGTACATCTACAAGCTATCTCCTCAAATCAAATGCTACATTCCTTCCCAAATTGATACTTCTGTAGAAGGTGGAAATGAAGGTAGCTGTTTGAAAGGGGGCGTTCATTTGATAGATGGGGATGAAACGGTGCCCACGCTAAGCGCAGGTTACATGTGTGCAAAAGGTTGGAGAGGGAAGACTCGTTTTAATCCATCAAGCGTCAAGACACACAACAAAGAGTAGGCTCATGCTCCTCCAGCTTATTTTTTAGAAGGCAAAGGCACAAAAAGCAATGCACATGTCGATATCATAGGTTTTGAATTTTGGTATGAATGTTTATGTAAGATTAATGTATATATTGTTTGTGTTAATAAATTATTGACTTATTTCGAATGGAAGCAATTTGGATTTCTATTGCTTATAGTTTCTATTGTTGAAATTTATGTATTGAAATTTCTGAATTACTATATTTACAGTAATAATAAACTGAAATGACCATGTAATTATTTTTTTAAATGTAAAATATACATCGCAATGTTTTAAATAAGTTGTAGAAAAGTATAACGCAACGTTTAAAAATTGTTGTAATAAAGTATAACACAAAGCTTAGAGTATGTTGCGAAAAACCATACCGTAATATCTAACAAGAGTTATAATAAGTTTTATTACAACGTTTTTTTTCAATATTTAAAAAACGTTGTAAAAGATAACGACTCTATTACAATTTGGTCTAATACCACATTTGCAAAAAAGTTGTGAAACCCATATTACAACGTTTTTTTATGTTGTAATAGGGTATATTTGTTGTACTGGTAGGTAGGGGTGGATACGGAAGATTTCCGTACCAACCGGAGCTTTTTCCGTTTCTTCCGACCGTTAGTGGAAAGACAATATTTGTTCCGTGTTTCATTCCACCAACTCCGGAATTCCACTAGTTGAAAACCGCGAAAATTGGAAAATGTGGAACGGAACATGGAAATTTCACTTTTCCCATAGCATGAAAAAATCGTAGCATAGAAACCACATAGCACTTTCTACTATGTTGTTCGGCAACTGAACAAATGTTGCAGGTAATGAAGATTATATATAAGGCACCTAGGATTGATGACATGATTTGCCTCTTCATTTTTGAAACTTGATTGGTTAATTTTTTGGAATTTTAGTTCACAGAGTTGTATAATACAGAGGTAGCATATGTATGTATTTAAATTATGAAACTGATGCAGAGAGGTTTCTGAAGTAAATTCTTAGGAGTTTCTTGTAATAAGTGTAAATTAATATAAGAAACTTAATACTGCGAAATGAGAATTTAATTCAGGTTGAACATATTTTGATCAGAAATTGGTGGATTCAGTTTCTGCAGTTGATGAACTTGGTATCTTTAATTTACAGCGTATCTTCTTTTTTATGGCTTGCCTGTTATTGGTAGTAGTATGTTTGAAAGTTTCACTGAAAATCACCATTTGGTCTGCTTTTATGTGCTCATCCAATTCAACGTTTCAACTGCCTTGTGATGTATCATGTGTATAAATAAATAATGTTGATGTGCATGTATGCTTTGTCGAATATTGAGAAAGGGCTGATTTTGTTTTAATTCACTCATATGATAAACAATACATTCCAATTACAAACGGGTACGGAACATAAATATGTAACCACGATGTTCAACTATACGCCTCTAGTTTTCACAGTATTACCTTGCTTCAATGGCATTACCAATGCCTTGAATAGCAGTAGTGGTTTTGCATCTACAAGTGGAAACCATTTTGTAATGAACACACCCATTCTACACAAACGGGTTCAATGCATACTGGATGTTGTATTCTGCATCCGAACCCGTTAACTAGAACTAAGTAACTACAGCATTTCAACAAGCATATAACTAACTAATGAACCTCGATGCCTAACTGACACAACTAGTGCTACACTTCAACAAGCATAAACAATTAGGAAGGAACGGAATTACCGTGGAAAACACGGAAATTTCCGCTTGTTTACCGCTATATATCGGAAGGAATTCCTTCCGAATTTTTTATTTCGGAAAAACATGGAAATCGGAAATTTTGGAAATATTCGGAAGGAAAATACCGGAAAAGCGGAAAAATGGAAAAAAACCCAGCCCTACTGGTAGGACATGAGGCGAGCATTAGTAAATCGGAGTGGTACCTTGTGCAAAGAGTTTTGATTTCTTTAAATCCATGCTTAAGGCATTGGTGATATTATCTATCTTAACAGATACATCTTGAGTAGTTTGATGCAGTTCTTGGGTGATATGTTGCAAATCTTGGCCAGATTCTTCTAAGTTTATGATGGAGACTGCAGCCCTATCATTGGTGGCATCTTGTCTATGCCATGGTTCAGATTCTCCTTTGTTTTGGGAAAGATTCTATGGCACTATCATCCTCATCATCCCCTCCAAAATTGCCATGGTGGTCCAATGAATCAGTAGCCTACTTTGATACCAGAATGTTATGGTTCTTCTTCTTCATCATTGATCTTGTAGCCATGAATAAGAACAAAGTTGTTCAATGCTGTTGTGAGGTATAATGGCAGGCAACAAGGAGTAAGTCAAGAGAAGAAGGCGGAAACAGTGGCCAAGGATGAAGATGGGCAGCAAGAATGAGTGAGAGGAATAAACTATGATACTGGTAGCTCTAACCGACGTAACCGTAAATGAAAACAATATTAACCAGTGAAATCAGTTGATCCTCTAAAGGCTTATGAGGCTTCAGCCTGCAAACTAAGAAGAAAACATTTTCCTTCAGTGAAAAACAACCTCTGCAGTATAACTGAAAAGGAGAGTAATATTATCTACGGTATATATATCTCAAGATCATCATATTCATGTCCAATCAGGCACTGTACAAATTGTAGTAATGTACTCTGAACATTTTAAGCCTAACAAGCATCAGCCATCCCAAGACATCATAAATTGTTTACTTCAATGCAACAAAGCAAGATGATACAAATGTTAAGTAAGCTGAGAAAAGAAAACCAAAGCTTAAAAAAAAGACTAATCAATAGGATTTACCAGGACTGCAGTATTTTCAGTCACAGGTTGATGATGTGAAGCAGCAGCCTCAAGTCGCTCCCATGTAATTTTCCTCTTCTCGCCAATTAACTTTTTTATCTCTTCGCCTTCTTTGTATTTTCTTCGACATTCAGAAAATAATCTGTCATCCATTTCTGCAAGAATTTTCCCTGCATTTATAGTTTGGTTACGAACAGCTTGGTTCCAGTGATTCATGATGTTTTTCTCTAGTGCAGGAACAATGATAGGCATGATTGCATGACGGTTTTGCTCGATCATTCCGATTATGTGATCATTGTTCCATAGGAATAAGGCCCGTTCAGCAACCTGAAATTTAGCATAAAGTATGAACATCGTTAGAGGTAAACAAGGAAAAGGGTACAAAAATGAGACAATACTGTAAAAATAGGCCAGCTGCATAAACCTATTTCAAGAATAGAATTCATTTCAAACTTACTACAGTAATAGCCTTTGCTTTAAGTTAAACACATGCACATTTTGATAGTGTGCATGTACATTTTCAGTTTTGTACATCCACATTTCCAGAATGCGGCATTTCCAGAATGCGTAAAGTAAAAAAATGCACATGCATTTTGAAGATGGGAATGAACAGACCTGAAAACCAGATATATTTTTGCAATAAGATTGAAAATAATAATATAAAAAAAACATTACTCCTAGAAGAACTTTGTAGGATATCTTATTTGATGGTTTCAAACTACTATGGTTGAAATAGAATCCGAATACATGACCATGATTGGATAATTGATTGGTTTCATATGAATTTATTTTGCTATTTTTGACTGTTTAAATAGAATTGTAAGGATGTAACCCATATGGATGATTAGTAAAATGTAACTGGGACCATGAAGGAGAACATGGACAATGGTACCGTGAAGAGCATGCCTAGTAAATGATTAGTAGATATAACAACAAAGCAAAGTTAACAAAGATGAATAAGCTAGTGGAGATGCAGAGCAAGCCATGTCAAATACAGACTACTACATACAATTTAAACTACTTATAACTATAGAATAAACTAATACAGATTCAATAACAAGTATGGAATAGGCAACACAATCCCAAAATGATGCTACATGATGTATCTTTAAAGCCAAAAAGAAAAAAGAAAGTATGGATTAATATTTTGGAAAAGAAAATCATGCGAAGTTAAAAATAAATTTGTTTTTGTAAATTTCTCCCACACTGTTATATATTTTTCCATTATTTAAAACTGTTTCCAGTCTTTTTAATTTGTATTCCTGAAAAAAAATGTTTTAGATTATATGTTTTTAACCTATTTTAGGAGCAGAATATATCTAAAGAATACATTATGGAAAAAATTCATAAGCTTTTTGAATCTCTTGAAGAACTCAAAACACATGAAAAAAAAAAGAGTTTAGAATTACATGAGTTTTTTAATAAAATAATGAAATTTGTATGTAAGATATTCAATAGAAAGAACAATTAAATTTGTATTAACTATTATAATTGTGTAACGATGAGAATTTACATACGGTTCTTTTTAATATTTGATTAATGCACAGAAAGGATAAGCAGACACATACAAAACAATAATAGAAAACTATTAAAGGAGCATACAGTCATCACATACTATTTTCAAGAAAACGAGGCATTCATTATTAAAAATTGAAAACAATATTTTCATGATTATATTTTACTTTCCGTTTAATTTTAATTAAAAACCTTACATTTTGAATACCAGAATTCAATTTCTGTGTGGGAAGGAGCGTTCAATAGCACTTCCATTTTGCAGCACCCCTTGTGGCCACCTGATTTCCACTACACATTCCGATTTAAATAATAGTATGATGTGGAAGAAAGAAAAAGTGATATTATTTAAATTGGAATGTGTGATGGAAATCAGGGGGCTACAGGGGTGCCGCAAAATAGTGGTGTGCTACACACACAAATATATAAACTTTAAAGAAAATCTGGTTATTTTTCTTTCAATTTATTAGAATTTTGATAGAAATTAATTAATTTATTTATTCATTTGAAATTAAAACATGTCTCTAACAGTGTTATCAAGGCACACGCCTTGGCACAGAAGAACCTCAAGTGCAGCAGCTGCGCCTTTCCACAATCCAACGAGCAGTTGGTGCACAAAATTCAAATAAAGCTCAAAAAGGAATGCCTCAATCAATTATTAGTAATTTACAAGTTTTTGTTGTAGTAGAATTAAGTTGAACATCTTGTGATTTCTTATTTTCATTTGTGTTGAATTAATGATGTTTCACATCAAAACTTAGCTTTGATAGCAGTTTAAAATGCAGATTTTTGCGCAGAAAATACAAACAACAACACGATTCTAGAGGCACACCAAGAAGCATAGACCGTGTGCATTTTAGCACCTTTTTGCCTTAACTGCTTTGATTTCCAAACAAGACAAATGATCTATATGCAAATATAAATACAAATTTTCTACTGTGTTATGAATTTTAAACTTATTATAGTGCTTTTTTTTTCGAATTTCCTCAACTTTTATTCATATTTAAAGAAAGAACAATCTCAAAAAATAAAAAATATTGATTGTCTAAAAGTTAATTTCATTTTTAAAATTGTACAATCATTTTGCAAATAGATTTATTTTTGTTTTGTTTGTAGTTGGTTGAGAGGGGTTTTTGTTGTTTTGGGGGTGGGGGGGGGGGGGGGGGGAGTTGTATGTTTGAAGTTTATATGTGAAAATATAATATGAATTATTTCATGCAAAGGATAATCGCTTTACTGCATAGTTTTAGTCTTGCATCAACATGATATGACTAAGAGTTGATTTATAAAGTATGTTATCACTAATTAAAAACCATTTATAGTGTGTTATGGGTATGTGCGCATATTGAGGCTTTTGTTAAGTTATTTGGGTTGTTAAAATAACATAAAAATTGTTTATGTCCAGTCACTTTGTACATGACATATTTTCAAGAAAAAAAATACTTATGGGAATCCACTGATTTTTTTAGAAAGATGTTCTTTTAGAAGAAATTTTATGCAAGATGAAATAATAACAAATTTAACTTTAGTTGAAATAGGATAAGATCATTTTTCCTACAAATTATCAATGTGAAATTTTAAAAAAAAAATTAGTGACTAGAATAGAATAGAAGTGCATTATGTTGAAAAAACATATGGTTGCCACTTTACATCGGCAAATCTTATGATAAGAAATGAGTTGAATTGAACTATGGTTGCCATTTTTTATAACCTTGATCGGTTATATTTAGAAGATGAGCCATTACGGAAAAACTGAAAATAAATCAAGATTCACGTGTTGTCGTATTGACCATTGTTTTGCATATTGATGCATGTTTTACACACAATGTAGACCATTATCTGTTTAATATACCGGATAAGCATACTAAGAGTTACATATAGTAATATGTGTTATACGTCTAGTATACCAAAACAGAGACTAATCAATAATAAACTCATCTCACAAGTTTACAAATCTGATTTTCACTACTTTGGAATTCTGTATTAGCTATTTTTAACAATAAGTATATTGTAATTAATTACAACAACAAACTTACAACTATAGTAATAATAACTATAGTGATAAATCAAACATTATACTATTTAAAGAAATAGTACAACGTAGAAACGAAAATGATATATATATATATATATATATATATAAATCAACTAGAAATCTAACCGGTTGAAGAATGAAATTTCGTTTGAGGCTTACCGTAACAATTTCCTTAAGACTTTTTTCGAAGTCTCCAAGATACAACAGACGTAAGCTGCTCGAGATCGTAATGTGTGTGATCTTCTGTGTGATAGGACTGATTATGATTTTAAGAAATGAAGATAAAGAAGAGATAACTCGGTTTTAAAATTAAGTGAGGAAAGTGATCGGGTTTCCTCCTTATTTATAGCCGAATTCCCAATGGCTACACTCGTTGAGAAAAGTAGCATTCCTTCATTTGCAACGCCAAAATATGTTACTGTTCGCAACAGGCACTTCCTTTCATTTGCAACGCCAAAAACTGTTGCAAATGAAGCCGCGTCTGTTCGTTTGCAACGGTTCAGAACTGTTGTTGTTCGTTGTAACGGTCATCTGAAAAACACACTTCTGTTTTAAAATCAGTACATTTTTTAGGTAGCAAAAATATATGACACAGCCGAATCTTATTGGACCCGCACCCGCCCGGTCGAGCGGGCGGCGGCGCACGCGTTAGTCCATGGCCATATAGGTCCTCCCCCTCGCACAAAATTACCTGACCCTAAGGGCCAATATAAAGATTGAGAGTACACTATATAAACAAGAAAATGGACTTATTTTTGACGATGTGGGATATATCTCATTCACTATTTTTGAGAATCCTAACAATATGCAATCAAATCCTCCTCCAGTCCAAATTTGAATTGATTATATTACAATTTATTTTGTTAAAAAGAAAGGAGGAAGAAAAAAAATCAAATTAGCGAAAGCAAGTTTAAATTTGAAGACTCGATTACAACCTAATTTAAGACTAAATATTCTTTTAACGAGTTATTGTAGACAATTAAATTAATTGTTTGTTGTCCAATTGTTATTGTTTGTGTGTGTGTGGTTGTTTTGAGGGGAGGGGGGTTGTTGGTTTGGGGTTATATAAAATACTTTCTTCAAATCAGTATACTAGGTTTGACAATAAAAAAAACAATATATTTAGAGATAGAAAAGGCTCAGATAGGGCTGTTAGATTTATACGAGTGTCCGATGTTCGTTCGTGTCCGTGGCCGAAATACGTCCGTCCGGGTTCGTTCGATTTTCAATTAGGACACGAGGTGGGACAATAAAATTCGTACGAGCAAAAATCTCGTCCGGTCCGTGTTTGTTCGAATTCATCCGAATTTCTTATAATTCTATATATCCTCTATGTTTCTCAAAACATATATGATAACTATTTAGCCGGTTAATTGAGTAAAGATTCATAAAATGTTTATACTTCAATACGCACTGATAAAAATAATATAGCTGATGGGAATTCTATTAAACAACATAAAATTTGATATAAATAACAATGCCCGTCCGTGTCCGTTCGAGTACGTGTCCGAAAAACGTATGTCTGTGTCCGTCCGATTTTATTTAGGACACGAGCTAGGACAACAAAATTTGTACGAATATAAATCTCGTCCGGTCCATGTCCGGTCCGATTTTATTTAGGACAGAAACTGAACACACCTCCGTCCGGTCCGGGCCGACCGATTTACACCCTTAGCCTCAGATCCAAATTTGATTGTTTTACTATTTGTCTATAGTAAGAAAGACTACAGGTGATCACAACAAAGCAGATTCAAAATTTTGTGAATCTTATTATATTCATGAAAGATAATTTGGTCTCACAATATACATATAATCCCCGCAACTAAGAAAATGTTTAGATTGTAAAAATCGGAAGAAAAACATAATTAAGAGTATTCAGTAAGTGTTTCAATTCTTTTTCAAACATCATTCAATTTCAATATCTCAAGTAAACCTCAATACCCATTTTCCGCATATATTTACTTCTATGGACATTATACAATTCAATTCCCACATATATTTAACACATACCAATTGGTCAACCCAATCTGCATACCAGTTATAATATTTGGCTGACATCCTAGTGAAGGGAAAAAATCTAGGCCAATATTCTTTCCATTAAGAATATATAAACCACATCCATATTTTTGTTTTTGTAAAATGTTGTTGAAAATGATATAAAAATTGATGTTCTGATTTTATTTTATTCAATCACTATCGAACCAGGTATTTATTTTTTAAAGTTGAACATTTAATCTTACGTCTTCTGCTATTTATATTTTCAGATAATTCTGTCAGTGCAAATATTTGCAGCGGTTGTGCAAATATCTGAGTCGCAAATAATTACAATGTAAATATCTGAGTTGCGCTGCAAATCCAAGTTATTTCTCATTTCAAATTACAAATATTAGAACAAAATAACAAAAGGAAGTTTTTATTACTCATCATTTCAAAGAGAATACTAATAATACAAATATTTACAGCGTAAATATCTCCATTAGAAATATACCAACCTGGACAATAGAAGTAAACCGAAAGGGACCAGGAAAATAACTTTATGAAAAATATGAACTACACCAAATTCGCTATGATATTTTAAAATTGACCAAAAAAATATTTACTATATCGGGTTTGGACGTGCCTTTTTTAGATTCAGAGCAGGATGCAACAAAAAGTTTATCTTGCTTTAATCTAAGCAGCATTTTTTTATTTTACCTTGTATGCCTAGAAAATTTTCTATCCAAGTACGCAAAGCATTATTAAGTAGTGAGCAAGTCCTTAAGCTTATACCTTATACTTGTCAAAACAGAAAAGAGTATGCAATGATAAAAAAAACAAATGAAGCATGCATAGCTAGTGACAGTCACAGAGAGCTAAAAAGATTTACCTGGAAATGTGAACTGCTGAGACAACAACTGATCCTTCTAAATAAGGGAACCACGCACCTTTGAAATTCTACTGTGTTAGTCATTTCCAAAATCTCTTCCAGCTCACTCAAAAACATAACCTCTTTCTGACTGTTTGTAACTGGCCAGAACTTTAACAAACCCATTATGACCGTACTGGCTAACTTGGGCTCTTTCTCTACGTACTGTGTCACACAGTATGTCAGATGCTGGATATACACTCCAACTGACCTGGGTTTATGAAGAGGAATCAAAACTCTCTGCAAAAATATTTTGTGCTCTTCTTTCAGTGGCAAAGCAAGCCCACTAATAACACTACCAAAAACTTCTAATAATTCTCCAATACCATTATGCTTACCAGTTTCATATACAAACTGGTAAAACATATTGCTCACGGTTGTCCTAATTAAAGGTCTATGAACCATAAACTTGGCATATGTCCTATGCAAAATAGCTTTCAAAAAACTCCTCTCCCTTGGATCTTCTGAATCAAACAACTGCAGCAGTCTCAAAACAAACGAATGGTCAAAATACTTTTTCCCAATTTTGGGGTCCAAAGAAGATGATCCAACAAACTTTAGCAACAATTCATAAACCAACTGCAAATGTGACCACTCTGGATCAAATTTCAGTTCTTCCTCCTCCATCTCACCAGCAGCAGAAGCATTGGACTTATATCTTGGTGGAAAAATCCGAAATAAATTACATGCAAACATTTTGCAGCTAGCCGAAATCATTTGCTCACTAAATTTTGGAGGGCCCGTGTCTACGTAATTAATCAAATCACAAAGTGCTTGCTTTTTCAAATCTTTTTCAGCTGAATTTTTGTTCTCGTCAGCAGAATCAAAAATCACACAACATAAATTCAACTTGTTAATAATAAGGTTGGATTTCTCTTGACTGGTGGCATCTTTGAGGAATAGTAAAGGTTCGATTCCAGCTATTAAGCTAGAAGGAAACACTACAGAAGAGTTTCGTTTATGATTACTACTGTCGTTACTTTCAGCTCTTTGAATAGAGCTTGCATTAGAATTGACAGTATTTGTAACTGAATCCGAATGAGAATTCGATTTGGATTTTTGTCGCAATTTGGTTACCATTTTCTTCCACATTGTGAATTTGTAGAAAAATTATAACCAGAAACAGAAAAACACCAATTTTTGTAGTTTCTAGCTTGAATCAATCAACTGAAACCTGAAAGTACAGCTAGATTCTAAAACGATGACATAGAAACAATAAATTGCAGAAATTTTATCAGCAAAACCTAAAATGCGCCGAGGGGATTTGTTCTTGTGGATTCGGGGTGAACTAAAAATGAAATTCGGAGATCTGAAAACGAAAATTGGAGAGAGAATAAAAGATTTCAAATGCAAATGAGATCTGATTATAACTTTTATCTCAACCAGTAGAGTAATTTTGAATGCAGGAGTTACTTAGCAGTAGTAGATAGTAATCCGAACCTGATAAAGTTTGTTCTTTGCATCAGGCATCAATTGTCTTTGCATTAAAGGGAAGTGAATGCACCAAGTGATGTTAATAATGTACGGTATATTTTTGTTATCTTTTCCCGTTCATCAAACAGCTCAATTCCCATGTCCTAAAATTAAATATTCTCGTGTACCTTACACACATAAGCCCTTGATTTTTCATCATCATCCATTCATGTGATATGGTGGATTTCACTGATTCATTGCTTTGTTACAATGAGTGGCTATGATCTTTTATAGCATATTAGAACAGATAACAAAAGAACAAATAAATTGAACCCTTCGTCAAATCTAAATTAATCAAAGAAATATCAAAAGTTTTAAGCTTTTTAGGAAAATAGGAATATCTTTAATTTTCCATTTTATCTTTTATCATTCTTTCTTCTTTTTAACCCAAATTCAAGATTCCCACATTCACACCCATAAAGAGGTGTCATTTGCACTATTGGTGTCAACGAAATAATAATGGCAACCAAAGCAATAGCACAAATTATAGATTCTTCTTTTTATAAATTAAATTTAATTTAATTTAAAGCTCTCTATTTTTAAGTTCTTACCATGCAACGTATTAGAGTTGACAGTTAGAATCGAAAACCGCAAACCCGAACCGAACCGACCCAAGATGATCTGAACCCAAACTGAACCCGATGGGTCTTAGGGCGGGTCTGGATGATGTACAATAAAATAAAAATTCGGTCAAACCCAACCTAAACCGACCCAATCTGAAGCGTCCGACCAAAAAAACATTGAAATATGTGCATTTTTAGTGTTATTATCCAATCGGACTCGAACCGAAGCTCAGGTCATGTCGGGTCGGTTCTAGGTTTTAAAATGTATAGTTTGGACCTGACAAAACTCAATCCGCATAGAATCGAGATCCGTCGGGTCGGGTCTGAGTCCACCGGGTCGGGTCTAATTGCCTCCCTAACAACCTACTTGAATGTTAGGAATTTAATGACACCACCACCACCACCGACACTACTACTATTATTATTATATAATATATAGTTTTGTCTTATTAAATAAAATAACGTATAAATAAACGACACAAATTACCAAGTTTTCAAAGTGATGTCGTTTTTTCATATTTTGTGGTTTTGTTCTACATTGCACTTTTACAATGTATGTTACCTTTTGATAACGACAATGCATGCTACTTGAAACCACTGAATTTATTTATTTTCGCTGAAGCACTTTGCATTGTGAAATAAAATAGCATGTTAACCGGAGAAAAAATATTATAAACTAGAAACCGTTCAGTAATGTGTTTCTATGTAATTTTAGTTGCTTGTGTAGTATGTCGCAAGTTTTATAGGAAAACTACATGATTTTATTCAATTCACCTCATTATTATAATGAAATTTGCGTACTAATATATGATGATAATTTTTATCCATTAATTGAGATAAACTGAAATTTTTCTTCATTGTACCTTGCATTTTAGATAGTGCAAACAATTTGAATTGTAGTGTGCACTTAATTTGTTTGAATTTGACATTATGATTTGGATCACCAAAACTGTATTAAAATGAATCTGTATGTGATTTTATTATTATCAACTTTAGGATCTTAATTTACAATATTAAAAGGAATGAAGGTTTTATACATGATATGATGCGTAATAGAGTTGTAAAGCATGAATCTCCAATAATAGTTATCATAAATCGTTAAGAATCAATTAAAAAATTATTAGAGATGAAGAGTCGGAGGAGATAGATAGGAGATAGTTTAGAATATAAAAGAATAGTATGTTTATTAATAACAAAAGAGAAATGAAACTGCATGATCAACTGTAGCCAAATAACAAAAAGGGGATGAAGCATATCTACAACAAGCGTAACAACAAAAGTAAATGAACGAAAAAGAAGAAATAAATCCTAACTTTGATATGATTGTAAAAAAGCCCATATAACAATGAATATGTAAATTATGTATATTTGGATCAAAATTAACGAAACACCACGATTAGGGATCTGCTAGGGCTTAAGACTATAAATGCAATCCTAGTGGTAGTTTTCAATAGGTTCTGGACCTCTGGTTAGTGAATAATGCATTTTAACACTTTTATATTATCCAAACAATGGATAGTATATAAGAAATATCGATAAGAATTTCTTTACATTTCTATATTTATTTATATTTCTTTATTTATTAGTTTAAAATACACAATATTGTTTTAATATGTATAAACAATCTGTAACGACCCGCAAAATTTTCACTTTGATAAATTGTAGTTATTTTTAAATAAAAGATAGTAATCTTATTTTGAATGAATATTTAAATAAATATTTTTCTCGAAATTTATATCAATAAATTGACAATGTATTTAAATAATTGATTTATTTTAAATTGAGATTTAATGATTTAATAATTATTTTTAATAATTATTTCAAATGATGATAATTCATTTTGAATAGTTATAAAGTGATAATAAATCATTTATAATAGTTTTATAAAGATATATATTTGATTTGAAAATATAGGAAAAAATCGATATTGCTTTATCGGTATAATGGCAATTTTTGTAAATAATTTTTAATATTAATTTATATGACTTTGTAATTCAAATGTGATCGTTTTAATTAGTTTAAAATGATAAGAAATTTATTTTTAAATTTTGTTTACAAATATATGTACGTAAATAAATAAGTGAAAATGTGATCAATAATCGGTTCTTCGAATTTTAACGATTTAACGAACGAAAGTTGTTCGAAGTGTTTTGCACCTATATGTACATACATATATATGTTACATGCATATGATAACATGCACATATATACATGAATAAATATATAAATATATATCACAAAAATGATTAAATAATTCAAAATCTTAACCTTTAAGTAACCATAAAGCAACCATCACTTCACAACACCACACCGTCACCTCACATCAACCATCACATGGCTTTGTGGGGAGGGGAGCCTTGCGCTAGGGGCTAAGGGGGTGTGGGCAAGGGGCATTAGGTAATTATACAATTCAATATTTTATTCTAAGGTTTTTCCTATAAATACTACCCATTTTCTCACAAATTTCTAATACCATTTCACTTCTTCTTCCTCTTCTTTTTCAAGCTTTCTAAGAGCTCTCTAGTGGCTTCTTATTCAAAAAAAAATTTATAAAAGTTAGAAAAAATACCACAAACAAAAGAAGAAAAAGATATATACTAGTTTATAATATCAATCCACTTCAAAACTAGTTTGAAACTCCTCCACTTCTCTTCCAAAATCAACGACCACTACCCCCACACAACCTTGGCCACAAGCACCATCTCCACCAAGGCTAGGCCGAGCTCCTCTTTGGTTCAATTGTAGCGGAGCTATAGCCGATTTTCTATTTGCTCGAAGGGAAAATGAAGGTGAGAATTCCTAAACTATTATATTATATTTTGATGATGATATGATGTTTGCAAATGGATGTTTATTATGCTTTGATCATCAAGTTTGGTTGTTTAAATATGAATGTTGAAGATATATGCAAGTCACGAAAATACACGTCGATAAGCACAAAGGAAATCACTTTCCTTGATTTAATGAATTTGTGTATATGTCTTTAAAAATGGTTTGAAATGAGTTTGAAATGTTTTATAAACATTCAAAAGTGTTTTGGTGAAGTTTCAAAAGAAATGGCAAATTTAGTCAAAAATAGGCGCGTCGCGTAACGGCATTCGTGATTTCGTGCCAAAAAAGTCAAACGAGTGTAAAGAATGGAATATACCTCCAAATTCTTCGAGATAAGAATTTTTCAAACTATTATATCCATAGTTTTCCAATGAAGAAATAAAATCGAGATTTCGATAAGTAGATTTTAAAATATGAGTTAAATCGCAGTTTTGCAATTCGGCATCCAAAACTGGATTTCTTAGAAAATGATGTTTTAAAATTGTTAAAAATACGGAATAAATCTTATAAATTTTTTAAAATGTTTTAAAAGTGATTTGAGTAATAAAAATGAATTTTCAAATAATAAAAAGTCGTTTTGATTAATATAGCTTATAAAAGCGCTTTCCGCGACACTTTTCTATAACTTTTAAATTTTAGTTTTAAACTTAACGATTCTTTTCCAATCTTTTATAAATGTTTTCAAAAGGATAATTAAGTGATTTAATAATGATTAGAGGTTTTCTAGCTTACTTAAGAGAGTTTAAATAAATGTTAAAGAAAAGCTATTATAAATAAGTGGTTTAATCTTAGTTCTAAAAGCCGACGAGTAGACTGGATTTTTCTATTCGTGAGATCCGGATGTGAGGTGCTTAAACTAAGGAGATGTTCAGGAGCAACCAGTGCCCTGGCTCACCTGGCCTCTTCCCTGGACAAGGGATAGATAAGGTTGAAATGTCAAAAAGAGTTAAGTATAAAAAGATTTAAATTTTTCAAACTAAATACAACTTTGTTTGTATAGAGATGATCTTCTTACACTTGGTGTTAAATCCCGAAGAGGGAACTCGTACTATTCATGTAATTTAAAAGGTGACTTCGTCGTTATTCCATCCATAGTATTTGTTGAATACGGGAATTGATATTGAGTAGAAGTAGATGATTTCTATAGATTCTGCTCATTTAATATTTACTTGTTTGGGATTAACATCCTAGATAACATGGTTTTAACTCAATCAAAATTATGAGTTTTGAATTGGGAAATCGTTATTAAGATTTAAATGAAATAAATTGGAAATGTTTTCCTAAGTGAAAAACGAAATAATTTCGAATTATTCCGAGTAAAAAGGGTTTTAAGTAATCAAAGTAATTGATAAGAAAGGTTTAATAATTCCGTATATACCAGAAAGAATGTCTTAGAAATATATATCTCCAAAAGAGATTTTGGTAAAAAGTACTTAATCAATTAAAGAATGATTCCCAATTCACATAACCTCTTTTTATCGATGATTGGTTTGAAGGAAGCTAGGTTGGATCTAGGTTAAATCCCTATTTGAAAACCACTTCGAACCAATGTATGCATTCGAAAAGTGAAGACTTGATAAAGAAAATGAAGGATGAAGACCAAAGACTTTCGGGGTGAAAGGACTACTTGTTGATAATTCTGGTTAGCTTCCAAATACTAAAGTAGCAGTGGTCCCTTCATTTCTGAAACTCTTCGGGTTGCAAGGACTTCTCGCTACTAATCCTAGGGATAACTCCCGACAAGTTTTGGTAGGAGAGTACCTTTGGTTTCGTTCAGTCCCAAAATGAACTTGTATGGATGGTTGTCCGACATTGCATTCTTGAGATTTCATCATTGACTTTTATAAACATACATCTATTTAGTGGGGGAGAAGGTAACTTCTCTTAGCTTAACAGCCTTCTCTAAGACGTAAGAGCTCGGAGGTTATATGTTTGTGGAAATCAATAGTGACCGATGGAATGGCGATGTGGCATTCAAAGTGAAATGCGCAAAGTAAAAGGTAATCGTTACCTCAGGCCTCACACTTGGAAATGACCGAAACAGGGTAGATGCAGCAAGGCTATGTGGTTCGCAACCATTAGAATATGATCATCCTCTTCTAAATATATTTCTACCTGCTATGATGTTTGGGTTTAAATTCATGTGGTGTATGTTAGAGTGCGCTTGGATAGGCGGTAACGACCGGGGTGATGACATATTCGGTACTATCTAGTGAGAAAGGTAGACCAGTCTTGTGTTGGTAGAGGACAGATGTTTTGTGCCTTGGTACATTCCTCTAGAGATTTACTGCCGGAAGGTAGTCCTTTCACCTGGTCATTTGTATGGAATCCATTCTCCAATAAGTGTCTGCCATTTTTTTAGAGCCTAGTATGCTGGAATTTAATAATGGTAATAATTCGGTAAAGATTAATAAGTTTACTTGCAAATGTTTTCAAAGATACGTCATTAAAAATAAACATCAAGTATTTTGACATAGAATGATTTGGTTATTATAAGGTAAAAAATCATTCTGTGTTTATGTGCGGCGTGGTCTTATGAGATACCTTTTTGTTTTCAAAACGTGTATTTTGAGTCCTCACACTAGTTCCATGACTGACCTGGAGTTTATTTTCCTTTTCCTCAAACTCTAAGTGCCCTAATTTTCCCCGGGGAGCCTAGTAGTCAGGTTTAGTTTATAAGAAAGCTAGATGGAGCTCGAAGCATGGAGTCGGAAGATTTGTTGAAAATTTTGGTCTATTTCCACTACACTTGGTAGTATAGTATTCTGCATTGTAAGGACATGGATTTATAACTTTCCATGTTTTTAACTCCGATAAATGTATTTTAATTCTGCTGTAAAGTCTATATTGAAATGATATATGTGAGATTCTTTTCTGTCTTTATTTTTCTTTCTTATCCTTGAGAATCCGCTTCTCCGACACTTGGATTTGCGGCACGTGAATACCGAGGATGTATTAGTTCCGATTTTCAAGAGTCGAAGAAGCGGGTCCTCACACAATATATATATAGTATAAAATAAATAATTTAAAATTATATATATGTAAAACATTATTCGAGCAGTAAGAATTTTTTTTATAAATCCAAAAGCTAACTTTAATAAATGCATATGAATACATTATAATATTAAAGATATACATTGTATTAATTAATAGGTATTATACATATAATATAATATAATATAATTAGGTTTTGACAAAAAAGTTTTCTTTTATAATTTAGCTGAAATTTATTTTAAAAGTGTTATATATAAACACATACATATATATATATATGCATATGTATATATATGTATATGTATATATATGTATATGTATATATATGTATATATGTATTTTTAAATATGATTTAAATGAATTTTATATTTTGAAATTGATAAATAGTCATTAAAGATTATTTATAATACTTGGAAAATTTTAATATATATTAAATTATATGTGATTGAATTATAATATGTACATACATATTTGATTTCAAACTTTATATTAAATAAATTGTTTTACGTAAAATTGTTGCTTAATGAGATGTAATGCATTTATAATCAAGGGGATACATATACATACATACATATATATATAATATCATTCTAAAGTTAAACATATAGTATAGATTGTAAATATAGAGTTTACCTAAAGAGACCGATGCCTTAGAGTCACACCTTGATATATCGGTCTCTAAAATCTCCTAGATATGCACCACTGTTGATAGCAAGAAATGTGCCAACACTAGATATTGTTGCAGGTTCTTATATTTGGGACAAATGGGGTTGGAAAATGGTTTGTTGTGGGATAGGGAAGTGCAGGTAAAACTATGGAGGAACGATGCAAAGATTAAAATGAAAATGGTGGCTTGGGATTTACTTATAGGAAGAACTAGATGACCAAATCTACACATTTCTTTGGTCGGCCTATATTGTTCCCATAGTGGACCAATTAAATACTCAAATCCATTTGTAACCAGTTCTATTTTAATAAAATCTACATGTTCATCAATATCATATAACTTTTGTATAAGCACCCAAAAAGCTATAATAATACCTAGAAAATTTCTGAATGCTTCCCCATTTTCTATATACACCCCATACAAGAATTACGACAAAAATTAATATTTCATAAATGTTAATTTATTTAATTTACTTATAACGATCATAAAAAAATTAGATGGGTGGTGTTTGAAAGACATAAAAAAATATTTGTGTGACTCACACTACAAGAGAAATGGCTAATTTGTAATGTTGATTAGCAACGCCATAGTGACTCGGCGTTGCTTAATTAACTTCCATTAGTAAGGCATCACAAAGACATCACTAATTAGTTATGCCTTTGTGACGCCATGAATATTACAAAGTTTTCAAATTGGCGTCGCAAAGGCATTGGAAATTACTTATGCCTTTGCATCGCAAATAAAATTTAGTGATACCTTAGTGATGCTTAGTGATGCCACCTTCAGATTTATTTCAAAAAAATGTCTAATCACAAAGGCATAAGGACTTAAAAGGTGCCTTTGCAATGCCAAGAAAATTGCTTAATATTTTATAAATAATGCTACAATTACAAAGAACTACTACAACACGGATAATTATCACTATTCATTTCTAAAGAAAAATTATCTTCCATTCTCCCAAATTAAAATAAACTAAATAGAAACAGGCATCGCCTCTCCAGTTCAGTCGCTCGTCGTTCGTCCCTTCAACTCAGAACCCTAAATCACCATCACTCGTCACTACAGCTCAGCTCCACCTCTTGCCATTCATCCTCTCTGTAACGCTCAGAACCCTAAATCAGCATGAGTAATACTATTTATTTTGATTGTTTTTTCAAATTACACACATGAGATGTAATATTATTATTGTATTTGCTTTAATTTGTATTTCGAATTACACACATGAGATATTATTTGTTTCAATTTTAGAAAAAAGAGACAATACATGAGAGGAAGAGAACGTTAGAACCGAAATGGGTAGGTAATATTAATTAGGGTTAGGGATTTTCAGAAATTGTAACGACCCAAAAATTTTAACATTTTGAATACGAATATTTAATTTGTTTAAATATTCAGATTTGATTCGAATTTAGTAAATAATAAGAAAATAAATTGTTAATAAAAATGATTTAATTTTTAATGACGTATTTTTATTTATAGGATTTTTCCATAATTTTTAATTTGGCAAATATTTAAATTATCGTTTGATGTATTTTACAGCAAACGTTGGTATTTTTAAAATTTTACAAAATAAGATAACCGGTGTATTTTATTGTTGTTTTGTAATCGTCTCGCATTTTTATGCTCAATCATATTATTGTTTTTGTCGTTCGCGGTTCATACGCGAATGAAATGATGTGTAGCGAGATGCCAGAAATTGTAAAATAAACTAAACTTCATCCTATGACTTTTCTTCATTTCCTACTTTTCCTCTTTTACTTTTCTTTCCTCTCCTTTTATTTTCTATTTCCTGCAATACAAAGATAAAAATGTCCACATCTTCAAAAATCCAAATCAAATAATTTACTCAACTAAAAATACGAAATTGGATCCGTTGGGTTTGTTTTGGCAAGATCTTTGAATCTATATGGATTTGGTTGCATGTATCGGGTTTAAGGAGGAGCGATAGTTCATGGCATGGCTAACGTTTCATATTTTAGGTGACATGGTCGGAGATGGAGGATATGGCGACCAGCGTTAGCTTAGTGGAGGCGAGAGACACTTAGAGACGCGATTTGGTGGAGTGAGGTGATATCTTGGGTGGTGCAACATTTGGATGTCATGATTGGGTGGTTCTTGGTCGGATTTAGATAGGCTCGACCGAGCTTGAAGTGGTTGGATCAGGGAGGTGGCACTCACGGAGTGGAGTTCGTTGGTGAAGGCGCTGCGTGATTTAGTCATGAGGTGATGAGGGAATCGTCGATGGAAGCCGAAGGTGATGGGTTTCCATTGTGCATGGTGATGTGTATGTACAAGGGATTAGCGAATTAGGGATGGAGGGTTAGGATGGTAATTTAAATTAATTAAGTGATTACGTTGGATTAATTATATTTTTTTAAATTCAAAACTTATAAAATGAATATCTCACTCATACGAGATCCAATCGAGACACGGTCTTCTACGTTGCAGTCGTAAGAGTGATATCTACGCCCTGAAATTGGTTTCATTGAGTTATGAGTAAGTGAAATTTTGACATCAAACCGAAACACTTAAGCATCCATTGATATTTAAGTGAGTTAACTCACCTCTAGATTAATAGTTTATGATATAGTATAGATTAAAATTATTGTTATGTGCTTGAATGATTTAATGGTTTGGTTTGGTTGAATTTCCGCTTTGAAAAGCGAATGACATATAAAATGAAATATAGGGAATTTTGTAAAAAAAATCTGGATTTCTCACCGTTGTGATTTTTAATTTCAGTTATATACTTGTTGATTTTAATTCCATTTATATACTTATTGTATAAATTACTGATTGCTAAAAGTTAGTAGTTGGCCATATTGGATATAACATTAATATATATTAAAAGTTGAACCTTTTTGGTGAAAAATGTAGTAGTAGTACTAGTTAAGTGTTATGGTAGCTATTTGCCTCATTATAGTATTTTGAAATACTATTAATTGCGCTTTTAATTTGAAAAATGGTTTTGATTTAGAGAATGATTTAAATATGAGTTTTGGAAATTTTCTATGGTATTTTATTTCAAAAAATGGTTCTTGAACTTCTTTATTTTACTCCAACCTTTTTTGAAATGTTTAAATGTATTTTGGGAAGTACTTAATTTATAGAAAAGTTAATATAATAATGGATGTTTATTTTGAAGTAAAAGAGGAATTTATCCTTTATAATAAAGTAATTCTATTTTAAAAGAAGATAGCAATATTTTAGAATAAATATTTATGAAATGCTTTATATAAAGTATTGTATATAAAGATAGATTTATAAATGGTATTTTATAAATAAAAGAATATATTTATAAACGATATTCCAAAAAAGGGAATTTTATCATTTTGATAAATTGGAATAATGAATTATATTTTTGAATTTATAGTGATATGTGGAATGATCATTTTATGGAAAGTATTTAGAAATATCTTGAAATCAAGATTTGTGTTAAATATATGAGATTTAATATTTGTAAATTTATAAAAGAAGTTTTTATAAATAGAAATGAGATTTATAAAATGAGTTTATAAATAAATTTGGAGATTTGTAAAAAAAGTTTTATAAATATAAAATAAATTTATAAAAGAAGTTTTGTAAATACAAAAGTGATTTATAAATTGAGCTTTATAAAAGGAGTTTTATAATTACATTTGGAGATATATAAAAGGAATTCTATAATTATATTTGGAGAATTACAAAAGAAGTTTTCTAATTATATTTGGAGATTTATAAATAGAGTTTTAAAATTAAATTTTGAGATTTATAAAAGGAGTTTGATAATTATATTTGGAGTTTTATAAAAGAGATGTATAATTATGTTTGGAGATTTGTAAAAGGAGTTTTATAATTATATTTAAAGTTTTATATTTGGAGTTTTATAATTATATTTGGAGTTTTATGAAATAGAGATTTATAAATGATATTTTATAGAAGGAGATTTATAAATGATATTATAAAGGAGATTTATAAATGAAGATTTATTACGGAATTTATAAATGGAGTTTATAAATATAAAAAGAGATTTATAAAAAGAATTTCATAAAGGAAATGAGGTTTGATTACTATAAATGATCATTTTAAATTACGGTGGTATGGAAAGTATTCTTTTCATATTTAACACCAAATTTTGAGATATGGAAACTCGTCTCTATCTTGGAAATTAGGAATATATGTCAAGGAAAGGATCATTTTCTAACTTTTCTAATTTCATTGTCAATCGAGGGATGACACTGTTTGAAATCGAAAGGTGGTGGTCAGTATATTTGGTCCAATTTCCATGCGATCCGTTTACTTACTCCAAAAGGAAAGTATTTTGGGTTTATTGTTATCAGTATTTTTAAATGACATTTGTTTTAACCGAAATAAGTATGGTATTGGAAAATGAAATCTTTCTTAAGATTTGTGAATATACTTACACCGTTGAGATAAGTATATGTGTACATTTTCTAAGTATGGGAAATGTAGTGTTTTATAAATATACTTATACTGTTGATATAAGTATATGGAAAAGTTTTCTAAGCATTGAAGTTAAATGTTTTTTGAATATACTTTTAAAGTTGAGATAAGTACATCAATATTTTTCAATCATTGAAAAGAGTAGGGAGGGTTTATGAATATATCTTTGTAAAGGTATTTGTTACAAGGATTTAAAAGTGGTTTTAATTAATGAAAAGATTAATTAAAGAAGCTTAGTGGTTGCTTATATGCTTAACCAGCTTGGTTTCCATGTGAAATTAAATCCCTGATTTGATTATTTGTTTGTTTGATAGATAAATAACCAACTACCAAATGTTGGCTAGTTTTGAAAATTATCATTGTCGGTTCGAAGAGACTAGAATCAGATATGTTTTCCGAAAACCACTTCGCACAGGCATAAGCGTTCGAATTGGAGACATCTTAAAGATAATGGAATCGAAGACGGAGTACTTTGAAGTGCAAGGACAACTTGCTACTAATCATATGGATGTAGTAGAAGTAATGCCTTTGATTTGTTCATAACCGGAACAACTTGTATGGATGAATGCTGGCATTGTATTGTTGCCTGCAGGGCAGTGTTAGCATTCCAAGTGACATTGCTAAATGAAAAGGGTAAAACATAGTCTCTAGCCTCACACCCTGTAATGACTAAAACAGAAGATATGTCGCATGGTTCGCTACCATTAGGTTATGGTCATCACCTGATCTAGATTGATATCTATCCATTTATGTACGCTAGTGACTCGGTGTGGTTGTTGGCCGACGACTAGGGTGATAACATATTCAGTACTATCCAGTAAGGGGTAGGTCGGTCCTGTGTTGGGAAGGGGTCCATGTGAGGCCCTCGATACAATTTTTAGAGTGTACTGTGACAGGCAGTATCCCGGTAGCCTTGTCATTGTATGGAATCCCTTCTCCAATAAGTGCCTTTACGGACATAGTTGTATACCTAATATGATGGAATGTAATTAATGTAACCATTTCGGCTTTGATTAAACATTTATTTTAAACCCTAGACATTATTATAATATCACAAGATTTCTTATGAAATGGTTTGGTTGTCATAAGGTAAAAATCCGCCCATGTTTATGTGCGGCATGGTCTTACACGATACCTTTATTTTGAATGGTTTATAAAGTTAAAAATCCATTTAATTTGTTGTTTCTCACGCTGGTTTACCAGACCGATCCATGCGTTATTTTCTTATAATGCTCAGGTAAGCCGAGCATATTTCTAGATTTAGTTTGGATACTTTGGAGCTTCTGGAGACGAGTTGGATGCCTCCAACACGTATTCACGTATATTTTATTTTTGTTGCATTTTGTGTTCTATATTTATCAGCATTTGTAAGGATGGGTTGTTATAACTGCCCAGACTAATGAATCGTTGGTTTACTCTAATTGATGTATGTATATTACAGTTTTCTTTTATAAAGATCTATTGTATATTATATGTGAGATTTTGTTCTGTCTTTTCTTTCTTTCACCCTAACAATCTATCTTTTTGGCACTTAGATGCTCGGCACATGAATACCGTGGATGTATTAATGTCGACATTTGAGGGTCAAAAAGGCCGGTTGTTACAGCATGGTTACAGAGCTTAATTTGAGCAAACATCTAGGCTTTGGTGGGGTAGACTCATTAGAGATAAGGTTATTAACACCATAGAATGAGTTTGAGTGTGTGTTTACGTGTTTATATGAGAACGCGTATTTGTTAGTGCTATAAAAATGTTTTATATTATGGTTATATTTTTGCTAAGTGGTTTATGAACTATGGTCGATACAGAAGGTACATCTATATAGATAGGGATTTCTAAATACTTCGACAAGGCAAACCGACACAGTATTGTTTTGAAATTTGGTAAATGGAATAATTTTACCTAGATTTTATATTATATATATATAACAGAATAATATTTTGAATTTGATATAGTTATTCATGATGTGTTTGTTTGTTAGGAAATAATAATATTCATTATTATCATTTATTGTTCGATTAGTTATCCTCGGCTAGTTTATGAGCATTTACTGTTTGATTAAATTAAATACGAACACCTTGTGAAGTCAATTTCACGATTTTATATAAGGTGTTCGGTGATAAGGGCTTAAAATTTAATTTTAATAAAAGTTGTTTAGTATGATCTAAACAAAGATAAACATGTGTGAAATTTTTTTATATAAAGAAGTATCTTTATATAAGTGTGGTTTATAAAAAAAAGGATTTAAAGCTGAGAATTTGAGAACTTAAACCCCGATGTTTTCGGAAATTGTTTTTTAAAGTTTTAGGAAAAATTATAATAGTATTATTTAAAAGCATTTATGAATAGAAATGTTTTTAAATGGATTTTAAAAGAGATAGAAAGCATCGAACTCACTTCTGTCCCTAGAAAATAATTCTGATGATGACTTCAGCATCATCGATGTTCATTTTCATGTTTCTAAGTTAGGAATTGCTACCGTAGTAATTTGCCTTACAGTTGTTTTGGTAAAAAAAAATTTGTTTTAGTTTCCAAAAGTATGATTTGATATATAAAAGGAGATATGTATAGTATTATTATTTCAAAAGGAGTCGAAATAAAACCCGGGTGTTTAATTCAGAAGTTTTAAGTTGATTTATTATATGGACTCAAGTATCCTGTGCATTAGGGTGGTTTGTTCTGTGTATCTCATTATGATATGTCATTTGATAAGTTTCATTTAAAATGAAATGGGATTTTTGGCAATTTCGGGCAATCGAAAACTTCCGAGTTAATTTAGAAATTGAAGAAGAGTATTGTTCTGAAATAATAAAAAATATGTTTTTGTAACTTATAAATTTGAGAAGGTAGTAGTTAAAAGAAGTTAATTTGTTGAGCATCCTAGTTAAGTAAAACAAATTGATATTGAGTATATACTCTTATAATGTATAAGAGTGTTATACGAATATGTACTTAAGTTATAAAATGTTAATAGACTTAAGTAATGTGTTATGAAATGCTTCATAAATGAATATGGTATTAAATGAAATACTATTGGTGTAACTAAATATGGCATTGTTTCATTTGTCGTGTTTAACTCTCTTTTGGAATATGTAAGTGAAATTCTACATGGAAGCCAAGGCTAGCTTGCTGCTTTTGATTTCATGAGTAGAGTTTAATTGCTGGACAAATGATATGTGTTTATTGCTTAACGGGTGTGTTTGCTATGTGTCATACACATTCGATAAGGTATATCATAAGTATATGTTGTTGTTGATGATTTTATGTCCCGGTTATGGGATGTCCTAAATATGGACTTATATTGATATTGTGATTTTTTTCCAGACCCAGCCACGCAAAGGAGATGCTGTCAAAATTTTCCATAACATAAGAAATTTTTAAAGCAATTGATTTTAAAAGCCTAAGGGATTGGAGACATTTTTCTTCTTTTGGGAATTTTGAGAACAAAATTCTTTTAAGAGGGGAATAATATAATGACCTGGAATTTTTAACGTTCCAAATAAGAATATTAATTTGTTTAAATATTCAGATTTGACTCGAATTTAATAAATGATACGAAAATCAATTGTTAATAAAATGACTTAGTTTTTAATGATGTACTTTTATTTTTATTTATAGGATTTTTCCATAATTTTTAATTTGGAAAATATTTGAATTATCGTTTGATGTATTTTACGACAAACGTTGGTATTTTTGAAATTTTATAGTATAAGATAATCAGTGTATTTTATTGTTGTTTTGTAATTATGTCGCATTTTTGTGCACGATCATATTTTTGTTTTTTTTCGTTCGCGGCTTGTACACGAACGAAATGCTGTGTAGTAAGATGTTGGAAATTGTAAACTAAACTAAACTTCGCCCTAAGACTTTTCTTCACTTCCTACTTTTCCTCTTTTACTTTTCTTCATTTCCTACTTTTCCTCTTTTACCATTCTTCCCTCTCTTTCTATTTTCAATTTCCTGTAAAACAAAGATAAAAATATTTACATCTTCAAAATTTCAAATCATATAATTTGCTCAACTAAAAAATACGAAATTGGATCCGTTGGGTTTGTTTTGGCAAGATCTTTGAATCTATATGGTTTTGGTTGCATGCGATCAGGTTTAGGAAGGAGCTGCGGTTCATGGCATGGCTAGGGTTTTGGATTTCAAGTGACATGGTCGGAGGTGGAGGATATGGCGGTTGGCATTGGCTTTATGGTGGTGAGAGGCACTCGGACACACGATTTGGTGGAGTGCGGTGATGTCTTGGATGGTGCGACATTTGGACGTCGCTATTGGGTGGTTCCAAATTGGATTTTGATAGGCTCAACCGAGCTTGAAATGGTTCGGAACTTACATAACTTTGGGTGGATCAAGAAGAGTTATGTGAATAAAATGATCTATGTGCAACTTACGTATTTATTCTATTGGTTTCTTAACTACGCCAATTACTTTCCAATTCACATTTGTTTACAACAATAGTATTTTTCATTTAATACTACAATTAATTATGAATCATTTCATAAAACTTTTCTTCAGTTTATAAACATCTTATAAGAAATTCTATACTTATCATCACTTTCCAATTTCAAACAGTACTATCCCTTGATTAACAATGAAGTTAGACAGGTTAGAAAAACTATCCTTGCCTCAATATATATTCTTACATCTCGGGATAGAGACGAGTATTCATACCTCAGAATTTATTGTTGAGTATACAATGAAGTATCTTTCATATACTTAATTAATCATGACCCATTTATTGAAATTAACTCTCTTATACCTACCTTGTTCCAACATTTGACTTCTCTATCCCTCACCTAGAAAATCTGGTTATAGATCTCACAAATAGAGAAAGGTCTACTTATCGGCTTTTCGCGTTAAATACAAGTTGACTTACTTTCCATAAAACGTGTCAACATTTTAGAATTACTTATCATATTTGATTGTCTACGTAATGGCACAAACAATAAGATCCCTTATATTAAAAATATTCTTCAAAAAATAGTTGCTTTTAAACAAAACCCGACTTTTGGAAGTAAAATGATTTAAAAATTAAAACCTTTTTTTAAATAATTGAGTAATTTTAAAAATATTTTTAATATTTAAAAATTCCTTTCTAATACTCATATTATATTATAAATGACTTTTCAAAAATATCTAAAGTAGAAATTCCTTTTGTTTTACACAAAAATTGTAGATCTACAAACCGCATCTATACCGACTAACGCTATATGGACCATAACTTTTAAACTTGTATTGTAAATCAAAATAGCATTTTAAATCCTTTCCTTTTATATTTAAACCATTTTATATAAAAAATTAAGGTTTGGAAACAAAAAGTTAAATTTTGGAAAACTCTTTAAAACATTTATAAAAAACAAGGAAGTAAGCTAGTTTTAAAAGAACACGGGATCTCGATGTCGAAATATAAACCAATTCAAGTGTGTTAACTTTTCAATCAACATACTGTCATTCATATACATAAGCACATACATTTAAATATATACACACACAAATGTAAATAATATCCATAAAACAAGGAAAGATTATCACTTGTACTTTATTACTTAAGCACTTCGAATACATTTCAAGTCATCAACAAATCATCACATATGTCGTCCGCTTCAAGCGGGAATCAAACAAAACAACATCACATTTAAACACTTATAAACATAAGCAACTAACTAATATTATTATCACAAATATTAATGTTTAAACCTTGGTTTTTAAAAGTAAGATTTACTCATCAAAATCAACATGGAGTCAAACCAAACACTACAACATTTGCAACGGCACACGGAGCTAGCTTTTTCTTTAAAAACTTGATTTTTAGACCCTAAGGAGGCTAAATTGGCTCGGCCTAGCTGGTGGAGGGCTTGGCCTAGCTTGAGGGGGTACGACCTTGATTTAAAAATGGATTTTTGGACTTTGTTTTGGAAGATAGGAGATATAGAGAAGAAAGGAAGTGGTTTTAGCTAGGCTTAAGGTTTAAAAAGCGAAAAGACGAGATTTTTATTCTGGAAACTTTAGAGAAGACATGGATGAAGTGGAGTAAAGCATGGAAAAGAAGAAGTACGAATTTAAAAAATGAAAAAAGTGAAGTAAAGGAGGAAATGGAAACGTAAAGTTGTTTTTATATAAAATAAAATATAAGAAATTACCAAATTACCCTTGGCCATTACCCTCCATAACATGATGCCACATCATTCACTCCTTTCCTCCTTGCATATGCAACCCACCCCCTCTATCTACTCACCATCACTTCATCTCCTTTGATATGTACTTAATGTCTTATCTTTGTACCATTTTTCTTTTTAAATTATAAATGAAAAGTCAAAGCTCACGTTATTTACTTAAGAATATATTTAAACTTATTTAACTCTAACCACTTTCTTAACCAAAGCATATGTTCTTTATATATGTGTGTGTAGATTTATGCTCTAGTGTCTGCAACATGTTCCGATAACTTTTAGACGATGTAAAGTCAAAAATCCGAAAAACGATTTTCGGTCACATATTCGATTTTTCTCCGAACTAACTATTTTTATAAACCAAATTTTAAAATGACTTCACCATCACTAGTTACTACTTAAAAGCGGTCCATTTGAGTTGTGAAATCCATTAATTAATTAATTAAAAATATATTAAACATTCGTATTTAAAGGGATTAAATTACGGGTCGTTACATTCTCCCCCTTAAAAGAATTTCATCCTGAAATTAGCACACAAAAAGATAACTCGCAATAACTCAGAAAGGGCAAATATTATATATGATGAAATACATACAAAAGATGTATTCTAAGCAACTACACCACAAATGTTGAGTACACAATCCAAACAACAAGCAAAGTACTATTCTACCATCAACTCGGGATAAGCCTCTCTTATGTAATCTTCAGTCTCCCAAGTGCAATATCTGGAATCTTCACTCCACTGAACCTTAACCAATCTCACGACCTTAGTATGCAATTGTTTCACATCTCGATCAACAATGCAAACAAGATGTCTTATAACAGTCATGTTCGGTTCTACTTCCACTTTTCTTGAACAGATGGCTCGACAACAAGAGATGGATCATGCGCATACTTCCTCAAATGTGATACATGAAAAACATTATGAACTCTCGACAATCTTTCTAGCAACCCAACTCAACAGGAAAGTAGTCTGATCCTTTTAAGAATCTAAAAAGGTCCAACATAACTAGGTGCCAACTTCCCTGCTCTTCCAAATTGAACAACTCCTCTAATCAGAAAAATCTTCACAAACACAAAGTCTTCAATATAAAATTCTAAATCCCTCTTCCTTCTATCGGCATAGCTTATCTGTATATCTTGATCTTCCTTCGTCTTCCTTTTGATCACAACTACCTTCTTTGTGGCCTTTTGGATTATACCGGGTCCAAGCACCAACCGATCCCCGTTTTCTACCCAACATGATGGTGACTTGAATGGCCATCCATAAAGAGCTTCATAGGGTGTCATGTCAATGATTGCTTGATAACTATTATTATATGAGGATTCCACTAAGTGAAGATGATCCTCCCACAATCCACCAAAATCCAAGATACATGCTCTCAAAATAACTTCCAAGACTCGGTTAACTGTTTCTGTTTGCTCATCCGTTTGAGGATGATATGCTGTGCTCAACTTAGCTTTGTCCCCAAGGCTACTTGTAATGCCTCCCAAAACTGACTGGTAAATATTGGATCCCGATCAATTACAATTCTAATTAAAAATCCATGCAATCGTACGATCCCTCTCATATAAATATCTGCCAAAGTTGCTATAGTCCTAATTGGCTTTACTGGAATAAAATGAGTGCTCTTAGTTAGCTGATCCACAATGTCCCAAACACCTTCATTAACTTTCCCTGATCTGGGTAAACCATCGATAAAATACATTAATACTTATTCCCATTTCCAATTTGGAATCTCCAGTGGTTGGAGTAACCCAACAGGCCTTTTATGATCGCCCTTGATTTGTTGGCAATTCGCATATCTGCTAACATAAATTGAGAATTTTTGTTTTCATCAATTTCGCATATCCTTCTTTGTTTTCTGTGTCTCGTTCCTTTTCGAGGACAAAAAGTTTTGAGTGGGGAAGAGTGTAACAACCCGCAAATTTTGAAAATATTTTATATGAAAATTTATTTGAATTTTTGAATATAATTATTTTAAAATTGATAAATTGGGAAATTTAATGTATTATTTTGAGTTTTGATGTGAAATGTTCTTCCAAATTTAATAAAATAAAGATTTTTCTTAAAATGCAAATTTTGGTCAACTTTGGTCGAAGTTTGACTTTCTGTGAAAATTTTAAATTTGGAATTTTGAACTTTTTTTAATGAAGATGGATTTAATTCTAACATTTTCCTGGTTTTTCGTTTTGTTAAATTTTGATTTCTACTTCTCCAAATTTGTTGTTTTCAGCGTATTACACGCAGTTGTTTTCTCTTAACATCTTATTTATATTTTGATGTTGGCTTGTACTAATGGGCTGAGAACCCCTGCAGTAGATGAGAAGCCACCTGTTGAATAGCCTATAAAACATCTCCTAGGGTTTTAGTTAGCCTACTCGTCCTTCATTTGTGCCTCCATAGAGAATTATGTAAGTCTTCTTCTTCATCCTTTTCCTCCAAACTCTAGACCTTCTTCCTCTTCTCCTCTATAATTTTCTTCTTCCTCTCCTTAGAAATTTCGGCCACACCTATTCCATCACCTCCCCATCACCAAACTCCAACCAAAACCCCTTTTCCCTCCTTCCTTTCCCCATCTCCTCTTCACCAATTTCGGCCTCCATTCCCCCTTCTCTATTTTCGGCCACCACTTCGCCAAAACACTACCAAAGCCGAGCCTTGCCACCACAAACCCTACACAAACCCGAGCCTCCACCTCTCCAAAACCCTAGCCTAGCCAAACCTACCAAAACCCGAGCCTTCTCCACCAAAACCCTAGCCTTTGCACCACAAGAACCAAGTCCAAAAGCCCTAAGCCGAGCCTAACCCTAACCCAAACTCCTATGGCCAAGCCTAACCTAACCCAAACCACCTCTAAACCATAGCCTATGCACCCCCTAGACAAGCCTCTTCTATTGTATTTTGCAAAAATATATTTTTTCTTTTCTATTTTATTTTTCTATGTGAATTATTTGTTTACATATGGAATTTATTTTATTTTTCAAAGCGTCGGATTTGGATTCTCCTCTCACTCAAGTTTGTCCATAATTTTTCGTGCTTGTTGCCTTTTGAATCACTTTGCTAACCAAAGAAAGGTGAGTAATCATTCTTGACAACGTTTTGTATCTATCTTACATTACATTACAGTCTCATCTTAGAGAATTCTTGACAACGTACTTATATTTTGGTGAATTGATGACAATGGAATTGTATGGATTTGTATATGCAAGTTAAGAATTTTCATTATTGAATATTATTATGTTATGTCATACCATATTTTACCTGTTATGATCATATGCCATGATACATTGAATATTATTATGTTATTTCATACCATATTTTACCTGTTATGATCATATGCCATGATATATTGAATATTATTATGTTATTTCATACCATATTTTACCTGTTATGATCATATGCCATGATATATTGAATATTATTATGTTATTTCATATCATATTTTACCTGTTATGATCATATGACATGATATTGAATACTGTTATGTTTATTTATTATTCTGTTCTCACACTGCAAGTCCCTTCACTATGGGTTGAAATGATACATACCCGAATGATTTTTAGATTAAGGAAAATTGTTATGGGTTGAAATGATAGGCCTCAGCAAATTTGTTTGACTTGGGATTGCGGGTTTGAAATGATATAAAACTCGGAAAATTAATAAATTGCGGAATGAAATGATATATGTTCGTATTTACTTGACCCTAGGGTAGAGAATTTTATACAGACTCCGTGGTTGATTTTAAAATGATTTTCTAAAAATTATTAAGTATTTTGGATTTCTATATATGAATCTCAACTAAATTTAATGTAAGGATTTCTGTAAATTTGTTCACATGTGTTAAAAAATTTATAAGAAATAAATAGTTGGAAATGTAAAGTTTTGGAATCTAATTTACAGTATGAAGGTTAATTAAAAAATTAATAATCCGATTTGACGTAATAATGGAATTTTATTTTAACCTATAAATTTTAAGTTTTAAATTATGTTAGTAATTAAAATGATAAAATGTTATTTACTGAAAGAAAATAAAGGGTAAGTTAAATACTTTTAACTTGGCATAAGGATTTCTGCTTTAAAATTTGATATTTTAGTAACAAAGTTATTTTACTAAAGGTGTAGTTTCTTTAATGACCAAATAGCTAAATTTGAGTAATATAATAGGAATGATAGAATGACTATGATAAAACAGAAAATATATATACTATTAGATCATATAAACTATTGTAGTAAGAAGTATTACAGTAACAATTCAAAACTGCTGTGATTTCTTACGGTAGCAATTCAAAACTGCTGCAGTTTCTTACTGTAACAATTCTGCACTACTGCGGATTCTTACAGTAGCACTTCTGCACTACTGCGAATTCTTACCGTAACAGTTTTGCACTGCTGCGAATTCTTACAGTAGCACTTTTGTATTGCTGCGTTTCTTAAAAGTGACATTTTCAGAATGCTATAAATTTTATAAAAGGGTTATAGTTCCGAATGTATGGTTCTAAAGGTTACATTTTTTAAGGTGCTATGATTTCTAAATTTTTAGGTTCCAAAGGGGTTATAATTAAATGAATTTGGAAGTGTTACAACTTTGGAAAAATGAATAATATTTTAAAAGAATAATGACATGGAATTTATATGGTTTTGAAAGAAATATGTTTGATATGAAAAATAAATCATTTAAAATTGAAATAACCACAGGTTATAATAACGTTTGGTTGTTAAAGAGACTGGGATCGGATATGGGCATACTCTCTATCGATACCGAAAACCACTTTAACAACTGTGTACGCGGTGGAGATTCCAGAATGAAGTAGGATGGTGGCGACGATCCTAAAGGTATATTTACGTGGACCTAACTCCCGTGAGTTAGCATAAGGTGGCTAAAACAGGAACAATTGACGGGCCAAGGAGGTAGCTCCTCTAATCGGACACACTTCATCGTTAGCCATTCTATTACTTTGTGATTGATTTGGTGCGCACCTTTGATTTGGGAGTGTGCATCGAGTTGGGCGGTAGTTGTGGCTATGCGTTACCAACAGTCCGGAAGTGTAATTGGTAAATCTACCCTGGCATTGCCTAGTTGTGCCGTGTCACCTATCCTAGCGCGCCTTCTTTAGACATTACTTTAATAGTTTACTTTACTTTAGACATTATTATAATAGCGTATATTACTACATAGTAGATAGTTTAACGAATGATTAAAGGATGGACGATCCCAAGCATTCTTGAAGTTACTGATGCATTTCTTTACAGTTCACTTGAGTTGATTTATATTTTATAAGTATGCATGTCCTGACTCGAGTGTTTTGTGATTTGCTTTATGCTCGGGTCAGCCTGAGTTTCACAGCTTTGGTTTCATCCTTTTGGAGCTAGAGATCCGCCAAAGTTTTAGCTGTCTACCTGATATTTCTATTTCAGTTATTTCCACTAAGCTTTTGCATTGTAGTAGAGAACTTATGTACCTTGAATTTCCAAAAAATATTGGATTTAGACTTTGGTATTATGTATTAGTTTTGAGACTTTGTATCTAGTAGCTTCATGAACTACTATGTTTATTTTATTCCGTTGTGAGTTATTCTGATATTCTGTGTCTGTGATTCTGTGATTGATTTTATTTGCCCCAAATTTTATTAACAATCTGTTGTTTTGAATTATTCAAGTCTGACATGTGTGGTTTTATTGTCGATTTGAATGGTCCAAAATGGCGGGATGTTACAACATCTCATATAGCACTAGGCTATCGATGTAATAAAACATCTTAAAATGGTGAAATCACAATAAAACAGAAAACTCAGAAAACCCGGATTGGCCAAATCCCTGATTGCAATGCCGAAGCAACGCTGCACGTGCTAAACTCAGACGGCCAAAGCCTCAGACAAGGTCGCTAACACCTCCCCAAGCAGTTCGTCCTCATGACAAGGTCACTGACACCTTTCCAAGCCGTTTTGTTAGCCCTAACAAGGTCGCTAACACCTCCCAAAGTAGTTCGTCCTCATGACAAGGTCGCTAACACCTCTCAAAGCAGTTCTGTTAGGTAAACATCATGAATGTGTCACAAAATCACGGATAGGAGCCCAAAAAGTGTTAACGTGTGTCCCATACCACACGTTCGCACTTAGCGGTTTACTAGCCGCTAGTCGATGCCACACTAGGAACATTATAAAACTCAGAAAATCATATCTACCTCGTCTAAATGGCGAGTGATAAAGAGACACCATACTCGTCTCATCCCATCGACAAGTATTAAATGGCATCATAACTTGTCTCATCTCATCGACAAGTGAAAACATCGTGATGGTTCCTCATAAACCATAAATCTCAAAATATGAAATCATATACTCAAGGCTTACCTTATATCATTGGTAAGTAAATAAAACATCGTGATGGTTCTCATCGACCATACTCCTACATAAGAGATCTCAAACCATAATATTTGCCAAATATTGGCCATCTTAAATAATTCCAATAAATAGAAATTATAAAACTCAAAATACGCCATAAAATGGCAAAGCATCTAAGAATCAATAATCTCAATAAGCTTCGATCGTACAAGCCTGGAATTAACCAAAATAGTAAACGCACATGTCCCATACCACGTGTTTTAGTAAATCATTTAATTCTCTTTCTCATACGTTCGAGTAGTGTAAAAGTGTATGTTTTATATATAAAATAGTTTGCTAGAGAAAACAAGCTTCTAAAACTTTTTTCCCGAAAAGATTAATAAAACCAATATTTGAAATTCCTTTATTATAGGAAATAAATAGATTTTGTATTTAATTTTAAAATACTATATAATAATAATTTGAAACATCCATTTGTTTCAAAAATCACTTCAAAAATGGTTTAGTGAAAACAGTGCTCGAAAACAATGAAAACCAAGAAAGATAACTCAAGACCGATAATTTGTGTTCAATACGAACTCAATTCAAATTTAACCCAAAATCAATTCAAATTGTATTTAAATTAGAATTTCAAATTCTCCAAATATAGCTAGCCTATTGATAGGCATCATAGCTCTCAAAACATCTCAAAAATAACATCAAAATCGAATAAGAATGAGAGCAAAAATAAGCTAATACAATTTTCAGGTCAATAATTGTTATTTCTGTCGTTTTGCTCTCGGGAGAGCAACAAACAAACATAATTTTGACCAAGCTAACTTCGAAATTTCAGAAAACTCAAAACATGAAACTTTTAGCACAAACCCTAAGCTTTCCGAAACATCTAAAATTATTTAATTTGATAAGAAACGTGAAAGATATGGCCAAAACAAATTACAGATCTGAAGCTCACTACAGCTGTCGTTTTAGTTTCGGGACAGCGATACTAGAATGAACTTTCGACCATGTAAACATCAAAATTTAACAAAACCCAAAACAAGAAAGTTGTAGCAGATAATCTATGCATTTTGGAACATAAAGAATCGCCAAATTCCGACAACAAACGTAAAAGATAAGCTCAAATTACCAACAACATTTAGCATAGAAAGTCACAGTTTTACAATGATAGGGCAGTGAGTTTGAATTCGATTTTTCGACCCTCTATGCTAAAAAATTTCGAAAGTTCTTAACATGAAAGTTATCACACTCTTTTCAAGCTTTCCAGAACTTCAAAGAAAATCAAATTCCGATTTGAAAGGAGAGAGATATGCCTAATTTATTGATAGTGATTCACAAACAAACATGCAACAAACCAAAATTGAGATTTCAATATTGAAATCTCAATCTAAGCTAGAAAATGTGAGTTTTGATACTCACCTTGCTGCAAAGATTAACCAAACCTCGAATTGGAGCCAAAGATTGCAACTTTCTGCCAAGAATAGAGCTTCTACAACCTGACAGAACTTAGAACGAAAGATGGAAACCAAACAGAGAAGAAAATTAACAATTATCATTGTAAATCGGATTTTGATATGGAGAGGGGTTTTAGAAATCGATTACCTGAGTTTGGAGTTTAGAATCTCATTTTAAATCATCGATTGTTCTTTTAATTTGATGGATTTTTCATAAGATTTGAAGAGGAAAATCTTTCAGCCATTATTCTGTGTTCTGGAAACTTGAGGAAGAAAGTGGAAAAATGTACGTACAGGTTCTATTTTCTCATTCTCACCTCTTAGGTTAGCAGGCTAAGTTAGGTTTAAGTAATGGGCTAAGGTACAAATTAAAAAAAATTTAGCTTAACTTCATAATTTAGGCAATAATTACACATTAACAATGTTTTCTCACAAATCAAATTATGATTAAAGCTACATTTCATCTCTAAAAATTATAAAACTTTATATTCATGATAATAAAATGTTTTACACTCAAAATAAAAGATTATTTATATTTTTAAAACATTTTATTAACATATTTCTCTATTTTAAAGTAAATAACAAATTTACATCTTTAATTACAAATCTCATTGTAATTAAAATTATAAATTACACAAAAATCACATTTTTTGTGTAATAAAATTTTATAACCCATTTCAAATATAATTTTACACTTAAATTATATTTTTAAACTCAATTCCATCGTTATTTTAAATATATCTCGTCTTATAATTAATTACTTCTTTTAAAAATCATTAAAAGAAGTAAATAGCAATAATTAACAAAATTATTGCATTAACTCTAAATAAAACACATTTTCCTCATTTTATTATCTCAAACCATCTTAATAAAGTTTCCAAAACTCTATTTTCTCATTTTTATTCTCAAATATATTGTTTATTCCCAATAAACAATTTAAATTCCTCATTTATTATTAATCCACACTATTAAATTATAACCGCCGTTATAATTTAATATTAACAGGTAATCTCAAACAATTATGTTCATCACTCACATACTAAACATATAGATATAATTAAGACATCATTTCATTCGAGCTCATATATCAAAAGATGACATTTGCATTGAGGTCATCCATACTGATTTATAACTTGCCGATATCTTTACAAAACCTCTTAAATTGTCTCAAAATTTTTAACTATTCCAACTTTCTTTTTCTATATTTTAACATCAAAGATGAGAAAAAAATACTCTTAGATTTTCTCAAATTTTTTTACTTCTAGAAAATTTGGCTATGGCCGAGTTAAACATATTTGTGCTTATCAAATCTTTAGTAATGATTACATAGTTGTGGGAAATGAACTATTACACTCTTAAAAAAATACTAGTATTATATAGGGGCTTTGCACGGAAGGTCCCTATTTTCGATGGTGTTACAAGAAAAGTCCCTGCACAAATAAATATGTAAATTAAGTCCCTGTTTTTTTTAAATAAGAAAACACAAGTTAGCTTGCGCTTTTTAAAATTTTCAAAATCAGAAAGCGCAAAATAGCTTGCGCTTTCTTGATAGAAAGTGCAAGTTACCTTGCGCTTTTCAAAAATTTTAAAATTTTTAAAATTTTCAAAAAAAGTTTCAAAATTAGAAACCGCAAGTTATCTTGCGCTTTTCAAAAATTTCAAAATTTTTAAAATTTTCAAAAAATATTTCAAAAGTAAAAAGCGCAAACTAGCTTGCACCTTCCTGATAAAAAGTGCAAGTTAACTTGCGCTTTTCAAAATTTTTAAAATTTCGAAAATTTCGAAAAATATTTCAAAATTAAAAAAGTGCAAGTTATCTTGCATTTTCTGTCAGAAAAGTGCAAGACATTTTGCGTTTTTTTATTTTTGAAAAATAGGGACCAAATTTACAAATTCATTTCTACAGGGACTTTTTGTATAAAAAATCAAAAACAAGGACCTGTGACTCTTTTCTTGTATTATATATGATAGTTTAAGTTAAGCATGAGTTACTAGCTTTCCATTTTGTATTATTACATATCCCATAACATTTTCTTATCTATTACATTATATCGATCCATGTTTTCTTAGTTCTATGTATGTGTGGGTAAGATCAACATTAACCAAGATGTAATAAAACTTGATTGGAAAAATAGTGGGTATCAAGATAATTCATGTACACGCTTTATATGAAAAGTAAAAAACATATCAGATATTTTATAAAAATCAAAAATTTAATAGTTGAAGACCTAGCATGAAAAATGGAAGTGTTATGGATGTAGAGTTATATTACCTAAAGGTATCGGACTTATGCTGAAAATTCTTTAGCGTCGGTGTATATTAACTTATCAAGAAATGCTTATTTTTCCTCATCTAAGAGACCTCATGGCAATGTACAAGTATCAGTATCTTGATCACATTTATAATAAGTTGGGGAAAAACTGTCCTCACATAAATAATTCACTTGAAAAACAAAACAAAATTGCCATACACTGTATTTATTGTTGATTGAACCATATGTCATATAGAATTAACAAAGTGTTAAAAATTACCATATATTTTCTATTTGGGGTATGTTTTTAATCAATAATGAGTGATATAATTCATGTCTCATGTCAAACTGGAAATATATATTCTTGATATTTTTACACTTGAGTTATAACTATTTTTTTCCTCTTTGACTTTGTTGACAGTTCACTCATACTTTTAATGAAAAAAGGGTAAGAGAGGTTAAGATTTGGTAGTAGCAATTGATTTGATAATACCTAAAACCTGCTTTCATTTTCCTCTCTCTAATGTAACTTTTAATCCTTTTTTGTTTTCCTTTTTTATGATTTAACCTCTTATCATTTCACATGTCTAGAGCATGCTAGAAAAGGAAACTTTGTGTAAGAGAGCATATGTATAGGAGGAGTAGGTGTATAGATGGAGCATCTATATAGTGGGAGCTAAACTAGAACTCATCAAGTTTTACACATCACTTTCATAAACAAAAAAACATTTGTATTTTATCTGTAAATCTAAACATATGTTTGTTATCATCACAAGTGGGAGATTGTGAAATAGTACAATCGACGATTCATGTCTATGATAATAAACATTCTTTTTTTAACGTGCTAGTGTGTTATATTTACAAGTTTTTTAAATAAAATATTGGTTTTGGAAAACTTTCCTTTCAATACAATAATTGGTCGTATATATAAAGAAAAGAAAATAAATAAAGATCCAAAGCAAGAAATATATCAGTACGCAATCAGAGACTGTATATATAAAGAAAGCGAAATAAATACAAATTAGAAGCAAGAAAATATACACACAATCAAAGGTTGTACATATAAAGAAAAAAAAATAAATAGAGATCAAAAGCAAAGAAATATATACACAATCAGATGATATATTCTGTAAGATACAACAAAATTTATTTTCCATTATATGGATTTTATTTTCTATACAGGAAAACAAATTATCTTACAATTCATATCTTTCTCTATATATCCTCTCACATATATTTTTCTATACATATACAATTCCTTCATAGGCCTATATAAACAATGCTCTATTACACATCAAAATCATCAGTAGTCAATACAACTTCATTATCGTCAGCAACCAAAATTAATTTTATCTCTTTCAACTATTGATCAGTCTCGAATCATAGAACTCCACCTATACACAATCAAATTATATCCAAGCTCGCCGCCTTTAAAAGCTCATCCAAAACTTCACTCATCAACACCAAAAACTTTAACCATTAACATCAAATTTCGACGGCAGCAAGTTTAGATTGAAGGCGGCACTTTCTATGTTGCATTGAATTTTTTAAGAAGCTTTTGGGGAGAATCGATCTCTTTTTTAAGAAGGAAATTAAAAGGAAATATAAAGAGGAAAGAGTGTGGGCTGAAGTGGGTATGTGCATGTGATACTCTATTTAACATTTTAATTGTTTTTTTGTTTCATTTTCTTTTGAACTCTAGAATTTTTTTTAGCTATGTGTTGTACGTTGGGGATTCTGATCTTGGGGGATTAAGTTCAGGTAGAGTTATTAGAAATAGAGTTAGACCATTTGTTAGTAGTGTCTCCAAGTTTACTCTTTGTAAGTGTTTGAATATTTAACTTTATAATAGATTTAGAGGCGGCAATAAGCAATAGGCATTAGGCTGAAGTTGAATATATCTTTTGTTCTTTATTTTCTACATTTCGTTTTCAGTACTCTATTTTATATTTTAGGTATATTACTTGACCCTACAGTTTAAGGAATTAAAATAAATATAAAAACAATCATTTTCATTGTGATTCCATAGCAAATTTGGTATAGATTTGCGACCAAATTTTTTTTATTAAATGCATTTGTGGTTTAAAAGTTAAGGAAATAAATTAGTATTGTTTATCTTTAACACAAAATTAATTAGTTATCAATTTTAATAAAATTTATATCATTGCTACACACTATATAAAAAATTTATAAATTTTAAGGACTATTAATATTTTTATATTTTAGTTTTAAAGTTAATAATTTCAAAATATAGATTTTGAAGAATTTTATTTCAAAACTTCAAATTATTTTGGGTAAAACAAAAATAAATAATTAAAAAACCCATACTATGAGGGTAATAAATACATTTTATTTCTTTTATCTAACCTAATTTCGCATAGGATAAAATAAAATATTTAATTAACAATTTTCATTTTACAATTGAATAACAATCGGTTATCGAGAGCATGTTCAATAAACTCACTAGAAAATTTCACACCAGTTAACCCTAGGTGTTCACTTTGCAATACAATCAAGGTTCGTAATAAACACCAAAACTGCACATTTTTATTTTAATTTTAGATTAAAAAAATATAGCAGAAGAAACAACTACTAGAGATGCTCTTTTCAGTTTTTACTATGACACCAATTAAACTTAATCTAATATCCAAATACAATTCATAGAAAACAAACTACAAAGTACACACCTGGGTAGTCTAGGCCTGTAGCATAGTAGCAACAGGATGAATCTTCCTACAATAAAAGGCCATGATGATGGAAACAATGTGCATGGAATAAAGGCCTCCATCTCTAGCATTAGCAAATAGAGTGATCAACACATGTTCCTTAAGATTAAAAGGTCCAGAGTTGAACGAAAAAGACCGGTTTGTACCTGGAACTCTAAATTTTTTTGTAGGTGAAGTAGATGCCATGGTCCACTATTTATGACAACATGGACAATACACTCTTAAACATGTATTAAACAACTTTCATTTTCTTCTCAAAGTAATAGCAAAAATATTACATTCATATTTGTCGCTATCCAGAAATGATCATTGCTAATTTTCTTGTAATTTCTTCGTTTTGGTTTCATATAATAAATAATCAAAAATTGTATTCAATTATTTATGCAAGAGATGGAAAGCTACTGATCTACAGCCATGACAAGATGAAGATGATGATGGTCGACCCTTTTAGTGGGTCATTTGTTGATTTTCCAGAGATACCTCATAACTTTTCCTTCAATGGAACTGCTATAGGAGAGCACGGGGGTTCCTACATAATATTTCTCATCGACACATCTGATGAGAACAAAATCACCGTGCACTTGTACGGATATGAGAGATGGGCTTTGGATTTAGTGTACGACAATGATAACAAGCCATTTTACATGTCATCGAACCTAGTGTACTTCGATAGTCGATTCTACAGCTTGGGCACCAAAGGCGATAGATTAGGAGTGTTTAATTTGTTAGATTGGAGTTGGTGCATGTACGATGTTGAATCCAAAAACAAATATGATAATGATGATGATATTGACTGTTGCTCTGCTGCTACCTTGTTAATTGGATCGACACGGTGATGGCGGTGCAGGTTGTAAAATATGGAAGGGGGATTCATTTGTTTCGTCTTGATCGAGATAAGGGGGTTTGGGAAGAGGCTGATGATTTGGAGCGCCAAAGCTTGTTTCTCGGATCAACCGTGTCTGCAATGTCCCTACCAATCAGTAAAAAGTTTGGAATTGCAACTAATTATGTATAGCCAACCAAAAAGATGGCTTCCTTTTTACATGGATTACCTCAACCTGCATGAGACATCCAACCATTAACATCCAGAATAAATTGCAACTAATTATGTATAGCTAGACTAATCAACAGTATTAGTATAACATTATTAAATACTTCATATACCACTAAATTAACATAAATAGCAAAATATATAAATATTATCATGAACTCTGTATATAAAAGTTGTAACTAAATTTGAGAGAAATAACTTCATAAACCAAAGTGTTGCTGCAAATTTAGAATTCCATGTTATCCAGAAAGTATAACTTCATAAATTCATAATTGCAAAGTTCATTTAACTAAATTATGAACAATGTCCAGAATATTGTTGTAACGTAATTGCAATTATACTATCCATGGGTATTATACTTCAGTATACTAATTGTATAACTTCATTAGTATACTAAATTTTTGTAATTATGTATACTAATTTAGTATACTAATTGTATAGTCTACAGATATTATACATTATGATAATTTTATTCAATTGTTGATAATAATGGCTGTAATTTGAGCCCATTGTTTTCAATTGTTGATGCCATTTGTAGCAATTTTGAATGCAAAAGAGGTTATTTTAACAATTTTAACAGTATGTTTTAAAAGTTGATATTTTGCATCGATAATTGGAATCTATTGATTGTCGAATTTGCATGAGTCGTAAGTTGGGGTTTTATGGGTTTGATTTGTATATCCATGCATTTGATTAAGAACATAAATGCATCGTTTCAATTAAAATTTAAATATTTTGATGAAAGTTGTAATCGTTATCAAAACGACAAATTTAGGGTTCATTTTTATCTTCCTTTTCATAATGTCGTTTTCATTGGAGATTGAAATGCTTGATAATTGAATGATAAACTTTCAGTATAAATAGAAGACACGTGTAAATGCTTAAACGAACAATTAAATATTCATTGAATAGAGAACCTTCCTTTTTCATTTTAGCATATCCAATCCAATTTTAATATATTAATTTCTTTTAGCACCAACACCATTTTTATATGATACATTCCAAATTTTGATGGTCGAAATCAATAGACTGAAAATTTAAAAATATTTTTCAACACTATATTTACCAGCACCATTCTTATTATCTTCTTCCGTGTGCAATATCATATTAGAATAACCATATTTCAAACTAATGATTGAAATCAGTAGATTGAAAATTTAAAATTATTTTTCAAACCGTGGGTTAGTATTTTATCATTATATAGAGCACCACTTTAGAGTAAAGCCATTATTCTCAAATATCATATTATGATTCCATTTGTCTCTTTGCGCCTCTTTTTTGTGTCCTTGTCAGCCATTTTTTACTGACCTTTTTTCACTATATAAAGCCATTTGTTTTGTAGAGTTGTCTTAGCACCCCAATGGCTAGTGCATGTTCAATAGTTCTCTTAAAGATATACTAGTTGCTAAGAAAAAATCATGATAATGTGCATCATAAGCTTAAGCTACTTGGATTACCTATAAAGACTTTCTTTCATGACGTCTGTTAGTTAGTTTGAAATCATTGAGCGTTCATTATATTCAGTTATATCTCTTGCTATAATCAATCAGTATCATTTAAACTTTTTTTACCTTGCATAAATAACCAATTATTTCAGTTTTCTACATGTAATTCATTATCGTGTCAACTTCTTTTCAACATAGAAGAAACTTTATGTATATTTCTTGTAATAATTTGGAGTTAAATGTACACTGAACTTGAATGGTGATATGGCATTCTGCTAAATTTTGTTGTGCCACAAGTGTCACATATGGACAAAAATGATTATTGTAACAATACTCTATAAGCTTCACAAATATAATTGTAAAAAAGCCTGCATTATAAACTAAATTGGAAGTACGTAAGGTGCCTTTCCAAACCAATCACAATGTTTATAATTCTTCGCCTCTAGAAGGCTGTTTCCTAAAATGGTTTTTTTATAAAAGAGACTCTTGTAATCGTTAAAAGGACTTCCTCACTGATTTAGAACAATCGTGCATCCAAAACACATTTCTAAGCTTGATCTTGTTGGTGGATTCTAGCAGTTGAACCTCTTCTTCGGCCATTCCGCAATGCCGTGACATATTATCCAAAACAATTCTATATTTTCTGGCTGTTTTCAAACATTATATAAAGGAGCTACACTATACTCGTGGCCACCATAGCACGGCTTTCCTTAGAAGTACTGACTGATGTCGCTCCCACAGCTTTCTTCTGACAAGCGGTCTCATTCGACATCACCTCACTGCTTTCTATACTTTTTATGGTCATCCCCATATCGAATTGGATTAAGGGAGAACGATCGATTTCACTCAGTAAATCCTGCGGTTGTTCGGGTTTGTATTATTTCTTTCTACTAGAGAACAAACTACGAACGATGCCTTTGGATTTGCTAGGGCTTCCACCCGAGGCTTCAGCTGCCACTTCCCCTGCTACGACCTCAACCCTTCGTAGCTGATGGAAAGGTTGAGGTCGGATTAGGGGAAGCGACAATTGAAGTCTCGTACAAGCCCCAGCAAATCCAATGACATTGTCCGTAGTTTGTTTTCTAGTATAAATAAAGAACACGAACATGAGCAACTGGGGGATTTAATGAATGAAGGCAATCGATCACCCTTAATCCAATTCGATATGGGGACCACAGAAAATTTGTAAAGTAGTGAGGCGATGTCGAATGAGACAACCCGTCAGAAGATAGCTGTGGGAGAGCCATCGGTCAGTACTTCTAAGGAATGTCGCGTTATGGTGGCCATGAGCATAGCCAAACTCCTTTACATAATATTTGAAAACAGCTTTAAAAAAAGAGTGTTTCTGGAAAAATGTCCGACATTGCAGAATGGCCAAAGAAGAGGTTCACCTACTAGATCTACTAACAAGACCAAGTTGAGATATGTGTTTTGGATGGTGGATTGTTCCGAAACAGCGAGGAAAATCATTTACAAATTACAGAAGTCTCATTCCAAAGAAAAGACATTCTAAGAAACACCCTCCTTGAGGCAGAGAATTACGCACGTGGCAATCGGTTTGAGAAGGTACCTTACGTACTTCCAATTTAGCTTATAATGCTTGCTTTTTTCTAATTTAGTTAAGTAATTGAATTCATGTTAATTATCTAGATAAAAATACTCTATGTAGGTGTAGGGAATTACATTACAGTCTCATTGTTATTTGCTATGACAACTGGCTAAATATCTCACCTTAGAGAATTCCTATGCACCAAAACACTCGCTTCATATCTCGGTACATCTTGTTAACTCTAAGATGGATACTTAATTTAGATTTATGTCTTTCCATCAAACTTCTTGCCTGAGACCATCAACATCCAAAACACATAACCTTCCGCTCATTCGCAAAATTCCATGGCAATCCATCTTAAAATTTGAACATCGACCTTCTTTAATTCCTTGCATATATCCCACCAAAAGACTATACTTCCTTTGCTTACTTGAAATCCTCTCAAAGAGAGTCGTAGTAACTTTCAAAAGAGCACAAACTGCATTCCTACTTAAAGCATCCGCTACCACATTAGCTTTTCCCAGCATATATAAGTATCCAAATCATATGCCACCAAAAATTCAAACCATCGTTATTGCCTCATGTTCAAATCCTTCTGCATGAAAAGATACTTGAAGGACTTGAAATCTAAAAAAGAGCTCGAACTTTTCACACAACAAATAATATCTCCATATCTTAAATGGAAACACAACAACTAATAACTCTAAATCATGTGTTGCATAATTCTTCTCATGAGGTTTCAGTTGCCTACTATCATAAGCAATAACTCTTCCATGCTGCATCAAAACCGCACCCAAACCTACACCATAAGCATCTATAATAGAGTCTACCCTTTCCCTCCGTCCGAAATTGCTAGAACTAGAGCACTGATCAACCTCTTCTTTAACTCAATGAATGCTTCCTCACACTTCAAAGTCCAAATAAACTTCTCATCCTTCTTCGTCAACCTTGTCGGGTGAAAGGTGATCTTGGAGAGGTCCTAAATGAATTTCCTATAATATCCTGCTACGCCTAAGAAGGTTCTGACCTCTATTGGAATCTGCAGTGTCTTACAATCTCGAACAGCCGCTACCTTCTATGGATCAACCGAAATACCATCATGTCCGAGGAACCTTACTTCCGACTGCCAGAAATGAAACTTGAAGAATTTAACTCTTAAAATGTGTTTCCTTAACGTTTTAAGCACCACTTCTAGATGTGTTTATGTTCTTCCTTGGTCTTAGAATAAATAAGAATATCATTTATAAAGGCTAACACAAATTTATTCAATGCATCTCTAAATACTCGATTCATAAGATCTACAAAATAAGTGAGTGCATTGGTTGCCCCAAAAGGCATAACCAACCACTCAAATAAATAATCCGGTTTTCTAAATGCTGTCAAGGGTATACTATCCTCCGCTATTCTTAATTGGTGAAATCCTCTAGCAAGGTCCATTTGGGAAAAATACTCGAGCACCATGAAGTTGGTAAAACATGTCGTTTATACGGGATAAGGAATACTTGTTCCGAATTGTCTATTTGTTTAGTTTTCGGTAATCTACACAATAATGATACATATGACTTTGCAACAAAAACTACGGCTACTCCCTAACTTGAGCAACTTGGCCTGATCAGTTCCATACTCAATAAATCATATATTCGATTCCTTAAATCATGCTTCTCCCTCGAAGCCATCTTACGAATAGGTTGAATAACAGGTTTTCAATCGAAAATTAAGTTAATATGTAACTCAATCCCCCGATGTGGAGGTGGACTGTTAACTTCTTCAAAAACATCAGGAAAATTCTTAACAATTACTATCGACTCTAACTCCTTTTAGGGAGAATCTAATGGATATAGAAAACTAATCTTCTTGCTAGGCTCTTCACAAGTCACTTTAACATGATTACCTTTCTATTTGCAATAATATAGTCCTTTTAACATAATCTAGGATAGCTTTATACTTTGATAACTAGTCCATACCGAGCAAAACATCAAACCTAATAAAATCCAAAACAAATATGTCATAAAAGAAGTGGTGGGTAAGGTTAGTAATTTGTATATATTTACAAATCATGCATAAATTAGTTATACCTCCTATGGGGTTAGACACATAAATAAGGTTTTCTACAATCCTTGGGAAAGTTGCAACCTATTTACCAATTCTTTAGAAATAAAACTACGGTAAGCCCCGGTATCAAATAATACTCGAACTAAAATGCCATTAACATATAAAGTTCCTTCAAGAACTCCTTTCTCTTTCACATCCTTTGAAGTCGATGGTTCCTCTTTGATAGCATAAACCGTGACTTGTTGATCCTTCGTCATCAGTAAACAATCCTTCATCATATGCCCCGATTGTTGCCAGTTAAAGCAGAGTATCTTCTGAACCATCGGAGAAATAGATCCTGCATGCTTTTGAGCTTAGAAATTCTTGCAAAACCTTGCGATATGGTCCTTCTGACTACAGATATTACAAGCGTACTCCTTATGACGGTCTTCCTAGGCCCCTCCACCTAGCTTTCCTCCCTATGGCTTCTTTCCTTAATGATTAAACTTCCTCTTATTTGGGTTACTGTTATTACTGATAGGTGTTGCTATCGGCTTCTTCTTCTCTGGAACTTCATACCACAAAGCCATATCGACTAATTCCACAAATTATCCCTTCAAGTGGGCAGTCATCTTCTCCTGAAATCCTTCTCCCATCCTACTCACAAACATCTCATTCTTCTTAAGAGCGGTATCAATCAATTCTGGGCTAAATCGTGATATCTTATAAACTTGATTTCAATTCCAGTACTAACAAATCTCCTTGCTTAAGGTATAAGAAACTCGTATACAGATGGGTCTTCTCCGCAGCGGGCATGAACTTGTCTTCAAACACCTCCTTAAATCTAGCCCAAGAAAAATCATCCTTCAGAACATTTTCTATAACTGAATACCAGTATGCTGCAGCTCCATCTTGTAACCGGCAAGATGCTAAGAAACACTTCTACTTATCCGAAATATCTAGCCCCTTCAAAATCTTCTCATAGACAAGCTTGGACTTCGATAATGGATTCCATGCCCTTGAACAGCTTTCCTTTTCCTGCCAGATTAGTACAGTCTTTTCATAAGGCTGAAAAGTTTACATGGGGTGGCACAGGTGCCGCCACTTCAACTACTCCAACTCTTCCCACATTCGAAGCTCATCCATTGGTGGTTGTAGTGTTACTAGCTCCTTTACTCTGACTTTCCCTATTACTCATTCTTACTACCTAGATATAGTAAGATAACATTAGAATACTTAGACAAGATTATCTTAGAGTGTTAAATCAAACATATCAAGCCGATCAAAATGATTCAAATACACACACACACACAAAAATTACAAATATGCGCTCCCATTGACTAAACTCATTCTAGAGTATTGCTGACCCTATCTCTAATGAGTTGACCCCAACCAAGGCCTAGGTGTTCGCTCAACCTAAACTCGGATACCACGTGTAATGATCTGCCTTTCTTACTCTTAAAGATGATATTTAATACATGCACGGTATTCATGTGCCGATCATCTAGGTGTCCGAAAGACAAGCCGTTAGTGTAAAAAGAAAAGACAAGAAGAAAGAAACATAGAATCTCACAATGCAAGGAAATCATATTAATAGAACTTAAGATAATATATATAGTCACTTCCAAAATGAATCACCAGAGTTACAATAGAACTAACTTCAGCCAGGGATAATTATAACTGCATGCCCCTACAATGTTGATACATAACATATACGCACAGTGGGAATAAAATAGATAACCATATAACATTGAAACCTTCTGCTCCTCGCTTCTCTAAAATGCATCTGTAAGAACCTGGACTATTTGGCTACTCGTATAAATTTGAGTACTTAAGAGTTTTAAGGGAAAGAAAGAAAAACTCCAGGTCAGACATGAGTCTGGTGTGAGTGAACTCAAAACAACTGAATTGTTTTATTTATAAAACCCTTCAAAAATAAAGGTATCTTGCAAGACCACGACGCACGTAAATACAGATGGATTTTTACCTCATGATAACCAAAGCATTTCAAATAGAAAATCCAGTGATATTATAATAGTGTCTAAGGTTTAAAATAAATATATAACATAGCTGGAATGCTTGCATCTTATGTTCCAACATATTTGGGGACAACTAAGTTCGTAAAGCACTTATTGGAGAATAGATTCCATCAATGATAGGGCTACCAAGGTACCACCCATCACAGTACACCTCTAGAAAAAATGTACCAAGGTCGAAAACCTTTTGACCCTTGCATGGCAAGACCAGCCTACCCCTTTCTGGATAGTACCGAATATAATCATTCTTTGGTTGCGATCAGCAACCATATTAGGCCCGAGGCATATATCTAAAAATAATACCAATCTAGATCAGCAATGATTACACGCTAACGATGGCGAATCTTATAGCCTTGCAGCATTTCCCTTGTTTTAGTCATTCGCGAGTGTGGGGCTCGAGGCAACGATTTAACTTTTATATAGCAATCCTACTAGGAATGCTAATACTGCCCTTTAGGCAATGATGCAATGTCTCATTCATTCATACAAGTTGTTTAGTATATGAACAAACCTTAGGCACTACCTCTACTACAACCCTTTGGAATCACCCTTAGGAATAGTAGCAAATAGCCCTTGCACTTCAAAGATCTTCATCTTCGATTCCATCATCTTCAAGATGTTTCCAATTCGAACGTTTATATTAGTTCGCAGTGGTTTTTCGAATAACTCATGCTTATCCGATCCCAGTCTCTTCAAACCAATAATCGATAATTTCAAGACCGATCAAGTTATTGATAGTGGAAAAATCTACTATCTGGTGTAAGTATAGACTTGTATGTAAAAAATAAGACATCCTATGTGTAACGACCGCCCTACACCTATGATGCAGAACGATTGTCAATGGGAAGAAAAGAAGTAGAGAAGAGGAAATGGAAGAGAAGAGAATTCAACAGAGAAAAAAGAAAAGAATAAAACATCACAAAATCACATAATTTGTTGTATATCTTACATCGCAACAGATAAAATATAATAGTCATCATGGATATAAAATATACGAGACAATAAATAACTGAATGAATCACAGAATCAGAGTATACAGACTCATACAGTTACAAAATAGTGATAATTTTTATACAAATGATAAATAAACTCAACCAACAAACCATCTGTAATAATAATAAGTCAAGACCATCATGGATCCACAGTGTCATAGCGGAATCAACAATAATATGTCCAAATATAAGTATGCGAAAGTGTTGCCTCCTACGACTCCATCTGCACGACTTCAAGTGATGTTTACCTTCTATCTAGTCTACACATTTAAGAGCATCCAAGGTAAAAGGAAGCAAAGCATAAAACCTCAAGTCAGACAATAGTCTGATGTGAGCGATAAACAATCTCAAAATACTACAAAAGTTGACATAGAATATGGATAGGGGGTGTATTAATCATACCTAACATGTCCCTGCAACCAAAGAGTTAGCATATAACATCAATAATATGTTACTCTATAAATGTCATAAAGGGTACTCTATACTTAGTAAACTCTCGGGGTGTCTAGGTATCTCCATCCACAATACCTACTCCATACTAAGTAACAGTTGGAGTGTCTAGGTATCCCTATGCCCAATACCTTCCTTGTTTGACATACCTAGAGTGACAGGTGGCTAGTGAACAACCACAACAAACATAACATCCATCAAACGATACTATATGTCACTCAATGTGCTCTAAATCCATGATAACTCATAAGACCATTCTTTAACCAAGGATTAATGAATAAAAATCCCGATTTTTAATTGTACTCTGGTATCTCGCAGCCCAAAGCTGGATATGAGACCTAAATCTACTAGCCCAGGATATACGAATCCAATCAATCGATCCATGGGCATCCCCAAAAATGATACCCAGTTTGAGTACAAAAGAAAACACTTCAAGTATTAACGATCCCTTAGCATGCATCTTTATGCTCTTCCTTGCTTCATCCATTTCCATGATAGAACCATACTACATCCTATCTATGGATCACCCTCAAAGAACCTGCCCATATGGAACTCATTACAATGCCAATCGACATCAAGCCTCCAATCTCGAAACCAACTCTATGCTTCACCGAGCTACTCATCTGAAGTCCTGAAAGTGTCAACCACGAAACATGACTCTATGCACCACCGTGCTACTCATCTAAAGAACTAGACCATCATGTCGAAAACGTCACATCGTTGTGATCAACGAAAGCACTCGTCGAAGAGCAATATCTTTAAGAATAGAGTCGATCTTACAAACTAATCATCATATTGCGCTCCCTGAATCCTCCTTGCTATCCATGTTAAAGGTTGGCCAAATCGACCATCATCAATAATGATGGGTATGACCACTCCATAGTGGTCAACATCAACCACTCTTTTCCTACACTTAGCTAAAAATGGATAAGTACTAACCAATTTAAAACGTCCGGCGTCCATCCTGAAGTCCAAAGCTCATCCAAATCCACCGTCTTCCATCCTTAGATTCATTGGCATGCGTTCCAGCATTCTCTTACAACTTATCCCGTTTGTTTGGGCTTTCGATCAAGGGAACAAAACCCCAACGCCTGGAAATTTCTTAATGCTGGATCGCCAATAAATCGGCCTTTCCAAACTAACAACCAACCTTACATGCATGCATCCAACAAGCATATAAATTTCTACAATAGATACGTATAATATGTATAATCCACCCAGCCCAACCAATGTGGAAAATCATATCGATAATAGCTAAGGTCTAATAATTTCCTAATTATGGCACGTTGATTGAAAATATGTGATATTCTTTATAAATCATTTTAAAATAATTTTATTTTCTTTTACAAAATCTATCAGATATATAAGTATACGAAAATCACATTTTAAAATCAAAAGTCATTCCAGAGCATCAATCTAATACTATATAACCAATCATAGTATGGTGAGAGATAATATCACTCACCTTAACCAAATTTGTCTAAACCATTGCCTAGTCGTAGAACTCTTTATCACGAGTGCAACACAAGAAGCGGCATCCACAATAGATCTTTTATGCAAAAGATATGCAATATATAAGTTTGGAGATTATTTAAATTATTAATTAAATTAACCAAATTATTAACTAAGTTAATTACCTTATTAAAGCTTTCTTCCAAAATTCATTCTACTGCACATGTACTAATAGTAACCCATCATTCGTGCATTCATCCTTGATTTCTCCCTTTATGCTCGATGATTTCACGAGCCATCGATTGCAACGCAATCTGCTATGCCTGCTCTTCCCCACGCACCTATAGTGACCGTGCTTGGTCATCCCGCTCACTTCGCGACCTGGCGGTGTCACCTACGACCTTATGATGTTGCGTTTTTTATAATTGATCGTGCCTCATGAAACCATCACCACAAAGTCTCCTCGACATGAAAGGAATAATGGTGCACTCAAACTCATCTAAAACCCCTCATTTTATGACAAGGCCAGACCCTAGTTGCTGCTCCAAAATGGCCATCCATAAAATCAGCATCGCACCCTTCGAAGTGGACATGGGCATGAAGATCTCGTCGATGCGGGTGCAATGGAACTAGTTTGGGATTTTTTCATTGAGTGGTTTGCCGAATATTAATTTTTGAAGCCAAGAAGGAGTGGCGACCATGATTTATTCTCAAAACAATATAACAGTAACCGATAAAATAAGGGAGAGAGAGTTGGATAATAATTTGGTTATTTAAATAATAAAAGATTCTTTTGTTTGATTTCTTAAATAAAATGTTGCACGTTTCGACCTTGCACGATCCTATGTCTGGTCGCAACGAAACTCGTCTACGTGCATATCCTCATTTTTTCGGTCCCAATGGTATAAATTTCGTCGCTATCTGAGACTGAGCCTCGAGATGATAATTTCATACTTTTTGAAACCGTTGCGACCATCGGATCATCCGACCTGCAAATATAATGATTCTTATACTTATTCCAATTTGCAATGTCGATACAAACTCAATGGAAGTGGTCTCGAGTCCTGATTCGATCGTATGCGAAAAATCATATTTTAGGGACCGTCAATTAATTAATGATTCAATATTTAAGTATATCATTGTTAAATACATGGGTTATTACATTCTCCCCCTACTTAAAAGGATTTAATTGTCGAAATCCTAAGGACAAAGAAACACAACCCAACACCCTCTCATAAGCAATGATATAAGAAAAATCGTCACTTATCAACTCACAACAACAATCACTAAAAGCAATCGCAACAAAGGGAATAGACTCAAAATTAGCATAGAGCCATCATCCTTATCCCTAAATATAATCACTATCAAATCCAAAATCAATGTGGCTAAGCCAAATGTATAGGTTACACACTTATTTCCAAACAAACAGACAATGGAAAACAAAAGTGCCAACTCCTTAATCGAAAGGTAAGTCAAATAAATCTCATACATTACCGACTCTCTCAACTATTGGCAACGTTTAGTACCATATACATTGACTTTCCTCTCGATTTTGGCTTGTGTTATGGAAAATTTCGACAGCACCTCCTTTGCGCCGCTAGGTCTGGGAAAAATCCTAATACAACATAAACATATATACATCTCATATCTAAGGCTTCTCATTTTCAAGGACAATCAAGCATATAAACCCAAATCTACACTATAGATTTTACATACCTCTTTCATAGCAAGAACATGGCATTTAGATGCGAATAAAAGCGAGTAGGCATCCAAATAGCCAACACTTGCTTCCATGTACCTGAATATGTACTCAACAAAGAGGATTAAGCAAAATAGTAACATCATAATGTAAATAAGCATACTAGATCATATATATGATAATCATCTCAAACAAATGTGCTATGCCAAACCATAGCTATCTTGCATGCCTAACAACCATATAAGAAAACGCAATCGTATCAAATGCAACCAACCAAACATCAAATACGCACACATAAGATCAAATATCAAAAAATAGCATCCATGCCTATCCTAGCATATAGGACACTAAACTATCTAGCATAAGTATCAAATATGATATTCAATATGAAGCTGGCAAAAAAAATGAAATCACATCAAGTGAAGGACTCTGGATAAGTGGTCCTCATGCTCTTCTCGATCTCCCATATGCAATCGCCTTCGCTTTTCCTCCGCTGAACCTTTATAGCTCCACCGCCTTCCTCCTAACCCATTTCATATCACATCTATCTATACGAATAGGCATGTGAGGTCTCAAAGTTCCTTGTTTAGTATCGATATCATCTAATTAATTTGGTTCCAAATTCCGAAATGCCTTTTGTAAGTTTTCCCAAAACCCACTAGTGAACAACTGGTTTCAGCCACTTACAATGCTCTTGGCACACAATGGAATCACACTATCCATACCATATAACTTGATTAATTTAGATGCCATCCTAATGGACTTAACGAATATAAATCTAGCATTCTTTGTCAATCTATCAGCTGTGACTCAAGTGCTATCATATTCTTTTTTAGTCCTTGGCATTCCATATATGAAACCATCCATACGGAACCAACCATCATGGTCGAGTCCGCATGGCATCACTTCTGCAGACATTACTCGTTTTTCTAATTTACCCATGATCTCTGCTAGTCTAGTTTCACGCCTATGAGTAGTACCGATTCGCTAAATCAAAGTAGGTCTGATAGTCAAACTAGCCATCATCTTTAACACCAGCTCACATCGAGTTCTGAAGTCATAGCCAGCAATAATCTCAGGCAATGTCTACTCTATGAATATTGCTCCCAAACCGGTATGTCTTCCACTCAAAGCATGAACAAATGCATTTCCCTTATGAACATATAGGAAATTTCAAAATCATAAAAGGCTATGAATACTAACCATCGCTACTAGTGAAGGTTGAGATCCTTCTTGGAGAAGAGATACCCCAATGATGTAGGATCAGTGAACAACTCAAACCTCTCTCCTAATAGATAGGGCCTCCCAATCTCTAAAGCAAATACTTTGGAAATCTCATCATCAATCAGTGTTTTGTCAACACCTACAATACAATCATTAATCGTGTATTGTGCTCCTTTTTCGTCCATGAGTAAACGAAAGTATCATCAACAAACAGAAGCACGGACTCACTAAAGTGATTCCTCAAAACATGGTTCAAGAAATCAACAAAGCATAACGACGCATCAATTAGCCCGAACTGTATAACCAATCAATCAAAAATCAAAGTAGCATACAAAACACTGTGATCGACACACTATCTCTAGCTATTCTCAATGGGCAAAACCCCATCGCAAGGTCCAACTGGGGGAATACCTCCATGCTATAGAGCTAATCGAACAAGCCATCAATAAAGGGAATGGATATTTGTTCGTCATCTCATTCAACTCAAGGTAATCAATATATAACCTCAAAGAGCTACCCACCTTATTGGCGAAAACTATATGTGCATCCCGCTTCAATATACTCCTACGAATAAACGCTCGTCTAAATAAGTTCGCTTTCACCTTTAGTTTCCCGGCTCTTTGGGTACCATATGCCCCAAAGGCATAACTACTAGTTGAGCACCTCTAACCAGATCGATACAGAATTCTACCCTATATGGTGGTAATCCGATCACCTCATCAAATGTGTCCAAACAACCTATAGCTATAGGCATGGATGACAATCCATCATATAGAGTCTTAAGAGAATATAGAAAGCTAACCATAACTCCATCCTCAAGTAGGTAGCCAATCACTATCGTCCGCCCTGCCACAGCCTCGATCGTCACCAATAGCCTCTCACCATCCTCCATTATTCCGTACCTCTTCAGCCAGTCAATTCCCAGATTATAATACTGAACCCAGTTAAACCCCAAAATCAATCAATAGCAAACAAACATCCATGACGCGATAAGGCTAGGTCTAGACAAACCATGTATAGGCTAAGTATAGACAAACCATGTGCAGGCTAAGCGTAAACAAACCATGTTGTTACATTACCCATTTTGAGGCCTGGAACATTCTTCTACAGATGCTGCAGTCATCCATAGTAGTAGTTTCCTGTGACAAAATGTAAAATGTTTCCCATGTATAATTTGACTGAACCCCCAACAAGGTTCATCATAATTTAAAGGTCGTTCAATAATTTTTGGATCTCAATCCTAATCTATCTACAAATCACTAAATATGAAGGAATATAAATTTTGATGTCGAATAAAACACGTATGGAAATGCCATAAATGGAAAGCATACCCTAGGTGGTGGTGCCATTTCCCTTCTCTTTCATCGATGGAGCAATCGAAGAAATGGAGATGGCATTCAACGTATATGCTTTCGTTATCTGCCCCTACTCAACTAGTTTGGGACAATCCTTCTACATTAGGTATAGGCTTCTACATCATAAAGCCTTCTCGATCAACTTCTCGAAGCTCTAGTCAATATGACTAATCAATCGCTTCCTAAGGTGTTCACTCAACCCAATGGTAAACAATTTATTCTTTTTGAATGAAGTATCAATGGAAGATAGACCGTACTTCAATAACTCATTGAATTCGGTTACATACTCTAACACAGACATATCGCCTTACTTCAAGTCGGTAAACTCCCTAAACAACATCGACTTTTGGAAAGTCAAGATAAACTACCTTTGATGCGAACTATGAACTATTCCTAAGTAAAATGATCCTCGGGAATCTAAGCTATATGGACCCTCCACCAATTCATTGTTCATCCCTAGAGTCATCTAGAGGTTAACTTCTACCTCGTTACATCATCTAATTCAAATTCATCGAAGATTCTTTCGCAAATACCATCTCGTCTTGCACCTTAATAGCCAAGTCCATTTTTAACAACGGTCTGTCTCTTAGACTCATGAAGTCTTTATACAACTCGACAAAATCAACTCTAGGTGTTTGCACTTGAGCACCATAATCATTTGGAGCAACTAGAGCGTTCCAGAATAATGTTTTGCACCATCTAAGCGAACATATTCTATAAATCGAGGTTAGTAGTCCCCGATCCTGCCCACTCCTCAACTCCGGAGATGGATTTAATAGCCACTTTTCTCATATGTCAGATTATTTTTAATCTATGATAAGAATGATCAGTCCCTCATAGAGAAAGTGGTATCAATAGTGATCGTGTGTGCAATGTACTTATATGCTATATATACTACTATATAATTTTGAAAATCAAAATATATAACAAATACGTACTCTCTCATATGTAAGTATACTCTCGATTCAGTCTAGGGTGAGAACTCCTAACCTGTCTCTACTGGATCACGGTATCAACTCAGGTTAATCATGTAACCTAAGCTCTAATATTAAATATAACAACCGCCCTACACCTATGATGTAGAACAGTTGTCAAAGGGAAGAAAAGAAGCCAAGAAGAGGAAATAAAAGAGAAGAGAATGGAAAATAAGAAAAAGGAAAGAATAAAACATCACATAATCTGTCATATATCTCACAGTGCAACATATGAAATATAATAGTCGTCACAGATATAAAACAGACGAGATGGTAAATAACTGAATGAATCACAGAACCAAAGCATACAGACTCATACAATTAAATAAAACAATGATAGATTTTATAAAAATGATAAATAAACTCAACTGACAAAAATAATAATAAGTCAACATTGTCCAGGCTCCACAGTGTCACACAACAGAATAAACAATAACATGTCCAAATATAAGTATGAGAAAGTGTTGCCTTCTACGAGTCCATATGCATGGCTTTGGGTATTATTACCTACCACCTAGTCTACTCATTTAAGAGCACCGAGATAATAAGAAGCAAAGCATAAAACCGTGATTCAGACAATAGTCTGGTGTGAGCGATAAACAATCTCAATATACTATAAAAGTTGATATAGAATGAAACAGAGGGTATACTAATCATAACTAAATTTTCCCTGCAACCAAAAAGTTAGCACAGAACATCGATAATATGGTACTTTATAAATGTCATAAAGGGTACTCCATACTCAGTAAACTATCGGGGTGTCTAGGTATCTCCATCCGCAATACCTACTCCATACTAAGTAATAGTCGGGGTGTCCCTATGCTTAATACCTACCTTGTGTGACATCCCTAGAGTAATAGGTGGCTAGTGAACAACCATAACAAACATAGCATCCATCAAACGATACTATATGTCACTCATTGTGCTCTAGATCCATGATAAACTCATATGACCATTCTTTTACCAAGGATTAATGAATAACAATCCCGATTTTCAAATGTACTCTCATATCTCACAGCGCGAAGCTGGATACATGACCCAAAACTACCGATCCAGGGTATACGGATCCAATCAACCAATCCATGGCCGTTCTAAAAATTCATACCCTATTTGAGTACAAAAGAAAACACTCCAAGCAAATGATAACAATGCTATATCAGACCTGGGCACATCATCGGAATCTGATTTTGTTTCCGAAGACGATTTGAATGATGGTTATGAATTCAATCACGAGCAAATTCTGGCCAGGCTCAATCCAAAGAACTCCAAAAAGAGTGACAAGAAAGCCTCTGCAAAGAAACAAGGACAACAAAGAGTCACATGGCAATCGGCCAAAAAACACAAAAAGCAATGATGATAGATAATATTGGTTATTGGAATATATGTGGTGGGCATGATGATGCCAAAGTATATGAAATTAAACAGCTCATCAAAGGCAACAAATTGAGCATAATTTGCATCAGTGAAACTAAATATTCAGAAGAAGAAACTAACTCATTCGCTAATCTCATTGCTCCTGGTTGGACATTAATCCACAATCATATTGCTGCCCCTTATGGTCATCTTATGATTTTATGGAATCCCCAAGTTTATACTATCAATGCTAATTATACCCATAGACAATTCATTCATTGCAATATATATCACTTACCTACTAGTTTCAAATTTAACTCTACATTTGTTTATGCAGATAACAACAAAGCTGATAGACAGTTCTTTCTAGACTTACTTCCTATTATGCTCACTTCCGATCCTTGGATTTGTTTAGGAGACTTTAACTGTATGCAAAACTCTGATGAAATGATGGGCGGATTACCTCTGTCTTTGGTTGATGTTGCTCCTCTGAATAACGCCATCCTCCTTTCTCAGCTTCATGAAGTGCCTAAAACTGGTGTTTTTTATACTTGGAACAATTGTAGTAGATCTGGTAGTAGAACTTTTTGCAAATTGGATCGTTCTTACTTTAATGCTTCTGCTTATAATGCTTGGCCTTCTCTTATTTCGTTTTTTTCCCACTCCTTCTCTTTCTGATCATAGTCCTATCATCTTGGATTGGGGCTCTAGGAATGATAGAGGTCCATCCACATTTAATTTCTTCAATAGCTGGATTTCTGATCCTGATTTTTTTCCATTGATAGAGCATGTTTGGGCCTTCCCCAAATTTGGCAATCCCATGTTTATTCTGCAATCAAAACTTAAAGATTGTAAAGAATCTATCAAAGCTTGGTCTTTACAAAAGTATGGTACTGGTAACCTTCTTTCTTCTAAATTAAGGTCTGAACTTAATGCCATTCAAATTCTGTTGCAGGATGACCCCGGAAATTTAGTGCTTTCAGATAAAGAGCATGAGCTAACCAAAAACTTGAAATTAGCTATCAAATCTGAGTTACTTATGCTCCGTGATAAAAATAGACATATCTGGGATATAGGAGGAGACAAAAACACTAAAACTTTTCATAAATTCTTTGAAACTTAAAAAGACTCAAACCTTAATCCACATGATTAAAGATATGAATGGGTTTGAAGTGAACACGCAATCGAGTATAAAGCACTCCTTTCTTAGTTATTATAAGCATCTTTTTGCTCATACTAACTCTGCTTCTAATTTGCATGTCTTAAATGACTTTTCGCTTAATTCTATCACTAATGAACAAGCTGTGAATCTAACTAACCTTATTACCCCGGAAGAAATCCATGATACAATTTTAAAAATGAAAACCACAAGCTCCCCTGCCGTAATGGTTTTTCTGCTATGTTTTTTCAAAAATGTTGGCACATAGTAAAATACGATTTTTGTAAAGCTATTCAACACTTTTTCAAAACCAACACCTTATTGCATGGTATTAATCATACTAAACTTGCTCTCATTCCTAAGGTTAATCTTCCCCAATCTGTTTCTGATTTCAGGCCCATTGCCTGTTGCAATGTTATTTACAAATGCATAGCTAAAATTATTTCAACTCGCATGAAAAATTGCCTTTCTGATTTAATCTCTCCTAATCAAAATGGGTTCATATCAGGGAGATCTATTACTAATAACATTTTACTATCTCAGGAACTTATTAAAGGTTACAATAGGAAAAACATCTCTCCTAGATGTTTCCTAAAATTAGATATTCATAAAGCATACGACTCCGTTAAGTGGGATGCTATCATTTCTATTATGTCTAGGATAAATTTTCCCTTACCTTTTTTAGCCTGGATATACACATGCATATCTTCTGTCTATGTGTCCTTATCTCTCAATGGTGAATCTTTTGGCTATTTTAAAACTCATAAAGGTATTAGGCAAGGGGATCCTATCTCCTCTTCGCTATTCATCCTAGTAATGGAAGTTCTTACATATTTGATTAGTTTGGAATGCAAAAATAAAAATATTGACTTTCATCCTAAATGTCAGAAACATCAAATTTCTTCTTTAATGTTCGCAGATGATCTCTTGCTTTTTACTAAACCTAATATTAAATCCATCACCAATGTGTTCTCTACTCTTCAAACATTTAATCAGATGACAGGTCTCCACATTAATAAAAGCAAATCACAAATTAATATTGCTGGAGTTCCGGAAAATAATTACCAGAATATTCTTCATGCTTCTGGCCTTCAGGCCATGGATCTCAATGCCATGTAGGCATGTACCTTGGTGCTCCTTTGTGTAAGTCCAGAATATCCAACGCGCAATGCCTTCCTTTATATGAAAAAATAATATTTAGACTCAAAAATTATAATGGTGATAAACTATCACAAGCTGGTCGGCTTGTGATCATAAAAAGCATTGCCACTGCTATGTGTACGTACTATTTTAGGCTGTTCTTCATTCCTATAAAGCTTATTAATATGTTAAATAGGGCTTTTAACCATTTTCTATGGCACGGAAATATTTATTCTACCAAACTCATTCCGATTACTTATAAAAAGATTATTTCCCCCTTTAATACGGGAGGCCTAGGTATCATTAATCTTAAAATATGGAACATTGTTACTGCCTCTCATCATGTTAACAGGTTGCTTAGCGATAATCAGGGGTTGTGGGAGGTCTGGAATAGACACTACAATCTTAAAAGTGGCAAGTTTTGGACAATGAATGTTAACAATGATGCTAGCTATCTTTGGAAAAGACTTTTGGAGAATAGAAGATATTACCTGCCTTTGGTTCGATGCAGCACTAACAATTCCTTTTGGCACTCCCCTTGGTGTGCTCCTGGTATGATCCTTTCCCTCTCGATCGACTATAATCTTATTAGCAATTCTGGTAATCCTCAGAACGCTAACGTAGATTCTTATATTGACAATGAGGGTCTTCACCTGCTTCACGTCAGTTCTCCCTCTTTGTCCAACCTCTGGTCTTCGATTAGAACCTCATTTTTGCCTGCGAATCAGTCGGGGCTAAGTTGGAACGCCAAACATCATAGCATTTCCTTGGTTTATAAAGCTATCGTTCAAAGTTATTACAACTCTCCTTTTCCTTGGCATGCTCGTATTTGGAAATCTGGATCGAAACCTAAACACAATCTTCTTCTGTGGAAATGCCTGATGAATGCAGTTCATACGCAAGATAATCTTGTTAGAAGACATTTTATCGATCACCCGTTGTGCATCCTTTGTAATCGTGCTCCTGAAAACATTGGGCACCTTTTTTTCAATTGCATATTCTCCTTTCAGCTCTGGAAACGCGTTCTTCATCACTTACATGAGACTCCACCATTCAGAGACTACAAGCTTGAATGGTTACGCATCTTTTAAGAAACTAGGTGGAAATCTTCTTCTACCTCTCATCTTCTTAGAATCCTCAAGTTAACGGTTGCGGCGATTTGGGAGGAAAGGAATAATCGTAGATTTACGTGGACTTCCTCTACTATTTCTGCTTTGTTATTTCAAATTTTGTCGTGAGTGGTTGCTGTTTCATTCGCGCATTTCATGTTTTGGGTTTGTTGTTGTAGCTCCTTATTGTTTTGCTTAGTTTTTTCTAAGCATTTGTATTTTGTCTTTGTTTTAATAAATTGTGGACTGTCCACTATAAAAACAGGCTGGCCTTGCCAAAAAAAAAACCACTCCAAGCATCAACGATCTCTTAGCATGCGTCTCAATGCTCTTCCTTGCTTCATCCATTTCCACGATATAACCATACTATATCCTATCCACAGATCACCCTCAAAGAACCCGCCCATATGGAACTCATCATGACGCTAATCGACATCAAGCCTCCAACCTTGGAACCTAACTGTAACATTCCCTATCTTGAGGCCCAAAACCAAGCGCTACAGATGATGCAATCATCTATAATATTAGCTTCTGGCAACTAAATACGGCTATGTTAGTGGTATCTACAATATCAGAAGCATTTGAATATGAAACAAAACACAGATTTCAAAATAAATTTTCACTTCATTACATTCCAAAACCAATTGTTTCACATTAACAACACATAATCCCAAATCGTTCCCGGGCATAGATCAAATATAATTGTTACAAATTATGCCAAGAGTGGTATATGAAGGTACCCCTTTGGTTGATCAGAGTCATATGGTCATAATAGACCTAATACAATCACAACGGAAATATATCAAAACATAACAAGAACTGCAAATCCTAAATATCTATCCGTTTGCCTCCTGCATGCCTTCGATAGCCTTATTCGTCATCCTACTAAAACCTGAAAAAGACCTTAATCCCTCAGCCTACTCAAATTAATTTTGAGCACCCGAGGTTCTAAGGGGAAAACATAAACTTCGAGTCAGAAATAAAGCCTAGTATGAATAATACTATACATCCCAGTTAAACATGTTAAGTAAGACCACGCCGCTTAGTGGAATGGGTTTCCCCTCACTAACATCCTTTTTAAAACATATCTTTTACAGAACCTTTCATAAAACCATATAATGTGCCCCTGCATCCACAATGGTTAAAACATGTATTTATAAACATTATGGTGATATGCATACTTGAAAACAATTAGGATTTCCCCATCCCACATTAGTTAGTCTAACCATCAAAGTTTCAACTAACTATTTGTCTTATATTTTTAAGGACTACCCATCCCATTTTAGACTTTATTTGCATCAACAAGGGTCTATCCATTCCACATTCATTTTAATTAAACTGATGCGGACTATCCAGCTCACATCACATAGTTTTCCTAGGATGACTATGAACCCATCATTTTGCCACTTGATTCATGCTAGCCCCATGAATCCAATTATTTAATGTTAGCCCTATGAATTTAATGGTCTCATGTTAGCCCCATGAGTTTATTTATATCATGTTAGCCCTATGATTCTATTTGTATCATGTTAACCCCATGATTCTATTTGAATTTTCCATTTGACTCATGCTAGCTCCATGAATCTATTTGTATCATGCTAGCCCCATGAATCTATTTGTATCATGTTAGCCCCATAATTAACCTATTTCCATCAGTATCCCTAACTTAGGTCATATTCCATTATGGTTTCCATTGGTACCCTCAAAACCCTTAGAAATCAAAACCTTTAAAAACCACTGAAACTCAACCCTTCGAAACCATTGAACCTCAAACCTTTCGAACCCATTGAACTTCAAACCTTGCGAAAGCAATAAAATCTTAGACATCCTATTTTAAAATGACTTGAAACATTGCCTTAGAAAATCTTTGGAAATCCTTCCATTTAAAACCTTCTGAAACCAATCAGAAATTAAACCTTTCAACCTTGTTGGAAGTTAAATTTCGACCCCTTCGTAAGGTTACCTTTCGACTCTATCGAAAGCTTGGCTTTCGACCCTTTTTAAAACCATTCAACAAACAAATACTTTCGAAAGCATTAATTCTTTATTAACACAACCTTTCGAAAACTTTTATGGGTTCAATTTATAATAGGTGGAAAACCTTCTTTTATAACCTTTCGACTCCATTGGGAGCAACCTTTCGGCTAAGTCGAAAGCTCTGCTTCGAAAGCTTTAAAGCATCTTTTAAAACAACCCTTTCAAAAGCTTTGGGTTATGATTTAATTTATAAAACAAGGGTAAATCACCAAAGACAAAAACTTACTTTCGAAAGCATGGAGAAGCGGCTAGTTTTTAAAACAAGTAAACCTTTCATGATCAATCAAAGTAAACCCTTCGACTTTGTCAGAAGGTTCAAAACAAAACATTTATATAAAGCAGTAGTTACCTTTTGACTATTTCGGAAGGTTTCAAAACCAAGTAGCCGCAGTAACCTTTCGACTGTGTCGAAAGGTTTAAAACCTTTCTTTTAAACATTTTGGCCTAGTCAAATGCAACCAAGTCGAAAGCTCTAATTCCAAAGCAGGTGAAAGCTTTTGGTTTATAAAACAAACATACCCCAACCTCTTTGGCCATCAACCTTCTGACTAAGAACTCTTCGACTCTGTCCAATTCATTACGTACCAAGTAGCTTGATACCATATGCATTAGTTTGACCTTGTCGAAAGCTTAGAACCTTTCTACCTTGTCGGAAGGTCTGGGTCGGAAGGTTTACTGCTATAATAGGCTGGAACATGCTAAAAGTATGATTTCTTTGTTTTTAACTTAAAAAGGATAACTTTTCAACTAACCTGCCTATGTTTGTCAAATTCTCATCGGTTAATAAATTCTTTTCAGAAATGTGTTGCCACTATTTTCAAAATTAATAATCATTTTATTTTACAAAATGCCCCTTCTCCATAATTAAATATATAAAATATTTAAGTCGCATACCTTTAATAATTTTATATATTCATCAAAACACTTAGGAAAAAATTGGAAAAATCCTAGAAAATCTATTTTAACATGTTGCCTAACATATAAAAATTTCAACCCCAAATAATAATTATTTTAGCCAAAAATAATTTATAACCCAATAAACAATTTCCTTCACTATAAAATTAATACAAAATCCACCTTAATTTGGAAAATTATAAAAATTGAAAATTATCTCTAAAATATCATTTTCGACCTATATTTTAATTTTCAAGGCATTTGGATGTCATCAATTAGGGTTTTCATATAAAACATATCATTTAAAGCAAGTATGAACATGCATAATTCACCAACAAACATACATATAGCTTTTAATCCTCAAAACATGGCAATTACTTGCAAAAACATTTTGGATCTTAGTTTTAAAACCGAAAACCAAAAGAATATGGGATGTAGTAATTATTCGCCTTAGCTTTGAGATTAAAAGATGTGAGATTTGATGTTGAATAAATTGATTATCTCCTTATCTTGAATCCTATTTTTATCTTCCCTGAGAATAAAAATGGTGGCCGGCCTTAGTAAATTTTTTGTTTGAGTGAAAATGAAATGAACATGAGTTTCATTCTTAAGGGCTTAGGGTATAAGCCTTTCCTATTTCCCATATTGCCCTTCTTACTTCCTAACACATTAGGTTATGCTATTTCATTTTAATTTGCACACTAACATTGTACGGCTACCCTTAATTTAATCAAATCTCAAACTATTAATCTTCCCATTATTTTATTTAATTTAACTAATTAAATATTCTAAATAATGTTACCAAAATAGGGGTGTTACAGACTCCCCACCTTAAAGAATTTCGTCCTCGAAATTCAGTAAAGACTAACTAGCAAACATAACATCTCCTAACAATCATACTAGCCTATCTGACTAGCAACCAATCTATATAAATCTGATATAGACATACCATCAAAGCAGATCAGGATAAACCTCTTGAATCTTGTCCTTCATTTCCCAAGTATATTCTTTCTCGTTGTCGCTCCACCCAACCTTTACCAACTTGACTGTCTTGGTCCTCAACCATTTCTCATCTCTCACTACAACCTGAATTGGTTGTCTACAAAAGTCAAATTGAGCTCTACTACCAAGTCCTACAACTCTGTCTGAGGAATAGTAGCCTTTGGATCATGCACATATTTATGAAGATGAGACACATGGAATACATTATGGACACCTGCCAAACTACTTGGTAACTCAACTCTGTATGCGAGTTTTCCGATCCTCTCAACAATACAGAAAGGTCCATTGAACCTCGGTGCTAACTTTCCTGATTTTCCAAATCTAATAACACATTTCATTGGTGATACCTTAATGAATACATAGTCTCCAATGGAGAATTCCAAGTCTTTTCTCCTTCTATTTGCATAACTTTTCTGCCTAGATTTAGCTTCCTTCATCCTAGCTTGGATTAACTTAATCTTTTCTGCGGCTTCCTTTACCAAATCTGGACTAAGAACCAATCTATCCCCGGTCTCTATCCAACATATGGAGACTTGCATGGACTTCCATACAAAGCTTCAAACGGTGCCATCCTAGTACCAGTCTAATAACTATTGTTATACGAGTACTCGACTAGATGAAGATAGTCCTCCCATGATCCCCCGAAATCCAATACACAAGCTCTTAACAAATCCTCCAAGATTTTGTTAACTCATTCCATTTGCCCAACAGTTTGCAGATGGTAAGCGGTACTCATGTTGAGCTTGGTTCCTAAAGCTTCACGTAGACTCTTCTAGAACTCACTAGTAAACAAAGAATCTCTATCACTGACAATACTACTAGGAATACCGTGCAGTCTAACTACATTCTTCATAAACAACTTCGCTGGACTAAGTGCCGTCCTAGTTGACCTTACCGAAATGAAATGGACACTCTTAGTCAGTCTGTCACTATGACCCATATGCTGTTATTTCCTCTACTATATCTTGGCAACCCATCAATAAAATCCATAGAGATAGAATCCCACTTCCATAACGGAACTTCGAATGGTTGAAGCAATCCGCTTGGTTTCTGGTGTTCAACCTTTGCCTGTTGGCAATTCAAACACTGCTTAAGACATAAACCAATGTCCCATTTCATACCTTCCCAAAAGAAACTTCTCTTCATATCTTGATACATCTTCGTCCCTCCTGGACGGATAGTGAACTTCGAACGATGGCATTCATCCAAAACTTCTTTCCTCATGTCCCCTACATTCGGAACACGCAACCTTCCTTTCTTTCTTAACCATCCCTTTTGGTCAAGACTGAAATCCTTTAAGTCATCGCTCTCTGTTTCTTCCCTTAAATTTCTGATCCGCTTAGCCAAAACTGGATCCTCCTCCTGTTTAGAAGCTATCTTCTCAATCATTATTAGTTGAACTTCTAAACAAGACAATATAGCACTTCCTGCACTTGAATCTGCCTCGGATCTAAACTGCACCCTACAAGCTGACAATACTTCCAAGTCTTTCCACTCAGCAATCATAGCCAATACTGCATTCTGATGTTTCCTACTGAGTGCCTCCGCCGCCTTGTTTCCTTTTCCGGGTGTGTACTCAATCCCAAAATCATAAGCAGCAATAAACTCAAGCCATCTTTGCTATCTCATGTTCAGCTCTTTCTGAGAGAATAAGTACTTTAGCGACTTATGATCCGTGTAAAGCTCAAATCGCTCTCCAAAAGATAATGCCTCCACACCTTCAAAGCAAATATGACGGCAGCTAACTCTAAATCATGCATTGGATACCTAACTTCATGTGGTCTGAGCTGTCTAAAAGCATTAGCAATCACTTTATCTCTTTTCATCAACACAGCTCTCAATCTAGTTCCACATGCATTAGTATAAACAACCAAATCTTGATTCCCCTCCGGAACCTCTAACACCGATGCATGGGTCAATAAGTGTTTCAAGCTTTGGAATGTTTCCTCACACTTATCAGTCTATACGAACTTCACACCTTTTCGTGTAAGCTTGGTCATCGGTGCAGCTATCCACGAAAAATCCTTGATAAATCTTCGATAATATCCAACCAATCCAAGAAAGCTCTTAATCTCGGTTATCGTCTCGGGTCTCTTCCAATTATTCACCGTCTAAATCTTAGTTAGATCTATAGGCAACCCTTTCTCTAAGACGACATAACCAAGGAACTTCACTTCCTTCTTCCAAAAATGACACTTCGAAAACTTAGCCTTCAACAGATGCTCCCTCAATGTTTCGAGCATAACTCTAAGATGAACTTCATGCTCCTTCTCATCCTTAGAGTATACCAAAATGTCATCTATGAAGACCAACACAAATCTATCCAAGTGCTCTCTGAAGATTCAGTTCATCAGATCTACAAAGAATGTCGGTGCATTAGTTAGTCCAAATGGAATAACTAACCATTCGTACGATCCATAGCGGGTCCTAAACGCCATCAACAGTATACTATCTTCTGCAACTCTAAGCTGATGAAACCCGGTAGCCAAATCCAACTGAGAAAATATCTTCGTTCCACTCAGCTGGTCGAACAAATTGTCCATTCTTGGCAATGGATATCAATTCTTTATCATCTTCTCATTCAACTTACGATAATTGATACATAGCCTTAACAATCCGTCCGGCTTCTTACAAACACTACCACTGCACCCCAAGGTGAACTACTCGGTCGGATGAAATTCTTGCCTTCCAAATCCACTAACTGCACTTTCAATTCTCTCATCTCGGTAGGAGTCATTCTACTTAGCGGTCTACTCACCGGTTCTGCTCCAGGCACTAAATCAATCCGAAACTCAATAGCTCATTTCGGTAGCAAACAAATTACCGACTCAAACACATCTGCGAATTCTCTTACCGCTAAAATTCGACTTAACTCATCTTTCATCTCCATAACACCCAATAAAGCATTCACTTCGCTAGGCTTTCTACGGTATAAATAATCCGCTTACTGCAACTAGGGCGACTTAGTGATATTTTCCTATCGTGGCAAAATATCCTAGCATCATATTTACTTAACCAATCCATTCCAAGGATAATCCCAAATCCCCAAAGTCAAACACATGAAAACAGCACTCAAAATTATGGCCTAGCAAATCAAACTCTAAATGGTCACACTTTATCCCAAGCATTGCATATCCTCCTATCGGATTTGCAACCCTTAAGGAAGTAACTAGATATGAGGGTTCTAGGTTAAGCTTATCTACCAAACATCGAGAAATGAAAGAATGAGATGCTCCAGTATCAAACAATATCCTAACTGGTATGCCATGGATCAAAAGTGTACCTTCCATCACAGACTTTCCTTTCTCAACAGCAGTTGGTTTAGAGGATGATGGCTCCAAAGCAAAGACCTTTCCTTTTCCTGCCTTGGCGGCTTCAGGACATTTGTTCTTGTAATGTCACATCTGGTTGTAATTATAGCATTGCACATTCTTCTTCACCACAACCGACTTTCCATCTCCCGAACGGCACTCATTAGCATAGTGACCCTTCTTATCACATTTGTAGCAAACTATATCCACTTTCCCTTTCTTAGCGGCTCCTTCTCTCTGAGCGCTCTTCTTCTTGAAGAACTTCCTCTTCTTCCCCTGAGGACCATGGAATTCAACTGGCTTCTCCCTAGCCGAAACAGCAAGCATTTCCTCATGGCGAATGGCCATTTCCACTACCACATTAGAAGGATCTCGGATGTGGGCCATAATCATTCTGCCAAGCTCTGGCTTCAATCCTCTAATGAATCTCTCATTCCTTCTGACATCCGTGTCAACCAAACCATAACCATATCGAGATAGCTCATCAAACCTAACAACATACTTGATTACAGACATTTGTCCATGTACAAGATCCATAAACTTCCTCATTAATGCCGACTTGGCCACCTCAGACAATAACCTCTACTCAAACCTCCTCCTGAAGTAAGCCCAAGTCAATTCTTCCTCTGGCACTCCAGCAGTCACACTATTCCACCAATGAGGCGCTAACCCTTGCAACTATCTCGAGGCTAGCTTTCTCTTCTCTCAATCATTCAAGCCTTGATCCGTAAAAATCCTTTCACAGTTCAACAGCCAATTCTCCACTTCAACAACATCTTCCGTTCCAGCAAACGGCTTTACTCCCAAACTGATATAGTCTCTACTCAACTTAACATAGTTATATCCAACTGAAGTATAGCATTTTCTCCACCAATATTTCCAGCAGCTCCCGCTTGCAAAAGGTTTGCCAACAACTGATACAAGGCTCCCATATCCACTTGAGGAACCCCAGCACACACATTTTCAGCTTGAGCCTGACCGATACCTCTCTAGCATTTGGTCGGACATTTCCATTAGTGGTGGTGCTATCTCCTCTAAGATTTACTCTGCCTCTTCTTCCTTCCATATCTGTATTCAAAACTTGTGAGATACATATGAATAGCCTAACTAGGATTGGAGTCTAGAGATATAGTGTATACTTATACATATAGCAAATATAAGTACGTTACTATAGTGTTATCCCATACCCCAATCTTAACTCTAATTCCTAAGGATTATGTAACGACCCGTATTTTTAACACTTTAAAAATACGAATTAAAATAAAAATTTTGGATAAAAATCCGAAGGAAATAAAATTTTGTATTGTTAAATGTGAATTACAAGTTAAATTACAAAACTGAATTCTGAAATAACTTATTTGTAAATTAAATACGGATGTTAACTTGTATTGAATGTAAATAATAAATTGAATTTGATTGTAAACCAAATTGGTTATGATTGTAAACAAAGAATAAATAAAATGGTAGATTTAATAGTGGAAGTTTATGTTATTGAAACTAATATAAATAAATGTAACTTAATATTACAGTTGATTGAAATCAGATAATAACTGAAACTGTAATTTGATAAGGATGTTAACTTGTAATTGAACGTAAGTAAAGATTTAAATTTGAGTGTAACAAGTAATTGAAATGAATTGAATTGGATTGTAAACAACGAAATAAATAAAATGTTACATTTAATATTGAAGTTATAATATTGAAATCAACGTAAATGAATGTAATTTAATATTACTGTGAATTTAAATAAGATGATAGCTGAAGAAAATGAAAGTAAATGAATTATAAACTATGGATAATAATGTATAATGAAAGTGTAAATCTAAATAAAAGAATTCAATTGGAATTAAATAACTTGAATTTGAATTACAATATAATTGAACGCTGAATCTAATGTAATCTTTTATACTGGATTTATAATGGAAAACCGCATTGTAAAAGATTGTTAATTACTGTGGAATTAAAAATGAAATTTGTGAACAATTGAAATTTGATTTAAAAGTTAATAATTTAAAATTGGGAATTTTATATTGAAATTAGACTGTAGAAATAGCCATTTTTACAACTGTCTCGGATTTCGACGAAACCAGTTTCATCGGATCCGTAACAGTGAATTTTTGTAAGGTTTCAATTTTCGTAGCAATCGGACTTGTCGTTTGGTCGTGCGAGCTTGAAACGCGTAGAAATTTAACGTCGTTAATTAAAATAATCGACTTCAAAAGGCTATCTTCCACATACGATTGAATTAGGCCTTGGGACTAGTTCCATTGCGTCCGGAACGGGGGTAAAACCTTATAAACGCCTGGCGGCACGTCTCGTTTGGAGTTCGGACGACTTTGGACCTACCTATATAAATACACACACAAACCAAGACAGTTTTACTGTCATTTTAATCCAGAAACCCTAATTCTATCTCATGGCCGCCACCTATTCAATGGCCAGAATCGCTCGAACTTCTTTCCTTAATATCTCTCAATCCGTTCAACGAAATCAAAAAATTCCAAAAGCAAAGTTGTAGATCTCGGCGAGCTCTTCAAATCCATACGGTTGATCTATGCTTACGCCATGGATTCGCCCAGATCTGGCTTGGAAGCATGCTCGGTTTTTCTCGGTTTGCGTGCAAACGGCGGCGACTGGTGATGTGAAATTTCTGGCGTAGGTGGAACAAGGCGAGGCGCTCGTGTGGGAACATCCTGATCATCGTCCGGTCGTCGTTTGCCTCGCGCGTGGATGAGGTTTTGGCGTGCAGTGATGGGTTCTTCCGTGTTTTGAACGAGCAGGGGAGAAGATGAAGGTTGCGGCCGTGATTTGCTCTGGAGATATGGACGGCTCTGATGGTAAAAAAAAAAAGATTGTAATTAATTTATATAAATTTATATACAAACTTTAAAATATCATATCTCATCCGTGCGAGGTCGGAATTGGACGAAACTGGCGACGTTGGAATCGCAACGACGAGTTCTACACTGCAGTGCAGATCTGAAGACATTTGGAACTCGTTAAAATTTTAGGTTAAATCGAACGTCGTTCGATTTGATTTGGAATTGAAATCAAGGTGAGTGTTTTATAACGCTCACAACGTACTGAATATCTTTATGATAGTTAAATTTGACATTATGAAGTGATATGAATTTATTTGTTGTTGTTTGATAAAAAAATTAATTGTCATATAGATTGTCATTTGAATTCACCGTTGAAAATTAAATTGACAGTTAAATTGAAATTAAAATTGAATTGCGATTAAATTACCCAACATTGATAACTATGAAATTGCCGTGAATTGTATTGTCTATTGGATGATTTATTTCGATGGATGCTATTGGTTGATATTTAAATGTTTGGATGTTTATTTGTTTATATGTATCCTGTTATACATACATATGACACTGTGATTGGTTTATGTGATATATATTCATCCCCGACATTAAAATTGAAATAATTATCCACTTGGCCATAGGTTAGAAAATTATATACGAACACCGGGTTGGTTAAATTAAACGATTTTAAAAGTTGTTTTGAAATTATTTAAATGAATTGATTTTAAGAATAAAATCCAATTTATGGAAATTGAATTATTTTGAATTGAAGCTCGAGATGTTGGAATTTAAACTTGGTAAATGAAATGGTTTAATTATTCGAAGTTTAGATTTTTAAGACAAAATTGAAATACGGCGTAAATTTTCGAAAGTTGATTTGTTTTAAAAGATTGGACTTTAATTGAACTCTGAATATTTCTAAGAAAATTTATATGAAATGATATTTCAAGTTTGAGTTTGGAATTGAAAATTTATTTGAAATTGAGATTTAATTAATTTGGAATTTAATTGAAATTCAAAGAAATTTGCGAATTGGACTGAATTGAAACTATTGAATTAAATTTGATGATAAAATTGATTTGAATAGGATTTGAACTGAAACTGATTTGGAATGTAATACTTAAATGAATTCTTGAAATCCGAATATTAATCTAAGTTTATTGAATTGGAATTGTTCCAGAAATTAAGTAAACTACTTAATACGGATGTTTAATTTGAAGTATATTCTAATTTGAATACGAAATGGTTTTAAAGTGAATCTTATATTCTTATATAAATATATGAACTATTTTGAAATGTGAAATATTTAAGTTTAGAAATATATCGGAAGTGAAATTGTATATTTTGTGGTTCAAATATGTATTTGAAATTGATAATTTGAAATGGTTTATTGAGAAGCTGAATCGAGTTGAAATTGATGATTTGAAATTTGATTAAATTTTAATTTTGGAATTCGAGTTTATGTGAATCGATTTGTGAAATTTGAGGAAGCTATATTTTATATAAAGTGTTTTGATTTCCAGAGTGTTTTGATTTTAAAAGACTTATGATTTCGAAAGCAGTATAACTTTGGAAAGTGATACGATTTTGGAAATGGATTTATTTAAAGTGAAATGTTTATATTTAAATCTTGGATTTAAATACGAATGGGGTTAAATGAAGTTACAACCTAAATTGAAATTTGAAATGATTTTGAAATCGAAATGAGATTTTGAGGCGAGAAATGATTTTGAAATCGAAATGAGATATTGAGGCGAGAAATGATTTTGAAATGGAATCTTACATCTTGAATAGATATGATGATATTTGAAATGGATTTGATTTTGAAGTGAATATGATATTTTGATATCAATTATGAATCGATTTGAAAATGTAAAAGATCGAACCGGTGTGAAAAATATAACGTAGTTATTAAAGAGCCCGGGATCGGATATGGACATACTCTCTGTCGATACCGAAAACCACTTTAATAACTAGTATACGCGGAGTGTTGATCCAGAACGAAGTGGATGGTTTTGGTGAACGTGTTGATTTGAAGAAAGAGAACGATTTTGGATGACCCCTGACATGACTAAAACAGGAGCCGCGCCGGGCCATTGAGGTTCGCCACCTCTAGCGGACACACTTCTTCGATACCATGTCTATTACTTTTGTGATTCGATTTGGGTGCACCCCGCGATTTTGGGAGTGTTGTTTCGCGGTGTTGGGGTAGTAGCTGCTATGCCCAACATCAGTCCGGATCACGCAACTACTAGTATCCTAGTTGGTATTGCCTCATGTACCTTGTCATACTGATTATCCTATTCGCGACCACTACGATTTTGGTTTGTACCTTTAGTATATGGATTGCCCTCTGGTGACTTCCGGTTTTGGGGAAACTACGGTCTTGTATATGCTCTTGGGAATATAAACTGTGTTAAGGGTGGAATGGGCCATGGCTTAACGCTATTTTAATACTTTTACTTTAATATAGACATATTATAATAGCGTATTGTACTACATAGTAGATAGTTTAACGGATCCTTGAGAGATGGAAAATCCCGTAACATCTCTTAAGTTATTGCACTCACGTTGACACTGGACAGGAGATGTCAAACCCCGTAAACATCTCTGACGCCGTCACACTCATATTTTCTTATTCGATTTGACTTACATGAGATATTTAGTCCTGACTCGAGTGTTTTGTCTTTTCATTACGCTCGGGTCAGCCTGAGCATTTCAGATAAGGTTGAAGATCTATTTTGGAGGACGAAGACGGAGTTTGGTATTACATCATTTGTATTCTACTACCATATTATTTTTCCGCTGCATTATTGTATTATCTCTGATATGTATGTAACTCTGATTTATGATGTATAATAATAATCAAATTTATTTATTTAACAGCTTCATGAACTGTTATTTTATTATTATATCTTGTTCCTTCCGCTGCAAGATTCTGAGTTTGCTTCTGTTCTTTCTTTCCTTTTCTTATTTAACCCCAATAACCATCTGCCTTTTTGAACGGTTTGAGTTGGACATGTGTGGATTATTGTCGACTTGAACGGTCAAAAATGCGGGTCGTTACAGTTGGTATCAGAGCTTTGGTTTAGATTACCTGAGCTCTAGTGGGGAATAACTCATTGAAATAGAGGTAAACTATATGAATGAGTTGAGTGTATATGAGAGAGCGTATTTGTAATTTTGATATAAAAATGATTTTATATTGTGTTAATTTGTTCCGTTGAGTATTTATGAATTCTGGTTGGTACTTGGGACGCCAAGGCATCGATAGGAATTTCTAAACACTCGAATAGGACAGATTGACATAATATTGTTTTGGATTATATTCTATATATAAAAGACTTATCTTGAAAATTTATAAATTTTGATTGTATTGGTTAGAGATGATAATAATAGATTATCATCGTTTATTGTTGATTAGTCAATATTTCTAACTATTGACTATTGAATGATTTTAAGAAATGAAACTTGTAAATATGATTGACAATGAATATAAATGGTAAATAAAATGAAATAAAAAAATGAATTTAAATTAAGATGGAGAATTTAAATTCCGGTGTTTTGAAAATTTATTAACAAAAATTTGAAATGTATAATATAAGTATTATATGATAGTATATTCGATTAGAAATTGTTTTCAAAGGATTTCAAATGAAGTAAGTGTTATACTCCCCACTTGACACTAGAGAATGATTTCGGTGATGAGTGCACGCATCATCGACGTTTATTTTCGAAAGTCTAAGTGGGGGAGATCACTTAATAGCTTTTTCCTAAACCCTGTTTTGATTAAAAATTGAATTTTATTTTGTATTCTCTATAGTATGACTTGATACACATTAATATAAGTATATATTATTTCAAACTTGATTTGAAATGAAACCGAAGTTGAAATTCTTAAGTTCTCTAATAAGGAATGATTTTAATTATTAAACTAAAGTAAATCTTGAATTGTTAGAAACTTATGAATTGAAAGGGTGGAATTGAATTTAAGTGAAAAAAAAAATTTAAATTGTAGGAGTAACCCTTAATTTGGATTGGAAATTTATTTAATAGGTATAACACTCAAATTGAATGAAAGGAAGTTGTATATTGTTTAACTACATTCTATTTGCATAGCTATAACTTACCAAATACTTAAAAAGTTTAAAATGCTAATAAGGATAAGTAAATGAATAATATACAAGTGTGGTTGCGAATAATAAAATGTGAAGATCTATGGATAGTTGTAAATATAAAGGAAATTTAAGTTGTAAAATGAATTATATTTAAAATGAATTAAATATAAAATTAGTAAATGGAACTAATTAAATTTGAATAAAACTAAATGTCAATAAACTTGGAAGTGTATGAAATTAAAATTTTGCCTTGCAAATGTATAATTGATTTAGTGTAGATTTGGATGGATGTTAATGTTTGATATGCATTGGTTGTTAGATGGATGGTAATTGATTAAATAGAATTCATTAGTGTAAATGGAATTGAATAAAAGGAATAAAAAAAAATTTAAATAGTTAAATTCAAATTTGAAGCAAAGTGAAATTAAATATAATTGAATTCAAATTAAATTGAAGCAAATTGACTTGAATTTAAATTATGAATGAAACAAACTTGAATAAATTGGAAACAAATCGAATGTAAACTTATTTCATGGATATATAAGAAAATAAACGACTTTGTGTTTGTGATTGTTTCTTTAGAAAATTTGAAGATTGATGGTTTGTACTTTGAAATAATAAAAGCAAAATTTGAAAAATCCAAAATACTCAAAGAGAGCTGAAATGAAAATAGCCATAACTTTTAAATGGTTGAACGAAATTAGACGATCTTAGACTTTTCAGAAAGCCTGGAAACTGTGCTACATGTTTTGTTTAGAATGTTTTGATAAATACCTTCATCCACCAGGCTTAAAACACCAATATTAGTCGCTGGCCTGTGCGAAGTAGAAATCTGAAGCACCTTAGTATTCTTGCCATAACTTTTTACTGGTGTATCGGATTTTGACGATCTTGCCCTTTCTGGAAAGCTTAGAACTTAAGCTAAAACTTTTGTTTTAAGCATTCGGTGTTTTGCTGTCGTTTAGAAGGTCAAAAACGTGAGGGAACGTCGCTGACCTGCGCAATTCATTGCCAGGCTGAGGCGTATCTATTTAGTAAAACTGTCGTAACTTTTGAATGGAAGGTCCGAATTCAATAATTTTGGACATTCCGGAAAGCCTGAAACGAATGCAACAACTTTTGTTTAGATTCCATTGTCAAATTTTATCGTTTAGGTAATCAAAAACTGAGATTCGTTTGCTGTCCTGGAATTGGAATTTCAGTTTTGAAACTAAACATGTTATATGTATGTTGTTTATGATAAGTATATCGATCTATCTTTACATGCATGGTTCTAACTTGGTTATTGAGCATTTTAGTAGGTAGCAAAGGGGTTGCGCTTCGCTTGAGGAGCTCGCTTCTGCGCTAAATGCAAAATGTAAGTTAAAATGCTAATAAGCGCTTAATAAAAGGTACGTTCTCGGATTACGGTTTATGTTGTGGTATATTATTGTGTTCCCCATGTTTTGGGATGCCTCATTCTTGTAATGAGATGTATATCATGCAATTATTACCACTGTGAAATTTTTCGGTCCTAACCGCGCAAAGGAGATGCTTCCGAAATTTTTCAAAAATCCGGGAGTTAGAAAATTTTGAGATTTTAAAAATCCTATAACTAAATTTTGCAAATAAGTCGAATATTTTGAATGAATTATATCCAAATGATGGTTTCCCCTTCTCCGTTCCTTTACGAGGACGAAAAGTTTTAAGTGGGGGAGAATGTAACGACCCGTATTTTTAACACTTTAAAAATACGAATTAAAATAAAAATTTTGGATAAAAATCCGAAGGAAATAAAATTTTGTATTGTTAAATGTGAATTACAAGTTAAATTACAAAACTGAATTCTGAAATAACTTATTTGTAAATTAAATACGGATGTTAACTTGTATTGAATGTAAATAATAAATTGAATTTGATTGTAAACCAAATTGGTTATGATTGTAAACAAAGAATAAATAAAATGGTAGATTTAATAGTGGAAGTTTATGTTATTGAAACTAATATAAATAAATGTAACTTAATATTACAGTTGATTGAAATCAGATAATAACTGAAACTGTAATTTGATAAGGATGTTAACTTGTAATTGAACGTAAGTAAAGATTTAAATTTGAGTGTAACAAGTAATTGAAATGAATTGAATTGGATTGTAAACAACGAAATAAATAAAATGTTACATTTAATATTGAAGTTATAATATTGAAATCAACGTAAATGAATGTAATTTAATATTACTGTGAATTTAAATAAGATGATAGCTGAAGAAAATGAAAGTAAATGAATTATAAACTATGGATAATAATGTATAATGAAAGTGTAAATCGAAATAAAAGAATTCAATTGGAATTAAATAACTTGAATTTGAATTACAATATAATTGAACGCTGAATCTAATGTAATCTTTTATACTGGATTTATAATGGAAAACCGCATTGTAAAAGATTGTTAATTACTGTGGAATTAAAAATGAAATTTGTGAACAATTGAAATTTGATTTAAAAGTTAATAATTTAAAATTGGGAATTTTATATTGAAATTAGACTGTAGAAATAGCCATTTTTACAACTGTCTCGGATTTCGACGAAACCAGTTTCATCGGATCCGTAACAGTGAATTTTTGTAAGGTTTCAATTTTCGTAGCAATCGGACTTGTCGTTTGGTCGTGCGAGCTTGAAACGCGTAGAAATTTAACGTCGTTAATTAAAATAATCGACTTCAAAAGGCTATCTTCCACATACGATTGAATTAGGCCTTGGGACTAGTTCCATTGCGTCCGGAACGGGGGTAAAACCTTATAAACGCCTGGCGGCACGTCTCGTTTGGAGTTCGGACGACTTTGGACCTACCTATATAAATACACACACAAACCAAGACAGTTTTACTGTCATTTTAATCCAGAAACCCTAATTCTATCTCATGGCCGCCACCTATTCAATGGCCAGAATCGCTCGAACTTCTTTCCTTAATATCTCTCAATCCGTTCAACGAAATCAAAAAATTCCAAAAGCAAAGTTGTAGATCTCGGCGAGCTCTTCAAATCCATACGGTTGATCTATGCTTACGCCATGGATTCGCCCAGATCTGGCTTGGAAGCATGCTCGGTTTTTCTCGGTTTGCGTGCAAACGGCGGCGACTGGTGATGTGAAATTTCTAGCGTAGGTGGAACAAGGCGAGGCGCTCGTGTGGGAACATCCTGATCATCGTCCGGTCGTCGTTTGCCTCGCGCGTGGATGAGGTTTTGGCGTGCAGTGATGGGTTCTTCCGTGTTTTGAACGAGCAGGGGAGAAGATGAAGGTTGCGACCGTGATTGCTCTGGAGATATGGACGGCTCTGATGGTAAAAAAAAAAAAGATTGTAATTAATTTATATAAATTTATATACAAACTTTAAAATATCATATCTCATCCGTGCGAGGTCGGAATTGGACGAAACTGGCGACGTTGGAATCGCAACGACGAGTTCTACACTGCAGTGCAGATCTGAAGACATTTGGAACTCGTTAAAATTTTAGGTTAAATCGAACGTCGTTCGATTTGATTTGGAATTGAAATCAAGGTGAGTGTTTTATAACGCTCACAACGTACTGAATATCTTTATGATAGTTAAATTTGACATTATGAAGTGATATGAATTTATTTGTTGTTGTTTGATAAAAAAATTAATTGTCATATAGATTGTCATTTGAATTCACCGTTGAAAATTAAATTGACAGTTAAATTGAAATTAAAATTGAATTGCGATTAAATTACCCAACATTGATAACTATGAAATTGCCGTGAATTGTATTGTCTATTGGATGATTTATTTCGATGGATGCTATTGGTTGATATTTAAATGTTTGGATGTTTATTTGTTTATATGTATCCTGTTATACATACATATGACACTGTGATTGGTTTATGTGATATATATTCATCCCCGACATTAAAATTGAAATAATTATCCACTTGGCCATAGGTTAGAAAATTATATACGAACACCGGGTTGGTTAAATTAAACGATTTTAAAAGTTGTTTTGAAATTATTTAAATGAATTGATTTTAAGAATAAAATCCAATTTATGGAAATTGAATTATTTTGAATTGAAGCTCGAGATGTTGGAATTTAAACTTGGTAAATGAAATGGTTTAATTATTCGAAGTTTAGATTTTTAAGACAAAATTGAAATACGGCGTAAATTTTCGAAAGTTGATTTGTTTTAAAAGATTGGACTTTAATTGAACTCTGAATATTTCTAAGAAAATTTATATGAAATGATATTTCAAGTTTGAGTTTGGAATTGAAAATTTATTTGAAATTGAGATTTAATTAATTTGGAATTTAATTGAAATTCAAAGAAATTTGCGAATTGGACTGAATTGAAACTATTGAATTAAATTTGATGATAAAATTGATTTGAATAGGATTTGAACTGAAACTGATTTGGAATGTAATACTTAAATGAATTCTTGAAATCCGAATATTAATCTAAGTTTATTGAATTGGAATTGTTCCAGAAATTAAGTAAACTACTTAATACGGATGTTTAATTTGAAGTATATTCTAATTTGAATACGAAATGGTTTTAAAGTGAATCTTATATTCTTATATAAATATATGAACTATTTTGAAATGTGAAATATTTAAGTTTAGAAATATATCGGAAGTGAAATTGTATATTTTGTGGTTCAAATATGTATTTGAAATTGATAATTTGAAATGGTTTATTGAGAAGCTGAATCGAGTTGAAATTGATGATTTGAAATTTGATTAAATTTTAATTTTGGAATTCGAGTTTATGTGAATCGATTTGTGAAATTTGAGGAAGCTATATTTTATATAAAGTGTTTTGATTTCCAGAGTGTTTTGATTTTAAAAGACTTATGATTTCGAAAGCAGTATAACTTTGGAAAGTGATACGATTTTGGAAATGGATTTATTTAAAGTGAAATGTTTATATTTAAATCTTGGATTTAAATACGAATGGGGTTAAATGAAGTTACAACCTAAATTGAAATTTGAAATGATTTTGAAATCGAAATGAGATTTTGAGGCGAGAAATGATTTTGAAATCGAAATGAGATATTGAGGCGAGAAATGATTTTGAAATGGAATCTTACATCTTGAATAGATATGATGATATTTGAAATGGATTTGATTTTGAAGTGAATATGATATTTTGATATCAATTATGAATCGATTTGAAAATGTAAAAGATCGAACCGGTGTGAAAAATATAACGTAGTTATTAAAGAGTCCGGGATCGGATATGGACATACTCTCTGTCGATACCGAAAACCACTTTAATAACTAGTATACGCGGAGTGTTGATCCAGAACGAAGTGGATGGTTTTGGTGAACGTGTTGATTTGAAGAAAGAGAACGATTTTGGATGACCCCTGACATGACTAAAACAGGAGCCGCGCCGGGCCATTGAGGTTCGCCACCTCTAGCGGACACACTTCTTCGATACCATGTCTATTACTTTTGTGATTCGATTTGGGTGCACCCCGCGATTTTGGGAGTGTTGTTTCGCGGTGTTGGGGTAGTAGCTGCTATGCCCAACATCAGTCCGGATCACGCAACTACTAGTATCCTAGTTGGTATTGCCTCATGTACCTTGTCATACTGATTATCCTATTCGCGACCACTACGATTTTGGTTTGTACCTTTAGTATATGGATTGCCCTCTGGTGACTTCCGGTTTTGGGGAAACTACGGTCTTGTATATGCTCTTGGGAATATAAACTGTGTTAAGGGTGGAATGGGCCATGGCTTAACGCTATTTTAATACTTTTACTTTAATGTAGACATATTATAATAGCGTATTGTACTACATAGTAGATAGTTTAACGGATCCTTGAGAGATGGAAAATCCCGTAACATCTCTTAAGTTATTGCACTCACGTTGACACTGGACAGGAGATGTCAAACCCCGTAAACATCTCTGACGCCGTCACACTCATATTTTCTTATTCGATTTGACTTACATGAGATATTTAGTCCTGACTCGAGTGTTTTGTCTTTTCATTACGCTCGGGTCAGCCTGAGCATTTCAGATAAGGTTGAAGATCTATTTTGGAGGACGAAGACGGAGTTTGGTATTACATCATTTGTATTCTACTACCATATTATTTTTCCGCTGCATTATTTTATTATCTCTGATATGTATGTAACTCTGATTTATGATGTATAATAATAATCAAATTTATTTATTTAACAGCTTCATGAACTGTTATTTTATTATTATATCTTGTTCCTTCCGCTGCAAGATTCTGAGTTTGCTTCTGTTCTTTCTTTCCTTTTCTTATTTAACCCAAATAACCATCTGCCTTTTTGAACGGTTTGAGTTGGACATGTGTGGATTATTGTCGACTTGAACGGTCAAAAATGCGGGTCGTTACAGATTATGTCTTCAAAAAACATTTTTTAGTTAAAGTATTTCATAAACACTGCCCTGATACCAAGTTGTAACATCCCCTATCTAGAGGCCCAAAACTAAACGGTACAGATGCTGCAGTCATCTATAGTATTAGCTTCCGGTCACTAAATATGTCTATGTTAGTGGTATCTACAACATCAGAAGCATTTGAATATGAAACAAAACACATATTTCAAAACAAATTTTCACTTCATTATATTTCAAAACCAATTGTTTCACATTCACAACACATAATCCCAAATCGTTCCTAGGCATAGATCAAATATAATTATTACAAATTACACCAAGAGCGGTATATGAAGATACCCCTTTCGGAGTCATATGGTCATAACAAACCTAATACAATCACAACGGAAATACATCAAAACGTAACAAGAACTGCAAATCCTAAATAGCTATCTGTTTGCCTCCTGCATGCCTCTGTTAGCCTTATTCGTCATCCTACAAAAACATGAAAAAGACCTTAATCCCTTGGCCTAATCAAATTAATTTTAAGCACTCGAGAGTTTAAGGGGAAAACATAAACTTCGAGTCAGGCATAAAGCCTAGTATGAATAATACTATACATCCCGGTTAAACATGTTAAGTGAGACCACGCCGCTTAGCGGAACGGGTTTCCCTTCACTAACATCCTTTTTAAAACAAATCTTTTACAGAACCTTTCATAAAACCATATATTATGGCCCTACATCCACAATGGTTAAAACATTTATTTATAAACATTATGTTGATATGCATACTTGAAAACAATTAGGATTTCCCCATCCCACATTAGTTAGTCTAACCATCAAAGTTTCAACTGACTATCCGTCTTATATTTTCAAGGACTACCCATTCCATTTTAGACTTTATTTGCATCAACGAGGGACTGTCCATCCCACATTCATTTTACTTAAATTGATGAGACTATCCATCTCACATCACATAGTTTTCCTAGGATGACTATGAACCCATCATTTTGCCACTTGATTCATGCTAGCCTCATGAATCCAATTATTTCATGTTAGCCCCATGAATTTAATGGTCTCATGTTAGCTCCATGAGTTTATTTATATCATGTTAGCCCCATGATTCTATTTGTATCATTATAACCCCTTGATTCTATTTGAATTTTCCATTTGACTCATGCTAGCCCCATGAATCTTTGTATCATGATAGCTCCATGAATCTATTTGTATCATGCTAGCCCTATGAATCTATTTGTATCATGTTAGCCTCATGATTAAATTTATATCATGTTAGCCCCATGATTAACCTATTTCCATTAGTATCCCTAACTTAGGTCATATTCATTTATTGTTTCCATTGGTACCCTCAAAACCCTTAGAAATCAAAACCTTTCAAAACCATTGAAACTCAACCCTTCAAAACCATTGAACCTCAAACCTTTCGAACCCATTGAACTTCAAACCTTTTGAAAGCAATAAAACCTTAGACATCCTATTTTAAAACGACTTGAAACATTGCTTTGGAAAATATTTGGAAATCCTTCCATTTAAAACCTTTCGAAATCATTTAGAAATTAAACCTTTCGACCTAGTTGGAAGTTACCTTTCGACCCTTTCGAAAGGTTACCTTTCGACTCCATCGAAAGCTTGGCTTTTGACCCCTTCGAAAGTTTGCATTCGACGCCTTTTAAAACCATTTAGCAAACAAACCCTTTCGAAAGCATTAATTCTTCTTTAACACAACCTTTCAAAAAAAATTCTGGGTTCAATTTATAACAGGTGGAAAAACTTCTTTTAAAACCTTTCGACTCCATTGGAAGCAACCTTTCGGCTAAGTCGAAAGCTCTGCTTCAAAAGCTTTAAAGCATCTTTTAAAACAACTCTTTCGAAAGCTTTGGGTTATAGTTCAATTTATAAAAAAAAGGGTAAATCACCTAAGACGAAAGCTTTCTTTCGAAAGCACAGAGAAGCAGCTAGTTTTTAGAACAAGTAAACCTTTCATGATCAATCAAAGTAAACCCCTTGACTTTGTCGAAAGGTTCAAAACAAAACATTTATATAAAGCAGCAGCAACCTTTCCACTATGTCGAAAGGTTTCAAAACAAAGTAGCAACAGTAACCTTCCGACCGTGTTGAAAGGTTTAAAACCTTTCTTTTAAACATTTTGACCTGGTCAAAAGAAACCTAGTCGAAAGCTCTAATTCCAAAGAAGGTGAAAGCTTTTGGTTTATAAAACAAACATACTCCAACCTCTTTGGACATCAACCTTTCGACTAAGAACCCTTCGACTATGTCCAATTCATTACGTACCAAGTAGCTTGATACCATATGCATTGGTTTGACCTTGTCGAAAGCTTAGAACCTTTCGACCATGTCGAAAGGTCTGGGTCGAAAGGTTTACTGCTATAATAGGCTGGAACATGCTAAAAGTATGATTTCTTTGTTTTTAACTTAAAAAGGACAACTTTTCAACTAACATGCCTTTGTTTGTCAAATTATCATCGGTTAACAAATTCTTTCCCGAAATGTGATGCCACTATTTTCAAAATTAATAATCATTTTATTTTACAAAATGTGCCTTCTCCTTAATTAAATATATAAAACATTTAAGTTGCATACCTTAAATAATTTTATATATTCATCAAAACACTTAGGAAAAATCTGAAAAAATCCTAGAAAATCTATTTTAATATGTTTCCTAACATATAAAAATTTCAACCCCAAATAATTATTATTTTAGCCGAAAATAATTTATAACCCAATAAACAATTTCCTTCACTAGAAAATTAATATAAACTCCACCTCAATTTGGAAAATTATAAAAATTGAAACCCGTCTCTAGAATATCATTTCGACCTATATTTAAATTTTCAAGGCATTTGGATGTCATCAATTAGGGTTTTCATATCAAACATATCATTTAAAGCAAGTATAAACATGCATAATTCACCAACAAACATACATATAACTTTTAATCCTCAAAACATGGCAAATACTTGCAAAAACATTTTGGATCTTAGTCTAAAACCGGAAACCAAAAGAATATGGGATGTAGTAATTATTCACCTTAGCTTTATGATTAAAAGATGTGAGATTTGATGTTGAATAAATTGATTATCTCCTTCTCTTGAATCCTAGCTTTATCTTCCTTGAGAATAAAAATGGTGGCAGGCCTTAGTAAATTTTTTGTTTGAGTGGAAATGAAATGAACATGAGTTTCATTCCTAAGGGTTTAGGGTATAAGCCTTTCCTATTTCCCATATTGCCCTTCTCACTTCCTAACACATTAGGTTATGCTATTTCATTTTAATGTGCACATTAACATAGCACGGTTACCCTTAATTTAATCAAATCTCAACCTATTAATCTTCATGTTATTTTATTTAGTTTAGCTAATTAAATATTCTAAATAATGTTGCCAAAATAAGGGTGTTACACTAACTCTATGCACCATCGAGCTACTCATCCGAAGTTTTGAAAGTGTCGACCTCGGAACCTACTCTATGCAACACCGAGCTACTCATCTGAAGAACTAAACCATCATGTTGAAAACATCACATCACCGCAATCATCGAAAGCACTCATCGAAGAGCAATATTTCCAAGACACAGAGTCGACCGCACGAACTAATAATTACATTGCGCTCCCCGAAACCTCCTCACTATCTATGTCAAAGGTTGATCAAATCGACCTCATCAAGAGTGATGGGTACCGAACAGTCCACAGTGGTCAATACCAACCTCTCTGGTCTTGCACTTAGCCAAAAATGGATAAGTACTAACCAACTGAAAACGTCTGATGTCCATCCTGAAGTCCGAAGCTCGTCCAAATCCATCATCTTCCATGCTTAAATGTGTCGGCATGCATTTAGGCATTCTCTTATAACTTATCCTTTTTTTTTTGGTTTCCGATCAAGGGGACGAAACCCTAATGCATGGAATATTCACTAACGTTGGATTGCCAATAAATCGGTATTTTCAACCTAACAACCAAACTAACATACATGCATCCAACAAGCATTTAAATACATATAATATTATAAATATAATATGTATAATCCATCCATCTTAACCAATCCGTGAAATCATATCAATAATAGCTTAAATCTAATAATTTCCTAACTATGGCGCATTGATGGAAAATATGCGACATTCTTTATAAATCAATTTAAAATAATTTTATTTTTTTCTATAAAAATCTAATAGATATATAAGTATAGGAAAATCATATTTTAAAATCAAAAATCATTCCCGAGCGTCAATCTAATATTATACAACCAATCATAGTATGGTGAGAGAAAATATCACTCACCTCAACCAAATCTATCCAAACCATTGCTAAGATATAGAGTTCTCCATCACGAGTGCAATGCAAGAAACGGCATTCAAAATGGACCTCGTATGCAAATGATATGCAATATATAAGTTTGGAGATTACTTAAATTATTAGTTAAATTAATCAAATTATCAACTAAGTTAATTATCTTATTAAAACTTTCTTCCCCAATTAGTTATACTGTATGTATACTAACAATAACCAATAATCCATGCATTCATCCTTGATTTCTCCCTTTATGCTCGATGATTTCATGAACCATCAATTACAATGCACTCCGCTACGCCTCCTCTTTGCCACGCACCCAAAGAGACCAAACTCGATCGTCCCCCTCAATTAACGACCTGGTGATGTCACATGTGACCTTATGATGTCGCATTTTGCTATTGTCATTCGCACCTCACGAAATCATCACCGCATAGTCTCCTTGACATGAGAAGAATAATGGTGCACTTGAACTCGTCTAAAACCCACTCATTTTCCGACAAGCCCAAACCCTAGTCGCTGCTCCAAAATGGCCATCCCCAAAATCAGTGTCGAACCCTTTGAAGTGGACATGGACACTCATCGATACAAATACAATGGAACTGGTTTGGGATTTTTTCGTTGAGTGGTTTGCTGGATATTAATTTCTGAAGCCAAGGAGGAGAGGCGGCCATGATTTATTCTCAAAACAATGTAATGGTAACTAATAAAATAATGGGGAGAGAGAGTTGGATAAGGGTTTGATTACTTAAATAACAAAATATTCTTTTATTTGATTTCTCAAATAAAAAACTACAAGTTTCGACCTTGTAGGATCAAACAATGCGTCCAATCGCAACGAAACTCGTGCGTATGCATTTCCTCATTTTTCCGCTCCCGATGGTATAAATTTCATCGCGAACTAAGACTGCACCCTAGGATGATAATTTCATGCTTTTCGAGACTGTTTTGACCATCGTATTATCCAATCTCCAAATATAACGATCCTTATACTCATTCCATTTCGCAACGTCGATACGACCTCAATGGTCCTAATTCGATCGTTTGTGAAATATCATATTTTAGGGACCGTCAATTACTTAACGATTCAATATTTAAATATAGCGTCGTTAAAAATATGGATAGTTACACTATACTTACCATCACTTTCCAATTTGAAACAATAACATCCCTCGATTAACAGTGAAATCAGACAAGTTAGAAAAACTATTCTTGCCTCGATGTACATTCTTACTTCTCGGGATAGAGACGGCTTTCCATACTTCAGAATTTAGTGTTAAGTATACAATGAAGTATCTTCCATATAATTAATCATGACCTATTTATAGAAATTAACTCTCTTATACTTATCTCATTTTTGAGATTTCGACTTCTTTATCTCTTCCTAGTAAATCTAGTTCTATATCTCATAGTTGGAGGAAAGTCTACTCATTAGCTTTTAGTGCTGAATACAAGATGACTTACTTTCCATAAAATGTGCCAAAATTTTAGCACTACTTATCATATTTGTTTGGCTACTTAATGATACAGACAAAAAGATCCCTTGTATTTAAAACATTCTTCAAAAGATAGTTGCTTTTACACAAAAAGCGACTTTTGGAAATAAAATGATTTAAAAATTAAAACCTTTTTTTAAAATAACTAAATAATTTTAAAAATATTTAAATATTTAAAATTCCTTTTTAATACTTATATTATATTTTAAAAGACTTTTCAAAAATATCTAAAGTGGAAACTCTTTTAATTTACACAAAACTTATCGATTTACAAACTGCATCCATAGCGACTATCACTATATGGACCATAACTTTTTAAAAAAATTTGTAAATCAAAATAGCCTTTTAAATCTTTTCCTTTTATATTTAAACCACTGTATAAACTATGTATAAAGTTTTGGAAACAAAAAGGTAAAGTTCGAAAAACCGTTTAAAACGTTTATAGAATACAAGAAAGTAAACCGGTTATAAAAAACAGAGGATCTCGATATTGAAACATAAACCAATTCAAGTGTGTTAACTTTCCAATCAACATATAGTCGTTCATATACATAAGCACGCACGCACACACACAAATGTAAACAATATCCATAAAACAAAAAAAAATATCACTTGTACTTTATTACTTGAGCACTTCGACTACATTTTATGTCATCAACAAATCATCGCATATGCCATCCGCTTTAAGCGGGAAACAAACCAAACAACAACACTTTCAAACACTTATAAACATAAACAACGAACTAATATTATTACCACATACAATAAAGTTTAAATCTTTGTTTTCAAAAGTGAGATTTACTTACCAAAATCAACATGGAGTCAAACCAAACTTCCACAACTTTTGCACCGACACACAGACCTAGCATTTTCTTTTAAAAACATGATTTTTACGACCCTAAGGAGGCCAAATAAACTTGGCCTAGGTGGCAGAGGGCTCAGCCCAGCTTGAGGGGTACAACCGTGATTTAAAAATGGGTTTTTTGACTTTGTTTTGGAAGATAGGAGATGTAGAGAAGAAAGGAAGTATTTTTAGCTAGGTGTAAGGTATAAAAAGTGAAAAGAGGAGATTTTTATTTTGGAAACTTTAGAGAAGACATGGATGAAGTGGACTAAAACATGGAAAAGAAGAAGTAAGAATTAGAAAAATGAAGAAAAGTGAAGTAAAGAAGGTAATGAAAAAGTAAAGTAGTTTTTATATAAAATGAAATATAAGAAATTACCAAATTACACTTGGTCATTACCCTCCATAACATGATGCCACATACCCCTCTCCTTTCCCCCATGCACACATAACCCACCCCCTCCATCTACTCACCATCACTTTGTCTCCTTTGATATGTACTAAGTGTCTTATCTTTGTACTATTTTTCTTTTTAAATTATAAAAGAAAAATCAAAACTCACTTTATTTACTTAAGTATAAATTTAAACTTATTTAACTCTAACCACTTCCTTAACCAAAGCATATGTTATTTATATATATGTATGTGTATATACTCTAGCATACATAATATTTTTCAGTAACTTTTAGACAATGAAAAGTTGAAAATCTGAAAAATGATTTTCGATCACATTTTCGATTTTTCTTCGAACTAACTATTTTTGCAAACCAAATTTTAAAATGACTCCATTATCCTTAGTTATTACTTAAAAGACGTCCATTTGAGTTATGAAATCCATTAATAAATTATTTAAAAATATTCATATTTAAAGTGATTAAATTACGGGTTGTTACATTTTGCCTTCGGGACCTTCTAGCGTCAAATCCTTCAAGTAATCGCTGAGAGCTTTTGGCCTCTGATTTCTACTAGCCATCGAGTGAAATTCATCTAAGGTCGGAGGAATGATGATTGCTGTGACGATGGTGGTTGTGTAGCCAATTGCTTATTAGTGGAGATAGTCGAAGTTTGGGTTGTGCTTGACCTATGATGGATCTTAAGCTTGTCTTCACTTGTATTTATGCCACTTCGGAGACACATCCAACTCTCTGTCTTCGGCTAATTCCTATCAGCGCACGTTTGTTCTTCTATTACCATTGCATTCTAATAAGATGATTTTCTTCAGGGAATAGATCGTGTTGGATTATTCCATCGCTATGCTCTTTCTTTCGCTACATTTCCCGTGTTGTAAAAATAAGCTCCTATATCACTCTGGACAGCGGGTCCGTTATCGATTGTTCATCGATAACGGGTAAGATCCAATGCATGATTTCGTTGCATGGCGTGGCTCGTCTTCCGAACACGAGCGAGCTGTTTATATAGAGTGGTCCATTCGTGGTGTGTAGTATACGAGACTCATATTGCATAGATTAGCATTTCCACTTGCCTCGGTCAACACTTGGAATCCATTGGTCAACATACATCTACATCCTTTGGACTTCGAACATTGGTCACATGAGTTTTAATTTTTAATATAAAACATGCATAACCATGTTGAATGCCAAGTTTCCTTGCTTAGGATGAGTCCTTGATCACCGTGTTTCAAGTCCGCTGGTGGAACGTCTACCTCTCTTGAAGCTGGATCCTCCATAGCTTAGGCTTCTCCTTTTATTTCTATCATGCTTGTTCCATTGATCACGACTGATTTATAAGGCATATTTATTCCTCCAGATCCGTTGCTAAATCCGCCTCCTCTTCTAAATACATACATAGCCTTAAGAGTCTTGGATGAACTGGGAAGAGCAAGTAGGGATCTCCTGAAGCTTACTGGCTTGTCAGTCTTCCTTTCGATCGTATAGTCTGTACTCTTTGTTTTCGCTTTAAATAGGTCATTTTCCTTTTGATTAACTATTAATCACAAAGAATCCTAGTTTTATGCCGCTCCTTGCTCTCTTGGATAAGCGGTTGGGATGTTCATCCCCTTTTTGTATGATCTTTGTCGTGAACTAAATCCTATTAACAGAAATTATTTTTCAAAATGCTTGACTTTGGGCACTAGTAGTAGCTAAATGTTGTAGGGAAAATTATCTAATTGCACCCAGTCTAAGTGTGCTTTCCCTATCCTGATCATGGATCGGGAATGCCTAAAGATATCGGCTTTAGATTTCTTTATTATTATCCTTGCTTATTCTCGACCAAGCATGTCCCACATAGCCGCTAGCATTGTCATAGGAGTTCAATTGTTTGTTTAGATCTCTGGAAACTAATGCATGAATTGTTCTATTCTGAGCATCCTTTTTAACGTTACCTACCTTCGACAATGGTCGATTCCTGCAAGCTGGGATCGAATAATCCCATCAATCCTTGTGTGGTTATTCCTTCTTATCATCGCCCATTCCGGGCAATGACATATCCTTGATGATTTGGGTTGAGTTTCCCTTAGCCAACTTAAGTCCTATTCATGGAGTTTTCTACTGCAAATCCAGGCATTAATGTGAGTTAAACAAGCAAGGCAAATTATCTAATTGCCCCATGTCCGATTGCGCTTCTCCAGTCATGGTCTTGAATCGGGAAAGCCCGATATTACTTGTCTTTAACTTTCCACAACTATCCTCGCCTATCCTCGACGGAGCATATCCCGCTTCGTCCCTAACGCTATCATTGAAGTCTGGTCAAGCACTAGTTTTAATCTATGGACACTAGCGCAAGAATTATCTAATTCTGATTATCCTTTGTTGAAGTAATCTATTTCCAAGAAAAAGTAAAATTTCAGATGACTATGGACGCTGTTAACCAGATTATGGTCAACACCCCAAAACCATTCTAGCTAGTGTGGTTAATCCGGTTTTAATGAAGGGTTAATAGCCTTAAGAATTTCCTTTGTAATTTATTTGTATATATCCTTCGAATCAGACCTTTCGACGTCGTCGAAAGGTTAGGCACTTTCTTGAGTTTGATTCCTTTCATCTCTAGTTAAACTTGTACGTGGTCTCCTTTTTGGGTCAGATTGGATTCTTCTGAGTTTATCCTTTTAAAGGTGGAAGTTGTCTTAAGGTTTAGGCCAATTATCAAATTCCATGTTGAATATGCAGGAGCTTTCGACCTTGTCGAAAGGTTTGATGACTTGGGTTATAATGTCGAAAGGTTATAATGTCGAAAGGTTAAGGTTATTGGGATGGTTATAGCATAAGAGCCGTCGACCAAGTCAGAAGGTTTGGGGCTCTAAATTAATTACTCCAGAAGGTTGAAGTTAGTGCATAGACTAGATGCATTATCAATCTCGTCGAAAGGTTTAGTCCTTCGATTCAATGATTTTGGAAGGTTTTAGTGAATATTGATCTGATTTGGTTGTCAACTTAGTCAAAAGGTTCTGATTGAAGAGTTGAAGGCTTCGAAGGGTTGAAGTAGTTGCTTATGACAGAAGTGTTGATGATCCTATCGACAAGAACCTTTCGAAGGGGTTTTACCTGAAAATACGAGTTAATCCAACAAAGATTCAAGTATATGGTAAAGTAATTAACAAAGCCAAGGACTTCCCTTTGAATCCAAGAAAAAGCTTTATTTATTAAATTTTCCAAATCAACATTGAATTAGGGTTACAATGCCCTAATAAAGAAGATACATGACTAGAATGAAAGAAATCGGATCCTCCAACTGGACCCCTTTGGGTCTTATTTATAGATGCGGGCGGCCCTCCTTTCGACTTCATGCTCTCGACAAGGTTGGAAGGTCTCTCTTTTATATGCCGCCTTAAACCCTTCGTTTTCATCGAAAGGTTTGCTTTTTCATCTGCTATTATGAACTTCCACCTTTTTCGAAAGGTTTGTTACTCTTATGTCTCCATGATCCTTCCACCTATACCGAAGGGTTTGTCCTCTTTTATACTGTTTATTGTGAACCCTTCGACCTTGTCGGGTGGTTGCTCTTCTCTTGTTTACTGTGAACCTTTCGAAGTTGTTGGAAGGTTGCTCTTCTTCGATGATTTCGAACGATTGTCTTTCATCCTTTGTACCTGTGAGTGATGCTTTCTTCATAAACCTTTCGTTATTGTCAAAAGGTACCCTGAATGTGCTTCAACCAGTTCGAAAGGCTTATTATTGTTTCAAAAAGGTCATTAAGTATTTGTTCACACTTTCTTTGACTTCTCCATCCCCTTTGGAAGATAAGAACACTTCGAAAGCCGAGGAATGAAACTTATTGATTCCTTCGAAAGGTCTGGGACTGCTATACTTTGTTGATTGCATCCCTTCGACTCTTCCAAAAGGTTTGAACTAAATTTTTTACCATTAATCTTTGTTGAGAGATCTTTCGTCTTAGATGGAAGGTTGATTTTTAGTGTTACATATGCCCCTCCCCCCCATTCGAAGGGATGCTCTTGACTTTCCAAGTCATATTTGTCGACAGCTGCAAAAATTTCCCACCTCTTGGCCTTCCCGTGCTGATCTGGAACGTCCGTTTAAACCTTGAACTAGCGGCTGAGAATTTGGGCGACTTTTCTTATATAATACGCTTCTTCTCTTTCTTCTTCTTTTACCTGAAATCAAAATTATCGCGCACGAGTAAAAGAGTTCTCCAAAATTTCCTAGATCTCATTTTAAAACAATAAGGTAATCTCTTGAATTTGATTCGTAAATTTCAGTCTAAACTTCATCCCTATCGGTTTTCATTTGAATTTCCAATTTCTATTTCTAAATTTTGATTTCAATTTTAGATGAGTTCTCTGGAAAAAAATCTTTCAAACTGGTTTCTAACAATGTTCGTTTGTGGTTTTTGATTTGAAGTCATATGGTGTTTGATAAAGGAAATCCCCAAATCGAGATTAACTTTAAACCCAAGGCCTCTAAATTTAGCTTTTAATTCCTAATTCTTGACCTAACTTTTTTTTTCGAATCGAAATATATCAATTCTAGATGAAAACAGTTTTGTTATGGGTTTATTTTACTTGTTCTTTAAGAAGAATTTGAAAACTGCATTTATTATTGAGTTTGGGTTTGGTTAAACCCAATATGATAACCTGGAACCTACCCGCATTAAATTTGATTTTGCAAAATGACTTTTCTACCCCTTCGAAAGAGGTTAAGGTGGCAATAATGAATTTGACCTCTTTGTACCTTTCGATGGGGTCGAAAGGTATTGTGATGCTAATTTTACCATTGCTGTCGAAAGGTTAGATAATTAAATGATCTAATCTTTCGATAACAAGATCTCGATAAGGTTGAGGAGTTTCAAACCTTTCGACTACCAGCTTTTGACAAGGTTGGAACTCTTCAACCTTATTACTGCTTCCACCCATCCTTGTCGAAACATTTAAAGTACACATGAATCAAACCTGAAACCTTTCGACTTCGATGGGTTGAACGCATTTTAAAAATATTTATCGGACCTTTCGACAACATCATCGGCTCTATTATTTTTACCTTGGAACTTTGAATTATTAGTTTTGACCATGTTGAAAAGTTTTACTATTCAGCCTTATGTTACATTCGAAGTACACCTAGGCCTTCATAGAGCTTTCGACGCTGTCAAAAGGTGATGAATAGATTAATGCTTTATCTTTTCCTTTCGACTTTGTCGTTAGCCTGAGGAATTCATATTATTAACTAATTACTCCTTAGGCCTTTAATATTGTCGAAGTATGATAGCTTAGGCTGATGTTATCTTCTTTCCGACATTATTGAAAGCTTGGGATGCCAACCTTTTGACTTTGTCAAAATTTAGAATTGTTGACCTTCCGGCACTGTCGAAAGCTTAACTACTTAGTGTTTTCACCATTTTAAGATTAACTAAAACATTTTCACCTGGCAGAGTCATAAGTTCTCTTAAAGTTGAAGCTATTGCCAAGCATTCTTCTATTGTATCTCAAGATGAAGTCGATGCTATTCTTGAACATTTTGGCATTACTGGAATTGAAGCCATCCCTCCATAACCAGCTGATACTATTGATAACCCTCTAGAAGGGTATTTCACTTATACGACTATCCACATCTGGCATGGTGGATTTCTTCCCTTTCCTGAGTTCCTGCTTTCTTATCTATCTCATGTTGGAGTTACTCCGATACAATTATCTCCGAATGTTTACACTCACCTCCTATCCCTGGAAATGTTGGCATAAGAGTCTGGACTTCTTTCTTCCTTCGCTTAACGCTGAAGTTTTGTACTCCCTGACCAAATTGGCAAGGTTGGGTAATCTCGACAAGTAGATTTTTAGAGTGAATGTGTACAAGAAGCCTATTTCAGATAGCATTAACAAGTTCAATGATTGAGAGAATCGGTTCTTTTTCATCTGGGCTTTGCTGGTGTACGCGGGACATTTGCCTTCCCACATAAGTCTGTTTCAATGTCATCTCCATTTTCCTCCATGTTTTCTGTGAAGTAATCTCTGATATTTTTCAGGCGAACCTCTTAAGACATTTAACGACGCAAACCGAAGAATCGTCAATTCTTTAACTACTACTCCAGAACAGCTTAGGAGTAGGTTAACAATCCTAACTCTTTCGAACCTAAGAAAAAATTCTTTGCTTCCAACTGGCCAAAAGATTCTTGGCACCCCACCAGTCATTATGCACAATTCTCGAAGAAATCGCTTCTTCTCCTCAGGCAATGCTGAATATTTTACTTCACTATCGCCCATTCATTCTGACATTTTAGGTATACTACTAGCATATTACTCTCCTCCTTTTGTCTATGTAATTCTTGAATGGCTCTGACTGATTTTATATCTGCTTGAATTAGTTTCAGCTCCCTCAAAGGCCATTGTTTCTTCGAGTGATGCTGCTCTTCCTCTACCATCTTTAGATGTGTCATTAGTTTTGGAGTCTTTTGCTAGATCCAAGAGATTCTCAAAAAGGAAACTAATGGTGCCTTCCAAAGACGCTCCTCTAGCAAAAACAGCGAAGATCGTTGACGTGGAGGAGGAAGAAGAACATATAACTCTTGGGGGAGCTTCAAAGAGCCCAACTATTGAGGCTCCAAAAGACATAGTGGAGCCAACTCCACCTACACCTGCTCCTCTTATGAATATTAGTATTTCAGACTCCCTATCTGCATTGGCACAGATGCAACTTGCTCTTTTTGAGACTCCTTCTAAGTGTCATACCCTTCTAGAGTCGTCATCTTCCGCTCCTCCGCCAACAAATTTCGACGAACTCGTAGAGCTCATTCTTCATTCAGAATCCTTCACTTCTTCCTCTCTGCCATCATTTAGCCCAGATTTGCAGAAAACCACCGCTCTCTCATGGAGCAACAACTCTTGTTAAGCTCTTGTTCAATTAATCATATCATCACCGGATCATTCTAATTGCTAACCTGTGTTTCTTTTCTTGTTACGGATTTCCAGGAGTTGGATTTCTCTTAATGAACATGTCTCCAGGCTCTCCTCTGGATCCTCCAAGCTGTAGGAGGAGAATGTTGAATTGAAAAGTCAGCTAGCCTAATTGATGGCTACTCAAAATACCACTTCCTCTGAACTAGAGTGAATTAAAGCTTCCCTTGCTAGGGCCGAGAATGATCTTAAAGCAAAGTGGCAAGCCCATCAACTTACCTCTGATGGGAGACTCGCAATGGAGCTTTCCTTAGAAGACTTAGAAGACGAGAAAGCTTGTTTGATTTCCAAAAATACTCTGCTGAAAGATAAATTCAAAAGGTCCAGAGCTTTACTTAAGCTAGTTGTTCAAAACCTTTTTGACTTCCAAAAGCATATCTCTGACTTTGTCGACACCACCTTAGGGCCAATGATGCTAAATCATTACGAAGATGCCCTCATGCTTGCCTATGCAACAATCGTGACAAATGTCCTAACTTTAGTTTTCCTTCACTTGACCCAATTCTAGCCAAAAGAGTTATGGACAAAATTGAGCGAGTTAGGCAGGGTTCCGAGACCGAAGGTGAAGAGGAGACTGCTGATTTCAAGGATGCTCTTTCTTTTGATATCCCTTCTTTTGACATTAACCGGATTCTGAAGAAGAGGATGATAAGGACAAAGATCATAAGGAGAAGGAAGATGACGACGGACTCAATTGGGACAGTGACTCTGATGATGATAACGACGATAATCCCTCTAGGGGCCAAGGCCATGGTGGAGATAAGGAGGGGCCTCTTGGTGCTTTAGGGATGGATAGTGGAGATCAAGATAAACCTCCCGAACAAGAGCAATCCCCCTCAAAAGATATAGCACCAACATCCCTTGGTTCAACCGCTCCTCTAGAGGAGGAAACAGCTCCCACACATTCCAAAGATTCACAAGAGAAGGAACAAGTTCCCCAGGTTTTCATTCCAGTTTTGCTGGTATGGAATTCCCTGTTTAAATTTCTTAGACCTCGAAGTTAATAATTAGTGATAAATCATTTATCTTTGATAATGAAGAATTCAAATCTTCCCTATAGAACAAAATTTGAAAGCTAATAGGCGGAATTAACAAGTTACATAGGGAGTTAGACAAATTAATAAAGGAACACAATGCTCTATCTCAGAAATATCATAGTCTGGACAGGAGCACTTCCGTTCTAGCATCTTTTAAATATCAGAGGGCAGCTCATTTATTAAAGAAGGCACGACATTGATATGATGCCCTCTTAAAAGAAACTTGAGAATTAATAACTCTATTCTCGATGATGATGGAAGAGAGAGACATTTTAGTCAATTTTTTGTACAAAGTATATTGTAGACATTCTACCATAGATTTTTCATACTTATGTGAATTTTGTGGGGTTCTACTTAGACATTTCCATAAAAGATATTTAGATGAATTTGGTTCTGACCAGCATCTTGGAGCTTGCTGGAATTTACCGTGGGTCAAATCAATCCCTCAAGATCTCCCTGCTGAAAAGCTTAAGTATTATAAGGATAAATTTGTTTTCGAATTCTTTTCTAAGTCTATTCTGTATGAACCGATGAATGACTGTAAATATGTAACAAGTAATTGATTTTTGAATATATGTTTTTGTTATGCTTTCTATGCTTAGCTTATCTTTATTGTGCTATTTCAGAATACTGGTTCTTTAGGTCGGATTGTCCAAAGAGACCACTTAAGTTAGTATGTTAACCTGAGGAGAGTTTACACTAAAAATGGGCCAATTCAAGGACTTCGAAGTTAGCAAGATATTGCTTTCTTGAGGTTTCCAAAAATTATACTTAGAATGTCCCCGTCTCCGCTTTGACTTCCTCGGCGTAGAAAAGGAATTATTCTTAAAAGAAATCAGAACATTCCATTCCAAATTAATTTGAGGTCGTGATAGTCCACCAGCCGAAAAATGGGATTATAGTAAATGTCCGCCGATTATAACTCCTGAAGGAGTCACTTTACCTTTTGACTCAACAGTCATGCTTTCAACAAATACCTTAGGCAAAGTTAGGAACATTGTCTCTCAACTTTAGATGCGATGATTGTTGTATCCCTTGACATTTGCTTTTATTTTGATTTTTAACCCATTACTACAATAATAAAGATAAAAAATTATCTCAATTCTTTTTTTTAATTTCCTTTTTTTAATAGGAGCCACAGTTGTCCACAACTTCTCTCGCTCAAAGCTTAATATCCAATATTGACGTAATCAGAGAGAGATTATTGAAAGAGAGTGGAACAATTGTGATTCGAGATGAAGTATTATTGGAACGTTTTGGTGGTAATGTTGGATCCGTAAAGTGGCACAAAAGTTACCTTATCCAAAAAATCATAGCCAACAATCATAAGGATCGCATTGACTATCTTGAGACTGAGATTAAGAGAAAAGATGAAGCGATTATTATGCTTAAACGACAAGTGAAGTCAAATCCTACAATCGACTTCGATAAAAAGATGCCCGAACTTATCTAGTAGATAAGCGATTTAGAGCTAAAATTGGGAGATAGTCAAGCTCAATGTGCCCCTTTAGAATTCCTCGTAGGGAAAAAGTCTCCAAACATTGATCTTCCGATCCCTCAAACAACCCCTTCAATTTTCAAGCCTACTAGGTCAAAACTTCTCGCGGCTCAGAAATTTCCATCCATGCTGAACCCTCCTCCGGGTTTAGATGATTATGTAGTCGGAAACTGGTGCCGGAGGGTGCAGTTTGAAATTGCCAAATATTTTGATAAGCAGCAGAAGTTAAAGTATTCTCAGACTATCAACGACTACGCTGCCAAGAATCAAAAGCTTGAGCGTAATATTTATTTCCTCCAAAAGCATGATGCTGAGTTAGAAAGGGAAAACAAGACCCTTAGAGCTACAAACAGGTCCTTTAACAGTGCTTTGAAAACTAACATCGAGGCAATTGATGATGATAATACAATTAGAAGAAAGGAGGAAAAACTCATAGAAGTTCTCCGCGTAGCAATTGACTATGTAGTTAATCCTTCGGTGGCGGAGACTCTTAATAAAGCATCTAAAGATTTGTAATTTATTTTTGTATTTGGGCTATGTAAATATATCTAGTACATAACTTCGTTGTTTGTAAATGACTACATAACTCACATAAATTATGGAAATATTGTAAATATCACATGATTTGTGATCTTTTTTTGTGGTGTAATCTTTAATACTTTTGAATTGCGACTTTTATGCTTGCTAAATCCTTTGATATTCCTTGCCATTCCGACTTCCCTGCGGAACATGTAGCAAACAATGATTCTATTTGTTAGCTTTTAAATTGACTTATTTGTCTATGTATATAATTTGCTTAGATTAGAAACTCATTTTGCCATTTGTATGAAAAATAATTTATTCAAAATGTTAATATCTCATCTTTAACCATAATGAGAAATAATCATGGATTTAACTCTTTCCACTTGTTCGAAATGCTTAAGACTTATTGGGAGTAGATCCTGCCTTATTGTACGATAATGAATGTTAAAATTATAACTTTCATTAATGAAGAACCTGATTTAGGGGTTCATGTCTGAACTTTTGAAGTAGTAACTTTCTCACCCATTATTTTGACATAGTTAGAAGCCCAAATTCCCCATTCGGGGAGTCTTAACAGTATTCTCTTTGATAATATTCTTTGGCCCAGATTCGAGCACTCGAGACGAATAGAAGCCCAAAAATCTTGTCCCTAAACTAGGGCTAAATTAAACAACAGTCTTGATATCTAGATTCAGATATAATATATTAGAGATTGATAATGACTCAAAACCCATATTCGGGTATTCAGATGATGGGATTTTTATATAGAAGACCTGAAACTCATGTTCGAGTTTTAATAGTGAAGTTCTGAAATGAGTATCACAGAACCCGGATTTGGGTATTAGATTTTGAAGTTCATATATGTGAGAATCTTGAAGCCCGGAATATCCTTTCTGGTAATGAGTGATAAGAAGTTATAAATCCATATCTTCTAATCTGGTATTAATAACAGAAGACCAGAAGACCATTTTCGGCCATTAGTAATAGAAGACCAGAGAATCAATCTAGCAATAGGTAATAGAAAACCAGAATACCATTTCTGGTAATAATTAATAGAAGACCAGAATACCATTTCTGGTAATAAGTAATTGAAGACCAGAATACCATTTATAGTATTCTGGTAATAGGTAATAGAAGACCAGAATACCATTTCTAGTATTCTGGTAATAGGTAATAGAAGACCAGAATACCAATCTGGCAGATGTTCATGAGAAGAAGTCAGTGAATTCTTTCTGATTTTCTAATTGAATGCACCATCTTTAGGCTTTGATGATATTTTGCATGTTTTTCCTTTCTCGGGCCCGAGTTTCTTTACTCATTTGTTTTGGCCTATTTCAGGTAGGGACTCTTTCGTCCAATTCTTGTGTTATTTAAGCAGTTGCCATTTTAGGCGGTGCCGATTTCTGGCAGTTGCCCATTTCAGGCAGGGAATTTTCTTAGTCCGCCAGACATTTTATTCAGGTTTCCGGTGCGCCAGGCTAGCTTATTCTCAAGCAGGGCCCGAGGACTTACCCGACCTCCCTCCAGGAGGCGTCTTAACCTAGCCATAGCGTGACGCGGCTAAGGGCTTGTTTGGTACCTTGTCCAAGCCATAGCGTGGTGGGACTAAGGGATTACCCGTTCTCCCTTCAGGAGGCGCCTTATCATGTCCATAGCATGATGCAGATAAGGGTTTATGCTGCTTTAACCTGGCCATTTCTGACTTTGGCATGGCTAAAGGCTTACGCTCTCCCTCCAGGAGGTGCCTTGACCTGACCATCTTGGCGCGACCAAGGGCTTTCTACCATTATTGGTAGCCTACCATTTTAGGTAGTCCACTTTAAGGAGAATTTTACTCCCGACCATGTAGACTTCTCTTATTTTGAGAATAGAAATTTTATTCCATAACTTGTTCGATCCTTTACAAACTATTTAAGTTTTCTTTGTCTTAAGAAGTGTAGGACCATCTTTTCAAGCACCTTGCATTGATTTGTATCATGTCCATTTATTAGATGAAAGTTGCAATATAATCCCTTAAGATTCCTTTCAAATCCCGGCTTCTTTTTTTGAGAAGGCCAATAATTCAGTTCTTCTTTGGTTCGGATATAGATGTCTTCAATCGAGGTAGTAAGATTATATTCTTTAAGAAGTCTTGAATTTTGGGCCGTCTTTGACCGGTGTCTAATTCTTTTGTGCCTCGGTTCAAGTACCTCTTCTTGAGGAGTAGGTTTTCTTTTCGTTGTTTGTTGATCCTCTTTCAAGGGACTTTCTTTCAATCTTAGGGTTTCGGTCGAAAATTTCTTGGTAATCTTTATACTTCTACTTGGTAATTCCTTTACTATCCTCAGTTCTTCGGTTGTGGATTTTTCTATCCGTTCATGGTTTTCCCTTGAATGGTGAGCCTCATTTATAATCTTACTCCATTTATACGCAAAACTGTCATAATCTTTTATCATTTCTTTTTCAAAGATTGTCCCATGGGAGTATGATTGAATGGTCCTTCTTATTTGTAGAAATAGATTCTCTTCCTTCGGACTCTCTTTTTCGAGAGCAAAGATCGGAGTTGATCCCAAATGGAACGTTGATACTCCATTTTTAAAGGGCCATAGGGTATAATCCGTCTTTTCCTTTTAATAGCCTATAAAGCTTAAAGTCGAAGGGTTTGATCTTCAAGTAAGCGTGGGTTATAATCCACTTGATGATTAGACTTTACTTCTAGAGGTTTCGTGGACCCTTGAATCGACTTTCCTTTGCAAAAACTTTCTCTTGTTTTCGAACATTGAATCTATTCCTTATCCTTTAAATGCAATTAGAAGAATTATGAGTCTTTTATCCAAAATAGATCCTTTCTTGCTCAAAAAGAGGAGTTGATAATCTTTAAGAGATTTATCCAAGTAGAAGAGTAGGTGGGGAACTTAATAAGGTCGGAGGTTTGGGCCTTCCTTCTAGCGCCAAAAATGTTAACTAGATTTATGGTCAACACCCTAAAACTATTCCAGCTAGTGTGGTTAATCCGGTTTGAATGAAGGGCCTGGTAGCCTTAAGAATTGTCTTTGTAATTTGCTTGTATATATCCTTCGAATCAGACCTTTCAACATCGTCGAAAGGTTAGGTACTTGCTTGAGTTTGATTCCTTTCGTCTCTAGTTAAACTTGTATGTGGTCTCCTTTTTGGGTCAGATTGGATTCTACTGAGTTTATCCTTTTAAAGGTGGAAGTTGTCTTAAGGTTTAGGCCGGTTATCAAATTCCTTGTTGGATATGCAGCAGATTTCGACCTTGTCGAAAGGTTTAGTAACTTGGGTTATAATGTTGAAAGGTTATAATGTCGAAAGGTTAAGGTTATTAGAATAGTTATAGCATAAGAGCTATCGACCTAGTCAGAAGGTTTGGGGCTCTAAGTTAATTACTCCGGAAGGTTGAAGTTAGTGTTTGGACTAGATGCATTATCAATCTCGTCGAAAGGTTTAGTCCTTCGATTCAATGATTTCAGAAGGTTTTAGCGAATATTGATCTAATTTGGTTGTCAACTTAGTCAAAAGGTTCCGATTGAAGAGTTGAAGGCTTCGAAGGGTTGAAGTAGTTGCTTATGACAGAAGTGTTGATGATCATGTCGACAAGAACCTTCTGAAGGGGTTTTACCTGAAAGTATGAGTTAATCCAACAAAGATTCAAGTATATGATAAAGTAATTAACAAAGTCAAGGACTTCCCTTTATATCCAAGAAAAAGCTTTATTTATTAAATTTCCCAAATCAACATTGAATTAGGGTTACAATGCTCTAATTAAGAAGATACAAGACTAGAATGAAAGAAATCGGATCCCCCAACTAGACCCCCTTGGGTCTTATTTACAGATGCAGGTGGCCCTCCTTTCGACTTCACGCTCTCGACTGGGTCGGAAGGTCTCTCTTTTATATGCCGCCTTAAACCCTTCATCTTCATCGAAAGGTTTGCTTTTTCATCTGCTATTATAAACCTTCCACCTTTGTCGAAAGGTTTTTTACTCTTATGTCTCCATGATCCTTCCACCTTTACCGAAGGGTTTGTCCTCTTTTATACTATTTGTTGCGAACCCTTCGACCTTGTCGGAAGGTTGCTCTTCTCTTGTTTACTGTGAACCTTTCGATGTTGTCGGAAGGTTGCTTTTCTTCAATGATGTCGAAAGGTTATCTTTCATCCTTTGTTGACTTGTGAGTGCTGCTTTCTTCATAAACCTTTCGTTATTGTCGGAAGGTACCCTGGATGTGGTTCAACCGGTTCAAAAGGCTTATTATGCTTTCGAAAAGGTCATTAAGTATTTGCTCACACTTGCTTTTACTTCTCCATCCCCTTTGGAAGATAAGAATGCTTCAAATGCCGAGGAATGAAACTTTTTGACTCATTCGAAAGGTCTGGGACTGCTATAAACTGTTGACTCCATCCCTTCGACTCTTCCAAAAGATTTGAACTAAACTTTTTTCCTTTAATCTTTGTTGAGAGATCTTTCGTCTTAGACGGAAGGTTGATTTTTTGTATAACAGAGGACACTTCAGTCATTTACTAGTTTCTATATCCAGAAACTAGCGTGCCAATGGTTTAATTCTGAGGGCTCCACCCTGACGTTTCTAATCTTTACGCAGTGTCGGGTTCCGAAAAGTTAGATCTTCCTGACATTGCCAATTTTTAGGCAATGCTAAATTCCTAAAGGTATATGATTATACCTTCCCAATGTTGCCTATCTCTAGGCAGAGGCAAATTCGGAGTTGAAGTGCCTTTCACGATGAAAAGGGACCTACAATTCTATCGGGATCATTGCTTCTGATTCATATGCCAAGGTAAACAACAAATGTCTAGTTGCTGATTTGCGGGTCATCCTATAAGCCCATAGTGCCAATGGAAGCTCATCGACCAAATTGCCTTTAGCTTTGGTTAATCACTTCTTTAGGGTGGATTGATGATTTTATTCACCGCTTCCACTTGTTTTTGTCGTGATCATGACAAGTGGTTCCACTTCGACCCATTTCATGAAGCAGTCAACTGTAATGATAGTACGCTTAGCTCCTTCCTTGACCACCAGTACACCAATAATGTCAATTCCCCAAATTGAAAATGGCCATGGGCTGACCACTTGCATAAGTTACATCGATGGGCCTCTTAGGACCTTCGCAAATCTCTAGCACCAGTGGCATCGTTTGGTGTAGTCAGCAACATTCAGATTTGTCATCGGTTAGAGATATCCATAGCAAAGAACCTTCTTTTCCATTGCCTGACCCTTAGTGTGATCTCCACATCTTCCATCATGGACTTCCATGAGGATCTTCCGAGCCTCATCCTCAGTTACACGAAGCAAGGAGTAGAGAGTCCTCTTCTATATAACACTCCATCTTGTACCATGAACCATGGCACTTTTCAAAGAAGTTTCTTCCTCTCATTCCTTTATCAAGGAAGAATTTCCTTTGAGAAATAGTCCTTTATAGGATTCGCCCATGATTCCACTTCCTCTATGGTATGTAGAATCCAGTCTGCACACCAGTCCCTATCTCTAGGAACCAGTGGTTTAATTGCTTGATTTTGAGCATTTCTTTCTTAACGCTGCCTATGTTTAGGAAAAAATTGAGTTCCTGAAGTTCAGGGTCAGAAATCCAGTCATGCACCAGTTTCTGTCTTCGAAAACTAGCACATGCATTGTTCAAGTCCAAGGGTTTGTTCTTGGCCTTGCTCATCTTTGAGCTACGGCTGATATATGCAGAATAGAGTCAAATGATCCAATCGGCTTGAAAGTGAAAACAACTTCCTGGTGTTGCCAGTCTCAGGGTATGACTAGATTCTTGAAGGCTTTATAATTATGTCATTATGACGTCTCCTATCTCCGGGTGATGCCAGATCTCTGAAGATTTGGGTTTATACCTTCTCTACATCGCCTATCTTTGGGCATAGTCGGGTACCTGAAGGTTAGAATTTGTTACCTTCCTTGCGCTTCCTATGCTCGGGCAGCGATAGATTATTGAAGGTAGGGATGAAGATTCAATCAAGCTATGGCTTCTGTCGTCGACAGCCAGTGCATCGATGGTTCAATTCTAAGGGTCCCTCCTTAGCATCACCAATCTTCGAGTAATGATGCATTCCTATAAATTGGGATCGAATCATCCGATCATTCCTTGAGTAAGTTTTCGAACCTTTCCGCTGTCACCATTCTTTGGGCAATATTGAATTGTTGAAGACAAATGATTTTTCTCCCATACATTGCCTATCTCCAGGCAACGCTAGATTTCTGGCGGTTTAGAAACATCCCAGCACTGCCTATCTCTTGGCAACTCTAGTTCTCAAAAGTTTAAGGTTGATTTGTCCATCGACCCAACGGTTTTGGACCTTTTTGATGTTTGCTAGGGCAAAGCCATTTCTTAGAAGATGGGGGTCAATTTTACCATCGACTTGGCGATTTTGGACCTTCCCGGTGTAGCAGGGGAAATGTCGGTTCTCAGAAGTTAGGGGTCGATTTGACCGTCGACTCAAGAGTTTTGGACCTTTCCGACATTGCCAGGGCAATGCCGGTTCTCAGAAGGTAGGGGTCGATTTGACCGTCGACCCGGCAGTTTTGGACCTTCTCGACGTTGTTGGGGCAACGTTGATTCTCAAAAGGTAGGGATTGATTTGACCATCGATCTGGTGGTTTTAGACTTTCCTGACATTGTCATGGCAATGTCGGTTTTCAAAAGGTTGGGGGTGGATTTGACATGTCGGCCCTGCGGTTAGGACCTTCTTGACGTTTCTGGGGCAACATCGGCTCTTAGAAGGTTGGAAGCCAATTTGACTCATTGACACTGATGGTTAAGACCTTCTCGATGTTGCAGGGGCAATGCCGATTTTTCAAAAGGTAGGGGTCAATTTGACCGTCGACTCGACGGTTTTGGGCCTTCCCGACGTTGTTGGGGCAACGTCGGTTCTCAAAAGGTAGGGATTGATTTGACCATCGACCCTGCGGTTAAGACCTTCTCGACGTTGTCGGGGCAACGTCAGTTCTCAGAAGGTAGGGGCCCAATTTGATCGTCAACCCGGCAGTTTTGGGCCATCCCAACATTGCCAGGGCAACGTCGATTCTCAAAAAGCAAGGATCAATTTGACCGTTGACCTTGTGGTTAAGAGCTTCTTGATGTTTCTATGGCAACGTCGATTTTCAGAAAGTTGGGGACCAATTCGACCCGTCGGCCCTGCCGGTTAAGACCTTCTCGACGTTGCCAGGGCATCATCGGCTTCTAGAAGGTTGGGGTTGATTTAACCATCGACCTGACGGTTTTGGGCCTTCTCGACATTGCCGATGCAATGTCGGTTCTCAGAAGATAGGGATCGATTTGACCATCGAACCTACAGTTAAGACCTTCTCGATGTTGCCAGGACAAAGTCGGTTCTCAAAAGGTAGGGGCCGATTTGACCCATCGGCCATGCAGTTTGCTTATGAGAACACGGTTTCATTGGTTCGAGAAGCTAATTTTATTGATGAATAGAAGGAATGGCATGTCCTGCCTGTTTACAGTGCCCCTAGTGTCCCTAGGTGACTTATTTGTGAAAGGAAACTAGGTAAGGCCAAACAAAACAACGTCGCTTTAGGTTGCGGCTTCATTCCTGACTAACTAGTTTGAATGTTATTTGATGACTAGTCATTAAGGCCCCTCTCCATTGGGTCCACGGAGTTTTCCTTGAGCGGGTGGACACTGGGTCCTGTAACTTCTCCATTGTTCCGTGGTTCCTTAATGTATCGCTGGAGCTTGTTTCTCCTTATCAGCTCTTCAATCAAATTCTTCAGGTGTCCAGCATTCACCAGTATTATGCTCATAAGTTTCATGGAATCGATGGTACTTTCTAGATTTCTTCTGCTAGTCTGTCGTTTACCTTCTGGGCGGCTTCTAACACTGCTTGTTTCCTTGAGTGGCAAGATATTTTTCTAGCGCATCATTCAAAGGCGTGCAATCTTCCGATCTAAAGTTCTTGAGACGCTTCACATCGCGTGACGCATGTTACCAGAGTTTTGATTTCTTTTCTTTTGATTACCAGCGTTTTCAGCATTTATTACAATGTTGCTCTGAATTTCTTCCTTCGACTTTTTGTCATTGACTTTCCTTCAACCAATCCTGCTTCTTCTAGCCTTAGGAACTGATTTTCCTTTCGATGGAGTTCCTCCATGGTAGTCGGTTGCTTCGTCTTTATCTATCTACCAAAATCAATGTCCGAGTAGATGCCATGGACCAGAGTCATGAATACAAGATCTTTCTTCAGATAGCTAACCTCCGTAACAGCGATGTTGAATTGATTCAAGAAATCCTTTAGCGACTCATTGGGTCCTTGTGACAAGCTATATAGGGACATCACATCCTTTGGTCGAGCAACATGGAGCTTAAACTGCTCGACAAACTTCTTAGCCAATTCATCAAAAGTTGATATAGACTTCAATGCAAGCCTAGTAAACCACATAGAAGCAACTCCTTTCAAGAAGATAGGGAAACAACTACAATGAACAACATATGTAGCTCTAGCTCCATCCATATGCCATTCATATTTGAGTAAGTCTTGTCTAGGGTTTGTCGTCCCATTGTATGTAGGCATTGATGACGTCATGAATTTGAAGGATACTCTTCTGTCAAAATATTATCGGTAAATGGGGTTCGACTTGGCACGGAACTCCAGTCTTCATCCTTCCTACTGCTACTTTCCTTCACCAATCAATTGACCATGTCAGCGATGTACTCCTTGCTAGCGCGGTAATCCAAAGATCGACCGTCATAGGCTGTGCCAAGTTTTTGACTCCTCAAACGGTATCGGTTTGCTGACTTTCGACTAGGTCCTCCAGTATTTGGGAGAACCACTCCTTCGGTATTTCGTGGATGCATGGTTGGTTGAGCTACGGTTGTTTGAACTCCACCTTCATCAGCATCAACAACCAACTCCAAATCATTACCATCAAGATGCATGTCCACTTCCTTATTGGAGATATTCATAGCACCACCTTTCTGAGCGCCATCCACTTGCACATTTCTATAGGTACTGAGAGAAATCCTCTAGGTACCTGTTGGTTTTCTGGTGGGGCAGAATATTTCTACTTCCTCCTACGATAACTCTAGCAACTGCTTCATTCTGTTTTTGCTTTCCATCCCTTTTATTTTGGCTAGAAACTGAAGAATTCTCTTGTTCTATTGCAGAAGCAATTTCCCATCTGACTCTCCTTGTCCTTGGCAGTTGTAGAGTTAGTAAAGAGTCCACCTTATCCATAGAAGCTTTCTGACTATCCACCATCTTTTAGTTCAATTCCTGTAGCATTTTATCAAGCTCTCATCTGGTAACTACTTCCTTTTGAGTAGAGGATCCTAGAATTGGCTGTTGATTATTAACTTCGACTTGGTGAACATTCCCTTCATCACCACCAGCCACGGCTGTTGAGGATCTATTGGATCTCCTTGGTGTCATAACTGTCTATTAGCGATCCTTCAAGTTATTCAAGCAAGTTTTCTAGATCTAACTTATGAATCTTTCCAATCCAAAGCAGAGAGCTAGATCTAAGCCTGAGTTCAATTCTCGGTGAAAGCATCGAAATGCTGATGCTAAAAGTGGATCAACACCTAAGATTGATTTGTAGGGAACATGTGAGACCTAAATCTAGTAGATAGTATTGAAAATAATAAAAATAAAACAGGGAGACATAAGATTTTTATAGTGGTTCGACAATCTTTTGCCTACGTCCACTTTATAGTTTTTTTATTGTTGTTCGCAAAAAGCTAGAGAGAATACAAGTCACTAGTACAAAGGTTTGACATGTTCTATAGTCTAGAATGCCAAGAGTGGTTGCCTAGATAACTATTGTTAGGGTGGTAGGAGATGAAGAAGTGCAACGGAGTTCTGAAGTGCAACGGAGTTCTGATCCTTCTTTAGTTCCAATAGGGTTTGTATTTATAGAGGAACAAAAGCACGGAATCAGAAGCCTACTTGCAGTGAAGTCCAAAAGGAAATCCAAGGCCGCACAAGTGTCCACATGAGCCTAATTGGCCAAAAATTCATCTCAGTATCGAGAGAAAACTCTCGGTATCGAGTGGATTACTTAGGTGTAAACTTCCAACTTTTGGTTGCACCATTCTTCTATCTCCTACTTGTTGCGTTTTGAGTTCTATTCCATCGACTTTGAGTTAATTCCAATTGTTCTCTCGATAACACTTGAACTATCTCGCTTTCTTGGCTTTCTTCTCATCAATCTTGAGAATCGCTCAACTATTCTCTGAGAAAAACACTTGACCACGAGTGGTTAGAGTAGAGCATGGAGTGCATGGAGTTTATGTGGTCAAATTAGGTGAGAGGACATCTTGGTATCAAGAGAAAGCTCTCGGTACTGAGTGGTTGACTTTGTTCCAAAATCATATGGAACTTCTCATGTTTCAATCTTCTATCTTTCCGATCGTGTTTCCAAGCTCTCGAATTGTTTTTTCTTTGCCTTGTCCTTGTACTTCAAATAGAATTTTGCTTGGTTAAAAACCCGGTTAACAATACCAAAAGTGGCTTATCGTGATTCATTTATTTTATGATGATTTTATGATTATTTTGTTGTATGTCTTTTATGTATAAAAATGCTAATAGATTATTCATTTCGGTCCTTACAATCACTTGCATGCGATTGTCGTTGCTATGACACCTTATTTGAATTTTGATGATGAAATTCCAAAAGTGAAGGAAGTCTTTAATATCCCTTCGTTGCCACGTATTATTCTTTTGTAATTTATCCTAACACAAAGATATTATGATACTTTTACATGGCAACTAGTAAATGATTTTGAATGTCCACCAATTTCGAAACAATTAAGTAATGTATATGTATCAAATAAATTATGATCGTATCAAGTAGCGACATGCGTAGAAACCCATGTAAAATAAACTCGATAAAATTGAAAATGTACAGAACAATATACATGAGTATATGCATATATGTGTGTGTTACGTATGCACGATAGTTAGTATATTTCATATGTATAAACATATCCATAAATATAAATGCATACATGTATAATGAATGTATATAAACATGTACAAATGAACCTAAACGAGTAAACTGGCAAGTTAAAAGAGTCAAGAGTCATCTAAAGAAGAGTAGGAGTAACCTAGGTTGAAATAGGGGTCCATTTGTTGATTTATCACAATGCCCCCATCATCCACTATAAATACATAACCTCCTTTATCATATTACCCAAGAAAAGTAAGTTAAAATCAAATAAAAATTAATGAGGTGGAAAGATTTCAGCAATGGTATGAAATAAACATCACTAAGTTGAGTAATATTATCTAATTTCAAAATTTTCATGCTTTTTTAATATAGGAAATGAGTTATGGCATGATTAAGAGGAAATTTGGAATCGTTATACCCTTTCAGTATTTTGGACATAACGTTTGATATCCTCAACTATTTTCTATGACCTATAACTTGTTGGAAAGGTGACTCAAAGATATACAACTTTTCTTTTAGACATTCTTTCCAATTCGAATGTTTACTATTTTGAAATCTTATTGCGAAGTCGTATATGTAAAGTCCTATATATTTTTTGCCTATTCTATATAAGTACCATCCAAAACTGTTTTTGCAATTTAAACATAACTTTTTTATTATTTAGAAAAGTTTACATAAATTTATGTAAACTTAAGTTAAAGGAGACTCAAATATCTACAACTTTTATTTTATACACTTTTACAGATTCGAACATTTACAATCATGAAATCCGATTGCAAAGTCGAATATGTTTTCTAGCTTGTTCGATACATGTAGTATGCAAAATCCTTTATGTATTCTGAACATAACTTTTAATCAAGAAAGGTGATTCGGTAGTTTTGGGTTTTTGGAAAGAACATGAAAATATCTACAACTTTAATTTTATGTACTTGCCACAATCAAACGTTTACTACCTTGAAACATGTTGCAAAGCTGAATATTTTCTCAAGCTAACTTGATATCAATACAATAATATTTGTACTATATTATAAGCATAACTTTTGTTTCCATAAAAGGATTCATATAACATTTGATTTTTTTGCAATATGAATTAAAGATCTACAATTTTGGTTTATTCACTTTTCCAAATTTAGCCATTTACTACCCGAAAACCTTATTGTGGTAAGATCGTTTTTGACTAGGCTGTCAAATCTCGGTCTGTATCATTTATTGTGTTCAAGCCATAACATTTGAATCCCTAAATCATTTTCTATGCTTTTGGACTTTCTAGAAAGATAATCCAAATGGTCTTCTCAATTCTAAAGTTTATTGTCTTTAAAATCCATTTCAACGTTGCAAATGCTTTCTGTGTTGTTTTAAAGAATTTCACATTTTAGTGTAAAAGCCACAACTTTCGACTCACACCATGTTTTGAAATCTAGAAAGGTGATTTAGTATTTCAATGTTAGACACATTTGCATTCTAAATAGGAAAAGCGGTGTTGCATAGAAAATTAGTATAATATTACAAAAGGTCGAATGTTTCTTTTTTTATTTCCAACCAATTAAAACATCAAGAGATGCCCCCAACCGAACACCCCCACAACCTCCTACCCTCCCTCCCTCCCCCGAGGTTGTTCACGTTTGAAGGATAAAGTCACATGGATAAAAACTTATTTTAGTGATGCCAAGGAAAAAGATTTTAGAACACCTCAGTAATCGGTTAACACTGAAAAGAAAATTCGTGTTTAATTTTATGCTCATTGTCATGCATAATGTATGAACTATAATAACGAAATTATGGAGAAAAATTAAACATAATATAAAGAACTTATATTATAGTGTAAAACTAGTTGAGGGCACCCATTTCCAGCATCGCAAATAAGATTCAAACTGAATGTCCCAATCTTTTAGTGGAGCCATAGGAGACGAATTTTAAAGCAAACAAAATCCATCACATCTTAAATACAAAAAAAACCCCATCGCACAATAAGTAATAAAAACTAATTTTAGCATGGAAAAAATATTTTTAAAGCATATGATAGAAATCAATTCATTCCATCATCTTTATCCTTTAGTTTTCTTTTATAGAAGCTCACACTTTCAAATTGCCGCAAGGTTATAGAAACTTATACTACCAAAGATAAAGAGAATGGAGGCATTTAATAATGGGAACTTTTTCCATACATCCTTAATAACTTTCATAATTCACCAAACATCCCTTAGATACAAAACATAAAAATTTCATCACTATTTTTAAACACAGCCTTTTCTTTTCCCAAACTACCCTAAAAAATCATCGTAAAACCCTAAACCCATGCTTTTTTTTTATCGTTCAACATTTGATACAATTGAAATCACATTTTCTTCAACAAAATCCGAAAATTCTACAAAATCGAACAACCAAAATCAAGTCGAAAATCTCACGTTTTCAAAATCAAACGAGGCAAAATGGGAAGATCGAAGGTGATATATCTCAATTTCATAAGTAGTCGATTTATATTCCACTGTTTTAAATCGATAGATCTTAGGGTTTTTGCAATGATTTTGGAGATTTTCGAGATAGGCATGCATGTAATCGAGCTTTTTTACGGTAATACAAAGAAAATTGAAAATGCAGACGATAAACTAAAAAACATTCTGTAATAACTGCAATTTTTGTAAAAAATTGTTCAAAAAACTGTTTCCTCTCTTCAAATTTTAAGCAGATTTTATTAGTATGTTTTTTGCATATTTTTAAGCAATATATTCGTTCAATGTCTGTATTTGCCTGCAATTTTTCATAATAATTACAAATCTAACAGTTAATATCATAATAATGTCAATTAGTCACAATTATTGCACACAAATATGCAACTGTGTTGAATTTTTTTTGAATTTCTCTGCAACATTTGTGTATAAATGAAATTAAGTAAACATTACTGAAAATATCACATATGGCTGCAAATAATTAACCTTAATTGCTTACTTTTTAGTAATAAAGCAGTTAAACAGAATAAACTTAGTGTTATCTATAATTTTTAGAGTAGTTTAATGTCAATTATTCATATTATTGCCGACAGATATGCAACTATACTGAGCACTGTTGAATATCTTTGCAACATTTAAGTATGAAGAAAAATAAGCATTACTAACAATATTGCATATATAGTAGCAACAATTCAATTTAACTGCTTACTTTTCAGCAATAATTCAATTAAACAGAGTAATCTCATTTTTATATGCTACTTTTTGAACAGTTTCATTGAAATACCAATTTATTTTGAAAAAACTGAAAAAACTGAAAATATTTATAATAACAAAAGCCATATTTTAAAGTTTACAGTTATTCAAATATTTGCTGAAAATTAAGCAAATAATTTTTAAAACTGCTAACATATATGCAATTACAACATATTGTAGAAAAGTTTTTATAAGCTAACAATTTTTTCAATACTTTCATTGGATTACCATTCTATTTCCAAAAAGTGAAGAAAATTCGGCAAATATGTATGATTAGAAACAATAAAATTTTGATATCACAATTATTGAAATAATTGCTGAAATATAAGCAATTGTTTTTTAAAACTGCTAAATTATATGCAACAATTCCAAATATATGAAAATTTGCATATACCTTAAAATTTGCTGAACAAACTACAATTATTTAATATAATTGCATACATTTCTGTTTTTTCTGCATATTCATTATAACTGCAAGTATTTAACATCACCTATCATATTATTAGATTGTGCATATTTATTTCATAATTTTTAATTACTTTTACAGAAGAACACAAAAGAAGAAATAAAAGAAGGAAAAAAGTAATGTTGGAAACATCAATTGTTCCCGTTGAACAACAATCAGGACCAAATATTCTACAGAAAAAAAGAAAAACAATCAGTAAAGAGAAAATTACATCAAGAGAAGATAACTACAGAAATAATTTAAGGCCTTTCATCAATGTTCTTGGCAAGATTAAGAATGAAGAATTTCTGACAGTATCACATACAAAATATCTCCAGAATTTACCTTTCTACAAGTTCATTCATATGATCTATGTTGGAATTATACCTACAAAGGAAAACACAAAAAACTCAACAACAATAGACATAATCATCAAAGCATACAGAAAGAATTTGAACTGCTTCCAATTTGGAGATATGTTACTAACATTCACAGTGGACGATATAAGCGAATTGTTATCAATTCATACAGAGGGTCAGCAAATCAAAACTTCTGGCCATATGAAAAAAGAGGGTAAAAGCAATGCTCAGTTTACATCATTCATCAGTAGACACTTTGAAGGAGAAACAAGTGTCAACAAAAAAAACATTGAAAAGGAATTGTTTGCAACAATAAAAGGAACATCAAAAGAAGAAAAAACAGATACGACAAAGCTTTTGCGGCTGCATTTGGTTGCAATATTCTTAATATCAAATCCAAACTCCACTGTATCATGGAATATGATTCCATATTGTGTTTGTGAAGATAAAATGCAGCAGATATCATGGCCAAAAACGATTCACAAACATTTGATAAATCAAATTGAAAAATATATTGACACCCTAAGGAAAATAAATGCATGCGTTACATTAAAATTTTTGATTAATTAGATAAATATCCTATTAATTAATCATTTATTCTAATACCAATTGTCTTTTTTGCAGTGGTGGATCTGTGAGAAAACACAAATTTTGAAATCTGCCAAAATTGCAATACAACAACTCGTATCCCTTGGGTGGCAAATGGGATATATCAAAACTCAAGCCAATAATGTTATTGACCATAGAATACAACTCAGTAAGTATAACTGCAATTTAATTTGTAGAATTGTTAAGCTTCAGTAAAAAAATAGCCAGTACTCTATTTTTTTGCAAACTTATTTGCAACAGTTAACAATAGTTGCAAATATATCTGCATTTATTAGCAGCAGTTGAGCTTTTTTTGGCTGCAATTATTCACTACAGATGATGACTTATCTGCAATTTTTATAAACAATTGCATATTTATCTGCACTTAAAATAGCAAAACTGAACATAGTTGTACAATTATTTACAATAATTAAAGATATATCTACAATTTAGTATAAAACTTGCATATTTTTCTGCCATTATTAAAAATATTTATGGACATATATACCAATCATAATTAAAATTATATTCATTTTTCCTATTATTCACAGTTCTTACATAATTACATACAAATATTCTTAAGCTTCAATTTTGATTCAATTATTTATTCCAGGATTTTCAAGGAGAGGAACTAAAATTGTTGAAAGATGTAGTTGAAAAAAATGAAGAATATGAAGCATTATACAAGAAAAGAGAAGAAAAATATAAAGAAATAATAAGAAAACTTGAATTGGACAACAGGAAACTTCAAGCTGAAAATACGCTGCTAAAAAAGCAATTGAGACAATATGTGGAAACATCATCGTCCATAGAATCTGAGAATGTAGAGCTACAACTAATGAAAGATCTGGTAGCAAACTAAACTCCTCGGATGAAAATGAAAGTGAAGAAAACAAAGAAAGTGAAGATAATGAAACAGAAGAGAATACGTCATCTGGTAATACTTTCAATAATATATTGTTTTCCAACAAGAATGTAAAATTTTAAAATATTTGATGATATATCTGCAAATATTCTTACTAAATGACTAAAACATTTTTAAAGAATAAATCCAGATATCATTGCAATAATTATTAAAATGTGCAGCACAATCTTCATTTTTTACATAATACATTGTAACATAACACATAAAATCTATAACTATGTCAAAAATACTAAAGAGTTAAATTGCAGAACATATATTTCAGCTCAAAGGATAGAAGAAAATGAAAATTTAACTGATATTCAAACTGAAGACAAAACTGTTGAAGATGAATCTCAGCTAATGGAGAAAGATAAAGATGAAGAAAAAGAAGAACAAAAAGAAAAAGGTGTTGATAATGGGGAAAAAATAAATTTTGAAGCAAAATAGAAAGATCCAGAAGATGGTGAAGAAACAAAAATAGTTGAGGAAGATAAAGCAATTGAACAACCTCCTACCCTCCCTCCCTCCCCCGAGGTGGTTCACGTTTGAAGGATAAAGTCACATGGATAAAAACTTATTTTAGTGATGCCAAGGAAAAAGATTTTAAAACACCTCGGTAATTGGTTAACACTAAAAAGAAAATTCGTGTTTAATTTTATGCTCATTGTCATGCATAATGTATGAACTATAATAACGAAATTATGGAGAAAAATTAAACATAATATAAAGAACTTATATTATAGTGTAAAACTAGTTGGGGTCACCCATTTCCAGCATCACAAATAAGATTTAAACTGAATGTCCCAATCTTTTAGTGGAGCCATAGGAGATGAATTTTAAAGCAAACAAAATCCATCACATCTTAAATACGAAAAAAACCCCATCGCACAATAAGTAATAAAAACTAATTTTAGCATGGAAAAAATATTTTTAAAGCATATAATAGAAATCAATTCATTCCATCATCTTTATCCTTTAGTTTTCTTTTATAATAGCTCACACTTTCAAATTGCCGCAGGTTATAGAAACTTATACTACCAAAGATAAAGAGCAAATGTCTACTTTATATTTAAAGCTTTGTTATTAGATTTCATTTAAGTGTTACTTCATTTTTTTTATTTCTAATTTAAATTATTATTGTTAATTTTTACTTCTATATTAATTGTCTTATATTTATTTTATAAATTCAAACCATTATTAACCATCAATTCTAATATTTATTATTAAACCATTTATTTCTAACCCATTTATTTAAGATTTAAATTCAAATCAAGTATATACATATATATTCAATTTTTACTCATATATGCCTGTATACATATATATTCACATATATACATATATATATAATATTTAAATTTTAAATGATTTAACATAGAATTTATTTGACTTCGGGGAAACTCGCATCCATTTATCGATTTATTTCACAAAATTTATTCAAAAATAAATTTAATTACCAATTTGAACTTAATAAAAATCCGGGGTCGTTATAGACTTCCCCCCTTAAAAGAATTTCGTCCTCGAAATTGCCAAGGAGACACAAAGATAGATGGAGGATATTTCATCGAATCAAATTGAACGTCTATTCTGCATTTGGCTTACCAAATCAAAATATCAATAATAGATACGAAAACGAGTCTATTTAATTTTCCACAGAATACTCGGGTTATCCAGATCTACGAAGTATGTAGTGACATTGGTTAGTCCAAAGGGATAACTAACCATTCGTAGAATATATCCGGACCCAAAGAATAGATAGATATGTGGATACAATTTCAAAACTTTTAGTTTAAAACTAAAGTATACCTATCAACCATAGCAACCAAAGCAACCAATACATCCAAACAACAATTTCTGACTCAGTTGGAGTTTATGTCCCATATTAACATATCGAATCTCTTCCTGGATCTACCAGAAATTATCGAAGAATGTGACGGCTCCGAATTTTGCCCGCTCGAAAATCGACATCCATACTTTACATCGTACTCGAATGCCGTAGATTCGACCGTTCAAATTCGAGTCGACGGAGCTTATAACAACATTAAGTAAATAACACAGGGGAAGAAAAGAATAATACATTGATATACAATATCTGATACAATATCTGATACAACAGAGTGATACAATGAATATCAATATACATCAGAGATATGATACAATAAATAGCAGCGGAAAAGAAAACGATAACATCAACAGCGGATAATCTCCATCTTCAATACGCCAATCCAGAAATAGCTTGAACTCCCAATAACGATGCACAAAGATAAGCAAGTGCAGTCCATATCCAAAGACTGAACTAGCTCCAGAAAATCTACTAATCTGACTATCTGAAAAACCCAACTCTAGACTGCTCGTGTAGAAAAATTTTGAGCATCCAGAGTTTACGAAAGAAACAATAAACTCCGGATCAGTCATGGGACTGGTGTGAGCAACAAAAACAGTTTATCTTTAAAACAAATAGCAGAGAATTTTAAAGTCAATTCGCAATGCTTTTGGAAAATGAAACTACCATAAGGCCTCCCGCCACACAAACAATGCAAACGCAGAATCGGAGGAGATTTCTCCTTATGATAGTCAAAGATGCTTACTACGCAAAATCAAATCCTTTTTGATATTATTATTAGTGCATAGTGTAGAAAACATTTCGAAAGTATAATATTAATCTTAGCCAACATACGACCAGTATCGTATGCCTACTATAGCTACCATGTTCAATAGCAGGTTACCACCACATTCCATGGTAGGTAATACAACTAAAACCATACAGGGCTCATATTGTTTGATTGGATTTCCAACAAATGGTCAGGCCAAGGAACTTCCTATTCCACGAAAGAACGCCTCTGGCGGGACGCTCCGAGAGACAAACTGCTCTCTGCCAAACAAGGCCGGCTACCCCCCTTCCCAGGGGATATACAAAACCTCATATATGCCACCCCCGGTCCTTTGGGACCTTTAAACGAGGTACCTCTACACCAACATCACACATAATAAATAAAGTGTGTCCACATGAGTAAGTATCTGGGCTCCATACCATGATACTACCCTTTTCTAGAAGGAATGGTCATACCCTAGGGAAGCTACCCCTGAAACCTTGCCGAATCATTCCTGTTTCGACCATTTCCGGGTTGTGAGGTTCGACGAAGTCTCGTCCACAAAGCTACGCTTTGTCACAAAGCCATGCTTTGGGTCAACAGATGATCAAAGCAATGATCACAAAGATAAATGATCAAACAAATGATCATATCACAAATGATCAAACAATGATCATCACACAGCAACACTCAGCATGTCACATTACCAAATTGGGAATATATCGCTGATAAATTTCAACTACATAACCTCTGAGCTCGTACGTCTCAGAGAAGGGTGTTAAGCTAAGAGAATAAATTCTCCGCCACCAAACAGAAATGTATTTGAAAGAAATCGGCTTTATATCTCAAAGTGTAATGTCAGACATATAATCCATACAAGTCTGTTCCGGGTTCGAACAGAACCGAAGGCACTTCTTACGAAGCCCTTGCAAATCCGGATAATTTTCAAATCACGTCCGGACTTCCCATCACAAAGGATGATCAAATCTCTATACCGGGGACCAGTCGATGCAGAGACATTCGATGAGTTGTCCTTTCGTTTTCGAAAATATCCAGTCTTCACCATCGGTCTTCAAATGCTATCCTTATACGACGTATCACTATTCAGAATGGGTTATATGACACAAATGTCTTTTCCCGGCTAACCCGAATAGTGAGCGTAATATTCAAAACGAATGGATAATGGGATTTCAATTAAGTCACAACTTAATAATTCAACTTCCTTTTTAAATGGTTCCAATCGATTACCATTTCAAATCTTTTAAACAAAAAGATTTATTTCACAAAGTTTACCCAGTTTCATAAAAATCCATTCTCAGATTTCAAAACAATTTCCGTTTCAATTGGATTAACTCGTTAAATCTTTAAAAACAAAGATTCAACTTATAGTTTTCAAAACAATTCCATTTCGAATGGTTTAAACAAATCATCATTTTAAATCTGTTAAAAATAAACAGATTCAATTCATAGCTTTCAAAAAGAATTCATTCATAACTTGGAAAACCATTTTTCAATTTCATTTTAAATTTGAAACCTTTCAACACAAATTGGAAGTTCACTTCTTATATGAAAGCCGTTTGTGAAGACCCAAAATTTTTTTAGAATAAAAATTACTCTAAAATAAATACAAGAATGAATAAAGTAAATAAGAATGGGGAGAAAAATAGCTTGATATTAAATATCAGAAGAGAGTGAAGAAATTATGCAAGGAATAAATGTTTTAATACAGTGATAAAAGGAAAATGATTAAGTATAAAAATAAATTCAAAAATTCACATGATTTGAGTAAGTGTGAATATTGTATAGAAAGAATATATATACATATGATCAGAGAAATATGAGATGTTAAGAATAAAAATCCTTTTGATAATTAAGTTGCATAGAAATCAGTTAAGAAATATTTATGAGTGAGAATGTATTTTTGAAATAAATATCAAAAAGGGAATAAATATTTCAATAAATAATAAGAAGAAAAATAACTAAGGTATGAATGAATTTTAAATACACATATCTTATGAATACTATAAATTTATATGGCCAGAAAAAAATATTTGGGTAGTAAAATAACTTCTTTTGATAATTAAAATGCATACCAACTGGTCAAGTAATATTTATGGGTATGAATCCATTTGTTTAAATAAATCAAGACAGATGAAAAAAATTTGTTAGCTAAAATTCAAGCTTGCAAAAGAAATGAGAAAAAGAAATATATGGCTGAGTCACATAAAAATAATGTGCAAGGAAATCATGCAAATAGCATGTGCACAGAAAAGCAATAAGGCAAACTGTTTTACTGAAAATGGAAACCAAGAGAAAATGGCACTTTTAGCCATAAAAATGCATACATGAACTTCTGAATAAGGTAAGGATAGAATGGGTTTTTCCTCCATTTAAACCCTAACAGAGTGATTTAAATCAGGGGAGGAACAATAGTTGTCCAGCAGAGAAACAAAAAATTAAAATAAAATAAACTCACATTGCCTTCAGACCTGAGCATTCCCGGAGAGGAGCAAAGGAAGGTGAGTGATTAATCAATCTCATGAGGCTAAGGCATTAAGACCCAAGTTAAGGGCAGCCATTTTATTTTTGTGCTTGATCAACTAGTTTTTCTCTGAATAGATGAATGCTGAGAATGGTTGGTGTATTGATAAATCTTTGGTTGATGCTCTGATTTGTTTTGTTTGATAAGAACAATGTCATGATCTCTGATATGGATCCAGTACCTTAAACCACCAGTTTGTAAATATGTTTAGCAAGATAAATACATTTTATTATGAAGTAGGGTAATACTGGAAAATAGGCTAGGCGGTGTGGACAAAAGGAGGTTCATGCTCATGTCTAGATTGTCTCAAATTTGAGATGAACAATGCAATAATTTATTTATGTGCTGATTTGTTCAGATCTAAAGCTAAAATGTTTTATGGGTTTTTCTCTAAAAACCTTACCCTATGTTCACAATAGAATTAAGTATAAGAATTTTTATATGATTTACTGGATTTGTTTAAGAGATCATGATATTCTTGAATATAGGAGATGCAAAAGATAAAACAAATTTTGAATGAGACAACTGGAAAAAAAATGTAATAAGGCATTATTTTCATGAATGAAGTTATGGTCAGTTGAAATCCTTGAGAGAGTTAATTCTCTCTGATTGAGGGAAAAAGAAAGAAAGAATGTAAAAGCATTCCAAGAGTTAATAAATCTTTCTGAAATAAGAGATGAGACTGGTCACTAGATTATAAAACTAATCTAGGAGAGAAGCCTTGATCTATTCATCATAAGGAGTATGATGGGTATGTGCATGACTTGTTTAAGTCCTATAGGCCTTTGTGCAGGGGTTAACAGAATTGAGTCCCTTGCAATGCACACATGGTGTTCAATGGCAAAGAGATATGACCAAATTTAACTAATGAATCAAGATTTAGAGCTGATCTATGGAATTAAAATGCATGAGTGTAGTAGAAGCTTAGATATATATACTTAAACCCAGTTCATATTATTAATTCAAATTGTATCTGGCATATGAACACTCTGCACCAGAATTTAAAAATGACAAGTATGTATATTTTGATTTCACTCATACCAGAATTTTATTTCTGACCCTATTTGTTGCTTTGTAACATCTGGGGTGTCTCATTTTTATTGAGGCAGCTCTAGATGTTGCTGCAGGAAAGGAAGCATAAGAATCTTGTATGCATGGACAATGGAAGATTTACTTGCATTTAGAATGTTTAAGGAGTTTGGCAGACATGTTGTAATAATTAGGCCAGGCAAATGTCTTAAGTATTTTCTAAATTGATATGTGTTTGTTTTTCTGAGAAGAGAACATGTAAGAATTTTAGTATTTTACATATATGCATATGTGGGTTGCTGTTTTAAGTAACTGATCTGGATAGTCTCTGGTGAAGTATTAGATAGGAGATCATGCCATATAAGTTGATATGTGAGCATGTTTCTTTGGCAATGTCTGATGAATCTTTAAAATGGTAGAGTAGAAATAATCATAGGAAGAAGGAAGTATAGCACAATCATTAAATCTTGTAAAAGATGAGTTGAACCAAAACTGGGCTAACTAGAAATACTTGAATATGACTTATAAATGATATAAGTGCATAGTTAACCTGAAATGAAATTTATAACCTTAGTCTAGGTATTTCAATTGTAGTAGAAGTTGTATTGCTCTGTGAAGTAGATCCATATATATATATTTTGGTAAAAACTTGTAAGTCTCATTGCACCATGCTTTACACATCTTATTACTTAAATACAAGACCCAAGTCTGAGTACATTTGATCATGATCAACCTGAGGCTGTTATAAATGACTTGCAGTCCTGTTTGTAATAGGCAAAATCATCACCACACAACTCTTTAGACACTTCTACATGTTGTTTAGAATACTTCAGTTGTTTATTTGATAAGTTCACCTGGGAAGTGTGTGTTAATTTGGTTTGCAACATGGCTTTAATTATTTTGTCTTCAATCATATGCTAAGTCTTAGATTAGTGTATGTGTTTGCATATGTACTCTGCCTAAATACATTATTTTCTCTGCTTGAACTTCAATCCAGTTTAACATATGATCATTCATATGATCTTTGTATGACATATAAATCAAAATATGAATACCCCTACCTAATACAAAAAATTGTTCGAATATGAATTATGAACCCCGGGCAATCTATAATGAATGAGTTATCTTAAACACCCTGATATGTAGCATAGAATCAAATAGTGGCAAATTATAAAATCCCAGAATCTGAATATTTGGCTTGTAAAATTCAGGGATCAAATAATCTGAGGAGTAAAACAAGAAAATAAGAAAAATGGAATTATTTGATTTCATAATCAAGCTTGAGTTTTTTTAAAAAAATAAACAGAAAAGGCTATGTGACACCATATCTCTAGAATATGAGAAATAAGGTATGATTGAATTTCTTTGTCAATTTAAATTTACTCTGATAGACAAAGAGTCATATATATATCTTCATATATATATATATATATATGAATTAAATTAATTACATATACTAGTATTTTTATATTGGTAAAATAGAGAATCTTGGGGAAATTAAATTAAAGAGAAGTGGTCCATTGAAGTATATATATATACATGTAAAAAAAAACTTAACAGAAAATTCTCTAAAATACTTGGGAAAACGAAGTGGGCCACTTCAGTTGGTATCAGAGCTATGTTGTTAAAACATAGCATAAATATATTATCCAATTTTCTTGTAAGGATAAAATTCTAAAAATAATAATAATAAATAAATAAATATCTGCAGTAGAAATAGATTGCAGAAAATAATTAAATTAGAAATATGACTAACTAGCTATGCAATTGAATAGTGAATCATGGTAGGAAGACCACCAAGTCATGGAGCAGGACCCTCCAATACAACACCAATGGTTAACTTGCAAGATTTAGTGAGGGCATTTAGAGAAGGGGCAGTGCACAGAGAAGAAAATCCTCATGAGGAGCTAGCCAAACTATTGAAGACATTCTCAAATCTAGGAGGCAAGGATTTTGAAGGCACTGAGGGAGTTATGGGAGTGCAGACATGGTTGAGAACTTTGGAAAGGATATTTGCAGATATGCAAATTAATGACCAAAGGAAGAGGCAGGTAGCTTCAAGGAGACTCAAAGGAGCAGCCTTAGATTGGTGGGAGGTGATCATCACAGGAAGGCCAGAAAATGAGATAACATGGGATCAATTCAAGGAGATGCTTGAGGCAAGGTTTGTTCCAGCAACAGCTAAGGCAACATTGCTTGAGGAATTCATAAGGCTGAGGCAAGGACCAATGAGTGTGACTGAATACACTCAAAAATTTGAAAGTCTGTCCAAGTATGGAACTATGCTTATAGGAGATGAAGAATCAAAGAATTCAAGATTTATCCAAGGATTGAATGCAGGTCTTAGTAGAGCAATGTTACCATACAAGGATAAAACATTTGATCAAGTCATAGACCTTGCTCTTTATTTTGAACAACATGACAATGCAAGGGAAAAATTTAGGAGCATGAGGGCTAACCATCAAAAGAAGGGGAAAAATAGGGCACATCCCTATGACAAAAAGAATGTGGAAAAGAAAATGGAGGGAGCAGCCACTGGGGAAGCTAAGAAGAAAGTCACTTGTTATAATTGTGGCAAAGAAGGACACATGAGTAATAGGTGTCAAGCAGCCAAGAAGGCACCATTTAGCTGCTATAACTGTGGGAAGGAAGGTCATATTAAAAGAAACTGCCCAGAATTAAAAAAAGGAGCAAAGATAGGAGCACTTGAGGGCAAAGCAAAAGCAACTGCAGTGGGAAGTTCTGTACAATTGGAAGGTATACTTCTAATTAAAGATCACCCCATCTCAGTTATATATGACACTGGAGCAACACATTCACTAATATCCCAAGACATAGTGAATAAATTGACTCTCACATGCTATTTAGTTGATAATCCCTTGTTTATTCAAAGTCCCCTGGGTAGTTCTTATTTGCTAGGATTAAAATGTCTGGGGGTAGAATTAAACATAGGAGGAAATGTGTTTAAATCTAATTTGTTTGTACTGAAATACCCTGGAATAGGAATTATTTTAGGGGTGGATTGGTTGAGCAAATTCAAAGCAATTTTGAATTTGGAAAATTTCACTATTTCTCTGAAAACAGAAAATGGTAAAAATATAATAGTCATGAGTGAAATTGCCAAAATCAATTATTTTAACCAAATAGGTAGCATGACTGAGAGAATTAGAACTGGAAGACATAAAAATTATAAAAGAATACCCAGATGTCTTTGGTGAAGTCACAGGTGTTCCAGAAAATAGGCAAGTAGAATTTCAAATAAGACTAATCCCAGGAGCAAGCCCAATCATCAAGAAACCTACTAGGATGGGTCCTAAGGAATTAGTGGAGCTGAAACATCAGTTAGAAGAACTGGAGCAGAAAGGCTTCATAAGGCCTAGTAGTTCAAACTGGGGTTCTCTAGTTGTATTTGTGAAGAAACATGATGGCACCTTGAGGATGTGCATTGATTATAGGGAATTAAACAAAGTCACCATTAAAAACAAATACCCACTCCCCAGAATTGATGATCTATTCGATCAATTAAATGGAGCAAAGGTCTTTTCAAGGCTAGATTTAGCCTCTGGGTTCCATCAGATGAAGGTAGAGGAAGAAAGCATTAAGTATACTGCCTTCAACACAAGGTATGGATTATATGAATTTTTGGTGATGCCTTTTGGATTGACAAATGCACCATCATATTTTGTGGATTTAATGAATAGAACATTTAGAGATTTTCTAGACAAATTTGTGGTTGTGTTTATTGATGACATATTAGTGTATTCAAAATCAGAAGGAGATCATGCAAAACACTTGCATCTGGTTTTGTCTAGACTGAGGGCACATGATTTAAAGGCCAAATTCTCTAAATGTACATTTTGGCAGAATGAAGTAAAATATTTGGGGCACATTGTATCACAACAAGGGGTTAGTGTGGACCCAAATAAGGTGATGGCGGTGCAATCTTGGAGTAGACCCAAATCAGTGACTGAGGTGAGATCATTTTTGGGAATGGCAGGCTATTATAGGAGGTTTATAAAAGACTTTGCAAGGATAGCCATCCCCTTGACCAAGCTAACTAAAAAGGAGCAACCATATGTGTGGACAGAGAAGTGTGAACAAGCTTTTTCATCACTAAAGAAGGCACTGGTAGAAGCTCCAATCTTACAGGTTCCAGAGGGTAATGAAGAGTTAGTGGTTTACACAGATGCTAGTGGATCTGGATTAGGGGCAGTGCTCATGCAACATGGTAGAGTCATAGCATATGCATCAAGGCAACTCAAGCCAAATGAAACTAGGTATGCTACACATGACTTAGAACTAGCTGCTGTAGTATATGCATTGAAACTATGGAGACATTACTTATTAGGTGCTAAGTTTGAATTGTTTACAGATCACAAGTCACTTAAATATTTGTTTTCTCAAAAAGACTTGAACATGAGGCAACATAGGTGGGTAGAATTCCTAGCTGCCTATGATCTTGATATATTATACACCCCAGGAAAAGCTAATAAAGTGGCAGATGCATTGAGCAGGCATCAAGCAAAAGTGGCAAGCTTAATGATGAGTGAATTCAAGGATTTGACAATCCTCAGTGAAGTAGAAATAAAAGCAGAAAGTAGAGTAGCAGATAAGGCACATGGTGATATGATTGAATATGGTAAACTGAGTCTCATTTCCTTAAGGTCAACTCTGGTTGATAAAATAGGACAAATGCAAGATCAAGACACAAATTTAAAAGAGAAGAAAGATATGATGTCACGAGGCATGACAGTAGAGAATTATGAAGTAGATGATAAAGGATACTTAAGGAAAAAGGGGAAGCTCTGTCTGCCAAATGTAGAGGAACTGAAGCAAGAAGTTATGAATGAGCATCACAAAACAAAATATACTATCCATCCAGGTGGTACAAAAATGTACCATGATCTCAAGAGAAATTACTGGTGGCCAGGTATGAAAGGAGCGGCGGCAAAATATGTGGCAAATTGTTTAACATGCCAACAAGTTAAGGCAGATTATCAAAGACCCTCAGGTTTACTGCAGCCTTTGGAAGTGCCTACCTGGAAGTGGGAAAGCATTTCAATGGATTTTGTGGATGGTTTGCCAAGAACAAGGAGAGGCAATGATAGTATTTGGGTAGTGGTTGATAGGCTTACAAAAACAGCACACTTCATTCCCATAAATTCAAACAGAAATGCCCATAAACTAGCTCAGTTATTTGTGAAAGAGATAGTGAGGTTGCATGGCATCCCCAAGACTATCATTAGTGATAGAGATACTTTGTTTACTTCAAGGTTTTGGAGTAGTTTTCAAGAAGCTATGGGGACAGAACTAAGCCTAAGCACAACCTACCACCCAAAAATAGATGGGCAAACTGAAATTGTTAACAAGATTTTAGAAGATTTGCTTAGAGCATGCATACTTGATTTTGGAGGCAACTAGGAGGATCATATTTATTTAGCTGAATTTGCTTATAATAATAGCTACCAGTCCACCATAGGAATGGCTCCATTTGAGGCTTTGTATGGAAAGCCTTGTTTATCTCCTGCATGTTGGATGGAGGCTGGTGAAAGAGTGTTGCTTGGACCAGACCATGTAAAAGAAACTTCTGCAAGAATTGAATTAGTGAGGCAAAGGATGAGAGTAGCTCAAGAGAGATAGAAAGCATATGCAGACAAAAGGAGGAGGCCAGTAGAATTTGAGGTGGGAGACTATGTGTTTCTCAAGGTTTCACCAATGAGAAAAATATTGAGATTTGGCAAAGCAGGGAAACTGTCACCAAGGTATATAGGACCATATGAAATTGTTCAAAGAATAGGGACTTTAGCTTATAGGTTGAAGTTACCATAGGAATTGAGCAAAATACATGATGTATTTCATGTATCCCAATTGAGAGAATGGGTGCATAATAAAGAGTCCATTCTTGAATCTCCTACACCTGTTGAAATTCAAGAAAATCTGGTTTACAAAAAGGAACCAGTGGGCATTGTGGCTAGAGAAGAAAAGAAACTGAGAAATAAAATAATTAAACTAGTTAAAATCCAATAGAGTTTGGATGGGAATGATTGCACTTGGGAGGCTGAAGAGAGGATAAAGGATAAATATCCTAACCTGTTTTCTGCTTAAGGTATGTTTAAAATTTTGATGAGACCCTAAAACTATATTATGTATGTTTGATTGATTTAGAATGAATGAATTTCTAAAATTTCATTCAATGGGGATTATGCTTTGTATACATTTGGATGGAAATGTATGAGAGAATAATTGTGGGACACAATTCCTTTTTAGGGGGAGAGTATGTGAAGACCCAAAATTTTTTGAGAATAAAAATTACTCTAAAATAAATACAAGAATGAATAAAGTAAATAAGAATGGGGAGAAAAATAGCTTGATATTAAATATCAGAAGAGAGTGAAGAAATTATGCAAGGAATAAATGTTTTAATACAGTGATAAAAGGAAAATGATTAAGTATAAAAATAAATTCAAAAATTCACATGATTTGAGTAAGTGTGAATATTGTATAGAAAGAATATATATACATATGATCAGAGAAATATGAGATGTTAAGAATAAAAATCCTTTTGATAATTAAGTTGCATAGAAATCAGTTAAGAAATATTTATGAGTGAGAATGTATTTTTGAAATAAATATCAAAAAGGGAATAAATATTTCAATAAATAATAAGAAGAAAAATAACTAAGGTATGAATGAATTTTAAATACACATCTTATGAATACTATAAATTTATATGGCCAGAAAAAAATATTTGGGTAGTAAAATAACTTCTTTTGATAATTAAAATGCATACCAACTGGTCAAGTAATATTTATGGGTATGAATGCATTTGTTTAAATAAATCAAGACAGATGATAAAATTTGTTAGCTAAAAATCAAGCTTACAAAAGAAATATAAGGCTGAGTCACATAAAAATAATGTGCAAGGAAATCATGCAAATAGCATGTGCACAGAAAAGCAATAAGGCAACTGTTTTACTGAAAATGGAAACCAAGAGAAAATGGCACTTTTAGCCATAAAAATGCATACATGAACTTCTGAATAAGGTAAGGATAGAATGGATTTTTCCTCCATTTAAACCCTAACAGAGTGATTTAAATCAAGGGAGGAACAATAGTTGTCCAGTAGAGAAAACAAAAAATTAAAATAAAATAAACTCACATTGCCTTCAGACCTGAGCATTCCCGGAGAGGAGCAAAGGAAGGTGAGTGATTAATCAATCTCATGAGGCTAAGGCATTAAGACCCAAGTTAAGGGCAGCCATTTTATTTTTGTGCTTGATCAACTAGTTTTTCTCTGAATAGATGAATGCTGAGAATGGTTGGTGTATTGATAAATCTTTGGTTGATGCTCTGATTTGTTTTGTTTGATTGTTTGATAAGAACAATGTCATGATCTCTGATATGGATCCAGTACCTTAAACCACCAGTTTGTAAAAATGTTTAGCAAGATAAATACATTTTATTATGAAGTAGGGTAATACTGGAAAATAGGCTAGGAAGTGTGGACAAAAGGAGGTTCATGCTCATGTCTAGATTGTCTCAAATTTGAGATGAACAATGCAATAATTTATTTATGTGCTGATTTGTTCAGATCTAAAGCTAAAATGTTTTATGGGTTTTTCTCTAAAAACCTTACCCTATGTTCACAATAGAATTAAGTATAAGAATTTTTATATGATTTACTAGATTTGTTTAAGAGATCATGATATTCTTGAATATAGGAGATGCAAAAGATAAAACAAATTTTGAATGAGACAACTGGAAAAAAAATGTAATAAGGCATTATTTTCATGAATGAAGTTATGGTCAGTTGAAATCCCTGAGAGAGTTAATTCTCTCTGATTGAGGGAAAAAGAAAGAAAGAATGTAAAAGCATTCCAAGAGTTAATAAATCTTTCTGAAATAAGATATGAGACTGGTCACTAGATTATAAAACTAATCTAGGAGAGAAGCCTTGATCTATTCATCGTAAGGAGTATGATGGGTATGTGCATGACTTGTTTAAGTCCTATAGGCCTTTGTGCAGGGGTTAACAGAATTGAGTCCCTTGCAATGCACACATGGTGTTCAATGGCAAAGAGATATGACCAAATTCTTCTTCTTTTTTCTTTGTTGACTAAACCCATGCTTTGCTTCGTCTGATTTGATCTTAATCATGCTGAAGAGCAGATAGCATTTATTGCTCATGCCTCCATCCTAGTTTACATACTCGTCCTTTATTTTATTTTATTTTTGCTTTGCACATTTACTTTACTCAGCTGAGATGATAGGGGTAGGTACTTTTGTTTCTTACTTTGTACTGACTTTTGCAATTTGATTTCGGCTGGAGATATTATTTTGTTATCGTGGCTAAAGGTATTTGTCTTGTTTTATTTGTTTGCATACTTGTATTTGTATTTGTTTGTATATAGGTACTTATATTATCATTTGTTTGCTGAAAATTTGTTTAGACAATATCAGGTACAAGTATTTTATTTGCTATGCTTTTGTTTACAGCCTAGATGCCTGTCTTCATTTGTTTATTTACTTACTCTACAGGCTGCCTATTATATTTGCCTACTTTTCTTTAGCTCGTTCTAGCCTTGCATATTTATTTTCAACTTATATACTTGTCGTCTTGTATTTCTTTTATTCCATTGTCTTATTTTATTAGCTTAAGTATTTTACACAAGGGCTTATTTTTATTTTACTTCTATAACTATTTTATAAATTCAAACCATTATCAACCATCAATTCTAATATTTATTATTAAGCCATTTATTTCTAACCCATTTATTTACAATTTAAATTCAAATCAAATATATACATATATACTCAATTTTACTCATATATGCCCGTATACATATATATTCAGATATATACAATATTTACAATATTTTTAAATTTAAATGATTTACACATAATTTACCTGTATTCGGGGAAACTCGCTTAAATTTATAATTAATTTTACAAGCTTTTTATTCAAAAATTCATTTAATTATCAATTTAAATAAATTAAAATCTATGGTCGTTACAGTAAAAATTTAAAATATTTGATGATATATCTGCAAATATTCTTACTAAATGACAAAAACATTTTTAAAGAATAAATGCAGATATCATTGCAATAATTATTAAAAAGTGCAGCACAATCTTCATTTTTTACATAATATATTGTAACATAACACATAAAATCTATAACTATGTCAAAAATACTAAAGAGTTAAATTGCAAAACATATATTTCAGCTCAAAGGACAGAAGAAAATGAAAATTTAACTGATATTCAAACTGAAGACAAAACTGTTGAAGATGAATCTCAGCTAATGGAGAAAGATAAAGATGAAGAAAAAGAAGAATAAAAAGAAAAAGATGTTGATAATGGGGAAAAAATAAATTTTAAAGCAAAACAGAAAGATCCAGAAGATGGTGAAGAAACAAAAATAGTTGAGGAAGATAAAGCAATTGAACAACCTCCTACCCTCCCTCCCTCCCCCGAGGTGGTTCACATTTGAAGGATAAAGTCACATGGATAAAAACTTATTTTAGTGATGCCAAGGAAAAAGATTTTAAAACACCTCAGTAATCGGTTAACACTGAAAAGAAAATTCGTGTTTAATTTTATGCTCATTGTCATACATAATGTATGAACTATAATAACGAAATTATGGAGAAAAATTAAACATAATATAAAGAACTTATAGTATAGTGTAAAACTAGTTGGGGGCACCCATTTCCAGCATCACAAATAAGATGCAAATTGAATGTCCCAATCTTTTAGTGGAGCCATAGGAGACGAATTTTAAAGCAAACAAAATCCATCACATCTTAAATACGAAAAAACCCCATCGCACAATAAGTAATAAAAACTAATTTTAGCATGGAAAAAATATTTTTAAAGCATATAATAGAAATCAATTCATTCCATCATCTTTATCCTTTAGTTTTCTTTTATAGAAGCTCACACTTTCAAATTGCGCAGGTTATAGAAACTTATACTACCAAAAATAAAGAGAATGGAGGCATTTAATAATGGGAACTTTTGCCATACATCCTCAATAACTTTCATAATTCACCAAACAACCCTTAGATACAAAACATAAAAATTTCATCCCTATTTTTAAACACAGCCTTTTCTTTTCCCAAACTACCCTCAAAAATCATCGTAAAACCCTAAACCCACGCTTTTTTTATCGTTCAACATTTGATACAATTGAAATCACATTTTCTTCAACAAAATCCGAAAATTCTACAAAATCGAACAACAGAACAACCAAAATCAAGTCGAAAATCTCACGTTTTCAAAATCAAATGAGGCAAAATGGGAAGATCGAAGGTGATATATCTCTATTTCATAAGTAGTCGATTTATATTCCACTGTTTTAAATCGATAGATCTTAGGGTTTTTGCAATGATTTTGGAGATTTTCGAGTTAGGCATGCATGTAATCGAGCTTTTTTACGGTAATACAAAGAAAATTGAAAATGCAGACGATAAACAAAAAAAAATTCTGTAATTACTGCAATTTTCGTAAAAAATTGTTCAAAAAACTGTTTCCTCTCTTCAAATTTTAAGCAGATGTTATTAATGTGTTTTTTGCATATTTTTAAGCAATATATTCGTTCAATGTCTGTATTTGCCTGCAATTTTTCATAATAATTACAAATCTAACAGTTAATATCATAATAATGTCAATTAGTCACAATTATTGCAGACAAATATGCAACTGTGTTGAATTTTTTTTGAATTTCTCTACAACATTTGTGTATAAACGAAATTAAGTAAACATTACTGAAAATATCACATATGGCTGCAAATAATTAACCTTAATTGCTTACTTTTTAGTAATAAAGCAGTTAAACAGAATAAACTTAGTGTTATCTGTAATTTTTAGAGTAGTTTAATGTCAATTATTCATATTATTGCCGACAGATATGTAACTATACTGAGCACTGTTGAATATCTTTGCAACATTTAAGTATGAAGAAAAATAATCATTACTAACAATATTGCATATATAGTAGCAACAATTCAATTTAACTGCTTACTTTTCAGCAATAATTCAATTAAACAGAGTAATCTCATTTTTATATGCTACTTTTTGAACAGTTTCATTGAAATACCAATTTATTTGGAAAAAACTGAAAAAAAAACTGAAAATATTAATAATAACAAAAGCCATATTTTAAAGTTTACAGTTATTCAAATTGTTGCTGAAAATTAAGCAAATAATTTTTAAAACTGCTGACATATATGCAAGTACAACATATTGTAGAAAATTTTTTATAAGCTAACAATTTTTTCAATACTTTCATTGGATTACCATTCTATTTCCAAAAAGTGAAGAAAATTCGGCAAATATGTATGATTAGAAACAATAAAATTTTGATATCACAGTTATTGAAATAATTGCTGAAATATAAGCAATTGTTTTTTAAAACTGCTAAATTATATGCAACAATTCCAAATATATGAAAATTTGCATATACCTTAAAATTTGCTGAACAAACTGCAATTATTTAATATAATTGCATACATTTCTGTTTTTTTTGCATATTCATTATAACAGCAAGTATTTAACATCACCTATCATATTATTAGATTGTGCATATTTATTTCATAATTTTAATTTACTTTTACAGAAGAACACAAAAGAAGAAATAAAAGAAGGAAAAAAGTAATGTTGGAAACATCAATTGTTCCTGTTGAACAACAATCAGGATCAAATATTCTACAGAAAAAAAGAAAAATAATCAGTGAAGAGAAAATTACATCAAGAGAAGATAACTACAGAAATAATTTAAGGCCTTTCATCGATGTTCTTGGCAAGATTAAGAATGAAGAATTGCTGACAGTATCACATACAAAATATCTCCAGAATTTACCTTTCTACAAGTTCATTCATATGATCTATGTTAGAATTATACCTGCAAAGGAAAACACAAAAAACTCAACAACAATAGACATAATCATCAAAGCATACAGAAAGAATTTGAACTGCTTCCAATTTGGAGATATGTTACTAACATTCACAGAGGACGATATAAGCCAATTGTTATCAATTCCTACAGAGGGTCAGCAAATCAAAACTTCTGGCCATATGAAAAATGAGGGTAAAAGCAATGCTCAGTTTACATCATTTATCAGCGGACACTTTGAAGGAGAAACAAGTGTCAACAAAAAAAACATAGAAAGGGAATTGTTTGCAACAATAAAAGGAACATCAAAAGAAGAAAAAGCAGATACGACAAAGCTTTTGCGGCTGCATTTGGTTGCAACATTCTTAATATCAAATCCAAACTCCACTGTATCATGGAATATGATTCCATATTGTGTTTGTGAAGATAAAATGCAGCAGATATCATGGCCAAAAACGATTCACAAACATTTGATAAATCAAATTGAAAAATATATTGACACCCCAAGGAAAATAAATGCATGCGTTACATTATTACTGGTATTAAATTTTTGATTAATTAGATAAATATCCTATTAATTAATAATTTATTCTAATACTAATTTTATTTTTTGCAGTGGTGGATCTTTGAGAAAACACAAATTTTGAAATCTGCTACATTGCAATACAACAACTCGTATCCCTTGGCTGGCAAATGGGATATATCAAAACTCAAGCCAATAATGTTATTGACCATAGAATACAACTCAGTAAGTATAACTGCAATTTAATCTGTAGAATTGTTAAGCTTCAGTAAAAAATAGCCAGTACTCTATTTTTTTGTAAACTTATTTGCAACTAGTTAACAATAGTTGCAGATATATCTGCATTTATTAGCAGCAGTCGAGCCTTTTTTTGGCTGCAATTATTCACTACAGATGATGACTTATCTGCAATTTTATAAACAATTGTATATTTATTTGCACTTAAAATAGCAAAACTGAACATAGTTGTACAATTATTTACAATAATTAAAGATATATCTAAAATTTTGTATAATACTTGCAGATTTTTCTGCCATTATTAAAAATATTTATGGACATACATACCAATCATAATTAAAATTATATTCATTTTTCCAATTATTCACAGTTCTTACATAATTACATACAAATATTCTTAAGCTTCAATTTTGATTCAATTATTTATTCCAGGATTTTCAAGGAGAGGAACTAAAATTGTTGAAAGATGCAGTTGAAAAAGATGAAGAATGTAACGACCCGTAAATTTCAACTGTTTTAATAACGTAATTAGTTGAAATTTTGTGAAATTTTTCCGAAACCTAAATATTTTTACATAGAAAAATTCTAAATCATCTTCTGAGCAAGATGCCAGTTTGTCGTTTTTCCAAATTAGGACATCTTTGGCTCCGTCGGTCTTATTTTCTTGCGTTTTTCTTGCATTCTCGCCAATTGAAAAATTCGAATTTTTATAATTCAATCATGCCACTGATTTCTATATACCGTTTTGATCGTCTCGTCATGTCGATCTCCGCAGCATATTCGTTCGTGTGTTTCGGAGTCTGCTACACGATGGAATCTGCGTAGACAATCGTATCGGTATCGGATCCGTGACCCTTGGTTTTTTTTGCGTTTCAAAATTTTTAACCATGATTGTCCTGCACCAATCAATTGCTTTATTAAATTCTGAAACTACTTTGACCCTTCAGATTGCAAATATTCAATATTTATATTCATGTGAAGTTACAATGCCTTTTCTTTACTGATCTGACGTTTGCTTTTCAAAAATTTATAAGCATTTATAATCAGAGAAGCCAAATAGCCTATCTCATTTTATATCACTTTATTTGCCTTGGTACACGTTCATCACTTTTCAATTCACAGTGGCTCATCTTCTTCCCTTCATCTTTTCATACACGTTCTCTTCCCCTCTTCTATCTCTCATGGCCAAACCTCCTTATCACGTCCACCATAAAAGTCATCGCCACGAGCAAACGAAGCGCCACCACATCCTCCACACGCACACCCTCTTCTCCCTCCACCCTCCGCATACTTGGCCTTCCACCAATTGATCTCCGTCCCTCTCTCCTCCACGTCTCCACCTTCGACCCGCCTGCGATCGAAAGCCGCAACCACCCAGGCCGAACCTCTCACCCAAGCCGAACGCAGCCCAGTCCGGCCTTCATCATCTCTGACCGGGCTTGCAGCGTCTCCCTAGTCGCTTTGACCCGCCTCCCCGTCTCTCTCACACCCGTGCACCTCCTCCAACCTGCCGAGCATCCATGCCATCCTCACGTCTTCTTTTGTGCAAGCTTTGATCGTTGAATTCGTGCCGATTTGTTTTGCTTGGATTCGTAACTCAATCTCTATGTCCGTATCAGTGTGCATATCCGTGTCATCTTCTCGTGCATCTCTAGCCTCGAAAGGTGAGCAATCACTCACGATTAATGTTCTTTTATTTATTAAATTTGATTTCAATTGAAACGACAATTGAAATATGCTACTGTTAGTTATTTATAATGCTATATCTATGCCATCATCTGTATCTGTTCACCTGTGACATCTGACACCCTTATATGTTATTTATACTGATGATATATGCCTGTTACCGTTGTTATATTATTATCATATCTGTTATCACTCTGCAAGTTCCCTGTTAGTATAGAATCACTATGGGTTGAAATGATACATACCCGAACGGACTTTAGAATAGGAAAAAATCGTTATGGGTTGAAATGATAAACCCAAGCGATTTTCAAATTAGATTGAATTTGGGATTTCGGGTTGAAAAGATATATACCCGAATATATTTTAAATTGCGGATTGAAATGATAAATATCCGTATCACTTGACCATAGGATAGAAAATTATATACAGACACCATTGGTCTATATATAAATGTTTTTGAAAAACATTTCTACGGTTTGAAAGAAATATATGGTTTTAATAAATAATGATTTTATAGATTTATTAAAGTTGATTTAATAAGTTGATTTGAATCAATATGAAATATGTTTAAGTATTTATGTAAAATTTATATTTTTAAATATAGAATTTATAATGTTCAGGTTGAAAGATAAATTTGAACTGATTTGGAATTCTTAATTATTTAAGAATTATACTTAAATAAGTTGATTTGAAATCTCTTAAATTTAAAATTTTACGATATGTTTTATAACTTGAATTAATTAAGAAGTGGCTTAAATGAATATTTCAAACTTATATAAATTTAACTGGGATATTTTGTCTATATAAATTTGTAAATTGAAGTTGTATTTTGATGTATTGAAATGATTAAAGAAATATTTCAGAAACTAAATGTAATGAAATTAAATTGGGACATAAATTGAATTATCGAATTTAGTTTTGAAATGTCGAATATTTAAACTTTGAAATATATTGAAATTGAAATGGTTTTTTTTATGGTTCAAATAGGCATTTGAAATCGATAATTTGAAAGGGTTTATTGAGAAACTAAATTGGATTGAAATTGATGATTTGAGATTTATTTAAATCTTAATTTTGGAATTCGAGTTTATGTGAATTGATTTTTGAAATTTGAGGAAGCTATTTTATATAAAGTATTTAAACTATATCTAAAACTATTTATATTTTACTTTATAAATTTTAATATAAATTAATTTAATATAAATCATTTTCAATATAAATTATTTTATTTTAACTTATAACTATTTTATATAAACTATTTTATTTTATAAACTATTTTTCTATATGTACAAATTTTAATATCTAAACCGTTTAAGAGGAAAGTGTTAGGATTTCAAAGTGTTATGAATTTCAAGTTTTGATTTCCAAAGTGTTATGATTTTAAAAAGACTTATGATTTCGAAAGCAATATAACTTTGGAAAGTGATATGATTTTGGAAATGGATTTATTTGAAGTGAAAGTGATATCGTATTGATATGGTTTTGAAATGGCAATGATATGTCGGTTTTGAAATATAACTATTTTGAAATTTTATTAAATGATCATCGGTGTAATAATACGTAGTTATTAAAGAGACCGGGGTCAGATATGGACATACTCTCTGTCGATACCGAAACCACTTTAATAACTAATATACGCGGAGTGTTGATCTAGAACGAAGTGGATGGTTTTGATGAACGCGTTGACTGAAGAAAGAGAACGATATTGGATGACCCCTGACATGACTAAAACAGGAGCCGCGCCGGGCCATTGAGGATCGCCATCTCTAGCGGACACACTTCTTCGTTACCATATCTATTACTTTTGTGATTCGATTTGGGTGCACCCCTCGATTATGGGAGTGTTGTTTCGCGGTGTTGGGGTAGTAGCTGCTATGCCCAACATCAGTCCGGATCACGCAACTACTAGTATCCTATTTGGTATTGCCTCATGTACCTTGTCATACTGATTATCCTATTCGCGACCACTACGATTTTGGTTTGTACCTTTAGTATATGGATTGCCCTTTGGTGACTTCCGGTTTTGGGGAAACTACGGTTTTGTATATGCTCTTGGGAATAAAAATGTGTTAAGGGTGGAATGGGCCATGACTTAACGCTATTTTGATATCGTACTTTACTGATTAGACATTTTCTACTTAGCGTACACTACTACATAGTAGATAGTTAACAGATCCTTAAAGGATGGTTATCCCAAACATCCTTGGAGTTACTTGTATTTCAGTTGTTATTTCACTTGAGTTGGATTTATTGATATAAGAATGTTAATCCTGACTCGAGTGTTTTGTTTTCTTTACGCTCGGGTCAGACTGAGTGATACAGTATTCGAGACTCACCTTTGGAGTTGGAGCTTCGCTTGGAGATCCAGCTTTCAGTTATTTGGTTGATTCCAGGGATGTATTCATATCTTGTATTTGACTATTGTATTGAGATGTCTATTGTATTCGAGACTTCTGTTGTATCTTGTTTAACTCTGTTATATATAGTAGCTTCATGAACTACTATTCTTTTGTTTCCGCTGCATTATTGTTATCTTACTCTATGTCTGTGATCTGTGATTATTTTATTTACTGTATATGCTGAGTTTTGCTAATTTAAATTAACAATCTATTGTTTTGAATTATTCAAGTCCGACATGTGTGGATTTATTGTCGATTTGAATGGTCCAAAAGAGTGGGTCGTTACAGTTGGTATCAGAGCTTTGGTAGCTCTAGGCAAAACTCAGCATATAGGGTAAATGTATCTACAGAATCACTCACCTACGAGTTGAATCTCTTTCTTTTCGACTCGATTCCTTTGAATTCGGAACGTTCCCTCGGTTCCGAAATTCAATCTTGTCCCTCACTATTCGTATTCTTCTGAATTCTGGAGTATCCCATAACTCCACTTTGAATGATCTTTGTAATGAATCGGCGGTCTCGCCAATCTTCGAATTATTTGAAAAGGGTGAAGCTCCTTTACAATAAACATTGATTTACTGGAGATTTTTGCATCCACGGTTTACGATGCTATCTATCTCTTGCTATACCCGAATTCTATTTCTTGAGATCGAATGTCGATTTACCTTGGAATTCCACATCGATCTTATTCTTGAAGTCACGGTCGACCCGGTTATGGTTGCCCGCGATTTATATAAGATTATCTATTTCCTTATTCGGTTAGATAATCATCTTATCTTTCGTTCCAACTTATTCTCAAATCAAAATTTTCTTTGATTGAATTAATCAAATTTGAATCCCTATCCTTGCTTTGAAATCCGTTACTGTATCGTTGAGCGAGGAAGTGTATTTGTAAATTAATGTTAAAATGTTTTATATATTGTGTTGTTGAGTTGTTGATGTTGATTTGGGTTTTCGATCGATTCGTCTGATCAACGCTATCGATAGGATTTCCAAAACACTTGAACAGAACAAACTGACACAATGTTGTTTTCAAATTTGGTAAACAAAATAGTTGGATGATTATATTATATATAAATATAAGTTATCTGAAATTAAATTCTCAAAGAATTTGTTGTTAAAAATGATAATATTTGATTTTCATTTATTGTTTTGTAAACCATTGATTATCGCATAATATAAATAAATTTATAAAACTTGGTTATAATTTGATTTGAAATGTATTTAAATTAGAATTTGGGAATTTAAATTTCCGGTGATTTCAAACTTTGATTTGTAAGTTTTAAAGTGTATAGTATTTAAAATATTTTCAAATAGAAATCATTCTAAAGAAATTTTAGATGTTTAGTCAGTGCTCTTCTCTTTGTCGCTGGAAAATAATTTCGGTGATGGCGGCCGCATCATCGACATTCATTTTCGAGTTTCGAAGTGGAGAAACCATTATGTAGCTTTGCTACGGTTTTGTTTTGAAAAAAAAAATATTTTGATTTGAATTTCTTCAGTATAATTTGATTTATATATATATATAGGTATCTTATTTTAAAAATTTAAATTGATTGATATAAATATATTATATATATCTCTAAATTGTTTAAAGTTAATCGGAAATCTGATACTTAAATTTAGTTAAAGGATGATTTTAATTATAAGAAAAACCAAAATTTGGAATAAATATTTAAACTTGAATAATTGAATTGGGAAAATTTTATTTGTATATTGTTCAACTGCATTCTAATACAACTTACCTAAATCATTCAGAAATTGAATATGTAATTGGATAATATATAAGATAAATTGAATTTATAAATAAAATTTGAGTGTTTATAATAAATGTTATACACTAAATTTTGATTATAAAGATGTTAATAGAGTTGGATAGGATAATAAGATAATGAGTTTAGAAATAGTGAGATTGATTTTAGTGAAATCAATTGGATTAAATCAATTATTGAATATCAATTAATTTAAATTTGAATTTATATGGTTTAAATTAATTGTTATTTTGTATTTCAAATCTGTTTTCTTTCTGGTTGTTTCTATTCTCCTACCTCGTTCCTTTTCGGGGACGAAAAGTTTTGAGTGGGGGAGAGTGTAACGACCCGTAAATTTCAACTGTTTTAATAACGTAATTAGTTGAAATTTCGTGAAATTTTAAACGATAAAATTTTGAAATAAAAATTTAATATTTGGAATACGTCTAGTTAAACATAGCGACTGGTAAATTTTCGTCCGAAAATATGAAAGTTTATTTCGCGCGTAAATTCACTTCAACTTAATCAGTTAAAGAGCAATGAAAATAAAATGTTTCCAAAACCTAAATATTTTTACATAGAAAAATTCTAAACCATCTTCTGAGCAAGATGCTAGTTTGTCGTTTTTCCAAATTCGGACATCTTTGGCTCCGTCGGTCGTATTTTCTTGCGTTTTTCTTGCATTTTCCGCCAATTGAAAAATTCGAATTTTTATAATTCAATCATACCACTGATTTCTATATACCATTTTGATCGTCTCGTCGTGTCGATCTCCGCAGCATATTCGTTCATGTGTTTCGGAGTCTGCTACATGATGGAATCTGCGTAAACGATAATCGTATCGGTATCGGATCCGTGACCCTTGGTTTCTTTTGCGTTTCAAAATTTTTAACCGTGATTGTCCTGCACCAATCAATTGCTTTATTAAATTCTGAAACTACTTTGACCCTTCAGATTGCAAATATTCAATATTTATATTCATGTGAAGTTACAATGCCTTTTCTTTACTGATCTGACGTTTGCTTTTCAAAAATTTATAAGCATTTATAATCAGAGAAGCCAAATAGCCTATCTCATTTTATATCACTTTATTTGCCTTGGTACACGTTCATCACTTTTCAATTCACAGTGGCTCATCTTCTTCCCTTCATCTTTTCATACACGTTCTCTTCCCCTCTTCTATCTCTCATGGCCAAACCTCCTTATCACGTCCACCATAAAAGTCATCGCCACGAGCAAACGAAGCGCCACCACATCCTCCACACGCACACCCTCTTCTCCCTCCACCCTCCGCATACTTGGCCTTCCACCAATTGATCTCCGTCCCTCTCTCCTCCACGTCTCCACCTTCGACCCGCCTGCGATCGAAAGCCGCAACCACCCAGGCCGAACCTCTCACCCAAGCCGAACGCAGCCCAGTCCGGCCTTCATCATCTCTGACCGGGCTTGCAGCGTCTCCCTAGTCGCTTTGACCCGCCTCCCCGTCTCTCTCACACCCGTGCACCTCCTCCAACCTGCCGAGCATCCATGCCATCCTCACGTCTTCTTTTGTGCAAGCTTTGATCGTTGAATTCGTGCCGATTTGTTTTGCTTGGATTCGTAACTCAATCTCTATGTCCGTATCAGTGTGCATATCTGTGTCATCTTCTCGTGCATCTCTAGCCTCGAAAGGTGAGCAATCACTCACGATTAACGTTCTTTTATTTATTAAATTTGATTTCAATTGAAACGACAATTGAAATATGCTACTGTTAGTTATTTATAATGCTATATCTATGCCATCATATGTATCTGTTCACCTGTGACATCTGACACCCTTATTTGTTATTTATACTGATGATATATGCCTGTTACCGTTGTTATATTATTATCATATCTGTTATCACTCTGCAAGTTCCCTGTTAGTATAGAATCACTATGGGTTGAAATGATACATACCCGAACGGACTTTAGAATAGGAAAAAATCGTTATGGGTTGAAATGATAAACCCAAGCGATTTTCAAATTAGATTGAATTTGGGATTTCGGGTTGAAAAGATATATACCCGAATATATTTTAAATTGCGGATTGAAATGATAAATATCCGTATCACTTGACCATAGGATAGAAAATTATATACAGACACCATTGGTTTATATATAAATGTTTTTGAAAAACATTTCTACGGTTTGAAAGAAATATATGGTTTTAATAAATAATGATTTTATAGATTTATTAAAGTTGATTTAATAAGTTGATTTGAATCAATATGAAATATGTTTAAGTATTTATGTAAAATTTATATTTTTAAATATAGAATTTATAATGTTCAGGTTGAAAGATAAATTTGAATTGATTTGGAATTCTTAATTATTTAAGAATTATACTTAAATAAGTTGATTTGAAATCTATTAAATTTAAAATTTTAAGATATGTTTTATAACTTGAATTAATTAAGAAGTGGCTTAAATGAATATTTCAAACTTATATAAATTTAACTGGGATATTTTGTCTATATAAATTTGTAAATTGAAGTTGTATTTTGATGTATTGAAATGATTAAAGAAATATTTCAGAAACTAAATGTAATGAAATTAAATTGGGACATAAATTGAATTATCGAATTTAGTTTTGAAATGTCGAATATTTAAACTTTGAAATATATTGAAATTGAAATGGTTTTTTTTATGGTTCAAATAGGCATTTGAAATCGATAATTTGAAAGGGTTTATTGAGAAACTAAATTGGATTGAAATTGATGATTTGAGATTTATTTAAATCTTAATTTTGGAATTCGAGTTTATGTGAATTGATTTTTGAAATTTGAGGAAGCTATTTTATATAAAGTATTTAAACTATATCTAAAACTATTTATATTTTACTTTATAAATTTTAATATAAATTAATTTAATATAAATCATTTTCAATATAAATTATTTTATTTTAACTTATAACTATTTTATATAAACTATTTTATTTTATAAACTATTTTTCTATATGTACAAATTTTAATATCTATACCGTTTAAGAGGAAAGTGTTAGGATTTCAAAGTGTTATGAATTTAAGTTTTGATTTCCAAAGTGTTATGATTTTAAAAAGACTTATGATTTCGAAAGCAATATAACTTTGGAAAGTGATATGATTTTGGAAATGGATTTATTTGAAGTGAAAGTGATATCGTATTGATATGGTTTTGAAATGGCAATGATATGTCGGTTTTGAAATATAACTATTTTGAAATTTTATTAAATGATCATCGGTGTAATAATACGTAGTTATTAAAGAGACCGGGATCGGATATGGACATACTCTCTGTCGATACCGAAACCACTTTAATAACTAATATACGCGGAGTGTTGATCCAGAACGAAGTGGATGGTTTTGATGAACGCGTTGACTGAAGAAAGAGAACGATATTGGATGACCCGTGACATGACTAAAACAGGAGCCGCGCCGGGTCATTGAGGATCGCCATCTCTAGCGGACACACTTCTTCGTTACCATATCTATTACTTTTGTGATTCGATTTGGGTGCACCCCTCGATTATGGGAGTGTTGTTTTGCGGTGTTGGGGTAGTAGCTGCTATGCCCAACATCAGTCCGGATCACGCAACTACTAGTATCCTAGTTGGTATTGCCTCATGTACCTTGTCATACTGATTATCCTATTCGCGACCACTACGATTTTGGTTTGTACCTTTAGTATATGGATTGCCCTCTGGTGACTTCCGGTTTTGGGGAAACTACGGTCTTGTATATGCTCTTGGGAATAAAAATGTGTTAAGGGTGGAATGGGCCATGACTTAACGCTATTTTGATATCGTACTTTACTGATTAGACATTTTCTACTTAGCGTACACTACTACATAGTAGATAGTTAACAGATCCTTAGAGGATGGTTATCCCAAACATCCTTGGAGTTACTTGTATTTCAGTTGTTATTTCACTTGAGTTGGATTTATTGATATAAGAATGTTAATCCTGACTCGAGTGTTTTGTTTTCTTTACGCTCGGGTCAGACTGAGTGATACAGTATTCGAGACTCACCTTTGGAGTTGGAGCTTCGCTTAGAGATCCAGCTATCTATCCAGCTTTCAGTTATTCGGTTGATTCCAGGGATGTATTCATATCTTGTATTTGACTATTGTATTGAGATGTCTATTGTATTCGAGACTTCTGTTGTATCTTGTTTAACTCTATTATATATATAGTAGCTTCATGAACTACTATTCTTTTGTTTCCGCTGCATTATTGTTATCTTACTCCGTGTCTGTGATCTGTGATTATTTTATTTACTGTATATGCTGAGTTTTGCCAATTTAAATTAACAATCTATTGTTTTGAATTATTCAAGTCCGACATGTGTGGATTTATTGTCGATTTGAATGGTCCAAAAGAGTGGGTCGTTACAAAGAATATGAAGCATTATACAAGAAAAGAGAAGAAAAATATAAAGAAATAATAAGAAAACTTGAATTGGACAACAGGAAACTTCAAGCTGAAAATACGCTGCTAAAAAAGCAATTGAGACAATATGTGGAAACATCATCATCCATAGAATCTGACAATGTAGAGCTACAACTAATAGAAAGATCTGGTAGCAAACTAAACTCCTCAGATGAAAATGAAAGTGAAGAAAACAAAGAAAGTGAAGATAATGAAACAGAAGAGAATATGTCATCTAGTGATACTTTTAATAATATATTGTTTTCCAACAAGAATGTAAAAATTTAAAATATTTGATGATATATCTGCAAATATTCTTACTAAATGACAAAAACATTTTTAAAAAATAAATGCAGTTGTCATTGCAATAATTATTAAAAAGTGCAGCACAATCTTCATTTTTTACATAATACATTGTAACATAACACATAAAATCTATAACTATGTCAGAAATACTAAAGAGTTAAATTGCAAAACATATATTTCAGCTCAGAGGACAGAAGAAAATGAAATTTTAACTGATATTCAAACTGAAGACAAAACTGTTGAAGATGAATCTCAGCTAATGGAGAAAGATAAAGATGAAGAAAAAGAAGAACAAAAAGAAAAAGATGTTGATAATGGTGAAGAAACAAAAATAGTTCAGGAAGATAAAGCAATTGAACAACCTCCTACCCTCCCTCCCTCCCCCGAGGTGGTTCACGTTTGAAGGATAAAGTCACATGGATAAAAACTTATTTTAGTGATGCCAAGGAAAAAGATTTTAAAACACCTCAGTAATCGGTTAACACTGAAAAGAAAATTCGTGTTTAATTTTATGCTCATTGTCATGCATAATGTATGAACTATAATAACGAAATTATGGAGAAAAATTAAACATAATATAAAGAACTTATATTATAGTGTAAAACTAGTTGGGGGCACCCATTTCCAGCATCACAAATAAGATTCAAACTGAATGTCCCAATCTTTTATGGAGCCATAGGAGACGAATTTTAAAGCAAACAAAATCCATCACATCTTAAATACGAAAAAAACCCCATCGCACAATAAGTAATAAAAACTAATTTTAGCATGGAAAAAATATTTTTAAAGCATATAATAGAAATCAATTCATTCCATCATCTTTATCCTTTAGTTTTCTTTTATAGAAGCTCACACTTTCAAATTGCCGCAGGTTATAGAAACTTATACTACCAAAGATAAAGAGAATGGAGGCATTTAATAATGGGAACTTTTGCCATACATCCTCAATAACTTTCATAATTCACCAAACATCCCTTAAATACAAAACATAAAAATTTCATCCCTATTTTTAAACACAGCCTTTTCTTTTCCCAAACTACCCTCAAAAATCATCGTAAAACCCTAAACCCACGCTTTTTTTATCGTTCAACATTTGATACAATTGAAATCACATTTTCTTCAACAAAATCCGAAAATTCTACAAAATCGAACAACAGAACAACCAAAATCAAGTCGAAAATCTCACGTTTTCAAAATCAAATGAGGCAAAATGGGAAGATCGAAGGTGATATATCTCTATTTCATTAGTAGTCGATTTATATTCCACTGTTTTAAATCGATAGATCTTAGGGTTTTTGCAATGATTTTGGAGATTTTCGAGTTAGGCATGCATGTAATCGAGCTTTTTTACGGTAATACAAAGAAAATTGAAAATGCAGACGATAAACTAAAAAAAATTCTATAATTACTGCAATTTTTGTAAAAATTGTTCAAAAAACTGTTTCCTCTCTTCAAATTTTAAGCAGATGTTATTAATGTGTTTTTTGCATATTTTTAAGCAATATATTCGTTCAATGTCTGTATTTGCCTGCAATTTTTCATAATAATTACAAATCTAACAGTTAATATCATAATAATGTCAATTAGTCACAATTATTGCAGACAAATATGCAACTGTGTTGAATTTTTTTGAATTTCTCTACAACATTTGTGTATAAACGAAATTAAGTAAACATTACTGAAAATATCACATATGGCTGCAAATAATTAACCTTAATTGCTTACTTTTTAGTAATAAAGCAGTTAAACAGAATAAACTTAGTGTTATCTGTAATTTTTAGAGTAGTTTAATGTCAATTATTCATATTATTGCCGACGGATATGCAACTATACTGAGCACTGTTGAATATCTTTGCAACATTTAAGTATGAAGAAAAATAAGCATTACTAACAATATTGCATATATAGTAGCAACAATTCAATTTAACTACTTACTTTTCAGCAATAATTCAATTAAACAAAGTAATCTCATTTTTATATGCTACTTTTTGAACAGTTTCATTGAAATACCAATTTATTTGGAAAAAACTGAAAAAAAACTGAAATTATTTATAATAACAAAAGCCATATTTTAAAGTTTACAGTTATTCAAATTGTTGCTGAAAATTAAGCAAATAATTTTTAAAACTACTGACATATATGCAAGTACAACATATTGTAGAAAAGTTTTTATAAGCTAACAATTTTTTCAATACTTTCATTGGATTACCATTCTATTTCCAAAAAGTGAAGAAAATTCGACAAATATGTATGATTAGAAACAATAAAATTTTGATATCACATTTATTGAAATAATTGCTGAAATATAAGCAATTGTTTTTTAAAACTACTAAATTATATGCAACAATTCCAAATATATGAAAATTTGCATATACCTTAAAATTTGCTGATCAAACTGCAATTATTTAATATAATTGCATACATTTCTGTTTTTTCTGCATATTCATTATAACTTCAAGTATTTAACATCACCAATCATATTATTAGATTGTGCATATTTATTTCATAATTATTAATTTACTTTTACAGAAGAACACAAAAGAAGAAATAAAAGAAGGAAAAAAAGTAATGTTGGAAACATCAATTGTTCCTGTTGAACAACAATCAGGATCAAATATTCTACAGAAAAAAAGAAAAACAATCAGTGAAGAGAAAATTACATCAAGAGAAGATAACTGCAGAAATAATTTAAGGCCTTTCATCGATGTTCTTGGCAAGATTAAGAATGAAGAATTGCTGATAGTATCATATACAAAATATCTCCAGAATTAACCTTCCTACAAGTTCATTCATATGATCTATGTTGGAATTATACCTGCAAAGGAAAACACAAAAAACTCAACAACAATAGACATAATCATCAAAGCATAAAGAAAGAATTTGAACTGCTTCCAATTTGGAGATATGTTACTAACATTCACAGAGGACGATATAAGCCAATTGTTATCAATTCCTACAAAGGGTCAGCAAATCAAAACTTCTGGCCATATGAAAAATGAGGGTAAAAGCAATGCTCAGTTTACATCATTCATCAGTGGACACTTTGAAGGAGAAACAAGTGTCAACAATAAAAACATAGAAAGGGAATTGTTTGCAACAATAAAAGGAACATCAAAAGAAGAAAAAGCAGATACGGCAAAGCTTTTGCGGCTGCATTTGGTTGCAACATTCTTAATATCAAATCCAAACTCCACTATATCATGGAATATGATTCCATATTTTGTTTTTGAAGATAAAATGCAGCAGATATCATGGCCAAAAACGATTCACAAACATTTGATAAATCAAATTGAAAAATATATTGACACCCCAAGGAAAATAAATGCATGCGTTACATTATTACTGGTATTAAATTTTTGATTAATTAGATAAATATCCTATTAATTAATAATTTATTCTAATACTAATTGTCTTTTTTGCAGTGGTGGATCTGTGAGAAAACACAAATTTTGAAATCTGCTAAATTGCAATACAACAACTCGTATCCCTTGGCTGGCAAATGGGATATATCAAAACTCAAGCCAATAATGTTATTGACCATAGAATACAACTCAGTAAGTATAACTGCAATTTAATTTGTAGAATTGTTAAGCTTTAGTAAAAAAATAGCCAGTACTCTATTTTTTGCAAATTTATTTGCAACTAGTTAACAATAGTTGCAGATATATCTGCATTTATTAGCAGTAGTCGAGCTTTTTTTGGCTACAATTATTCACTACAGATGATGACTTATCTGCAATTTTTATAAACAATTGCATATTTATCGGCACTTAAAATAGCAAAACTGAACATAGTTGTACAATTATTTACAATAATTAAAGATATATCTACAATTTTGTATAAAACTTGCATATTTTTCTGCCATTATTAAAAATATTTATGGACATACATACCAATCATAATTAAAATTATATTCATTTTTCCAACTATTCACAGTTCTTACATAATTACATACAAATATTCTTAAGCTTCAATTTTGATTCAATTATTTATTCCAGGATTTTCAAGGAGAGGAACTAAAATTGTTGAAAGATGCAGTTGAAAAAGATGAAGAATATGAAGCATTATACAAGAAAAGAGAAGAAAAATATAAAGAAATAATAAGAAAACTTGAATTGGACAACAGGAAACTTCAAGCTTAAAATACGCTGCTAAAAAAGCAATTGAGACAATATGTGGAAACATCATCATCCATAGAATCTGAGAATGTAGAGCTACAACTAATAGAAAGATCTGGTAGCAAACTAAACTCCTCCGATGAAAATGAAAGTGAAGAAAACAAAGAAAGTGAAGATAATGAAACAGAAGAGAATACGTCATCTGGTAATACTTTCAATAATATATTGTTTTCCAACAAAAATGTAAAAATTTAAAATATTTGATGACATATCTGCAAATATTCTTACTAAATGACAAAAACATTTTTAAAGAATAAATGCAGATATCATTGCAATAATTATTAAAAAGTGCAGCACAATCTTCATTTTTTACATAATACATTGTAACATAACACATAAAATCTATAACTATGTCAAAAATACTAAAGAGTTAAATTGCAAAACATATATTTCAACTCAAAGGACAGAAGAAAATGAATATTTAACTGATATTCAAACTGAAGACAAAACTGTTGAAGATGAATCTCAGCTAATGGAGAAAGATAAAGATGAAGAAAAAGAAGAAGAAAAGGAAAAAGATGTTGATAATGGGGAAAAAATAAATTTTGAAGCAAAACAGAAAGATCCAGAAGATGGTGAAGAAACAAAAATAGTTGAGGAAGATAAAGCAATTGAACAACCTCCTACCCTCCCTCCCTCCCCCGAGGTGGTTCACGTTTGAAGGATAAAGTCACATGGGTAAAAACTTATTTTAGTGATGCCAAGGAAAAAGATTTTAAAACACCTCTGTAATCGGTTAACACTGAAAAGGAAATTCGTGTTTAATTTTATGCTCATTGTCATGCATAATGTATGAACTATAATAACGAAATTATGGAGAAAAATTAAACATAATATAAAGAACTTATATTATAGTGTAAAACTAGTTGGGGGCACCCATTTCCAGCATCACAAATAAGATTCAAACTGAATGTCCCAATCTTTTATGGAGCCATAGGAGACGAATTTTAAAGCAAACAAAATCCATCACATCTTAAATACGAAAAAAACCCCATCGCACAATAAGTAATAAAAACTAATTTTAGCATGGAAAAAATATTTTTAAAGCATATAATAGAAATCAATTCATTCCATCATCTTTATCCTTTAGTTTTCTTTTATAGAAGCTCACACTTTCAAATTGCCGCAGGTTATAGAAACTTATACTACCAAAGATAAAGAGAATGGAGGCATTTAATAATGGGAACTTTTGCCATACATCCTCAATAACTTTCATAATTCACCAAACATCCCTTAAATACAAAACATAAAAATTTCATCCCTATTTTTAAACACAGCCTTTTCTTTTCCCAAACTACCCTAAAAAATCATCGTAAAACCCTAAACCCACGCTTTTTTTATCGTTCAACATTTGATACAATTGAAATCACATTTTCTTCAACAAAATCCGAAAATTCTACAAAATCGAACAACAGAACAACCAAAATCAAGTCGAAAATCTCACGTTTTCAAAATCAAATGAGGCAAAATGGGAAGATCGAAGGTGATATATCTCAATTTCATAAGTAGTCGATTTATATTCCACTGTTTTAAATCGATAGATCTTAGGGTTTTTGCAATGATTTTGGAGATTTTCGAGTTAGGCATGCATGTAATCGAGCTTTTTTACGGTAATACAAAGAAAATTGAAAATGCAGACGATAAACTAAAAAACATTCTGTAATTACTGCAATTTTCGTAAAAAATTGTTCAAAAAACCGTTTCCTCTCTTCAAATTTTAAGCAGATGTTATTAATGTGTTTTTTGCATATTTTTAAGCAATATATTCGTTCAATGTCGTATTTGCCTGCAATTTTTCATAATAATTACAAATCTAACAGTTAATATCATAATAATGTCAATTAGTCACAATTATTGCAGACAAATATGCAACTGTGTTGAATTTTTTTTGAATTTCTCTGCAACATTTGTGTATAAACGAAATTAAGTAAACATTACTGAAAATATCACATATGGCTGCAAATAATTAACCTTAATTGCTTACTTTTTAGTAATAAAGCAGTTAAACAGAATAAACTTAATGTTATCTGTAATTTTTAGAGTAGTTTAATGTCAATTATTCATATTATTGCCGACAGATATGCAACTATACTGAGCACTGTTGAATATCTTTGCAACATTTAAGTATGAAGAAAAATAAGCATTACTAACAATATTGCATATATAGTAGCAACAATTCAATTTAACTGCTTACTTTTCAGCAATAATTCAATTAAACAGAGTAATCTCATTTTTATATGCTACTTTTTGAACAGTTTCATTGAAATACCAATTTATTTGGAAAAAACTGAAAAAACACTGAAAATATTAATAATAACAAAAGCCATATTATAAAGTTTACAGTTATTCAAATTGTTGCTGAAAATTAAGCAAATAATTTTTAAAACTTCTGACATATATGCAAGTACAACATATTGTAGAAAAGTTTTTATAAGCTAACAATTTTTTTAATACTTTCATTGGATTACCATTCTATTTCCAAAAAGTGAAGAAAATTCGGCAAATATGTATGATTAGAAATAATAAAATTTTGATATCACAGTTATTGAAATAATTGCTGAAATATAAGCAATTGTTTTTTAAAACTGCTAAATTATATGCAACAATTCCAAATTTATGAAAATTTGCATATACCTTAAAATTTGCTGAACAAACTGCAATTATTTAATATAATTGCATACATTTCTGTTTTTTTTGCATATTCATTATAACAGCAAGTATTTAACATCACCTATCATATTATTAGATTGTGCATATTTATTTCATAATTTTAATTTACTTTTACAGAAGAACACAAAAGAAGAAATAAAAGAAGGAAAAAAGTAATGTTGGAAACATCAATTGTTCCTGTTGAACAACAATTAGGATCAAATATTCTATAGAAAAAAAGAAAAATAATCAGTGAAGAGAAAATTACATCAAGAGAAGATAACTACAGAAATAATTTAAGGCCTTTCATCGATGTTCTTGGCAAGATTAAGAATGAAGAATTGCTGGCAGTATCACATACAAATTATCTCCAGAATTTACTTTTCTACAAGTTCATTCATATGATCTATATTGGAATTATACCTGCAAAGGAAAACACAAAAAACTCAACAACAATAGACATAATCATCAAAGCACACAGAAAGAATTTGAACTGCTTTCAATTTGGAGATATGTTACTAACATTCACAGAGGATGATATAAGCCAATTGTTATCAATTCCTACAAAGGGTCAGCAAATCAAAACTTCTGGCCATATGAAAAATGGGGGTAAAAGCAATGCTCAGTTTACATCATTCATCAGCGGACACTTTGAAGGAGAAACAAGTGTCAACAAAAAAAACATAGAAAGGGAATTGTTTGCAACAATAAAAGGAACATCAAAAGAAGAAAAAGCAGATACGGCAAAGCTTTTGCGGCTGTATTTGGTTGCAACATTCTTAATATCAAATCCAAACTCCACTGTATCATGGAATATGATTCCATATTGTGTTTGTGAAGATAAAATGCAGCAGATATCATGGCCAAAAACGATTCACAAACATTTGATAAATCAAATTGAAAAATATATTGACACCCCAAGAAAAATAAATTCATGCGTTACATTATTACTGGTATTAAATTTTTGATTAATTAGATAAATATCCTATTAATTAATAATTTATTCTAATACTAATTTTCTTTTTTGCAGTGGTGGATCTGTGAGAAAACACAAATTTTGAAATCTGCTAAATTGCAATACAACAACTCGTATCCCTTGGCTGGCAAATGGGATATATCAAAACTCAAGCCAATAATGTTATTGACCATAGAATACAACTCAGTAAGTATAACTGCAATTTAATTTGTAGAATTGTTAAGCTTCAGTAAAAAAAATATCCAGTACTCTATTTTTTTGCAAACTTATTTGCAACTAGTTAACAATAGTTGCAGATATATCTGCATTTATTAGCAGTAGTCGAGCTTTTTTTGGCTGCAATTATTCGCTACAGATGATGACTTATCTGCAATTTTTATAAACAATTGCATATTTATCTGCACTTAAAATAGCAAAACTGAACATAGTTGTACAATTATTTTCAATAATTAAAGATATATCTAAAATTTTGTATAATACTTGCAGATTTTTCTGCCATTATTAAAAATATTTATGGACATACATACCAATCATAATTAAAATTATATTCATTTTTCCAATTATTCACATTTCTTACATAATTACATACAAATATTCTTAAGCTTCAATTTTGATTCAATTATTTATTCCAGGATTTTCAAGGAGAGGAACTAAAATTGTTGAAAGATGCAGTTGAAAAAGATGAAGAATATGAAGCATTATACAAGAAAAGAGAAGAAAAATATAAAGAAATAATAAGAAAACTTGAATTGGACAACAGGAAACTTCAAGCTGAAAATACGCTGCTAAAAAAGCAATTGAGACAATATGTGGAAACATCATCATCCATAGAATCTGACAATGTAGAGCTACAACTAATAGAAAGATCTGGTAGCAAACTAAACTCCTCGGATGAAAATGAAAGTGAAGAAAACAAAGAAAGTGAAGATAATGAAACAGAAGAGAATACGTCATCTGGTAATACCTTCAATAATATATTGTTTTCCAACAAGAATGTAAAATTTCAAAATATTTGATGATATATCTTGAAATATTCTTACTAAATGACAAAAACATTTTTAAAGAATAAATGCAGATATCATTGCAATAATTATTAAAAAGTGCAGCACAATCTTCATTTTTTACATAATACATTGTAACATAACACATAAAATCTATAACTATGTCAAAATTACTAAATTGTTAAATTGCAAAACATATATTTCTGCTCAAAGGACAGAAGAAAATGAAAATTTAACTGATATTCAAACTGAAGACAAAACTGTAGAAGATGAATCTCAGCTAATGGAGAAAGATAAAAATGAAGAAAAAGAATAACAAAAAGAAAAAGATGTTGATAATGGGGAAAAAATAAATTTTGAAGCAAAACAGAAAGATCCAGAAGATGGTGAGGAAACAAAAATAGTTGAGGAAAATAAAGCAATTGAACAAGATCCTTCATTTGGTAATACTTTGAATAATTATAGTTTTTCAACCAGACTGTAAAAATTTAACATATTTGTTGATATATTCGCAAATATTCTTCCTATTATATATTAAAAATATGAAGAATAATTGCAGATATTAATGCACTAACTGTTGTAAAGTGCAGCATATTCTTCACTTTTTCACAATTATTCACAAAAATTATATTAACCAACAACCAATAATTGTATTCCAAAAACCAATAATGAAATATTTTGCAACATTCAAATTAATTTCAGGTGAAAGCATTCAAAATTATCCACAGTTACAAGGCCAAAAAGCCGAAGAAATATATACTTCAGCAGAAACAAAAACTGAAGAAATCCAAGAAAAAACATTGGAAATTGAAAAGCCAAAAAAAGGTATAAATTAGCTGAAGAAGTGAATTTCCAAACTGAAAAGAAAGCAAAAAGGCAAAACAGCAAGTAGAAATCCTACCAATAATAGTTGAAGACTATGAATCTGAACCTAGATCAAAAGAATTATCTACCAGTACAAAAATAAATGTCAGAAGGAGGTCAAATGTACGAAGTCTATCTGAAGAAAAAATCAAGCTGCTTGAGGACTTCTTTAATAACTCCGACCTCAGGTAAAACTGTATAATTCTTTTAGTAGCCAAGTATACCAATAATTGCTTAACTAAAAGTAAATATTTATATTTCCTTGTGACATATCAGCAAATATTTGAAAAATGCAAACATTTACTAATATTGATCATTATATCACAGCAAAAGTGCATACTTAAATGGAGACGATGACATAATTGTAACTGGAACATCACTTGGTGAACTAATTATAGGAAGATTTCTTGATGGCCAGGTAGAACTTTACTCAAAAGTCCATTTATTTGCAAATTTATCAGCAACATTTAATTGGACTTGCTGTTTTATCTGCAAAAACCCATTTATCCGCAATAACTCCATTTATCTGCATATTTATCAGCAATATTTCTTTATACTTATTGTTTTGTCAGTAAAATTCCATTTATCCAAAACAATTACATTTATCTGCAGATTTTTCAGCAACATTTAATCAAACCTGTTGTTTTTTATGCAAAATTTCAAGAACTTATTATTTTTTCTGCTAATCATATTATAGTCTTCTGTCAACAAATATACTCTCACTATTTCCTTATAATAATATTTGTAGATCATTGACTGGTATTCACATGAATTGCGTAAAGTTCATCCAGAAAACTTGTACTTCAAAGTTTACGCTACTGTAAGTTTTATAATCTTCTACTGAAGAATTTGTTTAAATGTTCATAAATTCAATTGTCTAATATATTCTCCTACAGACATTTCTACTGAGCAATTCAAAGAATGTAACACAAGCCCTAATCGATAATGTAGTAGCTAAAAATTTTGCAAACTGCAATAAAATGTTCTTCCCTATCCACCAAAAATCACATTTTACACTGTTGGAGTTTATTAAACAAGATAGAATATGGATTCACTACGATTCCATAAAACCACGGCACGAAGGAGAACATCATAAGGCAGCAAGAAAGTTGGTATGTAAATTAAAAAATGTATAAATCAGAGAAAAATAAACTGTTTAACAAAATCTTTGTTTTTTTTATAAAGAGTTTATATCACTGCCTTACTAAAGAAATTGGAAAAAGCAGAGCATGAACCATCAAAGCAAATCACTTTTGCTAACAGCCCACAACAACGTTCTGATACGTAAGTACACAACAAAAAAAATGTACAAATATTTCCATATCATAGAACATTTCTTCGAATAATTATGTAATATTTGTCAATCATTACAGAGTTGAGTGTGGCATGTTTGTAATGAACATTATGAAACAAAGAAGTGAAGATAAAGAAATCAACAATGAAGACCCTGAATTCTCATATGAAGCTATGGATTTACAAAGAGCTGAACTAGCACATCAAATACTTTCTTGCAAACCTTACAGTTGGAGTTTAGAAGAAAGCTTGACACAAAAGTTTTTACTTTCTGAAGCAAACCAAAATATTTGAGGGATGTATCAAACTGTAATGTTTTCTGTAAGAATACTGAAATGTATGTACATATTTTGCTAAACTTATGTAGTTGAAAGACAATATTATTGTGTTAACACAATATTAGAGTTTATTACCAAAAATTTATATATAAATTTCTTACAATTGTATTCAGCAATAAAAGCACATATCTGCAGTTATCTCGACAAATTTATAGGTAATTAAATACTTGCTTTTAAGAATTGCAGAAATGTCAGCAATAAAAGCATATATCTGCAGATATCTCAATAAATATTTATTTTTTCCAAATTCTTACTCATAATAATTTTACAAATGTCAGCAAAAGAAGCACATATCTGTAGATATCTCCAAAAATATTTAGCTATTGGAAATTCTTTCACCAAATAGTTGCAGAAATGTCAGCAATAAAACCATATATCTACAGATATCTCCACAAATTTTTAGATATCCGAATTTCTTGAACCAAATAATTTCAAAAATGTCAGCATAAGAAATAGATAATTGCCGATACCTCCATATTTATTAACAAAAATTGCACATACTTATGGATACATCTTATTTATTTTGTGCCAAACAATTATACAAATATCATCTTCATATAAAAAGCAGTATTCACAAAAGGGGTATAAAAAGTAAACAAATATTCAGAAAAACTGCAGAAATATGTGCAATAAATAGTAATAATTGCAGAAAATACTGCAACAATGATTAATCGAAAGCATACCATGATTAATACATTACAGACATTAAACATCCAACCTAAGGACAGAGAAAATATCATTAAAATGAATAAGAAAAACATAAACTCAACTCCATACATTTTAGCTTTCCTAAATAAAAGAAAAGACTACATGTGTTTCACTGAACAAGTCCTTTTATTATGACCCAACTTCTTGCATATACTACATCTAATAGTCTTTGAAATTTCACCAGCAGATTTTATCCTCTTAAATGCTAATGGTCGACCAGGCATTCTTCTACCTTTAGGAGGTTCTACAACCATATCTTCAATCAAAACATCTTCTTTCACAAAGTTTATAATAGGATTGATTGAATGAGAATATGCCGATCGAAAATAAACAACTTTGAAATAATCTTCAATGTAATCATAAACATTTAACTTTCCACAACTCAAAATGCATCTAACAGCATGAGCACAAGGAAAACCATAAATTTGCCACAAATTACAAGAACAAGTCCGATTATTTAAATCAACAGATTGATGAACAAGAGAATGAACTTCAAACACATGATCACTTGATTTTATAACAAACCATGAAGCTCCTTCCAAATGAAGACTTTTCAACCGATTTTCATTCATCGGACAAACAACACTATTCCAACTATTAGCAAGTTCTCGACGATCAGAAATTAACTTCATCAACTTAACTCTAATACTATCCAAGCATGCAGTGATTGGTAAATGTCTTTCTTCCAAAATCCATTTATTGAAACTCTCTGAACAATTTGATGACATTTCACCATAACGACAAGCAGGGAAAAAACATTAGTAAACTTCTCAAAGGGAATTCCGTTCAAAAAGTTTGCCACAGTAGAACCACCAGCATCTTTAAAATTCTTCAATGCAAAATTGAAATCATCCAAATTAGAAGCATATGCAACACGTCCAAACAAATCTATCAACCATTTCTTTTTTGATTTGGAAAATTCAGACTTTAAAACAACTTTTAAATTATTGTTTAAATGATAAAAACAGGAACCATGAACTGAATCTGGAAACACTTTGGGAATAGCAACAAGAATACCAGGATGACGGTCATAAATGAAAACAAACTTTCTACTATCATCTATCAAAAAATCTTTAAGCTGTTCACAATACCAAATCCAATTATTTTCATCTTCACCAGACACAATTGCAACTGCTATAGGAAAAAAACCTGATAAAACAATAAATATATAAATAACTGAACAAATTGCTTATTACTATTCACTTATATTGAAAGGTGCAGACAAAACTGCAACTATTACCAAATATTACTACACAACAATTTTTCACTAATTCAAAAAGATTGCATACTTTTCAGCAATTTTTTATGTAAAATTGCTTCAATTTCCGCAATGATTTCTGTAAGTAATTTTTTTTCTTCTTAATAAATATTGATGTTGCAGCAACATATAATAATTATTGCAGATATTGATGCAATTATAAATTAATCTACAACATACCTTCATTGGCATTTTTACCAGGAGCAGCCATCAAACAACCTTGAGCTCTACCCTTCATAAAAGTAGCATCAACAAATATTAAAGGCCGACAAAATTGAAAACCATGTGCACAAGCTTCAAAACCAATGAAAACCCTCTCAAAATGACGAGTATCATGATTACACTCCAAAACTACTTTACTACCAGGATTACTTTCGATTACAGCATCACAAAAAGACTTCAAATGGTGATAAGACATCATATCACTTCCATGTAAATCTTCTAAAGCCAATCTTTTCCCACTATAAGCAAAATAATACTTCAAAATGATATTCTACTCAGTTTGAAATAGGTTAATGATGTCCATTGTCTTCATTAACGAATTAGCTTGAATATGATCATAAACCAACAACTTAATCAATTTACTTGAAACAGGAGGATCATTAATATCATGAATTCCAGCACCACAAGTATGTTCAGGATTAAATCTCTTTATAACAAAATAGCCAGGAAGATTAAACTTAACAGAAGCATGAATTCTGAAAGTACATTTTGTTCGAGAACAAACAACCGTAACTCTTTCCTTATCATTCTTAACCAAATCAAGCTTATACCCAGTCTTAATACTATATATCAAATTGAGCCTAAATTCTATAACACCACCTGGAAATTGTTGACTGCCTGAATTGAATATTAGAATATTAGAATCATTTCTCAATAACTGCTTGGAATCATTTCTCAATAACTACCTAAATTGAATATTAGAATCACCGGTACTAACAAATGAGGAATCACTGCTACAAGAAACAGCATCTGATCTAATATTGGTAGCTGAAAAACTAGCATGAACAACATCAACAAAAATAACAAAGTAATCCTCACGGTTATGAGTAGCCAACAACAAAATAGATTGAAGATCAAAATTAGTTTCAATATTCCTTCTCAATCCATCTCTAACGTAGTATAATTCAAATGACAATGAACTCAATTCTGTCCATTTACCACAAATAGCACTTCTCAACATAACAACCGAACTATCAAATTGAAGACGTAACGAAAAGCTATCATATCCAAACTTCAACAGCACAAGCACTCCAGCATCACTAGGAACACTTTAATTTTAAAAAAACATAATTACAATTATAAAAAAATAAATAAATAACCCAAGATATATATATTATATGCTGATATGTAAGCAATAATTATAAAAAATTGCAGACAAATTAGACATAAAATAATATTCTAATACGTAAGCAATATCATTTGCTGATATGTAAGCAATATTTCTAAAAAAAAGCAGATAAATAAGCAGAAGTCTGAGCTTAATCAAATACAATGAAATACGAACATTACTTGTTGATATGTATGCAATAATTGTAAAAAATTGCAGATAAATCAGCAACTATTAGTAATTTGTACCATTTTCACCATACATATTCAAATTATTTGCGGACAAGTCTGTAAAATACCTACAATAATTCCAGACAAATCTGAACTTAATCAAAGCTAAAAAAATATATCATTGAACAGTACCCTATACACACGCATTAATTTTTCAGATAAAATAAACAATAGAATAATTGTGATTTTCATTTACTTTAAACAAAAAAAAACTAACGAAACAAAAATAACAAAATTATAAACGAATATCGCAATATCAATTAAAAACAAACAAAATCGATTACAAATCCAAACAATATTTTACCTGGAAGAAGATAAAGCCATGAATCCGAAATAATATCTTAAAACAATGATCGAACTGAATCAGAATTAAAAACTTGCAATCGAAATCAAAACCACCATTAAAATTAACGCGACATGTAAACAGAGGTATTTATGGAATAAATTTAGACAGAAATAAAAATAAAAATCGAAAATATAAGTTTTCAAACGAGAGGAGTTTACGCGGACTAAGTTTAATTACAAGGACGTGAGCCTAATTTTCACTTTAATAATAGCCTCTAATATTACAGATGGAGGCACTTGCAAATCAATATATGCCCTTAAACAATGGTGCCTCTATACCCGTGGAGGCATATTTCCTATTTTAAATGCCTCTACCATACAGCCACATCGGACAAACATAAATACAAACAAAAATAGAGACATCCTTTAAGATCCTCTGACGTCAATTATATTTGAAAAGGTAACATAAATAAAGAAAATTATAGTGCTCTTAATTTAAATCAAAATCCCATTTATTCAAAATTTAATCATACAATTAGTTATACAAGCCAATATCTTTTTTTCCGCATAATAGTTCAGATACACACACCAACACATCTGAATTGTGCATGAAACAGAAATGTTTGAACATTCAAATTGTACATGAAACAAAAATCGTCAATGATTGGAACCAAAAAGCAACTACTGAACTGCATATGTAACACTAGTTACATGCACTTTCTGTAAACAAATACTATGACACCTTCATTTACAAGAACTGCTGCTTCCATTTAGGCAAGTCGCATTTTGTTGCAACTAACTGGACCTATGGTAGAAGCCATGCGCATCCATTAAGTGATTCAAGTTTCAGGTATCTAATCTCCATCTTTAGTGCTAAGGTTTCAGAAATGCAGAACATTAGAAAATATTTAATACCGGAAGCTATTTGATATTAAAAATGTTTAATATGACAAAAAATAATTGATGAAAATTAGATAATTTATGCACATGATTATAGGGATGGGGATGGAATGGAAGACTTCCGTACCAACTGAAACATTTTCCGTTTCTTCGGTACCAATTAGATAATTTAATTTAAAAACCCTATCAAAGAAATGCTATTCTAATTAAAAGTCTATTCTATTGATAACTGGCAATTATGCCAACTCTATTTCTAAGTGGAAATAAATTCTATGATTGTTTGAATTCACATGCAGAATCTTCCAGTATAAAACATAAATTTTACATTTATAATGTCACGTTGAGGTGGTTTTTGCTTGCATACAATAACATAGGCAATATATTAGCATAAACTACCAATATGTAAACTGAAACTCCCTGAGTTCATTATAGACTAACAAGAACGAAAAGCACGTTTCCAGTATAGAATGAGAAGATAATAGATATTTCAATTAATTATTTTATTTAGCATCAGCCAACAGGTACAAAAAAAGTAGAAAAGTTAGATAAATTAAAAATATACTACATACCATTTTTGATATTGTATCTTTTCACTTCACGCACAGTATATACTATTTTTATAAATCACTGGGCTATAACACTTCAACAATCTACTGATATTTACAGCTGCAGTTTGAGGGATATTTAAACTTGCAGTTTCGGTCCAAGAACATCTCTAACGGTGCAATATTAAGGATTCATGCTTCAGCTTACTCCAACGGTTAATATTACCCTTAACATTAAGGGTAATATTTAGGGGCCAATTCAGGATTCTGAACTGGCTTGGGCGCTGATTTAATCAGCGCTTAGATCTGGGCCCTGATTAAATCAGCGTCCATGGTACTAATTCAATTCACAACGTCGCATGCTACAATACAAAAACCAGTACATGCTTTATTATATTGCAACACATCAGAAAGTAGGGTAGCATGTGATTATTATATTGCAACATATAGAAGTTTATATTAATATAGTGTTTGGGCCCGGTTATTGCAGCATCTGATTAAATATTATATTGCAGCATGTGATTGAATCAGCGTCCAGTACTTAGGTGCTGATTAAATCAACGCCTACAACAGGGCACTGAATAAATCAGCGCCCTACCGTTGGACCAAGTCCTGAATATTACGGGCGGAATATTCAGGGGTTGAATATTTACCTCCATAATCGGTTGGAGACGCTCTAACAATCTAGTTAAACAATCCAGTGAACCAGCAAATCAGTATTTTATCATTCAATGGCGTCGCCTTCAAATAATCTAAACAAAGTTCTATTCAACCAAATACATGTTATTAGAACTGCGAAGTGTGTAAATTAAGCAATTAACACATCAACTCCATGAAGATGTTTCTGCACATTTGTATTCAGTTAAAACCAGTTTATGTGATCTTTCATCTATTTTATGTTTGTAAAATAGGTTATAATAAAACTTATTCATTAAAAAATATAAGAATTCTAAAAAAGAAACGCCTTCCATAAATAAACCCATGCAAATGAGCCCAGGCTCAGGTTTTATCGAGTAAAGACGTTCACTGTGATTAAACATAAAGTCGTTTTATATTGGAATTTAAACCATTTAATAACCATAACCAGTGAGTCTCTTTATACTAGAACAGAAAATCGACGCCCCGCTTTTCAGTGATATAAATTTAATTTTAACTTGCACAATATCATCCTGACATGGTATCAAATATTTGAAATTTCCCTAAAAATTTGATTTCAAGGGGATCCTGATACTAAATTTGGTTTCAAGCTAGCATTATTCTGCGTTGCCAATTTTATATATGTTCAGGTATGTATCATCAATTGTTACAAGTAGACTATAATTTCAAAAAGTTCCTTCTTAAGTCATTTGTTAGATGGCATGGTTGCAATTATATGATTGAAGTTCTAATATATACACAAAGTGATCACCGCAAAAACAAAAATTGTAAGATTTGCAAGTTTAATTATCAAAAATGATGCTTGGACCATAAACCAAAAGCCACAATATCATAGGAAGTGCTATGACATATTTGACAATTTACTTTTCTTTGATAACTTTAGATGGACAGTGCAGAACTATTAGCAGGAGCTCAGGATTCTGTCAAAGGAAGTGCTAACAATCGCCCTTTTAGACCAGAATGAATATTTCGTAAGGGCGCTCAAAATGGTGATTGGGTACGTGAGATTTTAGATATATTCCTATTAGTTTTAAGAAATGATGTGATGTAACATATAATACATTTTTGTCAACAGAACTTTGGTTGGACAGAACTTTGCTGCAAAGAGAGAAGGAAAAATAAAAACCTTGTGATATTTAGAGTTGTAGCTTGAAACAAAATAGCAAATCAGTGGCATAGCATAGCGCATGTACAAGCATCAGAATATATATTTGTTAAAAGGTTTGAATTTAATAGATTCTAAATTAAGTAAAAGACTGAAAGTAAATTGGTTGAAAGAGTAATACCAGACGATTTATACCATTCAAGTTGGAAAAAAAGAACGGAAAACATTCTTTAGAAATACAAATGGGAAAACCAATTCGGCAATGAAAAGAAAATGTATGGTACATTTGAAATTCTGAAACATGTACATATGCTTTACAGAATCCCCATGGTGATAAATCCTTGTAAACCTATATTGTAAAACAAATAGGATTGAATAAATGACTTTTTGGTCAGGTCACATGCTGAATGGTGGTGGTGTACAATTACCAAACTAAACCATTATGAGCGATCTACACTGCATATAGGTTTCGTACTCATAACAAACCAAACAATATTCCTTGCTTCAGGGTTCATTACACACGTTGATGAATAGGCAACGTAGATTTATGATTCACCCACTGGACTCAAATAAAATTCAGAAATATAATTTCTGCAAACAAGGAACCAGAAAAGCAAAGTTAACTTATAACAGCAAATATCCCATTGATTGCAAAGCGACACCTACCGTTGAAACCTAAATTCGAATATATAATTCAGTGATTTGACATATAATCATCTAGGCCCTTTCACCTCTAATCCTCCTAGCATTAAATATCATTGTTAAAATTGGGAGTAAAAAAATAGAACTTCATTGTTCACGGTACGTACATTCAGAAGTGTGTACAAAATTAATAATACTATTAAAAGCACAAACGTTGCATATTAACATTTGTCATGACACCTGGCAAACTTTTGTCTATAGTATATTAACTTCTATACAATTAAAATTAAAATTAAAATGTATGTCTTGTGATTACAGTATATAATATACCATTCCCAACTCCCTATATGTTTGCATAGCATATTAACACCATCAGCAAATTGAAAATTGGGATAAACAGTAAACTATGAATGTAGGCTGAATGTATGGTATAAGAGTCGATACAAAACTTATAACAGATTAGCCATTTTAATTATATAACTTGCTGTTTTTTTTTTAAAAAGTATAAGCCATTCAAAAACGGTTTTTTTCCCTAGAGAAAGGCAAAAAAGAATATACTACTTAAATCAGTGAACTTACTAAGAAAATAGCACTTACCAGGTCGGTGGTGTAGCGGAGGGCTTCTAGAAGGGAGGAAATCTTCTGTTATAAATCGATGATTTTAGCACCAGCTAATGACTTAGATTATCATCGAAGAAAGAAAAGAAATTAGTCTACAAATACTACCTTTTAACTTCTTTTCTCGATGGAAATAACAGCTCATTGTTAAGATCAATACCTTTTTAACCTCATAAATTTCATATGTTAACAAATCCGGACAAAAATGGAATGAAAAAAAAACGACTTAAAGAACTGAAATTGAATTGGTGATGTACACGAGAGAATGGATAGACGGCAAAATTAAGTGACCAAATCCAAATAGGTAAGCGTTCTGTGGTTGAGCGAATTAGGGTTAGGGTTTTTAACGAGGGTTAGGATTTCTTTTTAAATTTAGTTTAAAGGTCGAGCGCGAGAAACTTGGTTTTGTGAATATACATACAATCAAGGATATTCGGGTTTGCGGTTGCGGCCCAATTAAATATTATTTCGCAAGGAAAAGAATACAATGGAAATTGCGGGATATTTTTGACTTTTTTCGTTGTTTATCGAAAGGAATTCCTTACGAAATTATTTTCTAGGATGGAAGCGGAAGCCAGAAATTTCAAAAATAATGGAAAGGAAACTGACGGAAAACCGAAAAATACCCCGCCCTAGGTGATCGTACAAGATAGTCCGAATCATTCAGAAAAGCAGTTGATATACAATAACAACCATTCGAAAAATGAGTATTAATGAAAATGTGGCAGAAGAGGTGCAAAATGAAAACTTCAATGGTATTTTTTTAATTAGGATTTTTTTTATTTAGGCAAGTTTTGTGAATTAATCACATTTAGGCCATTTCAAAAACTTATTACAAAAATGTCACTTTTGACCACATACGCAATGGCATGAAAAACATAACAGGTGGCATTTCAAATGTCATCTATTATGTTTTTTTTATATCATAGTTGACGACTTTCCAAAAGTCGCCAACTACGATATTAGTTTTTCAAACATGTAGGTGGCTTTTTAAAAGTCATCCACAAGTTTTTAACTAATACCATAGTTGGGGACTTATAAAAATTCGCGAACCATGAAATCAGTTAAAAACATGTGGACAATTTTTAAAAAGTCGCCAGTGGACGCTATTTCAAAATTCATCCACTTTCTTGGCCTTTTATAACAACAGCTCATCTTCCTCTCTCTTTTTCTCTTCTCATTCTATCTTTAACAAACTCAAAACCCGAAAACCATCTTTCTTGTATTTTGCTGAAATCTCATACCATTTGCATCTAAAACAATCAAAATTTGTGTTTGATTAGATCTAGTTCAAGAATAACATCTCCTTACTTCGGATCAATCAAGATATCAATTTGTAAACCTTAATGTTTTTTGATCGATTTGTAAATAAAATGGTATAATATTGTATCCATTGTTATTGTAGAATGGCTCCTAATTTTGTGCCAATTATTTGCTATGTTGATGGTGAAGTGGTTATTGATGATCAAATGTGTAGAAAGTATGTCGGTGGTTCTTACAAACTGACAAAGTTTAGAACATTTAAAAGAATCGGTTTACAAAGCAATGATGGTAAAACCAAAGGAGTTTAATGTTGATTTAGTTTGCAGTTGGCCAACCGACTCCAGATCTAAAGCGATAAAAATTGTTGACGATGACGATGTTGAACTAATGTTTTCAGCCGTATCTAAATCCATAAAGTTGTTTACTGAAAAAAGTAGAAGGCTGACAGTAGAACAACCTGTATCGGCATCTGTAGTTAACTATGGCATTGAAGATTATTCTAGAATGGTGGAGACCGCTAACACTACTCAAGGAACTGTCTCTCCTAGTTATAGTAATCCGTCTATGAATGTAGCGAACTATGGACAGTAACATATGTTTTTCGGATGTCCTCTTTTCATGAATTGCCAACAAATGGACAATCTAGCCATCCATATCCGACGCAGAATAGTTTTGCACGTATGAATCAAAGGTAACACATGTTTGATAATCTTTTCATATCATATTAACTTTGTTGTATTAGAGTTGATGCTAAATTTAAATTTTTCATCTGTAGCTTTATTCAACAGCAACGTGTGACGCAAGATAGTGCTGGACCGTCAAATAGCCGTAGGTCTTGTCCAATGCAGCATACACTTTGAATTATATCATATGAGCCAAGAGTACGTTTTGTATTGTAATGCTAATTAATTGGTATACAGTCGAGCATTCAACCAACAACTGACTTAGGGTTTCCAAATGTATCCGATGACGATATGGATATAGATGATGATGTAGACGTACACTTTGATCCTACTGTTAATAGCATGACTGTTGTCAGTAGACCGGAAAATGATAGGACATGGATCGATAACATACAAGCAAACAATAAGCCACTAAATATGATTTTGAAGTTGAAGACGATTTTCGTGGAGAAAGCGATGAACTAGACATGGAGATACCTCTGGGTGATGATTTGTATAATGCACAAATGAGATACGTCGTTGCAAATTTGCAATTCAACAGTGAATCATTCTTAAATCATTAATTAATTAATCCTTAATCATTTATTAATTAAATTAATTAATTACTCTTTAATTACTTCATTAATTAAATTAATCATCATAGACCTTAATTAACTTTAGGATTAACCATTTATCTTTATTAATTACCTAATTATCATTAACATATTGAAATATTTATCTTATAATCATTTAATTTAAGTTTTAAATAAAATAACATTTAACTTATAACAAATCAAAGTTACCAAATTATATAACTTCCTAATCAAATGTTAAAGAAACATTTATTATATATAAAAGAAATTTATATAAGAAAAGTTTTAAACATAATTTATTTAAATTTCAAAACCTTGCTTTTAAAAACCTTTTTTTTAAAACTTGTTTAAAACTTTTCTTATACAAATTTCTTTTATATATAATAAATGTTTCTTTAACATTTGATTAGGAAGTTATATAATTTGGTAACTTTAATTTGTTAAGTTAAATGTTATTTTATTTAAAACTTAAATTAAATGATTATAAGATAAATATTTAAATATGTTAATGATAATTATATAATTTATAAAGATAAATGGTTAATCCTAAAGTTAATTAAGGTCTTTGATAATTAATTTAATTAATGAATTAATTAAAGAGTAATTAATTAATTTAATTAATAAATGATAATAAGTTAATTAAAGGTTGATTGATTAATTAATTAAAGGTTAATTAATTATAATTGAAAGTTAATTATTTAATAATGAAAGGATAATTACTCAATGTAATTAATTAAAGGATTAATTAATTAAGGTAATTAATTAAAAAGTTAGTTGATTTATGTAAGTAATTTAAGGATAATTAATGAATGTGATTAATTAAAAGATAATTAATTAATGTAAGTGATTATGGAATAATTAATTAATGTGATTAATTAAGGATCATTAATTAATGTGAATGGTTACAGTTGGTATCAGAGCATCACACTGGGTTATTCAATTAAATTTTCGATATGAATTTCAGCACGTTTATGTATCGTACGCTCACACAACAACTTCAATCACTACGAAATTTGAAATTCGATAATAATACACTATTACGGATCCAATGGAACTGGTTTCGTCAAATTTCGAGACTGTGCCTCGGAAAGCTATTTTTAAATATCGATTTAAACGATATATTTTTAAAACTTAACAAACCACCTTTAGATTCAGTTTTAACACTTTTACTATCTTCAGTATTATCAATATAAATTGTTGAATCTGAAATTCTAATTATTCAGAATATTTTTGTTCTTGTATAAATGTTATTGTTTGATATTATATTTTGATCCGCTGCGAATGTGAGATTTTGTGTTTTGTTTTATGTTCCTTCTTCTACCTCTTTTCTTCTTTACCCTAACAATCTGGAATTTCCGACGTTCGATTTCTCGACATTTCTACCAGTAAACGTGTTGATGTCAAATTTTCAGGGTCGAAAATTTTGGGTCATTACAGTTTAGTTGAGGAAATTTTGATAATTTAAATTTGGTTTTAAAATTATCATTTGAAATGATTTGAGTCAATAATGTTGATTGTCATTTATGGTTAAGTTTGGAAAGTTAGTAAGTAAAGGAATTTATTTTAAAATGGAGTTGATTTTGGAAATCGATTTGAAACTTGATTTAGTGTTTGAAAGACTATGGAATTTATATACTGGGTTTATAAAGTGAAATAAGATATCAGTGGATATTTGGAGGTATAAATTCATGGTGGGAATTTATAAAGGAATGGGTAATTTGTTTTAAAAATAAATAGAGGTTTATTTTTAAAGGTGTGAGAAAAGTGTATTTCTCTGAAAGGCCAAGTACGTTTAATAAATATTTAAGTTGTTTAGATTTTTAAAGGAATGTTTTTGAGAAATTATTATTTAAGTTGTTTAGATTTTTAAAGGTAGATATTTAATAAATTAGTTATAGTAGTAATTATTTTGAAAACTTTAATAATCCAAATGTAACGATCCGGAATTTTTGACCCCGAAAATTCCATATAGTTAGGAAAAGAAGAAAAAGAGGTAGAAGAAGAAACAGAAAACAACAACACAGAATCTCACAATCGCAGCGGAACAAAATATAATATCAAATAACAGCATTTACACAAGAAAAGCTGTAACTGTCAATTTACAGACAATATATCAGAGTACAATCATTCACAATAACTGGACAGTTGTAACGCTGGGAGGTGGCTGCATGGGAGGGCTTTCGTCGGAGGTCGGTGGCATGCGAAGCAGTGAGTCAATTTGGGGTGGTAGTTTGGTTCCGGAAAGGTGTCGTCTTGCTCGATTTCGAGTTCCGACAAGATTGATGGCTCTGGGTGGTCTGAGGGTTCGAGTAGATCATCGACGACTTGTAGATGACGGCGAGGTCGATCGGAACGACGGTGAACTCTTGTGCACGTGCACGAGTTTTCGTTGATATCTGAGTTTCTTTTGCATAGATATCAAAGTTTTAAATAAAAAAAATAACAACTTTTTAAAGTTTAAAATATAGCGAATGAATACCGTGAAGATGATTAAGACGGTAATTCGGTTTGTCCAGACCCAAGGCAACTTGTATGGATGAATGGTATCAGACCATCGTCATTGGAGGACGATGAGCATTCTAAGTGAACGTGTGCTAAAAAGGTTTTAGAGGAATAATAATGATTATTCGGGAGAAATATAAATTAAATGGGATTGAAACTGAATATTGGAATTTAATTTGAATTGTGCTAAATATAATGAAAGGTTCGGAAATAAACTTTTATTTGAGAATTGGAATTAAATTTGGAAATGAAGTGATTAATTAAATTTGTAAGTTGCACAGATATGATTTGATGATTGTGTACTCTGATGATTGTAAGTATTAAACAGTTACAGATTCTTTTGTACAAAAATCTATTGTTATATATTATATTTTGTTCCGCTGCGATTGTGAGATTCTGATGTTATTTTTTTAATCTTCTTCTTCTACCTCTTTCTGCTCTGATATTTCCGGCACTTGAATATTCGGCATTGGGTGTATCGATGTCGATTTTCGAGGTCGAAAATCCCTCCGAGTTGTTGCAGTGGTAAATTTAAATTTAATGGTATTCCAAATGAGTGAGATTGACTCATTTTATATTTAATATACTTTCTTTAAATAAAACATAAATAAATATAAAATTAGTCAATCTCACTCATTTGGAATACCATTAAACAAGGTTTTAAAGTTAAATATGTTTTCTCTAATGCATGTGATAAATAATGGATGTAATGTTGTGAAATGTTTTGCTTGGAAGTTTAAATATGTTTTGTATGTTTATATGTATGAAATAATGTGTGCATGTCTGTGTTTAGATACATAAGCATCTGTTCACAGGCTCAAGAACACTCAAAATAATTCATATCTCCTCACCTAAACCATTTTTAGGCTATGATCTCTAAAGGAAAGATGTTTGTATGGATGTAATATTTTTTTTAAAGTAGTTTCAAGTGAATATGTTGAGTAACTATTTAGAAAATACATTTGGTTATGAATTTTGTTGTACTCTGATACCAACTTTCACTAACAATTACGCATTCATATCTATTAATACATTCAAACTCATTTTATATTTATGATTTAAAATCTTATTTTAAACTGAAAATATCCATTTCATACTTTATTCAAAATTCTCCCTTTTAATTCTTCCCAATCATTTTAAATATTAAAATTAAAATTTAAAATAAAATCCTTTAAATTCTTAAGCAATATTACTTAAGTCTCCAAAACATCTTTAATTTCATTTATTTAAAATCTCTATATTTTTCTTTTCCATACCTAGCATTTATTTAATAGAATTCAATATTTAAAATTGGTGTTTTGAATTCAGAAGATATATTGAACTTAAATAAAGGAAATCTGTAATTAAAGATTAATTATTCTTTAACTATTAATTAATAAACCTTAATTATTAATTAATATTTCTTAATAACAAATTAATTAATAATTAAGAGATAATTAATTAGTTAATTAAAGATTAATTAACTGGTAAGTAAGGATTGATTAATTTGTTATTAAGGAATATTAATTAATAATTAAGGTTTATTAATTAATAGTTAAAGAATAATTAATAGTTGACATGGTATTTGAAAGCAAACCAAAATTTCTGCAACAATTAAATGAATGGTCTATTTTACATGCAGTTTCTTTTAGGCTGATTAAGTCCAACAAAACAAAATACATCAGCATTTGCAATGTCGATTTAAATTGTACATGGAGAATAAATGCTATAGTGTCCAAAATATCTGATTCTGGATGGTGGGTTATTAAAAAATATCCATGTGATCATACTTACGTTAAACCAACACTAAATTCTAATCACAAGCAAGCAACATCGACTTTTTTGGTTTCAAAGATTGTCTTTTGTGAAAGCGGATTTGAACATAACTACTGGAACGGTGCAGATATTAATGGAAGAAGAAATGTTTATTAAAGTTGGTTATATGAAAGCGTGAAGAGCACTCGGCAAGACAATTGAACAGACATACGGTGACTGGACAGAATACTATACCAACCTACTATGATATTTCATTGAAATTGCTAGAACGAATCCAATTAGTGTTGGACACGTAACAATCGATGAGTATGGAGTTTTTTTATCGTGCATTTTAGGCTTTTGGGCCTTGTATTGAAAATTTCGTGCCGGCCTTACTTGTATAGTAAATACAAAGGTACCTTACTTGTTGCAACTGCGGTAGATGCAAATGATCACCTTTACCCTTTGGCATACGCAATTGTTGAGTTAGAATCATATGATAGTTGGGGTTGGTTTTTTGTGTGCATGCGAAAGTTCATTTATGGTGAGAATAATCGACGTATTACTTTCATTTTCGATAGAATGAAAGGAATACTGATAGCATTAGAGAGCCATTGAGGATTACCTCATAAGCATAAATTATGTGCCATACATTTGAAATCAAATTTTCAAGCAGCTGGTTTTAAAGAAAAACAATTAAAGGATTTATTTTATGCCGCAACATGTGCTTCAGAGAAAATTGAGTATATAAAAATCCGAGAGAATTAAATCCACCAACATTAGAGCACACAAGTGGATTGAGAGAAGGTTGGGCGGGAAAGAGAAAAAACTAGGCATTTTGTAAGGATGATAGCGGACGATTTCACATTATGACTACTAATGCGTCTGAAAGTTTTAACGGTGTACTCAAAGGTGCACGATCGTTACCTGTTAAAGCTATGAAAGTCCGTACCTTCTTTCGATCGATGGATTATTTTTTTCAAAGAAGAGAGTTTGTTAAAACTTTAACAACTCGTTTAACTCCAAAAGGGAAAGCAAAGATAGTCAAGAGAGCAAGTGACAACATTTGTTCTTGTACATGCAACATTTCGTTATTTGAGCAATTGCCTTGTGTGCATGTTATGGTTGCTTGTTCGTTAGTCGTAAATGGTGCGAATAGAGCTCATCATGACTTCACGGCACCTTGGTACTCGGTTCAGAACTACTTGGCGGCGTACTTACCAGAATTTCATCATGGTCGTGATAAACGGTATTGGAGTGCACACAAAGTACCGTTGGTTCTACCTCCAACGGTCCGCAGAGCACCAAGAAGGCCCAAGTCTATAAGAACTAAAGGAACTATAAACGAGATGTAGGCTCCGAAGACAAATAGGTGCAGCAGATGTGGAGTGCATGGCCATAAGAAGAATCATTGTACTTCTGCAACTTAGCATTTACATTGTTTCTAGATGTTTGAGTTGATAGCAAATGACTTTGTTTGAGTCAGTGTTAAATGTGTTTGTTTGAGAACTTGTTTTTCTATTTGTTCTGAAGTGCACGTTTGTAGTACTACTTATTGTTGTGTAATATGTTTGTTTGAGTTGTTGCTGTGTAAACCATTGTTGTGTAATATGTTTGTTTCAGGTTTGTTTTACCGGGGGCGCCTTTTCAAATATCGCCTGCTGGCAATATTTGAAATAACGTCCCGACGACCATGTTTCAAACGGAAACCTGGAATTACATTCCATACTACATATATTTCACACCCTAAAATATTTTCAACATCAACTATAGAATACAACATCAACATATTTTCGACGTCGAATTCATAATCCGATACAACGTCGACTTTCAAAGTCTATACGCAAGAGTAGATCTTCAGATATTGTGTAAAAGGGAAACTTCAAATGGTTCGTAAGTATTTAGCCTAGGTTTAGGGAATGACGCCGAACATAGAAAAGGATAACAACTGTATAACGGATGAAGCTATGAATCCAGCCAACCATCACTAATGTATGGCATTAATCAATCAGTTGAGCTAGAAGAATAGGGTAAAATTATAAAACTGGTTATATTAGGGAATCTTTTAGGAAGTTTCCAAAGAAAGAGAGATATAAGAAAGTACAGGTTTTCTTTTATTTCTTTTTAAATTTAGTTCTTAGTTCAATACACAATGCTACAGCGTGGGTGAGGAAGAATTGGAGTTTCAATTCGAAAAAATCTAAGAAAAAAGAAGACATAGAGACAATGTTTCGACTTTTATAGAATATAGGATAGATTTGTAGAAAATATTTGGACTGGTTTGTTTAATTTATAAAAGTACAAAATAAATATTTTCATCTTAACACACACATAGAGACATATATATATATATATATACACACACATACATACATACATATATATATATATATAATTGCTGAAACATAGTCACTCGAGTGATCATGATATGTTCAATAAAAAAGGATAAATAGCATTAAAGAATAGAAATAATTTTCAAAAGGATGGAGAATAGATTATAGAAATAATTTCTAAAAGGGAGAACTGATAAGACTAAACATTGTTATTACTGAAACATTCTATAAGCAAACATCGGACGAACGATTAGTGTTTTTAAAATACTATGTGTCTATCATACAATTAGGGTTGATCATAAGTAAAGATGATGACGAACTCTCAATACATGCAAACTGTCCCATCATATGAGAGTTTAACTTTCGAGAGTTCGACATTACCGTCCTCCCCTCGAATCTAAATTCAATAGATGTGCCTTAGATGAGTGGGATGGATTTCGAAAGAAACATGCGAGAAGGAATCTAAAGGATGAATTTTGCACTATTCTGAAAAAGAATAACGGGTTCTCCATATAGCAACTGTTGATGTTACTGTTGTAGTATTCGGTGGTCTATATGATTTTGAATACTTGCTTGAAATATTAAAACGTGACAAATATTCCAAAAAATTTGATGATTTCAAGAGGGCAATGTTGTATAATTATAACTACGCGGATATTTTCAATGTCAAAAATATATCCGTTCATTTCTATAAAGATCTACATCTAATGCATAGTCTTTACGAAGAAGACTCCCATCACAATTTGCAACTAAACAGACGTAATCATAAATCCGCTCGGATGGCTAGCTAACGCTGCAATTGTTCTTAGACTTTAAAAAGAATTTGTGGGTATGGATTATACCATTGTGACGGTGTGATACATGACTTAAATTACTTATAAAAGGATTGATTCATTTTTTGATGATCACTTTAATTGACACCTTTTGATCTTCATTTAGATGATCAATTTACAAAGACTGTACGTATGTATGAATTAACATGATATATAAGGGATATATTACAATGGGGATAACTCGAAAGGATGTACACACTAAAATGTGTCAAACTGATTCTTCTTGAAGTCAAGAACTGGACAAAGTATAATCTTTCAGTTATTTCAATTTCAATGATGTACAAAGAGGAAATTTTAATAACTTCAAAAAAAATGAAGAAATCAAGAACTAATAGTATCATTATCCAATAATATACAAAAAAAATCATCAGAAGTGTCAAACTGAGCGTCTGAAAAGACACTAAAAGGTGTTAAATGAAGTGCTCATCATGAAATGACGCAATCCTTGCAAATTGATTTAGGCCGTAGGTAACACCATCACAATAATGCAATCTGTCTCTAAGGATTATTTTTAAAACCAAAAACAGTTGCAACATTAAATAATTGTTCGAAACAGAATTATGTTTAAGCCCGGTTGGTTGCAAATTACAATAAGAGACCGCTTCGTAAAGAACATGTATTATATGTAAATCCCTATCGAAATGAACAAATATATTTTAAACATAAAAAATATATAAAATATATACGTACTTACAATTATCCAACACAATCACCTTGAAATCATCAAAAAAAATTGGAGTCGTTGTCATGTTCTAATATTTGCAACAAATACCCAAAATCGTATAGACCACTACTACAACAGTCACACCAACCAACATTTGCAGCATAGAGAGAACTCATTGTTCTCCTCCAGAACAGTGCAAAATCCAACTCTATGGATCCACTCATGCTTGTTTCTTCTGAAATCTATCACTCCTCCAAAATAGGTAAACAAGTCTATTGAATTTAGATTCGAGGGGTGAACGATAATGTCGGATTCTCGAGAGTTAAACTTCCATGTGATGGTTTGAATGTACTAGGAGTTTGTTGTTGTCTCTGATTATGGTCAACCCAAACTGTATGATAGCCGCATTGTACTCTAATCGTTCATCCGGTGTTTGCTTATAGAATGTATTAGTGAAATGATTTTTGCATGGTTCAAATATGACCCTTGGAAATATATGTCAAACGAATTGAGTCAGAGAATAGGGTAAAATTATGAAACTGATGATGATAGGGATTTTATCAGAAAGTTTCCAGAGAAAGAGAGGTATAAGAAAGTACAGGTTTTCTTTTTAAATTTAGTTTTGACTTCAATACATAATGCCACAGCGCAAGTGAGGGAGCACTGGAGTTTTAATTTGAAAAACTCTACGAAATAAGAAAATGAAAAGGCAATGTTTCCGCTTTTATAAAATATAGAATAGATTTGTAGAAATTATTTGGACTGGTTTGTTTAAATTCTAAAAGTACAAACTAATATTTTCATCTTAACAACCCCCCCCCCCCCCAACACACCACAAAGCGCGCATATATAGTTGCTGAAACATAGTTGCTCCGGTGGTCATAACATGTTCAATATAAAGGATAAATAGCATTAAAAAATAGAAATAATTTTCAATAAATGGAGAACATATTATTGAAATAATTTCAGAAAGAGAGAACAGATTAAACTAAAGCAACATCTAAGCAATCTGCATAGCATGTAAAGCAGATGTAATTCGTACCTGATCCCCAGATACAAAACTATCTGACCCATGATTTCCAGACTCAGATAAATCTTCATGAATATCACCAACCGTTATATCATCTTTATTTGATACCTGTATGAGATAAAAATGGTTAACTAAACTGGTACAGAGGTCTAACTTTTTCAGGTTGCCTTTTTTCCCTCCATAAATCAATGCATGCTGTCACTTCCTTCGACTGGTGTAGGAAAACGATTACGCTCTATCATCAATTACAATGACTTCAGCACCTTCTCTAAGGATTTCCCTTGTGTCCTCTTCAAGTGGATTTTCAAACTGCAGATTGACACTTTCATCCCAGGAACCCTTATGTAAAGTTACTGTCACCCTAACATCATTGTCCGCATTCCAGATTTTTCTTGTTTCTTTCACGAGCTTCAGTTCCTCTCCATTGTATTCGTTAGACTGTAGTGGTGCATTGTGTGAGAATAAACTGAATGCATACTGCTGATCAAATATTTTACACCTGGGCTGCTTTGCCTTCTAAAACCTCACAGGTTTGCAGTTCAGGATCTTCCATTGCAGCTGCAAGGCTGCACCAGAATCCTTCGCTGCTTGAAGGTGCTAACAACCATTTGCATGACCTATGATTACAATATAGTATCAAAAAGCTGGAATGTCAACACCAGTTAACTACTACTAATCAGGGTTTAATCATTTATGAAATGCATTTGCAATTTACATGCAAACGTTGTATCATTAGATGATAGCTTCATAGCTTTTATTTATAAGGTATAGTTACTATCAGAGCATGACACAAAATATTTATGGAGGCTATATACTAAACAGAACATGCTGTATACATCTTTTTATACAAAGGTTTGCTTCTTCGAAGAAAGAAAAACATATTTTTTCATTAGAGGAAAATGATTCTCTGTTCATGGTATAACTAATTAGCTGTGTAATTTAGCACAAATCAAACTCTTTAACCCACCCGAAGACTTCACTTTGCTCCATCTTGTTTGTATACTAAAAAAACATTCAATTCTAGATTAAAGAATGATTGAAAAATGTGAGCTGGAAAGATTTAGTTCAGTTGATATTAGTTGAAAAATGTGAGCTGGACTCAAGAACAGAGCTAGTTAGTTGTACAATGAACAGAGTAATTTTACTCCTCTCATCATGCACAAAAATGTAAGAAACTAATCAAAAGAAATTCACATAATAAGTATATTGCCTTTTTATTTATTAACAGATAGCAAATGTAGATTTTTATACGTTTCAGACAAATCTGCACAAATGTTTTTACAGCATTTGGTCTTGACATGGTTTTTATGCTATCATTGTGGGTTAAACACATGGTCTTGACTTGGTTTTTATGCTATCTTTTTTTATACCACCAAGATTGAACCCAAGAACTTTGGTTACGCAAACATCCTACCAATATTACTTTTGGTCTAAACCTCTTTACTTTTGGTTTAAATCTCTCTTTTCTTCATTCTGGTACTTAATTAAGCATGCTACCTGTATAGGGGTTAGACTTGAATTACAACGATTCGTAATCTATGCTAAATTGAGCACCAACAATATACTCACCTTTGCCCATCTATGCAACAGAGTGGCAGCCCTCAAACAAATGATAGTGGAACAAAGGGTTCACAACAATCGCACCTTTACCAACCCTCACATCACTCATGGCATCTGCATTCACCTCCGGTATAAAAAGTGGCATATTGGCGATAATATGGTAATTAATTGAGCTATTATCCACCACCACGACTCGTTCTCAACCGCTATTGGTGCTATCAACTTACTAACCCTTGAGCTCTAAAAAGCGCATTATCAACCGAACTGAAGCTCTCTAGAGTTAATTTTGATTTCATACTCCCGATCTTCAAAATCTGCCTACTGATCGGCGGCTGGCAAGAAGTTATTAGGCTTTGTAAGGGAATTTTCATTGGGAAAGAACTGAAAGGGACTCATGACCAACTGCACCAGTTGCTTGTACCATTGATTTGGGCGGTGATATCAGCTACAGCCTGCACTTTTGATTTGGTTTCCTTGTTTTCCAAATTCTGGAATCCGATGTTGCTTTTGGTATTTTGACTGATGGATTAGAAATAAAAATGGCAGCACTGTAATGAAAAACAATATAAATCATTTACATTTCGAAAATAATATACATTCAACACAATCATTTACACTTCTAAAAATGGTAAGAATGAACATTGGTCACAAATTGGAGTTGTATGCCCCATGGCCAGTCCAAATAGGTCGTCGTAGAAATACTACTACCGAAGGCAATGGAATATGAGACCGCATACAAGTGGAGAAATTTCAACAAAATTCCGTAAACACTCGATAGCTTTATATATGATGTTTACTAAGGAACATGCAAACACAATTTAGTTTGCTCCATTAAGTACTCATCATGATAAAATAATAGCAAACCAAATAATAATAATCACAAACTGAATAAAGCAGAAACACCACAATAGAAGGGTAATGAGATATGAGACCGCTTCTGAGCAAACAAAATTCCAAAATAAAATTGCATCAGTGCCGAAAATTCTACATTTGAAAATTACCCAGGAATATGAAAAAATGATTTGGTATGCTCCTTCGATCGCTTGTTAAACTGATATTAGTTAAAAGCAATACAGCTAAACCATCAAAAAATCTTCAATCAATAAATCAAATTCAAACCAATACAACTGAAGTAACCTAAATCTAATCGGTCGAATAAAGTTTTATACGACACACAGCAGTATAATATATTCAAAACAAGTCATTTACATTTCAAATTAAGGGAAGGAAGGAAGGGGAAATTGATCTTAGTAATAAATTTGAGTTGGATGTCTCATGGCCAGTCCAAGCATATCACTGCAGCAATGCCGTTAGCGAAGGCAATGGAATATGGGACTGCTTACAAGCACAAAAATTTCAAATAAAATTCATCAATACTCAATAGCTTTATATCTGATGTTCACTTAGGAATATGCAAAGACAGTTTAGTTTGCTCCGTCAAGTACCCATCATAGAATAACATAGTAAACCAAATAATAATACTAATCACAAACAACTTCAAATTAATAAACAACAATCTTAGGATCTTGCGTAGATCATCGGAAAAAAATAGCTTAGTGTCTTAGTTTCCATATACGCAGAGACAATGAAATGATCAAACAAACAATTTCAAGACAACTAGGAAAAATAAGTCAAAGGGTCCGTCTATTTGCACCCCTGCAATTGCTTTTCACCCCCCGGTTATAACAATAAAATTTTAATTCCATTTTTACCCTCAAGCAATTAATTGGATTTTTCTTTCCAATGTGTCTCTTCATGTGTCACCTTTTACTACTGTGTGGATGAACAGTTGAAAGAGATAACTGAAAGTTTCATGGATGAGAGAAGCAATAAATCGGCCATAAACTCTATGGACGATGCTGAAGGTTAACGTGGAAAAAAGACAACGCCCAACGCTGGCATGGAAACTGTAAAAACGTAACTGATGGTTGGCATTGCAAACATATAAATAACGTTGGAAGTAGTGAAAAAAGTAAGTAAAATGGAATAGGCAATTTTGAAATAAACCGGGTTGGTATAAAAAAACTGAGGTGAGAATTTTATTTTGGAAGCATTGGGGGTAAGAAAAGGCAATGGAGGGGTGAGAATAGATGGAGCCTAAGTCAAAAGTAATGTAATCAAACTAAAATACAGTTTTAATCAAACTTAAAATACAGTTTAATCAGACTAAAATACAGTTTAATAAAGTTATTCAATAATCATTAATTGTTAAGTAATTTTAGGATGATATTGTGAACTAAATTAGATATAAAACTAGTATAGCAAATTGAGGAAGAAAACTAATACAAAAGAATCATTTGTTCTAACATCTCGACGAGGATAAACAAAAAAATAACCAGCTCTGCAACAGTGGTCACTCGGATTCAAACAGTGACTATGGAGGAATGCGTACAGTGACTCTGATTCGTACATTGGTGATGAGCTAGGGATAAGTAAAGTGACTTGGATTCATACAATGATGGTGGCTCAGATGACGAGAATTTGTACAGTGATGATGACTCAATGACCAGAATTATGTAGTTTATTAGTAGTATGAATCAAGGATTGGTTTTCATTGTGGCAATGGGACACTAAAAGTTCTATATTTGACATACACTCAAGAATATACAAACATGGTTTGGTAAGCTCCATTGAGTATCCATCAAAATTACAAAAGTTAAAGAAATACAGTAGAACTATCAAAAAAAAACTCTTAAGAGACCTAGTTCACTGTGGATAAGTATGAGTATATAATCTTCAGTTAATATATCAAATTCAAACCAGTACAGCTAAAGTAACCTAAATCTTTCAAAAAATAGTTCAACAATTGAATAAGCAATATACATTTCAGTATAATATATTCAACACAAATTATTTACATTTCCAATTAAGTGGTACGAGAGAATCTTCATAAAAAAATCGAGTTGTATGTCTCATGGCCAGTCCAAGCAGGTCACTGCAGCGATGCCACTACCAAAGGCAATGGAATATGAGACCGCTTACGAGCAGAGAAATTCCATACAAAATTCCATCAACACTCAACAACTTTGTATATGATGTGCACTTAGGAATATGCAAACATTGGCCAGTTTGCTCCACTGAGTAAACATCATAGTAAAATAATGCCAAACCAAATATTAATAGCAAACTATACTAAATAATGATTTTAGGGCCTTGCCCAGTACAATCGGAAAAAAAGAAGCTTTATTTCACTATACACGGATAACGGATCAAAAAAAGACTATAACTGGAAAAAATAAGTGAGAGTAGTTTAGTCAAACTAAAATACAGCCTAATAAAATTTCAAATAATCATTAATCTATTAAATAATAGTAAAGCAGAAGAATTTAAAGCTATGTGGTTAATTCTAGGAATTTTCTCCTTTCTCCTTAATTCTCTCCAGATATTTTATTTTCACATCCTCATAATTTATTGTTATTATGATTATTACAATGTTTTTGTTGGTTCTCTCTTTTGCCATTAAAATTAAATACTAATTTTTACAATAATTTACATATTTCTTTCAAGTTTTTTTTGTTATTTTTACATTTAAGTCCATATATATTAGATTTAGTTAGATGATCTTAAATTTAAGCTTTTTAAATAAATACAATTAACGAATATCCATTAATTGATCTAATAAATTTTAAAAAATAACAATTCAACATGCATACTGCATTCATATTGACAAAAATGGTAAAACTAATTTTTTATTCAAGTCCACATAGTTTTAATTTTCCATAACTATATAAAAATTATACAATGTTCTACTAATATTCTCTCCAAGTCATTTTGCATTTAAATGCCAACATTCAATAATTTTCACAATTATTTACGAATTTCTCCTAAATTTTTCTATATTGTTTTACATTCAAGTCCATATATTTGAATTTATTAATTGATCTTGAATTTAAACCTTTTAACTAAATTCAATTAACAAATATTTATTAATTGATCTAATAAAGCATATAAAATGATAATTCAATGTGTATACTGCATTTATATTGATATAAATGGTAAAACTGTTTTTTCATTCAAGTCCGTATAATCTAATATTTTCATAATTATATACAAAATTATCTTTGATACTTTTATATTTTTCCACATTTAAGTTCATAAAATTTCTTTCTTTCTAAAATTAGTTATTTAATATAAAGAAATATATGCATAATTTTTTCTTTCTAAAATTAGTTATTTAATACAAAGAAATATATACATAACTTTTTCTTTCTAAACTTGGTATTTCATTACAAACAAATATATACAAAAAAATTCTATCCAAATTGGTACATTATTACAAACATATATAACGTTTTTCCTTCCTAAAATTGGTACATTAAATGGACTCTTTATCATTATTAAATTATATTTTATGAAGAATAACGTTACAATTAATGATAATTGATGAATGTTTGTATTTTGTATTATTGAAAAAAGAATAAATATTTTCAGTTAGTGTGTTTTTGTGCAAAAAGTTGCAACTTGATTATTTATATTCGTAATATGAGTTAATCAATGGACAAAAATTATACCATATTTTAATTATAAATATTTTTCTTTCATATTTTATTATCTTTTTTACATAAATGTTAAATATTTTTTGAAAAGTTTTACTATAAAATAAAAATAGTAAGGCATGAAACAATGTGATTTGTAACGTTTCAGGTCTTATTTTCACTTAATAGTTCTTTTAGTAGTTAAATAAATATTTTTATAAATATGTGCTGAAAGAACTTTAAATGCATACAAATATATTGAGTCTTTGGTATTACACTTCTATTTTTAGGTAATTGTGTCATTCTCTCAAGTAATATTTGATATTAATGCATACATCATTTATCTTTTAGTCAAATGTATCAAAAGCTAAATGTCAATTTCAGAATATATGTACATGAATATTCATTTATGAAATTTTATAAAAATATTAATTTCAAAATTTATAAAGAATGCTTATTTTATAATTCATTTATCTTAACAAATTCATGAGATGTTACATAATAAATTCTATTCTTCAAAAATAATTAAAATATTATTTTTCTACAACATACCGTGTGCAACGAACGGGTAACGCACTAGTAGTAGAGTAGTTTCAGAATGATATAATGAACTACATTGGACAAAAAATAGTCCACTAGCTAGGATTTGAAATAGCCAAGCTTAAAGTGCTCTGGACTGATTTAAGTTTATTCTATTAGCTATAAATTAACGCAGGCATATAAATTTGTAGTAGTAGTATTAGTAATAACAGCAACTGCGTTTAATTTGACATCTCAAGATGGATAAATAGATATTTTACCTCAGCTCATCAACGGTGGTGGCTGGGATTCGTACAATGACGACGAGTTTGAGTTTCATACATTGACGATCAGTTAGGGATTCGTACGGTGCCTCCGGTTGACATAGTGACGGTGACTTGATTGACTAGAATCTGTAGACGATGATTTAGGGATTAGTATGGTGACAATGAACTAGAGATTAGGACGGTGACGACAGTGGAGGATAAGTACCAAATTTATAAGCATGGGTTAGGGTTTCCTTTCGGTGCGAAAAAACAAAAAATTACCACGTCACTTTCTGATCCCTAACCTAATGGGCCGGAGCCCCATTCCTAACCCACGATTAAAAAAAGATGGTTGGATAAGATCAAGAAAGCCATGTTATTCTCAATGAAATGGTTTAATAAGATCAAAATCACAAGCGCGGTGGTAACATTAGTCCACCCATGGTTTAAAAAAATATCGTCCAACTTATGCCTTGCCAAAAATTAATGTCTTGTTATAAAAAAAGCTTGATAAAATATACAATATACATTAATAAAATTAAAACCCGCTAAGTAATATCAAAAACTACAATTCTTTAATAACCAGTTGGGAACTCTTGCAATTAGAATGAGTTTTGTATTTAGGTCAAGGATGGTATTTTATTCAAATAAAGCGCTCATTTTGATGTTTTTGAGGTTGAATCTCATAACATTTACAACCTCAATTTAGAGCGTCATATAATTTGTTCTTTGAGCAAATGGTCTTTGATGCTATTAAGATGAAGTTGGTATGTTAATTTTAATCTACAATAAAAATGCATGGGTAAACCCTAATGTTAAACTACAATTTGGAAATATGATATAAAAATATATGTACAACTATAATCTACAAATATCAATAAACATCAATTCACCAATATTTCATAGCATGAATCTACTAAATATTATTTAGAGTGAGCAAAGTAAATCAAAATACAAAGCAACTGAAAATCCAATTGGCTAATGAAAATATTAATGGAATGAAAATTTGGTACGTTCAGTCCATTGATGGTCGCACACCTACTTGCACAAGTTTTATCGGTTGTCAATTTGAGAAATTATATTCTAAGGTACGAAATTTCGAAAGTAAAATGGTTGCTGCCATGAATTGTGTGAAACTCTAACTCACCTTTCGTATTCTCGTACATTGAAGGCTAAGTTCTAACGCGGTCTAACCTCACAATTTAACATAGTTAAGACGTTGTATTTGCAGCTCAAGTGGATAAGAGTTCCAAACGTGGTGGGTGAGGGATTGTGGTTAATCGTGGTCTAACCACGGTACATCGCAATTTTATAACACTGAAACAAATTCATAGAACCGCTAAACATACTCTACATATGATCAGAGAGGGTTTTATTTTTCATTAACTTAACTATTGTTATAAGTACAATAGTGACGGTGACTTGATTGACTAGAATCTGTAGACGATGATTTAGGGATTAGTATGGTGACAATGAACTAGAGATTAGGACGACGACAGTGGTGGATGAGTACGTGATTTCTAAGCATGGGTTAGGGTTTTGTTTTGGTGCGGAAAAGCAAGAAATTACCACTTTACTTTCTGATTCCTAACCTAATGGGCCGGATCCCCATTCCTAACCCACGATTAAAAAAAGATGGTTGGATAAGATCAAGAAAGCCATGTTATTCTCAATGAAATGGTTTAATAAGATCAAAATCACAAGCGGAGTGGTAACATTAGTCCACCCATGGTTTAAAAAAATATCATGCCAAAAATTAATGTCTTATTATAAATAAATCTTGATAAAATATAAAGTATACATGAATAAAATTAAAACCCGCTAAGTAATATCAAAAACTATAATTTTTTAATAACTAGTTGGGGGAACTCTTGCAATTAGAATGAGTTTTGTATTTAGGTCAAGGATGGTATTTTATTCAAAATAAAGCGCTCATTAGTCGTTTTGATATTTTTGATGTTGAATCTCATAACATTTACAACCTCGATTTATAGCGTCATATAATTTATCATTTGAGCAAATGGTCATTGATGCTATTAAGATGAAGTTGGTATGTTAATTATAATCTACAGTAAGAATGTATGGGTAAACCCTAATGTTAAACTACGATTTAGAAATATGATAAAAAAATACATGTACAATTATAATCTACAAATACCAGTAAACATCAATTCACCGATATTTCATAACATGAATTTACTAAATATTATTTACAATGAGCAAAGTAAATCAAAATACAAAGTATCCAAAAATTCCAATTGACTAATGAAAATATTAATGGAATAAAAATTCGGTACGTTCAGCACATTGATGGTCGCACACTTGCTTGCACAAGTTTTATCTGTTGTCAATTTGAGGAATTATATTCTAAGGTACGAAAATTCGAAAGTAAAATGGTTGTTGCCATGGACTGTGTGAAACTCTAACTCACCTTTCATATTCTCGTTCATTGAAGACTAAGTTCTAACGCGATCTAACCTCGCATTTCAACATAGTTAAGAGGTTGTATTTGCAGCTCGAATTGGTAAGAGGTCCAAACGTGGTGGGTGAGGGATTATGGTTAATCGTGGTTTAACCACGGTACATCACGATATTTATAACACCGAAACAAATTCATAGAATCGCTAAACATACTCTACATATGATCAGAGAGGGTTTTATTTTTCATTAACTTTACTACTGTTATAAGTACAATCTGTGTCATGTTCTCCCTTGATAGTTTTATTTTAACGATGACTAATAAATTAATTAACTCATCAGCAATTGATGATTATAAATATGAAAATAGGAGTCTGTTTATGTAAAAATACCAATCTGAACCTGAATTACGTAATTTCTTCTTCCTTGTTACTATCAAGCATGTAGCGGCATGTAAATTAACAACTGTTAGTTTAAATAATTGATTGATTTGGCATTAAAGTGGACTTTTAGAAATGGCTAAAAGGTTCCATCAAAAAATAAGAGCCAAAAATTTAACTCTTTGAGAACGAATTAGTAGTCGATGAATCTTTCATTGATTTCGGATATCGTTTAGAAAAGTTTTGAGTATAAACATTGATATGTTTAGAACTTTTGATCTCAGATTAGATATAGCACTCGATTTATAAATAACCCAATTCACTATCTCTCACATATAGATGAATAGAACCATGAGACCTATGTCATTGCATTTGGAATGCGTTTTCCACAAAGAAAAACAAATAAAAAGCCCAAGTTTAAAGAAACGCATTTTTAGCCCATTTGCACATGAATCAAGGCTCATTAACTTGCTTGTGCTAAAAAAGAAAGTAAAAATATCTTCGTCTTCGTTCATTTTCAATTCCACTTCATTCCAATTTCTCTCTTCTTCATCATCCTTCTTGGAAGACCTAAATCTAGTCAAATCTTACCACTAAAATTGCAAAAATCAAATGAAAATCCACTTAATTCCTAAAATGAGACTCTTTGCAAACCCAAATCGTTTAAGAGTGATTGGATAAGGTATGGATTTCATTGCGAAGACGATATAGTTTATAACATGGGTTTCTTGGTAAAGTGTTTTTCTATGGAATGTTTGAGTGTTCTCTCTACCCCCAATAACCTCTCTTATACATTTATTCCATGTTTGATCTTTATGTTGGCTTAGGGTTTGTGATTGGGATGTTGACAAATTGGTTATGAATGTTTAATCTTGTTAGTTATGACTTGTATAATAAATGAATAAACTTTGATTGAAGAGGTGGAATTGAAGCATATATGAAACGGTTAGAAAGACCTAATATATGAATCTTATCATTTGATGATAGTTGTAGTTTGTGGTTCGTAGTTGATTATAGATTATTGACTGATGCTTTTGAACCATAATGAAGTGATTAGCACTCTTATCATGTGATTAGTAATAAGCTGAATAGTTAACCCTTAAAGTGTTTCATAAAATATCATATATAAGCCAGTGATGTAATTGGTTAACAACGAGACCATAATAAATTATATGATGTGGTCTAATTGATTGTATTAAGCACTTAAACATGTAGTTTGAATGTAACAATCTGGATTTTTGAGTTGATTAAATAAAATAAATATGATTTAAATTGAAGAATTTAAATCATTAGTTTGAATTTGTATTATTCTATAAAGGATAATTTTGTTTTAGAATGAGTAATTTTAAATCATTATGAAATTGAGAAATATATTGCAAAGCATTGAAATTTTAGAATTTAAATTGAAAAGAAAATATTTAGTTGATTTGAATCTTTTATTTTTAAATAAAAAGAATTTAGGATTTATAGATTCCCTTAGAAAAGAAGTTATTTATGTATTTAAATCCTTTTAAGAAATTATTTTATTTATGTTGGGCTATAATTGTGTTTTAAACACTTAGCATTTTATTTCATAATAAAATAAAGTTGTTAATTTAATAAAAAAGAGAATAGCTGGATTTATAATTTAGATCCAAAGCTCATTCCAGAGAAATCAAAAGAGAAGTAAACTTCTTGTATTTTATTACCTGTACGTACATCTAAGTTCAGAAAACAAAGAACAAAAGGAAATCAAGTTTTCTCTTCAAACCTAGGTGCAAATTAGCAAATTTAAAATGGGAATAAATTATTAGAAAATCCTGAAAAATCAAAATAATGATTTTGTAATCTACTCTAGCTTTTAGACTATTCAATTTTAGTTTTACAATGTGTAATCTTTGTTGTTATTTGTTTGGGTTGAGGTAATTGCTAGGGTTTGCTGTTTTAAGAAATTGGAACGGTTGTGTTGTATTTGCTGTTGAATCAAGAAAAAGAGACGAGTGGTCCTCACCAGCTATCTCTAATAGGGTTGAATGTAATCAAATTGTAAATATTGTAGCTATTTTGTTTGAAAATGATTGATTTGAGTACTTGGTTGTTTGAGATTGCAAGTTTAGATTTTGGTAATTTACTGCTAGTTGAACCTAAACCGGTCACCGTTAGTAATTTGGTCATATCCTTCTCATTTCTTATTGAAATTTGATAGATTTTAATTTACTGAAAAGCTTAGACTCTGATCTACAAGTTTTATTGGTAAAATTCTGAGACTATAATGGTCGAAAATGGTGTTTATTTCATTGCCCTGAGAATGAAACAAGAATTAAGTAATTTGAATCTAAAAATTGTTTCAACCATAACTTTTGAACCATAAGTCAAAATTTAGTAATCCTTTTCTTGTTTGAAATCTTATACTTTTATATACAACTTTCATGTTTTAAGTTTAACAAAATTTTGAGGTTTAAATTGTCGAAATCGTATTTATTTGTCGATGGCATGAGAATAAAAGACAGAGTTAATAAATTTAAACCCGAAACTTAAATTGACAATAACTTTTGAACATAAGTCCAAATTTGATGACCTTTTTCTTATTTTAAAGCTTAGACTTTTATTTACAACTTTCATGTTTTGAGTTTTGCAAAATTTTGGGATTCTTCCTTTTGCTCTTGTTTTCTTGTTGATTGCTTGATTGAATTTCGATGTTTTGAATATGAGTATTTATGGTTTCATAAATAAATGGTTACTTATATATGTGGCTTTTGGAATATGGTTTGTTTTTTATGGGATTTTGGAACAAATATGGATATATAAAATTCATTGTGATGTAAAAATCGGATTTATGGGTTATTTTTCTAGTGGTATATATATAGATTGCAATAAACGAGTTTATGGATTTTAAGAATGAAAAGTTGAAAGTATTTTAGAAATCATTTTCTATAAGATATAATTATATTACTTGCTTTCAAAACTAGAAACTCATATTGACTTTTGTGGTTTTCCTATTTTGATTCTGATTCTCCAAGTTTGATTCTTGGATTTGGTAGTTCATTTTCATTTAAGGATTTGGAGTAATTCTTGAATAAAATTTTAAAAGCCTTAATTCTATAATACGAGGAATACTAACAATCGACTTAGTATTATTGATTGGTTTAAATGCTCTAAAATAATGCTTCATCAAATATGATATAACCCATTGAATAGAATGTTTGAGTGGAATTTACTAACCCATTAGCAAATACTTGAATTTCACTGGGTAGTAGGGATGCTTTGGTTAAATTCTTGTCATTGCCTTTGGGAATGCATTTAACACTGTATTCTTTTGGTGTTCGACATTTGTGTAGGCCGATAGATCCTTAAGCGATATATAGTTTAGGTTTTCCAGTGATATCCGTAATGAGTGAGACTTGCTTGCTTCTAGTAAGTACTTGAATTTCACCAAGCGGCATGGGACGTTCTGGTTAAGTTCCCGCGATTGCTAAAGTGATAGTATTTGACACTTTAGAGTGTATTCTCTTAGATGTTCGGATTTCAGTCCAATAGATCTTTAAGAGGTACACTCATGTATTTTCCACGATCCATGATGTAACGACTTGTAAATTAATCGCTTTATATTTGAATATTTAAATCATTTTTTAAACCTTTGAATAATGTGTTTTAATAATCAAATAAAAATATTTTAAATACTAATTAATTAAATTAAAATCATTTTCAAATTTTGTTTACCAAAATAATTAATTTAAATAAAAATAGAAAATGTGACCAAAAAACGTTTTCCGAAATTTTAACTTTTCAGTATCGGAAAGTCATCGAAAACATCGTGCACATTTTCTATAACTCATATACACTTGCACACACATGTACACATGTCATATGGTAATCTAAGTAAAGTATTATTAGTAACAAACCATGATTAATTTAAATATAATCATGATAAGACACACTATGTTAAATAAAAGGGAAAAATAAAAAAATAAAATATAAAATAACCTCTCATGCACCACCATCACCTAAATTAGTACCTAAGGCATGGTGAAGGGGGCCTAGGAGGGTGCGTGTCCACCTTAGGAGAAGGGAGAGGCATGAGAGCTTGTACATGACAACATTGATATATTTTAAATGTTAAAATTAATATAAATTCTTATATGATTTCTTTTGCTTATAAGTACCCCTCATCTTCACACTTTTTCTACTTTACATATTCATTTCTATCTTCATTTCTCTTCTCTTCATATACATGAATACTTCCATGTCTTCCAAGAGAAATTCTAAAGGCAAGAACTAGTGAATACACTTCCAAAAGTTAAGTTAAACTCCATATATTCATCTACAAACACTCCTCTACCAAAACAAAATTCATTCCCACCTCAAAACTAAGGCTGTGAGGACCCGTTTCTTCGACTCTCGGAAATCGACACTAATACATCCTCGGTATTCATGTGCCCAAAATCCAAGTGCCGGAGAAGCGGACTCTCGAGGGTAAGAAAGAAAATAAAGACAGAACAGAATCTCACATGGATGGAATAACATATATTATTTCAAAATATAATCTTTATAGCGGAAATTTAAATACATTTATCAGAGTTAAACATGGACAGTTATATATATCTGTCCCTACAAAGGCGGAATACAATACTACTCAAGTGTGGTGGAGACAATCTTTAGAAAAAATCTTCTAACTCCATGCTCCGAGCTCTTTCAGATTTCTTCGAACTAAACCTGACTACCAGGCTACCCTGGGAAAATTAGGGCACCCAGAGTTTAAGGAAAAAGGAAAATAAACTCTGGGTCAGTCATAGAACTGGTGTGAGAAACTCAAAATACACTGTTTGAAAAGAAAAGGTATCTCATAAGACCATGCCCATACATAAATACGGATGGATTTTTCCCTCATGATAACCAAAACATTTGATACGCAAAATCATTTGATATTATTTTTAATGATATTCCTTTGAAAACATTTGCAAGTAAACTTATTAATCTTAGCCGAAATTGTTACCATATTAAATTCCGGTATGTTAGGCTCTACAAACAAAACTCTTACAAGCTCGTTCGGGGAATGGATTTCTATACAATGGCAGGTAATGGACTATCTTCCATACAGTACATCTCTAGAGGAATGTACCGAGGATACACAAACAATCCTCTACATCTGTCAAGACCGGCCTATCCCTATTTGGTACTCATCCATGGCCTGGATAGAACCGAATATGACATCATCCCGGTAGTAAACGACCTATTCGGGGCCCCATATCATACACCACATACTCGACATATAAAGAGTAATCTAGAAAGGTGGTGACACACCCTAATGGTTGCGAACCACATAGCCTTGCGGCGTACCCTGTTTAAGCTATTACCGGGTGATGAGACATGAGGTAGCGATTACCTTTCACATAGCACATTCCACTTTGAATGCTACATTGCTATTCCATAGTCACACAACTGACTTCTACAAACGTATAACTCCTAAGCTCATATGTCTCAGGAAAGGGCGTTAAGCTAAGAGAAGTTGCCTTCTCCGCCACCAAACAGATGATATGTTCATAGAGATCAATTTATGTAACTAAAAATGCAACGTCAGATATTCATCCATACAAGTTATCCAGGAACAGAACAAGCCGAAGGCACTCTCCTACCATATCCTGTTGGGAATTACCCCTAAGATTAGTAGCGAGAAGTCCTTGCATCGAAGATCTTAAATGATGAACTACTACCACATAATATGATATGGGAAATTCACCCCGATGGTCAGTGACAAGCAGCCCAACATTCCATCTTCCGAATCATATCCATGTCTTCACTTCGAATACGTAAACTGGTTTGAAGTGGTCTTCGGATAGGAATTACCCAAATCCAACCCCGGTTCCTTCGAACCAATCATCGATTAAAGAGGTCAAGTAAATGGGTGAATAATATTTTATTAATTCATTCCTTTTATTAAAAATATCTTCTAGAAATATATAACTTTGAAACATTTCTTTCCAGTATATACGGAATCACTAAACCTCATTTATCAAATCCTTCGATTACTTAAAACCTTTTTAAATCTTGGAATAATTCTAAATCATTTCATTTTCCACTTAGAAAAATATTTCCAAATCACTTCATTTAAATCTTAACATAAATTTCTTAATTCAAAGCTCAAAATTTTTATTGAATTTAAAACCATGTTATCTAGGATGTTAATCCAGAACCAGTAAATATTAAGTGAGCAGAATCTATATAAATCATCTAATTTTACTCTATATTAATTCCCGTATTCAACAAGTACTATGGGCGGAATAACGACAAAACTACCTTTTTAAATTCCACGAATAGTACTAGTTCCCTCTCCGGGCTTTAACACGGAGTACAAGAAGATTATCTCCATAAAATCCAAGTTATTTATATTCGGAAAATCATATCCTTTATACTTTGGAAAATTTTGATCTGAGTAAATCAAATATACTATCCCCTTCGTCGGGCCGGTCTAGATAGCTAGGGTGAGAAGGAAACTGGTTTGCCAAACCCAAGCCTAGACACTATCTCTTTGACACCCATAAGGCAGTCAAGTAATTTGATCGACTCTAAATCATTTAACAATTAACCATTCCATAAATCCTACAAATCATCTTTAAAATACTCTATAAATCATTTGAAAAACATTTACAAAAGATTTAGAAAAGAACAGTGGTGTTTTAAACTATATTTCAAGAGTCATAGAAAAGTGCCGCGGAAGGTGTTTTTTAAGCTATATTGATCAAAAGGACTTTTTATTATTTGAAAATTCATTTTTATAACTCAAATCACTTTTAAAACATTTTAAAGATTTCTAGAATTTATTTCATATTTTTAAACAATTTTAGAATATCATTTTCAAAGAAATCTTTTTATGGTTTCCGAACTGCAAAACCGCGATTTTTCCAAAAACTTGTTTTACTCATATTTCAAAATTTACTTATCGAAATCTTGATTTTCTTTCTTCGTTTGTAAACTATGGACATAGTAGTTCGGAAAATTCTTATCTTGAACAATTCCGAGCTAAATTCTATTCTATATACTTGTTTGACTTTTATGGTGCGAAATCGCGAACTGCTGTTATGCGACGTGCTTATTTTTGACTAAATTTTCATTTATCTTTCAAACTTTACCAAAACACTTTCATATGTTTATAAAACATTTCAAACTCATTTTAAACCATTTTAAAGAGGTTTAACATTCCATATACGTCCATTCATTCAATAAAGGAAAGTGGTTTCCTTTGCTCTTATCGATGTGTATTTCCGTGACTTGCATATATACTCGACAATCATATTAAACAATCAAACTTGATGATCAAAGTATATTAAACATTCAGTGCAAACATCATATCATCATCCAAAAATATAATATAAGCAAGAGTTTCTCACCTTAGATTCGAGTGATCTAACTTTAAATCGGTTATAGCTCCGCTACCGTCGCATCAGAGCTTATGGAATTGAGTCCAAGACCTTAGGAAGGCCCCGGCCCCAGCTAGAAGAGGTGGAGCTCACGGCCTAAGGTGGTGGTGGTTTGTGGCCCTGGGTTTGAGTGGTGGTAAGGAGGTGATTTGAACTAGTTTTGATCGTGGATTGATATTATAAACTATCGTATATATTTTTCTCTTTTATTCTCAACATTTTTCCTTAACTTTTATATTTTTTTTTCTATGAATAAGAAGCCCTTAGAGAGGGTCTTAGAAAGCTTAAGAAGAAGGAAAAAGAAGATGAAGAATGTGTTAGGAATTTATGAGAAGAGGAGTGGTACTTATAGGAAAAAAATATGGAAAATATCTAAATATGCAAAGACCAAAACACTCCTTGCCCACACCCCCTCTTTCACATCATTCTACACATCGGTACACCCTCCACGTGCCCCATCACTTCATTCACTTCCATACCATGTGTATGTCCTTGGTGTGTAGATAGTTGACTTTAGGAAACTTAAGAGGTAAGTTTTTTTTTATAAAATATCTTAGATTTTTCTTATATATGTTTACATGTATATTTGTATGTTTACATATGTTCATGTGCATGTTAGGATATGTATGTGTATGTTGTATATGTGCACATGACACAAAAACAAGGTTGCAATGATTTAAAATAACTTTCGTTCGTCAAACCATTGAAAATCGGGAAACCGATTACTGGTCAAATTTTTACTTATAATTTATATTAATATATATGTAAAAAAATTAAAAATAAATTTTTAATCATTTTTAATTAATAAAAATGATCTCATTTAAATTATAAAATCATATAAATTAATATTAATAATTATTTACAATAATTGCTGTTATACCTACAAAGCGATATCGATTTTTCCTTACATTTCCAAATCAAATATGTCTTTATAAAACTATTATAAACAATTTATTATCACTTTATAACTATTCAAAATGAATTATCATCATTTAAAATAATTATTTGAATAATTAAAATAATTATTTGAATAATTAAAATAATTATTTGAATAATTAAAATAATTATTTGAATAATTAAAATAATTATTAAATCGTTAAATCTCAATTTAAATTCATAAATTTATTTTTAAATATGATGCCATTATTGTTGATGATATAAATACATTTTATTTTTCAAAAATAAAATAATTGATTTTATTTCATATTCTTGTTGTTCAATTATAAAAATAAGTGCATGTATCTAGCTCCGTGCGCGACGTTTTAGGATTATAAAGCTGGTTATTGATAAAATAGTTTTCGGCCGTTTATCGATTAAATTTCGAGAAAAATATTTTTATAAACATCTATTCAAAATAAGATTATTATTAATTATTATCATTCAAAACAATATTATTTGTATTATCAACCTTTTATTTGAATAAATTTAAAAATAAATATAATTTATCAAAGTGATAAATTTACAGGTCGTTACAAAGGCCGAGCCCCATAGTGCCAAGGCCAAACCCAAACCCAGCCCATTAAGGGCCTAAAAGTCCAAGTTAAGGTGTTGTGAGGATAGTTCGTAAATTCGAAAACTTGTTGGGGTAATCCGATTAAGTTAGAAGTGTTTTTGTCAGTAAAGCTTCGATCTTTGAACCCTAAAGTTTAAAACTATATTCATGTTAATAAGTGTAGCTATAGAATGCTTATTGTATGGTTGTAATAATAGTTTGGGGATTGGATTGGTTTGTTGCCTTGAAAATTAGTCGCTATGGAAAGTTAGTAACGAATCCAAAGTTATGTGAGAATTTGGTAGTTAAAACTAATTGCGTTGTTAGTAAATGTTTGTTACATGTTGAATCATTGTAAATTACCATGTATGTATGTTCATACCCTTGTTATGTGATGTTTGGTTGTATTGAAGATGTCATATACTCGAATTCCGAACTGCCCGTATAGCGATAGTCGCTATATCGACACTTTTGGAAAATCACCTTTTATCGAAACCGTTTGGTTTCATTATCGTGCTTGTAATTATTTTACAAGTTAAGCAAGTTTTTGATTAATGATGTTTTCAAAAATAATTAGTTATTTTAATAACGATTATTTAATTTAATTAATAAGGATTAATGTTAACTAATTAACTTATTAACCGTGTGTTTAAAATTAACTAATCACTTTGTTAATGATGTTTTGAAATTAATTAATCATTTTATCTTATAATTTTTAAGGTTAATTAATCTTTTAATGACGATGGATTTAAGTTAAATAATCAATTTACTAGTGTTGTTTTTAAATTAATTAATTTTTAAGTAATGACTTTAAAAAAGGTTAATAAATTTATTTAACCTTAATTAATCTTTCCTTAAATAAAGTTTTAAACTAATTAATCACTTTTAAATAGTGATATTTAATTATTATTAAATTAATATAATTAATCATATTATTAATTAGTTGAATAAATGATGTTTTAAAGGTGATTTACCTTTTTAATTAAAGGTTATCGAAGTTAACTAATCAACTTAGTTAACAAACTTTTAAAAGTTAATTAATCAATGAAATAAGAATGTTTTAAGTTGTTGAATCCTTTTTAATGATGTTTCAAAGTTAGTAAACTCTTTAATAAAATGTTTTAAAGCTAATACCTATAATGTGAAACCGAGTACGAATTCGGTTTTTTAAAAGAAAAGTTTGAATTATTTATGGAAATGAATTAATTTCTATAAAGTGATGCCTTGTATGGAAATGATTTATACAATTAGCACTAAACATCGAAGAAGTAGACTTGTCGCTATTTCGAAAGTTAAGCATAATCATGGCACATGACTTTGAGGTAACACTACCTTGACCTGTCTGGTATTATTGTTAACTAAGAAATAGTACAAGTTTGAACTCAACGAGTGGTGGTGAGTATACAAGACTTAATTTCCATATACGATCATTTTATATCCTCGATAGTTGGTTTCTCAGCTATCGTTTACTTAAGCTTCTTTATTATTGTCATTCTAAGATGTTTTGTTCCTCAGTTGAGCTTCTTTATTTTCTGAAATTTCGACATTTCGATATCGAAAAGTCGTCGAAAACATTGTGCACATTTTGTATAGCTCATATACACATGCACATATATGTACACATGTCATATGGTAAGCTAAGTAAAGTATTAATAGTAACAAACCATAATTGATTTAAATATAAACATGATAAGACACATTATGTTTAAATAAAAGGAAAAAAAATTAATGTTAAAATTAATTTAAATTCTTGCTTCATTTCTTTTTCCTATAAATACTCCTCATCTTCAACCTTTTCCACTTTACATATTCATTTCTATCTTCATTTCTCTTCTCTTCATATACATGAATTCATCCATGGCTTCCAAGAGAAATTCTCAAGCCAAAAACTAGTGAATACACTTCCAAAAATCAAGTTAAACTCTATATATTCATCTACAAACACTCCTCTACCAAAACAAAAGCCATTCCCACCTTAAAACTCCAAGGCTGAGCCCTATATTGCACAGGCCGAACCCAAATCCAGCCCATTAAGGGTCCAAATGTCCAAGTTAAGGTGTCGTAAGGATAATTCATAAGTTCGACAACTTGTTGTGGTGATCCGATTAAGTTAGAAGTGTTTTTCTAAGTAAAGCTTCGATCTTTGAACCCTAAAGCTTAAAACTATATTCATGTTAATAAATGTAGCTATAGAATGCTTGTTGTATGGTTGTAATAATAGTTTGGATGTTGGATTGGTTTGTTGTCTTGAAAATTAGTTGCTATGCAAAGTTAGTAAACAAATCCTAAGTTATATGAGAATTTGGTAGTTAAAACTAATTCCATTGTTAGTAAATGCTTGTGTTGAATCATTGTAAATTACCATGTATACATGCGCATACCCTTGTTATGTGATCTTTGGTTGTATTGAAAATGTCATATACCCGAATTCTGAACTGCCCGTATATCGAAAATCACCTTTTATCGAAACTGTTTGGTTTCATTATCATACTAGGAATTATTTTACAAGTTAAGGAATTTTTTGATTAATATGTTTTCAAAAATAATTAATTTTTTAACCAATGGTCATTTAATTTAATTAGTTATTTAATTAATAAGGATTTAAGTTAACTAATTAACTTATTAACCTGTGTTTAAGATTAACTAATCACCTGATTAATGATGTTTTGAAATTAATTAATCATTTTATCTAAAGATGTTTAATGTTAATTAATCTTTTAATAAGGATGGATTAAAGTTAAATAATCAATTTACTAATGTTGTTTTTAATTAATTAATCTTTTTAAGTAGTGACTTTTAAAAAAGTTAATAAATCTATTTAACCTTAATTAATCTTTCCTTAAATAAAGTTTTAAATTAATTAATCACTTTTATATAATTGTATTTAGTTATTATTAAATTAATTCAATTAATTATATTATTAGTTAATTGAATCAATGATGTTTTAAAGGCGATTTACCCTTTTTAATTAAAGGTTATTGAAGTTAATTAATCAACTTAGTTAACAAAGTTTTAAAAGTTTATTAATCAATGTTATAAGGATGTTTTAAGTTGTTGAATCCTTTGTAATGATGTTTCAAAGTTATTAAACTTTTTAACAAAGTGTTTTAAAGCTAATACTTGTAATGTGAAGCCAAATACGAATTCGGTTTTATTAAAAAAAGTTTGAATTGTTTATGGAAATGAATTAATTTCTGTAAAGCAATTCACTTGTATGGAAACGATTTATTTGTATAATTAGCAATAAACATTGAAGAAGTAGACGTGTCGTTATTTCGAAAGTTAAGACTAATCATAGGACATGACTTTGAGGTAACACTACCTTGACTTGTCCGGCACTATTATTTACCAAGAAACTGTACGAGTTTGAATTCGATGAGAAGTGGTGAGTATACAAGACTTAATTTCTATATACGATCTTTTTATATCCTCGATAGTTAGTTTCTCGGCTATCGGTTACTTCAGCTTCTTTATTGTCTTCATTTTAAGACGATTTGTTGCTCCGTTGAGCTTTGTTATCCATTGTCGGTAAATGGCTGAACCTATAGCATGAAAGGACATCCAGTTGTGTGGGGTTGCTCTCATTAGGGTATTTTCACATCTCATCTAGACCGGATTCATTTGCGTATTTAGATGTGAAATATTCGGATTCTCGATAAGGTTTGATAGGGTCCGGTTGGTACATTTCCAAGAAGTGTCATGGAGTATATGAGCTTCTCAAAAGTATATTACTAGAAGTATACTTCACTACAACAAAAAGTGTCTTTTATAGCGGCATATAGCCGCTATTAATCACAACCATAGCGGTTTGATAAGCGCTGTATATCGACATGTTATAAAAAACTGTTGAATATTTATAACACAAAATATGCCGCTATGGTTGAGCTTAGTTTTATAACGCAAATTCGCCGCTATGGTACGTTAATTCAATAGCTCATTATAGCCACTATAATACAGCTAAATCTCAACGAAACTGGAAAAATTTATAACACCATTTTGCCGCTATAAAATATTTATTCAATAGCTCATTATAGCCGCTATAATATAGCTAAATCTCAACGGAATTGGAAATCTTTATAACACCATTTTGCCGCTATAAAATATTTATTCAATAGTGAACATAGAGTCTAACGCAGCAATAAGTATGTAATATACAATAAAATTATACAGTATGGATACAAATCATCTCAAATAATAGATATCTCGATATAAAGCGATAAGAATCAATATACAACTCAATAACAAAATATATAGTGAATCAATAACATATAAGCTTCATATAAAAGTCCTAATGTTTTTTGAGAAAAATATGCAGTGAATCAACATTTATTGGTAGAGGAGACTACTCGTGTATTTTACACTACACCTAATAAATGAAGTTGTCAACATGCCTGACAGGTAACGATACCCTCTTACAATGTGAAAGAAACATAGAATAAAAAATCCCTACTTAGAAAACTAATGTCCATATTAGAAAAAAATACTGCATTAAAATTACACAAGCATGCTTTGCAGAATTCACACATCACACCGCAAAACTACACGCTGCTGCTTTACCATAATAAACATTGCAAGTTCACCAACATTTTAAACATCTCACCACACACTACTACTTCACGTAACATCCCACCATAAGACCACCAAATTATACACTGAAACTTCACATTACAACTACACAAACATCATCCCACATACAAAAACTACTCAACATCACTTCACTCACACATAACACCTTCACAGTGCAACACATTCACTCACTGTATCATTACAGTGTAATTCCAACATCTTCACCCTTGTATCACTGTAACAACCAGCTGAATCTCCCTGCCTTACATCATCCCACACAGCAACTACTCAACATCACCCCAACACTGCTAATTCACATACCAAACACACACTGCATCACTTCACTCACACACAGCACCTTAACACTACAACATAATCACTCACTTTATCATTATAGTGTAATTCCAATATCTTCACCCTTGTCCCACTGTAACAACCAACTGAAACTCCCTGCATTACATCATCCCACACACAGCAACTACTCAACATCACCCCAACACTGCTAATTCACGTACCGAACACGCACTTCATTAGTTCACTCATACGTAACACCAATGTAAGTCAAACAAAAACATCACCGAATTGTTGCTAGTATACAAATAAGAAACAACACTAGAATTATGCTGGAACAAACCTCAACAATTGAAGCAGCCACTGCAGCTGCTGCCTGAGTTTTGTGAGAAAGATCACGAAGGTAACGCTGAAATTTGCGTACAACCACTGATACATCTAGCATGATAACTAATGCTAACACTACAAAAGAATGATAGAGAATAATATTAGCATAACAACTATTTTTGGAATCACAACTGTTGAACCGAACACTAAAGCATTTCTCATATGTTAATTTCCATGATGTAGTAAGCATAAAGCCAAAGCCAATGATTGTGGTAGTAAGATTACGCAGTGCTTTGGAGAGAGTAGTAGTTGCAGCATTTTTAATGATCTGCGTATCTTCAGATAATCTAACCATTTTAATGAATGCGTTAAATGGATAACTTATAGCAGTTTGGTATTAAAATCATCATGCTAACCATTTAATCATTTCCGTTTTATGTATACTTGTGATGTAGCTTTATCTCTATATTTGTGAAGCTATGAAAAATTTAATGAATATCCTGCCAAATTATGCTGCAAGTTTTAACTTCATATATCACAACTTCAAGATAGAGTGAAACATAAATTGGTTTTCCCAATTTGAAACAAGATAACAGACTAGCAATCGCAACATCAAAGACAATCGGTGCTAAGTTTGCAGACAGCTAAACGTTTATTTGAAGAAGAAAAATCAAAAAAGAAAAAAAGAAATAGACTTTGATTACCCGACCACTACTATAAGCACTATGTACAATATAGTGTTCTTTACTGCAACTAGAGCCTCAGCTTTCTGTTCTGGTTCACTCATGTCCTTGGACACAATATCTATTATTTTACCACCAAATTTAGGCTGCAAACAGAATAAGCGTGTCTCATATTCTATCCATAAATAATTAATTAAAAAAAATAGCAACCATTTTTAAGAAAAACATACGATTAGAATACTGGATGTTGATGCAATCAACAAAGCTATGGTTGCAAGGATCAACCTTCCTGCATCTGGTTTTGCCTACAAGTAAACAATAATTTATACATATCAACAACGACGGTTAAAACTTGTAAAATTCAAAAAGAGAAATAATCAGACTTACCAAACGTAAAACTCTACAAAACCCAACATTGGCAGGTTGAATTCAAAGTTAACAAGTAATCAGTCGAAAAAACCGTAGCAAAATCATTCCTAAAACTGAGCAAGGAGAAGGATGGAAAAAAGGTGAATACTTGAACTGCATCACCATGTTCGAGATTCGAAAGAGGAGGACCGATGGATCCTACACGATATAAAAGCATAGAACCATCATGGATTTAGCAATAAGATTAAAAGTAAGTAAAAAGGGAAAGAGTACCTGTTGATCTAATAGTAGAGGGGTCCGAGCATCCGAACTTGAGCTTTTGATTCGTAGATTCTTCCCTATCTTCGATTATTTAATTCAATAGTGGATAAATAACAATGCTACCAATGTTCTATTTCGACCCATTATTTTCTAGTGGAAAACCCGAGTCACAAAGGCATGAACTACTGGTTAAGAGAGCTTGTAAAACACCAAGAATATAACTGCAATATGGAAAATCATGAGAAAAATAAAAAAAATTGTACAATAATGGGAAGATTTGACGAAAAGGAACCTGTTTGTTAAATTAGGAAGAGGGCGAACATCAGAAATCTATCAATCCAATTCACATCAGGTGGCGACACGTTTTTAGTCGTGAATTCATCTAGAAGTAGGGCGAACAAAATCTCAGATCTGACATCGCTAGTACACAACCTCCAGACCTAAACCAAAAAATCAGCAACGAGTTGTCATCTACAACATTGTTGAAATCCTCTATATCAATCAATAATAAAGAACACTAACCTTTCTATTCCTTACATGATGAGGGCATCCTACTGGAATAAAAACTGCTTCACTAAGATGTTGCTCAAAAGTCCACGGCTCTATTCTTGATAAATATTAAGAGAGGAGAAAAACAAAAAAGTTAAGATATGCAATACTAAAAAGGGGAATAAATCAAGACTTCCTATTAAAAAAATTCGTTGATGGTTACAACAGGTAGATAGCTTACCATATTCCTCCTTGAGCTGCTTCTTGTGACTCTCGTTCAAATAAATAGTGTGATCATGTATTGGATGAATAAGCTACAAAAAAAAATCATTATATAATTACATGATAACGAATGCAGTAATAAAACACATGAAATACGAGTGAACACAAACTGTAATCAATATTTCTCTTTTTTTTCTTTTTTCTTTTCATTTCAGGATTTGGACAAAATATCCCAGAACAATTGGAACTCAGATGATAAAATATTTCTGTTTGTCTAGACACGCAGGAATGCACGTGCGTGCACACACACACACACTCAAAAGTCAAAACACCTAACTCAATAGAATAGATCCTTACTGAATCCAAAGGGGCTTGATGGATATGCCTGAATTCTTTCCAGTGTTCTTACAGGTAGACAACTAGCTTTGGCACTTCCTTTCTCCTAAATATATCCCAAATAGCACTACCCCTAGAATAATCTTTGTTTTTACATTATTCATGAATATACTTTGATATCTGCTTCCCTGTCAATTTTCTGGCTTGTTTAAACAATTCTTGCATGTCCTCATGATGATGTTGTTTCTGTATTTCCGTTATTACATCATATTGCCTCTCAAGCAATTGCACCTCAGAAGAATGTGTCATGATGTTTACCTGAGTGTACACAATGAAGTGGGAATAAATTGATCTTTCGTATGCTCGAAAGATACATACTTCCTAAGCTTTTCTAATTGTACAAAGAGAACAACGAAACGGCTAAATCAAGAAAAGGCGCGATGTAAAAAGGTATTAAAGTTTAAAACATGAAAGTAAACATATTTGATATTGCAATCACTTTTAATCCATATCTGTTTGTCACAATGATGCGCTTAGCCTACTATGCACAACAATATGAAGTTTCAAATTAATGCATAAGTATAAGATACTATGCTACTGCTAGAATATTTGTCATGCAACCTTTTATTAAAAGTACTTTTTCTTATTAGCAACTAAATGGTGTTAAAATCATATAATCCTATAATATGATATTAAATTAATGAAATGTAATGTTTGATGAAATATCTTCAATTTTTCTATTTTCTTTCTCTTTTATCTTAAATCTCAATCTTATTCTCCTCTGATGTTCTTCTTAAAACTTTTTTATCCCTAACACACAAGCCCTTCCTATTTTCAGAAATAAATAAAAAGTGTAGACCATAATATAGAACCTAGGAAAGTCTTAGAATATCTGACTACCCTTTATGAAATAGCTTACACTTGTACAGTTTCAAAATAGACATAATATCAATAACAAGGTGGACACATACCGCATCTGACATATCACAATGCAGTTTTGTTACAGAATCACCACGTCCAAGTTCATCTGGAATCCCATATGCTATATAAGACTTGGGGCCTAGATCAGGCTTCAAATAACCGTTAGGTAAATTTGCACTAAGATTTAGGCTACCGTGTTTTGGATGTGTGTATTCTTTATAAGGGAGGGCTGAAATAAATTCAAGAAAATGCATTAGTAACCGCTCTTCAAAAGCACATGAAGGAGGCCAGTTTTTGAGCTTTAGCATCTCAGGCCAACCATTCTCGTACATTCGACTCTCCGGATAACCTTTAAAGTAGGAATCCGTCTCAATCTTAACCTAAAAACAACATGGGTAATATATGTAAACGCCCACTGTAATTGCATTTTAAGGTGCATTCTAGATGAAGGTGCTTGAATGAACATTGGTTGAGTGAACTTGCATTCTAAATGAAAAGATTGGAGAAAATTACATGTTTACAGTGGTTGAAGTCTATCATCAAACTCCATTTACGTAACGCTTATTAACACAGTTTGACAAATATTAAAGGCCACACGTTTATTGTTAACTGAAGAATTAAAAAGCATTACTGTTTTGAGTATAGTGTCTTCTACTGTTACAAGGATGACTTTGTTGTGCCATATCCTACTCATGAAAAACGGTTAATAAACATATGAAATAAAAGAAATGGATTATTTTCTAGTAAACCATAACCTAGAAATAGTAAATAAAATGGTCAATAAACATAACCAAATGATAAAATAATAACCTAACGATAAAAAATTTCTAAAATCATAACCAAACAATAAAATCAAAATAGAAGTTAATAAACATAACCTATAAATTTCTAACCTAGAAATCTGAGCAAATGATTTAGGGTTCTGGATGCGTCAACTTCGAAACTACTGAAGAGTGATGAGCAGAGATCGTGGATGGCGAGCTAGATCGGGGATCGAAAATGGCGAGCGATGAGCGATTAGGAGGGAAACATAACTAGAAATACGAGTAGATGATTTAGGGTAGGACGTGTATACTTCAGAATGGTTGAAGCGCGATGAGAGAAGCGAGCTGGATCAGGGACCGAAGATCGGGGATGGCGAGGGATGAGCAATTAGGAAGGAGACGAACTGAATAAGTGTAATTTTTTTGGGAGGAAGACGAACTAAATAATTGTTTTGAGAGGGGGACGAAAATTTTAGGAGGGATAATTTTGTTTTGGGCCAAAGCGTTACGTGGTAAGAATGCATAAGAGAATAAATAGAGTAAAAAAAAGTAAATAGCCATGCTAAACAATAACGCTTTAGAATAATGCGTTATCGAATGGCGTTATTAATAACATACTTTCTTGTAGTGCTTCAAGGATGGTGCACCTCCTAGTCATTTGTTGAAGATTTTCCTTTTCTTATTTGATTCAAACATTCAAAATTATTTCCTTATTTGCATTGGGAAGAGCCAACCGCTATTCGTGATGTTTAATTATTTATCCATTCTTTACGTTTGGATGTTGATTTATGTGGAAGTAAATCCATTCCGTGTTTAGCGGAGTGGTCTCACATGTTTGCGTTTAATTTCACTCCCATTGTTTTAAAAGTTTTACTCTTACCAAACATATCGTTGACCCAAGTTGTTTGTTTTCCTAAACTCTCGGGTACGCATTTATTTGAGTAGTCTAGGAGTAGCAGATCTTTATTGGGCTCTTTTGAAGACGGCGTCCGAGTAAGTGGCTTTTACCTACTTAGCTATCTATTCCGGTGATTATCTAGTTTGTGTAAGTATATTTTGTTTCGACATTTGTAAATTCAGGATGTTATTACTGCCTAAGACGATTTATAGTACTTTTGTGTAACTCTAATAACTCCCTATTAAGGAGTAACTTGATGTACTTGTTTTATTTAGCAGTTTCGTTGTGAGGTTTTCTATTCTATTTTTTATTTCACACCACAACGATTCATCTTTCTGATGCTTGGGCAACGGCACATGAACACCGATGATGTGTTAAGATCGTTCCTAGGGATCAAAAAGGTGGGTCGTCGCAGTTGGCATCAGAGCTTCGGTTGAGCGAACACCTTAACCTGATTGGGGTACAACTCATTAGAGATAGGGTGAGTAAAGCCTTAGAATGAGTTAATCTTGAGAGAGAGAGCGTTTCCTTTTCTCCCCTAAAAGTCTAGCTTTAAATCATTTATTGCAATTTCCCTTTTATCATCTTTGACCCTATCTTTGTATTCTACTGATACCTGTCACTTATCCAGTTTATTGGAAATGAGTACAAGAGGAAGAAGAGGGAGGGGATCTAGAACCAGTACGGCTACAAATGGCAGCGCTCGTTGAAATGAGCCAGTAGTGGAAGCAGTGATGCATGTTCAACTGCCTCAGAACTTTGCGACCTTATGCAAGAATTACTCTGCTTTAGGTGGTAAGCCTTTCTATGGAACTGAAGATATTTTGGGAGTTCAGACATGGCTTCACTCTTGTGAAAGGATATTTGGGGATCTTCAGTTGGGAGATGCTAGAAAGAAATTATTGGCATCTCGTCAGCTTTAAAAAGCAATAATGGATTGGTGGGATTCAGTCACCATGAATACACCAGTAGAAGATTTTTCTTGGGCGCAGTTTAAAGCGGTTTTTGAAGTTCTGTTTATCCCAGAGGTAAGAAGGACTCAGCTGTTTAGAAGTTTTATGGATTTGAAACAAGGTGAGATGATAGTGGCACGGTATGAGCATAGGTTCTATGCGTTGTTTTGCTTTGGACCAGAATCGATCGATACGCCACTTAAAAAGAATGAAATGTTTGTAATATGGTATGCGAGTCGACAGTTGAAACCTCATGAGAAGAATTATGCTATGCACAATTGGAATTGTTGGCAGTTGTCTTTGCATTGAAGGTGCGGAGGCAATATCTTTTGGGTGCAAAGTTTGAGACATATACGGATCACAAGTCATTAAAGTATCTCTTTACCCAAAAGTACTTAAACGTAAGGCAGCAAAGATGACTGAAGTTTCTTGCATCTTATGACTTAGAGATTCTTTATACCTCAGGGAAAGCAAATGTCGTTGCAAATGCGTTGAGTAGGAATGTGGCGACGATTGCAAATTTGGAAGTTAAGCCAGCGTTAATGGAGAGAATTGCATATTTCCAAGACGAAGACCCTATTCTAGCTCGACTTAAGAAGGATGTTGAAGATGGAACTATCTCTAGTTTTCAGATAGACTCCCGAGGCATTTTAAGAATGAATGGGTAGATTTTTGGGCCGAATGTTAATGGAATTAGATAGGACGTGCTGAGAGAATACCATTGGTCAAAGTTATATATCCACCTAGGAGTAACTAAAATGTTTTAGAATATGAAGAAGACCTTTTGGTGGAAAGGGATGAAGAGAGACATTTCGATCTTCGTGAGCTAGTGTGCAAATTATCAACAGGCCAAGAGTGACCAACAGAAGACTGCTGGATTGATCGAACCATTAGAGATACTAAATTGGAAGTGGGAGCAAGTATCTATGGACTTTATCGATGGGTTGTTAGAATAGAGAAGAGGTAATGAAGGCATCTGGATAATTGTAGATCGATTAGCGAAGAGTGCCCACTTTATTCAGGTGAAGTCATCAAGAACTGCAGCTTCTTTGACAGGTATTTATTTGAGGGAGATCATTCGACTGCATGAAATTCTAGTAAGTATAGTCAGCGATCGAGATCCCATCTTCACCAGTCGATTTTGAGGAGCATTGCAAGCCGCTTAGGGACAGAGTTGAATTTGAGCACACCTATCACTCGCAGATGGAAGAAAAAACCGAAAGGCGAATCAGATTTTGGAGGATCTCTTGAGAGCATGCATTTTGGATTTTGGAGGTTCTTGGGAAGATCATCTACATTTAGTAGAGTTCTCTTATAACAATAATTACTAAGCTAGCATTGGCATGGCGACCTATGAAGCTTTGTATTGACGATCATGTAAATCACCTTCATGTTGGGTAGAGACTGGAGACCGTTTAGTTCTTGGACTAATGATAATTCGAGAAGCATTAGAGAAAGTGGCTATGATAAAGGGAAGGATGAAAGAAGCCCACGAATCGACAGAAAAGTTCTGCCGATCAACGGAGAAAGGACTTAGAGTTTGCGATTAAGGATTTGGTATTTGTGAAAGTTTCCCCAATTAAAGTAGTTATAAGGTTCGGAAGAGCGGAAAAGCTAGCACCCAGATTCATTGGACCATTTAGAATTCTTGGGATAATTGGATCGTTGGCCCATAAAGTAGAATTGCCTGAAAGATTGTATAAAGTGCATAATATTTTTCTTGTATCTCATCTAAGAAAGCATGTTCATGATCCATCTTTGATTGTTGAGACGTCTGTTCAGGAAGACTTGGAGATAGAATCAAATTTGTCGGTAGTCCGACACCCAGTTCAGATTGTAGATCGAGATGAAAGGAGATTGAGGAACAAGGTGGTGAAGCTTGTGAAGGTTCAGTGGAGTGATGATCTCCGCGATTGTACTTGGGAGACTGAGAATCATAGTACATAAACTTACCCTGATGTAATGTCAAGTTAGTTGTTAGTTGTTTGAATGCATTATGAATGTTCTATTATGGCATAGTTGCTTTGCATTGTTATATGATTTCTTGGTATAATATGTACCTTTTGGATTGTCTTTTTGTACATTAATTTCGGGAACGAAATTCTCCTAAAGGGGGATAGTGTAACGACCCGTAAATTAATCACTTTGTACTTGATCATTTAAATCATTTATTAAATATTTAAATAATGTATTTTAAAAACCAAATAAATATATTTTAAAGATTAATTAATGATATTAAAATCATTTTTAAATTTTGTTCACCAAAATAATTAGTTTAAATAAAAATAGAAAATATCACCGAAAAACATATTCCGAAATTTCGACTTTTCAGTATCAGAAAGTCGTCGAAAACATCGTGCACACTTTGTATAACTCATACATACATGCACACACATGTACACATGTCATATGGTAAGCTAAGTATTAATAGTAACAAACCTTGATTAATTTAAATATAAACATGATAAGACACATTATGTTTAAATAAAAGGAAAAAATAAAAAATAAGATAACCTCTCATGCACCACCATCAACTAAGCTAGGATCCAAGGCATGGTGAAGAGGAGGCCTAGGAGGGTGCATGTGCACCTAAGGAGAAGGGGGAGGCATGGGAGCTTGTACATGGCAACACTAATATATTTTAAATGTTAAAATTAATTTAAATTCTTGCTTCATTTAGTTTGCCTATAAATACTTCTCATCTCCACACTTTTTCCGCTTTACATATTTATTTCTATCTTCATTTCTCTTCTCTTCATATACATGATTACTTCCATTGTAACAACCCGCATATTTTACGATTGTATATTTAAATGTTTTATTTAAATATAGCTTCGTTGGTCGGATTAAAGTCTGAAATGCTACTATTTGTAAATAGTTGAATTAGGACTCGTGACTACTTCCATTGAGTCCAAAATGGCATTTATAACTTTTTTGAGTATAAACATCGATATGTTTGGAGTTGAGTAGAATTTTGCTATTTTTCTATTTTGGGCTTTGGGTTTGGGTTTCAGTCCACTAAACCAACATCATACCCTAACTTCATCCCACTCCTCTTCATTCATTCATTCTATTTTCCTAACACTCTCAAGCTAAAGGAAAATGGGGGAAAGAAAGGGAAATTAAAATTCCTAAATCCTAGTTTACTAGGAAATTCAAATTCAAGTTCTAGAAATCAAAGAGAAGCTTAGGTAAGCATCCTCTTCATCTTCTCCATCTCAATCTCTCTTCAATTTTCAGGAATTCCTAAACCCTAACTTAGGAAATATTTGGTTATGAGCTTAGATTGGACCTTCTTGAGTTGAAGTGGAGGAGTGGTTGATCTTTCCTTTGTTTTAGAGCTTCTCACTTGTTGTTTTGGGTTTAAAGGCGAATTTTTGAAATCACATCTACGTCTATAACTTTCATTGTTGTTAGGTATGAATTCCTAACATGTATTCATGTTTATTTTCTTTTGATTTGAATTGATTTGGTGAATTTTCCAATTTTTGGTTTTTAAGTCCAATTTTATGAAAATCCTACTATGGATGTTTGGACATGATATTTGGGGTGTATCGAAGAGCCTATAAGGCTGGGTCGTCGCTTGGCATAATTCCCTAGTCTTCGTTGCTCGTCCGATCGCTCCCAAATCGTTTTGGCCATCATGGCCTAGGCAAATTGTTGCCCAGAAAAGGCAACCAGACGTCTGGTTGGAAGGTCCAGACGTTTGGTTAGGGCAGCAGATAAAAATAAATATACGGCAGAAAAAAGAAAATGGTAGAGACTTGGACCAGACGTCTGGTCCAAACCAACCAGACGTCTGGGAAAGTCTACCAGACGTCTAGAGGGGTTCAGAAAATTTCCAAAACCTAAATCTAGATGTCTGGATTTTCAACCAGACATCTGGAACTGTTCATTTTGCCTATTTTGACTGTTTTTTGAGTGGATTTCCAATTTTAATCGATTTTTGTTGATTCGGTTAGTTGTTATCACTTATTATCGACTTTGATGACTTCTTTTCTGGATTTTTGTGAATATCCATTTGATGGATTTGATATCGATTTTTATGGTTTTAATTCACGTCGTCGAATGTGGATATTTGTGATAGATTGTTTTTTTACAATCATTTCTGTGATTTGTCACTTTTAAATACAAAGGTTTCTATACTAGTAGTAAATACTCAAACTCTTTCACAAAGATGATTTTAAATAACATTTTTAATACAAAACTCGTTTTTTTAAATCCGTTTTCCAATCTATTAGTATATACAAACCTTTACCTCAGTCGTACGAGAAATCCAATTAAACAACTTAGCAAAACAAGTGGTATAAAACGCTTGCGTTTACTTCGTCGGTTAATTCTTAGACTTGTTCGATTGAACTCTTGCCACAATTTTCGAGTGGAAATCTATAATTTGTTCGTAAATATTTAAGTTAAGCTAGTGGTTATGGGACATGAAGCTAAAATCATTTATTTACTAGCTTAGTGTAATCTACACTTTTCATTGATCAATGGTGATCATTTTATGGTTTAGACTAGCGATATGCGATGTCTCTTTGTCCACGTGGGGGACAGTACCTTGTTTTATGGAGTTTCGTCTCATTTGTATAGGCTAGCGACCTACGGGCTTTATAGAGTTCGGTTCATCGGGCGTACCGTTATTGCACTACAACGTTGTTTCGAATTATTTGAGTTTCAGGTTCATCGGGCGTACCGTTATTGCACTACGTTGTTGTTCCGAATTATTTGAGTTTTAGGTTCATCGGGCGTACCGTTATTGCACTACGTCGTTGTTCCGGCTCATTTGAGTTTCAGGTTCCTCGGGCGTATCGTTATTGTACTACGCCGTTGCACCGGCTTTATGTGATAGCGACCCGTTTGTGATACACGTGTTGGTTAGTTTTCACGCTCCCGTTTGTGATAGGCTTCCCCCTTTGTGTTTTCTGGATTTCTAATTGTTGATTTCTGGAATTTGTGTTTCACCAATTTTTTGTGATTGACATTGATATGTTTTGTCAATATTTGGGGTTTGGTGAATAAGCTAAAGAATGTGATATTCTATTTTAGATATTTGACGAGATTTGAGATATTGTATGATTTTTATTGTCATTGAATGTATACTTGTCACAGTATGACATTATTGGTATCATACATTTTTGAGGTATCTCTTATGCTTTCTCATTTTATATTATATTTATAGCTAGACTGATCCGTTTATTATTTTTCTTCTTAAATAATACTCGGGTCAGACCGAGGTATTTCATGCGCTTCCACTTGACTTCTTAGCAGGGGCTAGCTTCTGACTTTTGGCTAACTACTTTAGCTTAGTAGTTTTTGCTTTTATACATTTGAGATAGAGACTCCTTGATGTATACTTATTCTTTTGTGATATTGTGGATCTTCTATGACCACTATTTTGATGTACACTTCTATGTGTTATATTCATATCTATTTCCACCTTAGCGATATGAATATCTGCGACTGGTTTGTGTTATGCTTATTTCTATATTTGTTTACGAAGCCCACATAGCCACTGTGTAGTAGCTTTGAGTTTGAATTTGATATGTCGGTTTTCCTCTTGAAATGAAATGCATGTTATACTATCTGACATATCGGTACTCGCACAAAGCAATTACACAGATGGTCGCTCCTCAACAGCCTTATTCTTCGTGCTAGTCGATGGCATTACCCAGTAGTGTCCTTGGCTATTGTGAGTATAGAGGTGGGGCGTCACAGCTTGGTATCAGAGCCACACTTCGGAACAATGTAGAACAATCTAGCAAGGATCATTGTCCTAAGTCTCTCTTAGGAATCGTGCCTTAGGATTTAATTCGAGTCATAGGACCCGTTTTATCCTATTTTCTTTTATGATGCTTTGTTTTATCAATCAAGTTTATTTGATATTCATTCTGAGAATAACCTTTTACCTCTTCTTTCTTTCTTTCTTAAAGAAGAGAAATGGTTAGACCAGGCTGTCCCAGCGCCGGTCAATCCAATGCTACTCCTTAGGATGGAGTATTCATATCTGCTCAACAACTTTTAGATCTTGTAAAGAATGCCCAAGCTGCCGAACCCATTCCAGAGCCTACTCATCCTAAATCTGGGTTTGTACGCTTGTGCAGTGATCACACCAAATTGGGTGGAAGGCCATTCAAGGGTTCCGAAAGCGTTATAGAAGTCCAAGCTTGGCTTAGAACATGCGATCGCATCTTTTCTCGCATGAATCTTGTGGATCTATATCGTGTCCAAGTGGCTTTTAGCATGCTCCAAGAGAGAGCATTAGATTGGTATGAGCTTTTGATTTCGGAAATTATTGAAGCAGATCTTACTTGGGAGCAATTCCGGGAAAGGTTCGAGTTAAAGTTTGTGTCGGAAGCTGAAAAGGTAACTTTAGCTCGATGCTTTATTGACCTTGTTCAAGGTGAATCTTCTATGACGGATTACATTGCATCTTTTGAATCTCTCTCTAAATATGAGGTCAAGTATATTAATACCCCATTGAAGAAATATCAGAGGTTTGTCTATGGGTTGAATAAGAACCTCAAAAAGCCTTTACTCCTGAAACTATAAGTTTCTTTTGATCAGCTTGTTGATATCGCTCTTCGACTTGAAGAAGCCGATAAAGAAAGTGATGTTGAAGTTGTGGGTGCCAAACAGAACTTCAACAACAAGAAGAAGAGGCCTATTAAGATCAAGCCTAATCCCAACAAGAAAGGGAAGCAAGCAACTTCGGTAGCAAACACTCCTACCTCTAGTCGTGGGCAATGCTACAATTGTGGTTCTAAGGACCATTATGCAAATATGTGCCCAATGTAACAACCCGCATATTTCACGATTGTATATTTATATGTTTTATTTAAATATAGCATCGTTAATCGAATTAAAGTCCAAAATGTTACTTTTTGTAAACAGTCGAATTGGGACTCGAGACCACTTCCATTGAGTCCAAAATGGCGTTTACAACTTTTTTGAGTATAAACATCGATATGTTTGGAGTTGAGTAGAATTTTGCTATTTTTCTATTTTGGGCTTTGGGTTTGGGTTTCAACCCACTAACCCAACATAATACCCTAACTCCACTCAACTCCTCTTCATTCATTCATTCATTCATTCATTCCATTTCCTAACACTCTAGCTCAAAAGAAAATGGGGGAAAAATGGGAAATAGAAATTCCAAACCCTAGTTTGATTTGGAAACTCAAGTTCTTGCTCCCAAATCAAAGAGAAGCTTAGGTAAGCATCCTTTTCATCTTCTCCATCTCAATCTCTCTCCAATTTCAGAAATTTCCTATAACCTAATTTAGGAAATATTTGCTTATAATCTTAGATTGGAGCTTCTAGAGTTGAAGTTGAAGAGTAGTTGATCTTTCCTTTGCTTTAGAGCTTCTCGTTCGTTGTTTTTGGGTTTAAAGGTGAGTTCTTTAACTCACATCTACGTCTATAGCTATCATTGTTGTTAGGTATGAATTCCTAACATTTTTGCATATTCATTTGCTTTTGATTTGAATTGATTTGGTGAATTTTCCAAATTTTGGTGTTTTGGTCCAATTTTATGAAAATCCTTTTATGGATGTTTGGACATTGATATTTGGGGTGTATCGAAGAGCCTTTAAGGCTGGGTTGTCGCTTGGCATAAATCCCTAGTCATCGTTGCTCGTCCGATCGCTTCCGAAACGAATTGGCCATCATTGGCCTAGGTTCAATCTGTGCCTGAGCTTCAGCTCAGACGTCTGGTATAAGGATCAGACGTCTGAGGATGAGGAATAAATATTCCAGACATTCAACTCAGACATCTGACCTTGCATTCCAGACGTCTGGGAGAACCAGACGTCTGAGCTTACTTCCCAAACGTCTGGGTGATCTGGAATAGAATTTCCAGTACCTCAGTTCAGACGTCTGGTTACGGTTCAAATGTCTGCCTTGTAATTTCAGACGTCTGGAATCCTTCTGGATTATTTCCAAAGAACAAATCCAGACATCTGGATTCTAAACCAGACGTCTGGAACTGTGCATTTTGCCTATTTTAGGCTGTTTTGTGTGGATTTCCAATTTTAATCGGTTTTTGTTGATCCGGATAGTTGTTATCACTTATTATCGATTTTGATGACTTATTTCTTTGGATTTTTGGGAATATCCGTTTGACGGATTTGATATCGATTTTTATGGATTTAATTCACATTTTCGTATGTGAATTTTTGGTGATTGATTGTTTCTACAATCATTTCTGTGGTTTGTCACTTTAAAATACAAAGGTTTCTATACTAGTAGTAAATACTCAAACTCTTTCACAAAACGATTTCGACACTATTTTAAATATAAAGCTCTCTTTTAAAACCGTTTTCCAATCTATTAGTATATACAAACCTTTACCTCATTCGTATGAGAAATCTAATTAAACGGCTTAACAAAATAAGTTGTATGAAACGCTTGCGTTTACTTCGTCGGTTAATTTTTGGACTTGTTCGATTGAAAATCTTGTGACAATCTTTGAGTGGAAATCTACAATCTGTTTGTAAATAGTTAAGTTAAGCCAGTGGTTATGGGATAACAAATCAGATCCCGATCTCTTCAAAACAACATTCGATAGTTTCCGGTAAACTCAACCCCAGTTCTTTAGGAAATAAACAGTCAAAGATAAGAGCAGAGATCACCTCCTAACCTTTGGTGGATGGATTCCTTATCATTTGTCCTAGGAGAATGAAACGAGATTTATACACACAGTATAACATCATCGAAGATGATTGTGCCATATAATTCACATGTTTCTCCTAAATATTTCCAAAGTTACAATTTGGGTCCAAATTTGATAATCGGTTATTTAACTATCGAATAAACAACACTCAAATCAGGGATTTATTTCAAAAGGGAAAAACCAACATTAGTTAAGCACATAAGCAACCACTAGCCTCTTTTATAAATCTTTTCATTAATTAAAGTCATCTGGAAATACTTGTACCAAAATACTTTTACAATATATATTCACAAATCCTTATATTTTCAATACTTAGAAAATATCTATATACTTATTTTGATGTTATAGTATATTCACAAAACCGAGAAAGATTTCCTTTCTATACAATTCTAAAATCATTTATAAATCTCAAAAACCATTTATAAAACTATTTTATAAATCTTTGAAAATAATTTATAATCACTTTTATAAATTCAATCACTTATGAATTCTTTTTGTATATTTCCAAATTACTTATAAATCCATAAAACCATTTATAAAACTCCTTTTATAAATCTATAATCCCATTTCTCAAATTCGTTTATAAACATTCAACCGTTTATAAAAACTCTTTCACCGTGTAAATAATCTCCCTTAAGTCTTCAAACCATTTTACAAACTCCCCTTATAAAATCTAAGTCCATTTATAAAACTCTACTTATGAATCTCGAAAACATTATAAATAAATCATAATCATTTACTTTAAAACACTATTATATAATAGTAGTTATTAATTATAACATTATAAATATATAATTATTATTAACTTTGAAACATCTAAAAAATAATAATTAATATTCAAAAAGTTATAAATAAAACAATCATTAATCTTTACCATTATTATAAATAAAAATTATAAATATCCAAAATATTATTGATAATCATTATTATTAATTTCAAACCAAATTAACATTTCAAAATATTTAAAATATTGTTAAATAACCTTGAAGCAATATTAAATATAGATAAATAACTTTTAAACAATATTCAATATAAATAAATAACATTTAAAACAATGTTAAAATAAAAATAAATAACGTTAAAACAATATAAAAATAAAAATTAATAACTTTAAAACAATATTAAAATAAAAATAATCTTAAAACAATATTGAATATAAATAAATAATCTTGGAAAAAGATAGGTAAAAAGTGTTGGAGTAAAATATAAATTAAATCCTCTTAAACAAAATACTTCTGTAACCCAAATTCGGATTTAAAAATCATTTCCTGTCTCAAAAACCCATTTACAACTCAAATGGCAATTTTCAGTACTTTTAAAATACTATTTTGAGGCCAATAACTGCCAAATGCTTAACCAATACTGTTATTGGTTTTTTTTATCACCACTGGGTTTCAGTTTTGAACATAAACAATGTTATAACCAATAGTGCCCATAAATCAAGTTCCATATCCAATAATTCATATAACATGCATTTTATTGAAAATAAATCATCAATAGTGAGGAATTCCATTGGATCCCTCCAACCTATCCCCCTAAATCAAAACTCATATAATTATGTAATATAGGCCACCCGCTACTAGGTGGGTATATATAAAAGGTCATCTGCTCTAGAGGCGGGAACAAATCCAAACCAACTAATAAAAACATATAAGTCATCCAAACCTCCAATCAACAATTATTTATCAACTATATAATATTACTGGTCAACAAAAAAGGTGAGATTAACTCACCGGAATTTCAGTTGTCGCCGAGGCATTCCAGTTCTGTCTAAATCCGAACGACGTTCGAATTCAGCGTAAAATTCAACAAGCTCTATTCGTCACCAAACCAACTACATCACGTAGTATTTGTTGATACGATCCTAATGCGATTGACCGCGTTGAATTTTGACCTAGTATCGTCAAGTTATCGCCTTTATAAGTATTCAAAATTTAATAAATATATATATTATAACTAATTACATCATTTACTTGTTAACCATCTAGGTTAAACACTATTCCACCCCTATAATCCCTCGTTTCCCTCCTTTATTCAACACCCAGCACGCCAAAAACATGATGCAATAACCACCTCGCCGCGCCTCTCTCCGACCTCTTCACGCCTCCACCTCCTTGTCCAGCGTAGCCCCATCCACGTGCTCCTTGATGCGAGTGGTCCCATCATCAAATTCGCCGCTGCTTGCATGAAAACCCAAGAGAAAGACACCACGTTCACTACCAGATTCTGGCTATCGCCGTCCATGTTGCGCCGCCACACCTCTGCCAAATGGATGCTCTTGCTTTCCTCGACCTTTCTTCTTCGGACACCCTCGCCATTAGACCACCCATGCCACCGCAATCGGCTAAAGCAATCATCGTTCATCTCGAAAATTATGCCGCCTCGTCGCGACTCATCCAGTCCAACCGTAAAATCCCCATGTCTCGTCATCGCTGTCATGTTGCTAGTTGAAGTCATCGTCAGATTTCGCCTCAAGTGGCTCCAATCGTTAGTGGCCGTAGGATGGGAGGAGAGGAATTTGAAAATGAACGAACCATTTTCTGATATAACATGATTTTATATAAGGGAAAGGGTATGGTTTGAATAGTGCAGAGTATAGAGGGGATATGGCTTAGGGCATGGTCAAAATATGGACTAATATATATTATTTTATTTTAAATAATCGACTCAACACTTTCGAAAAATTTCAAACTCCAAATGAGGCATTCCATCTGGCATTTTATATGTAATACCCTTATTCCGAACCCAATGGAACCTGTCTCGAGACCTAATTCGGTCATATACCGAAGATAGCTTTGAAAACCCAATTATTATATTAATTTCTACAATTATTTTCTATGTGTTTCAAGCTCGCATGACCAAACAATACGTTCGATCGCCATGAAATTCGATGGTGTATAATAATTCACTATTATGGATCCAATGAAACCGATTTCAACGAAATCCGAGTCAGTGCCCCAAAAGGCTATTTTCACATGTTAATTAAAACAATTTATTAATAAAAATATTTTAATCACTTCTAAATCTAAATTAAAAGTTTATTACCCTATTCTTATTTATATTGAATTCAAATAAGGTCTCCAAATCTTTTTTAATTCATATTAATCAAAGTTGAGTTATTTTAAATATTCCAATTTTTTGAATTCGCTATAAAAAAAAATCCTATATTTGAAATTGTGTTTTACTTGAAAATTAATATTTAAATATTTAAAATTTATTAAATATTTTAAAATCAATTGACTGAAATTTTAGGTCGTTACATTCTTCCTCCTTGAAAGAATTTCATCCTCAAAATTAGCAAGTAAGAAAAATGTTCAAATCCATTAACTTTCCAAAACCAATTAGTTGGAATAGCCTACCAAATTCCTTTGAGCCTTTCTTTCCAAAATCAATTTGTTAAAACTTTGTTATCACCTTTCCTAAGCTTTAAATGCACTCATAGTTACTAAACAATACCATTTCGAGTTATAATACAAAAAGTAATATTTTAATTATTAACTTTTTTTCCAAAATATTCAAAAAAATTCTAACGCCTTAAATTTATGGAAAAGTTCACCAGCATCTCCTTTGCGCGGCTCGATCGGAAAAATTTACAATATATATAATGAAAAATATACATCTCATCTTCAAGGATGAGGCATCCCGTAGGTAAAAATGTAAAAATACGGTATGTAATCCGAGATGTGTTACGTTTTATTATCATTAACAAGCATATACAATCAATATAATGCAAAAGTGAGCTCCAAATGCGAAGCATACACCATCCGCACCTACTAATCACTCAACAGCTAATGAGAACAAGTATACAGAAAGTAATATCAATATATAACATATACCATACAATTACTATATACAAATGTAACAAATGTAACCAAAGAAACCATCCAACAACCAATATCCATTTAATCAATTCATAACCATATCAATTTACAGTTTCCAATATCAACTTTTTAGTTTATTAAAGCCCGTATGATGTACATATATCATCTGTATGCAAAACTATACCTGATCGCTCGCTCGACCACATAATTTCACTTCCGAACTAGTACCATTCGCACAACCACTCTAGTGCGGACTCAGATCTAATTCCTTGATCAGAAACCGTCATCCTTCTTGCATAGCCAAATACTACGATAGAGAATCCCAGAATCAATCAAAAATCCATATCCAGTGTTAGCCGTCGAGAATTGAGTGAAAAATCTTAACTCAGACCGATGTAAATCATCTCGAAATCATGTGCTCGAATTAGGATCAAATAATTATGCGAAGAAAATAATATACGTACAACTTACACATTTATTTCAATTGGTTTCTCCTTATTCGGATTCTTTTATTTTCATTCATTTATTCTTAATCGTAGTTCACATTGCTTTACTCACATTCATATATTACTTAATATACTCCATTCAATACTAATATCACTTAAAAACCATTCCATCAAAATTTTCTTAAGTTTATTATAAACATTTTATATAATCCAACTCTTTATTATTATTATTATTTCACAACTTAAGTCCATATTCGTTTAAATCAAAGTCAATTCCAGCTAACTTATTTCATTTATTTACTTCATCATTCAATTTTATCTAACAACATTCCAAAACCATATTCAATTCACTAATTTATTCCATTAATTCACTTCATTAGTTCATTTCAAATCACTATCAATTTTATTACAAAAATTATTTCATTTAACCTAACTTAGGTTAAATTTCTTTTAAAAATTCATTTTTTAACTTAAGTTAAATTTTATTTCAAATATGCTTTTCTTAACATTTGTATTCAACAAATTTAAAAATTTATTCTAACTTACTAATTCTTAAAATTTATAAGTCAAAACTTATTTTCTCATATTTTCATAAAACATTTGAATGAAAATTTCCAAAGTCTTCTTATTTCAAATTATTATGAACAATACTATAAGTATCTTCTTTGTATTTCAAATCTTACTTTTGAATTTTAAATCAAAACTAGTTTTACCAAAATAAAACTCCAATGGTAGCAATTCCTCTCTTGGAAACCCAAAAATGAACGTCGATGATGCTGCAGTCATCATCGAAATTATTTTCCAACGACCGAAGTGAGTTCGGTGCTTCTATTTCTTAACACTTTTAAATTCCATTTTAAAATATTTCCATCAAAATATTTACCAAATAATACTATTATAATTCTTCAAAACTTTTGGAAAGCAATTTTCAAAATCAACGAGTTTTAAATTCTCAAATTCTCAGCTTATAAATCCTTTACAAATCATATTTACAAATTTTCCTTATATATATAGCTTCACTTTGGTTATATAAAATATTTCTTAATTGCTTATCTTTGTTTACACTATATTAATAACAACTTTTATTAGAACACAAACAACAAACAACAAATGAGAACAATCAAATATTATCATTCCCTAATAACCAAACATGTCTTATATACTATAATAATTTCTGAAAAATTATTCCTTTATATATAAATCATAATCAAGGTAAATATATTTCATTTACCTAGTTTCAAAAAGTATCATGTCGAATTGCTCAGTTCAAGTGTTTAGAGATCCCTATCAATAACGTTAATTACTCGTATTGACCAGAATCCATAAGCTACTCAACAGATCAATCAACACAATATAAAACATTTCTATAACACTAACAATTACGCACTCACACACACACACACACACACACACACACACACACACACTGAAACTCATAATAAAGCATTCCATTACATTATCTCTTAACGAGTTACCCCACCAAAGCCAAGGTTCTCGCTTAACCTTCAGCTCTGATACCAAGCTGTAACGACCAACTTTTTTGAATAGTTAAAGCGTACAATAAAATACATATGACCACTCAAATTGAATGGAAAGGAAGATAGTTAGGGGAAAGAAGAAGAAAGAAGAATGAAGGAAAATAAACAACAAAAAGTCTCACAACGGAACGAATAATCTATAATATACAACAAATCTTTAAACAAAAACAAACTACATTATATATATATACAGACATCACTAGAGTATACTAACCTATTTCAGCCCGGATAGTTATAACAACATGTCCTCATAATTGCTGATAAATACAATAATGAATACAGGGAAAAATAACCATGTACGAGATTACGTCTCTGGGCTTCCAACTTATCTTCTGAAGCTCCAAAGCATCCAAACTAAATCTGTAATATGCTCAGTATGACCCGAGCATTATTGTTAATAAGAAAACTTATCAATACCTTAAAGTGGAGTTTGAAGTATTAGTGATTTCTTTGAAACCTCCTTTCGAATAGGCGAGGGTAGCTTACACTCTTTAAGTAAGGAATAGATAGTGGAATGCACTTACTTAATACCTTTCGACACAATCGAAAGGCTAATCTCACTTTAGAAACTTCTTTCAAAATTAATTGGATTATAACTCTGTCGGAACCTGCTTTTGAAGTAGTCAAAGTGGCTTAAGGTTAAGAATTAACGGTTTAGGGAATTTAGTTGAATTGAATGGGTTTCGACTTCGTCGAAAGGATTAGCTCTTATTACCATGTGTTTTTGAGCTAAAACTAAATGGATATATTTATACTAGGGATATCGACTTGATCAAAAGGTAACCTTTTGCCTAGATCAACATCAGATGATCATAACTATATGCAATGAGAATTTCTAAATAGCTACATAACAAACTTATCATAATCATCCTTTTATTGAACTAAAGATGTACAGATTGATTGAATTCCCCAATTTGATTTTGAAATTAGGGTTTACTAGCCTCAGAAAGTACAAGTAGGAAGTGAAAGAAATCGGCCCCCAAAAAAAGACCCCTATGGTCTTATTTATAAGTGTCGGTTAGCACCTTTCAACCCTTTGCTTTCAACACGGTCGGAAGATTTGCTTTCCCACTTTCCTGCACATCTCTTGAATCATAGCTTTTGACCTAGTCGAAAGGGTTATATAGCCGACCTTTCGCTGCCGCTGAAGACTGGGCTTCCTTCTACTTTGCTTTATTCCTTTCGACTTCGTCGGAAGGTATATTGCTTGATTGCTTCTGACTTCATCGAAAGTTATATAAATGCGCTCTTCACTCAGCTGTTTATATGCTATGTAATTTAGCATGGGTGTTGGCCTTCGACACCATGAAAACACGTGCTTTGTGGGCTTCGAACGAGTTGAAACGCTGTTGAGAGATTAGCTGTAGAAGACTCCATTAGAAGGCATTCTATCTGACTGGCGGAACCCTATCTCTTAATGTATGAGGAAATTATGTAGAATTCCCATAACCTTTTCCTTCATAGGTGAAGATGGTTTTAACCAATTCGAAAAGCTGATATATGCTTTTGAAAGGGTTGCTTTAGCCAAATATTTTTCTGTTGAAGGTAGATGAAGACGAAATCAATCGTTTCGAATAGCTTGGAGCAAAGTTGAAAACTCCTTATCCGTTGCCTTCGAAAGGTACCCTTCGACCTCTTTGAAAGCTTTTTGTTTATCCAAAATGCTGCTGAAGCATCCTTTTGTCCTCTTCGAAAGGTTTTGCCGATGCTATCATCTTCTTGTCGAGAACCTTATCTAATGTTTACAGTAACCACTCTAATGCCTTCTGATCTTCACCAATTCTTTTGCTCCTTCTTTCATACTTTCACTCTTGAGAATATTTTATAGATAGCATTTAGCCCCCCTCCCCCCAATATGAAAGAAGCATTTGTTCTTTAGGACAAAACTCCAAAGAATTTCTTTCTTTATTTCCTACAAAACAGATAATAACTTCTATTAGGATCATAACTTTGTTATTAGACCATGATGGGTAACTTTATAATTCAAGACACCATCTAATAGTATTATTAGGCAGAGCATTCAAATAAATATATGATCAAATCTTTTTAATACCAATAATAGAAATATGAAACAATATCTCCTGGCCCACTGTTGTTAATTTAAGTAAATAAACCTTCCCAAAAGGTCATTGCATACTCCAAATCTTCTGTTCTTAGGTTATGTTTTCTTCAGCCATTAGGGATTAATTCCTCGCTTTTGGCGATTTTACCTTGTTTTCCTGTTTTAGTTTTATTTTTATTCATTCATTAACAAATTGGCAGATAGTTAGGCATTGATGTTGTTTGATAATATGAAAATTAAAGAGCTCTTATTTCTTTTTACCATCATCTTTTAACAAAAAGAATGAAAGTCTGCTTGATACCAAGAAATTCTTATTCAAAATTCCTATCAAATGTTAGTGTGGAAGCATTAAATTTTCAAATAATCCTCAATTCCAATACCAAATCTTAAAATTCGTCCAGAAAATTCATAAAGCTTAAACTCAACGGGAAGTTCATAACTCATTATGAAAATTCAATAAAGAAATCAAGAATTCATAAAAATAGGAGATCAACAAGAAATCATTATGAAAATCCAATGGGGAAATCAAGTATATGAATTCCATATATCATCATAAAAGCCAATAATGAAATTTTAGAATTTACGAAACCAGAAACTCAATAAGAGATCATTGCAGAAATTGAATTAGGAAGTCAAAAATATGGAATTCACCAATCATCATAAAAATCAATAAGGAAACTTAGGATTCATAAAACCAGAAGTCCAATAAGGGATCATCACAAAAAAATCATGAGGAAACCAAGAATATGAAATCCATAAATCATCATAAGAATCAATAGTGAAATTTAAGATTCATAAAACTAGAAATTTATTAGGAAATCATTATTAGAAGAAAAAAAGAATTAGTGAATTCTAGAACGTTATTAGAAACTTAATGAGGCCTCATTTGTCAAACAAACTGCTCAAAACGTTTTCTAATACAAGTACAAAGTCAGAAATTCAATGAGAAAACTATAGATTATCGTGGAAATTCAATCAAAAAACAATGAATTCAAGAAGTCATAGAAATAGAAAATCAATCAAGAAATCATTAAGAAAGGAAACAAGGAAATTAAAATCCATCAAATCAATAATACAACCAAAATCTTGTCAGGATCTCATCTGACGAAAAGGCTGCTCATAATTTAATTCAATATAAGCACAAAGTCAAAGAACTATTTAGTAATGGTAGACTTAGTAAGTTTAAGCGAAAGATTCCTAAATGGCTTTAATTCTAAGGTTATTCCTAAAATACTTTGCTAGAGATTTATTTAAAACTTGTGCCTTGAATAGTGATGAGGATTCTCATTATTCAAAGGAATGTATCCTATTAATAGATGTGTAATTCTTAAACTGCCTATAAGTTAGTAGTATTATCATTATATTGAGCCGAGTAGTTCCGTAAGCCATGCAATCATTCAAAATAGTAGTTCGGTATTACCAGTGAGCCATTCAGAGTAGTAGTTCCGTAAGACCAGTCAACTGTTCAACAGACAGTTCCATTCGGCATCGTTCAGCTTTGCAGCTGTTCAACCGTTGCAGGTAGTTCCGTTTAGTTGGCTGGTCGTTCAGCAGTGCAAGCTCTGTTTGACTAGTCTGTCATTCAGTAGTGCAAGTTCCATACTATTGCTTGGCCATTCAACAGTGCAATGGTCCAAATAACTCAATATATATATATATATATATATAATATAGACTCTTCTATCCTAAAGGGTCACCTTATTTTTAAGGATTCAGGAGTGGTTTACTTAATCTGTTCTTCTAATGAAGTCACTTTTATATTTGTAGCAAAAATTTGTCATCTGTTCCATTCCTTTGTATGGATCTTTACTTTCCATCTCATGTTATGGATTTCTTTATCCATTTTCTTATCTTGAGTTTTGTAACGACCCGTATTTTTACGGATCGAAAGATCGTAAAATTGTTATTTTTAGGTCGTTAGTGTTGATAAGTTGTCCAGAGTTTAAGTCGACCAAAGCTTAAGTCGTCCAGAGTTAAGTCGTGTAGTAGCTTAGGTCGTGTAGAAGTCTGGGTCGATTGAGCGACTTAGTGGAGAGGAGCGACCTAAGGATTGGAACGACCTAAGGAGTTAGGTCGTGTGATAGTTAGGACGTGTTATAGTTTAGGTCGGTCGAGCGACCTAAGGAAGTTGGTAGCATTAGTGAGCGACTTAAGGGGGATAGCGACTTAACAAGATAAGCGGCATAGGAGTTAGCGGCATAAGCAGGTTAGCGACCTAAGGGAGGTAGGTCGTTCGAGCGACTTAAGGATTTCAGTTGTTGTAGTTTAGGTCGTAAGCGACCTATGTTGCCCTGTAATGAAGTTAGGTCGTATGCGACCTAAGGTAGATTTTGTGTATAGTTGGGTCGTGAGCGACCTATGATTTAGTTAGGTCGTGAGCGACCTATATCAGGTTGCTATATGCTAGTTAGGTCGCGTAAAGGCTAAGTTGTTAGGTCGCGTGAAGGTGTAAGTGTTAGGTCGGTACTCCTGTTAAGTCGTTAGGTCGGCATCTCAATTAGGTCGCGCACTTGCGTTGTCGTTAGGTCGCGTAAGGACTTAAGTCGTTAGATTGTGAGTGAAGTTAGGTCGCGCATATAGGCTTGAGTTGTTAGGTCGGGGTTTTTAGGTCGGATACTGTTAGGTCGGCAATTTTTAGGTCGTGGACGACCTAAGGGCGAACGACCTATGGAACTGCCTATAAATACGCGGGATACCTTCACTTTTTGGGAGCGGGATTTTTGAAGCGGCGAAGCCCTGCCATTTTGAGAGCTCGAGTGCTGCATTTCTTCACTTCTTTTCTCCACTTTAATCTTGTGATTCCTTCCATCCAAGATCGAAGATCCAAGAGCTAAAGTTGAAGATCTACATTCTTCGAAGAGAGATTTCATCGTTTGAAGTGGAATTTTGACAGATCAAGTTAGATCCTTCGCTGTCCAGATCTGAAGTGTGTTGCTTTTGAAGTGTTTAGGTGATTTGGTGAGTGGTGGTTATCTCTCACACGGATCTAAAGGAGTATATCAGATCGGTGGCTTGATTATGTGTTAAAAATAGTGATTTCATGCATTTTCGTAAACTTAAGTATAGATCCATTGTTCATGATGATTTGACATCCATTTTACTACATGTTAATCTATGCAAGTTCATTCATCAAGTTGTAGAGATATTGCTCATGTTTCATGCTTGTTAGATTTGGACTCTTTATTTACAAAATTTCCATTTTAGTTATAATTGCTTTTAGATCTTGTTTGCATGATTGATTACTTGGATTAATGATTGATTACTTGGATTAATGATTGATTTGATTGGTTGTTATAAATTAGTTGATTAGTTGTTGGATTTAGACAAGATGGTCGAGGATGATTCAAAAGCTAAGGGAAAGGCTCTTGAATTGGAAAAGCTGCTCGTGGCATATGTGGCGGATGATGAAGCTCATATGGATAGATTTGATGATGATGAGATGAGATGAGGTTTTGCTATGATGTGATGTAGCCTCGGTATAATCCAGACGGGATCATTCCAAGCATGTTGATAACTCGAGGGATGGTTCGAGTTCATTGATAATGGTTGGCTCGAGAGGGGTTTGAGCTAGTATGAGGATAGTCGTCGAGGAGGATGACTAGAAGGCTGAGGTTTCATCGTTGTTGAAGGATCTAGCAGACTCAAAGCAAGAGTATGCTGGGTATATTCGATAGTCCCAAAAGACTACAGTTGATAGTCAAGTACTCTAGGCAGATTCGATAGTCCTAGGCACGGGCTGCGACGACGTGCAGAGTTCTGTCTAGAACCGGGGTTACCATTAGCCCTTGACGGACGGCTGAAAGAATGTGTCGGTCATTTAATTAACGGTGGTATCGAAGCAATGATAACAGTGATAGCCAGAGTCATGGATGTTTGGTTGTATCGTCATTCGGTCTCAAGAGCAATATTTTCTGGGTGCTTATCTGATCTTGGTTTAGGCCTTGGGGGTTTGTACTTGGAAAACATCGACCTTGACTCGAGTGATAATTGCTTTACTTTAAATGTTTGCTTTGCTATGTTTACTTCTGCTTAGTGTGTCTGGGGCTATCACTGTAGAAAGAGGTGGAGTGGGAGGGTTGGGTTCCTATTCCTTTTACCTTTATGCTCTTTTGGTATGTTGTTAGTTAATTTACCGCTCACTAAGGCTGTTGTCTGACTCAAGGTTTTATGTTCAACTCTTATGACCTTGGGTTGTTCATCCATTTTGGGATGGGCAGACTAGGTAGCAGGTGACAGGTGCTGTTCTTAGTTTCCAACGATGCCGACGACGAAGACGAGCTGGAGGCTTGCATATTATTTTCTTATTATATGTACTGGATGTTCCGCTGCTTGTATATTCTCTGAGTGATATGTAGTGAGGCTGGATGTATTGACTATTCAGATTTTTGTATCAAACTACTATGAGGCTTATTTGATGCGATTCTGTTCTGTGTAGCTTCATTATGTATATTTTTCTCTATTGTATTTCATCCATGCGCTGTGAGTAATACGATAGATTCTGCTGTTTTAACTTACCTCTGACGATCATCCATGGCTGCCTGGCACACTTTTCAGCGCACTATTTCTATGTTTAGTGCAGGAGTCATGGGCGGTCGTCATATTTGGTATCAGAGCCTTGGTTAATCGATTTTACCCAACGCTCGCTGACGTAACTACGTATGAGAGACGTAATTGTATTTTGATGGATGATTACTATATATAATATAGTAGCTTAGAAGGATTTGAGTCCTTTATGCAGTTGTTTCTCAAGGTGTGCTGATCATTTCTTTTATAGATATTAAGAATGAGTCGAAGAGGGAGACCAGCTTCTAGGGAAGGCCGTGCTGCTGAGGGGGCTGCTGATTATGTTGCTATGTTCGAGGCTATGATGACTTCGATCATGAGAAGGATGCCAGCTCCGGGGTCAGCAGTTGATGTTGGAATTCAAGTTCAAGCTCCAAGACCGGTGGATTTTGCTAAGCTGTGTAAAGACTCTACTGCTCTTGGAGGGAAGATTTTCTTGGGAACAGATTCAACCATTGAAGTCCAGAGATGGATATATGCTTGTATAAGAATCTTTGGTGATTTGGGAATCGAAGATGCAACTAGAAGGAATCTCGCATCAAGACAGCTTCAAGGGAGAGCTTCTGACTGGTGGAACTCTATCACCATTGATACTCCGGAGGAAGAAATTACTTGGGAGCAATTCCAAGCCAGATTTGAAGCTAAGTTCATTTCTACAGCTCAGAAATCTATTCTGTTTAAGAAGTTTGTAGAGCTCAAGCAAGATGGAAGACCAGTTTTGAAGTATGTTTCTGAGTTTGAAGCTTTGTCCAAATATGCCCGGTCGTATATTGAATCTCCTTATCAGAAGAACGAGAAGTTTGTGACAGGCTTGGACATTTATCTTGGGAGGCAGTTGGTGGATCATCTGGACGATCCATTTGAGAAGCTTGTGGAGAAAGCTCCCAGGCACGAAAATCTGTTTCCTAAAGAAGGATCTGTTGTTGCTGTGACCAAGGAAGAGTCTAAACCACAGCAGAGTGGAAACAAGAAGAGGAAGCAGCAGCAGCAAAAGGGTAAGGATGGCCAGAAGAAGCCGAAGGGCGAGGTGACCTGCTACAATTGTCAGCAGAAGGGCCATTTCTCCAAAGATTGCAAGAATCCAAAGGTGCCGATGAAGTGCCACAACTGTGACAAGCCGGGGCATATTAAGAAGAATTGTCCAGAACCGCGGAAGGACAAGCAGATTGTGCAAGCTTATGCTTTGGGGGCTGTTCCATCATCTTCAAAAGCTCCTACCGCTGAAGAGAAAGGAAAGAGTGTGGTGGTTTAAGGTACTCTTTCCATATGTGGTGTTCCAGTTAGAGTGTTATTCGATATTGGGGCGTCGCATTCTTTTGTTTGTAATGAACTTGTAGGCCGGTTGGGTTTAGAACCAGATATCGTTGATAGACCATTGGTTGTGACTAATCCAGTTGGGGGTTCGTCCTGTCTGTGTATGCTATACCGTGGTTTGGTTGTATCGAGTCATGATTGCTGTTTTGTTTGTGATTGTTTTGTTCTGAACTTTGCGGGGTTCGGAATTATTTTGGGTATGGACTGGCTTAGGAAGTATGCGGCAAAGGTTGATTGTGAAAGGTTCACTACAACAAAAAAGACTTTTCACAGCGTTTGAAAAACGCTGTTAAAAGTTTTCACAGCGTTTTTAAAAACGCTGTATAATGACATGCGGTCGTTGACCCTAAATTTTTAACTGCAAAATATAAACGCTGTCAAAAACCCACTTTCTACAGCGTTTTTTAAACGCTGTTAATAATTTTTCTACTGCAAGGTATAAACGCTGCTAATAGTTTTCTACTGCAAGGTATAAACGCTATCGTAGGGATATGCATTTTTTTCCCAACGAATTGACAGCAATGTATAAACGCTATCCTAGGGATATGCATTTTTTTCCAATGAATTGACAGCAATGTATAAACGCTGTCGTAGGGATATGCATTTTTTTTCCAAAGAATTGACAGCAATGTTGTGCCATTGCAATATTCACACATATCATTAATATAAACTACATTTAATTATATTTTAATCAGTTAATGTACATAACATAAACAAATCAAACTAAAAATTGTAAAATAAAAGCATAACTATTAATCACTTCCATAAAATAAGTTGAACACAATATCCATGAACAAAGTTTACATAAACCCGTAAAGAGAGATAAAATTTATAAACCAACTGCATACAAAATTAGACAAATGCACAATATCTAGAAAGCAAGTTTGCATCTAATATTATCGACAAAACGTGCATAAAAGTAGTTCAAATACAGGCTGAAAATGAAAAGTGGCAGTACGAAGATAGTTAGACATTGGTTTACTGAATTGTTGCCAACAGGGCAGTCTGAACTCGGCAAGATTCCTCCTTCCGTCTTTTTTTCTTGACTTTTTGTTGTTGAGCTATCACTAACCATGGCTTTGTCAACATCCTGTGAGTAGTAATTACAGTAAGCTTTAGACGTATAACTGTTAGTTAAATATAAAGAGTACAATTAGTCATGGTTATGTGCATTTCACTTTTTGTTGTTGTATTTATTTCACATTTAGTCATGGTTATCTGCATTTACCAGTAACCAAAACTCAACCCAAAATTTAATATTTTTTATTGTGAAAAGTGTGCATGTTAAATTTTATATCTGTTGAACAGGTTTCTTTTGTATAAAATAACAACTATTTTTCTGTCTCTAAATTATACAAAGGTACAAATCAGATGATAGCCTTGACGTTTACTTTAGGTAGTGAAATATCCAAAGACAGCTTGAGATTATTTGGAGAGTGTAGACCAAATCATAAGTGCATCAGACATCGTGATGGACGGTACTAGAAGATTTTATGGTTCAAATGGATTTGCAGTATTGAAGCAAATAAGTGGAAAAGGAAACATGAATAAACTTATGTCTGTGGATTTATAAATGCAATTTTTTTATGACATAAATAATAAATAACAGGAATGAAAAGTTTCGTTAGGATGTTTATGGAACTTCAAGGAAAGTATAATGACATTTTTATTCAACTTTATTGCAGCACAAAATAGTTTGTTTGTGGTAAGATAAAAATGTCAGAAGAAGTGCAGTACTATCCTTTCTATACGAGTTGCATACACTGACCACTTTCTATAGTGCTAATAATTGATGTGTTCCTAAATTATATGCATGAAAATTCCTAATCTCTATTTGGGACTCCATATTTACTATGTTTATGGCATTAACATGTCATGATAAAAACAATCAGAACACAGGTGCCAACATCACTCATATAGACCATTTAGTAAGAAGGGTAAGCTAACTGGTTTCAGGAGCAAAATTTTGGTAAGAAGTATAACTTAAGTAAAGTACATACCTGGGGTTTCAAGTGAAATTTATCGGCTTATATGCCTGGAGATCATCACCATGCTTCTTCTTTGTTTGCTTCCTTTATCTTTTATAAAGCTTTTCAGTTCTCTGCATCAAATTTATCGGCTTTGTTTGCTTCCTTTATCCTTTATTGCATTTAACTAAATCAAATCAACAGCAATGAATGCTAAAACACAACTTTTGTTAATAGTTAATACGACATAGGTTCAGCACACAAGTTAAATTATGAAATGGGCGGCCTATAAAAATTGAAGTGTTCCTACGTATCTTCCTACTAAAATAATCATCTGACAGTGTTCGATAAAGGAATTAGAGAAGGAAAAAAATAACAACTGCACGTAAATAAAAAAACACTGTACTATTTTGCCATTAAAGAGCAGTTTTCTAGTAGTGTAAGCACAAAAAGTCAAAACTAACCTTCCAAACATAACGGCAGTAAGCGCAGTAGTTCTAGAAGAACGGTCAAGGGAACGTGAGTCAAGGCTCTTGCAAATGCACACTTTATGGCTTTATCCACACAATTAGGAAATTGAGCATCGTCAAATATATAGTTGAGGATATTCCTCTTAACAAAAAAGATGTTGTATATGTACCACCATGTCCATCAAATACCTGCAGACATGAGCAGCCCACCACATTAATGATGCAATGAAATGCATTGGAATGATAGACAATAAATTATGCTTGATGCACTGGTAATGAACGGTACATTAATGATAACCAACATCTATAACTAACTGTATCTAATAACAAGCTAAGCTCCTCCATCATTTTGAATAAAGCTATTACCAGCAAGCAGATGGAATCTACATAAAGAGTAGTCCATGGTACAGGTCATCAATAAATTATTGTATCATATTAGTTATTATTAGAACATGATACACACAACATCTATACGAGATACGACACAAGATCCATACGAGAAGAGTTGAAGATCGAATAAAACGAGCTATAACAAGAGTCGGCACCTAAATTCCATGAAAATTAGAAGTTGAAATTTTCAGCAAAATATTGGAAGTTGTTGAGCGAAAACAGAATTTAGACATATGGAAGAGTAAAAAACTAAACATGAACATGGAAAAAAAGGGACGTAAAACATAAATGAAAATCGGAAGGGGTATATTTTATAAAATAATAAAAAATAAGGATGTGTAGCAAAATTCCAGTTTCTTAAATCTACATCAAAAATAAGACCTAATGTTCAAAGTCCATAATCAACATCCCAACTAATTAGAACACTAATTAGCGAAATTACTGTAATTCTAAACGTACGATTGTACATGATTTGCAAGTGTGCACGATTACATTTCTGCTTTGAAATAAGGTCAGCGTAGGCACGATTGTACATGATTTGCAAGTGTGCACAATTACATTTCTGCTTTGAGGAGCACCGTGACTATTAAAGAAATAGGCAAAGCTAAAAGCTGTTTTTTAATCAAATTTGTCCTATTTTCTTTTTCTGTTTTTATTTTAACCATGATTTTCCAAGGCAACAAAACGCTTAAACGAGTGGCTAACAAACTCAAAAGCAATAGGGACAAAATCAATAACCTAAGCTATGTTCTGTTACATGAACACTTTTATGCATTTTTATAACAAAGTTTTATTAACTAAGGTCCTAGGTTGAAGGTCATATCAATGAATACTAGGTGTGTTTGTGTCTACATAAATTTAAAAACAAGACACCCTTTATAATCAAATCAATAACTAAATTATCAATAAACCAACAATGAAGGAGTAACATAATAATTTACATGCAAACAAACCTGTTCTATCTACATTTAGACTTGAACATACTGCTATTTGATATCCCTGAATTTGACATTGATTCAAGGTAGAAGCATCTAAAGACTTTGTTGCATTCCTTATTGATTTTTTTATCATAGGCACAACACTTTAATCCACTTCATATTCCTGCATGCACAATAAAGTTGACAAAATTGTCTTATGAGTCTATAATTGCATTAATTTCGATGCAGTCAAAAGAAATCATGTGAGAGCAATGGGAAAAATACACAATTTAATAGTTGTTGCTGTGCTTATTTTTGTGAATATATACTTTAGTCATTCTCTTTCTGTTACATGCATATATAGTTCCAATTGAATCGGGTCTCCAATTGATTTAGAAGCGCACTTTTTGATTCTGTAACACTAATATATAGTTCCAAGCACATAGCAACTCCAATTTTGTATACACTTTTCCCGGTTATATAAAGAAATCAAATATTATTGTAGATCATAGATGTCATGTTCAGATTAGCATATTGGAGTGAAGGTGCTGATCAGAAGATAAATATAAAAAAATTAAAAGAATATGTGAGCATTTTAGGGAAAGATATCAACAGAAGGAAATTGGTCTAAAGTGAGAATATTAGGTATCCTGACACTGTGAAAATTTAGATAGCTACGTGGCTTAAATTTGCCTAAGAAGTTGCTCGAGTGAATGTATTTAACGAAGAAAAATGGCCAATTTTATGGAAATGGTCTTGAGAGCTTTTGAACTTTAATATTGGAAGAAAATGCCCGCCTAAAGGATAAAAAAATTCTAATCATTTTCAGAGGAAAGAACTTATTAAAGCTTTTGTTTTTCCTGTCATTGGATATAATGATGTGTATCAAATCTCTTACGTGCATGAACCATAGTTATAAAAAGCATGCAACAGCGAATGCCATAGCGCAAGGCACAGCACGGCGTTTGCGCCTTTCTTTTGTATGGCGCGGCGCACATGAAAAGGCATGGCAAATGGCGCTTGCGACACAAATGGCGTGCAGCATAATGTCAACTCAATTCAAAATAATAGTAGACAAATCTAAACTAACAAAAGAAAACACCAAATCACATACCAAACTATCCAATTTTAGCTATCATGGGTTTACAATTTGGTATAAAATAGATTCCAAACTATTTCAAGAAAAATTGCTGAAAAAAGAGGCAAAATCTAACCATGGGGAAACCTTACTTTTATATTTCTAACTGTATATCTCCCTCCAATATACCTTTATTTTAGTAAGTTATCAAGGCCATTCTATAAGGTCAAAGCATTAAATAGTCATATGGTTTAAGATGCATATAATTTTCGAAACTCCTTATATGTAATACACAGATATAATGCACATGTTTACCCAAATGAAGAGTAAATAAAGTGGTTAATGAATATACATGTATTATTCATAAATAATAACGTTGGTAAAAAGTTAAAGGGTCATACCTAAGCAGGTTGCATTCATGGTTGAACAACCATAATATTCCAGTCTTAATATTATCTCTTTTCTAACTTGACAGAGAAAAAATGAGATAGGTGCTTTAAATTGAGTACATAATTATCTTGAGGATTTGTAGAAATAAAAATAATGATAAATAAGAATTATAACTATTTTTAATGCTCCCATAATAACAAAATCAGAACATCTGTATTTAGACTAGTTTTTGAAATATTTCCAGATAATGAGATTGTGTGTCTTAACGATCAATTGATGGATTATTTACACTAATGCAGTTTGCATCCACTTCAAACATGTCATAAATCAGGTTGCATGCACTGAACATGATTCATCATTCATTGTATCATGATTTGTTCTTAACAATACAATAAATTAGTTCATACAATAAGATTTTCTTATTCTTAGACTTATTCCTAAAATTCAAGCTAAGTAATTGTAAGAATTACAACATCAGTGACATTATAAGGGAGAAGCCAGACATTATGATATCTGATATTTTTTCCTTAATAGCAAAAACATCTCTTAATACTTAATCAGTAGACCACTTTCATGTAATAAACAAGAGAGCAAGTAACACAAATCTATGACATAAAAATATAACATAAATTAGAATTTCACATAAATGATCATTACTTCATGGAGTATCAAATATTATTTCATTGGTCATAAAACAATAAACTTAGTTTTTCCAAATGAGAAATAATTCATTCACTGCTTACCTTTGTCACTTCATTTACACAACATTCGGTTCAGCCCATTTGATGATTTGGTGCCTGCAACTTGCTTCAGACACTATGCGACATCACATGGTGATCCTAACCCACTCGTGTTTGCTTGGGGATGCACTAATTCAACATCATGCTTCAATTTAGCCTATTCCAGCCATATGATCGTGTGCATCGTTGGTCTTCAGCATGTTCAACATGACTCTGACTTGTAGTAGTTTTCGACATTTCAGCAATGTCCCTCCATCTTGCAACATGTTCAATATGGCATTTTATAGCACCAAAACCATGCATTAGACGATAGTCCCAATCACACTGCAGTTCTACTAGGAAGTTTGCACATTTTACAAGCCAAAGAACTAGGAGGTGCTCCGCTTTGGGTAGCACTGATGCACATTAGCTGTTTTAATGCATATTTACTCAAGATTGCTTGAGCTACTTTAAGCCTTTCTGAAGCAATATTAGCCATGTTGAATTAGCACTGTTATGCATTATGATCTGACAGACTACACCAATACATCATACTTTGGCATTACTACATCGGTACAACATAGCTTCAGCACTGATATACCAGATTGGAGGATCCGTACTGTAGCTTCGGCAATACTGTGTGGACTATACCCGCCTGCACAAACAAAGTATAAAACTGCAATAAAATTGATCTGACTAAAGTTGCACTCTAGGTTAAACTCCCTTTAATACAACAAAATAAAGTAAAACAAGCTCATATCATCGCCTTTTGGATGTGTTTTTAGGTACAAGGAAATTGGTCTAAACTTAAATGAACATAATTGCCTACTAGCTAAATTACCAGTTGCAATATGTAGTTGACACATAATCATTCTTAAGCAATATGTCTTAGCTGTAGATGCCATGAGAAATTGACCTGGAAAACCATGGTTCACATGTTACAAGTAATATGTTATATGGTACCAACACATATATAATCAGTAAATAGATAGGAAAATACTTAGGTAATTCATTAGTTTATTCAGAGAAACATTCATGTGTGTTTGATATAGTGCATATACTTTTGCATGGAAAATTTAATGTACTTTGATCTATTCAAAGAGGTTAATATTTAAAAGTCATCCACCTCTCCTTTGAAATATTTGTTACAAATAAATTTGTATGAAACTTCTCAATCAACAAATAATCAGGATGTACATATTTTGCAATACCTCTTTTATTTCCCACGCCATAAAGATTAATGAACAAGTTATAAAAAACACAACTTACAACCCTATAAAGACATATGAACAAATAAGAAACAACCTTGAACATCATCCTGATAACCCTTCGACACATAACTTTTATATATATATATATATATATATATATATATTAGAGACAAAAGGCAATAAAAAATTCAAAAGTCAGGAAGTTCTGAAAATGTTTTGCAAAGGAAATTGCATTACAATGGATGATTACATGAAGAAGAAAGGTGATAAATAATTCTTGGGATAATAGTAGATTATAAATGAATTTTTCTATTATTGTTTTTAAATTTTCTTAAATATCAACTAAAACATGTTTACTGTAAAATTTGATATCATCATGTTCCTTCTCTTAAAATCTAATAACTGATATCTAAATGTTTGACTCTTCAGAAAATTGGCAATATCTTTGCATTATGGAGACCTTTGGGGGCCTTATGATCATATAGGACTACCTTATTCATAAATTAATGAAAATCTATTAGGCAAAGCACTCTTTTCAATATCTTTAACCAATTGAGAACAATTCAATTATTCTTTGGCAATGATAAGTCATAGGTTGATTATGACAGTGAAGGCTTCCTGCATTAGAGCAAGGATGATTTCACCACCAATTTGAAACTGGCATTTTAAGTGTTTGATTGATGTAGACTACAAAATGTAGTAGGTTTCCAATAAAATTATATGGCATATGGATATAAAACAAATTAGTTCAAATAATTAAAATTAACTAATGTCAAATATATAACATCTCATCAAAACTAATCTAAATTCCGAGTGGCAATCTACTTAACCATCTCAATGATGAGAAAATCTCCGAAACTGCAAGACTGATAAAAATCAACTCTATTTCTCATGAAAAATCTTTAGTTATTTTATTCTTTCTGTTGTGAAACAATGAAGAATCTTTTGGATCACATGTTGTTCAAAGTTTTTTTAATATTATTTCTCATTCAATAATAATGGAAAAATGGGCTGCACCATAACCATTGTGTAATATTATAATTGCAACATAGTGAAATTTGCCAAATGTTAGTTTGCACAATCCTAGACATGCCTCCATACTGCTTTTATAAATATAAATCAGTTTCTTCACACTTACAATCGGATTTAGGTAGATTTCAAAACTTAATAGCCCATAATAAATCTACATGCTACTTAAAAAGCATGATTTTTTTAAACAACCAATTTTTATAGAAGTGAGTATTATGGATTTAACAATATCAAAAGAGGAAATTAATTCAAACCAGTTAATTTTATTCAGTATTGATCCATATATTCAACGTAAAACTTTAAATGATTAACTTAAACTCCTACGAATTCAAACCAATTAACTTAATTCAGTATATTGATGGTCCTCAATAAAAACAGTGATTCAAATCTATTTATGAAAATTATATTTACATAATAAATATATTATTCATCTAGGAACACCAACATTTAGTACAAAATCAACCAAAAATGACATAGCTCACATTTTTATCTTTGATTGACAATAAGAAGAAATTAATAACCTGATTTTCTTGAAGAAAAGCGACCAAGAGATAAGTGAAATGAAGCTTTCTTGTCTTTTCGAGGCTGATGGAAGAGAATAGGTTGGAAATTCCACCCTAGAAAATGATGAAGAAGACGTGAAGGATAGGAATTAGAGAAGAAGAGGAACAAGAAAGAAAACTCAGGATTAGGTCGAAATTAGAAGTATTTTGTGTATAATGAAATAAGTGAGAATGTGGCCGCCAAACTAAAAAGGATGAAAATAGAAGAGGGAAAAGAACCGCGCGTAAGCGAATACGTAAAATATACCTAATACAGCGTTCGATTGTTTTATTTTACCAAATAAAATGACAATCCACTGCATCTAATGTAAAAACGCTGTTCATAATTGCAGTCAAATGCAAATTTTATTATAGTGGTTGGAGGTGACAGTCGAGAATGTGGAAGGGCGAAAGGTTGTGATACGATGTAAGCATGAGGAAGGCGTCTTCATGAGCTTCATGTATTCGCTGGTTGTTCCACGGGATGGACTGTCATCGGTGCCAATCGCTAATGGATTTGAGGATGTCTTTGATGAAGTCAAAGGGTTACCGCCGCATAGAGAGATCGAGTTTCGTATCGCTCTAGTTGAAGGAGCCAGACCTGTTGTGATGCCTCTTAGGCGGATGGCGCCTAGGGAATAGCAGGAGTTGAAGGTGCAGGTTGATGATCTTTTACAGAAAGGATTCATTCGGCGTAGTGTGTCCGAATGGGGTGCACCAGTTGTGTTTGCAACCAAAGCAGATGGATCATTGAGGTTGTGTGTGGATTATCGTGAGCTGAATAAAGTGACTAAGAAGAACAAGTATCCATTGCCAAGAATAGATGACTTGTTCGATCAACTTCACGAAGCTAAGGTGTTTTCTCAGATGGATTTGGCAACGGGATTTCACCAGTTAAGAGTGGCTAAGGATAGTGTGCCGAAGACTGCTTTCAGGACACCATCCGGTTTCTTTGAGTGGCTGGTAATGCCGTTTGGATTGACCAACGCGCCATCATATTTTGTGGATCTTATGAATAGAGTGTTCAGAGATCAGTTGAACAAGTTCGTACTAGTGTTCGTGGATGATATTTTGATTTATTCCAAAACTGAAGAAGAGCACATGACGCATTTGCGTATTGTTTTGGAAATCTTACGGAAACATCAGCTGAAGGCTAAGTTTTCGAAGTGTCACTTCTGGAAGAGTGAAGTGAGGTTCTTAGGCCATATTATCTCTGGAAATGGAATAGCGGTTGATCCCGCTAAGGTGGCAGCAATCCAGGATTGGATTAGACCTAAGAATACATCTGATGTGAGAAGTTTTCTTGGATTAGCAGGATATTATCGCCGATTTATCAAAGACTTTTCCAAGATAGCTGCACCATTAACAGGATTGACGAAAAAGAACCAAGTATTCAGATGGGATGCTAAGTGTGAGCAAGCTTTTAGAATCCTGAAAGAGCGATTGACAAGTGCTCCTGTGTTGACTATTCCAAGTGGAAATGATGAGATGGTGGTTTACACCGACGCATGTGGTACTGGACTTGGAGCAGTGCTGATGCAGAAGGGTAAAGTTGTTGCGTATGCAAGTCAACAACTGAAGCCACATGAAAGGAATTATCCAACTCATGATTTGGAGTTGGCAGCGATTGTTTTTGCTCTGAAGATGTGGAGACATTACCTATTGGGAGTTCGATTCGAGTTGATTACAGATCATAAGTCGTTGAAGTATCTTTTCTCCCAAAAGGATTTGAATCTTAGGCAGCAACGATGGCTAGAGTTTTTGGCATCATATGATTTTGGTATAGCCTATACTCCGGGGAAGGGTAACGCTGTAGCAGATGCGTTAAGTCGAAGACATGCAGGATTGGGAGCCATGTTTTCAGAATGGAAAAATCTCGAGTATTTAGCTGGATTTGACTTCAGGCCCAGATGTGAATTGGAACCCGAAATGTTGGCAAACTTATCGATAAGACCGACTCTTGTGGAAAGAATTGGCAAGAGCCAGAAGCGAGACGATAAGCTTGTCAAGATTATCCGTGATTTGGAATCTGGATTAGACCCAGAAATAGATAAAGGATTCGAGGTCGATCGAGAGGGTTGGCTTCGGAAACAAGGACGACTAGTTGTTCCTGATATAGATGAATTAAGAAATGAAGTTCTGAAGGAAGGTCATCACTCGAAGCTGACAATTCATCCAGGTGGAAATAAGATGTATCGGGATATGAAGAGAACCTATTACTGGGAAGGTATGAAGAAGGATGTTGGAAATTTTATTTCCAAATGCATGAACTGCCAGTTGGTAAAAGCTGAGCAAAAGAAGCCCAGTGGATTGCTTCAGCCATTAGAAGTTCCTACATGGAAGTGGGAGCAAATATCGATGGATTTTATTGATGGGCTACCTAGAACAAGAACGGGAAATGAAGGGATTTGGGTCATCGTAGATCGTCTGACTAAGAGTGCAAGATTCATTCCTGTTCGATCGACCAAGACTGCATCAAAGTTGGCTGAGCTGTATGTTAAGTGGATAGTTCGATTCCATGGTATTCCGGAAAGTATAGTAAGTGATCAAGACCCATTGTTCACTAGTGAATTTTGGAAGAGCTTCCAGGAAGTTTTGGGAACTGAACTGTGTTTGAGTACAGCTTATCACCCCCAAACAGATGGTCAAACCGAGAGAGTCAATCGAGTTTTGGAAGATCTCCTTAGAGCTTGTGTTTTAGATTTCGGAGGATCATGGGAAGATCACCTTCATTTGGTAGAATTTTCGTATAATAACAGTTACCAGTCAAGCATTGGTATGGCACCGTATGAAGCATTGTATGGAAGACCGTGTAACTCTCCGACATGTTGGTTAGAAACAAGAGAAAAGCTGATACTTGGGCCAGAAATGATTCGACAGACTTCGGATTGCATAGAGATCATTCGGCAACGAATGAAGGCAGCCCAAGACCGACAGAAAAGTTATGCCGATAAGCGTCGAAAGGATTTGGAATTCGACGTAGGTGATATGGTTTTTGTGAAGATTTCTCCACTGAAGAATGTGATTCGATTCGGGAAGAAAGGAAAATTGACTCCGAGATTTGTTGGACCATTCCTAATCATCGAGCGAATTGGAAAGCTTGCCTATAAATTGGAGTTACCAGAAAAGATGTCGGGTGTGCACAATGTTTTTCATGTATCATATCTACGGAAGTATGTGCACGACTCGAATACTGTGGTTTCTGTTGATAGCTGTGAAGATTTTGAAGTTGACCTAGTAGATAAGAGACCCCATAAGCCGCTTCGTGTTGTGGAAACTGACACGAAACAGCTTAGGAGGAAGGTAGTTAGGTTGCTCAAGATACAATGGAGTGATGATGTTAACGACTGTACATGGGAGGTGGAAGAGAGGATGAAGGCAGTTCATCCTGAACTCTTCGAGGTATGGCCATAAGGTGTCGTGTCATCTCACGACATTGTAACTTGTTCTAGTTTTGGAATTCTGCATGTTAGGCTAGTAATTGGACGCATGGTTTGTTGATTGCTATGGATGGTAGGCATGCAGAATAGTTTTTGATTGCTCTTGTTTGTTTGGGATTTCGGGGGCGAAATTCCTAAGGGGGAGAGAATGTAACGACCCGTATTTTTACGGATCGAAAGATCGTAAAATTGTTATTTTTAGGTCGTTAGTGTTGATAAGTTGTCCAGAGTTTAAGTCGACCAAAGCTTAAGTCGTCCAGAGTTAAGTCGTGTAGTAGCTTAGGTCGTGTAGAAGTCTGGGTCGGTTGGGCGACTTAGTGGAGAGGAGCGACCTAAGGATTGGAACGACCTAAGGAGTTAGGTCGTGTGATAGTTAGGACGTGTTATAGTTTAGGTCGATCGAGCGACCTAAGGAAGTTGGTAGCATTAGTGAGCGACTTAAGGGGGATAGCGACTTAACAAGATAAGCGGCATAGGAGTTAGCGGCATAAGCAGGTTAGCGACCTAAGGGAGGTAGGTCGTTTGAGCGACTTAAGGATTTCAGTTGTTGTAGTTTAGGTCGTAAGCGACCTATGTTGCCCTGTAATGAAGTTAGGTCGTATGCGACCTAAGGTAGATTTTGTGTATAGTTGGGTCGTGAGCGACCTATGATTTAGTTAGGTCGTGAGCGACCTATATCAGGTTGCTATATGCTAGTTAGGTCGCATAAAGGCTAAGTTGTTAGGTCGCGTGAAGGTGTAAGTGTTAGGTCGGTACTCCTGTTAAGTCGTTAGGTCGGCATCTCAGTTAGGTCGTGCACTTGCGTTGTCGTTAGGTCGCGTAAGGACTTAAGTCGTTAGGTCGGGGTTTTTAGGTCGTGGACGGCCTAAGGGCGAACGACCTATGGAACTGCCTATAAATACGCGGGATATCTTCACTTTTTGGGAGCGGGATTTTTGAAGCGGCGAAGCCCTGCCATTTTGAGAGCTCGAGTGCTGCACTTCTTCACCTCTTTTCTCCACTTTAATCTTGTGATTCCTTCCATCCAAGATCGAAGATCCAAGAGCTAAAGTTGAAGATCTACATTCTTCGAAGAGAGATTTCATCGTTTGAAGCGGAATTTTGACAGATCAAGTTAGATCCTTCGCTGTCCAGATCTGAAGTGTGTTGCTTTTGAAGTGTTTAGGTGATTTGGTGAGTGGTGGTTATCTCTCACACGGATCTAAAGGAGTATATCGGATCGGTGGCTTGATTATGTGTTAAAAATAGTGATTTCATGCATTTTCGTAAACTTAAGTATAGATCCATTGTTCATGATGATTTGACATCCATTTTACTACATGTTAATCTATGCAAGTTCATTCATCAAGTTGTAGAGATATTGCTCATGTTTCATGCTTGTTAGATTTGGACTCTTTATTTACAAAATTGCCATTTTAGTTATAATTGCTTTTAGATCTTGTTTGCATGATTGATTACTTGGATTAATGATTGATTACTTGGATTAATGATTGATTTGATTGGTTGTTATAAATTAGTTGATTAGTTGTTGGATTTAGACAAGATGGTCGAGGATGATTCAAAAGCTAAGGGAAAGGCTCTTGAATTGGAAAAGCTGCTCGTGGCACATGTTGCAGATGATGAAGCTCATATGGATAGATTTGATGATGATGATGAGATGAGGTTTTGCTATAATGTGATGTAGCCTCGGTATAATCCAGACGGGATCATTCCAAGCATGTTTATAACTCGAGGGATGGTTCGAGTTCGTTGATAATGGTTGGCTCGAGAGGGGTTTGAGCTAGTATGAGGATAGTCGTCGAGGAGGATGACTAGAAGGCTGAGGTTTCATCGTTGTTGAAGGATCTAGCAGACTCAAAGCAAGAGTACGCTGGGCAGATTCGATAGTCCCAAAAGACTACAATTGATAGTCAAGTACTCTGGGCAGATTCGATAGTCCTAGGCACGGGCTGCGACGACGTGCGGAGTTCTGTCTAGAACCGGGGTTACCATTAGCCCTTGACGGACGGCTGAAAGAATGTGTCGGTCATTTAATTAACGGTGGTATCGAAGCAATGATAACAGTGATAGCCAGAGTCATGGATGTTTGGTTGTATCGTCATTCGATCTCAAGAGCAATATTTTCTGGGTGCTTATCTGATCTTGGTTTAGGCCTTGGGGGTTTATACTTGGAAAACATCGACCTTGACTCGAGTGATAATTGCTTTACTTTAAATGTTTGCTTTGCTATGTTTACTTCTGCTTAGTGTGTCTGGGGGCTATCACTGTAGAAAGAGGTGGAGTGGGAGGGTTGGGTTCCTATTCCTTTTACCTTTATGCTCTTTTGGTATGTTGTTAGTTAATTTACCGCTCACTAAGGCTGTTGTCTGACTCAAGGTTTTATGTTCAACTCTTATGACCTTGGGCTGTTCATCCATTTTGGGATGGGCAGACTAGGTAGCAGGTGACAGGTGCTGTTCTTAGTTTCCAACGATGCTGATGACGAAGACGAGCTGGAGGCTTGCATATTATTTTCTTATTATATGTACTGGATGTTCCGCTGCTTGTATATTCTCTTAGTGATATGTAGTGAGGCTGGATGTATTGACTATTCAGATTTTTGTATCAAACTACTATGAGGCTTATTTGATGCGATTCTGTTCTGTGTAGCTTCATTATGTATATTTTTCTCTATTGTATTTTATCCATGCGCTGTGAGTAATACGATAGATTCTGCTGTTTTAACTTACCTCTGACGATCATCCGTGGCTGCCTGGCACACTTTTCAGCGCACTATTTCTATGTTTAGTGTAGGATTCATGGGCAGTCGTCACAAGTTTCCTTTTAGGATGAAAGTTTCTTAATTCTTCGGCATAGAACCATTTTTCAGGCATCATATGTTTTGAAGGTTGCTAGTTGATATTTTGTCTTTTCTGATTATGGTTTTGGATTCCTTATCTATTTCTGGTTATAGTGGTTGTCATATTTATCCTGTTGCCTTTGTCTGTACTCCTTTTTGGGTTTCATCTTTGTTTTAGATGATGGATAGATTTCTTTCTTTAACCCTTTGTTATTGTGGGTTTTGACTTTTGTTTTGAGTTGCAGACATTTTTGTCTTTCTTCATCCATTCGGTGCCACTTAAGTTCTGGGCTTCCCTTAGCTCTAAGTGATGTAGTGTATGTTAGATTGACCTTCTTCTAAAAGGTTGTTGGGAGGTGTTTGACTTGATCCTCCCTCTAAGAGGTGAACTGGACGTTAGAGGTTTTGACCTTCCCTCTAAGAGGTGCTATGGACTTGTCATAGGCTTTTGTCCCTCCGTCTTAAGAGGTGCTACGGATTGGTCGTAGGCTTTTCGATGGGTGCAGGACCCTCCCTCCTTTTAGGAGGTGCTACGGATTGGCCGTATGCTAAAATGGTGGGTGTAGGACCCCCTCCATTTAGGAGGTGCTACGAATTGGCCGTATGCTAAAACTTATATGTGAAAATCATTTTAAGCTAGTTAAACTGTTCATGAAGATCCTTTTGAATATCAAAAATTCTTGTAAATGAACCCTTCTAATATATTGAGGGATTAATTTTTTGAAAAAGTGTTTGGTCATAAAAGAATCTTTTCATAACGCTGCCTTTTGGAATGGTCTTTAAATCATTCTCATAGTAGAGACACAGATCTCAAATAGGAGGATGGGAGGTCATGATTCATGAATCAATAGTCTTTTATTCAAGAATAGGATTCTCTAATTTGAGTTTTTGTTGATGAACTTTTGATAATTTTAAAACTTTCTCTGAAAAAGTATGAATAGGTTTCTCCTTACCAATGGTTTTTAGAAAACTTCAATATATTGAAATTGGTTAGTTGGAAGTCCTTGATGTGCATTTACTAATGCTAAATAAAATTCTTTAAAGATTCATGCAAGTTTATCTTTAAAATAAACAAATACTAAATCCCCCTTATTTATAGGGTCATCCGCTACTAGGCGGGTATATATAAAAGGTCATCCGCTCCAAGGGCGTGAATAAATCCAAACCAACTGATAAAAACATATAAATCATACAAACTCCAATCAAAAAATATTTATCAACCATATAATATTACTGGTTAACCAAAAAGGTGAGATTAACTCACCGGAATTTCAGTTGTCCCAATGAGTTCTGGTTCTGTCTAATCCGAATGACGTTCGAATTCAGCATAAAATTCAACAAGCTCCATTCATTTTCAAACCAACTCCATCACGTATTATTTGTTGATACGATCCAAGCACAACTGACCTCGTTCGATTTTGACCTAGTATCATCCAGTTTTTAACTTTATAAGTATTCAAAATTTAATAAATAAGTAAACACACACACACAGATATATATATATATATATATATTATCACTAATTATATCATTTACTTGTTAATCACCTAGGTTAAACACTAATCCACCCGCATAATCCTTCATCTCCCTCTCTTATTCAACACCCAGTATGCTAAAAATAAGACGCAACAACCACCTTGCCACGCCTCTCTCTGACCTCGTCATGCCTCCACCTCCTTGCCGAGTGTAGCCCCTTCCACGTGCTCCTTAATGCGAGTGGTCCCATCACCAAATTCATCGCCGCTGGCATGGAAATCCAAGAGAACGACGCCACATTCGTTGCCAGATTCCGGCCACTACCGTCCACGTCGCACCACCGCACCACTACCGTCCATGTCGTACCGTCGCACCACCGCCAAATGGAAGCTCTCGCCTTCCTCGACCTTTCTACTTCAGTGACCCTTGCCCCTGGACTACCTAGCCGCTGCAATCGGTGAAAAAGCAATCGTCGTTCATCTCGATAATTATGCCGTCACACCGCGACTCAGCCATTCCAACCGTAAATCCGCACGTCTCGTCATTGTGGTCATGTTGCTAGTTGAAGTCATCATTAGATTTCGCCTCGAGTGGCTCTAATCGTTGGTGGCCGTAAGATGGGAGGAGGGGAATTTGAAAATGAACGAACCATTTTCTAATATAACGCAATTTTATATAAGGGAAAGGATATGCTTTGAATAGTGCAGAGTATGGAGGGGGTATGGCTTAGGGCATGGGTCTAAGTATGGACTAACATATATTATTTTATTTTAAATAATCGGCTCAACACTTTCGAAAAATCTCAAACTCCAAATGAGGCATGGTGCCTGGCATTTTGTATGTAAAGCCCATATTTCAAACCCAATGAAACTAGTCTCGAGACCTAATTCAATCATATACAGAAGATAACTTTTCAAACCCAATTATTATATTAATTTCTATAATTAGTTTCTAAGCATTTCGAGCTCGCACGACCAAACAATACGTCCGATCGCCATGAAATTCGATGGCGTATAATAATTTACTATTACGGATCCAATGAAACTAGTTTCATCGAAATCTGAGACACTGCCCCAAAAGGCTATTTTCACATGTTAATTAAAACAATTTATTAATAAAAATAATTTAATCACTTTTAAATATAAATTAACATTTGTTACCCTATTCTTATTTATACTGAATTCAAATAAGGTCTCCAAATCATTTTAATTCATATTAATCAAAGATTCAGTTATTTCAAATATTCCAATTATTTAAATTCGCTATTCAAATAAATTCTATGTTTGAAATTCAAGTTGTTTTACTTGAAAACTAATATTTCCAAAATTACAATTTATTAAATATTTCAAAATCAATTGAATGAAATTCTGGGTTGTTACAATCTTCCATCAATTTAAATCTTGAAGAACCGAAGCCAAGCTCCCTCATTGATTAGGCCATGAGCTATTATTGGGCATTACTGCCTAAAAGCTAGTGCAAAGCAAAAGAAAGAGGTAGGAAGTTGATGTTTGCATTATTAAGGTAGGAAGTGGTTTCTTAGACTTGCTTGTTTAGGTTCTTAAGGGTGATCTAACTCACTATTGAATGGAAATATATTATGTATTTATGCTTGTGATTGTTTGTTTCTTTGTGATTGAATGGATATTGATATATTGTAATATGTATTCGATTCTTGCTTTTAAAGAAAATGGCATATGTAATCCATATTTATGAACTTGAATGGTTTTGTATGACTTATAGAATAGCCTTGAAACAAAGCACATAAGTTGTGGTTGAACATAGGTTTGAATTGGACTTGGATTTGAAAGTGCTATTATAGCGATAGTCGCTATAGATGCACTTAGGAATTGCCTTATGTTTGACAATTTCTAAGGAACTTTGTACAGATATCCTTAGGGACCACTCACCATATTTGTGATTTTCTTCCTGCCATAAAATGTTAGAATGTTGAAAAGTTAAGTAACATATCGAAAAGTGGCCAAACTTCCACTTGTGCAAAACTGCCTCGATTTAGGCTTTCTTTTCGACTTCAAAAGTTTGAAAATATATTTAAATTTAAGTAATTTGTTTCATTATTTCTACAAATGTTTACTAACTCATATTAGAGTGTTTTAAAAGTGGTTTGAGATTTTTATGAACTTATAAGTAAATTTTACGATTTTTTTCCAAAAGAGGGTTTACTTTTAAATATAAGGAAAACATAGTTTTCTAAGTTTCAAATGGTTTTATATACTTGTTATTTTAAATTAATATTTTGAGTAAATGTTTTAAAACCTATTATAAGTATTTTAAAGTAATTTGAAAGCATTTTTTAAGTATTTAAAGTTTTTAGAAAATTAGTTGATTATTTTATTAAAGTGTGAATATCTTATGTTATGTATTATCTTTTAGTTGTTTTATTAAATATCTAGTTTTATAAATAAATACTATATATATCATTTTAAAAGGGTTTTTGAATTATAAACCAAAGGTTTAGAAGAGTTTAGCAATTGCATAGTGCCTAAATCATGTTTCTTTAATTACTTATTTGAAAAGTAATTAATTATGCTTAACACTAAAAGTCGACAAAGTAGGCATATCTATTTGTAAGTATTAAGATTGATGTTCAAATAGGGATAGAAGAAATAGTACTCTAACCCATCATCTTCACTCTTGACTAAGAAATAGTTAAGCTGGAAAGGTCGAAAACGTATTATTCGGGTTGATTGCTTACTCGTTTATGGAAAGTCATTAATATTGTACATAACTCTAAGAGCCAATGAGGTAGACTTCTCTATCTATGAGAATTAAAAATGAAGTGTCTAGCAAGGCTTTAATATGCAATCGATGCTTTAACTTACCTTGATTCAATCTTATCAAAAGGATAGTTAAGTCAGAATGTTGAAAATGTGTGAAGTGTACGAACTTTGATTTCTATAAGCGATCATTTTTAACTGGATAGTCAATTAGTTGACTATTGAAATTGAGAAAATATAACTTAGGAAGTATCTAAAAGCTTTACGGTTTCATACCCTTTGAGAACATCCGAGGTGGAGCATTGGTATAAAACATCTCTAGCTTTTAGAACTTATATATATGAGATCCCTCATGGAGGATTCCTCTTTATATAGTTCGCTTACTTCTAAAAGAAATGAAATTGATTTTGTGGAAATTCATCGAATTTTTTTAAAGAGTCCGGGGTCGGTAAGTGTTTTACTTATCGAATACCACTTCAAAACTAGTATACGAGTCTATGTTTTGGAAGTGGTTGTGAAGTGGAATGTTATAGAGATGAACTGTCTGTCCTCAGGTTAAGTCCAAAGGAGAGGTCAGCATTAACATTTTAGACTTATGCTATAAAGTTGAACTGTCTATCCTAAGGTTAAGTCCAAGGGAGAGGTCGGCGTTAGCATTTGTCAAATGGGCTTATGCAGGAATCCATATTGTGGTTCATGTTCTGTTCGAATGATGAAGGCTCGTGTGAAAGATACCAAATATGATCTCAACATCAGAAATGGCTAAAAATAGAGTAGGCTGCATGACATAGGGTTTAGCTAACTCACGGTAGGGTATATTAACTCCATATCTAGATTATGCTTATCGATGTTACTAGCAGGAGTTGATGGTAGTTGGTTCCACGTGGTTCTATAGGTTCGTGTGTAGGCCAGTTGTGTTAACCTTGTGGTATATTTTATTTAGAGATATGCGGCCATCAGAAGTTAGTTTTTGATCCTTATGCATGGAGTTCGGATCCGGCTAGACTGAAAAGATCTTCGTAGAAAATCCATATATGAATGTACCTTAGTGGTTTTAGATGTACTTCTAATATTGTTGTGTTGTGAGATGCATGCAACACAGCTATTTGATATGATTTATATTTTACACTCTAGACATTATCTATTATATCAAAATATTAACTTAATGAATGACTGGTTTCTATTGAGAGGAAAACTGTTACGGGAATCCTTACGGTCTTAATAGTTACTATTACATGTTGCATGTATCTTGAGTTTTTTCATATGAAAACTATGTCTGACACGTGGTTTTTGCTTTCCCTAAATTCCTCGTGTACTCTTTCGAGTATGCTGAGCAAAGCAGGTTTTACTTTGCACGCTTCAGAGTTCAAGAGATGAGCTGGAGGCTTCCATTATCTATCTATTTCTATTCTGTTGCACCATATTATGTATGTATATATTAGCATTATGTATGTATATATTAGAAGCTTTTTGGTTGTAGCAGGTTATTATAGGAGATTCATATAGGATTTCTCGAAGAATTTCTCTCGCTTAACAAAATTGACGAAGAAAGACGTCAAATTTGTATGGATGGATAAATGAGAGAACTTAGAGCTGAAGGCAAAGTTAACTAGTGTTCTTGTTCTTACCATTACAGATGGAGGTGAGGATTTGACTATTTACACTAATGCCTGTGAAATAGGTTTAGGTGATGTGTTGATGCAACATAGAAAAGTGATCAATTATGCCAGTCGACAGCTCAAACCGCATGAAGCGGGTTATGCAACTCATGACTTGGAGTTATTAGCAGTGGTATTTGTATTGAAGATGTGGAGACATCATTGCTAGGTGAGAAGTTTGAGTTGTATACGGACCATAAATCTTTGAAGTATCCTTTTGCATAGAAGGACTTTAACATGAGGCAGCAAATGAGGTTGGAGTTTCTTGCAGCCAATGATCTAGACATACTATATATGCTAGGGAAAACTAATATCATAGGTGATGAACTCAGTAGGAGGTATGCAGTTGTGGCAATGATTGAGGTTCATTTGACTCTTGTTAGTCATATTAAGAGTAATCAACGGAGGGATGTTCGTCTTGCTTAGATAGCAAAAGCACTTAGTGAGAATTTTGCTCTAGAGAAGTTGATAGGAATTAGGGTTGATGATCGTGGAATTTTGAGGATAAATGGTAGGTGGTGTGTCCCAGATGTTAATAGGATTAGGCAGAAGGTCCTGATAGAGAACCATCATTCAAGACCGACGATACATCCAGTGGTCACTAAGATATATCTAGATATAAGGCATACTTTCTAGTGGGAAGGTACGAAGATAAATGTTTCTATATTTGTTAGTAAATGTGCTAGCACTACAATAAAAAAATCTAGTAGCATACAAAAAACACTATCATAACTTATAATAGCATTTTGGAGAGTGTTGTTATATGACATGCAACTAAAAATCCAAGACTTTACTTTGCGTTTTCATAAATGCTGCCAAAAAGCTACATTCTGCGGCATTCTACGAACACAGCCAAAAAAATTATCACAGCGCCGTATAAATGCTACTAAATGGTATTGTTGACACCAACACAGAATATTATAGTAGTGTTTTCACCTGTCACCATATATATTTTGGCAGCATTTATTAAATGCTGCTAAAAATTATTGATTTTTTATGTATATTCCCTCGCCGTCATAGCTCGTTTAGTTTCCACTTCATTTTGTTCCAAAATATATATTATATAGTAACAGTTAACATATTTCAATATGAAACCAGCAATCCCAAGTATAATTATCACATTCAAACAACTGGAAAACACATTAATCACATAATGAAATACAATATACAAACAATTCAATACAAATTATTTTAAACAAAATAACCGCGTTCACATAAAATCCATAATCGCATAAATACAGTAATTTCAAGATAACCAAGTTAATGTAAAATCCATAACCGTACATTGAGAAGTTTACACAACTAGTGCTAATAAAATGTTATAATATAGATGGCGATTAAAAGCAAGTACCAAATCATTGCTCTAGCCGATCATTTCTTCGAAAAAGCTTATGTACCTAAAGACAAATAAAATAATCAACAATGAGAACTTGTACAAAAATCTTCTAACAAGTATAGTACATAACTAGTTTAAACTGCATTATATAATATAGATGATAATTAAATCAACCAAGCAAAAATTTTCAATCTATGTTTATGTGAGGTAAGTTAATGAAATACTAATTATTTTTGTAACTAATGTGTTAAACATGTAAGCATATAATTTAATTTTATTAATGCATTGGGTTGACTATACTAGATTCTACTAGATATTCTTTCAGCAATATACTGACTTTTTATATATATGTTGCATGATACATACACATAAACACTTCAAATTCGGTACCTATTAAATTGCATTGAATAAAAGAAATTAGAATTTGGTGTACATTATTATCATGCCATCGTTATGCTCACATGGGTAGAAATATTGAACTTAAAGCTAAGTATAGAGCAATGATAATTGGAGTCGGCAAGGATATTAGCAAAATACCTAACATAGTTGATATAGCTTTTCTAGATGGGGAAACATAAAAGTTCGTTGTCCATTAAGTACCTAATGTGGAAACAGCTCTTTATTTCAATATCTTAATGTGAAGTTTTAGTTGCCTGGTTATTCCCACCAACCACTGCAAAAACAAAAATAATACATCATGTTCCTTTGAGTCATTTTACGTTTTACTAATGTCCTACACAAAGAAAATAAAATAATCACATGCACATTACCAATACATATGATTATAGTTCATGGTATGTGAATTCAAAACAGAATTGGATTCCATGGACCATATAGTCAATCATGGCATATGTATCATGACAAGGGAATAAAACTTTTGCACAATTTACTTCCTTTAAAATGTCCTAAGATAATAAGTGGAAGATATTGACATATAGCATGACATGCAATACTAGTTTCTGCATGGTTATTTAACATGAGAAGTATTATCCAAAATATTTGATTTCAGTCGATATTTGAAGATTAGTATGATCTCCACTGCATTTTGTGGTTGACTGCCAATTTAATGAAAAAAAGAAGAGAAAATGGTTAAAAACACTACAAAGTATGTATGTTCTTCATATCAATTGGCAATTCAATAACTTACACATTTTCCATCATCGATTAAAATCTGAGTAATTTTAGTATATAATCGGTGCCAATAGTACCGCTTATTTAAAATGCTTGGTATAACTCTAGGTAATTAATCAAAGAACTAAAATCTATAAGATGTTGAAGTAATGTATATAATAAGATCTATAATACTTGCAGCATGGTTATATCTACAAATGTAATATAAACATTTTGCATATTATGATACGGTAATGATATGCATGACAATGCCCATGAAGACACAATGGTTACAAGGCCTAGTACAGTAATAAAAGAAACTAAAAGATTTTTGGAATAGAAGCATGCTTTGGAACATGCAGGAGGATAGCTATATGAATATGCAAATTAGTTATAACAGAAGACAAAATAGGCCTAGGTGGATTTTACTTTTAATACTGTATTTTATTTAGAAAAAAGTAGTTGCAAGGGAAAGGATGATCTTCTTCCACCTGTAATTGGTTACAAAAAATTGTACGAGGTTGGATATATATGTACATGGGAAAACATATCAGAGAATTAATAAGTATTTGCTAAATTCTTTCTTGTTGCATCTCCCATTTCTCTTCTTCCTATTCTTTTCTTCTTCATCTCGTTCCTCCAACTAACTAACTCCGTATCAACTAGTGCTTTCACCTTCGTTCTCTCCTCTCTCCATGGGTGAAAACATTAATGCTACAACTCCTACCACTTCACCATTCGTACCTCCCTACTAGCCATCCAAAGCACCCTCTTTTTACAAGAAATCATGTTCCAATCCGACCATGCCACCTTCACCGACATAAACTGCACCATCGTCTCCCAAAACACAACCTTAAAAACACTACAAAAACTCTTATTGAATTCTTTTCCAAAATATCTTCCTTCCAACCACCACCGACTCATTCAACATCGTTATATGATGCTGCTACAGGCTCGACACACCAGCTCCTCCTCTGACCTTTACTGCTGCTACACTCGTCTTCCTTCATTCTCAAATACTTTACATTTAAACTCATTGGCATTTCCCTTTAATTCATGTTCATCGCCATCAACACTTGCAGTGATACTACCTGGATCACCTCCTCTGATAGTTCTGGCCACTCTCAAACCATCCTTCCTTCCACCAACAGAAATAACGACCATGACAACCTCTTTATCAATGAAAATTAGCCCTCTTCTTTCCCCATCCTCAATCTTCGAGTATGTCCTAGCCCCCACCTCTGCAATGCCAACACTAGCCCCAAACTCATTAATCGAAAATCATTCCCATCTACCCCTAATCAAAATTCCAAACCAACACCAAGCCTCTCATTGACACATCATCAAACACTACATGCCCCATCTTAACTAGTCACTAACTCACCCTCTAAGCTTGTATCCTTCTTCTAAACCATGTCCTTAACAAAACGACTAGAGATTGCATCCCAATCTCTACATACATTAGTGCGTATGATGCATTGACTGGAAACTATGAACTTGATTTTATTCTTAAAAGAAATCGGGAAAAGTTATTTGGAAAGCTTTGTTTGTATTTGATCTTGGTGGAATGTTCACCGTTAAGAGCGTTTATGACCTTAAGGACAAGGCCATTTTCAAGGGGTCAACAATGATACGGTTATGATATGCATGGCAATGCACATGAAGATACAATGGTTGGAAGGCCTAGAACAGCAAAAAAAGCAACTAAAAGATTTCTAGAATAGCAGCATGCTCTAGAACATGCATAAGGATAGCTATATGAATATGAAAATTAGTTATAGTAGAACACAAAATAGGCCTAAATGGATTTTCCTTTTATTTAGAGTATTTTCTTTTAATTTCTTTAACAAAAAGTAGTTGCAAGTAAATAGCTAATCTTCTACAGCATGTAAGATGAGAGATGGGAGAGGCATCAAATAAGAATTTATCAAACACTCATTAATTCTCTGATTCGTTTTCCCATGTACATATATAACCAACCTAGTATAATTTGTTTAAATATTCAAATTTGATTCGAATGTAATAAATAATAGGAAAATCAATTTTTATTTAAAACGACTTAATTTTATTAACGTATTTTTATTTTTATTTTTAGTTATAGGATTTTATCATATTTTTTAATTTGAAAAAAATATTTAAATTGTCATTTGATGATTTTTTGGAAAACGATGTTATTTTTGTGATTTTACAGAATTTAATAACCATTGTATTTTATTTCAATTTGGTGATCGCGTCGCATTGTTGTGAGCGATCATATTTTTATTTCTGTCATTCACGGTCAATATGCAAATGAGATATTGTGTAGTGGAGTACCACTAGTATTTCTGTTCAAAAACTACTTTAAATCAGAAATCTAAAATTCAAAAGTTTGGTCAAATCTTAAGATGTGATATTAGATTGGGAATATTAGTTTATTTGTAAAAAAAAATTAACCTTAGAAATCTTATTTATCTTATGTGTAAAGTAGTGAATTTGTTTTGTTTATAAAGTGAATAAAAATAAACACTTAGTCATTTGCTCTCATTCTTCCTTTCCCCCTCGTTTACTTGTTCTTCACTCATAGTAAAACAAAACCATGTCATCTTATTTTGCCAGTAAACTTCAAAATTCCATATCAATACTAATTAGCCAACTAAAATCATGAAATAAATCTAGTTGAGCTTGTTATAGCGAGATCTACAGATCCATGAATGTTTTGTTGTTCAATTATGGCTTGGGGTGTTCTTGTTTTAGTCGTGAAGCTAAGGTTATGGCTTGTTGGTGGTGGTGGAGGTTTTAGGCAAAGTAGGCCATGGTGGTGTTGCTCGTGGTAGATGTGTCTGTGGTAGCAAAATGGTAAGGTGGGGCTAGGGAAAGAAGGTTGCGACTTTCGCCTATAGCTGCTCGAAGGGGATGAAGTCGCGATTGTCAAGAAGACTCCAGGGTGGTCAATATAGGTGTCGATAGGTCCAGTGTGGGATGAGAAGTTTGATGGCAAGGTTAGTTTGGAGAATCATCGATCGGGGAGCCGTGTCAAGGCGTACACGTGCACAATAATGGTTTAAGGAAATTTGAATTGAAAAGGTAGGAAGGAGAAGGCACTACAACTATAGGGTCAGGTTTAGAAAGCTTAGGTGCATTGGGCCTTGTTTATGTGGGGTGAGGAGCTTGAAATCTTGTTTATTTATATTAAATAAATATGTTAAATTGTGAATTGTGATAACTTGCTCATCCTAGATCCATTTGACTTGTGGACTTTTGCGTTGGGCTCTTACTAATGAGCACAGTATTGTAGCGTAACTTTTGGTAATTTTGACGACACATAAATTTATGATATAGATATAGGGATTGGATTTAATTATGTTATTTTAAATAATAACGTCGTTAAATAAATTATACCTAAATGGTGATATCTATTTGGCCAAATAAAACACCAATCTATTAAATTTAATTGGATTGATTATTTTGGACATCTATTGAGCAGAATAAAATACCATTCTACTATAAATAAATTGCTTAGATTGTTGATGACATCTGATTAGCAGAATAAATCCTCATTTTTCTATTATATTAATTTTGGCATTAACTCATATGCTAGTAATCAATATATGGGAAAAAGGGATGTGTGAATCATTCATGATTAATTATGGGTTTGATTTATGTATATGTTGCTTATGTAAATACTAAGTTATGTAGCTTGAAAAGTTAAATTGAATTAAATGGTAGCTCGATAAAGTACCATTGTGGTTAAGCTTCTTGCTGAATATATAAAGTATGGATTAAATTAACTTTAAATTTATAATAAATTGGATGTTAAGTGTTTATAAGTGATGTTTTAAAGTTAATTATATTATTAATGACGTTTTAAAGTTAATTATATCATTAAAGATGTTTTCAAGTAATTTAATTATATTATTAAATGAGGTTTAAAGTTTTCAATTATATTATTAATATTTTTTAAATTATTTAATTATATTAATTATGTTGTTGAAAGATATTTAATTATTTTATTAATGATGTTATTTAAGTTAATTATTTTATTAATGGTGTTTAAGTTAATTAATTATTTTAACTAACAGTGTTTAAAGTTAATTAATTATTTTATTAATAATATTTAAAGTTATTTAATTTATTATTTACTAATGATGTTTTAAGTTAATTAATTATTTAATTAATGGTATCTAAAATTAATTAATTTATGTAAATTATGATGTTTAAGGGGTTAATTGATTTAATTAATTGTCTTTAAGTTAATAAAGAGATTTACAAATTATATTTTAGTAAAAGAGATTTATAAAGATATTTTATAAAGGAGTTTTATAAGTGATATTTATAAAAGGGGCTTATAAATGGTAATTTATAAATAAAAGAATAGATTTATAGGTAATATTTTAAAGATAATGTAGATTATGTTAAATAAATATGATTTAAAAAAATTGGGTTTTAGATTTAGAAAAGGATTCTTATTAGGAATTGTATAAAATATTTTTATAAAGGAGTTTATAAACAAAGATCTAGAAAAGAGCTTATAAATAGAAAGGAATTTTATAAATCATTTTAGGGATGTATACAAGAAGTTTTATAAATTAATTTGGATATTTATAAAAGGATTTAAAGTATGAAATGGGCTTATAGAAAGGAATTTTATAAAAGAAATAAGTTTTGATTTTTGTGACTAATCCTTGTTAATTATGGTGGTATAGAAACATTCTTTTCATACTTGACACTTGTAACGACTTGGAAATTTTAACGATTTAAATAATGTAATTAACTAAAAAATTTCATGAAAATAAACAATAAAATTTTTGTAATGAAAATTTGATATTTGGAATACGTCTGTTTAAATATAGTAAGTGGTAAATTTATCAGAAAATATGTAAGTTTGTTCAGTTGTGAAACTTTTTAATTTAAAATCAGTTAAATTGATGAAAATAAAATATTTTTGAAATCTGAATATTTTTACATAAGAAAAATGTATATCATTTTCTGGGTGAGACGTCATAATTAATTTCACCAAATTTGGACTGCTCTAGCCCCGTTTATCTTATTTTCGGCGGTTTAGCAGCATTTTAGCAGCGAAAATTGAGATTTGATAGGAAGGTCGTGTCTCTAGTATCTGTGTACCACCTTGTTCGTCTCATTGCGCTGATCTCCGTAGTATATTCATTTGTGTATTTCGGCATCCAGTGCACGGCGAAATCTGCGAAACGATTAGTCGTATCGGTACCCATTCTGGGCCTTTTGGGTTTTCTGTGTCCTTTTAATTGTTCAACCGAGGAAAGTAAATGGCCACTTACCTTTATTATTTCCCTGAATCCAATCGTCCTGACTTTTTTTATTCCAACTTTTCAATATATTTGCTGGTTCCTTTCCATTTCTGTTTCTCTTCCCCCATTTCCCTTTGTTTGTTATGTGCTTTGAGAGAAAAAAAAAAGAAAATTAATAAAATATATATAAGTTTCATATAATAGAGAGCATCTCGTCCCCTTCCTTTCCCTGTTTCCACTCCAACCCTTCATTCGCCAATCCAATATCCACCCTCCTACCATCATCTCCATGCTCACAACCCGCCACAGCCTCGTCACCTTCTCCATGCAACCAACCCATTCCCATACCCCTCCGACCAGATCCGCAAGCCTCTCCCCACCGATCGTGCAGCCGAAACCGACAGCATCCGCCTTCCACTACTCCATGCCTCACACCCCTCATCATCTCTGCCTTGACTTTCCCCGCCCGCTTCGAGCCCAGCAAGCCTCGACATGCCCTCCTTCTCCTCCACACAGTCCTCCAACCTCATCAGCCATATTCCATGTAGCAAGCCCTTCCACCACAACCTCAACTCGTCGTTTCTCCACTTCTCCTCTGCTAGCCACTGTCTCCATGCACACAACCCTTCCTCTGCCGCCTTTCCCTGCCTCTGACCCACCTGCTCCGACTCCCCACCTCTCCTGATCCGAAGTAGCAGCCTCTCCACAGCCGCCTTGCACCCATACACTCCACAATAGCCCACTTCCCACAGCCGCCTTGCACCCAACAGCTCGCCAACCAGCCGAGAACCTTCCCTCGCCTCTGCTGTGCAGTGCAAGCCCTTCCCAGAGTCGTGCTCGACGTCACCCTCCAGCCGAGCAGCAACTTCTCTTCATCTTTATAAAAAAAAGTACATATATTACACACATACACACACACACACACACACATATATATATATATGATTTTGGAATTCTTGGCCATCTTGATTTGCTTTCCCACTGTCGAATTTGTCGCAGCAGCTTCTAGCTTGTCACTGTCCTGCTAGTTCATGTCCGTATCCGTGTGCGTGTCCGTGTCTCTTTCTTTGTCCTAGTTGTTTCTCTAACCTCGAAAGGTGGGCGATTACTCACGATTAACATTCTTATGTTTAGTAAATTTATTTCATATAAAATGACTATTGAAATATGTTGTTAAATATAATTGGTTAGTAATTAAATTGTTAAGTATGATATGTTATTATTTGCATTTGTTTACCTATGTTAATTGACATATGACACCATAACATGTTGTAAATATATTATATTTAAATTGTTAATTATGATATATGCTTGTCATTGATATGTATGCCATTTTTGTTATTATTTTACTGTTCTCACACTGCAAGTTCCTTATTAGTTAGAAAAATCCCTATGGGTTGAAATGATACATACCCTAATGATATTATAGATTAGGGAAAATCTGTATGGGTTTAAATGATAAACCCAAGCGATTTATTGAATTTTGAAATTTTGGGATTGTAGGTTGAAATGATATATACCCATAAAATTTAAATTATTACAGGTTGAAATGATAAATATCCGTATCATTGACCATATGATAGAAAATTATATATGGACACCGTTGGTCTATTTTAAAAATGATTTCCAAAATTTTTGAAAATATGTGTATTAATAAATATTGATTTTGAAAAATATAATAAAAAGATTTTATTTTAATATATGTTTTAAATTGAATATTGATTTTAAAAAAAATATAATATAAAGATTTTATTTTAATATATTTGTAAAATTTAGATTTTTAAAATTATATGTTTTGGAAATTTTAAATTTATAAGTTAAGTTTTGAAAAAATGTAAATTATAAAGATTTTACTTATAACTTTATGTTTTTTAAAATATATAAAATAAGATTTAATATAAAATAAAACAAAATTTAATAATAAGATTTAATTTAATAAAAATAATAAGATTTAATTTAATAAAATTTAATAATAAGATTTAATAAAATAAATTTAATAATAAGATTTAATTTAATAAAATTTAATATAATAAAATTTAATAAAAATTTAATTTAACTAATATATATATATATATAACATGTTTAAAATATTTATTTAAAATTTATATTAATATTTTGAAAATAGATGTTATAATAACTTTAATAAGCAAAGGTTAGAAAGATAAATAAAATTTGATTTGTAATTTAATTGTTTAAGAAGTGTATTTAAATAGGAATTGATTTGAACTTATTAATTTTGAGATTTTAAAGATATGATTTTATAACTTGATAACTTGATTTTGATTAAAGGTGATTAAATGAATATTTTCAATTTTAAATAAAATTGAAATTGAATATTTAATATTGATTTAAATTTGTAATTTGAAATTTGATTTAAATGTCATTAAAAATGATTAAGGGAATATTTTCAAAATTTGATATAATTGAAGTTATATATTTAAATTTTGATATTGATTTAAATTTTTAATTCAAGATTTTATTTAAATGTTATTAAAAATGATTAAGTGAATATTTTCAAAACTAAATAAAATTAAAGTTGAATATTAAATTTTGATTTAAATTTGTGATTTGAGACTTTAGTTAAATGTTTATAAAAGTGATTTATAAAATGACCATGGTGTGAAATAAGCGTTTGGTTGTTAAAGAGACCGGGATCAAATATTGTCATACTCTCTGCCAATACCAAAAACCTATTTAACAATTATGTACTTGGTGGAGAATCTAGAACGAAGTAGGATGGTTTGGCAAACGCTGCTATATGAGGTATGAACGCAGCCCTGACCCCCTCGGGTCAGCTTGATATGAATAAAACAGGAGCCACACCGGGCCAAGTGAGGTCGCACCTCCGATCGAGCATGCTTCTTCGAAAATATATCTATTACTTTGTGATTTGATTGGTGCGCACCTTTGATTATGGGAGTGTGTCCCAATGTGGGCGATAGTAGCTGCTATGCGTTACCACCAGTCCGGATCCGCAAAACGGTAGTATCCTACCCTGGGCATTGCCTCGCATGCCTTGTCATATGCCTTATCGAGCCCATTATGAGTTTGGTTTGTGTCGTACACTATGGAGTACCCTTTGATAGCACTCCAGTTTACGGAGGAATTACGGTACTGTATAGACTACGCATTTATATAAAATGTGTTAAGGGGGGTATGGGTAATGCCTTAACGCTATTTTAATATTTTACTTTACTGTAGACATTATCTATGTAGCATATTGTATTATGTATGTAAATAGTTCCACGGATCCTTAAAGGATGGAATACCAAACATCCTTTAAGTTATATTGCATTTCACTTGGACATTTCACTTGAGTTGATCTAATTGCATAAGAATGTTAATCCTGACTCGAGTGTTTTGTGTTTTGCTTTTTGCTCGGGTCAACTTGAGTATCACAGCATTTGAGACTCACCTTTGGAGCTTAGAGGTTTACTTGGAGATCTATCTTTTATCTATTTAGTTTTCAGTTATTTCTAGTTTTATGTTCAGACTTGTCGTTTGCTTATGTATTAGAGACTTCTATGAATTTGGGATTTCTGTTGTATTTGCTTTAGACTCTGATGTTTATGTAGTAGCTTCATGAACTACTATTTATCTATTCCACTTTGTATTATTGTATTACTTTGTGTCTGTGATTGCTTTATTTACTATATATGCTAAGTTTTGCCAAATATAAATAACAAATATGTTGTTTTGAGCAATTCAAGTCTGACTTGTGTGGATTATTGTTGATTTGAATGGTTCGAAATAGTGGGTCATTACAACACTGAAGGATAGTGGTTTGGTTTATAGTAAGAAATATTTTAAATAATATTTGTTTTAGTCCATTTATATATGATTTTGGAAAAGAGGAATCTCCCTCAAGTATATACCGTTGAGATAAGTGTATGGGTATTTTCTAAGTATTGAAAATATAATGGTTTGAAATATACTTATACCGCTGAGATAAGTATATGAATGGTTTTCCCAAGTATTGAAAAGAATATAAGGGGTTTGTGAATATATCTCTTGTGAAGGTATTTTAAATCAAATAATTGAAACATATTTTAATAATTGAAAGATTTATTTACAAAGGCTTGGTGGATCCCATAAGGACTTAAATCTATGATTAATTACTTGTTATTTGATAGTTATATAACCAACTATCAAAATCTTAGCCTAGAACATAACTCCAGAAATATCTAGGGGAAACACGATGGTTGTATAGCACAGTCATATTTGATGATGTTCTACTATGCTTATAAATTTCGTTTTGTTCTCCTTGGACAAATGATAATGAAATCCATCCACTTAAACGGTTGGGAGGTGATCTCCGCTCTTATGTATTGTTTGATTATTTCTGAAAGAACAGTTGAGTTTACCAAAAACTATCGAATGGCAGTTCGAGGAGACCGTAATTGAATAAGTATGAATTATCCAAAAACAACTTCGAACCCACTCAAGCGTTATATTGAAGACATCTTAAGAATCATGGAATCATAGACGGAGTTCTTTGAACTGCAAGGGTTACTTGCTACTAATCCTGGGGGTAATTCCAAAATGGATGTGGTAGAAGTAGTGCCTTCGATTTGTTCTTATCCTGAACAACTTGCATGGACGAATGCTGGCATTGCATTGTGCCTAAAAGGCGGTGTTAACATTCTAGGTGGGAATTGCTAAGAGAGGAAAAGGTAATTGTGACCTCACAAGCCTCAGAACCCGGTAATGACTAAAATAGGGGATATACTCAGAGCTATATGGTTCACTGCCATTAGAAGCAGTCATTCCTCGATCTAGAATTGATATGTATGGATTTGGTATGCATGCAAAAGTGGGGCCATAGCTGGTGCACATTGTTTTAGAGACTTGGTCCTGGGGAATGATGTAATCTGGCTTTTCATGTTCGAGAGGCAGGCCAGCTCTGATTCTTAGGGGGGTCCATGCGAGGCCCTTGGTACATTTCTCTATATGTGTACTATGGAAGACAGTACCCAATATCCTTGTCATTGATAGAAATCCAATCTCCAATACATGCCTTTACGGACATGGTTGTGCCCAACTATGTTGAAATGAGTGATGCTGGCATTTCAGCTATCATATATATTTATTTCCCCCTCTAGGCATTATTATAATATCACACAAGATTTCCTATAAATGATTTAGTTATCGTAAGGTAAAAACCGTCCACGTTTATATGCGGCGTGGTCTTACGAGATACCTTTATTTCTGAAAGGTTTTTATTACATTTCGTAATCTGGTTGATTGTGTTTCTCACACTGGTTTTACCAGACTGATCCAGACGTTATTTTTCTTATGATGCTCGGGTCAGCCTGGCATATTTTTCAGATTTAGCTGGACGCTTTGAAGATGCAGGAGACGAGTTGGATGCCTCTAAGACGTACTCTTGTATTTTCTTTTATCTCTTACTATTTTTTTCTTGTCTATATTTATCAGTAATTGTACGGACAGGTTGTTATAACTGTCTAAGGATGATAATAGGATAATTATACTCTGATTGATATATATCTATATAAAAGTTATTTTTGTAAAGTTCATTGTTATATTATAGATTACTCATTACGTTGTGAGATTCTGTACAATTTTTTCTTTTCTTTCACCCCAATGATTTGTCTTTCTAACACTTGAATGTTCGGCACATGAATGTTGTGGATGTATTAGTGTTGACTTCTGAGGATTGAAAAGGCGGGTTGTTACACATGGTATTAGAGCTAAGGCTGAGCAAACACCTAGGCTTTGTTAGGGTAAAACTCATGTGAGACATGGTAAGTGAGACCCTAGGATGAGTTTGATTGTGTATATATATAAGAGTGCGTAATTATTAGTGCTATAAAAATGTTTTATATTGTATTGATTTATCTGTTGACTGGTTTATGAATTCTAGTCAATGTAGAAGGTACAACTATATCGATAGAGGTTTCTAAACGCTTGAACAAGGCAAACCCACACAATATTGTCTTAAAATTGGTAAATGAAATAATTTTACCATGAATTATATTTTATATATGAAAGAATAATTTCTAAAATAAATTTATTATATAGATTTATAATTTGTTATGTAATGATAATATTTAGTTATTATCATTTATCGATTGATTATTTGTGCTTGGCCAGTTTATGAAAAGTTTTTCCTTTTACTGCATGGGTTGGGTAGAAGTGACTTTCAGGAACAATGAAAATGAACAACTAGTGGATTCAGTTTCACAATTTGACTATAAGGATTTTTGTGTTAATGTTGGGTTAATATTTAATTTTATAAAGAATTTTTATTTTAATAAACAAAGTTATAAAATTTAGGAGATGATTTTAGATAAGAAAGTGGAATTATATAAGTATGGGTTATAAATATGGTTTATAAATAAAAATGGATTTAGACTGAGAACTTTAGAACTTAAATTCTGGTGCTTTTGAAAATTTTGTTTTTTGAAATTAATTTTGATAAGATAATAATGATATTATTTGACAGTATTTATGAATACAGTTATTTTGAAAAGATTTAAAGGAATAGAAAGCACTGAACCCACTTCGATCGTTGGAAAATAATTCTAATGATGACTGCGGCATCATCGGCATTCATTTTCGGGTTTTTAAGTGAGGGATTGCTACCACAATAGTTTTATTTCAAGTTGTTGGGTAAAACAAAAATTTTGAGTTAAATATCAAGATATGATTTGATATATTAAATTTATAAATATAAATATTATTATTTCAAAGTAATTTGGAATAAAACTTGGGTGTTTAGTTCTTACGTTTTTTATTTGTTAGTATATGGACTCATGTATCCTATCCATTAGGATAGTTGGGTTTATGTATCTCATTTGGAGATGTTGTTTGGTAATTTTCTTTTATTAATATAAAAATGGAATTTTTGGCCATTTTGGACAGTCGAAACTTCCAAATTGATATAGAGATTTAAACCAAGTGTTTGTGAAAATATAAGAAAATAAGTTTTCGTAACTTATAAATTTGAACAGGTAGTAAGTTAAACGAGTTTTAAATTTGTTGAACATCTTCGTTAAATAAAACAAACCCGATTTTTTATATATACTCTTAGGATTTAAAGGAGTATTATATGAATATGAACTCGAGTTAGAAAATGTCAATAAACTCAAGTTAAGTTTTCATGAAATATCTTCATAAATAACTATAGAAGTGAAAAGAAATTAATATAAGTAAGAACCAATAAGAATAAGTACCTAAGTTGTACGTAGATCATTTTGTTTGCATAATTTTTCTTGATTTGAGATTCGAGTACATGACTTTGAGTTGACTCACACCGATCTGAATAAGGATTTATCACTCGATACTTGACGGCGAATACTTTGTAAGGGTTCTTGGTATTGAACCGAACTTTTCTTTCATAATATATGGCTATGCAAGGGGGACAAAGGTTCCTAATCAAGGAGTCTGATCAGAGTTCACACTAGAGAAGTCGGGTGAGCGATACTAGTTTGGAAGAGAAGTTATGTATTCAAGTAAGTGGTCAAATCTGATATTGCATACGGATGATATGTATACATCGTACGGGCTTATGGAAAATGTTAAGAATTTTATGTGGGCTATTTTCTTTTTGGGATTGATAATAATGAAATTTCGGGGACGAAATTCTTTTAAGTGGGGAGAATGTGACGACCCAAAATTTTTAACGTTTCAAATGGGAATTTTTAATTTGTTTAAATATTCAAATTTGATTCAAATGTAATAAATAATTGAAAAATAAAATTTTAATTAAAATGACTTGATTTTAATAATGTATTTTAATTTTAATTTATAGGATTTTTCCATAATTTTTAATTCAAAAATTATTTAAATTGTCGTTTGATGATTTTTTGGCGAACGATGTTATTTTTGTGATTTTACAAAATTTGATAACCATTCTTGTTTGGTGATAGCGATGCATTGTTGTAAGCGATCGTATTTATATTTCTACCTTTCGCGGTTCGTACACGAATGGGATATTATGTAGTGGAGTACCATAAGTATTTCTATTCAAAACCTATTTTATATAAAAAGTCAAAAATTCAAATGTTTGGTCAAATCTTGAGATATTTGATTGGGAATATTGGTTTATTGTAAATTTTGTTTAACTAGAGAAATCTTGTTCATCTTATGTGTAAAGTAGTGAATTTGTTTTGTTTATAAAGTGAATAAAAATCAAACACTTAGTCATTTGCTCTCATTCTTCCTTTCCCTCTTTTTTACTTGTTCTTCATTCACATAGGAACAAAATCATGTCCTCTTCTTTTGCTAATAAACTTCAAAATTCCAAATCAAATTAATTAGCAAACTAAAAATCGTGAAGTAAACTTGTTGAGCTTGTTATAGCGAGATCTACAGCCCCATGTAAGTTTGGTGTTGTTCGATTATGGCTTGGGTTGTTTGGATTTTTGTCATGAAATTAGGGTTTCAGTTTATAGGTAGTGGATGAGGTTTTAGGAAAAGTGGACGCCATGGTGGTGCTGCTCATGGTAAGGCGTGTCTGTGGTAGCGAAATGACGAGGTGCAGTTGAGGAAGGAAGGTTTAGACTTTCACCTATAGCTGCTCAGAGGGGATGATGTTGCGATTGTCAGGGAGGCCCCAGGGTGGCTAAGGTGGGTGTCGATAGCTCTAATGTGGGATGAGAAGTTCAATGGTGTGGTCATTTTCGAGAATCATCGATCGAGGTGTTGTGTCAAGGCATGTACGTGCATGGTAATGATTTCAGGAACTTGAATTGAAGTGGGAGGGAGGAGAAGGAACTATGGTTATATGGTCGAGTTTGGGAAGCTTAGGTGGGTCGGGCCTTGTTTATGTGTGGTGAGGAGATTGAAATCTTATTTATTTATATTAATTAAATATGTTAAATTGTGACTTGTGATAACCTGCTCATCTTGGATCCATTTGAACCATGAATTTTTGCAATGGGCTTGTATTAACGAGCACAACATTATAGCGTAACTTGATGGTAGTTTTGACGATGAAGAAATTTATATATAAATATAGGGACTGAAATTAATTAACGTTATTTTAAATAATAACGTTGTTCAAATTCTACTCGTATTGACCACTTGAGTATTTGACATTCCTTTTTATTGTAGATGTTTGATACTTTTTTGTGAATGCTTGAGGCTTACTATCCTTTGTTAGATGTCGAATACCTGATAACCTTGGTTTCTTCAGGCTCAACATCTCTAACTCGACATGTTCTCTTTAGATACTCCATATACATATTTGTAGTAACCCTCTTTTTATTATCAAATAAATCCAAAAATTCAATTTATAGAATTAAATTCAATAAAATATCCAAAATAAATTTTTAACTTCATTTATCCATAAAAAACACTTATTCAACATTCAAACTGAATTTAATTTAATGTTCTAAATAAATTTTTAACTTCGTTAAAATCTAAATAATTCACTTATTCAACATTTTACTCAATTCCAGTCTCAATTCCAAATTTTATATTCCAATATTTGAATTTCCAATTCAAATATCCAATGAAATTTCCAAAATCAATTTTAATATATTTATTTTATTTAACTCTAAAATGGAATGTTACAAGCTCCCCTCTTTAAAGAAATTGCATCATCGTAATTTAATATAATACAGTTAATGATTTAACCAATAATATTAACAACAAAATATAACATACACAGAACCTTAATACCTACACATACATATTTGCACTCATAAGCTCAAACACACATTAAATCGTTCTATTCAAATGCAACCATGCACCAATTCATCTACCTTACTTCAACATAATGTATTCCATTCAAAATTCATCCATTTATGCCAATTTAATATAACGTAAGTACCTATGTGCTTAAACAAACAAACATTCCATTTCATTCAAATTTATCGCATGACATCATAAATATTGCGATTAATATACATATAGCTTTCAATAGTTCTTTTGAAAGTATTGTTTAATTTCAAAAGGTATAAAATTTCTGAAAATTTTCTAAATGCTAATTCAGAAAACTTCGGTAGGGTCTACTTTGCACCGCTAGCCTTTAGAAAAATCATAACACACAATACATCAATATACATCTCATAAACTAGGCATCTCTTCTACAAGGAACAATATATTGTAAAAATATACGTCACATACCATACATGGTTTAAAGAAGAAAAAAACCTTATTCGGCGTCATTAAGCGGGCTAAATTTGTATAGAAGTATACTCCATACTCAATCCATATACTCTTCATGTACCTATACTTAACTTACATCAAAGTATAAACCTCATATATAAAAATTTCAATAGCATAGCATTTACTTAACAAATTATACATACATAAGTAACTTTCTGACAAACCTTTAATAATCAATAACACAAAATCTTATAATTGCTTCAAATATTGAGTCGTAGCAAAACTCATTAGCTCACCAAAACTTATTTTGGATTATGGAAATATGGTATACATCACAAGTTATGATAGTTTTACTTGCAAACATATATTCTAAAAATCCATTTTACATAGCAGGTCTGCTGCCTTATAACATAGTTTTTGCATAGCAAGCGCTGAAATTTTGCATAACACTTAAAACAAAAGTTCTTCCTTATTGTCATTGCATCCTAACAAGCACAAAATCATCAAAAAAAATTGAGATATTTGAAAGTTATAGCTTAAAAAGTAAGACACTAAAATTCTAACAATATAAGCATAGGCTAGAATTGTTAGTTCCACTTCAAATGGGTTTTATCACCAATAAAATTCAAAATTTCGAGTAAGTGACGAACAAGAAAGTTATTCCGTTTTAAATTATCCTTCAAATGAAAATAAATCAAAAAATTTGGAATATAGAATCAAAAGTTATGTCTGTAATGATAAAACACATCGAAGTGGGTTATTTTTAATTTACTTGTGTTTTCAAAATATTTCAAAAATTTGAATTTAGGTATTTCATATATCTTCTTAAATAACCCTTTTATAAATTTAAACTCATATTCTCAACCCTTCCAATCCATATTATTGACACAAGACCATTAATCATCGATTCATTCATATCAAGTAGGGAAATATGTCATAATTGTTATTTACTACATCATATACTCATAAATGAGTTTGTATTATTTAGAAAACTCTTACTACAACCTATTTTATTTTTTGAAAATCTCTAATCGAATTCATTTCAAACCATTTACACTTTGTAACGACCTAGAATTTTAGTCATTTGAATTTGGAATATTTAATTGACTTTAAATATTGAAAAGCTAATTTTATAAGTTAAATAACTTGAATTTCAAATATAAGGGCTATTTAGATAATTGAAATTGTTTAAATAATTAAATCTTGAATTTAATGGAAATGAAAATGATTTCGAAAGTTGATTTAAATTCTATTTGAATAAGAATGAAGATAGTAAACTTGTGAATTTGAATTAAAAATGAATAAAATGGTTTTAATAATAATCCGTTTTAATTAATGTGTAAAAATAGCCTTCCGGGGCACTATCTTGGATTTCAACGAAACCAGATTTATTGGATCCGTAATAGTGAATTATTATACACCATCGAATATCATGATGATCGGACGTATCGTTTGGTCGTGCAAGCTCGAAATGTGTAGAAATTAATTAAAGGAGTTTAAATTTATATAATTCTATTTTGAAAGCTAACTTCTGTATACTTTGGAATTGGGTCCCGATACTCTAGTTCCATTGTATTTGGAACAGGGATATTACATATAGAACGCTAGGCGATACGCCTCGTTTGGAGTGCTGAAAATTAGACATGAATAATGTTTAGATATTTATTTTTGCTATAAAAAGTCTTGAGATGGTTTCATTTGCAAACTTAAAACCCTAAAATGAAAATGGAGCCGCCATTGTGAGCTCATCTAACGGCCACCATTTCATGTCATTCTAGAGGAGACGATCGCCAAAACCTTCAACATGGAATATTTTAGAGCTCGACCTACCGATCCCATCGACCACCTCCGATCATCCATCGATGGTCCCTAGGCAGCGCAAAATGGGGATGAACAGAATCCGTTCATTTGTGAAATCACGATGATTGGCGGCACTACATGGGGTCGGACCTACGGCGTGGGGAAGCTCGGCGTCGGAGCTTCACTTGAGCAGGATGCGATGGCGCCTAAGGCCACGATGGTGGCGCGACGGCGAGTCAAAGTCGGTTGAAGCGGACGTGCCTGGAAACGAGAAACGAACGATGGATTAGGGCTTAAGCATGTGGATTTGCATTTAATCGTAGGTGATTAAATTGGTTAATCATGTAATTAATAATTATGATAAAATCGAATGTTTATAAATGTATAGTTTTTTCATACGAGGTCGTATTTGAATGCGACGAGTTGCATTGTGTTCGTATCAGCAACATCAACGTTATGGAGTTGGATTGGCACATTTTGAGCTTGTAGGAATTTGTGTTAAAATTCAATGCCTGTTCAATTTTAATTCAAATTAGAATGCTTAGGCGATATCTGGAATTTCGTTAAGTTAACTCACCTCTCTGGCTCACTTATATTTTTATATAAGTGTGGATAAACTTAATTTTTGATTGTTTTTTGACTGTTTGGATGATTTATTATTTTATTAGTTGGTATGGATATATTCCCGCCCTTGGAGCGGATGAGACCCTATCACGTTCCTGTGTATAAGCGGATGACCCTTTGATACAATCCAATCTCGAAGTGGTTGATTTATATTATTTGATTATATATTGTATGTGATGTAGGGGAAGAGGTTGGAGGGATCCAACAAGATTCCTCGCACTGTTGATTTTTTTTTGAAAAAAGGGGTTCAAACTTTTCTATTAAGAAATAAAAATCAAGTCCAACAAGATACAAGAGCAAAAGCCAATAGCCGGCCCAAAACAAAAACCAAAGACAATACAAAAACTATACACGTTGGGCTCATTAACAAATACAACCCATACCCAATAACAGGCCCAAAGATTGGAAGCCTCCAGAAAGAAACAGATGCTTCTCGATAAGGAAGAAAGCAATACGACTCTTCATTCTCTTCATAACTCAATACTTTCCAAAAAGAATCATCGCGAGAAACAGAAATGGCTGCTGCCATGAAAGATCTGATCTCCTCCTTTTACTTCTGAGACGACAAAAACTACAGCGAACTCCAAATGAAACCAGTTAGGACTCGGAACGCCATCCCTCCAGAATTACTTGAGTAAGTATACTATCTAAATCTACTACTTTATTCCTTAAAGACTTCAAACTAACGAGGATTTTTATGATTCCAGGTCAGGGAAGCTGCAAAAACTCTTAACAACCTTCAAACAAGAATTTAACAGTTTAGATCTGAGATTCTTCTCCGATCTGAAAGACTTGCTAAACCATATGAAACATCAGCTGTTTTTCAAGACGACTCTAAACAAGATAAGTTTTTGATATGGCTTCTGATTTCCTCAGTAAAGCTGCTTCCTTTGAAGCTTCTAATATATCCATAATAATTCAGCGTCTTGTTGTCCAGGAATCCACAGACAAATAGCTCCACCCAATAACAGGCCCAAAGAAAGAACCAGATGCTTCTCGTCATGGATGATGCAAAAACTCTTAGATAACCTTCAAACAAGAATTTAACATTTTAGATCTTAGATTCATCTCAGATCTGAAAGACTTGCTAAACCATAGGAAACATCAGCTGTTTCTCAAGACGACTCTAAACAAGATAAGTTTTTGAAATAGCTTTTGTTTTCCTCAGTACAGCTGCTTCCTTAGAAGCTTCTAAAATATCCATAATAAATCAGCGTCTTGTTGTCCAGGGATCCACAGACAAATTGCTCCACCTGCAGATCAATAAACTTAAAAACTACTGTTTAGTTAGAGATGAAAAACAGTTATAATGTAATTTAGAGAGGGAGAGAATCATTGTAAGATAAAACAGGTACTCGAGATCTGAAGCCAGAAGACATAGGAACAATAAAGTGGCAAAAAGAAACAGGAATTATGATAATGTCCCCAATTCAGCGTTGGGAGGTATGGCCCCATTTCAAAGCTATTTCCGAGTTCATGCCAGTGCTGTTCTGAAAATATTTTGATTTTGCCATTCTGATGTTCATAGTTTGGAAAATTTTTAAACAAACTTTCGACCCTTCTGTAAAATGATTTTGAAAAATCCTTTCATTTCTTTCTTTCCAAATGTGCCAGACGCAAACTGAGAGAGAAAGTTGGAACAAATCAGACTTGAAATTTCGAGCGTTGGATATAGAAACAATTTTCGTTAAATCCTCCTTCAGGATAAAAGAAAATGTACTTTTCGGTTTAACGAAAAATTTTTTACAACTCCAAAACCAGATCTTTTCTGTAAAGTCACATTGAAAAAATAGATGGTCTATATTTTCAATGTGACTATTACAAAACACACAATTCTGATCAACCACTATCTGCTTCTGAATTAGTCTTTCTTTTGTCAAGAGAAAATCATTTATGGCCTTGAAGAGGCAAACTGCCATTTTAGGAACATGAATTTTGCTCCATACCATAGTCGCCCAAAATTTAGTATCAAACCTAGTTCTAACCGAGTTCCAAACTTTTTTAAACTGATATTGCCCATCCGAAGTGCACTTCCAAGACCAGAAATCCCTCTCTTTGTCATTGTGAATCTTTACATCTTCAATTTCAATCTGTATTTGAAATAAAAAGCTGTACAAGTCCCACTTCCATTCACCATTTCTTAAAATCCTGCTAAGCATTATATTATCTGTACCAGTTCTAAAAGCAGTATCTCTACCAATGCGTTCCATAATAGAACTCCCATTTAACCAAGGATCATACCATAACGAAGTAGATTTACCATCTACAATGTTAAGGGAAAGACAGTTCAAGGCTTCGTGTCTATTTTTTAGAATACACTTCCACACCCCAGAATCATCCGAACGCTGGTTAATATCCCAGAAACTTTTAAGCCCTATGTATTTTCCATGCATGAAAACCGCCCAACTGCCTTCTAAGTTAATGATTTTCCAAATCAATTTGATATATAGCGTTTTGTTCATCTCTTCTAAGTTTCTCAGACCCAAACCTCCTTCTTCTTTTTGTCTACTTAGAACCTCCCACGGGATCTTACTACTGCGACTTTTCCAAAGAAAATTTAATATCATATGTTTAATCTTCTGAACAGTAGCAACAGGGAGGTAGAAACATTGCATCCAAAACTGAATTATAGGGTATATAGTAGATTTTATAAGTTCCAGTCTCCCTGCTAAGCTCAGCATTTTAGTTTCCCATCTTCCAATCCTAACTTTGATCTTCTCTATCAACGGAGAACAATCCTTATCCCTCAGGTTAACGCTTGACAGAGGAATACCCAAATACCTTATAGGAAGGGTAGATTGTTGAATGTTGAGAATAGAACAGATGTCTGTACTACCATCTACCCCTTTCCCAAAAAAGATGTTAGATTTCTCCGCACTTAACTCCAAACCAGTGACCCTTTTCAAGGTTTTAAAAACTTCGTTAATAGCATACGCAGTTTGCACATTGGCTTTAGTAAAAAGAATGATATCGTCTGCGTAAATCAAGTGAGTCAATTTGTTACCAAAGTCCGTAACAGGAGAGATCAGACCACCCCTTACTTTTTCTTCCATAAGTAGCGTAAAATATTCCATCACTAGGGTAAATAGGATAGGAGAAAGTGGGTCTCCTTGTCTAAGACCATTAGAGCCTTTAAAGTAACCGTGCGCTTCTCCATTAACAATGATAGAAAAAACTGGGGTCTTAATAAGATTTCCAATAATTTTTATCCATTTATCCGTAAAACCCAAGCTTCTTAACATGTGAATAACAAAATCTCTATTAATCGAATCATATGCTTTCTTTAAATCAACTTTTATACACATGTATTTATTATCCTTTCTTCCGAGACCTCTAATTAATTCATGAGCTAACAAAATACCATCTCCTATTGATCTACCATTTATAAATGCCGTCTGGTTATGAGATACCAACTTATCCAAAAAAGGACCCAATCTATTACACAGGATTTTAGAGAGAACCTTGTATAAAGTGTTACAGCATGCAATTGGTCTGAAATCTTGAATACAGGAGGAATGGTCCTTTTTTGGGATCAAATGAATAAACGTGTGGTTCCATTCTCTAATGATTAGACCCTTTTGAAAAATATCATTTAAAGCTTTATAAATAATATCTTTCGAAAGATTCCAATGCTTCTTAAAAACAACGAATTGAAACCATCCGGTCCCGGCGAAACAGTGTCTTTGATATCCCACAAAGCGTATTTGATTTCTTCTAAAGAGAAATTCTTATTTAAAAAATTAGCCCCAAACTCAGAAATAACCGTTTTGCAAATCACTTCAGGAAAATGATCACATAAAGGTTGATTATAAGTTTGCTTGAAAAAATCAATAGCCTCTTCAACAAATTTATTGTCCGATATCACCTTACCGTCCACATTAAGGTTAGTCAAACGGTTTCTACTCCTTCTGTTAGACATTTTAGCGTAGAAAAAAGTAGATCCCTCATCACCCATCATCAGCCAGTCACATTTAGCCTTTTGTTTTGCCGCCATGAATTCTTTTTTTAGTGCAAGATCCAAGTTGGTCTTGGCATTTTGAAATTCCAAAGCTAAGTTATGGTCATTAGAATTTTCCAAAAGTTTTTGAAGACTAGAACATTTATCTCTCATTACATTCACCTCTTGTCTGATGTTACGAGAATTAGCACTCCATCTCTTGAGATCCCTCTTAATGTTTTTGAGAATGTTAATAACTTGGAACAAAGGTCTGTTGATTTGGTTGGTAACCCAAAGTTTCTCAACCAGAGGAAAATATTGGTCGCATAAAGACCAATGATTCATGTATCTAAACGGACTATTCTTAACCCTAGAGTTAGAGGTAAACGAGACGAGAATAGCATTATGATCGCTCACCGTAGGAGGTAAGAATTCAACTGATAACTCAGGGAATAAGTTAATCCAGTCAAGGTCAGCAAACACCCTGTCGATTTTAGAGAAAATATTTCTACCCGGGCCCGACCACCAAGAAAATTCGAAACCTTTAATATTTATCTCATTAAGACCAGTAAATAAAGCCATGTCATCTAATTCAAACAAATTATAAAAAGTTGCTGGATTACCTCCCTGTCTTTCTGAGGGTCTACGGATGCAATTAAAATCCCCAAGGACCATCCATGGCCTATAAATATTTATAGCATCCTCCTGCAGATTCTTCCATAATCTTTTCCTTAGTTCAACAAAATTTTGGGCATAGACAAAAGTTAAATTACATCTAAAATTCGAGGAATTGATCAGTTCAATAGAAATGTGTTGGTCACTCATACTAATAAAATTGAAATCCCAAATTTTTGCATCAATGAGAACCATAATCCTACATTTAAAATATCAAGATATATTACTTATTATTCTCCAACCATCTTCCAACGTTTTTTCCAACTTCATAATCTCTGGAAACATCAATTTGTTTTCCAGAATACCAAAACAGCTAATTTTAAATTTGTCTATAGCTTTCCTCACTTCACCCATTCTGTTAGGGTTATGAAACCCTCTAACGTTCCAGCAGGCCACAGACATTATAAAACCTTATTGTTTCGGGTCCTCAGGGGTCTACTGCTCGAGGACTCCCCTTTGTCTTCCGAAGGAATACCTAACATCTGAACCCACTTAGGGTTCTTTCGGACCAGCTTATCCTTCTGAATATTATCAAATTCTATATCTTGGGGCTTCGGAAGAATTTTTTCTTCCATTTCCTCCTGAACTGTGTCTACATTATCATAACTATTTTGTTCCTCTGCCACTTTAGTCGTTCCTATGTCCTGATCCAGATTCTCTTGTACCTGTAATAAAATACTATGATCAGTCCCTCTCTTGTAATTAACATTATTATAAGTTTCATCATCAAAAACTAAATCATTAGAAGTTAAGGATATTGGAATAGAATTGTGATCCGATGATGACAATGGGCGTTTGAGAATAGAAATGTGAGTCGATGGTGATTTTGGAGGAAATGATCTCAGATCTATGGCTCCCGGGGTAGTTGGAGAAGCAGGAATGAATCCCTCCCTGGTTCCTTAATCAGGAGGACCTTCCGGCCTGGCCAGAGGAGCATTGGAGCAATCTTCACTGACTCCTGTTTCGGTAGAAGTAACATGATCTGACTCTGTACCTTCGGAAATTGCCCCCTCACCCCGCTCTACTGAGGATGCAACTTTCCCCAAGTTCTGTTCCTGAATTGAATTAACAATTACATTTGTAGAGTTTTCCCTATCTTCTGTGTCTTCCGCCACTACATTATTGTAAGGGACAACCCCTTCATCATTCTTGGATCCAATTTCAGTAGCATTTATCTCCTTTTCAAGAATATTTGATAACTCAATTTCACAATCAACTATACCAGGCTTGTCGGAGCTAACAGCTTGGGTCTCTTTAGGGAACCAGGACTTGGTCATAGGACATTCATCAATTAAATGTCCGAAACAAACACACTTGACATAGATGGGAGGAGGGTTTTCATATTCTACTTCTTGAACGAAACTCCTCCCATTCTCGTCTCTACCTTCAATGGATTTAGGCATTCCGTATTTAACATTAACCTCCACCAAAACTCTGGCGAAGGCTAGTCTAGATTTATTTTTAGTGGCCTCATCCATCTTAATAGGAACTCCTATGGTACTAGTTAGAGCGCTAATGGCCTTATTGCCCCATAGTTTAAAACTTAAACCAGGAAGTCTAACCCACATGGGCAAAGAAGTAAGGAGATCTCTATCAGTTCTCATATCTGGGGATAATCTCTTCATAATAATCAAGTTCCGGTCCATAAACCAAGGACCTGATTTTAAAATCTTATTGCAGTCCTCCTCCAATCCAAATCTCACTACGAAAAATCCATTATTCCTAGAATGAACAGAAAACGGCTTCTTAGTTTCCCAAACCCTTTTGGCATAACCCTCAAATGTCCGGAGCCAAGGTTTATACCCAACCACATACAGCAAAATGCATAAATCCCAACCTCCCTCCACTTCTTTGATCGCTTCATCAGATAGGGAACCTATCCTTTTACCATCTGCTACAGTAGGCTCTATAAACTCCAGATCCAGGTTACCTAAATCCCCAACTGCTCCTTCTTTTACTGCCTCACTGTATGAAAATTTCTTTGCGTTTTCTGAAACAGTGAAAATGATTTTGGAATTGCCTCCAGACATCGCAACTTTCTGCTTAGAAAATTTTGTTTTGCCTGTCCGCCCAGTCTGATCCGAAAGCACCCTCCTACCCTCAGTTCTACCTGTTCTGTTCGAACTTTGCCCTCCCAAAGTAAGCCTCTGATCCGGACCAGAAGGAATAGGTGCCTTGCCCCTTTTCCTTCTCACCTCCTCCCAACCTTCCGCATCCCGCAGACCCATATTGAGGAGATTGAAGTGAAGAACGGAAACAAGATAATAACGGAGAAAGATTAAGAAAACTAGGAAAAAAGGAAAGGAAAAAAAGAGAAAAGGGAAAAACCCTAATCTCCAGATCTAGATCTGGGAGCCGCCATTAGTAATTCCGCCAAAGGTTATAAGTAATCTTTAAAATAAAATATATTTTGATCTATGGTGTATTGGATGCCATAATTGTTGATATTGATACGATTTCCATTATGTAGTGCTATAGTAGCACTGGGCCGTATTTTTAGTACTTTGAAATACTATAAAATAGTGATTTTGAATTGAAATGATTTTAAAGTAAGTTTGAAACTATATATGTTTTAATAATTTTTAAACTATAAAAAGGAATGAAATTGTTTAAATAATAAAAAGTTATGGTTTTTGATGTTATAAAATTATAGTTTTATGAAATATTTTAAATAAAGATTTTTGAATGGTTTATATGAAAGACTTATAAAAGTGATATTTTGTAAATAAAGTAATAATTTATAAACAGAGTCTTTATAAATATTAGAAATGGATTTTATAAATAAATTAGATTTATAAAGAAAAGGATTTATAAATGGATTTTGATAGTAAAATGAGTTTTTATAAAAGAATGATTTATAAATAGAATTTTATAAATAAAGAGATTTTATAGAAAAAAGAAGTTTTGTAAAACGGAAAAGAAATTTATAAACATAGTTTTATAGATATAGGGATGACTTATGTTGAAATTTAAATATGGAGTTTAATGGTTTTTAAAGTGATAATCTAAAAAAGTAATGTTCTGAAATAATAATTCCAAATCGAATTTAATGGTTTTAAAAGTGGTATAAATTTGTTAAGTAAAGAAAACATAGATTTCAACATTTATTGTTGTAATAGACGTTTTACGAAAAGTAAGGAAGGCGTGGACTATAACACAGTTGCTATAGTAAATGATTTCCAAAAGGAAATGTTTTATATAGTATACGGGATTTATATATATAGTTAATCAAATCCTTATACTAGTGTTTTTGGGTTGTCGTAACAATGTTTTACGCAACATTAGTTTTGACCCAATAAATTGTATTTTGACCTTCCGTTGTGAAATACATGAATTGGTTCTTATGATCGTACTAAAGGCTTAGTGGTATAGGAGCATTGCCTCTTATACTTAACACCATTCAGAGGCATATGAACTTGGGAGCAGTTCAATTATAGAAATATGCTTAATGTGTCTCCAAAATGGTAGCGTTATTAAATATACTTATACAATTGATATAAGTATATAGAAATGTTTTTCAAATATCAAATAGTTGAAATGGTTTGGAGGATATATCTTCTTAAAGATAATTTGAAGTAAATATTTGAAAATTGATTTAATTAATAAAAGATAATTAAATGGTCCTAGTGACTGCTTATGTGCTAGATTTTATTTGTCGCTTTGATAGTTAAATAATCGACTAACAAATTCATCCATTTTTGGTTCCTTGACTTGATGTGGGAACTGATTAGTCACGCACTTAGCAAGAAGCCAACTATGTAGGCTTGATTATCGTTTGATTTTAAGAACGTTGATTCGAGTAGTGTCGAGTCACTATGGTACTCCAATCCACCTAGCTTCCTTCTTGGCCGAAGGATAGCAAGTTGAGAGTTGGAAACGTGATAAGTCTACGAGACTTGGTTTCTATATGATGTTTAGGGCCTCTTTATCATTGTTATTCTAGAAAGACCGAGATCGAATTTATCCGAAAACCACTTTGGACCAATATATGCGTTCAAAAGTGCAGGTTTATGATGATGATTTTTGAAGATGGAGATCTTCATGATGCAGGGCTACTTGCCACTAGAACCGAGATGCATATCATATATATGGTGGCAGCAGTACTTCATTATGAAATTCTATGATATGCAAGGACTTCTCGCTACTAATCCTAGGGACAATTCCTGATAGGATGTGGTAGAAGAGTTCCTTCGGTTTGTCATGTTCATGAACAACTTGTAAGGACAAATGTCTAACGTTGCATTTCTAAACATTGGTTGATCTCTATAAACGTATCATTTGTTTTGCGGTGGAGAAGGCAACTTCTCTTAGCTTAATCCCCTTTCCTGAGATGTACGCGCTCATGAGTTATACATTTGTAGAACTTAGTTGTGTGATCATGGAATGGCAGTGTGGCATACAAAGTAGAATGTGCTATGTGAAAGGTAAACGTTACCTTAAGCGTCACACCCCGAAGATGATACAGGGTACTATGTGGTTTGAAGGACAAACTTCGGGCTATAATTAGGGGAAGATGTCCCTCTAAGCACTTGTTACCTTATTGTATGGATGGAAAGGTATGAAGGCCGATGGAGACCGTGTAAAGCCATTGAGTAATATTTCATTCCATGATAGTGTAGTAATATAGTTCGGACACTGATGGAGATCGAGTAAAACCACTAGTGTAAAATAGGATTGTTATACGTGGATTTTCGGGTCTGAATGGAACTGGATCCCTATCATGTTGGAAGTCCAATTCCAATACGTTGCCTTTATGGTTTTGATTGTGCAACCTACTTTTAAAAAGTAGCTAGTATGCCATCAAATTTTATCGATGTAACAATTTCAGCTATTTTGATATATTATTTGAAAAGTGTTTCAAACCAATATTATTAACGATAATATCAAAAAAAAATTAAGTATAAAGTGTTTTCGTTGTCGTAAGGTAAAAACCGTTTGTGTTTATGTGCCGCGTGGTCTTACGAGATACCTTTGTTTTGAAAAAAATTTATCACTTTAAAATTTAGTTGAGATGTGTTTTCTCATGCTGATTTACCAAACTGGTTCGAGTGTTCTTCCCTCTTAATGCTAGGGTTAGACTGAGCATATTAACATATTTAGATTTGGTGCTTTGGAGCTTTAGCAGACGAGCTGGAGGTCTTCATGATGTATTTCGGTATTTATTTATTATTTTGATGCATTGTTGTTGAAATTATAAGCAATTATGAGGACAGATTGTAATAACTATCCAGGCTAATGATTGTGATTTGTTGTTGTACTTTGATTGATGTATGTATATTACAGTTTCTCTTTTGTAAAGATCATTGATATTATATTATATGTTGTTTTGCTGTGATTGTGAAATTCTGTGTTGTTTAGCTTTCCTTTTCTTTTCTTCTTCTCTTCTTCTTTCTTCTTTCTTTCCCATAAATTTCTGCATCTTCGTTCGATTTGGATTGGACATGTGTGGTTTATTATCAATTTAAATTATGTGGATTTACGGGTCGTTACACGTGGTATCAGAGCTTAGGTTGTGCGAACGCCTTGGCTTTATGTGGGTACTTATTATAGATTGGGTTAGTAATACCCTAGAATGAGTTTTAGTGTATTATAGATACGAGCGCATATTTATTAGTGATATAAAAATGTTTTATATTGTGTAAATTTATCTTTTGAGTAGCTTATGAATTCTGATCGGTACGTGGGACGCCATATTATCTATAGTGGTTTCTAAATGGTTAAATAAGGCAAACCAACACATTATTGTTTTGAGAATTGGTAAATGAAATAATTTTACCTAAATTATATTTTATATATAAAATAATAATTTTTTAGAAATTATTATAGTTATATATGGTGTATTTGGGTGTTAGTGAATGATAGTATTTGATTACATCATTCATTGTTTGTTATTTATGTTCTAATAAAAGTTGTTATTATTATAATGTAAACAAAGATAAACAATTAAGAAATGGTTTTATATAAGCAAAGTGAAATTATACATAAGGAAATTTATAAATATGATTTGTAAATAAAAGTGTATTTAAAATAAGAAATTGAGAATTTAAATCCTGTTAATTTTGAAAATTGTTTTTCAAAGTTTTGAAGAAATAATAATAATATTATTTGAAAACTATTTTTAATGGAAATATTTAAAAGGATTTAAAAGAGATGAAAGCAATGAATTCACTTCGATCGCTAGAAAATAATTCGGATGATGACTACGACATCATTCGTATTCATTTTCGAGTTTCTTAGTGATGGATTGCTACCATAGTGATTTGCTATTGGTATTTCGTTTTGTTAAACAGGTTTTGTTTAAATTTCAAAGTACGATTTGATGTACAAAGGAATTATGTGTGTGTGTGTCTGTGTATATATGATTTCAAAATGATTTGAAAATAAAATAAAATCTAGATGTTTAAATTCTGAAAGTTTTTATCCAAGTGTTTATTTGAAATTATAACAAAATTAGTTATATAACTTGTAAATTTTGAGAATTAGTAAATCGAAACAAATTTTCTTAAAATTGTTGAATATAAATGTTAAGAAAAGTAAATTTAACCATGAAATGAAATTGAAGTTAACATAAATAAAATGAAATTTGAAAAGAAATTTGACTCAAGTAAAGGTAAATGAAGTGAGTTAATGATATGAGTTAAATGAAATTGAATTTGATTTGTAATGAATTAATGAAATGGATATGAACTTGAGTTATAAAATGAAATTCAACTTCAGTTGTAAAATGAATTAAATATGTTTTGGAATGCGATTTGATAAGAATTGAATATGAACTTGAGTAAAATTTGATGGAATGGTTCTTAAGTTATACTAGTACTAAAAGAAATATACTAAGTAATAAATGAATGTATATAAAAGAATCCGAATAAAAAAAGAATGGGATATAATAAGAACCAATTGAAATAAATACGTAAGTCGTACGTAGGTTACTTTATTCGCATAACTATTTGATCCAGATTCGAATGTATGATTTCGAGATGACTTACAATGGTCTAAGGTAGGATTTTTCACTCGATTCTTGACGTCGAACACTAGATGTGGATTTTTGGTTTACTGAGATTCTCTGTCATAGTATATGGCTATGCAAGGAAAACGATGGTTTCTAATCAAGAAACCGGATCTGAATCCGCACTAGGGTGGTCTTGTGAACGATACTTGTTCTGAAGTGAAATTGTATGATCGAGCAAGCGACTATATATGATTTTGCATACGGATGGTACATGTACATCGTACGGGCTTTAATAAATTAAATATTGACATTGGAGAATGTAAATTGATATGGTTATGAATTAATTAGATGGATATTATTTGTTTGATGGTTTCTCTTGTTACATTTTCTACATTTGCATATAGTTATTATATTATTAGTATATGTTATATATTGATATTACTTTCCCTGTACTTGTTCTCAATTGTGGTTGAGTATTTAGTAGCTGTGGATGGCGTATGCTCGCATTTGGAGCTCTCTTTTGCATTATATTGATTGTATATGCTTGCTAATATAAGAAAAGGAACACATCTAGGATTACATATCATACTTTTACATTTTTTTCCATACGGGATGCCTCATCCTTGATGCTGAGATGTATATTTGTGATTATATATATAAATATTGTAAATTTTTCCGAATGAACCACGCAAATGAGACGATGGCAAAATTTTCCTTAAATTTAAGGTAGTAGAAAATTTTTGAGAATTTTGAAAAAAAAAATTGATAACTAAAATTTGATTTTGAGTTATAACTTAGAATGGTATTAGTTAGAAATCTATGAATGGAATTAAAGACTTAGAAAAAGGTGATAACAAAGTTTCAACAAATTAATTTTGGAAAAGTTAAAGGTTTAAAAGAATTGGGTAATCTATTTCAACTAATTGGTTTTGAAAAAGTTAATGGATTTGGGGCATTTTTCTTATTTGCTAATTTCGGGGACAAAATTCTTTTAAGGCTGGAGAATATAACGACCCAGAATTTCAGTCATTCGAATTTGGAATATTTAATTGATTTTAAATATTGAAATGCTAATTGTATAGGTTAAATAACTTGAATTTCAAATATAAGGGTTATTTGAATTATTGGAATTGTTTAAATTATTAAATATTGAATTTAATGGGAATGAAAATGATTTTGAAAGTTTATTTAAATTCTATTTGAATAAGAATGAAGGTAGCAAACTTTTGAATTTGAATTAAAAGTAAATAAAATGATTTTAATAATAATTCGTTTTAATTAACTTGTGAAAATAGCCTTCCAAGGCATTATCTTGGATTTCAACGAAACTAGTTTCATTGGATCCGTAATAGTGAATTATTATACGCCGTCGAAATTCAAGACTATCGGACGTATCGTTTGGTCATGCGAGGTTGAAACGCATAATTAAAGGAATTTAAATTTTTAAAAGTCGATTTTGAAAGCTAACTTCTGTATACTTTGGAATTAGGTCCCGATACTATTTCCATTGTGTTTGGAATAGGGGTATTACATATAGAATGCCAGGCGGCACGCCTCGTTTGAAGTTTAGAAAATTTGACATGAATAGTGTTTAGATATTTATTTTTTCTATAAAAAGACTTGAGATTGTTTCATTTGCAAACTTAAAACCCTAAAATCAAATAGAGCCTCCTTTGTGAGCTCATCCAACGGCCACCATTTCACGCCATGCTAGAAGCGACGATCGTCAAAGCCTTCAACATGGAACTTGTAGAGCTCGACCTCCTGATCCTATCGACCGCCTCTGATCATCCATCGGTGGTCCCTAGGTGGCGCAAAATGGGGATGAACGGAATCCGTTCATTTGCGAAATCACGACGATCGGCAGCACTACATGGGTTTGGACATACGACATCGGGGAGCTCGACATCGAGGCTTCACTTGGACAGGACGTGGTGGAGCCTGGGGTCACAATGGTGGCACGGTGGTGAGTCAAAGTCGGTTGAAGCAAATGTGCTTGGAAACGAGAAATGAATAATGGATTAGGGCTTAAGCGCGTGGATTTAGATTTAAATGTAGGTGATTAAATTGGTTAATTATGTAATTAATAATTATTATAAAATCAAATATTTATAAATGTATAACTTTTTCATACGAGGTCGGATTTGAATGCGACAAGTTGCATTGCGTTCGTATCAATGAAATCTACGTTATAGAGTTAGATTGGAATAATTTGGAGCTCGTAGGAGTTTGTGTTAAAATTGAATGCCTGTTCAATTTTAATTCAAATCAGAATGCTTAGGCAATAACTGGAATTTTGGTGAGTTAACTCACCTCTCTGGCCCAATTATATTTTTATATAAGTGTGTAAAAATTCTATTATTAATTGTTTGTTGACTGTTTGGATGATTTACTATTTTATTAGTTGGTATGGATATATTCCCACCCTTGGAGTGGACGAGACCCTATTAGATTCCCGTATATGAGTAGAAGATGCTTTGTATACGATCCCACGTCGAAGCGGTTCGTTTATGTTATTTGATTATATAATGTATGTGATGCAGGGGGCAGGATGGAAGGATCCAACAGAATTCCTCACACTTTTGATTTTACTTTTCTTATATTTTAATATATGGTGTGTTGGATGCCATAATTGATGACATTGATATGATTTCCATTATTTAGTGCTATAGTAGCACCTGACCATATTTTTAGTATTTGAAATACTATAAAATAGTGATTTTGAAATGAAATGATATTAAAGTGATTTTGGACGTATATATGTTTTAATAATTTTTAAACTATAAAAAGGAATGAAATTATTTTAAATGAATACGAAGTTATGATTTTTGATGTTATAAATTATAGTTTTATGAAATATTTTGAATAATGATTTTTGAATGGTTTATATGAAAGATTTATAAAGGTGATATTTTGTAAATAAAGTAATATATTTATAAACAAAATTTTTATAAATATTAGAAATGGATTTTATAAATAAATTAGATTTATAAAGAAAAGATATATAAATGGATTTTCATAGTAAAATGAGTTTTTATAAAAGAATGATTTGTAAATAGAATTTTATAAATAAAGAGATTTTATAGAAAAACAAAGTTTTATAAAATAGAAAAGAAATTCATAAACATAGTTTTATAGAAATTGAGATGATTTAGGTTGAAATTTAAATATGGAGTTTAATGGTTTTTTAAATATTAATCTGTAATAGTAATGTTTTGAAATAATAATTCGAAATGGAATTTAATGGTTTTAAAAGTGGTTTAAATGTGTTAAGTAACGAAAAAATAGATTTCAACATTAATTGTTGCAATAGACCGAGAAAGTAAGGAAGGCATGGATTATAACACTGTTGTTATAGTAAATGATTTTCGAAAGGAATTTTTTTATATATTATACAGGATTTATATATATATATAGTTAATCGAATCCTTATACTAGTGTTTTTGGGTTGTCGTAACGATGTTTTACGCAACATTAGTTTTGACCCAATAAATTGTGTTTTGACCTTCAATTGTGAAATACATGAATTGGTTCTTATGATCGTACTAAAGGCTTGGTGGTATAGGAGCATTGCCTCTCATACTTATCACCGTTCAGAAGCATATGAATTTAGGAGCAATACAATTATAGAAATCTGTTTAGTGTGTCTCCAAAATGGTAACGTTATTAAATATACTTATACAATTGATATAAGTATATATAAATGTTTTTCAAATATCAAATAGTTGAAATGGTTTGGAGGATATATCTTCTTGAAGATAATTTGAAGTAAATATTTGAAACTTGATTTAATAAAAAATTAATTAAATGGTCCTTTTGACTGCTTATGTGCTAGATTTTATTTGTTGCTTTGATAGTTAAATAACCGACTAACAAATTTGGCCATTTTGGTTCCTTGACTTGATGTGGGAACTGATTAGTCGTGTACTTAGAACGAAGCCAACTATGTAAGCTTGATTATCATTTGATGTTAAGAATGTTGATTCGAGTAGTGTCGAGTCACTATGGTACTCCAATCTACCGGGCTTCCTTCTTGGCCGAATGATAGCAAGTTGAGAGTTGGAAACATGATAAGTCTACGAGACTGGAACTGTATGAGGTTGAGGGCCACTTTATCGTCGTTGGTCCGGAGAGACCGAGATCGGATTCATCCAAAAACCACTTTGAACCAATATATGCGTTCGAAAATGCAGGTTTATGATGATGATTTTTGAAGACGGAGATCTTCATGATGCAGGGCTACTTGCAACTAGACCCACAATGCATATAATATATATATATGGTGGTAGTAGTGCTTCATTATGAAAATCTATGATATGCAAGGAGTTCTCGCTACTAATCCAAGAGAAGATTCTCGACAAGATATGGTAGGAGAGTTTCTTCGATTTTTCCTGTTCCTGGACAACTTGTATGGACACATATCTGACGTTGCATTTCTGATCATATTGATTGATTTCTATAAACGTATCTGTTTGGTGGCGGATAAGGCAAGTTCTCTTAGCTTAACGCCTTTTTCCTGAGATGTACGAGCTTAGGATTTATACATTTATAGAACTCAGTTGTGTGATCACGGAATGACAGTGTGGCATACAAAGTAGAATGTGCTATGTAAAAGGTAAACATTACCTTAAGCCTCCCACCCTGGAGATGATACGGGGTACCATGTGGTTTGAAGGACAAATTTCGGGCTTTTATTTGGGGTAGATGTCCCTTTAAGCACTTGTTGCCTTATTATATGGATGGAAAGGTATGGAGGCCGATGAAGATCTAATTCCTTTCATGTTGGAAATCCATTCCAATACCTTGCCTTTACGGTTTTGATCGTAGAACCTACATTTTAAAAGTAGTTAGTATGTTGTCAAATTTAATCAATGTAACAATTTCGGCTATTTTGATAGATTATTTGAAAAGTGTTTCAAAACCAATGTCATTAATGATAATATCAAAATTGTTAAATTTTAAGTATTTTGGATATCGTAAGGTAAAAACCCATCAGTGTCTATTTGCAACATGGTCTTACGAGATACATTTATTTTGAAAAGTTTTTTATAACATTAAAATTCAGTTGATATGTGTTTCCTCACGCTGGTTTACTAGATTGATCTCGGCGTTCTTCCCTTTTAAGGCTAGGGTCAGACTGAGCATTACAGATTTAGATTTGGTGCTTTGGAGCTTCAACAGACGAGCTAGAGGTCTTCAGGACGTGTTTTCGTATTTGTTTATTTTTTCGCTGCATTGTTGTTGAAATTATCAGCGATTATGAGGACATCTTGTTATAACTGTCTAGGCTGATTGATGTATGTATATTACAGTTTCTCATTTGTAAAGATCATTGATATTATATTATATGTTGTTCCATTGCGATTGTGAGATTCTATGTTATTTAGTTTTCTTTTTCTCTTGATCTTCTCTTCTCTTCTTCTTTCTACTTTCTTTCCCATAACTATTCGCATCTTCGTTCGATTTTGGTTGGATAGTTGTGGTTTATGTAGGATCGATTTCACCCTATAGGGGGGTGAATAAGGTGATATTAATAATAATAAAAATTTAATGCGGAAATATATAAAATAATTGTAGCATTGATAATAGCAGAATAATAGCAGCACAGATAATAGCAGAATATTAAAAGCAGAAATAGAACAACACAGATTTACCCAGCTTCGACAAAACCCTGCCTACGTGTTGCCCCCAAGGTTTCTACTAGAAATTAAGTAGTCGGACGCTTACACACGTAAACTCACGACACCCGCTGTTGACTAACCTAACTCTATGCTCAAAACCCTGCCACAACTCAGCCACTGAGTTGCGAATTCTCGAACTACACCACCGTAGTTCGTCCCCTAGTCACACGACTAGACTTTACAAAAGTTTAAAAGAAATAAAAAATAAAAAACAATATAAAAACACAAAACCCTATATAATATACTAAGCCCAAATAGAGAAAGCCGACCCAATAAAAATTAAAAGAAATCCCCTTTTCTTTTTATCCTCTTATATATCTTCGGCTCGTATCCTCTACCTCGTTTTCTTTTGCTCAAGAACAATTGTTTCTCTTTCAAAAATTAGGGCTTTGCTGATGAGGCCACCGCTTGAATTGATAGCTGATGCTTCGAATGGTTTCTTCGATCGATTAATTTGTTCACGGCTGCTTCAATTAAGTCGAGATCGATGTTATGATTTGGTACGTGATTTTCTTGTTCGATTTGAATTTTCTCGACTTTGATTCGAGTTATATGTTTGTTCATGACTTAGCTAGCTTTGGTATTTGTTTTTTACTCGAATATCTTAATGCCGATGATGTTAATGGTTTAAATAGGGATGAAAACCCCATAACTACGTTCATATATTTCGTTTGAATTCTTCACGTTGTTTACACTTGTCCATTCGATTTTGCTTGAGTACTTGTGATTAATCCTGACTAGTTCAATTCGTATATTTTCTACTTGCTTGGTCATCACGGCTTCATGAATTTGAACTTGCTCCGTTCTTTTCTGGTTTGACTTTGGCCACTTTAAATCTGTTGTAATATTGGCTTATTTGATTCTGCCTTAGTCACCAGGGCTTTGATTCTTTGACATTTTGACTTGACTTGGTTATTTTTAAATCCTTTGATTTTTTGTAAACTGTAAACTGCTGCTTGACTTGTTCACTTGATTTTCTAACTTGCTTGCTGCATTACTCCATGTATGTGTGTGTATATTGTGACTCATGTAACTGCTTCTGCTCATTCATGTTAATCTATTGTTTGTACACCACTGGGTGATTTTGTCTGCTTTATCAATATATATGCATGTGTATACATATATATGCATATATGTATACATGTGTTTATGTACTGTTAATTTGTATTGCTCTGACAAATGTCTTAAACTTGTACATGTCTGGTTTTGTTTGAAGCTTCATGAAGTCACAACTGTTGACATGTGCATTTTGACCAGTCTTCTGATTTCGGCACATGGTCTGATCATTTGGTTGAGTCTGATTGCTGTGTATGTAGTCTGGTTTACTTGTACACTTTGTTGTTGCTTGATGGACTCTGGTAGTTGCAGTATCATGTGGTCTTGTAGTCTCTGGTGCACGTTTGCTGGTTTATGTATACTTTGTGGAGTCTGGTCTGGTTTCATTTCAGTTCTTGGTTGGTTTAGTTGCTTTTGTATTGCTGTGTTATATCTAGTGCACATGTTGATTTTGTACATTTTGATTCTGGTTCCATATGTCTGGTTCCATTTGTGCTTTGCACTTGTATACAGTTTAGCTTGTGTGGCCTTCACTTGATATCTTTACTTGTTTGCCTCCTTTATGTGTTGTTCACCACTATTGCACTTCCCTTATGCCATAGATATGTGTTGTCTTCATTGTTGATTTGGGTCTGGTCTTTACTGCACTGATTTTGTACATTTTTTACTTGAGCACTTGTTAAAGATGTTGTGTTCACTTGAGCTAGCTTTGGTATTTGTTTTTCACTCGAATATCTTAATGCTGATGATGTTAATAGTTTAAATAGGGATGAAAACCCTATAACTACGTTCATATATTTCGTTTGAATTCTTCACATTGTTTACACTTGTCCATTTGATTTTGCTTGAGTGCTTGTGATTAATCCTGACTAGTTTAATTCGTATATTTTCTGCTTGCTTGGTCATCACGTCTTCATGAATTTGAACTTGCTCCGTTCTTTTCTGGTTTGACTTCGGCCACTTTGAATTTGTTATAATATTGGCTTATTCGATTCTGCCTTAGTCACCAGGGCTTTGATTCTTTGGCATTTTGACTTGGCTTGGTTATTTTGAAATCCCTTGATTTTTTGTAAACTGTAAACTGCTGCTTGACTTGTTCGCTTTATTTTTTGACTTGCTTGCTACATTACTCCATGTATGTGTGTGTATATTGTGACTCATGTAACTAGTTTTGCTCATTCATGTAAATATATTGTTTGTACACCACTGGGTGATTTGGTCTACTTTATTAATATATATGCATGTGTATATATATATATATATGCATATATGTATACATGTGTTTATGTACTGTTAATTTGTATTGCTCTAACAAATGTCTTAAACTTGTACATGTCTGGTTTTGTTTGAAGCTTCATGAAGTCACAACTGTTGACATGTGCATTTTGACAGGTCTTCTGATTTCGGCACTTATGGTCTGATCATTTGGTTGAGTCTGATTGCTGTGTATGTAGTCTGGTTTACTTATACACTTTGTTGTTGCTTGATGGACTCTGGTAGTTGTAGTATCATGTGGTCTTGTAGTCTCCGGTGCATGTGTGCTCGTTCCTGTATACTTTGTGGAGTCTGGTCTAGTTTCATTTCAGTTGTTGGTTGGTTTAGTTGCTTTTGTATTGCTGTGTTAGGTGTTGTTCCTATCTGGTGCACATGTTGATTTTGTACATTTTGATTCTGGTTCCATATTACTGGATCCATTTGTGCTTTGCCCTTGTATACAGTTGAGCTTGTGTAGTCTTCACTTGATATCTTTACTTGTTTGCCTCCTTTATGTGTTGTTGACCACTATTGCACTGCCATGATGCCATTGATATGTGCTGTCTTCATTGTTGATTTGGGTATGGTCTTTACTTCACTGATTTTGTACATTTTTTGCTTGAGCACTTGTTAAAGATGTTGTGTTCACTTGAGCTGCTGTCTCATTATTTCCAGTTGATTATGTCACTGCACTTGTCATTTTGATTTTGGAAACTGATCTGGTTGTGGTGCACTTGTTAGAATATGTCTGGTTTTGGCTTCTTGTACTCGACAATTTTGTGATGTATTTGTATAGCACCTGAGTTGAATCCAGCCTCAGCTCGGGTTTGACCTTGTGCTCATATCGTGACTTTATTTGTATTGCAATTGAATATTTGTACTTAGGTTGAATCCAGCTTTTTATTGGGTTTGACCTTGTGCTCACCTATCCCTGTAGTTTTATCAAGTGTATACCGGTGTGCACGGCCTTGTGGCATGTACAGTGATACACTATGCATGTCACAAGCTGTTCGTGTATGATGAATTCAGAATATGATGACGAACAACCCAAAAAACCGAGGCAAATAATATTTTCAAAAACACATTTTATTTTACACTGCAAAAATATTTCTCTTTCAATTTTACTACGTTAGTGTTTATTTTTGCAAATAACTCAGATTCTGGATTCAGGCTGGAGCAGAGTCGTAGATAAAATACGAGTGAATGAGTGATATGTAGTGAGGTGAACATTGTAAATTGAAAATTGTGATGTAATCGAAATTGTAATGTAATTGAGAAATGTATATATGTAGTGAGAGTTCAAATTTGTACTATTCAAAAATTGTAATAAAATATTTGTTTGAATAAAATATCCGTTTGAATTTATATTCTGTGTTATTTATTTTATTCATCAAATATTTGTTAATTATGTGAAAAATAAAATAGTACAATAACAAATACACTTAAATGAATATATATGTACATATATATGTTTATTATCATTAAAAAAATCATATACTAGCATATTCAACAATCTCCCCCTTTTGATGATAACAAACATATATTTAAGAATTTGAATTTATTAAATGTATTTGATCATTCTATTTGCACCCTCTATTTGAATGCTCCCTCTCTACAATAAAGCTCCCCAAGCTCCCCATTCATATATGCATGAAAAATAAATAACAATATGCAAATAAACTTAGATGAGAATATGCAAATAAAAAATATGACTTTGAATTATTTGCCAACAAAAATCAGATGCTGGATTCGGGCTGGAGCAGAGTCGAAGATAAAATACGAGTGAATGAGTGATATGTAGTGAGGTGAACATTGTAAATTGAAAATTATGATGTAATCGAAATTGTAATGTAATTGAAAAATGTATATATGTAGTGAGAGCTCAAATTTGTACTATTCAAAAATTGTAATAAAATATTTGTTTGAATAAAATATCTATTTGAATTTAAATTCTGTGTTATTTATTTTATTCAGCAAATATTTATTAATTATGTAAAAAATAAAACAGTATAATAACAAATACACTTCAATGAATATATATATATATATATATGTTTATTATCATCAAACAAAAATCAAATACTAGCTTATTCAATAATCTCCCCCTTTTGATGATAACAAACATATATTTAAGATTTTGAATTTATTAAATGTATTTGATCATTCTATTTGATCCCGCTATTTGAATGCTCCCTCTGTACAACAAAGCTCCCCAAGCTCCCCCTTCATATATGCATGAAAAATAAATAACAATATGCAAATATACTTAGATGAGAATACGCAAATAAAAAATATGACTTTGAATTATTTGCCAACCAAAATCTTAACTTCTCTCTCCCCCTTTTGTTATCAGCAAAAGAGTAATAGTGTTAGAAAAATAGAGATAAAATGATAGACATTAATACAACATTAATACCTAATAAAGTATAAATATTAAATTTCAATAAAAAATCAAACAAAAATCATAAATGCTCTGTTAGGCGCATATTCCACTTTAAAGTGATAGCGGTGATGTCGGCATATAAAACCATATAGTTGTGTCTATTTATGGTATATTTATATCAAGAATTTGAATATCTACTAACCATGCATAACCGTTAGGACTTTTAAATGAGATTAGTAGTATTCCAAAATTTTAAATAAAAATTCAAGTATCTTCTAACCACGCATAACCGTGAAGACTTTTAAATGGGATTAGAATCAACTCGTCTATTTCAATAACCAATTTTGATATGTGTTCCATACATGCATAACCGTGAGGACTTTTAAATGAGCATGAAAGCACATATACAAATATTCCAAGTAATTCACCCATGCATAACCGTGAGGACTTTTAAATGAGAGTGAATACTTTGTAAAAATAAATAAAATAAAAACGAATAATTTCCTGTTTAAAATACCATATATTGACATACTAAATTGGATTTTGATGAGTGATGGTCATTAGAAATATGATAGAAATAGAGATGGTCATGGAATTTTTACCCACAAAACTTATTATAAATCTTGTTTAAAATTTTAATTTTTTTTACTAAATATACTTTCTCAAGTCATAATATATGATTAATATCAACACTCATCACTTTTTTCAATCACTATTTATCTTTTCGATAATTAGTAGGGAGTCAGATTAGTTAATGTAGTCATTTAAGATCAAATCCAAAAATAATTATAAAATCGAATTTTCTAAAATGACTAATCTGAAACAAGGTCAAAAACTATTTTCTGGAAGGGGTTTTATATAAAAATGTCTGCTAATTAAGAATCAGTTGAAATGAAAAATATGCAGATATTTTCTTTGAAATTGGTGCAGCTAATGGATTTCTCAACATAAAACTCGTTCTGCTAGTAATTTTTCTACCAACTAGACTACCAGTGGAATCTGCATCTGAATACCCCTTTAAATCACAGTTATCATAAGTTGGATGTCATAGACCAGATCGTGAAGTTCCAACAAGTATCTTAAAAACATTTTACAGCTTTTAAATGAAATTATTTTGAATTGAAACCGTGCAAATAAACAACTATTGAACATTGTGTCAGATCTAGAAGCAGTAATAGAAACATATCCACGTGTATCTAGAGTAATCATCAACCATTAAAGCAACATCATTAGTCCATACAAATCTATATGAACTAGTTCAAAGACTCTAGAGATACTTAAAGTGTTCTCGGCATAGAAAGATAATTATCCATCAATCAGAATCAAAAACATCATTTATTTCTTTATCACATAACTCGCTGAATTAAATCAAATTATGGTGCAGATTTTCACATTTAATAAATCGCTCAAAATAAATATATCGTTACCTCTTTTACCTTTACGATAATTTTTCGTTGTTGCCCATTGTGCTTCTGCCACCTTTGTACTAGGCTAAGGAACTTTGATTCGTATCCCATCTGTGCCTAGAACAGCCAAAATCCAGGTAACACTGTTGTTGTTCCTTAGCCTGCCACCATACCTACACGAGAAAATATTTTTTTGACCTATTTGTTTTTATAGGTCCATGGTTGTTAGTGGCAAAAGATTTTGAAAAATATGTTTGTGTAGACCCAAGATTATTTATATTTGTTCCTTTTGGCATCAAGATTTGTTTGACTTTAAGGGATTTTATATTCATGCCTTTTGGAACCCAAATTGGAATTGTTTTCACGTGTATGGGTCTATACCAACAATTATTGCGATTGTGTCCAGTTTTTCCACAAATTGTGCACTTGTAATTGATTTGATTAATTTCACTTCTAACACGTTCAGATTGATTATATCCAAGTCCTTGTCTAACTGTATTAACAGTTTGTTTCCCTAATAGCATATTTAACGATCTTTCTCCTTTGGAAAATTTTCTTAAAGTTGTAGACAATAGTTGGACTTGTGTTTTAAGAGATTCATTTTCATTCAATAATTGTGTGCACTTTTTAATAGAATTTTCTCTCCTGGTGTTTTCACTTTCTTTCAAAATCAGAATTTCATTTTCAAGTGATTTAATTTTAATTTCAGGTTTTTTAATCTCTTCTTCAAATGATGGACACTTATCACATTTAGGGCACTTGTTTCGATAGTTTTTAACCAATTGATTAAGCTGTTTATTTAATTCTATCAAACTATCTCTTTGTGATTCAATTTTAGCGTATTTCTCCCTAATTCTTTCAAAACATCCATTTACTTCGTGAAAATATATGAGTATTCCGAGTGAGTAAGTTTTGATACCTCGCTTGGCCCGTCTTCATCACTGTAAGTTGTTTCTCCTTGAAGGCACAGATTTCCTTTTTCGCTCTCACTGCCGTGCTTTTATCATCTTCATCTGTTTCATCCCAAGTGGCTGCAAAACTTCTCCTTTTCTGTTTCTTTCCTTGGCTGAGTCGATTTTGAGGAGAATTTGGCTTGATATGACCGGGTTTATTGCACTTGTGACAAATGATCTCCTGCTCTTCTGGGTTGTCTAGTACTTTGACTAATCTGCTTTTCAATTGTTGATTTAGAGTTGGATTTACGTATTTGTGATTCCACCTTTTGAATTTCTTTATTATCAGCGCCAGTTCTGTTGCACTATCATTATCATCATCATCATCTTCACTTTCGATTGTTCCTTTGAGAGCTATTGATTTCTTTCGAGTATTACCTCCTTCACGTTCTTGAATTTCATTTCTAGCTCATAAGTGGTGAGATTTCCGATGAGTTCTTCAACTTTGATTTGTTTCAAATCTTTGGATTCTTGAATGGCAGTCACTTTTGCTTCGAAATTTCGTGGAAGGACTCTGAGGATTTTTCGAACTATTTCCAATATGTGTATGGTTTTCCAAGAGCATTTGATTTGTATACGAGATTAGAAAGTCGTCTGTACATTTCTTTGACATGCTCATCCTTGGCCATTGTGAAGCTCTCGTATTCTCTACTAAGCATGGCAAGTCGAGATTCCTTAACTCAAGATATTCCTTCGTGAGTCACTTCAAGTGTGTGCCAGATTTCCTGCGCAGTTAGACAATGTGAGACACGATTAAATTCAATTTGATCTAATGAACAAATAATAGAATTCATAGCTTTAGCATTAGTATTCTGTAGTTTATTTTCAAACTCTGTCCATTGATCCATTGGTTTTTCAATTTCCTGATTATCTATTACTATAGTTGGTGTCCTATATCTTGTCTCAACAATATTCCAAGCATCAATGGTTTTCAGAAAAAAATTTATTCTATTTTTCCAGCAAGCATATTCACCATTGAACATTGGTGGTCTAACTATGGACTAACCCTCAGTAAAAGCATTATTAAAAGAAGCCATTTTAAAAAAATCAAAATTTTAAAACAGTAATTTGTTTTTGAAAAATAAAATTTTTAAAACAAAAATTGGCTTTTGTTCCTAGCTCCGATACCACTTGTAGGATCGATTTCACCCTAAAGGGGGGGTGAATAGGATGATACTAATAATAATAAAAATTTAATGCGGAAATATATAAAATAAGTACTGTAATGATAATAGCAGAATAATAGTAGCACAGATAATAGCATAATATTAAAAGCAGAAATAGAACAACACAGATTTACCCAGCTTTGGCAAAACCCTGCCTACGTGCTGCCCCCAAGGTTTCTACTAGAAATTAAGTAGTCAGACGCTTACACACGTAAACTCGCGACACCCGCTATGGACTAACCTAACTCTACGCTCAAAACCCTGCCACAACTCAGCCACTGAGTTGCGAATTCTCGAACTACACCACCGTAGTTTATCCCCTAGTCGCACGACTATACTTTACAAAAGTTTAAAAGAAATACAAAATAAAAAACAATTTAAAAACAAAAAACCCTATATAATATACTAAGCCCAAATAAAGAAAGCCGGCCCAATAAAAATTAAAAGAAATCCCCTTTTCTTTTTATCCTCTTGTATATCTTCGGTCTGTATCCTCTGCCTCGTTTTCTTTTGCTCGAGAACAATTGTTTCTCTTTCAAAAATTAGGGTTTTGCTGATGAGGTCGCCACTTGAATTGATAGTTGATGCTTTGAATGCTTTCTTCGATCGATTAATTTATTTGTGGCTGCTTCAATTAAGTCGAGATCAATGTTGTGATTTGGTACGTGATTTTCTTATTCGATTTGAATTTTCTCGACTTTGATTCGAGTTATATGTTGGTTCGTGACTTAGCTAGCTCTGGTATTTGTTTTTCACTCGAATATCTTAATGCTGATGATGTTAATAGTTTAAATAGGGATGAAAACCCTATAACTACGTTCATATATTTCGTTTGAATTCTTCACGTTGTTTACACTTGTCCATTTGATTTTGCTTGAGTGCTTGTGATTAATCCTGACTAGTTTAATTCGTATATTTTCTGCTTGCTTGGTCATCACGTCTTCATGAATTTGAACTTGCTCCGTTCTTTTCTGGTTTGACTTCGGCCACTTTGAATTTGTTATAATATTGGCTTATTCGATTCTGCCTTGGTCACCAGGGCTTTGATTCTTTGGCATTTTGACTTGGCTTGGTTATTTTGAAATCCCTTGATTTTTTGTAAACTGTAAACTGCTGCTTGACTTGTTCGCTTTATTTTTTGACTTGCTTGCTACATTACTCCATGTATGTGTGTGTATATTGTGACTCATGTAACTAGTTTTGCTCATTCATGTAAATATATTGTTTGTACACCACTGGGTGATTTGGTCTACTTTATTAATATATATGCATGTGTATATATATATATGCATATATGTATACATGTGTTTATGTACTGTTAATTTGTATTGCTCTAACAAATGTCTTAAACTTGTACATGTCTGGTTTTGTTTGAAGCTTCATGAAGTCACAACTGTTGACATGTGCATTTTGACAGGTCTTCTGATTTCGGCACTTATGGTCTGATCATTTGGTTGAGTCTGATTGCTGTGTATGTAGTCTGGTTTACTTATACACTTTGTTGTTGCTTGATGGACTCTGGTAGTTGTAGTATCATGTGGTCTTGTAGTCTCCGGTGCATGTGTGCTCGTTCCTGTATACTTTGTGGAGTCTGGTCTAGTTTCATTTCAGTTTTTGGTTGGTTTAGTTGCTTTTGTATTGCTGTGTTAGGTGTTGTTCCTATCTGGTGCACATGTTGATTTTGTACATTTTGATTCTGGTTCCATATTACTGGATCCATTTGTGCTTTGCCCTTGTATACAGTTGAGCTTGTGTAGTCTTCACTTGATATCTTTACTTGTTTGCCTCCTTTATGTGTTGTTGACCACTATTGCACTGCCATGATGCCATTGATATGTGCTGTCTTCATTGTTGATTTGGGTATGGTCTTTACTTCACTGATTTTGTACATTTTTTGCTTGAGCACTTGTTAAAGATGTTGTGTTCACTTGAGCTGCTGTCTCATTATTTCCAGTTGATTATGTCACTGCACTTGTCATTTTGATTTTGGAAACTGATCTGGTTGTGGTGCACTTGTTAGAATATGTCTGGTTTTGGCTTCTTGTACTCGACAATTTTGTGATGTATTTGTATAGCACCTGAGTTGAATCCAGCCTCGGCTCGGGTTTGACCTTGTGCTCATATCGTGACTTTATTTGTATTGCACTTGAATATTTGTACTTGAGTTGATTCCAACTTTCTATTGTGTTTGACCATATGCTCACATGTCCCTGTAGTTTTACCAAGTGTATACCAGTGTGCACGGCCTTGTGGCGTGTACAGTGATACATTGTGCATGTCACAAGTTGTTTGTGTATGATGAATTCATAATATGATGACGAACAACCCAAATAACTGAGGCAAATAATATTTTCAAAAACACATTTTATTTTACACTGCAAAAATATTTCTCTTTCAATTTTACTGCGTCGGTGTTTATTTTGCAGATAACTCAGATGCTGGATTCAGGCTAGAGCAGAGTCGAAGATAAAATACGAGTGAATGAGTGATATGTAGTAAGGTGAACATTGTAAATTGAAAATTGTGACGTAATCGAAATTGTAATGTTATTGAAAAATGTATATATGTAGTGAGAGCTCAAATTTATACTATTCAAAAATTGTAATAAAATATTTGTTTGAATAAAATATATGTTTGAATTTAAATTCTGTGTTATTTATTTTATTCAGCAAATATTTATTAATTATGTGAAAAATAAAATAGTACAATAACAAATACACTTAAATGAATATATATATATATATATATATATATTTATTATCATGAAACAAAAATCATATACTAGCATATTTAACAGTTTATTATCAGCTTGAATTGTGCCGATTTGCGGGTCGTTACACACTTTCTTCTTCTCATTACTTCGAATGCTTTAGAATAATATTAATTCATCAACAAATATTTCAATTTCACGATATTCTTTCATTTCTTTAAAATGAATTAAAATATCAAATTCAACCATTAAAACACGGTCACCATTTTAATCTATTTTTGACATTCAATTCAAATCAATATCTTAATATCAACCATTTCATTCTACGATGCGAATTATACAAAACTATTTAATGACAAGTATCCCTCATTCGTTCATTTAAACAACAAGCAAATACTGCCATATATTCATGAAGTTAGTAATTAAAAATGGAATATGTAAAAAGCAGAACACTGAAAAATAGTTATACTCACTCAAACTTCCATATATATGCTAAACCTTTTTTACCTCTCGATAAAAATAGATATCATCATTGTAAAGTCACTTTATAAAATAAAGGATCATTTCCCTATATAAATTTTCCTCCTCTTAAAATGATATACTCCTTTATAAATATCAAAGATATTATTTACATATATTTTAAAATATTGTTATGTCAAATCATCTCATTCAAGTATTTCTAAATCCCTATCGATACGTGAGCTCCACATTGACAAAAGTTCTTAAAGCACAAAATGGATAGGTCGACATAATAATTTTCCAAATCATTTTTCTTGAAATTTATAAATCATTTTTCTTGACAATAAATTTCAATATTACTTTTCTTCAAAATGAATCTCATCGATTTATATTTGTGGACATTTTCAAATTACCATATATATAATTACATATACTTATTTAAAATAACTATCATTCTCCTCAAATACTTTTACCTCCAAAAATAGATTTCTCTCTTCAAAATATTCTTTCTATAGATAAGCCTTATTGTTTATATCCAAAACTAATATTTTCCTTTAAAATATTTTCATAAATAAATCACATTATTCTTTGAAAATCAAAGCTTGCTTTTAAAATCACTACTCATACTTATGTTTAAGTATTAATTTAAAATCATATGCAACTTTATAATTCAAACATCAAAATGAACCACACATATTATCAAGCAAGCATCCACTACATCAAATTTAAGTTCATTTTATCATATCACAAACACACATAATTATTCACACCATATGCGGGAATATTATTTTATTTTCAGAGCAAAATAACTTTGTTTTTTTCCAAGGAAATATTTACTACAAATACATGTATATATACTCATATGTATATCATATCTCAATGGTTAACCCATTCGATCATTTAACAACTCATATATAATATGTGAGAGTCGAACAAATAGGGGTAAAACATCCTAAGTCCAACTCCTCTAAAGACAAAATACATCTCAGACTCAATATTCTTCTAACTTCAACTCAAATACCAAAATGTCATTCCCCGGATCTAGTGACCAAGTTATCATGGGGAGTTTACGACCTGATAACCCGGATCGCATGGCTTGGAAAGAGCAATTTCTCTTACATTTTGCTTTTACTCACCACAGATACATTATAATACCTGAATACATATGACATAATACGTATCTCATCTTGATACAAAGCAACATATACGAGTTACCCAGACTGAATAACATAGTATAACATATATTGTAACAACCCAAAATTTATCCATAATAATTAATTCGTTAAATAATTAGATAATAAAATAAATTTGCAAAATTATCATAATTAAGCCATGGAAGTTGCACCATTGTGTCTGCGGTAATTTTCTGCTCAATTTTCATATATAGAACGTCAAAATCTGAGCTAATATGACCAAGTTACAAAATAAACAAAATAAGCAGAAAACGTAGAAATATATATATATATATATATATATATATATATACACGCAGGTCGACCAGCCGGTCGACTTGGGCACCAGGCGGTCGACCGCCCGGTCGACCCGCCTATGCTATTTACGAACAAACGAACGTTCGTTCGTTCGAACATTCCAGAGCCTCAAACTGAAGTGTTTTACATTCTTTATTTTAATGCGCTCCTTTTATTTTTGCATCCGATGACTTCTATTCAGCCTATGACATGGTTGCATCCCATTCAATTTTCAAAATCCAACGGTCTAAGATTCACTTCTACCCCCATAAATAGACCCCTATACCTAACACTTTTTCTCATTCTAGGTTTTCTCCAATTGGGTTCACCTTTCTAGGAAGGACCCTAAACGGAATAATTTTCCAAGGAGAAAATCGTTATAAATTAAATTATTTTACAACTCCAAGTGGACCCGAGAAGGACAAAGGAAGAGCTTAGGAACGGAGGTGAGTAACTGTAATTATTTTTTATTTCTTTAAGTAATTTAAAATAATAGGGTTTCCAATAGTTGTAGTTTTACTATGATTTTTGGAATAGCCTTTTTAATAGTTTATTTACAGTTTTTAGAATTATTTTCAGTCTATTTTCTTTCAGCTATTCTTTTCAGTAATTTTAGTTTATTTCTGTTAATTATAGCTTTTCCGTTTATTTATAGTTTATTTACAGTATTTTAGTTTATTTACTGTTATTTATAAGTTATTTACATCTTCTTTCTACGCTTTGGATTTTCTTCTATTTCCAGTTTTCTTTTATTCCTCCTTCTTCTTCGCGTATGGATTAGAATAGGATTAACGCAAATATGGATTAAATTGTAAGAAAACTGAAATAATGGAATATAAGATGTAAATTACAAATACTGTAATATAAATGGAATTGGACTGAAATTATGCCTAATTGGACTGAAATTATGCCTAATTATGACATTAATTGGACTGAATTAAAAAGATTGGCCTAGTTATAACTTAGAATTATAACTAAAAGAGTAAAAGATGAAAGAGGCTTATTTTCACACTTAGACCTTGGGTTAAGTAATAAGCATGATTCTAACGTAGGTTATAATAAGAAAAAAGAACAGAATAAGGCTTATTTTAAGACTTAGGATAAATTAATAAGCATAGATAGTAGAGAAAAGTGTATAGGCTTATTTACATAATTTATCTAAGTTAATAAGCAAAGATGAAAGTAGGACCTCTACCAAATAGCATTCCCTATTAGACAAAACAGTGGTCCCACATTAGCCTGAAGTGAGACGAGGGCACACTTATGCTAAGAATGGTAGTAATTGGTCAAATAGAAGTCCAAATCACGGGAGATTTGGATAAGGGGCACAACTAAATATTGTTTGGATGACGGACCAGTACCAACAGTGTTTCCCCTATAGTTTCTATGGACACACGGTGATCTCACATTAGCCTGAAGTGAGATGAGGGGCACGATTATGTTGGAGTTTGAGGTAATAAGAAGACCCAATGGGTGGAGCAAAAGGTAGCATGGGCATGGTGGCGGTTACGCGTGCGACTTCCATTTTGGTGCTCAGTAATCGCTATGAGTTTCAAGCGCTTAGTATGGGTGTCTTTCGTAGACACCATTGCCTTCTGTGTAGGGAGCTATATATGTTGTTCGGATCCACAATGGATGCTTTGTGCATCTTACGTAGGTACCATTGGCTGCTGTATAGGGAGTTATATAACGTCTGGTGCGCAGTAAGGTCTATGGAGTAGCAGACCGATCAAAAAAGGGTAGAATTAGGATTACATCCTAATTACAGGATTAGGAATTCAGCCTAATCAAAGCAGAAATCAAGGACAAGTGAAAGCAATCGAAATTAACCTATCTTATAGTTAATCGTACTTATTTCAAGTTTACCTCTTTCCTATTTCCTTTGTTATCCTTATTTATGCTAGAACTGTTGTAGAGCCTATTACTTCTATCTTGCTTAAAGACTCTAGTAATTACTATCATTCACCAGACTTTTAGTCTGACCCACTCCTCTATTTTCCACTTTTCCCTCCATAGGCAATCAAGGGAGAAGTCAGTAGATTGCTGTTGCTTGGAGTTTTCTTGGAGGAGATTTCATCTATGTATTTCTTTTATTTTCAGCTTTTGTTCTTTCTATGTACTGGCTTATTATAAGGGATATTATGTACTCTGATTTTTGAGACTATGAGTTTTTGTTTCATGAGACATATTGGATTTTTAGTCATGTATGTGGTATTTGGTACTTGACTTATTTATGAAGCAATTATGAAGTTTTGTTTTAATTAAGTTCATGTATATGCATTTCATCTCATCAAATCATGCATCATAATATATCAATCAAATCATGACAAATCAATCATTCACATCAATATAATCATGGGGTATAATTAAACTTGCACATTCTTATCATGGATGAAGCACACATCATATTTGTTGAAAATCAAACAAGTATTTAAAATCACCCATAGTCATTCAAAGTGCACTTTTCATTCAATTCACTTGCATTTCATTCAAAATATACTTGGTAATACATCATATTCTTAGTATATTTAACACTTCAATAATAGCCAAGCATTATATTATTCATTCATTTCCAAATTAACAAAAAAATTATTTGCCCATTTATATTCAAAAATCATTACTTAGCATTCATTTCATAAATCTCATTTACGTATATTCAACAAGCCAAGCATACACACACACACACACATATATATATATATATCTGTGTGTGTGTGTTGTATGTATGTGTGTGTGTGTGTATTTAAATCAAATCTTTCTTCAGCTAACATTGTATCATATTCAAAGTATCGCATGATTTGCAATCCTTGTATTATTTAATCAATCCTTATTATTTATATAAGAATATTAGCCATGACTACATTTATATATAGCCAAGAAATTTTTATTTAAATTCCTTCAAAGCAACTAACTTCATATAAACTGTAATGATTCACCTTTTCGACTCTCAAGTGTCAACACTAATACATCCATGGTATTCACGTGTCGAGCGCTCAAGTGCTGTAAAGGCAGATTGTTAGGGTAAATAAAAAGAAAAATAAATAGAACAAGAAAGAACTGAACAAACATTAGAATCTCACAGTGGAACGATAACATAAAATATCAAAAAGACAGTACATAGTATCATTCTAAGATACATAACATTTTAGAGTTACAATCCTAAGTACTATCATCAACTTGGACAGCTATAATATTATGCCCTTACAAATACTGATATATGCATACTATTAATGCAGCAAAAATAAGAAAAATACGGTAGGTGAATGCATTCAGCTTATCTTCTTGAGCTCTAAAAAGTATTCAACTAAAATCGGCCTTTCACAAACTTCTCGAAAGAGCACTCGAGGAATTAGGTAAAAATAAAACCACAAGTTAGACAAAAGTCTAGTATGAGAAACTCAAGAAACATGTTCCCATATAATAGCACCTTTTGAGACCAACCGAATCACCGAAATGGTTTATACCTCAAAAGCGCCAAAAAATCTTATAAGCATATATGGTGATATAATAGATAGTGTCTAGGGTGTAGAATATAAATAAAATTATATATGTGCTGATTGCATCTCACAACACAACAATATTAGAAGTACAACTAAAACCGCTGAGGCATGTCCGCATAACGGGTTCCATTGGAAATGCCCTTGGTGCATCGAGGTAGATCTCCTGATAAAGGTCAGAAACTACCTTTCAAAACCACATATATCTCTAGATAAAATGTGTCACAAAGGAAAACATAGTTGCTCCACGCCTAAATACATGATACCAAATAGCAACAACTCCAGCGCCATATTATGAAAAGCACACTTAAGCATCGCTTAAGCACAAAATGCATTTACAAAATTTAATTTTTCGAAAAAGCAACAAAATTAAGCGATAAGCACTTAAGCATACTTATTTGGCGCTCATCTGCGCTTTGCTTAAATTTAAGTAATGAATATATTATTTTTAAAATGAAAAAAAGGGATATAGCAATAAGGCCACATTCCTTAACAAAATTTCCTTATTTTCTATTATATGGACTGATTAAAAGTCTTTTGGATTATAATATGATTATATTTATTTGACAAATATGCATAGTTTGTACTCAACTTGAATATGTTTAATTTTAATGAATAGTGAAAGACAAATGCCGCTTTTGAAACCTATGATTTATAAGTTATCTTTACAGTTAAATTTTATTTCTTTGTAATCAATTTGTGCATACATGATGATCACTTGATATAATCTCTTTACATAAATTTATACTAATGCAGATAGTGTATGCTCAAAAATTAAGCAGCCCTTAGCGAATTGAGACATCTATTGCCTCATCTCCCTTAGCGCTTAAAATAACAGAGTCATGCATGCCTCAACTGATGACGAAGTCATGTTCAGCATCTCAACACATGAGTCTTGATTACTCGAACAGATCCTAAATATCTCTAGATTCTAGCATCTCGAACAAATCTCAAATCTCTACAAGGATTCCAGCATATCAAATAGTTTACAAATCTCTACATGGATTCCCGCATAAGTCATTTAACAAATGAAAACTCTATCCTCTCTCCTAGAATCAACCTCAAGATTACAACACAATAGCATCTTTTGAAATGTTAACACCGACCTCTCCCTTGAAATCTTAGGTTAAACAGTTCAACACTATAACATTTCACTCCATTATTACTTACAAAACATAAAAAACATATACATTTTTGAGACATCTTATATATGTACACTCCCTCGCTTACCGAACGCCTCAAAATCAAATCGATGAATTTTCGATGAACTTAACTTCGGTTCTTTTAGAAATAAACAGACAACACATAAGCATGGAGACATCACCTATCCGGATAGATTTCTTTATCTCTTGTCCTAGAAGTGCAAGATGAGTTTATACGTAGGGTATAACATCATCGAGGATAACCATATTGTATAATTCTCATGTTTCTTCTAGATATTTCCAAAGTTAATATTGGTTAAATTCAATAACAATAAGAACGATCACATATGGAAACCAAATCTCGTACACTTATCATGTTTTCGACCTTCTCAACTTACACTATCCCTCGATCAGAAGTGGAACCAGTAGGTTAGAGAACTGTACTTTTAAGCCTTATTCGAATATCATTCTTAACTCTCAAAAATTGAACAGGCCTGCTTTGTTGGCTTTTAAAGCTAAGTACACGACTAACCACTTTCCATAGACAAGTAAAGGCACAAAGCTCGATTAAGTCACGCATAGCACGATTAAGTCGCATAAGCAACTTCTAATCCCCTTTTTATTTAATTAATTCTTTTATTAGTTAAAACTTATTTTATCAATTAATTATTTCATTTATCAATTATTCATTTAATTCAGATGTAAGCAAACTATATACAAAAGTCCTCAACAAGGGATCTCTAATACATACATTCTAAAAGCAAAAGATGATTCAGACGAATGAGTCCTCCTAGGGGATCTCAAATCGTATGAATACATGATGCTTCTATTCACTTCCTTTTTCTACTCGTATATATATTTAAAATATTTTTACAAAATATATATATTATTATTCTACAGTTTCATTATTCATTTATAGTCTTTTCAATACTTCAAAATACATTTATATACTTATCTCAAATGTATAAGAATATTCACAAATCACTTAACAAGATTTTACACTTTGAAAGTGTAAATAAAGGGGCTAAAAGCAAATGTTACTAAAACATTGTTTACTATAAACCTAAACACTTTATACTTTCCATTATCTTTAAAACATTCTTTTTAAAGATCTAATTACATTCATAAGTGTGTTCAAAAGGGTTAAAGACAACTGTTACTTAAATATTGTCGCTACAAACCTAAAACTATTTCACTTAACATTATCTTTAAAATATTCTCTTTAAAGATCACTTATATTCAAAAGTATATTCAAATAGGTTAAATTTTTTTACAAAAACATTGTTTATTATAAACCTGTAATGACCGGGATTTTCGACCCTCGAAAATCGACACTAATACGTCTACTATATTGCATGCTGAGTAATCGAATGCTGAAAAATCCGATTGTTAGGGAAAAAGAAAGAATGAAGAAGATAAGAAGAAAACTAAACAACACAGAATCTCATAGTGGAATGAATAATTTATAATATATAATAAATCTTTACACAAGAAGAAGCTGTAATGTGGGTATATACAAAACATCAATCAGAGTATACTAACCTATTTCAGCCTGGACACTTATAACAACATGTCCTCACAATTGCTGATAAATATAACAATGAACACAGTGGAAAAATAACCATATACATGAATACATTTTTGAGCCTCCAGCTCATCTCCTGAAGCTCCAAAGCATCCAACTCAAATATGTAAATGTGCTTGATCTGACCCGAGCATTATAATAAAATGAAACCCGAGTCAGTCTGGAAAACCAGCATGAGAAAACACACCCAACTGTATTTTAAAGTTATAAAAATATTTGAAATCAAAAGTATCTCGTAAGACCATATCGCACATAAACCCAAACAGGGTTTACCTTACGATAACCAAAACCTTTTCTACAGAAAATCCATTGATATTATAATAATGTCCAAGGATGAAAAATATAATAATCTAATAGCTGTGATGCTCACGAGTGTACATCACAACAATACCAGGTATATAATAAAAAACCGATAAGACACGTTCGTTAATTGTGTTGGATTCCAAGGAGGTGCCCTCGGTACTTCGAGAATGGTCCTCCTGCAAAAGGATCAGAGATATTCTTCCAAAGCAACATACATTCCTAGTGATGTACCATAAGAAAAAAAATAACTGGTCGCTAAGACTGAGTGCATCGCCCCATACATGCATAACAACTGTAAGTAATGCCTAGGTGGAGCTGACTATACCTTATGGGTTTACTAATCCTACTGGTCATGCCTCCTATCTCTGGTTTTAGTCATTACCGTTGATGAGGTTACGTCCGGCATTCCAGCTCACGCATTGCCACCAAAATAGATCATGGAATCCCCCATGAATTCCTACACCCAACAGGTCTCGGAACCACACATGAATTCCAACGTCTCGATATATCACGAAACTTCTTCACAGAACTGTATATGGTTTTGGAGTAGTTACGGTTTTCGAGTCATCTCTTACAAGTAACTCTTTTGCTTCCCTGGCGCTCCAAAAACTAATCATCGATTTTCTAGAATGCTCAATACTGGTTCTTTAGGAAATAATCAGACAATACACAAGAGCGGGGATCGCCATCTAACAGTTTAAGTGGACAGATCTCCTCATCATTTGTCCTAGAAGAACAAAATGAGCTTATACGTACAATATAGCACCATCAATGGTACTATACCATATAATTTCCATGTTTCACCAAGATATTTCTCGAGTTAAAATCCTTCGCTGTTAAGTAAGGAATATTTCTGTACCACCAAAATTAAGAAGGATTACATATTTAGGCTAAGATTTGATAGTCGGTTATTTCACTATCAATAAACACCCATCCAAATCAGAGATTTTTTCCATTAAGGAAAACCAACATTGGTTAAGCACATAAGCAACCACTAGCCTCCTTTAATAGATCTTTCATTCATTAAAATCACTTTATAAATTATACTTGTATAAAAATACTTTTACAAAGGTATATCCGCAAATCCATATTTTTTCAATACTTAGAAAATATTCATATACTTACCTCAACGGTATAAGTATATTCACACATATTACACCTCGCATCTTAGAAAATGCACTCATATACTTATCTCTACGGTATAAGTATATTTACTAAATTGAGAAATATTTTCTTTTTATTCGATTCTCAAATCATTTACGAATTCCTTAGAATTCTCCAAAACCATTTATAACCCATTTTATAAATCTCTGAAAAACCATTTATAAACCCTTTATAAAATTCAGTCACTTATAAACTCTTTTTGTATGTTTTCTAAATCATTTATAAATCCTTTATAAATCCATAAATCATTTATAAACTCCTTTAATAAATCTATAAATCCATTTCTAAACTTGTTTATAAATACCTAACCATTTATAAAATTCTTTCACCTTGTAAATAAATTTCCCTTAAGTCTTAAAACCACTTTATAAAACTTCTCCTATATTTATACGTCTCGGAGACATTTATAATAAAATAAAAACCATTTACATCAAAAACACTATTATCTAATAATAATTTATTAACAGTAACATTATAGATAAATAAATAATGATTTTTAACCTTAAACATCTTAAAATAATAATTAAATTTTTTAAGGACAATATTAATAAAACACTAATAATTAATTTTCAACATTATAATAAATAATAATAATAAATTTCCAAATAGTAGTAATAAATCATTATTATTAATTTCAAATCACATTTAATTATTTAAAATGAATAACTTTTCAAAATATTAAAATATTTATAAATAACTTTTAAAACAACATTAAATATAAATAAATAACTCTAAACAATATTAATAAATAAGTAACTTTAAAACAATATTAAATCTAAATAAATTACTATTTAAAAAATGTTAAATATGTTACATATCCTAGAAAAAGATAGAATAATAGGTTGAAACAAAATAGAATATTTAATCTTTAAAACAAAATATTTTCAAAAACTCAATTTTCGGATTTAAAATCATTTCCTATCTCAAAAATCCAATTCCAACTCAATTAGTGATTTATAGTATTTCAAAATACAAATTTAAGGCCAATAGCCACCCAACACATAACCAATATTGATATTGATTTTCTATCACTACTAGATTTTAGTTTTCAAAATATAACAATGTTATAACCATAGTGTCCTCAATCAGGTTCATTATTCAATAATCCACATAAAAGGAATATTATTGAAACAATTCAACAATAGCGAGCAATCCCATTGGATCCCTCCAACCTGTTCCCCCTGCATCATAACTCATATATATAACAAATAGTATAAATCAACCGCTTCGAGGGAGGATCATATACAAAGGGTCAACAACTCTTTACACGGAAATGTAATAGGGTCTCACCCCTCTAGGGGCAGGAATATATCCAAACCAACTAATATAAAATAGTAAATCATCTAAACATCCAATCAATAATTTTTATCAACTATGTATCATACTAATTAACCAAAAAGGTAGGTTTAACTCAACAAAATTTTCTGTCATCACCGAGGCGTTCAGTTTTGGAACTAAAATTGAACGACGTTCGATTTTAGCCCAAATTTCAACCATCTCCAAATCCGTCCAAACTAGTTCCATTGTGAAGCTTATGTCATCATGAGTGCAACACAAAAATCTGCATCTCGATTGGACCTCATATGGACAAGTTATTAATTTAATAAGTTAACGGTTTTTAAATTTTAAATTAATTTAAACTAATTACCAATAATTTACATAATGCCCCTATCCCTTTCTTTCCCAATCAACTATGCCTATACACGATATATCCCCCACCGTGCACATCGCCTCTTGATCCACTGCCGTCGACCAGACTTCACCAGAGAGGAGCCCCCATCCACGTCCACACCCTCGACCCCACGCGACCCCCTCCCCTCAGTGACCGATCTCGTCGGAGAATCCATAAAACACTACCGCGTTTTCTTGAAACTACCACTGCCATGAGCCATTCCGTGCCACCCAAATTTCACCAGCAGATAGCCCTTGATGCCCTCTACGCTTTTCCTTCAAGGCCCATTGCCTATCGACGATCGTAGGCACTAGAATTCGAGCATGAATGAATTCCATTCATCTTGCAACTGCGCTGCCTAGGGATCATCGTAGCCTAATCCAGCCGTCCAATGACTCCCCCTCCTCCTCGCGACCAAGTTCGTAGTTGGGGACTTCAACCAATACTCCCTTGATTGGCTCCGGTGGCCCATGGCCGTTAGATTTGGTCTTGATTTAAATTTGAAAATTTTGAAATAGAGGACACTGTTCTCTGATCTAACTTGACATTTAAAGGGGAAAAGTATGGTCAAACGAGAGAAGGTATGGTTTATGCTCTGGTAATTATAAAATAATATATATATTTTAAAATATCAAGGTACAAACCGCCCAAAAATTTCAAACTCCTATCGAGACGTGACGCCTGGCGTTCTATATGTAGTACCCCTATTTCAAACTTAATGGAACTAGTTTCGAGGCCTAATTCGATCATATGCAGAAGATAGCTTTTCAAACCCAGTTATATTGAATAAATTCTATAATTAATTTATAAGCGTTTCAAACTCGTATGACCAAATGATACGTCCGATCGCCACGAAAATTATTGGCATACAATAGCTCACTATTGCGGATCCAATGAAACTGGTTTAGTTGAAATCCAAGACAATGCCCCGAAAGGCTATTTTTATATGTTAATTAAAATGAATTATTATAAAACTAGTTTATTCACTTTTAATTCAAATTTAAAAGTTTACTATCTTTATCTCTATCAAAATGGAATTTAAATCAACTTTCAAAATCATTTCCATTCGTTTCAAATTCAAGATTTAATTATCTTAAACATTTCCAAATATTAAATTTAAAATTTTAATTACCCAATAAATCGCTATATTTGAAATTCAAGTTATTTAACTTATAAAAATAACTTTCCAATATTTAAAAGCAATTAATATTCCAATTTCAAATGATTGAAAACTCTGGGCCGTTACAAAATCAAAAACCATTTCATACTTGACATTATCTATAAAATATTCGTTTTAAAGAACTCTTATTGCAAGATAATATACTTTTATTTAACTTCTCAAAACCATTCATTATAATTAAGTGTTATAACCAAAACCACTTATCCTTTTATAAAATACTTCGGTTACTTTTCCAAACTTATATATATAAATACTTTAAAATTCTTATATATAGGTTTAAATATCTATATAAAATATTGCTTAAAAACAACACATTTTGAAATTTAACAAAAGTCGATAAAAAGCACGTTTTATGTTTAAAAACCCTTTACTTTAAAAAATCATAAATAATTAATAGAAATATATTTAAACTTCAATCCACTTTTAAAATACTCTCATTTATGTTAGAAAAGATTCCTAAAAAGATCCTATAAAAATAATTAATTTAATTATCATTAAAACTCACTTTAAATCACAAAAAAGTATTAAAAATAACACTGCAGAACCAATGTTGTAAAAAGAGCCAAGAAATGCTGTCATAGATTAAAGATAACATTTATAATTCCTATTAAAAGTACTATACACTGAACACTAGGAAAATTGTGTAAATGTTGACCAGATTTCTCCATCCAAAAAAGGTTTTAAATTTTGATTTTTTTTGTAGTAAGTAGTATATTTAGAGTACTTAAAAACCATGCAAAAAACTCGAAGGATATCTTCCAAATCAAATTAAAAATTCCCAAAAATGAGTCATTTACAAAGTGCTCATAACTTAACTAGGAAAGAAGTTTCCTCTCCCTTTTTTTCACAACGAGCTATGGTTTATTCTCCCATCAGCCATAATGGATTTAACCTACCAAACTAAAAAACCTGGTACCAAGAGGCGAAAAACAACTCATTTACCCAATTTTCGTCCAATTCATCTAAGTGCATTGTATAGCAAAACTCGCCTATGTAATGAATATATATGATAACCGACATTTTCTCATATAAATTTACAGGTACTTATGTACATGAGGTTGCAGAGCTTCATCTAAGGATCATAATCTTTCCAATTCATCATTTTTTAAGACAAAGCGTTGTCAACTTCTTGAAGGGATTTTCTCGATTGTCATCTGATTGTAGATTTTCCCATGGTGTTCAGGTAAATCTTCTTACTTCTTCTTCTATTTCTTCCTTTGTTTCCTTTTTTTGAAGTTGATTTTAAGGTAAATCATTAAAAAAATATACCAGCACATGCTTTCGCTATCTTTAAGTAGTTCTAGTTTTGTTACAATTAAATGACATTTTATTATGCAGTTGTGCTTATAACACCCACTTTTATTTCCTTAAATATATAGACTTATAGTCATCAATTGTATGCTTATGATGAATAGACAACTTCGCCTAAGATTCAATTTGGAAATGTATTTGTAGTTACCAAACTATGATTATGTAAAGAAATACATTTTTATTAATTTTTTTGAATCAAATTATTATTTTACGAAAATTGATTTTTAATATATAATTTTCGACTTCTTAATTTTTTTAGCTTTTCAATTTTCAAAAACAAATTGAATTTATTTTAATGTTTGGAATCTTCCAAAATTTTGCTAAAATCTTTCACTATTTTTTAAGAAGTTCAAATCTTTTCTTAAAAATTTGAATTTTTCTCAACTAAAGTATGATTTTCAAATTGAAAAAAAATGATTTTTTTAATGTTATTTGTATCTTTCAAAAGAATATATTCATTTTAAGATATTTCATTTTTTATGTGTTTCAATCATGAAATAATCACTTTTTATAAGAAAAAAGATGAAATTTTTTTATTAAAATTTTCTAGAATTTTGAAAATATTTATTTCTCAAAAAGCAAAAGAAAAAATATCAGTCTCTATAAATTACACATATTTGAAATTTATATTGATATGTTTACTGTTTTAGAGTAAATCAACATGTGGGGCTACACATGTTAAACTAAGTTTTCCTTTTGTTATGTCATACACACGAAGATATATATATATATATATATATAAGCCTCGTTAAATTAATCAAATAAATGGATAAACAATTTAGGCTTATAAGTTGTAATAGCCTTATAAAGAATACGTAGAGACTGAAGGAATTTTCAGTTTGTTGAAGGGCCGAACTGAAAATATTCCAAAACCGTAAACAAAGAGTTATGGTCCCCAAATTACATAGATGCTAGTTTTCTATATCTTCTATATAAAATAAAAATAGAGATCTAGGTTTGTGCTATTTTGGAAGACCTAATCAACTCAATTCTCTCTTAAATTTATTCAATGAATTCAGGTATGACTTCCACAACTGTTTACTTTTCTCGATTTGTTCTCAATTAAATACATATGGGATATGTATTATTAGTTTTAAGGTTCCAATGGAAATTGATTTGAAGTGTATGTAGCCCTAACAAGTTATATTAGAGCTACCCATTATTGATTTTATTGAGAAAGATTTGATTTTGATACTTTTGGAATATATAAAATACATTTTTTAAATTAATGATTATATATATTCAACTTATTGGTATATCTATATGATTGGATTATGAATTTGGTTTTGATTTTACCATTAAGTAATATTCCATTGTGATCTAAATATTTAGGCTATTTTAAATTATGTTGGTAGTCTAGTGTATTGCTAAACATATGGGTAATTAAAATTTTAGTATTCTACATAAAGTTTTGGTCTTCTCATATTGATATAATGAAAATATATGATTAAATTTGGTCTTGTATTTTTTCTGCTTGGAATTCTCAAATTTGTGTTGTTTCTATTGGTAATGGTTTAGCGTTAATAAATGTGTTATTTTATTTTTTCCATTTATTCGGGTTTAAAGGGGATAGAATCAAGTTTAAATGTTTTGAGATTAATGACCAAGTTATTTGTTATAAAACACATTTGTATATAAATAAATAAAAAATACTAATTTAAGGTGACATTAATTTTCAAAATTAAATGCTTATTTAATTGATTCATGTGTTTGAAATGAAATCAATTTGTTGTAACATTAGTTTGTATTTTAAACCACTTAACAGTAAATTGCATTTACTTTCCTCTTAAATGCATTAAATTGGCTATTATGGTAATAAATTAAGTAACCGATTATTATAAGTGCACTAAATGCGTACAATACAGAATCAAAGTTACATATAACAAAAATAAATAACAATGCAACGGAATAACATGATGCCGTGGAATAAATATAATAAATAACAATAGCATACAAACCTCCGTCTTTATCCTCCAGAAAAGCAGTCTTCGATATACTGAAAAACTCAGACTGACCCGAGCAAACTGAAAAGACAAAACACTCGAGTCAGAACTAAAAGATTTTATGTAAGTTAAATTAACAATAAATAAATATGAGTGCAACGGCTTCAGAGATGTTTACGGGGTTTTACATCTCTTATCCAGTGTCTAACGTGCATGTAATAACTTAAGAGATGTTCGGGATTACCATCTCCTAAGGATCCGTTAATCTATCTACTATGTAAGTAAGCTAAATGATGCTACATGTTTATATTTGAAATAAGAAAAGGTATATAGTTTATTATTTGATGCATTTATGTCTAATAGTTACAGAAATTTATAACATTTTTATATTTCAATACATCTATGCATTTATTTTTAGTTAGAATTACTGTGCAATGTAGACATAAGGACTTATACAGTATTTCATTACACTATAAAGTTATATAGACATAAAACAATAAATAGAAATAAATTAAAATCTTGTTGTCTCTTTGTATATTGTGATTACCAAATATTCTAAATGAGCTAATTGAAGCAACATGTCACCAAAGTGACCTCTCTTGGTTTGATTAATCATAAAGATATTTGATATTAGTGTGTTATTCATGAGAATGCTACCGTCCTAAAGCAAGGTTAATATTTGGCCCAATTACTTACAAACGTGTAACGATAAATATGTAAAATACTATTTTGAATGACTATGTAGTACTTCTCTAAAAATGGAACTATGGATTAATGGAGATTACTCAGTCAACTTGCATCAATCTATGAAAGATATCTTTTTTTTTAAAAGTGAATTTAAGATATAAATTTATAGTATAAATATACACAATACAATAAAATGTGGGATCTTTCTCCCTATCTTAAGGTATGAAGACCATTGGTTATGATTGAATATTCAAAACCAAGAAGGCTTCAATAGGTAACGTGGAAAGTAGATCCAGCCCAACAGCTTTAGTTGCCCTGGCCAAATATAGCTCAAACTCAAGATGATCAGCTGGGAATACACCTTACAAGCTACTACACCAAACAATCATTCTGATAAAGTTTCCCTTTGAATGAAATTAACCAAATCATTTGTAATAAATATAATAATTAGTTGCCCTCCTCTACCACGTTGCCCAGGCGGCTGCTTTGGCTACCTTGCCCTGAGTTTAGCCCTCGTGGAAAGATATAAGATTGATCCTACAGAAAAGGCTATTCTCAAATGGAAAACAAAAATTTAAGAAACTTTCTCTTTGGTTTCACCAAAAGACTCTTTAGAATCATTTTAAGCCTTCTTACATATTTTGATGTTAATTAATATTGGGTGGATGTTAAAGTCGCATTTCTCAATAAAGACGTTGATGAAACAATTTAAGAAATCAACTTATTGGCTCAAATAAACTTCTCATCAATAGTACCATAATTTTCATCAAATTATTAAATTATTCGGATTTGAAGGAAAATAGTATGGATATGTGTTTCATAAGTTTTGAGACATTAATTTTTCATTCCTGATTTCGCAAGTCGATGATATATTTCATGTCACCATTGTTTCGCTATATTGCATGCAAGCAAATTATTTCTTTTGATTTTTTAAGTAAAAAATCTGGTGATAACTCTTTTGTATTAGGGTTCCAAATACAGTATATTATTATTTATAGTATGGTATTTGAATTATAATAAAAGGCCTATGCAGATAAGTGCTTAAAAAGCTTTGGTGTACATACTGCAAATCAGTTGATTCTGTTTTGCCAAAAGAGACAAATTTTGTACTATACATTGACATAATAACATGTTTGAAGCTAAGAAAATGCAAAAGATTCCACATGCATTTGTTGCAGGGAGTCTAATGCATGATAAGACATTTACACATTCAGATATGCATGTCATGTTGTTTTGTCCAATGGACATCTTAGTGACCATGAAAGTGGATCATTGATTAGTAACCAAGGCGGGTATAAGATGTGTTTGAGGAGAAAAAATAAAATAAAAATTATATGTTCATATATAAAAGATCAGATCAGTTGGAGATTATAGGGTAATATGGTCCGAATTTATTGGATGTTAAAAGAGCAAAAAAAACATACTTTGGGCTACATCTTTCCATAAGATGGTAGAGCTATATAAGGAAAAAGGTGTCATGCAAATACTTATAGCTTGCTCAACCATGAAAATGTAGTTTATGGTTAGTTTGGAGGCTTCTAACTATCGAAAATAAGTACGAAATTTTTCATAAGGTTGTAGACTGTTGAAAAAGACTATTGAAAAAGAAATTGAAAGACCATTAAAGTAATATTATGATAATAAATAGAAATATTATCTTTCAATGAAGGGAGAGTGAAAAATAGATTATAATCCATAGTGCATATTGTGACAACTCCATAATATTAGATCTGCTTACAAAAGTATTGTCACCCAAGGTCTTTCATTAACATGTTGCTCAAATGGGTGTATCTTATATGTAAGGATAGTTTGATTCATGAAGAGTTTGTATTTGGCATAGTCAAATGACATTACTCTATACTTTGATTGTGGATATATATTCAATATTTTTTTATCAGAATAAAGTAATAAAGTTATAGTTTTGCACTATGTTTAGTTCATCTATTGAACTTTTGATCTCGCTTTAGTAAAGTATAACTGGCTGGAAACAGACATGTACAAATCACACTTCAAGTAATTTCCATGCTATGCACCTAATACCAATTTATATCATTTGGTTGTGTTGACATATGTGACCTATCCATATGTAGACAAGATGGTTTTATTTCAGGTTATAAGAAATCAATTTCTGAAGCTCATAAAGTTGACACATATTTTAAGTCACATATGTAGCCAAGGGAAGACTGTTGGAATAAATAAACATATAGGACCACACATGTGAAACAAAATGTATCCTTTGCAATATTATATATAAGCCTCACTAAAATTATAGAATTAATGGACAAATGGTCAAGGCTTAGAAGTTGTAACGGTCTTGGAAAGAATGCATAGAGACCAGAGGAATTTTAAGTTTTTTGAACGGCTAAACTAAAAAACCCCAACACTATAAATAATGGGTTATGATCCCCAAATTACACAAACGTTAGTTTTCTGTAAAACCTCTTCTATATAGAAATACAGATCTGTGTTTGTACTACTTTGAAAGACCTAATCAAATTAGTTCTCACTCAACAATATTCATTGGATTCATTGATCGTTTCCTCAATTGTTTACTTTTCCCTCTTATTCTCAATTAAATCAATACGAGATATGTATTATTAGTTTTAGAGATTCAGTGCAAATTGTTTAGTATATGAAGTCCTAATATTCTAGAATAACCACTAAAACATTTGTTTGACTAAATACGAAAAAATGATATATATATATATATATACATATATATGTATGTATATATGTATGTGTGTGTGTATGTATGTATGTATATGTATATATATCTGTGTGTGTGTGTGTGTTTGTGTGTATGTGTTGTGGGGTGGGAGTATAGGAGGGGCCAACTGGGTTAGGGGGTTTGTTTTCACGAATCATATGTAAAGTGGACATTAAACTAAATGAAAAAATTGTTAAGCTAGTTTGAGGAGAAAATAGAATATATTTTAGGTAAAAATTAGGAGATATTTATTAAATCAGACATATTTGAACATTTTTTGTATTTTACATTAGAGAAAAAAAGGGTGAAAACTTTTTATTGTTTACAAATAAGCATAAATATCGATTAGGATATGTCACTCGTTATGTTCTAAATATCGGTTTCAAGTTCTAATTATTTGCTTCAACTTCTAACTATCGGCTTCAAGTTTTAAAATACTATGTCATGTTTGTTTGTTTATTTTTTTTGATATAGAGGAATACAAATAAGCAAGACATACAATGCAACGAAGATAGTACAAACTTGCAGAGTACAAACCACATTGAGAATACGCCTACGCAACAACCTCAGCCTGATGCAACACCGGTCATGAAGGAAGCTACTCTGTTGCTTCAGAATGAACCAGTGATCATAAAGGAATCTACTTAGGTGCCTAAAACTTATGCAAATAATAAGAGGAAAATAGATTAGAGTCGCAAAAGGAATATGGTATGGTGATTAGCCTAAGGAAACCCCGAAATTGGCATAATTAATTGTTAAGTTGAAGGTTGCTTAAACGTTCATAAATATTTGTCTCTTTCATTTTGTTTCGTTTTCTCTCATTTGATTAGTTTTAAATGTATTTGTTTTCCATATTAATATTGTGATGATCAAGTGTACGTTTTTACAAGCACAACAAAAATTAAAACTACAATACTCACCATAAACGTGTTTAATTGAAAATCGCTTATTACAATCATATAATGACATTACACCCTTTATATGTAAAAACAAACAAAGCATGCGCATAGAAGTTTTATGTTCTCCTATACATAGTATTATCGTTAGATATAATGCGTTTTTCTTGGTATTTGGAGCTTATAATATGTCTATTTCCTTTGAGAAATGCAACTTCAACTGAGAATCAAAGGGCATCTACAGTCCCATTAATGTTTATTTTACGGTAACAAAAACATTCTAGTGTATTAACACTATTCGATGTGCACTAAATTATGTTTAATTTTTTTAATACCTACAACATCTTAAAAGTATAATTTATTATAAAACTCTGGAATAATGTTATAAATGCCATTAACTCGCACTTTTAGCTAAGGCTGTCAATAGATATTCGAAAATTCTGAAATCCGTCTGCATCCACATTCGAAAAGTAGATATAGATCTGATATCCGGAAAAACAGATGTGAATGTAGATAAGAAGACATCTGCATTCAAAAATTATTCGTCCGGTTTTTGTCAAGATTATAGTTCAAATTATGTGTATTTTAGTGCAGTGAAAGATATTTGTTTATTATTTTTATTAAGTTAGTAATTTATATTATATGCACTTAAAGCTTTTTAACTACTCGAAACTATTTATTATCATCATATTTGTTAATTTTTAACACTCTGGGATGGAAAAATATTTATGTTAAACTAAAGTTTTCTTTTTGTAATTCTTGATTTATCGGTCGTTAGCAGATAGGATAATTATTCGATATCCATCCTTATCCGCGGATGCAGATATCCGATATCAGAAAATGATTTCGGCTGCGAAAGCGGATATGACACTATCTGCATTCGAAAACATCCGTTGATTGGATGGACTCGAAATATAGTTACATGATCCAATATCAATAATAAGATCACTATGAACTATATAAACTGTATAAATATAAAACATCAATTACAGAGGAAGTGCATGTTAGAAGGAAAAAGGAGGAAGCTTACGAACTTTATCCTATAAAGCAAATGAACAGAATAACATATGAAAACGTAATAACTTAATGCACTACAATAAATAGCAACACATTACATCATTGATTTCAGCAACTCAAAACAACATTAGTATTACATTATAGTATGTAAAATTTCTCATCTTAATTTTGACTTTGTGGAATTCTTTAATGGTTTAGCAACTAGAAGTGGTTGCCTACTTTTTGCAGCTGCCATCTTTAAGTCATATCTTATAGAAAACGCTGCACATACTATTGCTAGAAGCATGGTGGGATACAAATAAACTGCTAATTCTAGGTCAACATTACCCGGCTTCTTTAGAAATCCTTCCTTTATGAGACCTTATGTAACAAGAAGAGCGCCAACCATATTCATTCTTCTAGGGTTTATAACTCCAAGGGGCTCCGGCTACACCGAACTAGCTTCCAGCAAGAACCTGATATCACAAGAAACAACGTCATTATATATAAGATATTTTGACACGTGCAATACACGTGCATGTAAGATCTTTATTAAATTATTAAATTTGAAAGTTCTATATAGTTTGATAAAAATAAATTGAAAAATATAAAGAAAAAATATAAATTTTCTGTTGGAATAGGATTTGAATTTGAAAATTTCCATTAGATAGATGTTAATATTTGTTTACGGTGGGATTCGAGTTCATGGCCCCGTTCTACATGGAAGGGCATTTTTGAAATTTCATGATCGGACCAAAAAATTATGTTTTTATTTCAACTATTAATAAAGATTAATAAAGATTTATAGATTGGTTGATTTATCCAGAATGATCTTTCATTATATATTCTAATGTAGCCGTATATATTTGACTCGCTCTCTGAAGTCTAATTTTAATTACATTTGAACAATTATATTCTATGAATGATTGGAATCAACATCTAGATTTGAATACATCTAGAGTAATTGTAGGAAGATTTTATCTCCTAATTTATTGGGCAGAACATATAAAATAATAATTTAATATTTAAAAAGTTATACATAGGGGTATTTTGGGAAGTTCATGGTTGGACCATAAGTTTGCGCTTTCAAGCCAACTATTAATAAAGATATCTTATTATTACAAAATAATATTTATCAAAAACAAAAAATGATGTGAGTGTATGCAACATCATAATAAGAATCAAATAGTAATAGGTGGAACTGTAGACTGAAAAACTATAGGTTGACAACCATATAATCGAAAGTAGGTGTATATGACTGTACAAAGGTAAATTTCCAAATTGATCAAATCTTTAAGAACTAGTGGAACTGAAAACATATTGATTAAGCTAATGTTCAATAACAAGCTAGTTAAATAAAAAAGAAGCTATCTTACTTGATAGCATGGTTCGACATTCGACCCGACACGCCGACATTTCAGACATTCTGTCCCGGTCCCGACATCGGAACGGAATAAGGATTTCGAATCTATACTAAAAAAGATATAAATAAGAAAAATTATACATCAAACACTACAAATAATTGAAAAGTACATGACTCAAAGCACTAGATCATGTAAAAGCAAAGGAAAAAAAAACCTAACAAGAATGACTTGAGTTAAGCACGGAGGCGGCTACTGTATGGAGGCGGGTACTATAATTAGGGCTTTTAGTTTGATCATTGAGCAATTTTCTTTTCTTCTTAGACGGGATTTTGATTTTAGTGGAAAATTTGAACTGGATTTTTGGTTTGAATTTGTATGGTAGCGGCTGTCATCTTTATTAATAGTTGTAATACCTTTGGTGTCACACTTTTTGGTGTCGGCGTGAAATACCAAAAATGCCCCTCTATAGATATTATCCAATCTTATTATCGCTTGAAAATAGGATCTAACAAATAAATTTATTTTACCAATTCAAAACACATCTCCACAAATATTACTAAATCAAATCTTAATTACTTAAAAATAGGATCTAACAAATAAACTTTGTTCACTAATTCAAAATGCCCCTCTACAAATATTGCCAAATCAAATCATATTATTTGAAAATAGGATCCGACAAATAAATTTCCTTCAGAAATTCATTCTTCAATCTACAAATATTACTAAATCAAATCGTATCGCTTAAAAATAGGACGTGACAGGCAAATATCTTTTAGAAATTCATTCTTTTTTAATTAATAATAGAAATAAAAATTGAAACAAACAAAAATGTCAGATGTCGCAACAAAGAAATAAAGACTAAAACTAACTACACCTGATTTCAATGCAAAAATATGATTAAACATGTATAATTTATAGCAAAATAATTCACGCGTAAAGCACATGCCGTAACACTCGTTGTATTGAAAGGTAATTTAGGGCTTAGCATTGGTATATTGGGTAGAACGTGGTACTGGACTATTGTATATGCCTTTTGAAATTTGTTACTATGTAATATTCAATACAGTAACATTTTGCATATAAAATTTTGATACATCCAACATAAAAAAACATGAAATAAATTAGAAATGGGGACATAAAAGACATGAAAGTAGAAATGAAAAATTGCTAGAAAAATATCGAAATCGAAAACGGAAGTTTAACGGAATTTTCGAAATTTCTGAAACAGAGCGAAAATCTGAATAATTTCAAATGAACGGAACGGAACTAAAAAACGAAAATTCAGCCTTGCTTGATAGTCATTTGAGTAGGACACAAAATTATTTACAAGTAAGCACTCAACATATTATTTTAGAATAAACTAATATAAACAATAAAGCTAGGAAGAGATGTGATGTCAAACTGGTCAAAACATAGCAATCGTATAAAAATCTTCAAATTTTGCGTAGAAAATAAAATGCTATAGAAAATTGGTGGAAGTAACGCTAAATTTAGGGCATTGACTAGAGTAGGTTAGGAATTATTAGACAATCACTTCTACAAGTTAGGGGAAACTATTGCTTGAATATCGCGGTAGAAGTGAACCGCAAACATCTTATCCTGCCTTCAATTTTCCAGCATAGAAGATGAATTTGATAGAGGATAAATTACGTCGGTAGATAATTGACGTGGAGGACGCAGACTGTAAAAGGAGCTACAGATTGAAATATGAAATTTTAGGGAAGGTTAATCATAGTATTAGGGGATTTCATCTAACATGCCGCTAAAAAATGAGAGAGGAACTGAAAATTAAGGAGATAGTAGGATGAAGCAGTTACTGGTTTTGTCATCTTCAATAATAGTTGTAATAGCTTTGGTGTCACACTTTTTTGGTATTAATGTGAACTACCAAAAACGCCCCTTTATATATTATCAAATATTAATCACTTAAAAATAGGTTCTAATATTAAATCTTTTTTACAAATTCAAACGTTCATAAATGTAGGATCTAATAATTAGACATGTTTTACAAATTCAAAATGCTTCTAAAATAGGATTTAAAATTAAACTTCCTTTACAAATTTAAAATACTTCTATACAAATATTCAAATCTTAATATCACTTGAAAATAAAAAATTATTTTTTCTGACTAATTTAAACATATACAATTTATAAGAAAAACAATTCACGCGCGAAGAGCGTGCCGTGACATTCATTGGAAGAAAGAAAGTGAACAGAAATGTATGATTTTGAAATAGTAGAAATTAGCAATGCTACCTAAGCAGGTTCTATTTTCCATTTTTATAGGTTTTTTTTGATTTAGCCTCATTTTATTAAATTATTATTACGCATGTAGCTCTATTTGCAAAGTAATATCAAATATAGCCCTATTTTGACCAGTTCAATGTTGAACTAGCCAAAACACACTTGCACCATTTCAAATGGCACCAGTGTTTCTTTTTTTTATTTCGTTACGCTGTGGACGACTTTTCAAAAGTCGCCCACTACATCAAACTTGATTTTGTATGAACGATTTTTGAAAAGTCGTCCATACGTGTTCTGCTACAGAACATAACACGGCCCCCTACCTCCTTTTATACAATGTTTAAGTCTAGTATAAGCATTAGCGTTGTTAACCCTCTTTTTGATTCGCGATCTAGCGACCTAAGAAGGCTAACGACCTAACTACAGAACCGACCTAACGAGCTAACGACTTAAGGAGTCTACGACCTACCGACCTAAGAAACTACCGACCTAAGAAGCTAACGACCTATGGGAAGTTACGACCTAACGACCTATGGGAAGTTACGACCTAACGACCTATGGGAAGTTACGACCTACCAAGTTAAGAAGATAGCGACCTAACTAGCAGAAGTGGTCTCAGCGACCTACGACCTATATTAGGTCACGCGCGACCTATTAATTCGCTCAGAAGAAACTAAGCGCAATCAAGATAAGACAGACCCCATCTTTTAGGTCGCTGCCGACCTACGACCTACTTTAGGTCGTGAACGACCTAGGACTTGTGCGATTGGATTCTGCCCAGATTTCTGCCTATAAATACAAGAGCTACTCCAACGGCAAGGGGACTTTTTGGCTGATCTTCTGGAGCACCGTTACTCTACTGAATTCTGACCTGATCCAACACATTAAGCATTCCAAACATTCAAGACATTACAACAAGCTTCGAAAGAGATCTTGCACATCCGACATGAATTCAACAAATCTCATCATCGAAGTTTGAGCTACTAGTCCGAAGTGTTTCAGAATCAAAGTGTATTGTATTTTGAAGTGCATTGTATCAACTTGTAACCAAATCAGCAATAAAAGAATATAAAGTGGACGTAGGCTCAATTACGAGCCGAACCACTATAAATCTGTTGTCTCTTTACTTTTCTTCTATTTTCAGCTTATATTCTGTTCTCGTACCAACGGGTGGTGCTTTCACATTACTACTACACACACCAGGGTGTTAGCGTTCAAATTTTAGCGTTAACATTTTGGTGCTTTCACTGAGAATTGAACTCAGGAATATTTTCACCATTGCTTCGCAAAAGTTTGTTGAAAGAATCTCTCTAAAGACCAGAAGTCTATCTGAAATCATGGCTCCTGGCAGATCTACAAGATCCAGAAATGCTAATGACAGGGCTGATTCTTCTCCAGCGCCAAATCAGGCAACTCCTACTGTTGGGGTTACAAGGGCTGAATTAGACGATATAGTGTCAGGATTATACCAGCAAATTGAAAATCAAAACGCTTTGATGATGGATAGATTAAATGCTCTACTTGGGGCAAATCAACGGCCAGAAAATGCTGAACCAACCTTTGCCGAAGATGCCCATAATTCCCAAGAGAAAGATATTCCTCAAAGAGCAACTGGCACCACCGAAACGCCACCTTTCCAAGCTGAAGGTTCAAGGCCACAGCCAACTTTTCGCGAATATTTTCCTAGGAAAACTTCCGAAAAAATAGCTGACGTCTGCCCGGCGGTGCCTCTGAACAATGAGGAGTATCTATCAGGGATGGTTCGCCGAATCATGAAAGAGAGCATGCAGAGGGAAGAAAACGAGAACGAATGGGGATTTGCTCCAAGCAAGACTCCATTTACTGAAAGGATCCTAAAAGCAGAATTTCCAAGGAAATTTGTACCTCCTACTATCCCGGCCTATAGCGGGACAAGTGACCCGAACCAGTTTCTCTACAAGTACGATTGGCATATGACCGGTGCAAGGGCATCAGATGAGATTAAATGCCGATACTTTCCAGTGTACTTAGAAGGAGTGGCTCTACTTTGGTTCACAAAGCTACCAGTTCGGTCCGTAGATCAATTCTCTGACTTAACTCGAAAATTCAAGGATCAGTTCAGGTTGTATGCTTCAAAAGCTAAGGATATAATGTCATTGTCCAGCCTTGAACTAGCTCCCAGAGAATCTATCAGATCTTTTTTGAACCGTTTCAATATAGCCCTAGCCGAAGTTGACAACGCAGAACCCCGTATGATCTTGACTTACTTGATGCGGGCTATCAACAAATCGAGCGGGTTCGGAAAGTGGCTAAAAATGATGGAGCCAAACTCACTTGAGAAATTCTATAAGAAGGCTGACGAATTCATGCGCTTAGAAAGCCTTTCTGCGCCAGCGAAAGTAGTAGTTGCCGGAATCCAGAATAACGATGTGGCTTCTAATAGAAGAGAATCTGGAGGACAGAAGAGGGAAAATGATGATGTGGAAAAGCATAGAAATACGAAGAAAACTCGCCACTTTGGATCTTCGAATTTCACTCCCTTGACTGATACTCTAGAGAATATTTTCTTTGCAACTAAGGATGCTGTTGAATATCCTAAACCACATAAGTTGAGGCTTGGGAAAAATGCCACGAAGAGTGGAAGATTCTGTAAGTTCCATAATAAGCCTGGCCATGACACTAATGAGTGCCGCCACTTGAAGGATCTGATTGAAGAGCTGTTGAAAGAAAATAAACTTCAACAATATGTCAGGAAAAACAGGAATGACCCATCCTCATCCACTCAGGGGCAACTAACTCCCGCTCATCAATACAGCTCAGGCGACAAAACTGCAGAGCAGGAGTCAGAGAGGCTTGTCATTAATGTTGTCACGGGGGGTCCTCACGCAGCATCTGACTATACTCCATTCTAATTGGCATGTGGATTAAAAACAATGATTACAACGGAAATGGAGATTCAATCCTGAGATTCTGAAACAACAATCACTTGCATCCAATTTTTACTTAACAGCATTGCTTAAATTTGTAAAATGATAATGGGTGCAGAACTTTTGTATTGTAAACCGCTGTAAATCAGTGCGAATCAATAATAAAGAACTTCAAAATCTTGTGTCTTTTACTGCTTTAAAATGCCTATCTCATTTCGATATGCAAGTATCTTTGAAATATTGCTAAAATGTCGATTTAATATTGCAGGCTATCAAAGCAAAGCTTACCTATTCAACACGTCACAAGGCGCAGTGATTCCTTTAAATCACTCAACAAACAAATGTCAAGCCACAAAAGTTCCAAAATTTAATTGTCACAAAAGAAGTGCTACACAAACAGTTGATGATTCCACCAAAGTGGGCACCTTCCTGACGAGAAGGTTCCAGGCCTTTACTAACTAATCGCGATCGTTTATGCAAATGAACATCCGGTAAAGTAGCTTGCGTCTACCCCATGGATTCACTCAAAAACAAAGTACACTTCTTTGGCAGAAAGCAAGCAACTTATAAAAATGGAACATGTACTGGAAGAGATAACGAGGAATCGCTAAGGAACCGATAGTGGAAGGACACAAGCAATAAAAGCCCTCTTCGGAGGCACATTTTACCGGAGTTGAAGTGCAAAAATCTCTCTTCGGAGGCCCACTTCACCAGAGTTGAAATGCAAAACAAAGCCCTCTTCGGAGGCACATTTCACCGGAGTTGAAGTGCAAAAATATCTCTTCGGAGGCCCACTTCACCAGAGTTGAAATGCAAAACAAAGACCTCTTCGGAGGCACATTTCACCGGAGTTGAAGTGTAAAAATCTCTCTTCGGAGGCCCACTTCACCAGAGTTGAAATGCAAAACAAAGCCCTTTTCGGAGGCACATTTCATCGGAGTTGAAGTGCAAAAATCTCTCTTCGGAGGCCCACTTCACCAGAGTTGAAATGCAAAACAAAGCCCTCTTCGGAGGCACATTTCACCGGAGTTGAAGTGCAAAAATCTCTCTTCGGAGGCCCACTTCACCAGAGTTGAAATGCAAAACAAAGCCCACTTCGGAGGCACATTTCACCGGAGTTGAAGTGCAAAAATCTCTCTTCGGAGGCCCACTTCACCAGAGTTGAAATGCAAAACAAAGCCCTCTTCGGAGGCACATTTCACCAGAGTTGAAGTGCAAAAATCTCTCTTCGGAGGCCCACTTCACCAGAGTTGAAATGCAAAACAAAGCCCTCTTCAGAGGCACGCCAAAAAATGGAAGTTCTCTTCTCAACAAAGAGGTTGGTGGAACCAGAAGGCGCAGGACCTTTGTTAACTAGTTGCGATCGTTTGTGCGAATGAACATCCAATTAAGTAACTTGTGTTCGCCCCATGAATCCATTTAACTGTGAGAAAGTAACTTCCAGGCAGTCAAATAAAGACTTCTCCGGAAGCACAGGACCTCTCTGAAGGCACAACGCTACTCTTCGGAGTCCATGCCACTCCACAGAGTCCAAATGCTACCCCTTAGAAATGCAAAAAGACCTCTTCGGAGGCACATTTCACCAAAATAGAAGTGTAAAAACCACTTCACCAGAGTTGAAATGTCAAAACATTCTTCGGAAGCTCGCTTCACTATGTAGGAGAATCCACTTTTCAACAAGTAAAAGTGATCATCCCGAAAGTCGAAGTGTTCTTTAGAAAGAAAGAGAAAGAAAAACTTCTCCAATACAAGGCATACTCTATTAAAAATCTCAAAAAAGCGGGGACCGGTACCCGCACAATCTCCGGTCAATACATGCGAAAAGCAAAAAAGCAAAACAAGAAGCATAAAGTCCAGCTTATCATTCCTTCTTCCCGCCACCCTTAGAGCTCTTTCCCGGCTTAATAACTAGTTTTGGAAGCCGTTGTGGACGGGTCGGGGGGGGGAGGAGAAGAAGGAGCAGTTGGATCTTCTTCTACTTTGTCTTCTTCAGCTGAAGTGCTTTTCTTCTTCTTCATTGCGCGCTTCCCTTTCCTCTTTGAAGAAGACTCACTTCCCGGAGTAAACAACGCAGAAAGCTTTGTGTCATCATCGAGAGATTGCTCCGGGGTCTTCTCACTGTCCTCAAAATCTTCCGCCTTCTGCTCCTGTGAAGCGGGTGGATCCTCTAAGCCTTGAAGAGCTTGTATTTGCTCTTCCTACGACCCTGGCTGAGAAGCAGGAGCGACTTGAAGAGATGGAGGAGGAACAACTGGAAGAGGAGAGGTGTGCGCAACATTAAGTGTTTCCGCTACAGAAGAAAAGAAGTTAAAATCAGTATTCTCCGAAAAAAGAGAAGATATTGGCTCATCAGGACTTAAGTAATAAGCAAGAAATTCATCGAACCCAGTTGAATAGAACAAGTAGTCTACTTGAGCTAGTTCAGATTTGAAATTACCTGAAGAAGTCGGCTTAATCACGACGACTTCAAAATTTTCGGCTTCAGCGTCATTCTGGGACTCCACCTTGACTTGAGCAGTGGGAGGCTCAGTAGTCACAATTTTGACTTCTGTTTTTGCAGGAGGTGAAGAATAGGAACTAGAACCAATGTTATCAGGGTTAATCGAAGCCGGAGGACGAGCAGGGTCAGTTAAAGTTGCTTTTTCTAAACACTCTCCTCCTGCTGCTTCGGCTCGTTCCCTAGCTAGATGTTCTTTTCCCTTGGCTAGGGCGGAACGCGCTTCATCATCCAGATAAGACGCTTCAAGATCTGCTTCTGCGTAGCCAACGCCTCCGAACATATCGATTATCGCCTCCCACACTTCAGCCAAAGTAGTTTCATATGTCGGACCCAGAAATGAGAGGCTCCCGCGCCCCAAGACGCTATGGATATAGAAGTCAAATAAATTCGAGCTAATTTTGGCTTTCGTTGCCTTGTGTGACTGCTCAGCTGTTTCTTTCTCGGCGATGGCCGCAACTTGGCCAGCAACTGTCCCATCCCGCTCTTTCTCAACCTTAGAAAGTCGAGCTTTTAACGCTGCGATCTCCAAATCTTGGGAGTTAACTCTTTCCCGCAATTGAGCAGTATCTTTGCGGTATCTTTCAACTACATGCTGTTTTTCCGCAAGTTTTGTCTCAACATCTCTTTGAGCAGCATGTGCATCTTGCACTTGTTTTTGAAAGACCTCTTCTTTTTGGGAATGCGAAGCGGAAGAAGTGGCAAGATCTTCCTTGAGTTTGTTAACTTCCGACTCAAGTCTCTCATTATCATCAGCGATGCTCTGCATTTCTGCATCGTGTTGCTTAAGAATTTTCTTCCACTCCGAATGATCATTCTCCATAGTCAACATGGCCTCGAGATTCATATGATTAACTCTCTGAAGCTCGTCAACAAGTTTCTGCCATCCAGACATCCTATCAATATCAAGTTTGACAGCATCAACGTTTCTTAACATAGCTTGCTTATCAATCGGCACTAAGTCTAAGTCAAAACGTACTCCCTTTAAACACCAATTTGGGAATCGGCTTTGAAGTGTAGGAGGAGCATCTTTGACTTGATACTGGGGCCTGTTGATAATTGTCTGAATGTCAGATTTCTTAAGAGCAGGAGAATCGGAGGAGATGCCAAGAGGGTTAGGAGCATCGGTCATTTCAGAAATTGCAGATGCTGATTGATCGCTAAGTTTGACCCGTTTGCTCGGATCGTCAGCAATGCGACTCTTCCCTTTATCATCATGGAATTTCCTTTTATGAAAGTCGTCGTCCCTTCTTCTTTGCCACTCTTCATAAGTTCGTCTTTCATGAGCTTTTCTAGCGGCCCTTTCTTCATCAGTTTCCTTAGAGGCATTGAGATAGCGCCTAAAATCATAAGTTTCGCGGCTTCCATGGCGCTGGAATTTGTCGTAGTATGAGCCACTTCGCCCCATCGGAAAATCTGAAATTGAAAAGGAAATAAAATTTAGAAATTTCCAAGAGAAGGAATTTAAGTGCGAGTAGCTGCTAGAGATTCTAAGTGTGTGTGGCATGCAAACTACGCACGTCAGACTACAAACCACTCTTTGGTGTGGGAATGGTAACGACTTGTGTAACAGGTGTTGTGATTTGTTGTAAAGAGGAAGTCACCTCGACAACAGGAGAAATAGTTTTTGAAGTGTCATCTTTGAATAGCTCCTATGAGGTTATCATCAAATCACTCAACCCTTCAAAGATATCATCGCCATTGTGCCCGGCAGAACCTTCCCTTTCAATTTCCACATCAGCCGCCCTTCCGGAATGCTGAGAAGGCTCCTCTTCTTTGATAACTGGGGAAAGTGTTAGCTTGCTTGACGACCCCACAATGTCAATAGAAGTAGAACACTTCACCAGTGAGGTCTCAGTGGTAGGTTCTTTCGGTGTAAATTCTTCAGCAGGAGCTAGGGCATCTGATGTCTTTGCTGGGGAATCAGGAACTTCATGAGGCTGAATAGAGCGGGAAGAATGTAGGGGTCCGAATTGATGTAAAAACTCGTCTTTCAACAGAAATTGGATACTCCTCTCCTCAACCGGCACGGTCATAAGCCTCTCAAAAGTTGGTTTGTGACCATGATCCCTAGAAGGAGGAGGAAGCACTGAAAAATGAAAAGCGAAGTTAACACTTGACAACTCGGGCTTCGAAAAGTTTAGAAATATAAGAAACAAAGATAAATGATTTTACTTCCTACTCTCCAGATAGCGTAAAATCCCGGAGGATAGCGAACGTAGAAAAACTGACTTAGAAACCGTGAACACTGTCGGGAAGACCAATGATCAGTTTGCGATTCCTAGCACTTCTCACAAGCGTGATGGAAGGATGGTCTTTATTTTTGGCAAATGTGCACAGATAACAAACTTCGTCAAACTCGGAAGACGATCCAGTGTCCTCCTAAATAGCACACATAGTCCCATCAGGATGGCATAGCCATTGGGATGTAACTGAAAGGGAGAGATAAATAGTCGAAGAAGAAGCTGTTGAAGGAAATCGTTAAAAGGAGGAATGGCTCCGCTCATACACATTTGACGATTCACTGCGACGAAACCAGAAGGTGGTATATCAGCAGTGTCGCTTTTCTCAAGAAGTATGGCATCTGCTTCAGCAATGCCGAACTGGGTGCACAGTTGGCAGAAAACTTTATATGTTAGTGTGGTTGAGATTCTTTCTGGAGGATTGTTCAACGGGTGAGCAATTGGGAAAACTTCTTCAGCTTGTCCGACTACCTCTTCTTGTTGAGAAGTCATTCTACATAATCAACTAGATAATCAAATATGAAGGTGCACGTTTCCTAAAGAGTGTGAAGTGTTGTGCAGAACTAATAAAAATAGAAAGCAAACATAACTGGAATTAAACTAGTTGACAATTGGTCGATTGCAAGATTTCAGGACTTGTTAATTTAAAAACTTAAGTGCAGTGTTAATGCAAACAAATCAGCTTCAGTTAACCACTATAGTTTTGCTTTAATACTTCACTTGAATCGGTTTGTTTACAGCATTTCGTTCACACAGTTCATTTAAGTTGATTTTTCTTTATCGACTAATCTGTCATTCGATATGGGCAGTCAATGGCAGTATATTCGTCCCAGTTTTCTGCAAATGTTGTGTTTAACAGGTTGTTAGCATTAGAGATAATCTGCAAAGAAGTTCAAACAGTTCAAAATTCAGGCAGTATATTCCGGCAATTCAAGTCAAGAATTCAGGTCGAAATTATGCTTCAAGTTCAGAATTCAAGTTTAGGCAGTTCATTCAAGTATTAGCTCGTCCACGATCTAAAGGATGAGCTACGAGTTAAGTTAAGTCGTCGACCTCTTAAGTCGTAATGCATATGAAGGAAAAGGTCTCAAGTCAGAACAGCACGAATTTCACTAAGTCCTAGTTCGGCCGCGAATTAAGGCCTATGCCGCAAGATAATTAGGTCGCAGGAGAGTTAAGTCGGAGAAAAAGTTGAGTCGATCAATTAATTAGGTCGCAAGAGTTTTTGAACCGGACAAGTTGTTAGATCGTGAATGTTTTAGGTCGTCTCCGATGGAATCTCGAGCTATCTCCTGCTCGAACCAAAACCACACCTCCTTTCACCAATTACCTTCCTCTCCACTGAAAAGTTCAGTAACTCGTCAATCAGCTAATTCGAAATCCATAAATCCAATAACCCGTTAACAATTCCCTCATCTCCTCTAAAGTCATGAATTAGTTAACCTAAAGGCACCATAACCCATCACAAACTGTCTGAAGCCAGGACAGACCACCTCGAATCCATCAGCGATCGATTAAAACGAGGATCGTGATGAAGCGCGACATAAAAGTGGGTCGGAGATGAAAAATGGGATTCATGATTCAGTGACAATCGAGGATTGAATAGATAATAGATTCACTTACACAATGTAATGTTTAGGATAACTGATGATCGAGTAATTGAATTTGTCTTCGAGAGCTTGAGTACTTGCTAATGGCTGAATGGAATGATAGAACAGGTAAAGTAAAGAAGGAGCGACCTAAGTTATTTATATACTGGGGTGAAAGGCGAATCGACACACACGACCTACGACCTATCTTAAGTCGCTCACGACCTAACAAACTCATCAAAGAGCGAGCTAAGGAAATCGAAGCACACGACCTACGACCTAGGCGTATACTTCGAGGGGCAAATGTTAACCTTCTTTTTGATTCACGATCTAGTGACCTAAGGAGGCTAACGACCTAACTATAGAACCGACCTAACGAGCTAACGACTTAAGGAGTCCACGACCTACCGACCTAAGAAACTACCGACCTAAGAAGCTAACGACCTATGGGAAGTTACGACCTAACGACCTATGGGAAGTTACGACCTAACGACCTATGGGAAGTTACGACCTAACGACCTATGGGAAGTTACGACCTACCAAGTTAAGAAGATAGCGACCTAACTAGCAGAAGTGGTCTCAGCGACCTACGACCTATATTAGGTCACGCGCGACCTATTAATTTGCTCAGAAGAAACTAAGCGCAATCAAGATAAGGCAGACCCCATCTTTTAGGTCGCTGCCGACCTACGACCTACTTTAGGTCGTGAACGACCTAGGACTTGTGCGATTGGATTCTGCCCAGATTTCTGCCTATAAATACAAGAGCTACTCCAACGGCAAGGGGACTTTTTGGCTGATCTTCTGGAGCACCGTTACTCTGTTGAATTCTGACATGATCCAACACATTAAGCATTCCAAACATTCAAGACATTACAACAAGCTTCGAAAGAGATCTTGCACATCCGACATGGATTCAACAAATCTCATCATCGAAGTTTGAGCTACTAGTCTGAAGTGTTTCGGAATCAAAGTGTATTGTATTTTGAAGTGCATTGTATCAACTTGTAACCAAATCAGCAATAAAAGAATATAAAGTGGACGTAGGCTCAATTACGAGCCGAACCACTATAAATCTGTTGTCTCTTTACTTTTCTGCTATTTTTAGCTTATATTCTATTCCCGTACCAACGGGTGGTGCTTTCACATTACCACTACACACACCAGGGTGTTAGCGTTCAAATTTTAGCGTTAACAAGCGTTATTACCCTTCATATGCATTTATTTTGTATGATCTGATACAATGCAATTTTATGTGTATACACGTTCGTTGTTATGGTCTTGAACATACCTTCCGGTCGGGAGAATATCGATGAGATGTCAATTTATCTAAGCTCTATGGTTTTAGGTATATTCATTACGTTAGTTAACTTAATACACATGTTTCAATCCAATAATTCAGAGTATTCTCATCTCTTAGGTTGGTAGGATCGAAGAGCATAGCAAAATCTCCAAGGCGCAATCTTACGCTCTACCACAACGAGTCGATAGACTTGATTACGATTCAGTGACATGGACCTCATATGCACATGTGCTTAGAGAGCTTCAAAACTTATGCACCGCTTTTATTCATTTATTGACAGCACAGTTTCCACTCATTTGTTTGAGTGATGTAGCATATAATCCTCTTGACAGAGTGATGCAACAATTTGGTATGGCACAATAGTTTCCAAAACAAGCTCCATATTGCAGGATTTATATTATGGTTGGGGAGTACGATATGGCGATTGAGACATGGAATCATCACTGTATGCACACACAACAAGAGTGGGAACTCACGTTAACGGTCGAAGAATGTTATACTTGGTATTGGAACATCACGCGCTGCTATGTTCTTCATGCCAAAGAGCATCCTATTGCGATGGACCCATACACTCCTAGAGCTCCTCTTAAGAGGAATGTGGTATGTATAGTTGTTGGTTAACTTAGCGTAGTTAATTTAGATATGTTTTAATTTCTTTGTTTTGGCAGGCGGATGGCATTTACCGTGCATTAGAGTTGGTTGATGAGCTATTAAAAGAAATACCAAAGCATTAGAAGGGTAAATGCTTTAGTGTGAAGCGCATTTGGAATCAATCTTGGGGAAGAACAAGCTATCATGACCCAAACCGCTGCCTCCTACTCTTCCTGCGCTCGTCGAAGCTTCTCCAATAGAGTTCGTTCATCCTCCTATGACTCGACCGTACCGCAAACGTAAACATCGATAAGGTACTTCATCCTTGTAACATTCGCAAGCAGAATTCACTACCGAGCCTTCACAACCTACGGTGGCCACGCAACCAAGCAAGGAGGAGGATTCATGGGACGAAGTTCCATTATCACGTAGGAAGCCAAAAGGAACTCCTCAACAACTACCAACCTACAAAATTAGGATGATGCTATGGATTTATTGGTTTGTCTGACATTATGTCGAATGTATCAGATGTTGTAATTTGATGTATTGATGTGTTGGATATTGTGTTGCATGCATTGATGCATTGGATGTTGTGTTACATGTATTGATGTATGAGATGGTTTATTTATTGTTGTATCGGATGTATCTAATTGTTCATGGTGTGTAGGATGATAGTTTCCAGGTTTCTATTTAAAACCAAGATAACCTGGGGCGACATTTCAAAAGTCTCATGTGGGCGACTTTTGAGAAGTTGCTCATTGACGACCATTGAAAAGTCGCCCCAAGATATCCAGATTTAAAATAGAAACTTGGAAACTTTCATCCTACCCTAAACCAACAAGTAGATTACACAAACCCCTCCTCTCTCTCTCACACTCTTCTCATTTTTTACTTTACCAAAGTCCAAATAGAAAAAACCCAAAACCAAATCTACCTTCTACAATTCATCGTTTCTCATCCAAATTGAGTAATTTTTGAAGATTTGCGGCACATTCAAAGGTAATTATCAATACTTATAGTTGCTTTTCAATTTTTTTACATTTCTACGTAAAAGTTCTTATTTACCTATAGTTGTAATGGATCAATGGGAAATTGATGATGTGACTTTAACGAAATATTGTGGCCACTTGGAGTTTGATTCAAATGTAAACGTTCATGACATTGAATTTGTACGTGAAACCCAATTATCACTACAATCAACACATAATGGATTTGTACTAAAGAACTTGAAGAATCGAGACACATCAATGACAGTTTGCAACAGTATTTTATCGCTATACATGGCGGTAAGTGGAAGAATCGTGGTCAAGCACTAACTATTAAAGATGCCCCCCACTGAGAATATGCTACTGTAGATCTACGTGTGATGTGATCATTACTAGAAATAAAACGAATGCAGGTTGTAGGTTCTACGCTTGTGCATGTTATAAGTTGAGTGGAGAAATGCCACAATCGTTCAACCACTGTGATTTTTTTCAATGGATAGATTCTCCAATGTGCTCTAGAGGACTTGAGTATGCAATAGAGATGAGTTGAGCGGTTGGAAAAAGCACTTCAGATGCAGGATAGGTATCTAAACAAGTAACTTATGATATGTTTGTGTATGTTGTATCGTATAATGTATCTTTTGTTGTATCGTATTTTACCGTATGATAATTTGATGTATGTTGTATCTGAATTGACTTATGGTATTGTATGGTAATTTGGTTATTTGTATGGTAATTTGTATTACAACAACTAATATTTAATACCAACACAAACTACAAAACGAACACCTAATAGCAACACCAACACTAACAGTAATAAAAGCTAAATTGCTGAAGTACAACGACTCCTCTTATGGCTGTGCACTCTACATCTATTGCACCTATTCGCCTTTGAAGCATGCATCTCATCCATAGTGCCTTTAATTCTAGTAGACCTATGCCTTCTAGGTGCTCTACGTGATATCAATGGCTAAACCAATGGTCCTTCATGTGCACTCCAATACCGTTTATCGCAAACGAGATGAAATTCTAATGTATAAGCCGCTAGGTAGTTCTGAACCAAGTACCAAGTTGAGGAAAAGTCATGATGAACTCTATTCGTACTGTTAGCCACTAATGAACGAGTAGCCATCATATTCGCACAAGGCAGCTGCTGATGTAACGGGATGTTGCATGTACAAGAACAAGTATTACCATTGATTGTTACTTTAAATTCATCACCAAAGTAGTGAATTACTGGCAATTAGACCCGACTGAATCGGACAATCCTTGAACATCTTGCTTCACTTGCTCTCTCTATTATCTTTGCTTCCCATTTCAGAGTTAATCGAAATGTCAAATTCTTAACAAACTCTCTTCTTTGAAAAAATTAATCCGCCAATCAAAAGAAGGTACAGACAACCAGAGCTCTAACAGGTAAAGATTGGACACCTCTAAGTACACCATTAAAGCTTTCTGACGCATTAGTCATCATAACATGAAATCGGCCACCATCATCCTTACACAAAGCCCAGTTTTCCTCCTTCCTCGCCAAAATTATCTCTATCCAATTGTGCACTTTATTGTTGGTGGTCTTAATTTCCTCTCGAATCATTAGATACTCAACCTCCTCCGAAGCACATGCTGTAGCATTAATAAACCTGTCAATCGTTTATCTTTAAAGACTGCCGCTTGAAAATTTTCTTTCAAATGTCTGGCACGTAATCTATGCTTATGTGGTAATCCCCATTTTCTCTCTAATGTTGTGGGTATTCCTTTCATTTTATCAAAAATGAAAGTAATACGTCGATTGTTAACACTATAAATGAACCTTCACCTGCAATCAAAAAACCAACTCCAACTATCACATGTTTCTGGCTCAACAATAGCATAAGCCAAAAGATAAAGCTGATCATTTGCATCCACTGCCGTTGCAACAAGTAAGATACGTTTGTATTTGCCATATAGATATGTGACATCAATGCAAAGCAAAGGTCGACAATGTACAAATCCTTTGATATAAGGCCCAAAAGCCCAAAAAGTACGATCAAAAACGACATACTCATCGGTTGTAAAGAGTCCAACACTACCTGGATTCGTTCTAGTAATTTTGACAAAGTATTACCGTAGGTGGGAATATGACTCTGCCCAATCATCATATATACGTTCAATTGTCTTGCTCAATGTTCTCCACGCTTTCAAATAACCGATTTTAATAAAAAGCTGTTCCTTCATTAAAACCTGTGTTGTTCCAGCTGTTATGTACAAATCCGCTTTCAAGAAAGGCATGAACTTCGAAACCAAAAAGGTAGATGTTTCTTGCCTATGATTGGAGTTAACTATTGGGTTAATGCAAATATGATCGCTTGGATATTTTTTTATAACCAACCATCTGGATTGTGATTTTTTGAATCAATAACATGTATTCTCCATGGACAATTTGATTGAAGTTGCAAATGGCGATGTATTTTGCGTTGTTTGACTTGATTGGCTTAAAAGAAACTGCAAGTAAAATTGACCATTCACTTAGCTATTGCAGAAAATTTTACTTTGCTCCCAAAGACCATACCAACTTTGAAACTGTTTTGTACACCAGACGATGAGAATATCTCATCGTAGAATTGCATATTTGCAACAACAGATCTAGCCATCAGTTGTGCATTACACAACTTATCATCCAAAGGTATCTCCATGTCTGATTCATCAATATCCCCACATCCTTGATCATCGCCTCCAAAATCATAGTTAACTGGATCATTGTTTACTTGCATGTTATCCATCCATGTTGTATCAATCTCTGGTCTTATTACAACAGTCATGCTATCAAGCACAGGAACGTCATCAACTTCTACATCTACATCAGAATCTATATCCATATCATCATTAGTTACATTAGGAAACCTTACTTCAGCCATTGGTTGAATGTTCGATTGTGTATCGATATCGTGTGCCTGAAAGCTGCAATATGAATATACGACATTTTAATGCGGTTATAAATTCCAACAATATTCATTATAATTGTAAAATGTAACTTACTTATGGCTCATATGGTATAATTCTAAAGGTGTGGGTTGCATTGGATAAGACATACGGTTGTTCGATGACCCAACACTATTTTGGGTCGGATGTTTCTGTGGAACGACGCTGTATAAGAAAATAAAACTTTGTATCATATGTGATGCATTGCATAATATATGATTTGTATGTAATCACAAATATGTGTTACCTCTGACTCATGCATGAAAAACTATCCTTAAGTCAGATATGGATAGCTAAATTGTACACTTGGCTGTGTATTCATGAAAGGAGGATATCCAAAGAACATTTGTTGCTGCCCATATTGAGTTACGTTCATAGGCAGATTATTGTAACTAGGAAATGGAATTCCTTACGAAGCATTCATCCCAACAATCTATAATAATCTTCTACACCAAAATTAACTATGGGTGTCAGTATAGGTTGTTCTACCACCGACTTTCTATTTTTCCCAACAAACAACTCTATGGATTTTGATACTGTAGAAAACATTGATTCAACATCATCATCGTCCACAATTTTTATTGCTTTAGATCTAGAATCGGTTGTCCAATTGCAAACTAAATCAATATCATACTCCTCTAATTTTATCTTAGTTGCTTTGTAAACCAACTCTTTTAATTGTTTTAAGTTAGATCCTTTATGAAATTTAGCCAGTTTGAAAGAACCATCCACATATTTTTCACACATTTGATAATCAATAACTAATTCACAATCATAATAGCATATAGTTGGAATAAAATTAGGAGTCCTTCTATAATAATAATGGATACAACATTATTTAATTTTCAGTTACAAATCTACCAAAAAACTGGGGTTTAGAAATCCCTGTCTTGATAGACCCAGAGCAATGAGATGTTGGTATTCTTGAAGTAGATCTTTGAAATTAGTAGTTTTTATTGAATTTAATGCAACCAGTAGGAGATTTCAGAAAGAGAAAATGGAGATTGGTTTGGGTTTTTTTAAAACTTTGGTAAAGTGTAGAATGAAAGATGAGAGAAGGTCGTTGTCTTTAAGTTCAGAAAAATGGGTGACTTTTCAAAAGTCGTCCATATAAAATCAAGTTTAATGTAGTGGGCAACTATTAAAAAGTAGCCCACAACGTAATGAAATTAGAAAAATACTAACGCCATTTGAAATGGCTCCACTGTGCTTTGGCCAGTTCAATGCTGAGTTGGCCAAAACAGGGCTATATTTGATATTACTTTGAAAATAGGGCAATTTGCGTAACAAGTTTATAAAATGAGGCTAAAACGAAAAAAAATCCATTTTTATATTTATATTTAAACAATAGAATAGATAATGCATAACTGATAAGAATGATGCTTTGATGGAGTCAAGAGGAGAGGTTAACAAATATTTTTTAGTGATTTATGTCATTTTTAAACCACTATATATAATACCCTCTCCTCAAATAAATCATAATATCATCTAAAGTAAAAAATAAAATTTCCTCTTTTTTTCTTGTTCTGGAAACGAACTATGGTTGGATTTAATCTTTCAAATGCAATTGAAGAACTTGGTAGCAAAAAACAAAAAACAACTCTTTTATCTAATGTTCCTCAAAGAAATCCAAGCGCATTGTACTACAAAACCTGCATGTGTAATGAATATATGAAAACAGGCACTTGCCCACGTAAAGATGTACATATGTACGGGCATGGTGATGCATAGCTCCATCCAAATCAAGATCATCATTGTAACGACCCGGAATTGTGGTCGTTAGATTTTGAACATTTAATTCAATTTAAATGTTGAATGTGAATTTTAATTTGATTTTGAAACAAGGAGATTTTGGTTAAATCGATATAATTAGTTAAAATTTCAAATAAGGCAGTTCAATTTGGTTTGAATAATACTAATAAATATTTGAATTTGGGATAATTTGTGAATCTGGATGTAAATGGGTATGAAAATGGTTTCTAAGATTTATTTTGAGTCTAGTTTGATTTGAATTTTAATGTTGGACATTTGGATGGAATCAAAAGTCGATAAGTTAAATTTAGAATTTTTTTTATTAATTTAATAATGGAATTAATAATATAATAATGAAAATAATCAGATTTTGATTCGAAATGAATCAGAATAATTTCTAATGTGATTTTAAATTTTATATGATTTATAATTGAGTTAGTAAAATTTCAAAAGTGAAATTTTAAATGATTTCGACGATTTTGGAAATCGCTCGAATTTATCGACGAGTTAAAATAGCCTTCCGGGGCACAATCTTGGAATTTAACGAAACCAGTCCTATTGGATCCATTATAGTTAATTATTATCGGATTTCAATTTTCGTAGCAATCGGAGTTGGCGTTTGACCGTGGCAGCTCAAAACGCATAGAAATTATTTTAATCGATTTAATTTAAAATTGATCATTTATTTCCGTAACTCGCGTATATGACCGGATTAACCTCCAAAACACGTTCCATTGTTTTCGGAACGTGGGTAAAACCTTATAAACGCCTGTCGGCATGCGTCGTTTGGAGATCGTTTGAGAAACTTGTAATTTTGAGAAAATAATATTATTATAATTCCTTATACGTATATATATGCATCCACGTGCAGTAACCCTAGGCCGAGAGTTGCTCGTAGCCGCCATAATGTTTTCAATGGCCGAAAAACATTAGTCTTCTTCCTCATTTATCTCGGAATCCATCAACTTTCTTCAAAATCATCAACTAGAGAATCGAAGAGCTCTACAAGCTCTAGGCAGTGAACGGTGGAGATTGGTTTTCGTCGACCGGAGAGGGAGTTTTGGGCCAGCGTTCGTGTGTCGTTCGTTTTCATTTCGCGTGCTATGGGGATGACCGAGCTTCGCTATATCCTAGGCGATGGTAGGGACACGATGGGCTTTCATTTGGCGGTTGTCGATCGAGTTCGTGATGACCGAGGAGGAGCGGCGATGTGACCCTAATGGTGAACGATGGGTTTCGTTCGAACAGTATTCGCGATGTAGAAGAAGGCAACGAATAGCCTGGATCTTTAGATTCAAATGAACGGCTATGGTATAATGAATTAAATATAAAAGAAATTTGTTTTAAAATTTGTATTCAGACTTTGAAAATTCATATCTTGTGCATACTTGGTCAGATTCCGACAAATTTGGTAGCGCCGGAATCGCAGCGACAAGCAGGCCGCTGTTGTGCAGATCCGGAAGCGTTTTGAGCAAGCAAAATTTTTGGATTAAATCGAATGGTTCGATTTAATTTAAAATTTAAACGCTCGACAATTCAAGGTGAGTTAATCTCACTCACATCTGGATGCCGGTTTAATTTAAATAGTTAATATTTAAATAATTGTGTGATTGGTTGAATATGAATATTAATATCAGTTTGGATTGATATCTGTTGTTGTGCTAACATCTGTGGATGCAGGGAAACAGGTTGGAGGGATCCAACTGGATTCCTCACAATGTAGAAATTATTTTCATAATTGATGATGTATTTTATTTATATACTGTGATAGATTTATTTGGAAATTAAATTATGCTGTGTTATGATTGGATTAATAAAATCTGGAATTTTAAAATATAATGAAATAAATTGGGATTAAAAGGAAATGAAAAGGAATTTTTAAGGAATGGGTTTAAGGAAATTAAATTTCAGAAATTGGATTGGAAATTGAAGTGTTATTGGAAACTGTGATTAAAAAGGAAATGAGAAATGGAAATTTATAAACTTGGTTTATAAATGGAATGGGGTTTTATTGGGAAATAAATTTGAAGTATAGATTTCCAATGGGAATTTCTATAAGAAGTGAAATGGATTAAAAATAATAGTGAGATTATTTTTAAAGGATGGAAAGTGTATGTTTCCTGGAAATTTAGTATGTCCCAAAGAAGAGCTTTCAAAATATAAATTGGACAGTTTAAAATGTGTTTGAGAATATTTTAGAGAGAAAATATTATTTTAATCATTTTGAAGTACAAGTAAATATTTATTTAAGTAATTTTGGTATTTAAATTTCTTAAGGGTAAATTAGTATTCTATTTTCTAAAGGAACTTTAACATAGATATTTGATATAATAACATTATATTAAATGGAGATTTTTGATTTAAGTTACTCAGGAAACTTTTATAGATTTTCAAAAGTATATTTTGAATAAAGGATTTAGTAACTTATTTTAAATAATTGAAGCATATATTTTGGAAGTGATTTCCAGGAAATTGGAAGTGGGCTTAAAAATAAAAGGAGTTTTATTTTTAAAGTGTTGGAAGAAATTTACGGGATTCAAACGTAAATTTGAATTGAGATAAATCAAGCAGGATTTATATAAAGAATTCTTTGGGATATTCTAAAATGGAAGTGAATTTCCCAGAAAAGCCAAGTACGTTTTTAAAACAGATTTTTGAGCAGAAGTTAGAAGTTTTGAAATTGTTTTTAAAAGAATGTTTTAAGAAATTGTTTGAGTTGTGAAAATTTTAAAGGTAAGTATTTAATAAATTAGTTATAGTAATAATTATTTTAAAGGGGTAATTGGTATTATGTTTTGAAAGAATATTATTAATATTCATATTTTATAAAATGGATTTATTTTATAGATGGTTTGGTAAAAGTTTTATTTGAAACTTATGTAGAAGTTTGTAACTCTTATTTTAAAATTTAGTTCGACTTAACTTTTATTTTTAAGTTAGGTTTATATTTTATAAAAATGGTTTTACCTTAAATATTCTTAAAACATATTTTGGATAAAGTGATTTAAATTATTTTAAATCTTAAGTGTTTGTACTTGGTGATTTCAGTGGAAATAGAAAATGTTGGGAAATTTATTTCCGTAAAAGGAAGTGGGTTTAAACTGTTTTCAGAGGGGTTGAAAATAGAAATATAACTTGCGAAGATATTTTGAGGAAAACATAAATTTAAGGAATTATTTATGTTTGGTGGATGTTTGTGAATGTTTTTGATAGTTAAATAACCGACTATCAATATTGGCCAATATGCTGATCGTTTCGAAGAGACCGGGATCAGGATCTATTTCCCGAAAACCACTTCGATCCGGTTTGTACGTTTTCGTGGGAAAAAAACGAGTTCGGAGTCGAAGAGGGAGCAGTGAAGTGCAAGGGCTAGTCGCTATTAATCTTGAGGGTGATTCCACAATGGATGTAGTAGGAGTAGTGCCTTCGGTTCCGTTCGGACCCGGAACGGACTTGTATGGACGAATGCTTTCGGAACATTGTCAGGTGGACGATGGGCATTCTAAGGGATATGTTCTACAAAATGTAACGCTTAGCCTCAAGCCTCATCAACCGGGAATGACTGAAAATCAGGGGTTATGCAGCAAGGCTATGTGGGTCGCACCCATTAGGGTGAGGTCATCCCTGTCTAGATGTCCCTTTTATTTCGGCTTAGTGGTGCGGTTGCTGATCCCAACCGTGGGGTGATCTTACTCGGAATTATCCAGTAAGGGGTAGTTCCGGCTTTGTGTTGCAGGGGATCGGTCGTGGTCCTCGGTACGCTGATCTAGTCCAGGTACTATGACAGGTGGTACCCCAGTGCCTAGTCATTAGTTGGAAATCCATTCTCCCTACGTGCCTTTTACGGATTTTGTTTGTATAACCCACTTTGTGGCTAGTATGCTGGAATTTAATCATGTAACGATTTCAGCTATTTGAATAAGTATTTGTATATAGACACTATTATAATATCATAGGATTTGATAAAAAAGTGTTTTGGCTATCGTAAGGTAAAAACCCGACATGTTTATTTATGGCATGGTCTTACGAGATGCTTTTGATTTCAAAGGATTTTTGAAACTTTAAGAATCAGTTTGGATGTATTTTTATGACGTTGGAATTCCAAACTGACTCAGGTGTTATTTCATTATAATGCTCGGGTCAGACCGAGTATTTTAGGTCAAGGATTGGATACTTTGGAGCTCAGGAGAAGAGCTGGAGTTCGAGACGTATTATTCGTACTTGTTTATTCCGCTGCTATGTTTGTTTGAAATTGCCAGCAAGTTGTGAGGCAGGCTGATATAACTGCCAGGCTGGTAATTGTTGTTTACTTGTGATATACTCTGATGAGAAATTGTATATAACATATATGGTTTCATTTTGTGTAAAAATCTGTTATTATTTATTATATTTTGTTCCGCTACGATTGTGAGATTCTGATGTTATTTAGTTCCTTCTTTCTTCTATCTTCTCTCTTTTTCCTCAACAATCTGTCTTTTCCGGCACTCGATCGTCGGCATATTATACTGAGGTGAATTATGTGTCGATTTTCGAGGGTCGAGAAGGGCGTGTCATCTCATTTGGTATCAGAGCATAGGTTGACGACAACCTAGGCTTTGGTGGGGGAAAATTACTCATTAGAAATAGAGTCAGAAGTACTCTAGAATGAGTTGAGTGTAATAATAGATATGAGAGCGTATTTGTTAGTGAATATAAAAATTGTTTGTATACTGTGTTGACTTATCGGTTGGGTGTTTATGAATTCTGGTCGGTACGAGAAGTACAACCGTAATCGATAGGGGTTTCTAAACTCTTAAACAAGATAAACAGACATAGTATTGTTTTAAAAGTGGGTAGATGAAATAATTTTACCCAAAATTATATTTTGATATAAAAGGGAATAATTTTCTGAAATTATTATATATATTTGGATGTTTGATTGTTAATACTATAATCAAATAAGAATTTAAAATTTGAAATGATTTATAACCAAATAAAATTCTATAAGTATGACTTATGCAATAGAAGTATAACTAAAATATGATTTAAACCAGAATTTAAATCCCGGAAATTTTGAAAGGGTTTTAAATGAATTTAAACTAAAAGTTTGGAAATTTAAATCTTAGAAATGTTTGAAATGTTTTCCAGAGTGTTGAAGAAAATAATGGAGTATTATTTTGGGAAAATATTTTGAATGGGAAATTGTTTTGAATGGAATTTATGGAAGTAAGGAAACACTGAACTCACTGCAGTCGTTGGAAAATAATCCTGATGATGATGGCCACATCATTAGAATCCATTTTCGAGTTTCTAAAGTGATGGATTGCTACCGTGGTGATTGGTTATGATATTTTTTTGGACTTGTTGGGTATACAAGTTGTTTTAGTATTTCAAAAGGGAAATTTGTTTGGTAAAACCAAGTGTTTTGGAATCCGAAGATTTGATTTGATATACCAAGAGGGTATGTGTTGATTATTATTTCAAAATGGTTTTGAAATAAATTCGGGCGATGGAATTCTGGGAATTCTATTTAAAATAAAAATGTGAAAGTCAGGATGAATCAACTATTGAACTTATAAGAGAAGTTGATATTAATAAGAAAGAAGAATGAAATTTTAATCCTAAAGTTAAAATTTAATTTGAGTACATGGGGGTGAATAAAATATATTTGGATTTAACTCGGAATAAGATAAATAAATTGAAATTGGAATTGATTTAATTTGGATAAAGTTGAAATGTAAAATGATATAGTTATGGGGTATAATTATGAATGAAATTTATACCCTTAAGCTATTAAGTGATATATATATATATAATCTGGAATTGTGATTATAAGTTGAAAATGACTCAAATGAGCAATATAAACTTTTAAATGAATAAGTTGGTGGACTTATAAATAGAGAAATGAAATTGTAAACCTAAATAAAATGGTTGGTGTTTTATGGAAAATCCAAATTTAAATACTAAATGTAATGTAAAGTGAGATAAGGCATAGTGAAATATGAAATATGGATGGACTTAGGTTAATAAATAAGTGTTGAAGCTTCTATATTGAGAAGTAAAATTTTAGTTGAGTTTGGGTTGAATTGAACTGAAATCAAAAATTCAGTTGTGTTATAAATAATATTGAATGGAATTCAATTCTTATTTAAAATAGTAAAGGAAATGGTATGAATTTAAGTTGCTAAATAAAAATTTAGTTGAACTTGAACTAAATTTGGGTTAGAATTGAATTGAGAGAAAATTTAATTTAGTTGAAATGATATTGAATGAAGTAAATGCTCACTCAACTAAATCCAAAAGAATTGTTGGAAGATAAATTTAGCGTAAGCTAAATTAAATAAAAGGGTAATGGGAAAGATAAAAATTTTGGTAGCTTGTTAAAAAAATTTGAAAAGCAAAATAAATCCAGTATTGGATATAGAATACTTGAAAATGACCATGTTATTAATAAAATAAATTCAGGAATGAATTTAGAAGGTGAATTAAAATTTAAATGGATTAAGTGAGTAGACTAATTGAATTAAAATTAGAAAATGAATTGGCATTTGATTAGATAAGAATCAAATTTAAATGGAAATAGATTTGATGCAAGAAGAAATGGAATTATTATGGAATTGAAATAACTTAAGTAAATTATGAAATGTTTGTTGTTGAGTTGTATGAAATGGTTTTGAATGAAACCGGTTTGGATAAGGAAATTGAAATGTAAGAGTAAGGATTTAATCTAATATTGAAATGAAGTAAGAATGGTTGAGTTATGAATAACTCCAAATGAAGTAAAATTAATATAGTCTGAGTTGGAATTAATTTAAAATGACTTTAAGCTTAAGTCATGATTATTTGCATGAATAATATCAAAATGTGCATAGAAATTTGTCGTTGGACATAAAGGAAAGCAAGTGAACTGATTTGAAGAAGCAAATAAAGTTGGTTTTGAATTAATTGGTATAAGTGCAATATAATTAAGTGGTTTTGCATATAAATGAAAGTGGATTATTAAAGAAATGAAAGTAAATCAAATTGGAAATAAATTTGATTGTGAATCAATTTGGAATTGAATTGAAGTAAATTGATGAAAGTAAAGCATATGTTATCATATTGAAGTAAAAATGAATTGGTGGTGGTAAATTTGAATTGTATATAGAAAACTTGAATGTAAATCATTCTAGTGAAATAAAAATGAAATTTGGATTTGTTAGGAAATTTAAATGGTGTAGAAAACTTGAGATTTCTTGTAAAATATGGTTTACATGTAAGATTATGCAAATTTGTTGTATATGCTATGTAATTGATGTGTTTGGCTAAGATTAATGAATGGAATGTTGTTAACTTCTTATATTCTTAACAACTGATATGCTTGTTTGAGTAAGTACAGGTATGAGAGGCAATCGATTGAGTTGGAGCGTGTAAATGTATAATATATTAGCCGCTTGCTTTTAAAATACTAATCATAAGGTACGCCTACGCAATAAAATTGGAAAATGATATACATATTATGAAATATTTTGTTTTCCGACCGTGTGGGTCGATGTATATATATTTATATCTATTGCGATATTGTAAAAGGCTCTCTGTACAAAGGAGACGCTGTCAAAAAATTTCAAAAATTTTGGGAGTTAGAAATTTTTTGGGAATTTTGAAAATTTTGGTTAACTAGAAAGTTGCCTTTTGAAAATGATGTTGAAAACAAAGCTTTTGGGTTAGAATATAAAAGCAAATGGTTTTGGAATTAAGCTAAAAGTTTTGGTGAAGTGAATGTAAGTTTTTAATTAAGTGGATTTTGGGTAAGTTAATGAGTTTGGAGGTATTTTCCTACCTTAGCAAATTTTGGGGACGAAATTTTTATAAGGGGGGAGGAATGTAACGACCCGGAATTTTGGTCGTTAGATTTTGAACATTTAATTCAATTTAAATGTTGAATGTGAATTTTAATTTGATTTTGAAACAAAGAGATTTTGGTTAAATCGATATAATTAGTTAAAATTTCAAATATGGCAGTTCAATTTGGTTTCAATACTAATAATAAATATTTAGATTTGGGATAATTTGTGAATCTGGATGTAAATGGGTATGAAAATGGTTTCTAAGATTTATTTTGAGTCTGGTTTGATTTAAATTTTAATGTTGAAATTTTGGATGTAATCAAAAGTCGATAAGTTAAATTTAGAATATTTTATTAATTTAATAATGGAATTAATAATATAATAATGCAAATAATCAGATTTTGATTCGAAATGAATCAGAATAATTTCTAATGTGATTTTAAATTTTATATGATTTATAATTGAGTTAGTAAAATTTCAAAAGTGAAATTTTAAATGATTTCGACGATTTTGGAAATCGCTCGAATTTATCGACGAGTTAAAATAGCCTTCCGGGGCACAGTCTCGGAATTCGACGAAACCAGTCCCATTGGATCCGTAATAGTCAATTATTATCGGATTTCAATTTGCGTAGCAATCAGAGTTGGCGTTTGACCGTGGCAGCTCAAAACGCATAGAAATTATTTTAATCGATTTAATTTGAAATTGATCATTTATTTTCGTAACTCGCGTATATGATCGGATTAGCCTCCGAAACACGTTCCATTGTGTTCGGAACGTGGGTAAAACCTTATAAACGCCTGTCGGCATGCGTCGTTTGGAGATCGTTTGAGAAACTTGTAATTTTGAGAAAATAATATTATTATAATTCCTTATACGTATATATATGCATCCACGCACAGTAACCCTAGGCCGAGAGTTGCTCGTAGCCACCACAATGTTTTCAATGGCCGAAAAAAATTAGTCTTCTTCCTCATTTATCTCGGAATCCATCAACTTTCTTCAAAAGTCATCAACTAGAGAATCGAAGAGCTCTACAAGCTCTAGGCAGTGAACGGTAGAGATTGGTTTTCGTCGACCGGAGAGGGAGTTTTGGTCTAGCATTAGTGTGCCATTCGTTTTCGTTTCGCGTGATATGGGGATGACCGAGCTTCGCTATATCCTGGGCGATGGTAGGGGACACGATGGGCTTTCATTTGGCGGTTGTCGATCGAGTTCGTGATGACCGAGGAGGAGCGGCGATGTGGCCCTAACGATGAACGATGGGTTTCGTTCGAACAGTATTCGCGATGTAGAAGAAGGCAACGAACGACCTGGATCTGTAGATTCAAATGAACGGCTATGGTATAATAAATTAAATATAAAAGAAATTTGTTTTAAAATTTATATTCAAACTTTGAAAATTCATATCTTGTGCATACTTGGTCAGATTCCGACAAATTTGGTAGCACCGGAATCGCAGCAACGAGCAGGCCGCTGTGGTGCAGATCCGAAAGCATTTTGAGCAAGCAGAAATTTTGGATTAAATCGAACGGTTCGATTTAATTTAAAATTTAAACGCTCGACAATTCAAGGTGAGTTAATCTCACTCACATCTGGATGCCGGTTTAATTTAAATAGTTAATATTTAAATAATTGTGTGATTGGTTGAATATGAATATTAATATCAGTTTGGATTGGTATTTGCTGTTGTGCTAACATCTGTGGATGCAGGGAAACAGGTTGGAGGGATCCAACTAGATTCCTCACAATGTAGAAATTATTTTCATAATTGATGATGTATTTTATTTATATACTGTGATAGATTTATTTGGAAATTAAATTGTGTTGTGTTATGATTGGATTAATAAAATCTGGAATTTTAAAATATAATGAAATAAATTGGGATTAAAGGGAAATGAAAAGGAATTTTTAAGGAATGGGTTTAAGGAAATTTAAATTTCAGAAATTGGATTGGAAATTGAAGTGTTATTGGAAACTGTGATTAAAAGGGAAATGAGAAATGGAAATTTATAAACTGGGTTTATAAATGGAATGGGGTTTTATTGGGAAATAAATTTGAAGTATAGATTTCCAATGGGAATTTCTATAAGAAGTGAAATGGATTAAAAATAATAGTGAGATTTTTTTTAAAGGATGGAAAGTGTAACTTTCCTGGAAATTTAGTATGTCCCAAAGAAGAGCTTTCAAAATATAAATTGGTAGTTTAAAATGTGTTTGAGAATATTTTAGAGAGAAAATATTATTTTAATCATTTTGAAGTACAAGTGAATATTTATTTAAGTAATTTTGGTATTTAAATTTCTTAAGGGTAAATTAGTATTGTGTTTTCTAAAGGAACTTTAACATAGATATTTGATATAATACCATTATTTTAAATGTAGATTTTTGATTTAAGTTACTCAGAAAACTTTTATAGATTTTCAAAAGTATATTTTGAATAAAGGATTTAGTAACTTATTTTAAATAATTGAAGCATATATTTTGGAAGTGATTTCCAGGAAATGGGAAGTGTGCTTAAAAATAAAAGGAGTTTTATTTTTAAAGTGTTGGAAGAAATTTACGGGATTCAAACGTAAATTTGAATTGAGATAAATCAAGCAGGTTTTATAAGAAGAATTCTTTGGGATATTCTGAAATGGAAGTGAATTTCCTTGAAAAGTCAAGTACGTTTTTAAAATAGATTTTTAAGCAGAAGTTAAAAGTTTTGAAATTGTTTTTAAAAGAATGTTTTAAGAAATTGTTTGAGTTGTGAAAATTTTAAAGGTAAATATTTAATAAATTAGTTATAGTAATAATTATTTTAAAGGGGTAATTGGTATTATGTTTTGAAAGAATATTATTAATATTCATATTTTATAAAATGGATTTATTTTATAGATGGTTTGGTAAAAGTTTTATTTGAAACTTATGTAGAAGTTTGTAACTCTTATTTTAAAATTTAGTCCGACTTAACTTTTATTTTAAAGTTAGTTTTATATTTTATAAAAATGGTTTTACCTTAAATATTCTTAAAACATATTTTGGATAAAGTGATTTAAATTATTTTAAATCTTAAGTGTTTGTACTTGGTGATTTCAGTGGAAATAGAAAATGTTGGGAAATTTATTTCCGTAAAAGGAAGTGGGTTTAAACTGTTTTTAGAGGGGTTGAAAATAGAAATATAACTTGCGAAGATATTTTGAGGAAAACATAAATTTGAGGAATTATTTATGTTTGGTGGATGTTTGTGAATGTTTTTGATAGTTAAATAACCGACTATCAATATTGGCCAATGCGCTGATCGTTTCAAAGAGACCGGGATCTATTTCCCGAAAACCACTTCGATCCGGTTTGTATGTTTTCTTGGGAAAAAACGAGTTCGGAGTCGAAGAGGGAGCAGTGAAGTGCAAGGGCTAGTCGCTATTAATCTTGAGGGTGATTCCAAAATGGATGTAGTAGGAGTAGTGCCTTCGGTTCCGTTCGGACCCGGAACGGACTTGTATGGATGAATGCTTTCGGAGCATCGTCAGGTGGACGATGGGTATTCTAAGGGATATGTTCTATAAAAGGTAATGCTTATCCTCAAGCCTCATCAACCGGGAATGACTGAAAATCAGGGGTTATGCAGCAAGGCTATATGGGTCGCACCCATTAGGGCAAGGTCATCCTTGTCTAGATGTCCCTTTTATTTCGGCTTAGTGGTGCGGTTGCTGATCCCAACCGTGGGGTGATCTTACTCGGAATTATCCACTAAGGGGTAGTTCCGGCTTTGTGTTGCAGGGGATCGGGTGTGGTCCTCGGTACGCTGATTTAGACTAGGTACTGTGATAGGTGGTACCCCAGTGCCTAGTCATTAGGTTGAAATCCATTCTCCCTACGTGCCTTTTACGGATTTTGTTTGTATAACCCACTTTATGGATAGTATGCTGGAATTTAATCATGTAACAATTTAAGCTATTTGAATAAGTATTTGTATATAGACACTATTATAATATCAGGGGATTTGATAAAAAAGTGTTTTGGCTATCGTAAGGTAAAAACCCGACATGTTTATTTGTGGCGTGGTCTTACGAGATGCTTTTGATTTCAAAGGATTTTTGAAACTTTAAGAATCAGTTTGGATGTATTTTTCCGACACTGGTATTCCAGACTGACTCGGGTGTTATTTCATTATAATGCTCGGGTGTTATTTCATTATAATGCTCGGGTCAGACCGAGTATTTTAGGTCAAGGATTGGATACTTTGGAGCTCAGGAGAGGAGCTGGAGTTCGAGACGTATTATTCGTACTTGTTTATTCCGCGGCTATGTTTGTTTGAAATTGCCAGCAAGTTGTGAGGCAGGCTGATATAACTGCCAGGCTGGTAATTGTTGTTTACTTGTGATATACTCTGATGAGAAATTGTATATAACATATATGGTTTCATTTTGTGTAAAGATCTGTTATTATTTATTATATTTTGTTCCGCTGCGATTGTGAGATTCTGATGTTGTTTAGTTCCTTCTTTCTTCTATCTTCTCTCTTTTTCCTCAACAATCTGTCTTTTCCAGCACTCGATCGTCGGCATTTTATACTGAGGGGAATTATGTGTTGATTTTCGAGAGTCAAGAAGGGCGGGTCGTCTCAATCATAATAATGCCAACTCATCATTGTTTAAGACAAAGCTGTGTAAGAACTTCTTGAGTGGATGTTGCCGATTGTCATCTAATTATAGTTTCTCTCATGGTGTTCATGGTAAATCTTCCTTTTCTTTTTCTTTCTTTCTCTGTTTCTTTTAATTGAAATTAATTCAAGGTAAATAATCATTTTGACAAAAATGATGTATATACATACATGCACTTTTACTATCTTTAATATTCAAATTTGGTTGTGTGTACAAATTCTCCATTGTTTATTCACTACAGGGAAGAAGTCCATTTTCGACGGCTTTAAACCATTGACAGCCAATAAAAGTCGACGACAGCCATCAAAAAAAGCCGTTCGAAAGAAGGTCATTACAAAATAGTATTTCCAATGGCTTTTCGATGGCTTTTTGGCCCTCTTTCCGACGACTTCCAGTGGTCTTTCCATCGGCTTTCCAACGGCCGCCATGCACACGTGGAAAGCTACGGATTAACAACAAATATGTCAACGACCATCAAAAGCCATTGGTATTTAGCCATCAAAACCCATTGGTAGTTGTTGGTTATAATTTACCAATTAGCCGTCAGAAGATGTTGAAATCCGTCGGAAATCTGAACTGTCTTTTTATTTTTGCAGTCATTCGTCTCTCATACAACACATACATATCAATATATATCACAACTCAATTACACACACACACACACACACACACACACATATATATATATATATATATATATATATATAAAAGCCCAAATCACATATAAAATATCAATAATAAAAAACATCAATATTTACAACAAATCAAACTCCAACAATCCATCATGCAACAAAACATTCTAAAAACATATACAAAATCAACCTCCAACATCTTAAAATGTATCAATCATGTCAAAATGATCCAACACATATCAATACAACATAAATCAACCTCAAACATCCAACATCTCCTCAAAATGTGTCAAACATATCCAAATACATCAACCTCGCCATCTCCAAGTGCATATATGTACAATATCCTAACGCAAGCTAAAAAAATCATACCTATCACTCCTAATCATCACCTCCGGAACCAGTTGACGAAGGAAATGTGACATGCTGCTGTATATATGCAGAAATGCGCTCGCCCAACTACGTCATCTTAATAGCGCAACGACGGTCTTGTTTCTCCAGCTCAACAATCCTAGCTCTCAGGTCCTGAATCACTGCTTGGTTTTGAGATTTTTTGTAAGCGCTCTGCATAATTTAGCCTACAGCACTTATATGATTTAATAAGGGATTTTTATCTAATGGCTAACAAAAAGTTTGGGCATAGCAGCTGCTATAACAATGTGATATATAAAATCATATAAGAAAGTGATTTTATAAGCTACATCTAATTTTAATAATAAGATCATATATTATCAGATTTAGCAGGATCGTATATTATCATATATTATAAATAATGTTTTGCCTATTACTAGGAAGACCAAAAGAAAGTAAGCAACACATGTGACTTTCGGTTTTAAAGCCAAAAGAAATTTCGAATGAATAATCTAAACATTTTAAATTTCGTTGCAGTCGAGAGATTGGTAAACAATGAAATCTAAACATATTATTCATTACCTCTTGGTTGACAAAGCCATAATGCCTATTTCGCATTTTCGGATCCATGACGGCTTCAAAAATCGCATCCTTCTCGTTAGTAGTCAATTGTTCCTATCCCGTTCCCTCAAGCAGCTGCGCTCGTTGTTGCATAAATTTTTCCTGTATTTTCAAATAAAAATACAGTTGAAATTAGCATTACATTATTTTAGATCTTTATAACTAGTTAATTAAACTAATTATTATTAACTTATAACTTAAAATAATCTTACATGGACCTATTGCAATTTTGAGTCATGCCATATGTATGTGAGTATGCCATCTTCATTTTCATGCTCAATGGCATGAGTACGTGCAAACACGTCCATGCAGGAGATGAAACCCTGATGCTCTCTTTTTTGAAATAATTATTATATATTATTACTATATATAAAAATTATACTATGTAATAACTATTTATAGTCGCAATTAATAAATTTATCAGCTCTTAACGATAACGTTGGAATGATTTAGAACCACGACAGTGTGTGACTGGATTCTTATTTCTATTCGTAGAGCTCCTCCCTTACTCTAGCTATAAATTTAAATTGAACATTATATTTTACATTTGTAAATTATATATTATATACAGAACAAGTTAAAGTGATATTTTGACTTATCGGAATATACTCCATATAATGTGTGATAGATTTCATATGAAACTTCAATTTAAATAATTAGTAAGAGATTAGTAAACTTACATTAACTTCATCACTATTCCAGTGAGCTACCCAAGCTTCCCAAATGCTTGCGCCCATATAGTCGAGCTTCTTCCCTGCTTTTTTTACGACTGACATCATTTCGCGGTAGTTCTTTCTCGTTTTCTTTATCCAATAGTTTCTACAATGGAGATGGTCAACTTCTTGCAAGTCTACCACCCCCTACACGTTGAAAAAATATAAGTTATATATTTATACTTAGTCAAAAATTTGTACAGTGGTTATATATATAATGATATAGAAATTTACACCTACGAGGAAGTCCTGCCAGATACACTCTATGATGTGGGGTGGGATACTATCCCACTTAGGCCAGTAAACACTCATCTTGCTCTTATTAACAAGCTTGGAAACATCAAGGAAAACTTCTGATGGCTCCAGCTCAAATCTCCTTTGTTAAATATAATACAGACCTTTAATAAATCAAGACTAATATGTAATACATAAAATATATATGATGCTGAAGTAAATTCAATACTTACCCATTTGCTTTGCTGAATAATGTCACTATGGGACATTGTGCCTGCTGTGATGGGCCGTTGTCGTCATCACCAACAGTTGTCCCTTTTTGAGTAAAAGAGGGGGAATATGATGAATGGAAAGAATTCTGACATCGAAATGACATAATACTTATCACAGACATATCATTTTTTTATGGCAGAATATATCATTTGATTATGAGAAACATATCATTTTTAATGAGAAAATTTTAACATTAATAATCACATAAATTACCTTCTATCAAAATGTATATTATTAATCAGTCACCATCGTTTTCTGATTCAAACTGGATCTTGTACTATATATTATTTTCTTTTATAGTCTCAAATGCTTCTACTAAAACATTTGATTCATCGTTTGAAGGCCTAAAATCAGTATGATTGTCCATTATTATTATTTCGCTATTTTTCTTAAGATTTGCTTGATATGTTTGTTCATCTAGAATATTCTTTCGATCAAACGTAAATCTTGCCTTTGTTTTAAAAACTGCCGACCAATCTACTTTATCTCTTTTTAGAGATGGATAAGGAGCATAATAAACTTATAGGGCTTGTTTGGCTAGTACAAATGGATCTTATTTATGGTAATGTGAGATATGCTTTATATTAAAATGCTTTCATGCTTCTCCATCGGTTGGATGTGTTAACGTACCTTCCTCTTGTGTTCTCACACTGTGTTACCTCATATAAGACACGATTATAGAAGATGCATATAACCTTTGAAGCCTAGGAGTGATGGGTAAGTAATGCATATGCTTGTATGGAACTTCCTTTCCCTTCATTTTGCTTGGTTTGTATCTTTCCTCGTTACATATTACATACTTCCTAAATCGATATCCTCTGTCCAAAACAACATGCAACCATTTAAACATATATCTATTTTTTGATATGGCAAACCAGAAGCAGGCATAAGTTTTTTCACTTCATAATGATTTTTGCACATTAAATTATCGGGTGTCATTTTCATTTTGCATCTTGTACAATAGTTTTAAATTTGGCTTCGGTGAAGTTGTATTTTGATTTAATCTCAATGTATTCTACAGTTACTAATAATTGGGTACCGCTTTTACAGCCATCACAATGGGACTTCTTAGCATCATCCAATAAATCATAGATTTTCTTTGCTCCAATATTTGGTTCTTGTTCGACATTTACATCACCGTCATCAACTTCAACCGTAGAGAACATTGATCGTGTTGCACCTTCAACCATATCTTCTATGAGATTCACCATAATAATGTCATTACCCACCTCCTCCTTTTACTACATAGGATTAGGTGTTATAAGTTCTCCATGACGATCCCATACATAATAATCTGGCATGAAACCGTTTTGGCACAACTGAATTTAATCATATCCACTATCGAATGCTTCAGGTGTTTGCACCTACTATACAGACAATGAATTTCTTCATCGTTTCCATTATTACTTAAAACGAATTCAATAAATAATGTACACCACTATAAAAAAGTTCTTTTATTGAGCCTTTCAATCCCTTTCATTAATACATCCATCTCTTGCAATCAACAAAATAATTGACCATTTTCCCTATCTAAAAAAATATGGTAGAAATTCAAAAAAGTATTGATCATTTTATGGATTGACATTTTATTTATCAATTCATTTATAAATTTTAATGTTTTATTAATTATGTAATATATTATTCTTTTTGATTTTTTATAAAATCTTATATATTTTCAATTTTAACAGTTATGAATATAATATTAAATTTTTAGTTTAGTGTTGTCTACATTGATGATTGGTCATCCTACTTTCCATTACAAACACAATAATAATTATATTTCGTAAATCATTTCATTTAAACGATTCAACCAAATTTCGGCAGCACTTCCCCTTTGCTCCATGTATCGTACACAAGTGCATGTACATAGGGAACAACAAAGAAGTGCTGTCCAAATTTTATGAACCGTTTAATATAAAATGATTTACAAAATATAATTACTTTATTGTGTTTGTAACTTGTCTAATATAGAGCCAAATTTGACAAATATTATATAAGATGAATATTAATGTCCGTTTTGTGATAATAACAAATATCTATATAACGATCATATACAATACTTGTCAAACGGGACCAAAAACTCTCGAAGGAATTTTAAAAAATAGAATACATTATACACCACTTTGTTTATATTTCACCATTACACATTTTGATTTTTTTATTATTTATATAACATATATTAGCATTTGTACAATAATTTGTTTATATTTTAATGTTTTATTAGAAATATAATATATTATTATTTTTTACATTTTGTATAAAATATCTTATATTTTCAAATTTAATGAATTATGAATATAATACTATATTTAAAAAATAAACTACATTATACACTAATTTACCGCATGCCACATTCTAGCAAACTAGGTTTTACATATAATTAAGGATATAAACTAATAAATTATTATGTAAATAAATTATTTTTGTTGACATTTTAGATATCGCATACACTAAATTATACTCACATACACTAATTAAGTCGATTTAGCCCTAAGTATACATTAATTTTCGGGTTTAAACATTAATAACCATAATTAGCATACCTCAATCAGCCAATATACAATTCTAAACAATCAATGGGGTATTATAAACATATAACTAGAAATTAATACTAATTTAGCAAATTAATCTTAATTAGGTTTAGGAAAAAACCTGATTTGAGCTGAACTAGTTGTGCAGGCGGTGGATATTGCAAGATGGCAAAGTTTCTGATGGTTAAGGATGAGTTGGAGCAACTGGCGATGGAGATTGGCAAACTTTGGGGGAAAATATTGGCAAATTCACGGAAAGCACGATTAAGTCAAATAAAAGACTTCTAATCCTGTTTTTATTTAATTAATCCCTTTATTAGTTAAAATTACTTCTATTAATTATTACTTCCTTTATCAATTATTTACTTTCTTTAGAAGTAAGTGAACTATTATAGGAGTCCTCCCCAGGGATCTCTAATACATCAGTTCTAAAAGCAATAGACGATTCAGACGAATGAGTCTTCCTCAAGAGATCTCAAACCATATGAATACATGATGCTTCTATTCACTTCCTTTTTCTACTTATATATATATTTTAAAACACCTTTATAAAATATATACACGAGTATTTTACTATTTCATATCCATTTTTAGTCTTTTCAAGACATCAAAATACATTCATATACTTATCTCAAAGGTATAAGAACTTTCACAAATCACTCGACATGATTTTCCACTTTGAAAGTATAAGCAAAAAGGCTAAAAAGAAATGTACTAAAACATTATTTACTATAAACTCAGACAATTTATACTTTCCATTATCTTTAAAACATTCTTTTTAAAGATCTAATTACATTCGTAAGTGTGTTCAAAAGGGTTAAAGACAAATGTTACTTAAATATTATCACTACAAATCCAAAACAATTTCACCGAACATTATCTTTAAAATATTCATTTTAAAGATCCGCTTATATACAAATGGGTTAAGAAAATTTTTGCTAAAACATTATTTACTATAAACCCAAAACCATTTCATGCTTGTTATTATCTATAAAATATTCATTTTAAAGATCTAAGTATACTTATTGATGATATAATATATTTCTATTTAACTTCTCAAAACCATTCATTATAACTAAGTGCAATATCCAAAACCATTTATCCTTTTATAAAACACTTCACTTATTTTTCCAAACTTGTATATATACTTTAAAATACTTATATATAGGTTTTAAATATCTACATAAAATATTACTTAAAAATAGCACATTTTGAAATTTAACAATAAAAAGCACATTTTATATCTAAAATCTGTTTACTTTAAAAATTCATAGATAATTAATAAAAGAATATTTAAACTTGAAACCACTTTTAAAATAGTCTAATATATGTTAGAAAACATCCAAAAAAAGATCATAAAAATAATTAATTTAATTATCATCAAAACTCACTTTAAATAACAAAAAGTATTAAAAATAACACTACAAAACCAATGTTGTAAAAAGAGCTCGGAAATACCGTCGTAGATCAAAGATAACAATTATAAATACTGTTAAAAGCCATGTATAGTGAAGAATAGGAAAATTATGTAAATGGTTGACAGGTTTTCTCTATCCAAAAATGTTTTAAACTTTGATTTTTTACCGTAAGTAGTTTACTTAGAGTCTTAAAAACCATGCAAAAAACCTTTAAGGATAACTTCCAAATCATATTCAAAATTCTAAAAAAACGAGCCATTTACAAAGTACTCATAACTTAACTAAAAAAGAAATTTCCTCTCGGTTTTTTCTCACAACGAGCTATGGCTTATTCTCCCATCAGCCATAATAACTTTTACCTTCCAAACTAAAAATCCTGGCAGTAAGAGGCTAAAAACAACTCCTTCACCCAATTTTCCTCCAATTTATCTAAGTGCGTTGTATTGCAAAACTAGCCCGTGTAATGAATATACGATAATCAACCTTTCCTCACATAAAGTTACAAGTACTTATGTACATGGGGAAAGCTTCGTCCAAATAAGGATCATAATCTTTCCAATTCAGCATTGTTTAAGACAAAGCTTTGTTAACTCTTGAAGGGATTTTTCGATTATCATCTTATTATAGATTTGCTCATGGTGTTCATAGTAAATCTTCTTGCTTCTTCTTCTTCTTCTTTCTTTTTCTTTGTATCCTTTTTTTGAAATGATATAAGGAAAATTAGGAATAAAAACGATACACACAAACTCTTTCTCTATCTTTAAGTAGTTCCAGCTTTCTTACAATTGAATGATAGATTTACTATGCAGTGGTGCTCACAGCACCCACTTTTATTTCCTCAAATATATAGACTTATAGTCAACCATTTTACACTATGATTTATAAACAAGTTCGCGTAAGATTCAATTCGAAAATGTTTTTGTTGTTACCAAGTTATGATTATGTAAAGAAATACATTTTCATTGATTTTTTGAATCAAATTATTATTTTACAAAAATTGATTTTTAATACATAATTTTTGACTTCTTAATATTTTTATCTTTTTAATTTTCAAGAACAAAATTGAATTTATCTGTTTGGAATCTTGCCAAATTCTACTCAAATCTTTATTTATTTTCAAGAAGTTCAAATATTTTATTAAAAAATGGATTTTCTCAGCTAAATTTTGATTTTCATATTTTAAAAAATGAATTTTCAATATTATTTGTATATTCCAAAATAATATATTCATTATGAAATATTTCATTTTTATGTGTTCCAATCCTGAAAAAATCACTTATGCTAAGTAAAAAAATGAATTTTTTTACTAAAATCTTCTAAAATTTTGAAATTATTTGTTTCTTAAAAAGGCAAAAAGAAAAAAGAACAATTTCTCTAAATTACACATATTTGAAATTTATATTTGTTTGTTTACTATTTTAGAATAAATCAACATGTGGGGCACACATGTTAAATTAAATTTGCCTTTTGTTATGTTATATATAAGCCTCATTAAAGTAATCAAATAAATGGGTAAATGGTTAAGGCTTAAAGGTCGTAACAGCCTTGTAATAAATACGTAGAGATCAAAAGAATTTTTAGTTTGTTGAAGGACCAAACTGAAAATATTCCAACACTATAAAAAAGGGTTATGGTCTCCAAATTACACAGAAGCTGGTTTTCTATAGACCTCCTCTATATAAAAACATAGATCAAGGTTTGCGCTATTTTGGAAGACCTAATCAAATCAATACTCTATTAACGTTATTCGATGAATTCAGGTATGACTTCGACAACTTTTAATTTTCTTTGTTTATTCTCAATTAAATGAATATGCGATATGTATTATTAGTTTTAGGATTTCAATGCAAATTGATTTGAAGTGTATGTATTCTTAACATGTGGTATGAGAGCCACCATTATTGATTTTATTGAGAAAGATTTGATTTTGAAATTTTTGGAATATATAAAATTCATTTTTTAAATTAATGATTATATATTCAAAAGAAATTACTTATTAATAGATCTACATAAACTGATTATGGCTTTGGTTTGGATTCTACCATTAAGTAATATTCTATTGTGATCTAAATATTTGGTCTATTTTAAATTATGTTGGTAGTCTAGTGTATTGCTAAACATATGGGTATTTAAAACTTCAGTATTCTACATAAAGTTTTGGTCTTCTCTTATTGATATGATGCAAATATAGTACTAATTTTGTTCTCGTATTTTTTTCTGCTTGGAATTCTCAAATTTGTGTTATTTCAATTATTAAAGGTTTAGTGTTGATAAATGCATTATTTCATATTCCTTTTATTTGGGTTTATAGGGGATAGAATCAAGTTTAAATGTTTTGAGATTAAGACCATGTTATCTGTAATAAACACATTTGTATATAAGTAAAAATACTAATTTATGGTGACATTAATTTTCAAAATGAAACGTTTATTCAATTGATTCATATATTTGCAATGAAATAAATTTGTTGTAACATTAGTTTGTATTTTAAACCACTTAAAAGTAAATAGCATTTACATTCCTCTTAAATGCATTGAATGTGGCTGTTATGATAATAAATTAAATAAATGATTTTTATAATGCATTAAATGTTTCGGCTACAATAAATTAAATGATGTTGTATGTTTATATTTGGAATAAGAAAAGGTATATGGTTTATTATTTGAGGCATTTATGTCCAATAGTTATTGAAATTTATAACCATTTTACATTGCAATATACCTATGCATTTATTTATAGTTAGAATTATTCTGCCATGTAGACATACAGACTTATTACATTATTTCATTACACTATATAGTTATATAGACGTAAAACAATAAATAGAAATAAATTAAAATCTTGTTGTCTCTTTGTATATTATGATTATCAAATGTTCTAAATAAACTAACTAAAGCAACATGTCACCAAAATGACCTCTCCTGTTTTGATTATTCATAAATATATTTGATATTGGTGTGTATTTATTCATGCGAATTTTACAGTCCTAAAGGAAGGTCAATATTTGGCCGAATTACTTACAAATGTATGACAATAAATATGTGAAAATTCTATTTTGAATGACTACGTAGCACTTATCTAATAAGGGAAATGTGGATTAATGGAGATGATTCAGTCAACTTGCATTTGAAAGATATCATTTTTCTATAAGTGAATTTAAGATATAAATTTATAGTATAAATCTATACAAAGCAATAAAATTTGGGATCTTTCTCCCTATCTTAGGGTACGAAGACCATTGATTATGATATAATATTCAAAACCAAGAGGGATTCAGTAGGTAATGTGGAAAGATATAAGGTTGATCTTGCTGAAAAGACTATTCTCAAATGGAAAAAATACCTTTTAAGGGACTTTCTCTTTGGTTTTTACAAAAAGACTCTTTAGAATAGTTTTGAGGTTTATTACAGATTTTGATTTTGAGTAATATCGGATGGATGTTAAAGTCATGTTTCTCAATAACGACACTGGTGAAACAACTTAAAGTATCAACTTATTGGCTCATAACTTCTTGTCAATGATACCATAATTCTCATCATTTTGTTACCTTATTTGGTTTTGAAAGAAAATAGTATGGATATGTGTATCGTAAGTTCCAAGAGAGTAATTATTTATTCCTGATTTCACAAGTTGATGATATATTTCATGTCAACGTTATTCAGCTATATTGCATGCAACTAAGATATTTCTTTTGATATTTTTTTCAAAAAAAAATTCTTATGTTAACTCTTTTGTATTAGGTTACAAATATAGTATATTATTATTATTTATAGTGTGGTATTTGATTTATAATGAAAGTCCTACGTAGGTAAGTGCTTAAAAAAAGTTTGGTATGCATACTGCAAATCGGTTGATTCCATTTTGCAAAAAGAGACAAATTTTGTCCTATGCATTGGCATAATAACATGTTTGAAGCTAAAAAATGCAAAAGATTCCTTGTGTATTTGCTATGGGGAGTCTAATGCATGCTAAGACATTTACACATCCAATTATGTATGAACTATCGACGGATATCTTAATGACCCTGAAAGTGAATCATTGATTAGCATTTTTCAATGGGTGTATCTTATATATAAGGATATATTTTTTCAGGGAGAGTTTGAATTTGACATAGTCAAATGACATTACTCTATACTTTGATTATTGATATATTCAGTATTTTTTTTATCACAATAAAGTAATAAAATTATCGTTTTGCACTATGTTTAGTTCATCTATTGAACTTTTGATCTCACTTAAGTAAAGTATGACCGGTTGGAAATAGACATGTACAAATCACACTTCAAGTAATTTCCATGCTATACATCTAATACCAATTTATGTCATTTGGTTGTGTTGGCATATGTGACCATTGACGGGTTTATTTACATTATTGACAATGAATGCCCCTTTGATCCTATGTTAGCAGAATCAGCAAACAAGATTGTTTTATTTTAGTTTATAAGACAGCAATTTTTGAAGCTGATAAAGTTGACACATATTCTAAGTCACATATGTAGCCAAGGGGAGATTGTTGGAATGAATAAACATGTAGGACCATATATGTGAAACTAAATGTGTCATTTTCTATATTATATATAAGCCTCACTAAAATTATCAAATTAATGGACAAACGGTCAAGTCTTAATAGTTGTAACGGTCTTGAGAAGAATGCATAGAGACCAGAGGAATTTTAAGTTTTTTGAAAGACCGAACTGATTATATTCCAACACAATAAATAAAAGGTTATGGTTCCCAAATTAGTCAAGTGCTAGTTTTATGTAGACCCTCTTCTGTATCGAAATACAGATCTGTATTTGTGCTAATTTGGAAGACCTAACTAAATTAATTCTCTCTCAATAGTATTCAATGGATTCATTAATCGCTTCCGCAATTGTCTACTTCTCTCTCTCTTATTCTCAACTAAATCAATATGGGATATGTATTATTAATTTTAGAGTCCCGATGCAAATTGTTTTGTAGTGTATTAAGTCCTAACATTCTAAAGCAACCACTAAAAAATTTGTTTGACTTAATACAGAAAAGGATTTAGAATGTGTGTGTGTCTATTATAGAGTGGGGTAGGGGAGGGGGCTGGTTAGGTGTGAGGGTTCGGTTTCACGAATAATATGTAAATTGGAAATAAGCATGAAAAAATTGTTGGGATAGTTGAGGACAAAATAGAACATATTTTTGGAAAAAATTAGGAGATATTTATTAAGTCAAACATGTTTAAGCATTTTTTTATTTTTTACATTAGAGAAAAAAGTGAAAACTTTTTATTGTTTAAAGCTTAAAAATCAATTAGGATCTATCACCAGTTATGCTCTAAAGATCGATTTCAAGTTCTAATTATTGGCTTTAAGTTCTAACTATCGGCTTCAAGTTCTAAAATACTATGTCATGTTTGTTTATTGTTATTTTTTGATATAGACATGAGGCATACAAATAATCAAGACATACAATGCAACGAAGGCGGTACAAACTTGCAAAGCACAAACTGCACTAAGAAAACTACTACGCAACAACCTCAGCCTGATGCAACACTGGTCATGAAGGAAGCTACTATGGTGCTTCAGAATGAACTAGTGATCGTGAAGGAATCTACGCAGGTGCCAGAAACTTGTGCACATAAAAAGCGGAAAATAGATTGGAGTCGCAAAAGGAATATGGATTTGTATGCTGATTGGCCTATGGAGTACCCCAGAATTGACACGATTAATCCTTAAGTTTAGGGTTGCTTAGACATTCACGAATATTTGTCTCTTTCATTTGGTTTCTTTTTGCCTCGTTTGATTACTTTTAAATGTATTTGTTTTCCATAATACTATTGTCATGATCCAGTATACGGTTTTACTAGCATAATAATAATTAAAACTTCTGTACTTAACATAAATGCGTTTAGTTAAAAATTGCAGCAAGTATATAATTGACACTACGCCCTTTATATGTAAAAACAAACAAAGGTAGTAACATTGTTTGATATAAATGGGCTTTTCTTGGTATCTAGAACTTCTTTATATGTTATTTTACATTGAGCATGCTAAACTTTTTTATAATCTGTTTATTTCCTTTGAGAAGTGCTACTTCAACTGGGAATTAAGGGGTATCTACAGTCCATCAATTTTTATTTTGCAGTACTTGTTTTCTTCTAAACATAAAAGAAACAAAAAGTGTATTAACACTATTTAATATGCACTAAATTATATTCAAATTTCTAATACCTTCAACATCTTAGTATAATTTATTATGAAACTCTGGAATAATGATATAAATGACATTGATTTGCACTCTTAAGGGACTAGAAATATAGTTCCGTGATCCAATATCAATAATAAGATCACTATGAACTGTATAAATATATAACATTATTTAAAGATGCAATATAGGCTGGAAGAAGAAAAGGTCAGCTTAGGAATTTATCCTACAAAGCAAATGAATAGAAATAACATATGGAACTTCAAGTACAAGTTATATAAGCAATGTCAGGTGCTCAAAACGTAATAACTTAATGTACTACAATAAATAGCGACCCGTTACACAATTGATTTTAATTACCCACAACGACACTAGTATTACAGTAAGTAAAATTTCTCATCTCAATTTTGACTTTATGGAGTTATTTTAATGGTTTTGCAGCTGCCATCTTTTAAGTCATATCTTGTAGAAAACACTGCACATATTATTGCTAGAAGCATAGTGGGATACACATAAAAAGGTGAAACCCACTGCACGAGGCTCCCGCATGATAGCGGGCTCTGGGGATACACATAAACTGCTAATTTTGGATCGATGTTAACCAGCTTCTTTAGAAATTCTTCCTTTATGAGACCCCATGTCACAAGAAGAGTACCAAACCATGCTCATTCTTCTAGGGTTTATGACTACAATTAGGGCTCCAGCTACAGCGAAGTAGCTTCCAGCAAGAACCTGATATCACAATATACAGCATCATAATATATTTTTTATTATTATAAAATAACTATTTATGATAAACTAAAAATGATGTGAGTGTGTGTGTATGTAACATCATAATAAAAATCAAATGGAAAAAAGTGAAGTGCAAATATTAGTTCATTAGCATATAGATGAAAATGACGTAACAAAAATAACAAAGGATAATCTTGTCATTCCAAAAGGACACCGTTATTGTAATAAGTTTCTTTTATTAATACTAGTATAAAACGCACGTACGTGCATCTAATATCTAAAGATATTTACCTTGGATGGATGTGTGTTTTAAGAACAAATGTTTCTGTGGTCACAACATATTTCAAGTTGTTTTATTGGTGATATCGATGACAAATTGATAGTAAAATTACGTTGGTGGGTGGTCGGAAAGGATGGTGAGATTCCATTAACGAATGGGGGTAATTTTGGAATTTCAAAAGGACGCCGTGTAAATCACGTTTATTGAATTCTCTTTATTAATAGTAGAGATTAGAGATATAATGTGAGACCTCGTGTCAATAGTTGCTTTACCGTTCAAATTTTCAGGCATCATCATAATTAAAAGATTACAAAATCAAGATAGCATTTTTGATAAACTAACATGGTAAAAAAATGAACTTAAGAATGACAACCGAGTGTTCAATCTTTGTGTTTATATGATTTATCACTCTCTACTAATAATGCAAACAAACGGTTATTGGTTTTTCTCACGTATTTTTATCTTCCAAAATCGATTTTTCACAAACAAATCAGACATCTGGATAAACCAATGACATACATTACTTGTGCCTTGTCATTCGTTTAATTCTGTAATTTAGAATTACCTTTTAAAAAGAATAAGGACATAACATGCAATAGCTAAAACTAGAAAGTAACCTTGAAAATATATTTTATCTTCACAATCAAATCGGGATGGAGATATGTTTTTAGAATAAAATATACATGTTATGAATGCCTGGATAAATAAAATCATTTATCATATATAATGCACAATTCATGTGCATAGTGCTATTTTATGATTTAAGCAAGAATAAAGCTTGAATGGGAAGGTCGTTCTCATCAATTATTTTACCACAACCAAGAATTTGTCACTTTACAAAGACCAGCTTGGACATGATACTGTAAATGGAGTTCTTATGGTGCATTGTATATGCTAGCAGAAATGCTTTATTGTGAGCTATTAACAGAATGAAACGTGATGAACATAAACAGTAAAGTTAGAAACATGAAGCCACAATTTTTTTTTGAAGATGGTTAAAATGGGGCCAGCCCAGATAAAAAAGATCGGGTACATAGTACAAACCCGAAGCCACAACAACATAACAAAACACATCGTCTAGGGTTGCCGACATAACTTAACCCTAATCTCTTCGAAGCAACCAGAAAGAGATAAAAAATGGCAGACGATGCTCATCAAATCTTCGCCCAATCTTCTTCTTTCTTCAAACCACTAGTTTCTCCATGCTCCTAGTAAGATAAGGCATCATTAAACCCTTCTCTCATACCCCTACCTCTCTCAAATTTACTCGAAACTCTAACATTACTGCTGAAATACAGTGAGTTGTAAGATCTAGCGTCATCGCGACCTAGATCTAACGATGTCATCCTCGAATTGCTGTTACCACTCAAATTAGTTCTAATACTCGAGAAGTTGATTGCTGGAGCTTGCTGTGGGTTAAAGTAATTATTTTCACCCTCATGGGAGCGGTTATTATCAGTCTTATCAGCAAGTCCTTGCTGGTTGACGAAGTACGACTCTCGAATTATATTGTCTACATGATTGTCGGTCTGTAAGCTTTTCGAATGCAGAAGATAAGCTTCTAAATGTTTGCTTCCAGCTTCAGAACTCCAGTCATCAGCAAGGGAAGCGAACTTGGTTTGGTTTTTAAATATTTTATTAGATTTTTGAAGAATAATCTTGCTATCAGTACTAATAATTAACCAAACTTGCTCTTTATTTCTACTGCCTTTGTTATGCACACGCAAATTTCTTTCTTTCCACAAATTAAACACTGCAGTAGTTAATAGAATGTGAGCATAATTCGTTTCCTTAGATTTAGATATGAATTTGTTGTTGATCATTTTGATAATATGCATCAGATCCATTTGCCTGTTGTCATCTATACCCAGAATAGCTCTGATTTGATTCCAGATAAAGTAAGAGTAACTACATTCAAAAAATAGGTGATTAGCATTTTCATTACATATATTGCATAAGGAACAAAGTGAATTCATATTATTGCCACATTTATTAAGTCTATCCCAAGTTGGCAGTCTGTTCTTAATTGCAAAGTATGTACAAAATGCCATCTTGGGACAATTCACTCTATTCCATATGCATTGATACCAATCTTCCATTGGGAATTTATTTCTAATAAAATTCCAAGTTGATTTAAATGAAAACTTCCCTCTGTTGCTTGCTTTCCATTCCCAGTAGTCATTCTCTGCATAAGGATCAAATTGAATTATGCATATTTCAACTTTATGGGGGTTAGTAATAGGGTGTAATTGTGGTTGCCACTGATTATTTATAATGATATCAGATACTTTATCATTTGATCCACCACATATAACTAAACTGTTCCACCCAACTTTATTTATAAAAGCCTCATTTTTAAACCATGGATCAAACCATAAACTGGTTTCTTTACCATTCTTAAATTTTCTTTCAAGCAATGTTTTACCTATTTCCCTGCAATTTAATATTTGCTTCCAAGTATTTGATTGGATATTGTTATGCACAGAAGTCCAAAAAAATTTTTGTTTCAAATACTTGGATCTCATCCATCTAGCTCACAAAGAGTCTGAATTAAGAAATCTCCAAAATAATTTTAAGTGGCAGGTAATGCTTAGGTCCTTAATACTTCTAATGCCAAGACCCCCTTCATTTTTAGGTCTGCACACATTTTCCCAACTAATTTTGTGATATTTACCTCTCCATAAAAAATCAGCGCATCTACTTTCCAATTTTATAATAGATGCAGCTGGGATATGAAAAGTTTGTGGCCAGTATAAGATAATAGCATAAATCACAGTCTTAATGAGTTCAAGTCTTCCAGCAATAGAAAGTACCTTACAAGACCAAGTCTCCATTCTTTCTTGGATTTTTCAATTAGAATAGAACAATCTGAATCCTTAATCTGATTTGTAGATAAAGGCAGACTAAATATTTGATTGGAAGAAATCCCTCTGCTATTTGTAATACATCTAAAAATTCTTTTTTGTATTTACAAGATTTACTAAAATAAGCTTTACACTTATTAACATTAAGCTGGAGCCCAGCATAAGTTTTTAATTTATCAAAAATTGTTTTTATAGTGTTTGCATTAGCTTTATTAGCTTTTATAAACACCATGAGATCATCAGCATAAATCAGATGGTTAATATAGGGCTGAATTCTATTTATAGAGTGAACATTACCTTTAATATCCTCTATTTCCATAAGTATAGAAAAATACTCCATAACAATAGCAAAAAGATAAGGTGATAAGGGGTCACCCTATCTTAAACCCCTGTTACTCTTAATAAACCCTTCTGCCTTTCCTTGAATCAGAATAGAAAAGGTAGGAGTGTTAATACATTCGAACACCAAATCACAAAACTTTGTAGGAAATCCCATGCATTTCATAATATGATGGATAAAGTATCTGTTTACCTTATCATATGCTTTTTGTAAATCAATTTTAATACATACATTATCACCCTGCTTTGTGTTGAATTTTCTGACCATCTCATGAGCTAAAAGAAAGTTTTCATAGATAAGTCTACTAGGTACAAATGCACTCTGGTTCTCAGAGATAAGAAAAGGCAAAAACACTTTTATTCTATTACTAAGGACATTAGCAATAATTTTGTAAATAAAGTTGCAGCAAGAAATAGGTCTATAATCACCAATATCAGTGGGATTTTTATTTTTAGGAATAAGGGTAATGAATGTATGATTTAAGCTTTTTAGAATTTTTCCCTTGTCCATAAATTCTTTGACAACATCCAGCACCTACTGTTTAATATTACCCTAAAGAGTTTTAAATTTTTTTGCATTGAACCCATCAGCGCCAGGACTTTTGTTGTCCCTAGCATTAAAAACAATAAATTTTATCTCATCTAAACTCATAGGAGCAAGCAAGATTTCAGATGCATTATGATTCAAAATATTTTTACAAGTTATATGAGGAAATTTCTTTTCAGTATTTGCATAAAAATAAAGCTCCTTATAAAAGTTGATAGCTTCTGTAGTAACTTTATCATATGCATTAGATAAATTACCCTCTTTATCTATAATGCAATCTATATTATTTAAGTGCTTTCTGTTACTCATTTTAGCATAAAAGAATTTGGTGCAGTCATCACCTAAATTAAGCCAATCAACTTTTGCTTTTTGTCTAGCATTAACAGATTCCTTATACATTTCACTAGACAACTCATTTTGATTTTGAAATTTTTTTATTAATTGTACTGATATCTTCAGGCTTATTAGCAGAACTTAGCTGTAATAGTTTTCCTTCTTTTCTCAATCCAATAACCTTATTTTTATACCTATAGTTATTTTTTTTTCAGTTTTTAAGATTATTTTTAGTGTATTTCAAAAACATATAAAACTGATACTGTTTAGTCCCTTTACAAGAAAATTTTAGACTGTTTTCCATTAAAATTTTATAATCTTCTTCAAACACCCAGCTATTTTTGAATCTAAAAGGAGAAACTTTACTATTAAATTCACCATTGACAAAAAGTAACCAATAAAGGAGTGTGATCACTTAAGTTTTGTTCTAAAGTGGAACAAATACAATTAGGAAATCTTTTTGAAAAATTGTTGTTATACAAAATCCTATCTAATTTGCAATGAATATTTTTAGCTATTCCAGATTTCCATGTAAATTTGTTCCCACTAATAAATGGTTCAATAAGACCAGATTCAAATAGATTTTTATTAACCCTATCCAATTTATTTTGAGGGATTTTAATTCCTCCAAATTTTTCATTGACATGAAAAACAGTATTAAAATCCCCTAACACAATCCAGGGGAAATCATATATGGAATTTAGAGATTTAAGTTTTTGTCATAAAGCATTTCATTCTCTTTCAAAATTACTGCCATAGACAGTAGTAACTTGCAAAGAAAAACCCCCAATGTTTTTAAAACTGCAATCTATAAATTGACTATCTTTGTTTATGTTCATATTAGTCCAGATATTAGAATCCCAAATAACAATGATTCTACCATTACAACCACAATCATTGTTATGAATAGCTTTCCAATTACTGGACATCTTGAGGCAAAACCTTTCAAAATTCCCATCATTCAGTTTATTCTCAATTAAAGCAATAATACAAGGTTTGTAAATATTAATCATATAAAGAATATCAGATTGTTTAACAGGGGTATTCATCCCCTTGACATTCCAAGCAAATAAAGTCATATATTTAATAATAAAATAAGAAACTTAAATGGTACCTGACACTATAGTACCTTTGCCTCTCCTTTTATTATCAACACCCTTTGCTTTCAATCTAGTAGACATTTGGTCCCATTCTGGATTGATTGAAATACATTTTTGCTTGAAAGCTTTCTTCTCTTTGCTGCCCTTTAACTTACCAGATGCTTTTGTTTTTGCAATATGTAATTCTGATAAGTCAAATTCTTCTATGTTATCAACCCTCTCAGATTCATCTTCCTCCATTTGTGCAGATTCTAGAATCTTAATCAGGGAAATATCAAACGAACCTGTGCGAGGCATGGCTGATTCAATACAATCAGTCACTACAGCCTGCTTTGGAGGAGGATCACACTTGCGAGGCAATGTTGAGTTATTGCAATTCATCCTCTCAACATCTGCAGCAAGCTCAGAAGAAGATCCCTTCTTTATATCACTTTCCTGATTCTGGCTTATATTATGAGAAGATTGTTGACTATTTTTGTAACATTATGGTCTGTAATTAAACATGGCTCTGAAATAGGAGGGGTTTCAGAGTTAAAGAACTTTTTATTTTTAGCCTCCTCTGTATTAATCGGAATCAGAACATTTGAGTTTTCTTCATAGCCTTTTAGCTGATGAACTTCCATTGCCGTGATCTGATCACTTTGGTCAGTGAGCTCTCTTATATTATTTTCTTGATCGAAGATGATATCTTCTTGATTGATTCGATCATTGCCCTCTTGGGTTCTTGATTGGTTTTTTGTGCCTTTACTGATGATCATTTCTTGGCTGGTATCTTCTCTGCGATCTTGACTGAACCATTTGGAAGCCCTCGTTATCAATGATGACACTATTCGGCTTTCCGAAATGAGATTCAGGTGGCCTATCTTGAGAAAAAGGACGAGAAAGAGGACGATTGGATTGGATTTTGAGAGGAAATATGTTTTCTCCCATGGCAGAAGAAAACCCTAGATTTTCTTTCTAAGACTTGAATATCAAAATATATAATTTTGAACTACAAACTAATAAATACGACGCTATAACATTAATACAATTCAGTTTAGAAAATTAAGTGAAAGTTATGGCAAATTTGAAAGAAATAGACGGAATACCCAACACCATATGCATATACATAATATGTCAGGAATGTACCATCATCAAAATGAGATTTTCAAATGGTAATGAGTTTTTTTTCTCCAATAATGAGAAGTTTGTGTATATTGTGAATGTTCATCAAGCCCATAGTTAGCGGCGAAAGCACAAAAAGGCGCTAAACCAACATGAAGCCTTGGCGCAAAGTGGGGTAAACGGCACACGCCTTCTTAAATTACTTCTCATGCATTAAAAGAAATTATATTCTATTACATCATAATTAATTAAACAATACTAATGTAATTTTTTTTCTTTTTTTACTAAAAATTTATTTGACAAACCTTCTATGGCCTATGAAACAGAAAAGTGTCAGATGACACAGGCTGCACAAAATTTTAAAGTTTTTAGTTTAACCTACCGACAAATTGTAGTCAGTAGGTGCAGACCAAGTGTAAAACCAAATTTTGAAGTTGTCCATACACATGATTGATGGTTTGGCAAAACTATTTGCAGTTCACAACATATTATAAAGGTTGTTATCCGTTTAAAAATGGAGAACGTACGCCATAATATTTTTAACAAAAATACAGTGTTGGCATACCATTTTTAAACAAAATCTATCAATTGCATAAACTCGGCTGATGAGTATAGTTTTTTTTTCAAATTTAAATTAAAGATACATCAACCGGCATTAACATCAGATATTGATTATATTACACAAGTAATACAAAAGTTAAAACCGTGCTATTTTTACATAACCCTTTTTTACCCAAACATGTCTCACTCGGAATGTGCACTCGGAACGCGCAGACATTGTGCATGCATCTTACGCATTTGCAAATTTGGTTTGTGTAAAAATGAGGGAAAATCAATGGTGATGATGAAATTTGAAGATTTCAACCAAAAGTTGTTTATTTAAAAAAAAGCTTTTGATCAAAATTTTAGTAATTATACTGTAATACTGAAACCTTTAGCCTAAACATAAATGGGGTAGTAGAAGTAGTTATAAAGATGTATCATTATTCAGAATAAGCCGGCATAACAACTTACATCTAAAAATGGTCATGTCTACTTAAGTCCCCTAAACAATTGCATGCAAATTTCAAATGGTGGGATAGTTAGTCATGAAATATCATTAACATACCAATTTAGTCTATAAACATCAATTGTTTCACCTTAAATTGATTTGTCAACAAAGTAGCTGACACAATACATCTTCACCAATGTTTATCTTGATTTATTAGCAAAGTAGCTAACACAATACATCTTCACCCATGTTTATCTACAAAACCTGGGTAGACAAATTTTGTGAAAAAAGAAGAAGAAAGTTAGTAGGATAACAGCTTTTATTAAACATGCAGATATGTTACTGCACGATAGTAAAACTAACAACAAGTGCATTAAACTGTCTGAAGTATGAACCTTTTACGGCAGATGAACTAGGGCTGTTATGTAATGGTTACCGTTACCATTTTGTAAATACCGTTACCGTACCATTTTTACTGGTAAACTAAAATTATTTACCGTTACTGATTGACTGGTATACCGATGACTGGTATACCGATAAACTGGTAACCGTTACACTGGTAATGGTAAATTACCATTTGACTAGAAAAAAATAAGTTGATATATTTTTACACTGAATGATGCTTCATTATATATCTCATTGGGTGACTTAATAAAGGACATAGAAATTAAGTGTATTTATCATCATTTGAGTTGAATTACTAAAATAAATTGAACTATTTTCTTACTTTTAAGTTGCCGTATTACGACATCTTACATGAATATCGATGTATTATGAATGGACTGGTAAATTACCGTTACCGTTGGTTTTGAAAAAATATTACTGATGTTTTACCGTAAAAAATGATAAATTTACCGTTACCGTACCGATTATGCTGGTATACCGACTTTATTTTAAAATGGTAACCGATTGACTGGTAATTGTATGGTAATGGTAAATTTACCGTTAGCATAACAGCCTTAATTATAGTGTAATACTGAAACTTTAACCTAAACATGAATGGGGTAGTAGAAGTAGTTATAAAGATGTATCATTATTCAGAATAAGCCGGCATAACAACTTACATCTGAAAATGGTCATGTCTACTTAAGTCTCCTAAACAATTGCATGCAAATTTTCAAATGGTGGGATAGATAGTCATGAAATATCATAAACATACCAATTTAGTCTGTAAACATTAATTGTTTCACCTTAAATTGATTTGTCTACAAAGTAGCTGACACAATACATCTTCACCAATGTTTATCTTGATTTATCAGCAAAGTGGCTGACACAATACATCTTCACCCATGTTTATCTACAGAACCTAGGTAGACAAATTTTGTGAAAAAAGAAGAAGAAAGTTAGTAGGATATCAGCTGTTATTAAACATGCAGATATGTTACTGGACGATAAAAAACTAACAACAAGTGCATTAAACTGTCTGAAGTATGAACCTTTTACGGTAGATGAACTAGGGCTGTTATGTAATGGTTACAGTTACCATTTTGTAAATACCGTTACCGTACCATTTTTACTTGTAATCTAAAATTGTTTACCGTTACCGATTGACTGGTATACCGATAAACTGGTAACCGTTATACTGGTAATGGTAAATTACCGTTTGGCTAGAAAAATAATAAGTTGATATATTTTTACACTGAATGATGCTTCATTATATATTTCATTGGGTGACTTAATAATGGACATAGAAAATAAGTGTATAAATCATCATTTGAGTTGAATTACTAAAATAAATTGAACTATTTTCTTACTTCTAAGTGGCCGTATTACGACATCTTACATGAATATCGATGTATTATGAATGGACTGGTAAATTACCATTACTGCTGGTTTTGAAAAAATATTACCGATGTTTTACCATAAAAAATGATAAATTTACCGTTACCGTACCGATTATGCTGGTATACCGACTTTATTTTAAAATGGTAATCGATTGACTGGTAATTGTATGATAATGGTAAATTTACCGTTAGCATAACAACCTTAATTATAGTGTAATACTAAAACCTTTAACCTAAACATGAATGGGGTAGTAGAAGTAGTTATAAAGATGTATCATTATTCAGAATAAGCTGGCATAACAACTTACATCTGAAAATGGTCATGTCTACTTAAGTCCCCTAAACAATTGCATGCAAATTTTCAAATGGTGGGATAGTTAGTCATGAAATATCATAAACATACCAATTTAGTCTGTAAACATCAATTGTTTCACCTTAAATTGATTTGTCAACAAAGTAGCTGACACAATACGTCTTCACCAATGTTTATCTTGATTTATCAGCAAAGTAGCTGACACAATACATCTTCACCCATGTTTATCTACAGAACCTGGGTAGACAAATTTTGTGAAAAAAGAAGAAGAAAGTTAGTAGGATAGCAGCTGTTATTAAACATGCAGATATGTTACTGCACGATAGTAAAACTAACAACAAGTGCATTAAACTGTCTGAAGTATGAACCTTTTACGGCAGATGAACTAGGGCCGTTATGTAATGGTTACCGTTACCATTTTGTAAATACCGTTACCGTACCATTTTTACTGGTAAACTAAAATTGTTTACCGTTACCGATTGACTGGTATACCGATGACTGGTATACCGATAAACTGGTAACCGTTACACTGGTACTGGTAAATTACCGTTTGGCTAGAAAAATAATAAGTTGATATATTTTTACACTGAATGATGCTTCATTATATATCTCATTGGGTGACTTAATAAAGGAAATAGAAAATAAGTGTATTTATCATCATTTGAGTTGAATTACTAAAATAAATTGAACTATTTTCTTACTTCTAAGTGGCCGTATTACGACATCTTACATGAATATCGATGTATTATAAATGTACTGGTAAATTACCGTTACCGCTGGTTTTGAAAAATATTACTGATGTCTTACCGTAAAAAATGATAAATTTACCGTTATCGTACCGATTATGCTAGTATACCGACTTTATTTTAAAATGGTAACCGCTTGACTGGTAATTGTATGGTAATGGTAAATTTACCGTTAGCATAACAGCCTTAATTATAGTGTAATACTGAAACATTTAACCTAAGCATGAATAGGGTAGTAGAAGTAGTTATAAAGATGTATCATTATTTAGAATAAGCCGGCATAACAACTTACATCTGAAAATGGTCATGTCTACTTAAGTCCCCTAAACAATTGCATGCAAATTTTCCAATGTTGGGATAGTTAGTCATGAAATATCATAATCATACCAATTTAGTCTGTAAACATCAATTGTTTCACCTTAAATTGATTTGTCAACAAAGTAGCTGACACAATACATCTTCACCAATGTTTATCTTGATTTCTCAGCAAAGTAGCTGACACAATACATCTTCACCCATGTTTATCTATAGAACCTGGGTAGACAAATTTTGTGAAAAAAGAAGAAGAAAGTTAGTAGGATAGCAGTTGTTATTAAACATGTAGATATGTTACTGCACGATAGTAAAACTAACAACAAGTGCATTAAATTGTCTGAAGTATGAACCTTTTACACCAGATGAACAGCAGAAGTATCAGGTGAAGCATATTGCACCTATTTTTTACATTCTGTAGTTTAATCTTCTAGTAAATTAAAGTCAGTAGATGCAAACATATCAGCTGTTGTATCATACTGGTCATTATTCCTGAACCAAATCTAACCAGAAATACAATCTTATGTTTTTTTGCTAAACAAAGCGAAGAATTTACTAAAAGCTCTCCTAATTTCGAAAAAAAAGATCATTTTACAAAAGACTGTTTTACCTAAAAAAAGGGCATGATATTATAATCAGAATACCAAAACATGGTATATGCATATTTTAATCAATAATTTTGAATAATATGAAAATTCTATCCAAACTTTGGTTTAATAAACCATAGTCTTAGTTTACATATTCTACTGACACATTGTTGCTTAGTAGATTTCATCAAAACCATAAATACTGCAAGTGAGCATGGACGGATATGTTGGGTACCCAAATATAGCACAATTTTCATACAATGGGGACTTCAATAATAAAATGTTTAAACAATCAGTCAGTCGTTAGAACAACACTACTAAGTACGCATTCAACTCTGTTACTACTATATACTACGATACAATAACATTTGTCAAAATTCTTTGGAATCGCATTTTTTTAGGATTGTCAAAAAACGTGTTAGATGTGGTGCGGTTGACATACATGACATGTTTTCTGTTAGAAATTGATACCTAAATTCCCAAATCAAGAGAAACCCTAGCCTTGATACTGCCGATCGAAGATGAAGCAACATGAAGAAGAAGCAACGAGATTTGGTGAAGGCTAGGGATGTGTTTGGAGCGGTAAAAGGCTACGTTCGCAAAATAAAAGAGGCGTGTGAAGAGACAGATGCCGCTCGAGATCTGGAGCGGTAGCAGCCACCCCTCCTCATTTCTTAACTCTATATATATAGAAGCTTTTGGAGGACAACAATGGCAGCCGAAATTGGGAGCTAATTTCAACCAATTTCAAAGCCATCATAGAGAGCTGAAACTCTGTAGAATTTTGTCTGTATTGTATATTCTTCTTATATATATAGCCTCCAAAAGTTAATCAACCTTCTAACTCTAATATTTCAACGATTAATAAAATCTCCTCTCCCCAAGTGGACGTACACTGCCTCACGGTAGTGGAACCACTATAAATACTGGTGTTATTTATTTTTCTGCATTGCATTGATCTGTGACTATCTGTTCTGGTGTTTATCTCTATTTGTTCTGTCTCACTACAATCCTGAATCAGTTGTTTTCCGCTGTGTTTGGTTTTTTATTCCCTTAGACTGATCATCTGAAGGAATTTTCCCCAACAGTCATGTATCAGAGCTGCAAGGTTGATTGAGGAGTGTTAGACGCTATGGCGGGAAATGAAGCGACTACAGTTGTTACAAGACCCTACACTAGAGGGATGTATATCGCATCAGGATCACAGTTGGCAATTGAGAAATGGAATGGGGATAAAGACTTCGAGAAGTGGCAATGGAGGATGAAGGCTAAACTAATGAGGAATGAAGTCCATCTAGTAGTGTTTGTCCTTGAGGAGTTGACGGCTGGCATCTTAGTCATGGAAAGGAAGGAGATGAAGAAATGGGCGTTTACTACTTTACAGCTAGCTATGCGAGAGAATGTCATTTCAGAGATTAGTAGTGAGAACATTGCTAGGGGCATTTGGACTAAGCTAGAAATCTCAACTTGAAGAAATCTCCGACTAACCGTCTGATATTGCTGAAAACATTTTTCACCATGCGGATAAGAGAGGGTACTTCAATGAAGGAACATCTTAATTTCTTTGATGATCTCATGATAAAAATGAAGAATGTTGACTTGAAGATGGATGAGGAGCAAATGGCAATGATTCTTTTGTGTTCTCTTCCGGAGCGATACACAGTTTTCGCTAACAGCTTTACCTTCGCTAGAGACACATTGACAGTGGAAGATGTGAAGTCAGGCCTTCTATCTAAGGGCTTAAGAGATCGGACGAAGGAGATAAGTGAAGGAAGTAAAGGTGGAAGTAGTAGTCACGGCTTATTTGTTGAAAGAGGAAGAGATGATAAGAAGAATTGGCACTCTAGAGGGCGTTCCAAGTCCAGAAAGCCCGGTAATGGAAAGAGAGGAAAGTCTTAAGACGGGAAGTGCTTTACCTGCAAGAAACCTGGTCATTAGAAAAAGGATTGTTCGGATTTGAAGAAGAAGGAAGAAGACGGATCTTCATCATTTGTGGTGGAGAAGTCTGTATCTGACGATGTGTTGTCTGCAGCAGTATCAGATGTCTCAGACCATTGGGTGCTGGACTCGGGGGCGTCTTTCCATATGATGCCTAATAAGGATTACTTTGGTTCTTTTGTTGGACGAGAGGAAAGCTCTATTCTTATGGGTAATGATGCTAGCTGTAGAGCAATGGGTGAAGGTACAATGAGGATCAGGATGTTTGACGGAGTGATACGCACTTTGACAGGTGTCCGGTATGTTCCAGGACTTTGGAAGTCCTTAATTTCTTTAGGAAAATTGGCATCTTTAGGATACAAAGTAACTATCGAGAAGGATAGTCTGAAGGTTTTGAGAGGTGCACTAGTTCTTATGAAAGGAGATGTGTTCCGAAATCTGTATCTGCTGAAAGGAACCACAGTTCTTGGAGAGTCGTGTGTTGGAGTAGACAGTTCTCATGCTTTGGATGCCACAAAGCTTTGGCATCTCAGGTTGGGTCATATTTCAGAGAAGGGCTTAGAGTTGCTTCGGAGACGGAAGATGATCAAAGGAGAAAGTTTTGACAAGATGGACTTTTGCCAGGAGTGTGTTTTAGGCAAGCAAACTAAAGTATCTTTTGGAGTTGGACTCCATAGATCAAAGCGAGTACTTGAGTACGTGCATACAGATGTCTGGGGACCAGTTGCTACTCCTTCACTTGGAGGAGCAAAGTATTTTATCTCTTTCATTGATGACTTTTCTCGGAAAGTATGGGTGTATGTGATGAAGGCCAAATCAGAAAGTTTTGAGAAGTTCAAAGACTGGAAAGCGCTTGTTGAGAACCAATCTGGTTCTAGGTTGAAGGTGCTGAGATATGATAATAGCGATGAATTTGTCTCTAGGGAGTTCCTCGATTTTTGTAGACAGCATGGCATTCAGAGATATTTCACTACACCCGGAGATCCGTAATCCAATGGGGTTGCAGAAAGGATGAACATGACTCTATTGGAGAAGGCACGTTGCTTGAGATTGACGATGTGCTTGTCTAGAGGCTTTTGGGCAGAGGCATTATCAACTGCGGCGCATATCATAAATCGAATTCCGTGCTCAGCCATAGATGGGATGATTTCAGAGGAGAAGTGGAGAGGTAAAGCAGTGTATCTTGGTTACTTCCGAATTTTTGGTTGTCCTGTGTACGTTCACCATACAAGTGATGATAAGTTGAAGGCTAGAGCATACAAGGGCATATTAATGGGATACACCGATGGTATCTAAGGGTATCGAATTTGGAATCCTGTTGATCGGAAGATTGTTCATTCCAAACATGTTACTTTTGATGAGTCCGCTATGTTCAATCTGAAGGAGAAGCTACCAACCACATCAGAAGATTCTGATAGGCCTAAGGAGATGGAAGAAGTTCCCGTCTTCTAGCCAAATAGTAGAGTTGTTGTTGATGCTATCAAGGAAAACGCAGTTGATGAAACATCACAGGATAGTCCACAGGTACCTTCTAGTAACGCTGGTGATGTGCATGAATCTAGAGGAAGTTCAGTTCAAGGTGGAGCTGAAAGGAGTTTAGGCGAAGCAGTACCTACCCAGGTCAGTCGTAGGACTATTAAACCGCTCAAAAGGTATGGTGATTAGCAGTTTGCGAATCTTATCCTTGGTGATCAGTTTGACTATGCCCTACATGTGGTTCATGAGGAGCCGCTTGACCTTGATGAAGCTTTGAAGTCATGTGATAGTTCGAAGTGGATGTGCGCTATGGAAGAGGAGTTAGAGTCGTTGAAGAAGAACAAGACTTGGGATTTGGTACCACCTCCTCAAGGAAGCCGAGCCATAGGTTGCAAGTGGGTGTTCAAGGTGAATGATAATGGTAGATACAAGGCTAAACTAGTTGCTAAAGGGTTTTCACAAAGAAAGGGATTGGAGTATGATGAGATATTCTCTCCAGTAGTGAGGCATACGTCCATCCGTATTTTGCTCGTTATCATCGCAGCTCATGACTTGGAGCTGGAGCAACTTGATGTAAAAACCGCTTTCTTTCACGGAGACTTGGATGAGACCATCTACATGAAGCAGCCAGAAGGATTTGCTGTGGATGGGAAAGAAAATTGGGTTTGCAAATTGAAGAAGTCATTGTATGGACTTAAGCAGTCGCCTAGACAATGGTACAAGAGGTTTGACTTTTTTATGATTTCACTTGGTTTTGATCGTAGCATCAAAGACGCTTGTTTGTACTTCAAGCATTTAAAGAATGGTTAATGGGTGTACCTACTCTTGTACGTTGATGATATGTTGATTGCTTCCAAGGATAAAGCTGAAATCGATAGTTTGAAGCTAAAGCTAAAAGCGGAATTCGAAATGAAGGACCTTGGAGAAGCAAAGAAAATTTTGGGTATGGAAATCCAAAGGGATAGAAAGCTAGGACTTTTGAGCCTCACTCAAAAGGAGTACATTCGAAAGGTTCTTGCTTGGTTTAGCATGGAAGGGGCAAAGGCAATCGGCACACCCATGCCTTTGCACATACAGCTTTCTAGTAAAGGTCTCCGATCTCAGAAAAGGACAAGGCTTATATGTTGAAGGTCTCATATGCAAGTGCAGTTGGAAGCTTGATGTATGACATGGTCTACACTAGGCCTGACATTGCATAAGCGGTTGGATTGGTGAGTAGAATCATGGCAAATCCAGGAAAGACGCATTGGGAAGCAGTGAAGTGTATCTTCAGATACCTTAGAGGAACTCCAAACCATGGACTTGTCTTTAGCGGTAGAGGAAGAGATTTCAGCTTGGTTGGATTTTGCGATTCTGACTATGCCGGTGATAGAGATTGAAGGAAGTCAATCTTCGGATATGTGTTCACCATTGGTGGGACAACGATCAGTTGGAGAGCGAGGTTGTAGACGATTGTGGCTTTGTCTACGACAGAGGCAGAGCTCATAGCTGCGGTTGAAGCAGCTAAGGAGGCGCTTTATTTGAGGCGATTGTTGTGTGACTTAGGCTTCATATATGAAGGCGTAGATGTGTATTGTGATAGTCTAAGTGCAATTCACCTAGCTGAAAATCTGGCATTCAGCTCGAGGAGGAAGCATATTGAGGTGAGAGAGTCGTTCCTTGTCTCGATGAGTGAAGAGAAGCTAGTTCGTCTTCAGAAAGTTCACACAAAGGATAATGCAGCAGACATGTTTACCAAGTCATTGTCTGTTGCTAAGCTCGAGTGTTGCTTTGACTTGATTCGCTTAATGAAGTGCTAGGTGCCACGGGGTGGCACGAGGGGGAGAGTTGAGAAGGTTCATGGAGACGTTGTTTTCATGGTGGAGATTGATAGGTTCTACATGGACTGGGTACTTCGAACACTATGTTGATGGGTGGTGGCCTTGCCGGAGTTCGTTGATAGAGTGTAATAGGTGATAGCATTGCCGAAGCTCATTGGGTAAGTATCCATTGTCTGGAGCATAAAGGTGTAGATGAAGTTGAAAGGCTTGTTTGAAAATCTGGTATCAATGTGGAGATTGTAAGAAATTGATACCTAAATTCCCAAAACAAGAGAAACCCTAACCTTGATACTGCCGATCGAAGATGAAGCAACGTGAAGAAGAAGCAATGAGATTTGGTGAAGGCTAGGGATGTGTTTGGAGTGGTAAAAGGCTACGTTCGGCAAAATAAAAGAGGCGCGTGAAGAGGCAAGTAGCAGCCACCCTTCCTCATTTCTTCACTCTATAAATAGAGGAGCTTCTGGACAACAATGGCAGCCAAAATTGAGAGCTAATTTCAGCCAATTTCAGCCAATTTCAGAGCCATCATAGAGAGCCGAAACTCTGCAGAATTTTGTCTGTATTGTAAATTCTTCTTATATATATAGCCTCCAAAAGTGAATCTTGTAATTCTAATTTTTCCGTGATTAATAAAATTTCCTCTTCCCAAGTGGACGTACACTGCCTTGCGATAGTGGAACCACTATAAATGCTGGTGTTATTTATTTTTCTGCATTGCATTGATCTGTGACTATCTGTTCTGGTGTTTATCTCTGTTTGTTCCTTCTCACTACAATCACGATCTAGTTGTTTTCCACTGCGTTGGGTTTTTTATTCCCTAAGACTGGTCATCTGAAGGGATTTTGGCCAACATTTTCTATAGTAAACTAAAGGCACTAAGGCTGCATTTGATTTTAATAAGAATAACTTTCTATGTTGTTTATTTTTTATCAATGTTCTGAATAGAGCTATCTATTCAGACAAAATAATTCAGAACATTTTTAGTGTTTATTTTTGTTCTGAATGTTGAATGTTGTTTTTTGTTTTGAATGCTGAATATAAACAAACAAGTAAGTGATTATTCAGAATTCAGCATTCAGCAATCCGCATTAAACTTCAGAGTTCAGCAATCAGAATTCAGAATTCAGCATTTTAAACAAACAAAGTCTAAGTGCAAACAAACTGGCGGATAAAATATTTTAGAATTAAATGAAACAACACAAATGATGGGAACGATTGTGTAAATAACTTATAGTACAAAATCAAACAATACATACAACGGGGTTGCAAACAATGTTAGTATTAGTACTAATCTACCTTGACATTCAAATCAAACTTAATTAAGATGGAAATAACTGATGCTATCTCAATTATCGTCTCAAATAAAGTTAAGTGCACCAAATTGAATTAGAGTATACTGGTGTCTTTTAAAACAGCGAAACACGGTGGTTAAAAATTCTGTAAACATACTTTGACGATCACAATCTCGGAAAATAATTACATACCTGTGTAGCTAATGGTTTGTTACTCTCAACTTGTATAGTGAAAAAAATGAACTTAGAGTGAGAACTGAGTGTTTAATCTATGTATTTATATGATTTGTTACTCTCATGTATATTTATCTTCCAAAATCGCTTTTTGACAAACAAATCAGACATCTAGATAAAACCATGACGTACATTACTTGTGTCATGTCATTCGTTCATTTCTGTAATTTAGAATTACCTTTAAAAAAATAAGGATATAACATGCAATTGCTAAAACTAGAAAGTAATTTTGAAAATATATTTTATCTTCACAATCAAGTCGGGATGGAGATATGTTTTAGAATAAAACATACATGTTATGAATGCCCGCATGAAATATATTCCTATTTAATGATTTAAGCAAGCATAAAGCTTGAATCAGGCAATTCACATTAAGGCTTTCACCATAACCAAGAATTTATCACTTTACAAAGTTTAGCTTGGACATGATACTGTAAAATGGAAGTCTAGTGGTGCATTGTATCAAGGTTTAAATCTCAAATTTCGGTCGAGTCCTGTCTTGGGAATTTTAACCATAATATCTTATGTCGGACATGTACTATAAATGGAATTCTACTAGTACATTGTATCATGGTTTAAATCTCGGATTTCAGTCAAATCCCGTCTTGTGAATTTTAAACATATTATCTCGTATTTACATCTCGGATTTTAAAGTCCATCTTGTGTTTTCATCTCGGATTTTAAAGTCCATCTCGAGACTATCTTTGAGTAACTTAAGCATCTAACATTAACATTTTAAAGGTTTAAATAATAATTGTTGCGTAATTAAAAACTTTTTAACATGATGGATTTGATATTAATTGAATGCAATCTACTCATCCAAATATAAAAAAAGGTTATCTATTTTTGCTCACTTGTTAAAAAATAAAAAACCGAGTTGGAGGGTTAGTAAAATGTCAGTAGAGTGCAATTTTTTTTGAACCTGTATAAGAAGTTAAAGAAACATGTAAATAAAAATACATATAACTTTGTATGAGAATTTCTATTGGGATCTTATCTTAAATTTTTCTTTGAGGTCTTAATATTTTGGATGAGATGAGAGTCGAATAATCTATAATAAAAAAAATGTCTCGTTTCGCTAAATCTCATCTCATTTAAGTTCGAAATTAGATCTCAACCAAGATCTCGGATGAGATAAACGAGATTTGAAATAGTGATTGTGTATGCTAGAAAAAGTGTACAACATTAATAACTAATCGAGTATAAATATTAAATTTCAATAAAAAATCAAACAAAAATCATAAATACTCTGTTAGGTGCATATTCCACTTCAGAGTGATGGGGGTGATGTCGGTATAAAAAACCATATAGTTGTATCTATATGTGGTATATTTATGACAGGAATTTGAATACTTACTAACCATGCGTAACCGTTAGGACTTTTAAATGAGATTAGTAGTATTCCCAATTTTTAAAAAAAAATGAATTTCAAGTATCTTCTAACCACGCATAATCGTGAGGACTTTTAAATGGGATTAAATCAACTCGTCTATTTAATAATCAATTTTGGTATGTGTTCCATACATGCATAACCGTGAGGACTTTTAAATGAGCATGAAAGCACATAATCAAATATTTCAAGTAATTCACCCATGCATAACCGTAAGGACTTTTAAATGAGAGTGAATAATCTGGATAATTTTATTGCTAATTAATTTAAAAAATGGATAATTTCCCGTTTTAATTTAAAAAAATGCCATTTTAAATACCACATTTTGATATACTATATTGGATTTTGATGAGGGATGGTCGTTAGAAATATGATAGAAATAGAGATGGTCATGGAATTTTTACCAATCAAAGTTATTACAAATTTTGTTTAAATTTTTAAAGAAATTTTCTACATATAGCGTCTCAAGTTGTAATGTATGATTAATATCAACACTCATCACATTTTTTCAGTCACTATTTTCCTTTACGATAATCTGAAGGGAGTCAGGTTAGTTTATATAGGCATTTAAGATCAAATATAAAATCAAATTTCTAAAATGCCTAAAATGAGATGAAGTCAACAAAAACTATTTTATGGAAGGGGTTTTATAAAAAAATGTCTGCTAATTGAAAATGAGTTGAAATGAAAAATATGCAGATATTTTCTTTGAAAATGTGATGCAACTAATGAATGTCTCAACATAAAACACATTCTACTAGTAATTTTTTTATCAACTAGGTTACCAGTGTAATCTGCATCTGAATTCCCTTTTGACTCAAAGTTAACATTAAATAGATATCATAAACCAAATCGTGAAGTGTGCAACAAATACCTTATAATCATTTTACAGCTTTTAAAATGTGATTCCTTAAGGATTTGATTGAAAACGTGCACATAAAAAACTAGTGAACATAGTGTCAGATCTAGAAGCAGTAAGATAAACAAATATATCCACGTGTACCTAGAGTAATCATCAACCAACACAAGACATTATCTCTTACCACCTAAACTTTCAATATCGTTAGTCCAAATGAATCTATATGACTTAGTTCAAGGATGAAAAGATGATTGGTCAACATTTTTGCATAAATCGGAATCAGAATCAACATTCATTTTCTTATCACATAACTGGCTGATTTAAATCAGATTATGGTGCAGATTTTCAACGTATAATATATCGTTCAAGATAAATGTACTATTACCTATTTTACCCTTACCGATAATATTTCATTTATCGTTGTTGCCCATTGTGACTCTTCCACCTTTGTACTAGGCTAAGGAACTTTGATTTGTTGCCCGTTGTCTGCCTGGAACAGCCAGAATCCAGGTAACACTGTTGTTGTTCCTTAGCCTGCCACCACACCTACACAAAGAAAGATTTTTATGACCTATTTGTTTTTATAGGTCCATGATTGTTAGTGACAAACAATTTTGAAAAATAAGTTTGTGTAGACCCAATACAATCTATGTTAGTTCCTTTTGGCACCTAGATTTGTTTAATTCTAAGGGATTTTACATTCGTGCCTTTAGGAACCCAAATTGGTATGGTTTTCATGTGTTTGGGTCTATACCAGCAATTATTGTGATTGTGTCCAATTTTTCCACAAATTGTGCACTTGGAATTGACTTGTTAATTTCGCTTCTAACACGTTCAGATTGAGTATATCCAAGTCCTTATCTAATAGGATTAACAGTTTGTTTCCCTAATAACATATTTAGTGAACTTTCTCCTTTGAAGAATTTCCCTAAAGTTATAGACAATTGTTGGACTTGTGTTTTGAGAGATTCAATTTCATTCAATAACAAAGTGCACTTTTTGATAGAATTTTCTCTCCTAGTATTTTCACTTTCATTCAAAATCAGAATTTTGTTTTCAAGTGATTTAATTTTAATTTCTGATTTTTTTATTTCTTCTTCAAATGATGGACACTTATCACACTTAGGGCTCTTGGTTCGATAGTTTTTAACCAATTTATCAAGCTGTTTATTTATTTCTATCAAACTATCTTTTTGTGAATCAAGTTTAGCGTACTTCTCCCTAAGTCGTTCAGAACAGCCATTTATTTCATGAAAATATATAAGAAATTGTGAGTGGTTCAGTTTTGATACCTCGCTTGGCTCGTCATCATCGCTGTCGGTTGTATCACCTCGAAGACACAGGTCTGCTTTTTCACTCTCACTGCTAGTGCTTTTATTATCATCGTCACTTTTATTCCAAGTGGCTGCAAAACTTCTCCTCTTCGGTTTCTTTCTTTTGCTGAGTCGATTTTGAAGACAATTGGGCTTGATGTGACCAGGTCTATTTCAGTTGTGACAAATGATCTCCTGCTCTTCTGAGTTGTCTAGAATTTTAATGATTTCGCTCTTCAGTTTTTGATTTAGGACAGGATTTCCATATTTGTAGTTCCACCTTTGGAATCTCTTTATTATCAGTGCGAATTCAGCTGCTCCATCATCGTGGTCGTCATCGTCATTTTCCGTTGTTCCTTTGAGAGCTATTGATTTCTTTCACGTATCACCTCCTTCGCGTTCTTCCTTGAATTTGATTTCTAGCTCATAAGTGGTAAGATTTCCGATGAGTTCTTCAACTTTAATTTGTTTCAGATCTTTTGATTCTTGAATGGCAGTGACTTTTGCTTCAAAATTTCGTGGTAGTATTCTGAGGATTTTTCAGACTATTTCCAATTCTGTGTATGGTTTTCCGAGAGCTTTTGATTTGCATACGAGATTAGAAAGTCGTCCATATATTTCTTTGACACTTTCATCCTTTGCCATTGTGAAGTTCTCATATTCGCTACTGAGCATGGAAATGCGAGTTTCTTTGACTTAGGAGGTTCCTTCGTGAGTCACTTCAAGTGTGTGCCAGATTTCCTACGCAGTTAGACAATGTGAGACACGGTTAAATTTAATTTAGAATTCATAGCTTTAGCATTAGCATTCTGTAGTTTATTTTCAAGATCTGTCCATTGATCCATCGGTTTTTCAATTTCTTGATTATCTACCACTATAGTTGGTGTCCTATATCCCGTTTCAACAATATTCCATACATCAATGGTTTTCAGAAAAAAATTCATTCTATTTTTCCAATATGCATATTCACCATTGAACATAGGTGGTCTAACTATGGACTGACCCTTAGCAAAAGCATTATTAAAAGAAGCCATTAAAAATCAAAATTTTAAAATAAAAATTGGTTTTTGTTCCTAGCTCTGATACCACTTGTAGGATCGATTTCACCCTAGAGGGGGGTGAATAGGGTGATACTAATAATAATAAAACTAATGCGGAAATATATATAATAATTGCAGCACAGATAATAGCAGAATAATAAAAGCAGAAATAGAACCACACAGATTTACCCGGCTTCAGTAATAACCTGCCTACGTGCTGCCCCCAAGGTTTCTACTAGAAATTAAGTAGTCAGATGCATACACACGTAAACTTACGACACCTGCTAATGACTAACCTAACTCTACGCTCAAAACCCTGCCACAACTCAGCCAGTGAGTTGCGAATTCTCAAACTATACCACCGCAGTTCATACCTAGTCATACGACTAGAAGGTTACAAAATTTAAAATAGAAATTACAAAATAAAAACAAATTAAACAAAACCCTATTTAATAAATTGTAGCCCAATGAAAAAAATGAAGACCGGCCCAACTAAATAATAAAGAAGAACAATCCCTTTTCTTTTGTGGTAATTTCGGCCGTTCTTTGTTCCTCTTCCAAAATTAGGGCTTCATGATTGAAGTCGCTGCCTTGAACAATTTGAGCTCGAATCAATTTCTGGTATGCTCTCAATTCACTAATATGATTCGATGCTTCTTCAATCAGTGTGATTATGCTTGCGGCTGCTTCGAGTTCGAATGGTAATTTGGTATGTGATTTTCGCCCCTTTTTGATTTTTGAATATGCTCGACTTTATACTCTGTTTATTTGCTAGGGCTCGAACTCATAAGTTTCTGCCAATGATGATGTTGGGTTTAAATAGGGAACGAAATCCCTAAATATACGTTCGTATAATTTGCTTTGAATTCTTCATGAATTTATCCCTTGCGTTGCTTTGTGCTTGAACGATGGTGATTTATTCTAACTGGTTCAATTGATTACACGCTACTGATAAATTTGCACTTGCTTGAGTCGGTTTCCTTGTATTACTTTGGTACTTTGAAATTTGAGATAATTTCTGCGACTTCATTTATTTCTCTGGTATTTGAATTTGCTGACTTGAGATAAAAATTGACTTCGACCTGTTCATTATGTTTCACATGTGAGTTACCTTCCTTGCTGGCTTTGATTGATGACTTCATTCAAACTGCTACCTTGACATTTGAATTTGTATTTGAGATATATTTTGACTTGTTACTCATTTCCTCTTCACTGCTATATTTTTCAACTTGTTCAAACTTACTGCGTATTATTTTCGATTGTTTTAAAAAAACCTTCAACATGGTTTTGTTTGTCCATTTGACTTTGAGCAATAACTCACGGCTTTATTCTTGTGCATGTATTTGTCACTGTCTATATTCATGTATGCTTATGCTCTAGCCTCTCTTTTGCAATTGAGTCTGGTTCATGTTTGAAGCTTCATGTATACATTTGTGCACTTGTATGGTCTTGATGTTTTTACTTTGATCATTGTTGTTGCATTTCATGTGAGGTCTGTATACATTTGCTTCAAGTGCTCCTTTGTGTAGTGCATCTATGTCTGGTCTGGTTCTTCATGTGTCTTTGAGTTTGATGCACCATTGATGTTCATGCAGTCAAGTTTGGTTGAGATACACATCCATGCTGCTGGTAATTGAAGTTGTACATTATCACTTGTATGTGTCTCTTGTTCCATATGAGTGAAGTCTTCATTGATGTTGACTGTCTAGTGATTGTGGTATTCTTTGAGGTCTGGTCAGTTCATAGCTTCATATTGAGTTCTGAACCTTGTTTTCACTCTAAGTCTTGTTCACTGCTTTGATCTGAGTCTTCATGTTGTACTTGAAGTTTGATTTGTTGAGTTATTTGCACTGGTGCCATATAAATTCTGGTTAGTGTTCTGGTCTCATATGTGTGTCACTGTGCACTATTTGCTTAAATCACATTCTAGTCATCTCATTCATGTTATACTTGTTTATAAGTTGCTGTCATGATGAATTTTCATGTATGATGGTCTTGTTGCAGTCTTGAACATTGATGTTTGATCTGAAGCTTTGTTGAGTTCGTGTGTACATTGTTTTGTGATCTGGTGGACCTGGTTGCATGTTGCACTTGAACATTTTGTAGTCTGGTCTGTTGTCTCTACTTTGAGTCAGTTGCTTCGAGTACATGTGCATTTTCTGCTTAGTTTTGATTTAAAGTCTTTTTTGGGTTTCAGGTTGCTTTGTATTTAACTCGAGTTCATTTTGTTCCACTGGCTTGCTTGTGTACATGCCTCTGAAACCATGTATGAAATTATTCATGTTGATTTCTAGTCTTTGTTCTGAACTGCTGCCATTATGTTGATGTTGAAACTGAACATTGCTTTTGAAGTCCGCATGTATGTTCATGCCAGAAAGCTTGCATATGTATCAGACCATTACACTTTGTACATGTCTTTGTTATTTGGAGTCTGGTTCCATATGACTCTGGTTGCATGAACATATTTTTGTGTTGTTTTTGTATTTATATTACACCTGAGTTGAATCCAACCTAGGCTCGGGTTTGAACTTGTGCTCACCTGTCCCTGCGATTTTAACAAGCAAGTGTATATCAGTGTGAATGGCCTTGTGGCATGTACAGTGATACACAGTGCATGTCACAAGTTGTTTGTGTATGATGATTTAAAAGAATATGATGACGAACAACCCAAATAACTGAGGCAAATAACATTTTCAAAGCACACCTTTTAATTTGCATTGCAAAATATTTTCTTTTTCAATTTTACTGCGTTAATGTTTATTTTGCAGATAGCTTAGATGCTGGATTCAAGCTGTAACAAAGTTGAAGATAAAAATATGAGTGATAAGTGAATATGTAGTGAGGTCAAAATTGTAAATTGAAATTTGTGATGTAAGTGAAATTGTAATGTAATTGAAAATGTATATATGTAGTGAGAGCTCAAATTTGTACTATTTGAATTTGTAATAAAATAATTGTTTGAATAAAATATTTGTTTGAATTTGAATTCTGTGTTATTTATTTTATCCAACAAATATTTATTTAATTATGTGAAAAAGAAAATAGTACAATAACAAATACATTTAAACGAATATATATATATATATGTTTATTATCATCAAACAAAAATCATATACTAGAATATTCTACAAAAATTTATGAATATTTCGAATGTTCATCATGCTCATAGTTAACGACGATGGCACACAAAGACGTAAAACCATCATGAAGCCATGGTGCAAAGTGCGGTGAACGGCACATGCCATTTTGAGTTATTGATCAAGCATTAAAAAAATTGAATTTATTATACATCACAATTAGTTAAACAAGACTAACATACTTTTTATTTTTTTTACTAAAGAGTTATCTGATAAAGTATCTTTATCATTTTGCACATAATATCACTAAAGATAATGTTATGAGCATAGAGTTTGACTCAAACAAGTCCTTCTAAACGCCAAAATCCAAAATAATAAAATATTTCTCATGAACTACAAAACATTTTCGGTTTGAATCCTAATTTGCTTAACGAACCAAATATTATATGTAAAAAAGAAATATGATACGATAACTCATTATCAAAAGTGGTTATTTCATATATTATTCATGGATCATAATTTAAAAAAAATTATAACTATTATTTTTCTAATAAATACATGTTAAACGAAAAACACTTCATTTATAATTGAATTATGTTTGTCGTAGAAAAGATAAAATGTATGTATGTATTATTATTATCAAAAATAAAAGCATATGCAACCGTTATATCTTGTTAAACATTAAATCATTTGTCCAGAAGTTAAACTTCAAATTAAAAGTTTATAGATAATTTTTTTGCAATTGGGTTTCAAGATACAAACTTATAGGCAATTTTGAATAACTTATCTGAAAGAACAGCAAGATATGAAATTTCGTTAGTATCACCTTATTTTGATATCTTTATTTTGTTTTATGTTACTTTGATAAGTTTATTTTTGTATCACATTTTCATTTTTCTATGTATTTTTTTAATAATTATTTCATATATTTGACCGTATTTAACTACAAAAATCTATAATTTAAATTTCACATCAATTTGCATAGAGAAAAATATTTGAATGAGAAAGTATTATCGTGCTATCGGATGGATAGATATATATTATATTTGACCATCAACATTAGTTTAGTTATATATGATCAATGTAATAATATAAGATGGAAATAAATAAAGTATAAGACTTGTTTTGATGATGTTACATAAAAATTTGATTTTTCCATATCAGCTACTGCATATGTTTTTGTTCAAGAAAAAGAATTTTGTAAAAGAAAATTAATGCGTTTTTGGACGGTGAAAAAAATTAAAATTGGGGAAAAATAAGCAGAAAGGCAAGATTTTTTTGCAATGTACATCATGTGTGTCATTTGATGCACATTCTCATGTGCACTCGCATCATAGATGCAAAAGGCAAATCAGGTGCATCATTGCGCATAACACCCAGATTCTGCCTTTTGCATCTATGATGGTCGAAGCTTAGGTGAAGCTCCACAACTCAATGAAAGTATGCAATAATATATCCTACGAAATATGAACATATCCAACACAAATAAAGCAAGTGTAAACATACCAAATATATCCATGTTCAACTAAAACAAAAGGCACACAAGTAGAGGAAAAAAGGACCAAGAAGTCATATGGTATTGCGAAGTGTTGTCATTTCATTGCCTACGTGTCGTTGTACCTGTTTAGTAGTAGTTATTAGACTATAATATTCATCATGGTATTCTTTTGGAAGAAAATTGGGATTATCATCATAAGGCATAAAATCTGGATCACCATTGTTGTATTTTCATTCAAATATCATAACAAAAAGAAGGGGATTTGAATGTAGCCCCTATAGGCCAACGAGCTTGTGTTAAAGGACATAATTTAATGTCGTTTGGTCAAAGTTCCTATTATTTTAAATTTAATTAAACATGAAATTGCCACTGCACTTTTACTTCTAAAAAGGTCGCTACATATTAAAAACGGTCAAACTGTGACCATCACTTTCAAAAGTGAAGAACACAAACATTCTGCACTTTTTAAAATTACGTATAACTATTAAATAAAAGTGCAACTTATACAAATTTCACAAAACTAAATATTCAGCAACAAAAAGAAAAGAAAAAACAAAATTAAAACATTTATGAATTGCAAAATTTATGTGCTTTTCAAGAGTACCTCGTATTTCAAAAGTATGTATAAACTATGAATGAGACATGCACATTTTTTGAAATTTAAGAATTAACTGGAAAAAAAATCCATCCTCCAAGCATTATGCACTTCTAAAAAATATAAATAAACTATCATATGAAATTGCACATTATTCGCATGACCTTCATATGTAACTAAAAATTGTTTATGCTACAAGCAAAAAATATATAATCCAAATATTCAACGTAAAAATCGTCATTAAAAACATATTTTAAATAAGTGCACATTATGGACTTTACAATAATACTTATAAATTATTATAAAGGGCGGATGATATGCAGTTTACAAATTAAGCGTAAAATATAATGTTGAAATACTCGGTTATAAAAATATACAAAAAACACATTTTGTATATTTTTGAAAAGTATAAACATTGTGCACTTTCCAAAAATTATAAATAAACTATTATTTAAAAGTGAAAATTATCTATGTTAAGTTTGAATGTAACTAAAAGTTACATAGTTTGTATATTGAAAAAACCAGGAAAAAAACATTTCAAGAGGTGCACACATTTAAGATGAGGTTTCTTCCTAATTCATATCTTACATGGAATCGTAATCTCAGCTTCAGATGAAACCAAATTGAACATATGTGCTTACTCTTATATATATATGTATATCTTTAAAAAAGATGTGACTCAAATTCACTCATAACCAATCGTATTTTGTCCAACAGAGCCCGATTACGCCTTATCGATCAAATCATATTGTTTAATTATTTACATGTTATAATTTTCTAGTTTTGTTTTATGTTCTATGAATTAATCATAGATTTCTATAACAGCCCGGTCTCTATACCCATGCCATCGAAGAGTATAAATTGTCTGAAAACATAAAGAATGGGACACTGGATGAGTGATCTGATGTACATACTCCTTTGGGCTAGCACTTAAAAGGATAAAACAATAATATGACTAATTACCATATCGTATTCAATGTCGACACAAAGCAATAGTACATGCAATTTTCTAAAAACGAACAATGTATAAGCAAAAGTCAATTTAAAATCTACCCAGAATTCGAAATTGAAACATAGTAAGTATAATGCATCCCAAGGAATATACTAGTGTTTAGAATAATAAAAAAGCTATCGGGTCATCAAATACAACACCACTAATCTAAAATGCATATGTATAAATCGTAGATGTGTTATACAACCAAATACATTTCATGTTGTATCCTAAATATTCTATCAAGAGTCACATGCATGTCCATCCAAACGAGTCTAATAAAAATAAAACCTGAATCTATAAATTCTTAGACTGGTCTGAGAATTATAAATTTTCTAGCGTGAGTGAAATCATATTAATCATATTCAAATAAATTAACTGCATATAAAACGATTAAAATTTTGCTTGAACCCTTAAGTAAACATTCCAACTACATAAGCAAGGTAATTATACTCATGCTTTAAGTAAAACTTCTCGAAGATAATTTATTAGTATAACATTTGTGATCATAATTAATTTCCTTTTAAATAATAATTCACTAATTCTAATAGGTATTAGATATTCAAAAATATCATATACAACGAGTCCAAGAAAATTAATAAACATAGAATTCATAAATAAATGTGTCAAACTTGTCCAACAACCAACACTTTGCTTGCATGCAAACAACCATGTGTAAATACAACACACCGGCTTTATGACAATTGATTGGTTGTTTATTATCACTATACACGCATATGTATATATATTGATAATTTGAACAAACACAACCAATATTAATTGTTTCAATTAATTTATTAATCGGGCTATACCAATACTTCGAAGTTGTTATGCCAAAGTTCTCGTCAAGTAATCCTTTTGCAAATTACAACGATAGCGCCTGAAGTGTATCGAGACCCTATCATTGTAACTTACTCATAAAAAACAAATCTCTTTATGTGCTCCATTTGCAAATTATAATGATGGTGTCCGATGTGCATCGTAACAATATCTATGTAACTTGCTCATAACGCACAAACAAGTGGGTTCCCCCACACGACCTATATGCTACTTTCACCATCCAGTATTGCAGTCATTCTAACCATTCTCAAGATACTATATGTGTGTGTCAAGTTCTGCAATACTATCAATTGTAACATACCATTATTAGATGATTACTAACTTCTAAAGTCGAGTAGCTATTGTATGACTATAGTGATGTGGGCTAAATCATCACTAGATTCGGGTCATGGGTCTGAATCAGTCAGCTAAGATGGATGTTAGATTTTTTGGTATCACATACGTCATACACCCCAATATAAATATTTGGTCGCACTAATATTAATACAATATATAGATATATATCTATATATATAACCCCTACATATATTTCTCGTCTTTAAACAAGTACAATATGAAACCATTATATGCAATAATTATATATATATATATAATTTCATTAAATATACTTGAATCACCCTTCACAACAATGATATATAAAATACCATTTAATGTATTTTTCCCAATATACTATTATAAAACCTTAATGATATGTGTCTATGTATAATTATCCTTTAATATATATCACATATTTCCAAAAAATGTTATCTGAGATATCATTTTGAAATCCTCAAATCAATTGATATATGAAAATATCATTTTAAACCCCTCATATTAATTGATAACTTGAACTGTCACTTACACATTTCAAAATAAATAGTATATTAAAATACATCATTTTAAATTTCTAAAAATAAATGATATATAAAAATACCAATTTAAACGTTTGAAATTAAATGATATATGAAAATATCATTTTTATTATTTCAAAATAAATGACATATTACAATATATCCTTTTAAATATCCCAAAAATAAATTATATATAAAAATACCATTTTTATACATCTTACAATACATGATATATTAAAATATCATTTTAATATCTCAAATAGTGGAATATAATAATCATGTGTCATTTCCCCAACTTTATTCAAATCCTTTAATTTGAAAGAATGCCATTCATCCCAATATAAATAATATACTAACATACAAATGTCCATAATCACTTGTATACTGATACATTTAACCATATATGAAAAACGAATATAAGATGTAGTAATAATTAAATGTCTTATAACACTGGATTATTATCCACTATTTACTCACCAAATATTAAATTTCCAAGTTCATCCACCAATTGTTTGACAAAAGTATTTTGTTCGAGCAAATTATTCCTAACCTTAAAATTTAATTTAAAACTAAAATAAAGTTATGATATACTTAAATTTTATATAATATTCCCAAATAGATTTGATTGAAAAACAATTTGAATTTCATATATATATATATATATCAAGAAAAAATTGTATTTTCATATATTATGTGAATGATACACGAGCGAGCTATCTACGTGGAGTGTTTGCGTACACCGTGCTTTAGGCACCGAACACACACTACATAGTTTGACATTTCATGATGTCCTCGGTCAAGGTGCAAAATCCAATTGGTTAACACACTCAACATCCGTTGGATTCTGTACATCGGCAGTATGGGTTTTAATTAAAGTAATTCATTAAAGTAAAACATACTTGACCACGTTCGCCATCAAGCTTATCAGTTCAAAATGATCAAACGATCTCCTCGCCTTAAAGCCACCATTGGCCCCTCTACCCCTCTAGAGGCGGGCTCTTCTATCACTCAAGCCTCTATATTCAGTACTTCTGAAGCGAGACGTTCTATAACTCGAGAACTTCAACTCCTGGTCCTTTTAGCTGCACAGCCTAATGGCCAGGCTCCTCAAATGGACGAGCAACTCATTCTGATGGTTTTGGATAATCCCTGGGATCGGACACCATCTAAGTTGACATAAAGGAGATCCAATCAATCTGTTTTAAACATGGTATTCCCGAGGATAGGGTCCTCTTACCAACACTCGACCAACATGGCTCATCTCCCACATTTAGGTTGCATGGCATGCAATGGATATATGTGCTTATCTGGAGCCATGCCACCATTCAATGGCTTTTTCAAATTTTTCCTTCAACAAATTGTGTTGGCTCCAACCCAAGTTTATTGTAATGACTATATCTTGATCAACTCCCTCTATATTCTTCACATGATGCAACTAGCTCATCCTTCAACATTCGGAGAACTCACTTACCTATGCGCTTCAAGAAGAGGCAAGATTCGCCTTCTCTACTAACTGTTGAAGCTATCAACCATTGCATGGTTATCGAGGCGCTTCATAACAAGTGTAGCTGTTTCAAGAGCGAATATTTATTTGTTCACTGCCCCGAAGGCTTCAACCATTTCTAATTGTTTGGCTTTTTCTTCTTACCTAATGCCTCCTTCTCACTTAGGTTTTTTTAACCCAACCATCTGACTTCCTTTATATATCCTTCATAGATCTCCCCAAAGGAGAAATCTCTGTCGCTCATGCCTAAAATTTAGAGTTCTTGAAGGGGATTTTAATGACTACCCTACATATCTGATGCTCGTATAACCGAATAATGCGTGTTGGGGCATCCGATGGATGTAAGACGATTGTCAAGGGAAAGAGAAGAAGTGAAGAAGGGAATAGAAGAGAAGAGAAAGAAAATGTCATAAAATCATTAAACCTGTAGTATATCTCACATCGCATCGAATAATATATAATAATCACCACATATACAAACAGAGGAGACAGCAGTAACTATATGAACCACAAAATTAGAATACAGAGGATCATACAGTTATACAAAATAGTAATAGAGTTCATACAAATGATAAACTATCTCTACTAGTAAGTCAAACACTATCAAGGCTACATAGTGTCATAAACTGTAATATGCAATAATAAGCCCAAAATATAAGTATGAGAAAGCATCGCCTCCCTGCTGGTTCACCTACACGTTCCATGTGCTACTTACACCTACTATCTAGTATACTCATTTAAGAGTACCCAAGGCAATAAGAAGCAAAGCATAAAAACTCGAGTCAGACAACAGTCTGTTGTGAGAGATATACAATCTCAAAATACTACATAAGTTGTTATAGTATATGGAACAAAGGGTATGGGAATCTTACCTGACCCCTACATCCAAGAATTAGCACATAAGCGCGGTATATGATAAACTACTATCACAAGTGAAATATGGGTATAGGGGTATCACACAACATCTCAAGCACACAGTAAACATGGCATCCATCACACAGCCTTGCATCTATCACTCAAGCGCTTCGGATGTACGATGTCTCTCATAGATGCTCAACTCATTACCCATATAGATGGCTAGGGACTGGACACATGCAGACGTTCAAAATATGGATACATACAAATTACCCTAGGTACACACAGACTACCCTATCCCACTAAGGAGCATCACAACCACAGAGTTATCCATCAATCCCTTAGTACACATGCTGATAGTAGAACTACATCACAAATGCTCAATTTATGCCTAAGTAGACGGCAAAGGACTGGACCCACGTAGACATCCAAACACATGGGTACATGTAGACTACCCTGGGTACATACAGACTACCATATCCTACTCACAAGCATCACAACCTCATGTTCTACTCTACGAGCCATCACGTAGAACTCGTTCTTTCAGCCCATCACCAGATGCTATAGTCACTCGCCTCCTCGAGTCATTAAAGTCATCGTACTTCGTTAGTTGACATCCTAAAGTCATCTAGAGTCATCCTTGGGGTCCTCCATCCTTATACCGAGGCAACTCCTCAAAGCTTCCCCCAAGTTCTGTTCGACATCCCTCTATTCGACCTAAAACCACGTCCTACCGAACAGCATTTGATGTTCGGCTCCCCAATACCGAACCAACAACTACTGGACAAGATTTCTTGTTCAGTCCTTCACTAGCCGAACCAAGCTCCTATTGAACTGGGTTTCATGTTCGATCTTCCACTGCCGAACCAACAAACATCGAAACTAGTACTTCTCCTACCTGAAGACAACCACTAGACCACCCTATGCTGGACCAAGCTCCACCGAACTGATACTTGTAGTTCCTTCAGCACAACAACATCGCGCTGATTCCATCACTACGCCGAACACTTCGACCCTCATGCATTACCTATCAACGATATGACTCCAAACGCTCTAGAGTCTATTCGTCGAAGTCAAGTTTTACAGTTCCTACCTCTAGTTCACTTCGATGAGGGTTTTTAACCATTCAAGAAAACAAACATAGGCGCAACTGTCATTGCATACATACAACCAATATAGCATAAAAACATAACATATATAACACATCTATATTAAACAACAGGGTAGTAGTCTAAATCTAGTAATTTCCTACAAATAGCACATCAATAAGAAAAATGTGATATTTGATTTAAAACCATTTTAAAGTACTTTTAATTTCTTTAAAAAAAATCATTTGTATGTATAAATATATTAAAATCACATTTAAAATTAAAAATCATTTCAAAACGTCATTTTTATAATATACTAACAGTCATAGTATGTTGAGAGACAATATCACCCACTTCAACAAAAGTTTGACAATCCAACGTCAAGTCATGGAGCTCTCCATCATGAGTGCAATGTAAGAAACCATGTCCAAAATAGACCTTATATGCACAAGACATAGATTTTATAAGATTTCGGATTATCTAAATCACTAACTAACTAATTAAAATACTAATTACCTCATTATTCCTTAATCCCTTTAATAATCCTTCTTCCGCAAATTTGATACATACATGATACTTGCATAAACCCAAACCCATCTCCTTCTCTCCTCGAATACTCAACGGAACGATGTGCCATCTTCGCCAACGGTCATGTGTAGTTAAAGCTCCGCAAAATTCCTGCTATAGCGCGTAACCCTCTTCGATCTCTATGCTTTTTCAATATAGTGCTATTAAACAATAGATCCGCTTTAGGCCCCGCTATATTCCACTACACCCGCTAAATCAAGGTTTTTTAGCACCCTTTTATCAATATTAACATAAAAAGGTTGATCTGACTAGTTTTCTTTTGAATCAAATCAAAAAAAGTTAAGGTAAAGACCTAATTTTAAGGCATAATTACTCAATATAAGTTAGAAAACTATTGTAGTCACCAAATCTTAACTATAAATAACATGATATTCTTCGGTTTTGTTATATAAATTAAACAATATTTCTTTTACCTACACAAAAGGTGTGAAAATGAGAGCAAATTAATGTTAAATCTTTGGTTTTATACCTAATCAAGCTTTTTGCACCTCCGATATTTTCCGCTATATCCCCACTTATCCCTCTCTATAACTTTTTATACTTCCACCTCTATGGAACCGCTAAACGCTTTAACTGCAAAGCAACGAACTCCACTTCATGATCTCCCGACCCCGGATCCAAAAATGCAAAGCTCAGCTCATCAATTCAAGACGTGACTGGTAGCCGCTCCTCTATGACTGTACGTGTCGTACATTACCAGGAGACGTCGGCGTTGTTGAAAATCGGTAGGGAAGTGCTTCTCGACAGAAGAAAGATGATGGCGCACCTCGTTTAGCCTCTCTTGTCTCCTAGCATCGCAAAAATGAAACCCTAGTTGCCACATGAAAAGGTCGAGCATAGCCAAACACTGCCGCACCCCACATCAACCTCATAGACGTGAAGCTCTCTCCAACACGAGTTCAACGGAACTGTTTTATCAATTTTCATGGAGTGAATCGCTTGATTTCATTTTTGAATGGATTTGGGGAGTGGTGGCGATTTATTTTCTTCTAGGCAATGAAATAGTCTAAAATTAGATAAAGGAGGGATTAGGTAGGTTTTGATTATATTAATATAATATATAATTTATTTGAATTCTAAAATAAATCGTTGTAGGTTTCAAGCTCATATGATCACACGGCGCGTCCAATCGCAACGAAACTCGTTTGTGTACATTACCTCATATTTCCAGTTCCAATGGTATAAATTTCGTCCCTATCTGAGATAGCGCTCTAGGATGATAATTTTGTGTATTTTGAGATCGTTTTGGCCATCGGATCATCTGAACTTCAAATATAGTGATGCTTATACTTATTTTAATTCGCAATGTTCTGAACTCAACGAAAGTGGTATTGAATCCTAATTCGATCGCATGCTAAAAATTCATATTTTTGGGCCTTTAATTAATTAACGATTCTATATTTTATCGTTAAAAATATGGGTCGTCACACTCTCCCCTCCATAAAGGATTTCGTCCTCGAAATTTCCAAGGTAAGAAAAATGTCTTCTAACCCATAGGCTTTCAAATCCCTTTATGTTTTGAAAAAAATCGGCAGCACCTCCTTTGTGCAGCTAGGTCCAGAAAAAATTCCAAAACAATATAGATATATATACATCTCATATCTGAAGCATCTCGTTTTCAAGGAAAACCAAGCATATATACTCAAACTACATTACATATATTATTTACCTCTTTTATAGCAAGAGCATACCATTTAGATGCAAATAAAAGCGAGTAAGCATCCAAATAGCCAACCCTTGCTTCCACGTTCCTGAACATGTACTCAATAAAGAGGATTAAATACAATAGCAACATCATCATGTATTTAAGTGTATTAAATCGTATATAGCAATCATCTCAGATAAATATGTTATATCAAACTATAACTATCTCGCATTCCTAACAGCCATATAAGCATAAGTAATCGCGTCAAATGCCAATGATCAAACATCAAATGGGCACATATAAGGTCAAATACCCAAAAAGTAACATCCATGCCTATCCTAGCATGTAGGATACTAAACTATCCAATATAAGGCATCAAATATAATATCTAATATGAAAGCCAACGAAAAATGAAATCTCACCAAGTGAAGAGCTCCGAATAAGTGGTCCTCATGCTTTTCTCGATCTCCCATATGTTATCGTCTTCGCTTTCACTCCACCGAGCCTTTAATACTCCACTGCCTTCTACCTAACTTGTTTCATATCATGTTATACGATATGAATAGGTCTACGAGGTCTTGAAGTTTCCGGTTCAGTCTTGATATCATCTAATTGATTTGGTGCCATATTTCCCAACGTCTCTTGTAAGTTCTCCCAAAACCCTTTATTGAACAACGGGTTTCAGCCACTTACAATGCTCTTTGACACACCATGGAATTAGACAATCCACCTCATATACAACTCGACTGGTTTGGATGCCTTCAAATGGACTCAACGAATATAAATCTAGCACTCTTCGTCAATCTATCAACTTTGATCCAAATGTTATCATATCGTCTTCTGGTCCTTGGCAATCCATCGATGAAGCCTATAGATATTTGCTTCCACTACCACTCAAGATTAAAAAATCTCCTATCCCTACGAAACCAACAATCTCGGACGGGTCCACACTACATCACCTCTACAAACACTACTCATTCCTTTAACTTAGCCATGATCTCCGCTAATCTAGCTTTACGCCTCTGATAAGTGTTGATCTACTAAATTAAAGTAGGTATGACATTTAAACTAGCCATCATCTTTGGCCGTATCTCACATCGATTTCTAAAGTCATAACCAGCAATAAACTCAAGCAATGTCCACTCTAGGAATATCGCACCCAAACTGGTATTCTTCCACTCAAAGCATCAAAGACTGCATTTCCCTTACAAGCGCATAAGAAATGTCAAAGTCGTAGGAGGCTAAGAATTCCAACCACCATTGCTGGCAAAGGTTAAGATCCTTCTCGGAGAAGAGGTACTTCAATGATGAGGGATCAGTGAACAACTCGAACCCCTCTCCTAATAGGTAGAGCCTCAAAATCCTCAAAGCAAATACTATAGCTGTCAACTTCAAATCAAGAGTCGGATATTTCCTTCTATGCAGTTTATGTCATCGACTAGCAAATATGACAACCTTACCTTTCCGCATCAATATCGCATCTACTCACATACCACAAAAATGTATGTAATATTGATCCCTCATTCCGTTGCTCGGAATGAGTAACATTAGTGCACTTGTCAACCTCTCTGTCAGATTCATAAACGTGTGTCCACACCTCGCGTTCAAAACAAATGTCTGATTTTTTTGTCAGATCGGTAAACAATGTCGCTACCTTTGAGAAATCCTTGGTGAAACGTATATAACATCTCGCCAATCCAAGAAAACTCTTTAGCTGTAACACCCTTGGGTCTGCTCAAATTTTGGACTATCGTGCTCGCAGGATCTATAGCAATGTCTTGCTCCGGAACAACGTGACCTAAGCATCTCACTTCCCTCCTCTAGAAGTGAAACTTCAAAAATCTCACCATCAATCGGTGTTTTCTCAACACCTCCAATACAATCATCAATCGTGTCTTGTGCTCCTCTTTTGTCCTTGAGTAGACGAAAGTATCATCAATGAGCACAAGCACGGACTTACTCAAGTGATTTCTCAAAACATGGTTCACAATATCAACAAAGCATGTCGAATCATTGATTAACCCGAATGGCATAACCAACCAATCAAAGTAGCATACAAAATGCTATGATCGGCACACTTCCTCTAACTATTCTCAACTAATGAAACTTCATCGCAAAGTCTAACTGTGAGAATACCTCGCACCATAGAGCTGATCGAACAAGCAATCAAGTGGGAGTGGATACTTGTTCGTCATCTCATTCAGCTCATGGTAATTAACATACAACCTCAAAGATCCATCTGCTTCAATGGTAAACACTATAGGTGCATCCTACGAATGAACCCTCGCATCAACAGGTCATCCGCCCGCACCTTTAGTTTCCTTTACACTTTAGGCATCAGATGCCTTAAAAACATAACTACTGGTCTAACACCTCTAACCAAGTCGATACGAACTCAATCCCTATATAGTGGTAATCCGGTCACCTTTTCGAATGTGTCTGGATACTCACTAACTAAAGGCAAAGATGACAACTCATCATGTGGAATATCGAGCGAATATAGAAAGCTTACTATAACAACCCGCTTTTCTGTATAGTTCAAGTTGATAATAATCCACCATGTCTAACTCAAACCGAACGAAAGGGCAGATAGTTAAGGGTGAAAAAGAAAAGGACAGAGTAAAACGGAAAATAGAATCTCACACGAACGGAATAACATATATTATTTCAATATATAATCTGTATAGTGGAAAATTTTCAATATAATATATCAAAGTCTAACCTAGATTCAACTTGGACAGTTATAAACACATGTCCTTACGAATGGTGAAAAACATTAAACAAATGGAGCGAAAATAGAATGCGTCCGTATGTAGATGAAAATCTCCAATTCTCCTCTGGAAACTCCAAATGTCTTCAACTAAACCTAAAACTACTCAGATCTGGTCCGAGTATTAAAAATACCCGGATCAGGCTTGATATACCAGTGTGAGATACTAGAAATTTTAAATTTATAGATCATGCCAATGTTAATCAAAACCTTTGAAAAGAAGGATATCTCATAAGATCACGTCCACACATAAATATGGATGGGTTTTTATCTTATGATAACCAAAATAATTTATACTGAAAACACTTTGATATTATCTTTAATGACATTGGTTTTGAAAACATTTTTCAAGTGTGTATATATGTAACGATACGACTTTTCGATGCTCGAAAGTCGACATTAATACGTCCACTGTATCAAATGCCGCGCAATCGAATGCCGGAAAACCGAACCATTAGGGTTAAAAAGAAGAGGTAGAAGAAGACAGAAGAAAAGGAAAGAACAGAAGAACAGAAACAGAAATAATATCAGAATCTCACATTCGCAGCGGAACAATATATAATAGATAATCACTAGTCTTTTAAACAAAGAACTATATCAGTTTATACATACATCAACCAGAGTCAATATACAACTCAATACAACAATGGACAGTTATATAAACTTGTCCTCATACAGAATACACAGCGGAATAAATAAACAAGTACGGTAGTACGCTTTGCCATCCAGCTCTTCTCCAAAGCTCCAGAATATCCTGATAACATAACTCTAGGCTGCCTGTGTGGAAAATTTTGGGCACCCAGAGTTTAGAAAGGGAACAATAAACTCCGAGTCAGTCATGGTGACTGGTGTGAGATCATAAAACAGTTATTTTCACAAAGAAAATAAAACAGATTCGCAATGCTTTTGGAAAATGAAACTACCATAAGGCCTCCCACCACACACACAATGCAAACGCGGAATTAGAAGAGATTTCTCCTTATGATAGTCAAATATGCTTACTAAGCAAAATCACTTGATATTATTATTAATGTCTTGTGTGGAAAACATTTCGAAAGTATAATATAAATCTTAGCCAGCATACAACCATTATTGTATGCCTACTATAGCTACCATCTAAACAGTGGTGACCACCATAAGCAAATGGCAGGTTCTACAACTAAAACCGTACAGGGTTCGTATTGTTTCTTTGGATTTCCAACAAATGGTCAGGCAAAGGAACTTCCTTACACCAAAATGGAAACGCCTCTGGAAAGACGCCCCGAGAACCTAACCGGATCTCTGCAAACACAAGGCCGACGTTACCTCACGCTTTAACCAAGCTGTAACTAGGTAACTAACACATGAGCTATGCCATCCCCCGGTCGTTACCGACCTTTATCCGAGGATCCTCAATCACAAAGCCACAACCACAAAATATAATAAATTTGCAGCATCAACATAGGTAAAATATCTGGGCTCCATACCATGATATCACCTTTTATCCAGAAGGAAATGACATACCCTAGGGGCGCTACCCCTAAAAACCTTTGTCGCAACATTCCTGTTTCGACCATTACCGGGTTATGAGGCTCGACGAAGTCTCGTCCACAAAGCTACGCTTTTTCATAAAGCCACGCTTTTCCACAAAGCCACACTTTTTCACAAAGCAACGCTTTGACCAACAAATGATCAACAGCACTTCATATGCCACATTACCAAATTAGGAATGTATCACTAGTAACCATCAACTACATAACCTCTAAGCTCGTACGTCTCAGAGAAGGGTGTTAAGATAAGAGAATAAATTCTCCGCCACCAACAGAAATGTATTTGATAGAAACCAGCTTTACATCTCAAAGAGTAATGTCAGACACACATCCATACAAGTCCGTTCCGGGATCGAACGGAACCGAAGGCACTTCCAAAGAAGCCCTTGCAATCCGGATAATTTCTAATCACGTCCGGACTTCCCATCACAAAAAGAGTGATATAAATATCTATACCGAAGCAACTCGGTGCAGAGACGTTCGACAGGTTGTCCTTTCATTTTCGAAAATATCTGGTCTTCACCACCGGTCTTCAATACGATCCATATTGTCGTATCACTAATTCGGAATGGGTTATATGACACAAAGGTCTTTTCCCGGCTAACCCGAATAGTGAGCGCTTGTTTTAAAAACAAATCAAGTGCCATTTCAAAGGAAAATATTGATAGTCGGTTATTTAACTAGCAACAACATTCACAAAAATCAACCAATTTAAATAATTTTTCCCAAATTATTAAATTTCAAATCTCTTCGCGAGATACGGTTTAACACTTCAACCATTTGAAAACAAATTTCAAATCACTTTCATTTAAACCAATTAAATAAATCCTTATCGATTTATTTCAAATTTACATCCCAAATCTGTAAATTCATTTCCACACTTCATCACTTTGAAAACAAGTTTCAAATCACATTTTCCACACTTCAAAAATAAATCAGTGTTTATTTTTAAAACAAATTTCCCTTTTATTCCATAAATTCCATTTTGAATTTACATTCCCAAATATTCACTTTTAACCCCAAATCAACTTTCAAATTTATTTCCAAATTTATTTCAACACCAAATCAATTACAAATTGATTTCAAAATTTATCTCAACACCGAATCAAATATCAAATTGATTCTAATTTTTAATCCCAAATACCATATCATTTTACAAATCGATTTCCAAATTTAATTTCAACACAAAAATCAATTTTCATTCAAACACCAAATAAATTTTCAAATCGATTTCCCAAAGATTTATTTCCCAATACCAAATCATTTTTCAATTGGACTTATAGAAATTTATCACTTTTAAAAAATAAATTCCTTAATCTTTTCCAAACCATTTAAAATTCCATTCTCAATAAATTTTCCAACTTTTGAATAATACTATTCAAAATCTATTTATAAAAATCCTTTCCCATATTTTGGAATTTTATTCAATATAATTCAAAAACAAAACTTTATCTTTTTCAAATTTCTTTTAAATTAACCCAATTCTTTCAAAAGGAATTTACTAAGAATTTCAACTTTAATTTCAAAAAATCCAATTTCATTTATTTTTGGTATCCAACGATACCAAAAATACATTTGGCTAAATTTTAGCCTTCACAATTCAATCACAGATATAATCATACACAGATTATAAATAATCAACACACAACATTTGAAACCAATTCAAATGTTTTGAGGAATCCTGTTGGATCCCTCCAACCTGTTTCCCTGCATCCACAGATGTTAGCAAAATACCAATTCCACTTCGAGGTGGAATATCGCGGTATATGGGATTTATAAAATATCATCCGCTATTATGCGACGCATAGGGTCTCGTCCGCTATATAATGCGGGAAATCAATCAACTCCAATATATATATGCCAATATATATATATATATATTGCTATATACTACTATATATAGTATCACATCCAAACAGTCAATCAATCAATAACTGCAAAATCAAATTTTTATTTTGAGTGAGAAGATCTCACCTTTGCTTTTATTTTGCAATCCCATTTCCATTCCAGTTTGTTTTCTTTGCAATTTTAACCTTGTATAAATGATTATACAATTTTATTAATATTCGAACTAACCGAATGATCAATTATCATTAAATAAATTTAATTAACCAATTATTCCATTTAAACTAGTTTTCTCCATAATAAATAAATTTTAAGTTTAGAAATAATTGATTGAGTAAATCTCCTTACATACTATTTTAAAATAACCAGGTAAATTTAAAACGTAAATATGTATATTTATTTTATTATTGAAACTTTGTATATATACTTATAAGAAATAATCAATATAGATCAAAACAAATCTTTAAACAATATCCTATGCTTTTCCCAAAGTTTTACATATACATATATAATTCTGTTTCACAGTACATATATCAAATATGTGTATTTATAAAAATTCCCTTCACTTTACTTCAAAATAAAACAGTAATTAACCTTACTGTATAAATCCTTTAACTTGTATGTACATATTTTTTTCTTTTAGATATATTTGTATATTTAATTTCTTCCTGTAATTATAAAACAATGATTTCCTTTCTGTAAAATATATACAACTTATTACTTAAATAAAACAACTTGCTTACCTCTTGGTCAATACCCAGCCCACCACGAAGCTCCTTGCGATACCAACGACAAACGACACGCGCGCAGCCGCCGACCTTCCACACCGTCACCTCGCACGCGGCCACGACCAGGCACTCGAAACGACAACGCCGCCCCAACTCTTCCCTACCACGCACGACTCGAAGAAGTCGCGACCATACTCGCGAACGAAACCCCTCGTATACAGTAGGCCGAGCCACCCAACTCGCGATGCACCCTTCTTCATCGTCTCGAGAATACTCCCAGACCCGCCATGCTAGAACTCGACTTCGAATCCACACGAAAGTAATTTGCTAGCATCGATTCGAGAATGGATAAGGAGGAACGCGATTCCTAACTCGAACGATTTGATATCGTTCTCCGCTCTGCCATTAGCCCCTTTTCGTTTTCTTTTCTTTTTTCGATTTTGAATTATCGAATAAAGAAGGCGGAGCGGGACTCGATTTTAAGAAGAGGGAAAAAGAAGATTGTCGCCATTGTTTTAATTCGAACGAAAATGTTTCGTTTTTTTTTCTTTTCTTTGAATGAAGAGAGGCTGCCATTATCAAGATGTATCGACCATTGAAAAACAATGCCGGCGGCTAGAGAATGAATTAGGGTTTCAGCCCTAATACGTGAATATATATACACTGATACATATTAATTTAATAATATTTTCACAAATTATTAAACTTTTTAAAAAAATTCCAATTGGAACGTGCCGGCAGGCGTTTATAATGTTATACGCCTATTCCGAACGCAATGGAAAAGGTTCCGAGTCCAAATTTGATCATATGGAGAAGATAGCTTTTTGGACCAGTCATAATATTAAATTTTCGATTTAATTTCAGTGCGTTTGCTTATCGTACGGCCAAACGATCACTCCAAACATTGCGAAAATTGAAATTCGATAATAATACACTATTACGGATCCAATGGAACTCGTTTCGTCGAATTCCGAGACTGTGCCCCGGAATGCTATTTTTTAAATTCAATTTAAACAATATAAATTCAAAACTGAAAAAAACGGTTTCAAATTCAATTCTGAAGCTTTTATTATCTTCAGTATTATTAATATGAATTTTCCAAGCCTCCATATTATTTTTAATCAGCTTAAAACTGAAGATTCAAATTTTTACCCAGATTTAATAATTAAATTCAATAATTTAATTACCAAATTCATTCTAATATTTGAATTTCAAATTAAACTATCACTCGATTATTTAAATTCAACTAAATATTCACATTTCAAATGTCAAAAATTCAGGGTCGTTACAATATATATATATATATATATATATATATATATATATATATATATATATAAAGTATCAATACCCGGACTAAATCTATGGTAATATATCCGGATGATGTCAATGGAATATACCGGACGGAATATATGATACCAAAGGGGTAGTTAAATGTTTGCAAAGCATTACAACTATTTTGGGACTACAATCAAAACCGTAAAGCTCATATTGGGATTGGATTTCCAACATGACAAGGAACTAGTGGCCTTATGCGGTGTTTTTGTTGCAACAAACATATATCCTGCAACGACCCAGAATTTCGATCATTCGAAATTCATATATTTAATTGATTTTAAATATTCACAAGTTAATTTTATAAGTTGAATAACTTATATTTCGAATATAGTGGTTTAATTGGATAATTAAATTGTTAATTTAATATTTGAAATTGTAGAAATAGTTGGAAATTGAATTTAATGTGAATAAAAATGATTTATAAAGTTGAATTAAATCTTATTTGAATTAGAATGATGCTAGAGAACCTTTGAAATTGAATTAAAAGTTAATTTGTAGAAATTGAATATTTTAATATTTAATTAACGAGTAAAAATAGCCATTTTTCAAACAGTCTCGGATTTCGACGAAACTAGTTTCATTGGATCCATAATGTTATATTATTGTAAGATTTCAAATTTCATGTCAGTCGTATTTACGGTTTGTCCAGGGCAAGCTAAAACGCGTAGAAATCTGTTTAAGTGAATTTTAAATTAAAATAGTCGATTCGAAAACCTATCTTCCAAATATGATCGAATTGGCTCTCGTTATATATTCCATTGTATTCGGAATAGGGGTAAAACATTATAAACGCCAGGCGGCACGCTTCGTTTCGAGTTCGAAAAATTTGACGATGAATAGTGGGCGTAAATTTTCTATATAAGGCCACATATTTTCACTATTTTCATTAAAACCTAAAGCAGCTAGGGCTAGCCGCCACCATCATTTCCTTGGTCGAAAATCACTCTGCTTTTCCCTTTAATCTCTTCCAATCCATCAACCAATTCAAGAAACCTTCAACACGAGAATTGTAGAGCGAAACGAGATCGACAAATCCATACGGCAATGATGAGTTTTCAAGCAACGTCGTGATGGCAATTTCAGTTTGAACGGCCGATGTTTGCGCGCATTTATCGAGGCAACGGCGTGACCGAGCTTGCCGTGCTCACGGTCGATGGTGGCACTCGCGTTGGGCTTCGAAACCATGGTCGCCGATCGTCTTCAAGTTGCTCGAGGAGGTCGCGAAAATTCAAGCAATAGTGGTGGCCGATGGGTTCCTTAACCCTGGTAGTCGCGTGATAGAAGATGAGGAAGAAAAAGAATGGGTGGCCCCAATCTGGTTTTGCAGATCGAGCGGCTGAGATGAGTTAGGTTAAAATAAATAAAATTTGTAAATTATTATATAATAAATTCGTACAATCTTTTAAATTTGATATCTTTGTCATACGAGGTCCGTTTTTGACGAAACAAGTTGCGTTGGGTCCGTATTGACGAGCACTACATTTTAGAGCTAGTTTGGAGTTGATTGGAGCGAGTGAAAATTTTGGGTAAAATTAAACGGTTGTTTAATTTTATTCGGAATAAAACACTGCAACTGCTACTGGAAGCAAAGTGAGTACAACTCACTCTTTATGACTCACTGGTATATTTATATAAGTGAGAATAAATGTTATTTATGCTGATTGATGATTGTATGGCTAGAAAGGCTATGCTCTTCTTACCTTTCAATGCTCGGGTTAGACCGAGTATATTTACAGGTTCATATTGGTGCTTTTGGAGCTTCAGAAGGAGAGCTGGAGATCTTCATATTCGTATACACGTACCTGTTTTGCTTGATTATCCGCTGTGTTTAGTTGTTGTATATTATCGGCATTTGTGAGGACAAGTTATTATAATTGTCCAGGCTGATGATTATTGATTGATTGGTGACTCTGATTTATGTATGTATATATACAGTTTCTGTTTTGTAAAGATCATTGATATGATATTATATGTTTTCCGCTGCGATGTGAGATTCTGTATTATTCTGTTTGGTTCTATCTTCTCTCTTTCTTCTCTTCTCTTCTTCTCTCTTCCTTTCTTTCTCTTGACTTTTCGTCAGTCTGTGCTTTTGGGTCGGACATGTGTGGATTATTGTCGATTCAAAGGGTACGGATTTGCGGGTCGTTACACGTGGTATCAGAGCTTAGATTTTGTATATTCCTAAGCTTTGTTGTGTACTCAGTATAGATAGGGACAGTAGCACCCTAGATTGAGTTGAGTGTATTATATATATGAGCGCGTATTTATTAGTGATATAAAATGTTTTATATTGTGTTTACTTATTCATTGAGTTGTCTGTGAATTCTAGTCGGTATGTGGGACGCCATATTATCGATAGGGATTTCAAAACACTTAAACAAGGCAAGTCGACATAGTATTATTTTAAAAGTGGGTAAATGAAATAATTTTACCTCGATTATATTTTATATGTAAAGGAAATTATTTTCAGAAATATTATAGCGTATATAAATGAATTGTTTGGTTGTTGAAAATGTAAATATATATAAGTTAATAAAAGATGTTTGGATAATCCAAATAAAAGCAACAATTGTAAAAGAATAAATTATTTAAGCAAATGAATTATAAGTATGGAATTATAATTAATATGATTTACAATTGTGAAATAATCTTATATAAGTGAAGTAAAATAGTGGAATTGTATAAGTAAAGATTTATAAATGTGATTTATAAATATAAAAGGATTTTAAAAGAATATAAAGCACTGAATTCACTACTGTTGCTGGGAAATAATAAGGGTGATGACTACAGCATCATCAGTATCATTTTCGAGTTTCTATGTGATAGATTTGCTACCAATAGTAAATTGAAGTTAAGTTTTGTTGTGATAAACAAATTTGAATTTAAAATCCAAGTTGAAACTGATAAATATAAGTGAAATGAGTTTTGGACTTATAAAATGAAATAATAAATTTGAGTTAGTATAATAAGATATGTGATTTGAAATTTAACTAAAGGAAGGTTAAACAAAACTGAACTGGATCAGATAAATTATTGAAATGGAAATTTAAACTTAAAAGATAAGTGATTATATAACATGAATTTGAAAGTTTAAATAAATAAGTTGTATAACTTATAAAATGAGAAAATTTAAGTAAAACCAATTGTTAAAATGGTTAAACAATTTTGTTAAGCAAAACAAAATCCGAATTTGGATAGTGATATGAAATTTGACTTAAGTAAAAGTTAAATAAAATGACTTTAGAAATGAAATCTAATTTAAGTTAAATAAAATAGAATTTGAATTAAATTAGTAGTGAACTTAAGTATTATAGTGGAAGTAAATGCAAGTGAGTTGAAATGAAACGTAACTTAAGTGATGTTGAATGAAGCTGAATTTGATATCAAAATGAATTAATAAAGTGAATAACGAAACGAAGTAATTTAAAAGAATATGAATTTGAGTTATGTAATAAAATTCAACTTTAATTGTAAATGTGAATATAGTGAATACTAAAATTCAATCTAAATTGAATATCAACCAAATTGAAATTAAAAGGTGTTGAACCAAATTGATGGCAAACGAAGTAAAGTAAATAAAATTGGTTATGTTGGATAAGCATTGGTTGATAAATGGATGTTAGTTGATTGTATAGAGATTCATTAAGTGTTAATGAAGTTGAATTAATAAAATTGAAAGCTAAGTAATTGAATTCAATTTGGAAGTGAAGTAAATCTAAATAAAATTGAATTTTATTTAATGTGGAAGCGAATTAACTTGAATGTAAATTAGTGAATGTAAACTAATTGAATATGAATGAATGTTAGTAAAATCCAATGTAAATAAATCAAATGCGAATAAATTGAAAACCAATTCAATGAATATTAATGAGAAGTGAATGTATATTGATTTGGTATTAATTTGATTGGATAGATAATTGATTTGTTGGATGGTTGGATTTGTTGTTTTGTTGCATTTGCTATAGTGGCATATATAGTTGTTGTATTGGTATATGTTGTATATTGATATTACTTTCATATATACATGTTTCTCATTGTTGATTGAGTTTAGTAGGTGCGGATGGCGCTTGCTTCGCATTTAGAGCTCGCTTTCGCGCTATATTAGCCGTATATGCTTGCTAATAATATCTCGGATTACATATCGTACTTTTAAACTTTTTTCCCTACGGGATGCCTCATCCTCGAAGATGAGATGTATGTTTGTAATATATATATATATATATATGTTTTGATCCTACTACGATCGAACCATGCAAAGGAGGCTATGGTGAATTTTTCAGAAAATTTAAGGCGTTAGAAAATTTTTGGGAAAATTGAAAGGAAAAAATTTTGATAACTAAAATTTTAATTTTGAGTTAAAGGTTAAACGATATTAGTTGGTTTTGAAAAAGATAGCTAAGTATGGATTTGAAAAATAGAAAGTTTTTGTAAGAAGTTTAACGAATGGATTTTGGAAAAAGTTAAAATGTTTAAATAGATTTGATATCTAGTATTAACGATTTGTTTTGAAAAGTTAATGGATTTTGTGACTTTTTCTTACTTGGTAATTTCGAGGACGAAATTCTTTTAAGTAGGGGAGAATGTAACGACCCAGAACTTCAGTCATTCGAAATTCATATATTTAATTGATTTTAAATATTCACAAGTTAATTTTATAAGCTGAATAACTTATATTTCGAATATAGTGGTTTAATTGGATAATTAAATTGTTAATTTAATATTTGAATTTGTAGAAATAGTTGGAAATTGAATTTAATGTGAATAAAAATGATTTATAAAGTTGAATTAAATCTAATTTGAATTAGAATGATGTTAGAGAACTTTTGAAATTGAATTAAAAGTTAATTTGTAGAAATTTAATATTTTAATATTTAATTAATGAGTAAAAATAACCATTTTTCAAACAGTCTCGGATTTCGACGAAACCAGTTTCATTGCATCTGTAATGTTATATTATTGTAAGATTTCAAATTTCGTGTCAGTCGGATTTACGGTTTGTCTGGGGCAAGCTAAAACGCGTAGAAATATGTTTAATCTGTTTAAGTGAATTTAAAATTAAAATAGTCGATTCGAAAGCCTATCTTCCAAAAACGATCGAATTGGCTCTCGATATATATTCCATTGTGTTCGGAATAGGGGTAAAACATTATAAACGCCAGGCGGCACGCTTCGTTTCGAGTTCGAAAATTTTGGCGATGAATAGTGTGCATAAATTTTCTATACAAGGCCACATATTTTCACTATTTTCATTAAAACCTAAAGCAGCTAGGGCTAGCCGCCATCATCATTTCCATGGTCGAAAATCACTCTTCTTTTCCCTTTAATCTCTTCCAATCCATCAACCAATTCGAGAAACCTTCAACACGAGAATTGTAGAGCTAAGCGAGATTGACAAATCCATACAGCAATGATGAGTTTTCAAGCAACGTCGTGATGGCAATTTCAGTTTGAACGACTGATGTTTGCGCATGTTTATCGAGGCAACGGTGTGACCGAGCTTGCCGTGCTCGTGGCCGATGGTGGCACTCGCGTTGTGCTTCGAAACCATGGTCGCCGATCATCTTCAAGTTGCTCGAGGAGGTCGCAAAAATTCAAGCAATAGTGGCGGCCGATGGGTTCCTTAACCCTGGTAGTCGCGTGATAGAAGATGAGGAAGAAAAAGAATGGGTGGCCCGGATCTGGTTTTGCAGATCGAGCGGCCAAGATGAGTTAGGTTAAAATAAATAAAATTTGTAAATTATTATATAATAAATTCGTACAATCTTTAAAAATTGATATCTTTGCCATACGAGGTCCGTATTTGATGAAACAAGTTGTGTTTGGTCCATATTGACGAGCACTATATTTTAGAGCTAGTTTGGAGTTGATTGGAGCTAGTGAAAATTTTTGGTAAATTCGGAATAAAACACTGCAACTGCTACTGGAAGCAAAGTGAGTACAACTCACTCTTTCTGACTCACTGATATTTTTATATAAGTGAGAATAAATGTTATTTATACTAATTGATGATTGTTTGGATGATATATGATATATTGTATATATATTGATTGGTATTTGGATATATACCTACCTATTGGAGCAGATGAGACCCTATACGTTTCCATGTATGAGCGGATGACCCTTTGTACGCGCGGCTGCCTCGAAGCGGACATTGTACACATATTATAATATGTATATTTGTTGCAGGTGACTGGTTGGAGGGATCCAACTGAATTCCTCACCAGTATTGTTTTATTTACAGATATTGTGATATATGATGTTATCATTAGATATATGATGTTTGGATGCCGTGATTGATGTATTTAGTGTTGTTGTAGTATTGGGCTTATTTTGGAAATTTAAAAATGTTAAAGTGATGTTTTCAAATTAAAAAGGATTTTCAAGTGATTTTGAAAATAGATGTTTTATTGATTTTTGAATTGTAAAGGAATTGAATTTATTTTGAATAAATAAAAGTTATAATTTTTTTTATGTTATAAAAATTATGATTTTTGTGAAATGTACCAAAATATGATTTTTGGAATATGAAATGAACTATTTTGTAAATATAGTTTAAATTGAGATTTTGGACTTATTATAAATGGTTTATATAGAAGATTTATAAAATTGAATTTTTATAAATCAAAGTAAAGGAATTATTAAGGAATTTTGTAAATGATAAAATGGAGTTATAAATGGATTTTACAAGTGAATATTTGGCAAGTGATTTAAATAAATAAAAGATTAATTAAAAGGGCCTAGTGATTGTATATGATGCTAAATATTTATCTGTTTGCTTTGATAGTTAAATAACCGACTATCAAATTTGGCCATTTTAGTTCCTCGACTTGATGTGGGAATTATTTAGTCGTACACTTAGTACATAGCCTTCTATGTAGGCTTGATTATCGTTTGTGTTGAGGATGTTGATTCGTTAGTGCGGAGTATTACTCCAATCTATCGAGCTTCCTTCTTAACCCAAAGGATAGCAAGTTGAAAGTTGGAAACTTGATAAGTCTATGAGACTTAGTTTCTGTGTGAGGTTGAGAAACACTTTTGCGTTGTAGGTGCGAAGAGACCGGGATCAGATTTATCTGAAAACAACTTCGAACCAACGTATATGCGACGATTGTGCAGATTGCTTATGATGATATTGATATTCCGGATTTTCATAGTGGGGGACTGCTTGTTGACCATTTGGGGTTAAAATCCCAATATACATCCAGTAGCAGTAGTCTCTTCATTATGAAATATCCAATGCAAGGACTATTCGCTACTAATCCTAGGGATTTCCCGACAGGATGTGATAGAAAAGTGCCTTCGGTTTGTCCTGTTCCAGGATAACTTGTATGAATGTTTGTCCGACATTGATTTTCTAAAGATTACATACATTGGTTTTTACAAACGTACATCTGTTTGGTGGCGGAGAAGGCAACTTCTCTTAGCTTAACACCCTTCCTTGAGACGTACGAGCTTAAGGGTTGTATTTTTGTGGAAGACAATTAGTAGTCAACGGAAATTACCGTGTGGCATTCATAGTGATGTGATTGTGATTTGTGAAAGGTAATCGTTACCTTAGGCCTCATCAAATGGAAATGACCAAAATAGGGTTAGATGCGGCAAGGCTAAGTGGGTCGCTTCCAAGTAGGGTATGATTGTCCTCTTCTAGATATATCTTTACACACTATGACGCCGTGTATCTGATTATTGTTGTTTGTATGCTAGAGGGCCCTCAGTAAGGGTCAGTAATGACCAGAGGATGACATATTCGGTACCATCTAGTTATAGAGGTGGGTCGGTCTTGTGTTGGTAGAGGGCAGATGTTCTGTGCCTCGGGACATCCATCTAGAGGTGTACCCCTTCGGAAGGTAGTCCCTTCACCTGGTCATTAGTATGGAAATCCAAACTCCACTACGTACCTGCCATTTTGATTGTATTACCCATTTTGGGCTATATGCTGGAATTTAATCAATGTAACAATTTCGGCTATGATTAATATTATTTGTATACTAGACACTAGTATAATATCAGATGATTTGATATGAGATGTTTTAGTTATCGTAAGGTAAAAACATGTCCGTGTTTATGTGTGGATGTCTTACGAAATACTTTTGTTTTGATAAAGGAAAAGTTTGGTAATTTAATAAACTCAGTTGAGTGTGTTTCTCACGCTGGTTTACCAGACTGATCCGAGCGTTCTTTCCTTTCAATGCTCAGGTCAGACCGAGTATATTTACAGGTTCATATTGGTGCTTTTGGAGCTTCAGCAGGAGAGCTGGAGATCTTCATTTTCGTATACATGTACCTGTATTGCTTGATTATCCGCTATGTTTAGTTGTTGTATATTGTCGGCATTTGTGAGGACATGTTATTATAACTGTCCAGGCTGATGATTATTGATTGATTGTTGACTCTGATTTATGTATGTATATATACAGTTTTTGTTTTGTAAAGATCATTGATATGATATTATATGTTTTCCGCTGCGATGTGAGATTCTGTATTGTTCTGTTTGGTTCTATCTTCTCTCTTTTTTCTCTTCTCTTCTTCTCTCTTCCTTTCTTTCTCTTGACTTTCCGTTGGTCTGTGCTTTTTGGGTCGGACATGTGTGGATTATTGTCTATTCAAGAGGTACGGATTTGCGGGTCGTTACATATCCAATGGCTACACATCCAAGGACTCAGATGCCACTATACTGCTGTAAACAACCGATGGAAATCAATATCAATGGCTACTCATCCAAGGACTCAGACGCCACTTATTCTACCCATGGAAGGCTGTAGCCTTTTTCGCATTTCATCAGTAACCCGTAATTGTATCTTGTAGACCACATAGTATCCCGTATCACTACTGGGTTGTAAGGCTAGAAAGGCTACGCTCTTCTTTTCATAAGACATACTTTGTGTTTCACAAAGCTACGCTTTACTCTTCCACAAAGTACATTCCACTTAAAATGCCACATTGCCATTTTCGTTTACAGTAATTGGCTTCCACAAAAATAAAACCTTCGAGCTCGTATGTCTTAGAGAAGGGTGTTAAGCTAATAGGAGTTGCCTCCTATGCCACCAACAAATCTACGTTTGTAAAAATCAATGTTCGTGATTTAGAAATGCAATGTCAGACACTCATCCATACAAGTTCATTATAGGACTAAACGAAACCGAAGGCACTCCTCCTACCACATCTTTGGGAATCACCTAGGATTAGTAGCGAGTAGTCCTTGCAATATGAAGATTTCAAAACATGACAGGACCACTGCTATAATAAATATCTCTATATTGGGAGCGACCCATAGAATGTCAACAAGTAGTCATTCCGCTATGAAGATCTTCAGTCCTCAATAATCATCATCTTCAACATGTCTTCATGATCAAGATGTCTTTATTTCCGAACGTATACATTGGTTCGAAGTGATTTTCGGATAGCAGTTACCCAAATCTGACCTTGGTTCTTTCGTGCCAATCATCGATTAAAAAGTTGTTAAGTTCAAATGTAATTATCAATTATGAATCAATTAAATTCATCTTTCATTCATAAATATCTCATAGAGACATATTATTTTAAATTATTCCATTTATCATCTTAACAGTATATGGAATCATTAAGCTTCATTTATCAAAACCTTTTGGTTAATTAAAACCCCTTTCTAAATCTTGAAATAATTCTGAATCGTTTCATTTTTTACTTAGGAAAAACATTTCCAAATTATTTATTTAAGTCTTATATTGGAAAACATTATTTTAGAGCATCTGAGCTTTCCCTCCGACATGTTCTAACCCTTGCCCAAGTCTCCTTGGATCTCAGAGACGAAACATGTGCACTAGTCGTTTTCGTATACTCCTTTCAACTTTAGAAATGATTTATAAAACTTCCAAATCATTATTCATAACACTTAATTATTCTTTTAAAAACCATTTATAAAAGATATGAAAAAGAATGGTTAAGTTTAAGATCATATTTCACAAGTTATAAAAGTGCTACAAACAGTGTATTTAAGCTTCTTTGATCAAAACAACATTTGTACTTCACATATGTTCATTTTTCCAACTCAAACCAATTTTAAAAGATTTATAGAATTTATTCAATATTTTTAATCATTTAAAATATTAATTTTAAATCAATTTCAAATTCGGGTTTTAAACTGCAAAATTGCGATTTTCTAAAAATTTGTTTTGGACATAACTCAAATTCTATCAAACAAAATCTTGATTTTTCCTTTTCATTTGAAAACTATGGTTACAAGGATCTGTAAATTTCTTATTTCAAATATTTTCGACTTAGTTTGCATCCTACATATTGATTTAAAGTTACTGGTCGAATATTATGAACTGCCGCAACGCGACGAGCTCGATTTTGACCATTTGGTGAATTGTTCCGAAACTTGTTCAAAACACATCAAATAGGTTTTGAAACCATATTAAAACTATTTTAACTTACTTAAAGCAATAATTTGTTATTTTAATCATTAAAGAGGCTAAACAACTTCATACATTTTTCATTTGGATTTATTAACTAACTATGGTTAGTTTACTAACCATTACCTAACTTGAATATTATTTCCACATCAATTAGTTATAAAATTTCACAACCAAGTTATCAACCATCTTAACATCCATATAATCATCAAATTCTCAATCACGCATATAAATTCATTAACTGAACATACTTAACGGTATTTAAGGAGTTGAATAATTAAAGATAACACGAGTACTCACCTTTATCTCTAATTAATTTTTCCTACCAACATTCTTATCCAACAAAACTTCACTATCATTACTAAACCCAACCAAACTCCAACAAATCAATTCCTTCTTCACTTAAACATCACCTAGAATCATGCTTCTCCCTTCTATACCACACAACCATCCTCCATCACTGTCTTTTAGCTCACGGCTATCCTCCCTCCTCCACTTTGCTCACATCCAAGCCCTTCCACATCCACCATTTCTCTTGGCCTTGAGCTTTCATGGGCATGGATGCCCCAAACATTCCACCATACATTACTATTTGGTTTTCTAATGATGTTCTAAGGTATTTGACAAAGTTTGGAGGAGATTAGAGTTTGTTTGATATCATTTCTAGAAAGTTAGAGAGGAGGAAGAAGAAGAGGAAGATATTAAAGGGAAGAAGAAGAAGAGAGCTTAAGAAATGAAGAAGAAGATGAATGAAATGAGTAGAGTATGCATGGGTATTTATAGAAATAAAAGTTTACAAAATATCTTTAGGTAAAAAGACCAAAATACCCCTTCCTTAACATTAAGCTAAGGTCACTTCCATCACCCATCACATTGTCCTTCGTCTCTTGCCTTAGCCCTTGAGGAAATGAATGTTGATGCATTTGTGGCTAAAGGGAAGATTTGGTTTGGATTTGATGTGATTTGACTGGATTTTGTTTAGATTTTGTTAACTTTATTTAATTAATTATTCAATTAGTATAATTAATATCTGTTAGTTCTAAATACATATTTATGTGTTGGTACGTTTATATAAATAACTATTCAAGTTGCAAAATGTTTACACAAAATGTTTTACGGTCACATTTTAACGTTTTTGTTAAACAATTTATTTATGTAAAAAAAACTTGAAAATAATTTTCTTATCATCATTAAATAATTAAAACAAGTGTATTTGACTTATAAACCATATCTAGTAATATTAAAATCCAATTGTAAAAATACAATGTCGATTTGTCAACGTGCGACGAATTTGTCAATTGTTACTAAACAAGTATATATGTTTATATAAAATAATTATAAATCAAATATCTATTATTATCATATCATTATATATCCACTAAAAAGAGTTATCTACCATATACAACAATTATTTGAATGTATCAAATTTTATCGAAAACCGTCTTTTGTCAATTTTACGACGAAAATCCAATATCTCTTATTTTTGTAAATCAATTCTAAAAATAAGTTCACAATTATTATTTATCACATAAAACATAATTATTCAAGTCTGAAAATTCTATATTTGAATATTTAAAGTTAATTAAATATTCCATTTAAAAGTGGTAAAATTATTGGTCGTTACATACTTCCCCCATTAAAAGAATTTCATCCCCGAAATTAAACCAAAACCCACTTAACCGCAAAACGTTCATAAAATAAACAATCAGCAATGCAAAATAAAGCCCATCAAGGAAACTGTGCCTTTTCCCAATCAAATATTCAACATGAACCTCCTTCAATGCCCAACAGCCTAATTAAAAATGCAATGAACTCGATGCAAACTGGCATTATCTTAACTCAAATCATCAACTAACAGTAACATACCTCTTCAAATCTGAACAATGATCATCCTTCATCTTCTTCAACCACATTAGAAAGAAATCATGCATAGATAAAAGAAAAGGAGGATGAGGAAACTGGCCTTCAACATATAGTGTTTGACACTACTACTTCAATAGCTTTATTAGGGACAAAAGAAAAGAGTACATCAAGCTATGGTGGAAGCCACGGTCTATGGGAGGCATTGTCTGGATGGATAAGCGGGTAAGTACCTATATATCATGAATAAATTGATAACCCATAGCAAAATAATATTAATGCAATCGTGAATATATTTTTTCTTGATCAAAAAAATAATAGTAATACTAAATTAGAAGTCAGATGCAATGAAATTTGTGTTTAATACCAAGAATAATTTAATCATTTTCATAGAGACGAAAATGAAATTTAATAGTGGATCAATATTTTAAGATGGAATGCATCATGAAATTGTATAATATACCATTTACCATTGTCCACTCAATAAGTAGGTTATGGCCAATGTACCTTGAACGGACATAACATAAATAGTTTTACCCAAAATGATGAGAAAAGGATATAAAATTGCTAGTGTGGTTACTTAATATGTTGCAACTACTCAAATAAAATCCAGGTTCTCATAAAGATGATAGACGAACCTTCCAAAATAATGACTCTGGTTAACAGTTTCGTAGGAGTATAAATAGTAAATGAAATGAACCAAATATTAGAAGACGGAACAGCCTTATTTTAATAAAATGATTTTGTTATATGCAAGAGATGAGCTAAATCTTGTATCTAATAATAAGCAGGAAGAAAATGAGTCGAGTAAACATGTATATCTTACTTCCAATCCACACAAAGTCAGTCCAAATCTCCTTTGCCAATTTCATTTACACTACAAGCCCATATCTTCACAGTTTCCTCCAAGCCATATTGATCAACCTATTCCTTCTCCTCCTTCTACTGTTTCTCTCCTTTATCATTATGCTAAAAATCAAAATAGTTATTAGGATATCACATCTAGCTCTCAAAGTAAAATTTCAAAAAGAGGAAGAAAGAGTGAAAATATATGCTATACTCATATCAAGCAGTGATGAAAAAAGAAATGCTTCTTACATTGACATAGACAAAGCGAATACCTTTTCAACAAATTAGAAAACATTATTCTTTAATTCAAATGTCAATGCCAGTGAATCTAAAATCAATTTTTAATTTAAATGATCTAAATCTGCTAGGAAGTCCAGACTAGAAGATGCTCCCTTCGAATTTAGGTCTTCTCATTCGTCTGAAGTTATGGAAAATTCTGCATGGCACAACTTAGTACCTCAAATGAAAAATAAGAATAAAAAAAGTCAAACAATGGCTACTACTACCCTTGATAATGGTAGTTTTTGTATTCCCAATGGATGGAGTTCCTAATCTGGAACACAATGGGTTTAAATTCCCCAGCAAAAAACCTTAATGTGTTGCAATTACTATATTCTTTGGCTGGCCTTATTGAAAACGAATTATCTACGTATAATATTCAAATTCTAATTTCCAATTTAGATAAGAAATGGAAGCACTCTCATAACAACATTATGGACCGGAAAGGAAGAATACTTGTTCTGTGGGATTCAACTATTTGGCCTTGTATTATTTTGCGCTCAGATAGTCATTATATATCTTGCATTTGGCTTAATGCCATCAGGCTTAGCCTCAAATGTAATGTGATGTAAGGCTATAATTCTATAGAATAGAGAGAGAGTCTATGGCAGTATATCAACTATCGATCCAAACAAATCAATTTACCCAGCATTTTAATTGGTGATTTAAACGCCATTTTGTCCAGTCAAGACAGAACTAGTATTGGAATTCAAAATTCAATGGAAGATGTTGATTTCATGAACTGCATCGCAACCTTAAATTTATATGAACTTAAATTCACTGGTAACTTTTTCACTTGGAGAGGTGGAAATAACTTCTTTATATGTGGAAAAATTGATAGGGTTTTCATGAACAATCTTTGGGAGAAAAATTTCAAGAATCTAGGATTCATTTTGGTGATCATTCCCTAAGCAACCATACTCCTACTCTAGTTAAATTTAAAGACTCAAACACAAAGGAAGCACAAAATTGCAGGGCGACAGGTAAAATCTAAAATTGTTACCAGGAAAAAAATTGAGACCGCTTTTGGGGAAGAAATGTGGATGAAGAAAAGATAGTTTAAAGAAAATTATTATGCACCTGTATGAATGAAATTGGCGTCTGATTCATTTGCGACAGCCTCAACGATTAATGTTTTTTAGCACCCAGGAGGCTCAAAAAGTAATAATCCAACTTGCATGTTCACATCAAGTGCCTAAAAGTTTTTTTTTTCAAGAAAATAATTAAAGCATCCAAAACTAAATAATAATTTCATGCCACAAAAACACAAATGGATTATAAAGCAGAAGTAGTTAAGACATTAGCTATATCTATTTTAAGCTCAAACAAGAGAACCAGAAAAAGTATTTAGGTTCTCTTGCATGGTTCTCTTGCATGCAATGTTAAATGCCAAGGTTTTGATACTGATTAGACAATTGGTTAAATCTTTACAGATGAATGCATGAGTCCAAACAAGGTAAACTAAGAAATGAAAGACATACCAAAATTATTTCAAGTCTATGCATAAATAAAATTAAAAATATGAAGCATGGTTGTAAATGTATAAATATATTGAATCGGCTTAGAATCACTAAAATCGCATATCAATAAAATGTCTAGAACATGTATATGTATATATAAAAATACACATGTAGGTACAACACTTTCCTATGCACATAATAGATGAATCACACAAACCATCACACAAACTAGCACAAATATAAAAATAAAGAACTATACCAAACAACTGTTCAGCGACATCTCTAATAATTTAATTTCAGTCAATACAAGAGTTTTGTTCGAACCAATGTTTTCTGCCATAAATTTTAGTTAATACAACAGGGTAAACTATAAATAGTACCTTAAAGTTCACAGATAAATGAACATAAATATCAATTACGGTTTCAAAAAAGAGAAATTCATGTTTTCTACCATTATATCCTACGAATTGATAAACCAAAGTACATAATTAACTTAAACTAACAACATAAATAACCTATCAAATGGTTTCAATACTGCAAATGCCTAATTGTTTCTAAACTTTGCACAAGTACCAATTGAGCTCAGTATTTTGTGCCTAATTAAATTATAAACCATAAATGGAATATTGGAGGAAAACACTATTTTCAAACTTTGCACTCATACCAAAGTCTATTCTTCTCCCATTCTGCGTCATAGCTACTTTTGGGGCATTATGGAACACTATCCATAAGGGACTTACACTTCAATGAACACAATAGGGCAAAGAGCATCGATCAATTACATACTAAAGGAGAACGTGAAGAAAACATACTCATAATCCAATCGATAAGAGCATGGATAAATTACAATAGGGGTGACTATAACATCAGCCAAATCAGTATTCATCCTCTATGGGGTCCTGACATTCTCTTCTAAGGCATGCAAGTCGGACAGGACTAATTATGCTATAACATCCCGTATTTTTAAGCTATTGAATTTGAACATTTAATTCATTTTAAATGTTAATGTGGATTCTTAATTGATTTTGAAATGATTGGATTCGGGTTCAATTAATAGGATAAGCTATAATTTTTTAATTATAGTAATTCTGGTTGAATTTGATTTATGGAAAAATAATAATCAAATATTCGAATTTGAGATAAAGGTAAATCTGGATGTAAATAGTGATAAAAATGGTTTTAGAAAGTTATTTGGAGTTATTGGGTATAAATAATATTGTTGGATTTTTAGAAGAATTTAAAAGTCAATAAATTATTATTTAGAATTTTATATTAATTTAAAAATGAATTTAATATTATTAAAATGCAAATTTATCAGATTTTGGTTCTGGAATGAGCCAGAATGATTTTTATTGTGTTTATAAATTTTATATGATTTATTTTTGAGTTATTAAATTTGTAAAAGTAAAATTTTAAGCGTTTCTGATAATTTCAGAAAATCGCTAGATTTAATAGACGAGTTAAAATAGCTTTCCGGGGCACAGTCTCGGAATTCGACGAAACCAGTTCCATTGGATCGTAATAGTTAGTTATTATCGGATTTCAATTTTCGTAGCGATCGGAGTTGTTGTTTGACCGTGGCAGCTCGAAACGCATCGAAATCGATTTAACCAATTTAATTTTAAATTGATCGTTTAATTCCGTATCTCGTGCATACGATCAAATCAGCTTACGAAACCTGTTCCATTGTGACCGGAATGTGGAAAAACCCCAGGATAGCCTGTCGGAACGCGTAAATTGGAGTTCGTTAATGAAAACTGTTAAATCGAGAATTTTATTAATTAAATAATATTAAATTTTATTATATAACGTTATTTTACCCTAACCCTAGCTCAGTATCTCGGGCCGCCTCCTATTACGTTCAATGGCTGAGAATTTTCGATTCTTCCCCTCCAAATCACGATAAATCCATGCATTAATGTCAAAAGTTTTCTACTGGAAGATCGAAGATAGCGAAGTGAGCTTCAGATCCGTACGGTGGGATGGCATGGAAGGCATCGGGGTGGCCAGGATCGAAGCCGTGACCCACGCCGCTCGCACTCATTTCGCGCGCTGGAGGTGAGACCGGACTTGGAGCTGTTTGGGGCGGAGATGGAGGCAGTGGTGGCGACGGCAGTGGCGTGACCTGATCGAGTTCTCAATGGTCGTGGAGGGTGCGATTTTCAACCCTAATCGGGCGCGTGATGGGTTCGGTTGGCTGAAGCTTGTCGCGTGCGTGTTGAGGGGAGATGGAGCAGCAGCGTTTGGGTATTAAAAAGAAAATTTGTTTAAATCGATCTGTAAACTTTGTTAATTCATAACTCGATCATCCAATTTCAGATTCGGACGATTTTGGTAGCGTTGGAATCGCAGGAGAGTGAGCTACGCTGTGGCGCAGATCCGGAACCATTCCAGGCAAGTAGAAATTTGGGTTAAATCGGACGTCGTCCGGTTTAATTTAAATTTCGAACGCTCGCCGAAACTCAAAGTGAGTTTTTCTCACTCACATCTGGATGCTAGGCATTTTAAATAGTTAATATTTAAATATCTGTGTGGATGGCTGAATATAATTGTTATTATTAGTTTGGTTGATATTTATATTGTGATGTGCTAATATTTGTGATGCAGGGAGAAACAGGTTGGAGGGATCCAACTGGATTCCTCACAATGTAGTAATTATTTTATAATTGATAGTGATGCCGGTTTATGTATTGTGATTGATAAATCTGACATTAAATTGTGAATGTGATATTGTTGGATAAATTGTAAATCCAGAATTTAGTTAAATGAATAAATTGGGATTTAAAGGTAATCAAAGAAATTGATAAATAAGAATTTAAAAGAATTTAAAATTTTGGAATCTGTTTTGGATGGAAAAGGTAAAATGGTAAAAAAAATGGAATTCTAAATACTGTGGGAAATTTATCAATTGTTAAATATAAATTCTATGGAAATTATAAATTGTTTAAAATAACGATGGGTTATTTAATAATGAATAGTGTTATCCGGGAAATTAAAATATGTTAAAATGAAGCTTCCAAATGTAAAATTTACAGTTTTGAATGTAAATAGAATATTTTAAAATACCGTTTTCTCCATTGGGATTCTATTTAAGTAAATTGGAGATCTGGCTTTCATTGAAGAATTCACCAAATGTTTTATTAGAAATGTTTTAAACTATATTTTAAAATGAATTTCCGGATAAGGGAAATTGAGTGTGAACTTCGGATGAAGTTATAGATAAGTATGGAATTGGGAATTTATGTTGTAAACATAAATTGAATTTGAAATAAATCGTTTGGATTTATATGAAGGATACTTTGGAATGTTTAAACGGGATAGTGTTTCCCTGGGAAAAACCAAGTTATAATTTTAAAGGTTTTTATTTAATTAAAGTTAAAGTTTAAATTGTTTAAAGAATATTTTCAAGAAATTATTATTTTTAGAGAAGAAAAGTTTAAATTATTTTAAAGTTATTTGTTTAAGTTATGGAAAAGGTTAGTATTATATTTTTAAAAACACTACCTGTAAATATTTAGTAAATTGAACCCTTATTTAAATCGAGTTATATCCTATTAAATAAATACTATTTAAAGTAGTTTTGAAATTATATTTTGAGTAAATAACTAGAAGTACATTTATATATTTATAAGTATATTTCGCTATAAAGTATTTTAATTGTTTTTAATCTAAATTGTTTAAGAGTGGTTTTTCCAAATGGGAATAAATGGTAAGGCTTTACCCTGTAAAGGAAGAAATTGGGAAGTCGTTTAAAATGAGTTTTGAAATGTGAAAATATATCTTTTAAAGATATTAAAGGGGAAGAATAAATAATGTGTGATATTATTTATTATGTGATGGATGCTTGTGAATGTGAATTGATAGTTAAATCACCGACTATCAATATTGGCCAAATGCGCTGATCGTTTCGAAGAGACCGGGATCGAGATTTATTTCTCGAATACCACTTCGATCCGGTTTGTACGTTTCGAGTAACGTGTTCGGAGTCGAAGATGGAGCTATGAAGTGCAAGGGCTAGTCGCTACTAATCCTGAGGATATTTCCAAAATGGATGTAGTAGGAGTAGTGCCTTCGGTTCCGTTCGGACCCGGGACGGACTTGTATGGACGAATGCTTGCGAAAACATCGTCAGGTGGACGATGGGCATTCTAAGGGATATGTGCTATAAAGGTATCGTTTAGCCTCGAGCCTCATCAACCGGGAATGACTGAAAATCAGGGGTTATGCAGCAAGGCTTCGTGGGTAGCTCCCACTTGAGAGTAAGGTCATCCCTGTCTAGATGTCCCTTTTTATATTTCGGCTTAGTGGTGCGGTTGCTGATCACAACCGTGGGGTGATTTTACTTGGGACTGTCCAGTAAGGGATGGTTCCGGCCTTGTGTTGCAGGGGACTTAGGGTGGGTCCTCGGTACTGTGATCTAGGCCACGTACTGTGACAGGTGGTACCCCAGTGCCTAGTCATTCGTTGGAAATCCATTTTCCCTACGTGCCTTGTACGTGTTTTGTTTGTATACCTAGTATGCTGGAATTTAATGAATGTAACAATTTCGGCTATTTTATAAGTATTTGTATATAGACACTATTATAATATCAGAGGATTTTTATAAAAAGTGTTTTAGCTATCGTAAGGTAAAAAACCCGACATGTTTATTTGTGGCGTGGTCTTACGAGATGCTTTTGTTTCAAAGGATTTTTGAAACTTTAATAATCAGTTTGGATGTATTTATGATGCGCTGGTATTCCAGACTGACTCGGGTGTTATTTTATTATAATGCTCGGGTCAGACCGAGTATTATATATACAGGATAGGTTGTTATGGAGCTCAGGAGAGGAGCTGGAGTCCGAGACGTATTTCTCGTACTTGTATTATTCCGCTGCTGTGATTGTTGTATCGACTGATTGACTGGATATTGATGATTGTATTATGATATACTCTAATGATGATGTATTGTATATAAACAGATATAGTATTCATTTGTGTAAAGATCTGTTCTATATATTATATTTTATCCGCTGCGATTGTGAGATTCTGATTTGGTTGGTTCTTTCTTCTTCTATCTACTTTCTTTTTCTTCTACAATCTGTCTTTTCCGGCATTCGATCGCCGGCATATTATACTGTTGAGTATTTTGTGTCGATTTTCGAGGGTCGTGAAGGGCGGTCGTCACACTTGGTATCAGAGCTTAGGTTGGCGACAACCTAGGATTTGGTGGGGAAAATTACTCATTATAAATAGAGTCAGAAGTACTCTATGATAAGTTCAGTGTATTAATAGCTATGATAGCGTACTTGTTAGTGGATATAAAATTGTTTTTATACTGTGTTGACTTATCGGTTGAGTGTTTATGAATTCTGGTCGGTGCGGGAAGTACAACCGTATCGATAGGGGTTTCTAAACTCTTAAACAAGATAAACCGACATAGTATTATTTTTAAAGTGGGTAAATGAAATAATTTTACCCAAAATTGTATTTTGATATATAAAGAAATAATTTTCTAAATTATTATATGTATTGGATGCTTGTTTGGTTGTTTCTTCTATAATCAAATAAGAAATTAAAACATGATCTAAAATTTGAAATGATATATATAAGAAAATAAGAAGTTAAAATATTAAAATGGTTTATAACCAAATGGAATTGACTGGATAAGTTTTAAATAAGAAAAGTAAAAATTAAAATTTGATTTAAACTAGAATTTTGACCCCGGAAATTTTGAAAGGGATTTCAAATGGAATTAAACAAAGTTTTGGGAATTTGACTTGGTGGAAATGTTAGAAATGTTTTCAAAAGCATTTGTAAGAATGGAGTATATTTTGGGGAAATATTTTTGAATAGAAATTGTTTTGAGGTGGATTTTGGAAGTGGAAAGCATTGAACTCACTTCAGTCGCTGGAAAATAATCCTGATGATGCTGGCCACATCATTAGAATTCATTTTCGAGTTTCTAAAGTGATGGATTGCTACCAAAATAGTTGGTTATGGTATTTTTTTGGACTTGTTTGGGAAAAACAAGTGATTTTGGAATTTTCAAAGGAAAATTGTTTGGTAAAAGCAGTTTGTTTTGGAATTTGGTATTTGATTTGAATATCAAAAGAGAAATGTGTTGATTTTTATTTCGAATTGGTTTTGAAATAAATCCGGGTAAATTGAATTCTGGAAATTCTATTTTAAAATAAAAATGTGAAAGTTGAAATGATTCAACTATATAACTTATAAAGGAAAGTTGATTTAAAGAAAAATTGAGTATATATGGAATGTAAATTTACTTTGAATAAATGAAGGTGAATGGAATATATCTGGATTTAACTTATGATAAGTTAAATAAAATTAAGAATTTGAAATTGAATTAAATCTAAATGAATTGGAATTAAATGGAAGTTGAGATAATGGTGAAATGTAAATGCTTATGATTGTGCAAATGAATTCATATTCTTAAGTTATTAAGTGTTAAAATTTGACATTGTGATTATAAAAATGTGGATTGGTTTGAAATGAGCAATATAAACTTACAAGTAAATAAGTTGGAGAACTTGAGAATGGAAGATTTGATTTTAACTCAAGTAAAATGGAATTATAATCACAAATAAAAATGGTTAAGTGGAATGGTGAATTCGAACTTAATTTTAAATGGAATGCAAGGTAAGGTGAAACAATTATAAAATATAAAAGAGGTAAGTGAACTGAAGTTAGTAAATAAGTTGAACTTGGATATGGAGAATTAAGATTAAATTGAATTTGGTTTAACTTCGACTAAGATAGAATTAAGCTGAATATTAAAATTCAGTTGTGTTATGAATAAAAATGGATAAAATTAAATTCTTATTTAAGGTAGTAAAGGAAATGGTTTAAATTCAGGTGGGCTAAATAAAATTTAGATGAACTTGAATTAATTCTGGAAAGGAATTAAATTGAAAATGCATATATAATTTAGTTAACCTTGAATTAAAATGGGATAAGAATTGAGTTTAATGGAAATTTAATTCAGTTGAGATGATGTTGAATGGAGTAAATGCTTACTCAATTAAATCCAAAATGATTGTTTGGAAATAAATCTTGTGTAAGCTAAATTAAATGGAATTTGTATTGCAATAAATAGAATTTTGATAGTTGATTAAAATGTGAAGGTAAATAAAACGCCTGATTTGGATTGGGGTTTAATTTTGGTAATAAATGTTGAGAGTGTGAATGAATAATGGAATTAACTTATAATAGTGATGGTTTGAATTGTAAGTAAATTCAAATGAGAGAAATAATTTAAATGGTCTCTTTGTTGATAAAATAAATCTAAAATGGATTGGATAAATAAACGAAGAGCATTAAACTTTGTAAATGAATTGGAAATTGATTTAATGGGAATCAAATAAAAATTATATAAGAAGATAATAAAACTATTGTGAAAGAACTTAAGCGAACTGAATTAAAATTGTGGTCGAGCTTTATAATGTAATCTTGAATGGAATTTGTTAGCAAATGAAATGGAAATGTTTGGGTAATTGTATTAATTAATTATTGAGATGAAATAAGGATGTATGGGTTGTAAACAATCCAGAATGAAATGATATTAATATAAACTTGAGTTGGTTAATGAAATAAAGATGTAAGGAAAATGTAATTTAACAATTACATTGGAAAGAGAAAATATTTGGTTTGTGAACCTTGTAATGGAATAAAATTTATATGAATCCAAGTTGGAAATAATTTTGAATGGTGATAAGCTTAAGTGACAATAATTTTTGCTTGAATGGCGTGAAAATTTACATGTATTCAGAATTGAGTGTTTAAAAGCAATTGGAATTGAATTGTGAATAAATTGATATGAATGGGAACCCAATTCAAAGAGTTTTGTATATGAATGCAAGTGAATTGGTTAAGAATAGCAAATGAAATTGATTTTGAATCAATAGGAATGAATTGACCTCTTAATGAGTAATGTTTGCATATGAATGGAAATGGATCATAACTGAAATGCAAATGTTTCAAGTTTAAAATAAAATTTGATTGTAAATCAAATTAGGAATGTAAGTTGAAATAAAGAAATGTAAGGAAGGCATATGTAATCATATTGAAGTGGAAATGAATTGGGTGAAATAAATATGAATTGTATATGGTAAACTTGAATGTAAATCATTCAAATGAAATAAAATAGTTGGACTTGAATAAGTAACTTGAAAGGTGATTGAAAACTTGAATTTAAGGCATTCAAGTGAAATAAAATGAGGTTAGACTTGAATAAGTAATTTGAATGTGATTGAAATCTTTGGATTGTTGAAATAAATAAGGTTAACATTGTTAATGATGAAGTTTGCTTGGTTTGGTTATGAAATGGATATGTTTGGCTTGCATTTACATTGGAAATGTTATTAAAATGCTCACATCTTTGAAACTGATGAGTTGCTTGAGTTTAGTACAGGTACGGGAGGCGTTCGAGAGAGTTGGAGCGCGTATATGCGTTATATTAGCCGCTCGCTATTAAAATTTGCTAAAGAGGTACGCCTACGCAAATATAATTGGGAAATGATATATATATTTTGGTTTCCGGCCATGTGAGCCGATGTATATATATTTGTGTATCCTGCGATATCGTAGAAGCTCCTCCGTACAAAGGAGACTCCGCCAAAATTTTTCAGAAATTTTGGGAGTTAGAAATTTTTTTGGGGTTTTTGGGAAAAAATTTAATAACTAGTAAAGTTATTTTGAAATAAAGTTAAAATAAAGGCTTTAGAGTAAATTGTAGCAATTGAGTTTGGGATTGGGCTAAAAGAGTTTTGGAAAGTGAATATAAACTTTAGCTAAGCAAATTGGAAAGTAAATGGGTTGGAGAGTATTTTCTACCCTAGCAAATTTCGGGGACGAAATTTTTATAAGGGGGAAGGAATGTAACATCCTGTATTTTTAAGCTATTGAATTTGAACATTTAATTCGTTTTAAATGTTAATGTGGATTCTTAATTGATTTTGAAATGATTGGATTCGGGTTCAATTAATAGGATAAGCTATAATTTTTTAATTATAGTAATTCTGGTTGAATTTGATTTATGGAAAAATAATAATCAAATATTCGAATTTGAGATAAAGGTAAATCTGGATGTAAATAGTGATAAAAATGGTTTTAGAAAGTTATTTGGAGTTATTGGGTATAAATAATATTGTTGGATTTTTAGAAGAATTTAAAAGTCAATAAATTATTATTTGGAATTTTATATTAATTTAAAAATGAATTTAATATTATTAAAATGCAAATTTATCAGATTTTGGTTCTGGAATGAGCCAGAATGATTTTTATTGTGTTTATAAATTTTATATGATTTATTTTTGAGTTATTAAATTTGTAAAAGTAAATTTTTAAGCGTTTCTGATAATTTCAGAAAATCGCTAGATTTAATAGACGAGTTAAAATAGCTTTCCGGGGCACAGTCTCGGAATTCGACGAAACCAGTTCCATTGGATCCGTAATAGTTAGTTATTATCAGATTTCAATTTTCGTAGCGATCGGAGTTGTTGTTTGACCGTGGCAGCTCGAAACGCATCGAAATCGATTTAACCGATTTAATTTTAAATTGATCGTTTAATTCCGTATCTCGTGCATACGATCAAATCAGCTTACGAAACCTGTTCCATTGTGACCGGAATGTGGAAAAACCCCAGGATAGCCTGTCGGAACGCGTAAATTGGAGTTCGTTAATGAAAACTGTTAAATCGAGAATTTTATTAATTAAATAATATTAAATTTTATTATATAACGTTATTTTACCCTAACCCTAGCTCAGTATCTCGGGCCGCCTCCTATTACGTTCAATGGCTGAGAATTTTCGATTCTTCCCCTCCAAATCACGATAAATCCATGCATTAATGTCAAAAGTTTTCTACTGGAAGATCGAAGATAGCGAAGTGAGCTTCAGATCCGTACGGTGGGATGGCATGGAAGGCATCGGGGTGGCCAGGATCGAAGCCGTGACCCACGCCGCTCGCACTCATTTCGCGCGCTGGAGGTGAGACCAGACTTGGAGCTGTTTGGGGCGGAGATGGAGGCAGTGGTGGCGACTGCAGTGGCGTGACCTGATCGAGTTCTCAATGGTCGTGGAGGGTGCGATTTTCAACCCTAATCGGGCGCGTGATGGGTTCGGTTGGCTGAAGCTTGTCGCGTGCGTGTTGAGGGGAGATGGAGCAGCAGCGTTTGGGTATTAAAAAGAAAATTTGTTTAAATCGATCTGTAAACTTTGTTAATTCATAACTCGATCATCCGATTTCAGATTCGGACGATTTTGGTAGCGTTGGAATCGCAGAAGAGTGAGCTACGCTGTGGCGCAGATCCGGAACCATTCCAGGCAAGTAGAAATTTGGGTTAAATCGGACGTCGTCCGGTTTAATTTAAATTTCGAACGCTCGCCGAAACTCAAAGTGAGTTTTTCTCACTCACATCTGGATGCTAGGCATTTTAAATAGTTAATATTTAAATATCTGTGTGGATGGCTGAATATAATTATTATTATTAGTCTGGTTGATATTTATATTGTGATGTGCTAATATTTGTGATGCAGGGAGAAACAGGTTGGAGGGATCCAACTGGATTCCTCACAATGTAGTAATTATTTTATAATTGATAGTGATGCCGGTTTATGTATTATGATTGATAAATCTGACATTAAATTGTGAATGTGATATTGTTGGATAAATTGTAAATCCAGAATTTAGTTAAATGAATAAATTGGGATTTAAAGGTAATCAAAGAAATTGATAAATAAGAATTTAAAAGAATTTAAAAATTTGGAATCTGTTTTGGATGGAAAAGGTAAAATGGTAAAAAAAAATGGAATTCTAAATACTGTGGGAAATTTATCAATTGTTAAATATAAATTCTATGGAAATTATAAATTGTTTAAAATAACGATGGGTTATTTAATAATGAATAGTGTTATCCGGGAAATTAAAATATGTTAAAATGAAGCTTCCAAATGTAAAATTTACAGTTTTGAATGTAAATAGAATATTTTAAAATACCGTTTTCTCCATTGGGATTCTATTTAAGTAAATTGGAGATCTGGCTTTCATTGAAGAATTCACCAAATGTTTTATTATAAATGTTTTAAACTATATTTTAAAATGAATTTCCGGATAAGGGAAATTGAGTGTGAACTTCGGATGAAGTTATAGATAAGTATGGAATTGGGAATTTATGTTGTAAACATAAATTGAATTTGAAATAAATCGTTTGGATTTATATGAAGGACACTTTGGAATGTTTAAACGGGATAGTGTTTCCCTGGGAAAAACCAAGTTATAATTTTAAAGGTTTTTATTTAATTAAAGTTAAAGTTTAAATTGTTTAAAGAATATTTTCAAGAAATTATTATTTTTAGAGAAGAAAAGTTTAAATTATTTTAAAGTTATTTGTTTAAGTTATGGAAAAGGTTAGTATTATATTTTTAAAAACACTACCTGTAAATATTTAGTAAATTGAACCCTTATTTAAATCGAGTTATATCCTATTAAATAAATACTATTTAAAGTAGTTTTGAAATTATATTTTGAGTAAATAACTAGAAGTACATTTATATATTTATAAGTATATTTCGCTATAAAGTATTTTAATTGTTTTTAATCTAAATTGTTTAAGAGTGGTTTTTCCAAATGGGAATAAATGGTAAGGCTTTACCCTGTAAAGGAAGAAATTGGGAAGTTGTTTAAAATGAGTTTTGAAATGTGAAAATATATCTTTTAAAGATATTAAAGGGGAAGAATAAATAATGTGTGATATTATTTATTGTGTGATGGATGCTTGTGAATGTGAATTGATAGTTAAATCACCGACTATCAATATTGGCCAAATGCGCTGATCGTTTCGAAGAGACCGGGATCGAGATTTATTTCTCGAATACCACTTCGATCCGGTTTGTACGTTTCGAGTAACGTGTTCGGAGTCGAAGATGGAGCTGTGAAGTGCAAGGGCTAGTCGCTACTAATCCTGAGGATATTTCCAAAATGGATGTAGTAGGAGTAGTGCCTTCGGTTCCGTTCGGACCCGGGACGGACTTGTATGGACGAATGCTTGCGAAAACATCGTCAGGTGGACGATGGGCATTCTAAGGGATATGTGCTATAAAGGTATCGTTTAGCCTCGAGCCTCATCAACCGGGAATGACTGAAAATCAGGGGTTATGCAGCAAGGCTTCGTGGGTAGCTCCCACTTGAGAGTAAGGTCATCCCTGTCTAGATGTCCCTTTTTATATTTCGACTTAGTGGTGCGGTTGCTGATCACAACCGTGGGGTGATTTTACTTGGGACTGTCCAGTAAGGGATGGTTCCGGCCTTGTGTTGCAGGGGACTTAGGGTGGGTCCTCGGTACTGTGATCTAGGCCACGTACTGTGACAGGTGGTACCCCAGTGCCTAGTCATTCGTTGGAAATCCATTTTCCCTACGTGCCTTGTACGTGTTTTGTTTGTATACCTAGTATGCTGGAATTTAATGAATGTAACAATTTCGGCTATTTTATAAGTATTTGTATATAGACACTATTATAATATCAGAGGATTTTTATAAAAAGTGTTTTAGCTATCGTAAGGTAAAAAACCCGACATGTTTATTTGTGGCGTGGTCTTACGAGATGCTTTTGTTTCAAAGGATTTTTGAAACTTTAATAATCAGTTTGGATGTAATTATGATGCGCTGGTATTCCAGACTGACTCGGGTGTTATTTTATTATAATGCTCGGGTCAGACCGAGTATTATATATACAGGATAGGTTGTTATGGAGCTCAGGAGAGGAGCTGGAGTCCGAGACGTATTTCTCGTACTTGTATTATTCCGCTGCTGTGATTGTTGTATTGACTGATTGATTGGATATTGATGATTGTATTATGATATACTCTGATGATGATGTATTGTATATAAACAGATATAGTATTCATTTGTGTAAAGATCTGTTCTATATATTATATTTTATCCGCTGCGATTGTGAGATTCTGATTTGGTTGGTTCTTTCTTCTTCTATCTACTTATTTTTCTTCTACAATCTGTCTTTTCCGGCATTCGATCGCCGGCATATTATACTGTTGAGTATTTTGTGTCGATTTTCGAGGGTCGTGAAGGGCGGGTCGTTACATATGCCTTTTCACCATGGAGCAAAAACAAGGAGTTGAAGGCCGATTCAAAACATGCGGTGATGATTTTAGGGTTTGTAGCGGTGTTCTTTTTTGAGTGTGGCTTATGTAGTGCATGACGTTAGTGCGGTTGTGAATTTAGGGTTAGGTAGGGAAGCATGGAGCGATGGGTGGCGGTTGAAATCTAATTTAAATTTTTTGGATGAGTTTGAAATGTTTTTGTTTAGGGAAGAGATAAAGATATGAGCGGCCTGTGAAAAAGTTTCACCAAAATTTTAGGTGGGAGTATTTGGCAACGATTATATATTAATTTGTGTTCTTATAAAACATTAGTAGTAGCACTTGCTTTGAAATGCAACTAATTAGTGCAGCTGATAATTAGTTTTCTTATAGTGGAGTTATCTCTAGAACTTAGTGATGAAGCTTTGGATTAGGGGCCGAGTTATCAAGAAGGGATGACTCAGGGTCTAAAGCACTTGAAGAAGAGTACTAGAGAAATGGGAGGAAATGGCCACTGGAAGGCTAAGTAGATGAGTCGGTACTGAGTCATAGGGATGAATCAGCACCGAGTCATCATGGTCCAAGGATGGTGGAACTTCTGAGGACTAATGTAGAGGTTTTATAGATCATGTTGGAGGTGGTGTCTCGTTCGCATTAGTGATGGATGGCGATATAACAACATGATAAAAGCTATGGTCTTCAGATGTTGGCTTGTGTTGTAAGTTGGTTCTGAAGATAGCAGCTCATAAAGGAGGGAGCCATAGGATCGAGAAATATGGAAGGATTCCTTGTGAATAATGGAAACTGAATTGAGCAAGATGGACTCAGTATCCAAATAGAGAAAAGTAGGGCTCGGGTGTACGTGCTAAGGAAACGTTGTTGCTCTGAGTGTTTTCAGTTTTACTCGAAGCAGGGGTATTATAAGTGGGGCGTCCATGGATAGGTAGCAAGGATTTGAATACCTGGACCTATGGCCTTGGGTCTAGTGTCTAGCTTTGGGCTTCGAACACATATCTAGCTTTGGACTATGAGATACGAGAGTACATTGAGAACCGGGATTTCCATTAGTCCCTAGCAGTAAGGAGGTCATACTAGTTATCATATATTTAGAGCACATGGAGTGGTACTTAGGATTGTTTGATGGATGTTTTGCTTGCTTTGGTTGCTTTCTTTAGTAGGCAATCACTTGGAGATATCATGGGGAGGAGGTATTGGAGACAGGAATACCTGGAGTGCTGATATCCTTATGCTTGGTTTGTAGTATACTTTTATTATAATATGGAGTAGCATATGTCTTATTATTATGTGCCAACTGTTTGGTTGCAGGACATATCAGGTATGGTTCGTGTACTCTTGTTCCTTACCATATTTATCTATATAGTATTTTGAGATTCATTTACTGCTCACACCAAACTGTTGTCTGATCCAAGGTTTTTTGCTTCTTATTATCTTAGATACTCTTAAATGAGTAGACTAGATAACATGTCTAGCTGATGCAGTAGATGTACAAAGGACGAGCTGGATGGAACTATCTTGAATTATATACTTATATGGATTCTATGCTTATTCAGCTATGCAGCACTACGGAGCCTTAGCAGTGACTACTTATACTTGTATTTGAGACTGTTATTGAGTTTGTTTCCATTGTATAAACTCTATGACATTTGATGTATAACTTTGTGGATCTGTACTCTGATGATTTGTTCACATAATTATTACTGTCTCTTCCGTTATATATACAATATTACTTTTTATCCATGCATTGTGAGATATGAAAGGTTATATGATGTGTTTGTTATTATTCATTCAGATGATCGTTCTATATCGGCCGGGCACGACTGCAGCGCACTATTTAGTTATTATATGTGCTGGTGGTATAGGGCAGTCATCATATTTGGTATTAGAGCTTTGGTTACGTGATTAACCTGAGTTGATACCGCAATCCAGTAAAGATATAGGAGGAGTTATCACCTTAGACTAGATCTAGAGTATATATATACAATGGTGCGTACTTGTTATAAGTTTGGTTTTCAAAACTATATAGTAATATAATATATAGTATAAGTTATAGGCACATGAGCACTATAGACAGTTTTCTTTTTGAGAGATTGATAATTCTTGTTATAGATAAGAATGAGCCGGCACATAAGGAATGCTATGAGATCTGTTTCAAGAGTCGAAGAAGGAGTAGGATCAAGAGCTACTATGCTTGATTTTCAAGCTATGTTCAATGCTATGATGGCGAAGATAATGAGGAATGCTCCTGGTATGGCTGTTGGTGGAGGTGCTCCTATGCTAGCACAAGGTCTGATTTCGCTAAGTTAAGCAAAGATTACTCTACTTTAGGAGGAAAGCCAATTTGTGGAATAGAATCAGCCTATAGAACTTCAAGATTGGATTGATACATGTGAGTGCATCTTCAGTGATATGGAAGTGGATGACACTATGAAGATAAAGTTGACTTATGGACAACTTCAGTGGCGGGCCATGAATTCGTGGAATGATGTGACTATTGCTACGTCTGAAGATCAGTTCAATAGGGAACGGTTAATGGAAAGGTTCGAAGAAGGATTGCCTAGAATCAGTGATGGATAAGCAGGTTGTGAAAGCCTATGCTTTGGACGTAGTCTCGACTTCGTTTAGTGCTCCCTTGGTGAAGGAGAAAGGAAATGGAGTCGTTATTTAAGTGATCTAGTAAACGGATTGGGATTGAGACCCGAGATAGTAAACCGACCCTTGATCGTGACAAACCCTGTTGGAAGCTCTACCAGCCTATGCATGGTTTGTAGCGGTTTAGTCTTATCGAGTCATAGATGGTCTTTTGTATGTGATTGCTTTGTTTTGAATCTTGTTGGGTTCAGGACTATCTTAGAAATCGACTGGCTTAAGAAGTATGTAGCGATAGTGGATTGCGAAAAGCTATTGGTGACAAAATGAGATATGGAAGGGTGAATGGTAGTGATTGGCTGCCTACCTTAGGATGGGGTGATGGTTAGCTTTTTATGTTCGCTTGAGGTTCCACATAAAGGGTTATCATCTATGTCGATCGCTAGATAGTATCCGGATGTCTTTGAGGAAGTGACTGGAGCGAACTTCGCATACAGAGATCGAGTTTTAGATAGACTTAGTGAAGGAAGTCTAACCGATAGTTATATCTTTGAGGCATATGGCGTCTAGAAAGCAGAAGGAATTAGAGGTGCAAGTGAATGACCTATTAAGGAAAGATTTCATTCGAAGGAGTATATCTGATTGAGGTGCACCTGTAGTATTCACGATTAAGGCGGATGGCTCTTTGAGGTTATGTGGGGACTATCGTGAGCTGAATAAAGTGACAAATAACAACAAGTATCCATTCCCATGTATTGATGACTTGTTCGATCAGCTCCACGGTGCAAAGGTGTTCTCTACAATGAATTTGGCAATGGGATTTGACCAACTTAGATTAGCGAAGGATAGTGTGCCTATTACTGCATTTCATATGCTGTCGGAGATTTATGAGTGGTTGGTAATGCCATCTGGGTTGATCAATGCTCCAACATACTTTGTGGATCTCATGAATCGGGTTTTCAAAGACCAACTGAATAAGTTCATGCATGTGTTCGTGAATGATGTTCTGATCTACTCCAAAACTAAAGAGGAGCATAAGACACACTTAAGGATTGAGCTAGAGATATTGAGGAAGCACGAGTTAAGAGTGAAGTTCTCTAAGTGTTAATTATGGAGAGAAGTGAGATTCTTGGGTCATGTCATTTCGGGACAGGGCATAGCAGTGGATCCTGCGAAGGTAGCAGCGATCTAAGGATGGAATCGGCCCAAGAATGCTATGGACGTGAGGAGTTTCTTATGATTGGAGGGATACTATAGACGCTTCATCAAGGACTTCTCAAAGATAGCAGCACCGTTGACCAATTTGACAAAGAAGAATCAAACTTTTGTTTGGGATGCAAAATGTGAGCACGCATTTGTGAGTCTGAAAGAGAGATTGACGAGTGCACCAGTATTGACTATTCCAAGTGGAAATGAAGAGTTAATAGTATACACCGATGCCTATGGTACTGGATTGGAAGTGGTGTTAATGCAAAAGGGAAGGGCTATCGCTTATGCTAGTCGACAACTAAAGCTGCACGAAAGGAATTACCCAACACATGATTTGGAATTAGTGACAATTGTTTTTGTTTTGAAGATGTGGAGGCACAATTTGTTCGGAGAAAGGTCTGAGCTGTTTACGAACCACAAATCCTTAAAGTAAATTTTCTCTCAAAAGGATCCCAACCTTCGTCAGCAATCATGATTAGAGTTCTTGCCTCTTATGATTTCAATATTTTCTATACTCCAGGAAAAGGAAATATAGTCACCAATGCATTGAGTAGATGACATGTTGGGTTGGGAGCAATGTTCTAGGAATGATAGTGGATAGAGTATAATGCTGGATTTGATTTCCGGCATCATTACGGGCTAGGACCTAAATGTTGGCAAGCTTATTAACTAGACCTAATCTAACTGAAAGGATTGGTACTAGTCAGAGGCGAGATTCTAGGTTAGCGGAGATCAAAACAAAGATAGAGGAAGAAGTAGAATATGAAGATATGAAGAAATATGAACTCGACCGAGAATGTTGGCTTCGTAAAGATGGGAGGTTGTTTGTTTCCAATGTTGATGGATTGAAAGATGAGATGCTAAGAGAGCATCATCAATCCATATTGACTATTCATCCCGGTGGTAACAAGATGTACAGAGATATGAAGCGAACTTACTACCAGGAAGGTATGAAAAGGGATATAGAGGCGCTCATCTCGAAATGTATAAACTGTCAATTGGTGAAGGCGGAGCATAAGAAACCTAGTGGTTGTTGCAACCATTAGATATTTCTGAGTGCCAATGGGAGCAAGTATCGATGGATTTTGTATATGGACTGCCAAGGACTTGAGCAAGATACGATGGCATTTGGTTCATAGTAGATCGGTTGACCAAGAATGCGAGGTTTATACCCGTCAAGTCAAATAGAACGACACCCAAGCTGGCGGAGTTGTATGTAAAGTGGATAGTCTTTCACGATGTGTTGAAGAGCATTATGAGCGACCGAGACCCGTTGTTCACTGGTGGGTATTGGAAGAGCTTACAAAAGGCGTTAGGGACGGAGCTACATATTAGTATAACTTATCACCCACAAACAGGTGGGTAGACCGAGAGAGTAAATCATATATTAGAAGATCTCTTTCGAGCATGTATTATAGAATTTGGTGGATCATATGATGATCATTTGCATTTGGTGGAGTTTGCATACAATAACATTTATCAATCAAGTATTGGAATGGCTCCATGTGAAGCATTGTATGGAAGACCATGTAATACTCCTTCATGTTGGTGGGAAGCAGACAAGAAATCGATACTTGGACTAAATATGATTAGTGAAATTTCAAAAAAGGTTGAGATCATTCGACAACGAATGAAAGCTGCTCAGGAACGATAGAAAAGCTACACGGATAAAAGACTAAGAGATTTGGAGCTTTCTATGGGAGATATGGTATTTGTAAAGGTTTATCCTCTAAAAAATGTAGTTCGATTCGGTAGAAAGGGGAAGTTGGCATAGAGATTCGTAGGTCCTTTTTCGATAATAGAAAGGATTGGGAAGCTAGCATATAGAGTCAACTTACCTCAGAAGATGGCGGGCGTGCACAATGTTTTTCATGTCTCTTATCTATGAAAATTTGTGCATGACTCGGGTATGGTGATTACACCGGATCAGCTAAAGAACGTAGAGGTGGAACCATAAGTTTTTAGATCTCGTAAGCCGCTTCATATTGTCGGGTACAAAATAAAATCGCATAGGAGAAAGACGGTGAAGCTATTGAAGGTACAATGGAGCGGAAGTGATGACGATTGTACGTGTAAGACAGAGAGGAGCATGAGGACTAAGTGTCTGAAGCTCTTTGAGTGGTAAGACATATTGTTTATCGTATCTACTTTCACCTTGTATATTATATTGGATGGGTTAGTATTCCACATGCTAGGGTAGGCACAACTACACTATTGGTTGCATGGCTTCATTTTTGATATGTTTGATGGTTGCTTATGGTTGGTAGGTATATAGGATAACTTCGGTTGCTTATGCTTTGGCTTATTTGGGGATTTTGAGGGCAAAATTCCAAAAGGGGGAGAGGCGACCGATATTTTACGTATCAAAGGATTGTAAAATATTTTTATTTTATTCGCGTGAGTTCGTATGATTCTGTAATTTTGGGATATGACTCTTAAGGGACATTTTACACACCTATGATTTTTTTCGAATTTCAGTGTGACCATTTTGATCCTGAAAACCTTGTTTGGGCTATAAATTTTGATAGGAGTTGAAATAGGGATTTAAACTAGTTCCATTGCTTCAGGATGATGGTTTCCCATTTTACAGAGTGGTCATTGTAGAAAAATGGACTTACGGTTAGGAAGTTATGCATGTTTTAAGTTTAGATAACTGTTGGTCAGAATTAATGTGTTATTAATTAAGCCCATTAGTTGGCACATTAGTCTAATTAGAAGATTACTATTTACTATAAATAGGGACTATAGAAGTCAAATTAGAACTTTTCCCTCTCATTCCATATTAGGTCTAAACTCCGTTAGCCCTAATCTCATTCAAAATTACTTAAATTGCTCTTTAAATCAAATCAAATTGTAGATTATTGAATAGATCATCGGTTGAAAGATAGAGATCATCACTTTGGTCGATTTGGATTGCTTTTCATTGTTGTCCGCATTAGATCTACATTCGAATTGGTTGAATTTGGTAATTGGTGAGTGGTTTATGCCTTTTCACTATTTTATGCTTGTTCATATTGTAAAATTGCATGATTTAAAATGAACTTTGGCATGAAACATTTTCTAACTTTAATTACAAGTTAATATATGCATATAATTTGAACTGGTTTAGAAATTCACTTTATTCATGTTTTATTCATGTTCATATGTAACGACCCAATTTTTCGACTTCCGAAAGTCGACATCAATACGCCCACTGTATCAAATGCCGAACCCTCGAATGCCGGAAAAACCAAATCATTGGTTAAAGAAGAAAGAGGTAGAAGAAGAAAGAAGAAGAAACAGAAACAATATCAGAATCTCACAATTGCAGCGGAACAATATATAATAGATAAATGAATAATTTTTAAAGCAAAGAACTATATCTGTTCATACATACATCATCAGAGTTTACAACAACGACACACAACATTGGCAGTTATAATAACCTGCCCATATGATTAAATACACAGCGAAATGATAATAGTATACGGAAGTACGTCTCGCCATCCAGCTCGCCTCCTGATCTCCACAGTGTACTTTCCTGACTTCGCTCCAAAACAACGATAACCTGACTCTAAGCTGCCCGTGTGGAAAATTATGGGCACCCAGAGTTTAGAAAGGGAACAATAAACTCCGAGCCAGTCATGGGACTGGTGTGAGATCTTAAAACAGTTATTTGTACAAAAAGGATCCGTTTATGTTTTTGGAAAATGAAACTACCATAAGGCCTCCCACCACACACACAATGCAAACGCAGAATTGAAGGATATTTCTCCTTATGATAGTCAAACATGCTTGATACGCAAAATCTTTTAATATTATCATTAGTGCCTAGTGTGGAAAACATTTCGAAAGTATAATATTAATCTTGGCCAGCATACACATTTCGTAGTATGCCTACTATAGCTACCATGTTCAATAGCAGGTTACCGCCACATTCCATGGCAGGTTATACAACTAAAACTGTACAGGGCTCGTATTGTTTCTTTGGATTTCCAACAAATGGTCAGGCTAAGGAACTTCCTTTATCCGAATGGGTATGCCTCTGGAGGGACGCCCCGAGAACCTAACCGAATCTCTACCAACACAAGGCCGGGTTACCTCATGTTTCTAGTGCAATGAAGCTGTAACTAGATAACTCCACACACGAGTATGCCATCCCCGGTAATTACCGACCTTTATCCGAGGATCCTCAACACCAACAATCACAAAGTAATAAATTTGTAGCAACCACATAAGTTAAGTATTTGGGCTCCATACCACCTTTTTCCAGAAGGAAATGGACATACCCTGAGGGCGCTGCCCCCAAACAACCTTGCTGCATCCTTCTTGTTTCGACCATTTCCGGGGTGTGAGGTTCGATGAAGTCTCGTCCCATAAAGCTATGCTTTTCACGAAAGCCATGCTTCGATCAACCAATGATCAGCAACACTTAGCATGCCACATTACCAAGTTGGGAGTATATCACTAATAACCATCAACTACATAACCTCTGAGCTCGTACGTCTCAGAGAAGGGTGTTAAGCTAAGAAAATAAATTCTCCGCCACCAAACAGAAATGTATTTGATTAGAAACCAGCTTTATATCTCAAAGTGTAATGTCAAACATACATACATACAACTCCATCCTGGGTCTGAATGGAAACGAAGGCACTTCGAAAGAAATCCTTGCAAATCCGGATATCCACAATCCCGACCGGACTCCCCATCACATATGGAGATCTCTATACCGGAGCAACTCAGTGCAGAGACAATCGACAGGTAATCCTTTCGTTCTTGAAAATACTCGGTCTTCACCACCGTCTTCAAATGCACTCCCATTTCGTCGTATCATTATTCGGAATGGGTTTTCTGACTTAATGTCCTCTCCCGGCTTAACCGAATAATGAGCGCTTGTTTTGAAAACAAATTAAAGTGTCGTTTCAAGGGTCAATATTGATAGTCGGTTATTTAACTATCAAACAACATTCACAACAATCATCAATTTAAATAATATTTTTTCCAATTATTTATTTTCAAAATATCTTCGCAAGATATATTTTAACACTTCAACACTTTGAAAACCAATTTCAAATCACTTTTCTTTTGCGGAATAAATTTCCAAATGTTATTTATTTCCACTGAAGATTTGCCGAGTCTGAATAATTTAAATCACTTATCCAAAAGTATATGTATATTTGGAAACACTTGAGATAAAAACTATTTTTTAACACTTTATCTAAAATATTAGTTATGAAAATATTATACTAATATCTCATATAAACTTCAAGCCCAAACTAATTTTAAAAATGAAATTATTAGATAGAGTATAATTATTTAAATATCCATTTTCTAAATCAAATCTCAATTTGATCTTTAAAATAATCACTTCTATAATTAACCAAATAAATCTTTACTTTAAAGATTTAAAAACAACTTACGAAAATAATTTCCCCAAAGTATCCTTTTTAAAACCATCCTTAAAACTTTCAATTTATATTTATCAGCTACTTTGAAAACATACTCGGCTTTCCAGTGAAAATACACTTTCCATTTCAAAATGATCCATTTAAATCAATTAATAAATCCTTCTTTTAAATTTATCCAATCCTCTAAAATTAATTTACTTAAAAGTTTCTACTTTAATTTCCAAAAATCCAATTATATATCCTGGTATTTAAAAATACCAGAATATATCCGGCCAAACCATAGCCTTCAATAAATTTCAATCACTAATATAATCATTCACAGATTATCAATAATCACATCACAACATATGAAATAAATTCAACAATTTGAGGAATCCAATTGGATCCCTCCAACCTATTTACCTACATCCACAGATGTTAGCACAACAATTAAATACCAATTCCACTTCGAGGTAGAATATCGCGGTATATGGGATTATATAATATCGTCCGCTATTATGCGGCGCATAGGGTCTCATCCGTTATATAATGCGGGAAATCAATCACTCCAAATATATATATATATATATATATATATACTACTATCATATATACTATCATCCAACAGATAAATTATTGGATGTGCTTTGACGAATTGAACCATACATATCGCGATAATTTAAATTTATTCATTTAAATTAACTAGGCAATTCAAGTGAGTGAGAAGATCTCACCTTTAACTATGCATGCAACCCATTTTCATTCCAGCTTGTTTTCTTCGCAGTTTTAGACCTCATACATATCGCGATCGAGTTCGATCAAATCCTCTCGGCGATCCAATTGAACCATACGAGACCAGAATTTGCGCTACCCCATACTTCGCCGCGAGCTACAGAGACAAAATCCAACTCGAAGTCGACTTCCACTTCAGGTCGAACACGACCTGTGGCAAACCCAATCGACGCCGAACTCCTTCTTCGATTCGCTGACCCAACAAGCGCCGACGTGCTTTCCAAAATCCTCGCCGAACACTGGCCTCACTGCCCTCGCGTGATTCCTCCTCGATCCCCTCGACCGGCTTGTATCGCGTCCGACCATGACTACCCCTCCACGTTCGCGCTCGCGATACAATGTGAGCGCGCGATGCAGTCGCCATTTTCTTTCTGAACGAAACCCTTATCTTATGGTTTTTTGATTTAGAACTTCAATTTAAAACAGCGGCCATTTTTCTCTGAGAGAACGAAGATTAAAATGCTCGGCCATTTGATTTTGATTTGAACGAAATTATTTTTATTTTCGTTTATTACTATCGCGCTATTATATATTTTTATCAGGAAGAAAACAACACGTGTAAGGGAAAGTAGGAGACGTGTAAAGAAAAAGATATGTGTCTTCAAAGGTCTGCTATAATATTAAATACAAAAAAATTATATTTAAATTCAAATTCAAATTTAAATCGTCTCGATAGTCGCAACCTAAATTTTCGAACTCCTATCGAGGCGTGCCGCTATGCATTCATAAGGTTATACCCCTATTCCGAATGCAACGGAAAAGGTTTCGAGTCCAAATTCGATCGTATGGAGAAGATAGCTTTTTGGACCCAGCTATTATATTAAATTTCAATATAAATTTCAATGCGTTTACAATTCGTACGGTCACACGACAACACCAAACGCTACGGAAATTGAAATCCGATAATAATACAATATTACGGATCCACTGGAACTGGTTTCATCGAATTCCGAGACTGTGCCTCGAAAGCTATTTTTAAATATCGATTTAAACAATATAAATTCAAAACTAAACAAAACAGTTTCAAATTCAATTCTGAAGCTTTTATTATCTTCAGTAATATCAATATAGAATTTACAAGACTTCAAATTATTTTTTAACAAGCTCAAAACTGAAGATTAAATATTTTACCCAACTTCAGAAATTAAATTTAATAATTTAATTGCCAAATAAATCCTGATATTTTGAAATTCAAGTTAAACTATTTTCAAATATTTAAAATCAATTAAATATTTCTATTTCAGATGTCCAAAATTCAGGGTCGTCGCATCATATGTTTATGTGATATGTAGATTTTGATTAGAATTGACCTGTTTATCATATTCTTATGATATGATTGCTCGAATGGATGTATGTGCATGTTATTCTATGCTTGTATGTTGTGTTTTGATGTTGTTTGTTAGTTTTGTAATTGCATAGAAAGATAGGTTGGAGAATTGAGCAAATCGGAGGCAAAGTTGGTTGGAATTGGATAAAACTTGGTGGATGAGCTCTGAAGCATGGCAGGATGTTATAGGATAACTCGCACCTTGATTGGATGCAAAGTGATAAGTCGGACCCGAGTCAATGGGATAGGTCGGACCTATGACTTATGGTGGTAGCTCGTGAGTGATGGTCGACTTGATGGCTTGGAAGAGCATGGATAATAGAGGTTGTCTATGGCAAGATTTTGGAAGATGACTAAGTGCATGAGTTTACAACAAGTTATCAAGTTAGGTTGGCGACGGTATATAATGGATGGTCAGAATCAGGTGGAACTTGAAAGAGAGGCTAAGGAGCATACCAGGGCCTACATGATAACTCGCAAGTCAATAGGAGTTGAAGTCATAACTCAGGGCTGACTTATGGGGATGATTCGGTGACGAGTTATCATAGGGGAGGGATATAACTCGGTGGTTGACATGGATGGATAAAGCTTTGCTAGATGAGATGTTATGTACCAAGGTGCAGGGTATTTGGCCAAGGATTGGATGCTATACCGAGTTATATCTAAAAATTAGCGATGAAGCTTTAGATTAGGGGTCAAGTTATCAAGGAGGGATGAGTCAGGGTCTAAAGCACTTGAAGAAGAGTACTAGAGAAATGGGAGGAAATTAGCCACTAGGAGGCTAAGTAGATAAGCCGGTACCAAGTCATATGGATGAATCGACATCGAGTCATCATGGTCTATGGATGGATGATGGAACTTTTGGGGACTGATGTAGTGGTTCTATTGATCGTGCAAGAGGTGGTGGCTCATTCGCATCAGGGATGGATGGCAATATAACAGCATGATAAATGCTATGGTCTTCAGATGTTGGCTCGTTTTTGGAGTAGGTTCCGAAGATGGAAGCTCGTAAAGGAGGGAGCTGTAGGATTAGGGAAGTGGAAGGGTTTCTAGTGAATAAGGGAAACTGGATTGAGGAAGAAGGGCTCGGTATCCAAATGGAGAAAAGGAAGGCTCAGGTGTATGTGCTAAGGAATCATTGATGCTTGGAATGTTTTCGGTTGTACTCGAAGCAATGGTATTATAAGTGGGGCGCCCATGGATTGGTAGTGAGGCCATGGACCTACGGCTTTGGGTCTAGCGTCCAGCTTTGGGCTGCGCGACACATATCCAGCTTTGGGCTATGAGATTCTTGAGTACAACGAGAACCGGGATTTCCATTAGTCCCTGGCAGTAAGAAGGCCATACGAGTTATCATATATTCAGAGCACATGGAGTGGTAGTTAGGATTGTTTGATGGATGTTATGCTTGCTTTGGTTGTTTTCTTTAGTAGGCTATCACTTGGAGATATCATAGGGATGAGGTTTTGGAGATAGGAATACCTGGAGTGCTGATATCCTTATGCTTGGTTTGCAATATACTTTTATGATAGTGTTGAGTAGCATATATCTTGTTGTTATGTGCTAACTCTTTGGTTGTAGGGACATGTCAAGTATGGTTCTTGTACTCTTGTTCCTTACCATATTTACCTGTATATTATTTGGAGATTCATTTACCGCTCACACCAGACAGTTGTCTGACACAAGGTTTTATGTTTTGCTTCTTATTATCTTGCGTACTCTTAAATGAGTAGACAAGACAATAGGTCTAGGTGACACAGTAGCTGTTTGAAGGATGAGCTGGGTGGTGCTATCTCGTATTATATACTTATATGGATTCTAGGCTTATTCCGCTATGCAGCACTGGGTAGCCTTAGTAGTGACTTCTTTTACTTGTATTTGAGATGGTTATTGATTTTGTTTCCTTTGTATAAACTCTATGACAATTGATGTATAACTTTATGGATCTGTATTCAGATGATTTGTTCATATAGTTATTACTGTCTCTTTTGTTATATCTGTAATATTATATTTTATTCTTGCGCTGTGAGATATGACAGGTTATATAATGTGTTTGTTATTATTCATTTAGATGGTCATCCTATATCGGTCGAGCATGACTGCAGCGCACTATTTAGTTATTATGTTTGTCGGTGGTATGTGGCGATCATCACAGTACTTGTTAATTTTTGGTTTCTTTGGTTGTATGTATAACCCTCATTATCTCACACATAGACATTGATCAGTTCCTAACGAAGTCAATTAACGTATTTGCTTGGACTTATTAGATCTAATTGGAATTGTGTAACACCGTAATTTTACGTGATTAAATAATTAAATATAAAAGGTATAATTTTACATGAAGGGAAAAATAGTAAATTTATACAGGATTATCAGTTCAAACTGATTGTTTTCGATAGCTTACATAAGAATTCTATCTAATGACTAGTTTGAATCAACGGTACATTACAGTCATGAATTTTCATAATCCAACCATACAAATTTTTAATATTATTTGAGAAGCTTAAATATAAGGTTATCGTGCCATTCCAACTCAATCGACTGTCGAACTTAAGGGCATTATAATCGAAAACCTTTCTCTTCTGTTGTACTTTGACGTGACGTAAGGGAGAAAATTGTTCAAAATTAACTGTTTTTATAAGGGATAAAAACAAATCACTTTTTTCCTTTATGACCATTTATTATGATTTGTAATAAACTTCAAAAAATGTATTAACATAATCACAATTATTATATAAAAAAATTACTAAATTATACACTACTAAATAACGAAATAATGTTTCAACGATAATCTGATAAAGTTGGAACCCGGTGCACGAGGTTCCTACACGATAGCGGGCTCTGTGGAGGTTCACAATGTATGCAGTCTTTCCCTCGCATAGCGAAGAGGCTATTTCCGGACTCGAAGCTGGACGCCTAGATCACCATGCGGGTGACCTAACCATTGCGCCAAGCCTCTACCTCATAACGATAATCTAATAAATAAATAAAATGAATAGTATAAGAGAAAAATATTTAATTATAAAATAAAAGTGTACAAATAAATAACATAGAAATAAAAGTCAAATTGTTGACGTCAATTATACAACAACGTGGCATAAGGAAGACGTCGAAAATATCCTACATTCTAGGCTTCTAGCAACGTCGTAGAGACAACCATTAGTTTGTCGAATTGCTATTGGTATTTTGGTGCTTCCTCTAATAGTGATATTTCAACTAATCTTCTTTGCATTAGCTATTGCTTTAATAAACAAACCTGGTTGTAAATTTTGTGGTGGTATCAATCGTTGAGGATGCATTCACAGCAATCGATTACCATATCCTAACACCAAACACATCGAACGAGAGAATGGGACGGCGGCTATTAAGGGCTAATAATTGCCCCTATAAAGCCCATTGGTTATTTTGGAATAACCAATGCTTCGCACCAAGGCAAATGATGGATCTACAGTACCATTGGTTATTTTGGAATTGTTAGCAGCACACATAAAGCATTAACCTAGCGGAAAAGTGATTTTCTTCATCATGATATATTCCACAATGATCTTCATGATCGGTATTATCGCTTTATTTATTACATGAATTCTAGGATTGTAGGTTTAATAGATATTTCGGAAATTGTTATCTTCATTGAAATAAAACATACACTGCAATCGCCTGAAATATGAAAATCAATTGTTTACCACAACGAGTGGCATGCATTTCCAATAGGCATAAGTTAATTTTTGTCAAAGATTAAAATTTTGGATCTAAAATGTAACTTTAAAGATATCATATAGATGGGTAGTATTTTGATACTAAAAATATTATCATACCAGATAATTCATTGTTTTAATGAGGAGTCATGACAATCGTTTCCTCCGGCAAACGTTTATGTTTCAACTTCTTAATCCAAAGCAAGGCAGTGGTAACAACTAGGGGTGAGCAATTTTTAGTTAAACCAAATAAACCAATCAAACCAATTCAGTTCGATCGGTTCGGTTTGGTTTTTGAAACTACATTGGTTTATAATCGGTCCGTAAAAATTTTAGTTTGATTACCGTTTTAACCAAATTAACCAAACTTTTATTATATTTTCAAAATTACTAATTTTGTAGATAAATTTAGTGATCCAAATAAATTTTGTTTATCATATATGCGCCAAAATTAATATTAAAACTTTAATTTATTTAGTACCGCAAATACAAACATGCCCCGTCTGCTCGTTTTAGGCAATTGGACGTGATTTTTGATGGCTGCATCCGAACTGACAAATGTCAGTTCATAATTTCACAAAATCCACCTATTCAGCTACAGTTCGACGCACAGCTTTATGGCGACTATCTTCGGGGTGATCTGCGGAGATCACCAGTCGTAAAGTGCCTAGACAGCAACGGCCCACTGGTGGTTCTTCTAGGTCTGTTGGCAGTTCTTCGCATGATCTGACTCTTGCTAGGTGTATGGAAGTGAAGGAGAATGTGGTTATATCCTGCTAGACAAACCCGAGCAGCTTAGGAAGGCTGTTATTTATCTTGTTAGGCAGTTGAGAAGGAGAATGTAGTTTGTTTTATCTGTATTTTATTTTTTATATTTTTATTCGGTACTTTTATTTCTGCATTTGTATTGTGAATTATGAACTATGAATTTTTATTTCTTCATTTGTATTCTGTATTTAAAAATAATTAACGTAAATAAAATAATAACATAACTAAACAATAAAATAATAACTTTGCTCATTTCGCATTGCCCCTTTCGTAAAAAGAACGCAATCCCATTTAGCAAACTTGCCCCCGTCCCAGCCCCTTTCGTTTACCCCTTTCAGTTCGTAAAACAACCCACCCTAAATGTTTTACTTTCATCATGGCTTTTAAGCTGCATTAGTACGTTATTTAGTTATCATATGATGGGGGTTATTTTCACAATTTGTATCAAGATAAGTGATTATTTGCTTGTCACTTATTTACCTTATACCTTAAGAAAATAATCAGGTGTTATTATTAGAAAAGTGATTATTATTTTCGTATATTAAGATAAGTGATTATTTGGTAAGTACATACAGGTACTATTTGTGAAAGGTATAACAATCGGGTATTATCTTTACTATTTATAATGATAATTTATTAAATAAGGATTCAACCGTGTCTTTCTTAAGTACCGAAAATGCCCTTTTTGGTTTACGTTCTGTTTTTACACGATATCCTCTCTCGCTTGCTATGGAAAAAACCTAAATCTGCTCACGTCTAATGGCAATTACCACTGATTTTCAATAGCTGCTTACACAAAAGCACATTTATCTGTAAACGAACTCATAAAATAAATCCAGAGTGATTCGAAAACATGCAATCAAAGTTCACAAAACAAAACAATACCAGAAATAAAGTCTGCAATCTTTATTTTCTCTGACACGCACTGTAGTCCTGCTAAGACCAAAGACTATCAACGGTATGAAGGAACACTTCAAAATTAGGATCATTCACATTTTATACATAATTTAACAAAATCAAAAGCCAAAAGCAGCTTCTAACTTTAATTCTCCCTCAGCATCATCTATCGTTATCCCTAAAAAACAAAACTACTCAGTAAGTTGCAGCTATCACCAAAAGCAGTTCCACTTATAAGTGTTTCAAGGGATTTTCTTTTCTTTTTTTCGAAGCATATTCAGGTGAGACTGAATGGTATGATTCCTCATGAAAATTTAATTCAGGAGCACACCACAGTTTAACTTTCTTATCATTGCCTGCTGTAGCTAGAACCATTACTTTTTTGTTGCCTGCAAATGAAGAAGTTCTGTTATGAACTTCAAAATGAAGTTAAAAAGTGTAGAAGAAAAAAAAAATACCCATTGGTATAGACTGAGGAGACCATGCAATGCCGGTAATATCACCTGTATATATGCATAATGTTATGATGAAAAGACGGCATAAGATATTTTGCAGTGATAGGGATTGAAGTAAAATGCTATCGCCGTAGAAAACTAAAAATAAAGGAAATTACACCGTTGGAACAAACCTTATAGCTATACCACCAATGCAAACTAATGTTTATCAAAATATACTATCATTTTTGTCCGTTATTTTTCCTTATGTTATCTAAAATCCTATGTGCAGAAATTATCTAAGATCACCAGACATTGGTTATATAACTTGAAATTCCATATGTTAGTATATTTGTTTGCTTTGTAAGATAAATTTCTTAAGCTTCCTCTTTTTTTCTTCCAACATGTACTGCCTATGTAATTGATGTTTTACATTTATGCAGTTCGTGGTGATCTTATTATTGGCATTGGATCATAAAACTATATTTCTAGTCCCTTAAAAGTTCAAATCAATGTTATTTATATCATTGTTTCAGAGATTCGTTTTGAATTATACTTTTTAACATGCAAGCATTGAAAATATTTGACATGATTTAGTGCACACTGAATAATGTTGATATAGTGGAATGTTTTTTTTTTCCTTTTTTTTAATTTATTTGTTAATGTTTGGAAGAAAACAAGATTACGATAAAACGAACATTAATGGGACTGTAGATACCACTTAATTCCATGTTGAAGTGGCACTTATCAAAGATAATACACGGACTATAAAAAAGTTTAGCATGTTCAGTGTCAAAAGAACATACCAATAGTTGTTAATTTTGTACGAGTGTCCGTGCTTGAGAAACGTCCGTCCGAATCCATTAGATTTTACAAGCAAAAATTTCATCTGGCCTGTGTTCGTTCGAATTTGTCTGAATTGTATACAGTTCAGTACATCCGTCATGTTCTTCATGATATTTATGACAACTTTTTGGTTAATTGATACAATAAAGATCCATAAAATGTTTATACTTCTATACATACCGATAAAAATAATATCAATGATAGAAACACTATCAAAAAACATAAAATCTGATGTAAATAGAAATGTCTGTCCGTGTCGTTCGAGTCCGTGACCAAAAACGTTCGTCCAATTTCATTTAGGACAGCAAAATTTATACGAGCAAAAATCTCGTTTGGTCTGTGTCCGATCCAAGTTTAATTAGGACAAAAATTGAATAAACCTCCGTCCGGTTTGGTCCGACCAATTTACACCCACATATACAAATCAGTTTGCAATTATAAAAAGGATATATCAAACGACGTTGCTACGATAAAGAGTTTACATAAAAAGGGCGTAATGTCATTATATACTTGTTTCAGTAAGCGGCTTCAATTAAATGCATTTATGGTTATTATGTTATAAAAAAACTTGACCACTACAATATTATTGTAAAAAACAAACACATTAAAACTAGTGGAAATTAGGGAGGCATCCCTATCATACTTTCATATTGTAAAACGGGTCACTATCAAAGTTTCATTGTAAATCCGGTCCCTATTTTCTAGAAACAAAGAAAAATTATTGCTGAAATATCAGCAACTTTTATAAATAAGTGCTGATATTTCAGCAACTTTCATACACTGTGTTCAGTGTACATAAATGTTGTTGAAATGTCAACAACTTTCATACACTATGTTCACACTGTACAGAAAAGTTGCGGAAATGTCAGCAACTTTTATGAAAAGTTGCATCATGCTCTGCAATAATCGTGAATAAAAAACAGGGACCTAATTTACACTGAAATTTAGTGAATGACTTTTCGTGTATTTTGAACCTTAATAAGGACTTGTGCCAAAAGTACCCTTAAAACTAATGAAACATCCAATTAACCAACTTTCAACTTAACGATTAAACATGTCCAATTCGGATTTCATAGGCCAATCAGCTTACAAATCCTTTTTTTTGCGACTCCAATCTATTCTCGGTCTTTTCTTTGTATGAGTTTCAGGCACATGAGTAGATGTCTTCATGATCGTTGGTACTTTCTGAAGCACCGTAGCTGCCTTCATGACCAGTGTTGCATTTGTCTGAGGTTGTTGTGCAAGAGTTTTCATAGTGTTGTTTGTGCTCTGTGAGTTTGTATTGGCTCCTTTGCAATGTACGTTTCCGTTATTTGTATACCTCGGCTACGTATTAACAAAAAGAATAAACATGAAATGATACTTTTAGAACTTGATGCCTAATCATTTAATTTAATTATAATATATATTTATCTAGTTGTTATTTTCAGTATGAGTGAATTTCAACAATTGTTTTAGCCCTTTTAGCAACTGAAGTTGTAAACTATTTTTGTTTATAATATATCCGTTTAAAAAAGAAAATGACGTCAGTAGTTAGAACTTTGATGACAGATTTGAAATTGGTTTAGAAGCTTATTTGTAATCAAAATGATTGATAAAAAGTTCTCTTTCTTTCTTTCGTTTTGATGTAAAGAAAAATAGTTGTGAACATGTTCAATGAAGCAAATATCTCATAAGTATTCCTAAAATGTTAATTATTTTCTCTTCAAATAAGCCAAACAATTTTTTCCCGCTTGTTTAAACTTTTAACATTTCCATTTTACCTATATTTCTTGAATTCCTCCCAAAATACATCTTTGATCCTTTTTGTTAAACAAATCTTTTCATGATGGCTTTAGCAAACAATTAAAAATAGTTTAAAAATGTGTAAGTTAGAGAGATTGATCTTTTTTCTGTCTTTTTTGGAAAATCAAACAATTTCAAAACTCTATAATACTTTAATAAAAAAATATTTTTCTTTAAAAAATGATTTTACTCGGGATTGAAACACATAAATTTTCTAATTATTTTCAAACAAATATATTGTGCGGAATATACAAATAACATTATAAATTCAATTTTTTTCTCAAAATGAAAAACAAATTTTAGTTGAGAAAATTCAATCTTCGAAGAAAAGATTTAAACTTCTTACAAAATAATGAAAAAGTAAAAAAATACAATTTTGTTCATGAAAATTGAAAAGTAAAAAAACTGACAAAATCAAAAATTATAAATGAAAAATCCAACTTTTTTAAGATAATGATTTTATTTTCGAAAATCAATCAAAATATATTTTTTACATAACCACAACTTGGTAACTATAAATACATTTCAAAATTAAATCACATGTGAACCTGTCTATATCATAAACATAAAGTTGACGACGGTAAGTATAAGGAAATAAAATTTGATGCTATAAATACGGCTACACTATACAATGGAGAATCTACACATAATACGATTTGATTCCATTATATGTACAAGTTCTCCATTATATAGTGTAGTCGTACTTAGAGTATCAAATTTTATTTCTTATAGTCGTCAATTGTATATTTATGATGTATATGCGATTAAATTTTGAAATGTATTTGTAGTTACAAAGTTATGGTTATGTAAAAAAATAAATTTTAACTGATTTTCGAAAATAAAATCATCATGTTGAAAAAAAGTTGGATTTTCCATTTATAATTTTTTATTTCTTCAATTTTTTTAACTTTTCAATTTTAAGAAAAAATTGTGTTTTTACCATGATTGGTACAATTTAAGAACTTTACCTACTTTTTTCATTATTTTTTAAGAAGTTTAAATCTTTTCTTAGAAAATTGAATTTTCTTAACTAAAGTTTGATTTTCGTTTTAAGCAAAAAATATTAATTTTTACTGTTATTTATATCTTCCATACAATAAATTTGTTTGAAAATAATTAAAAAAAATATGTGTTTTCAATCCCGAGGAAAATCATCATTATTTAAAGAAAAAATGATTTTTTTAAATTAAAGTATTCTAGAGTTTTGAAATTGTTTGATTTCCCAAAAAAGACAGAAAAAATATCAACCTGTCTAAATTAAACATATTCGAAACTATTTTTATTTGTTTGCTAAAAGCACCATGAAAAAACCTACTTAACAACAAGGATAAAGGATGTATTTTAGGAGGAATTCAGGGAATACAGGTAAAATGGAAATGTTAAAGTTAAAACCGGTGGGAAAAAATTATTTGGTTTATTTGAAGAGAAAATCAAGAACATTTTAAGAAATATTTGCGAGATATTTGCTTAATTGAATATGTTTAAAACCTTCTTTACATCAAAACGAAAGAAAAAAAGAACTTTTTATTACAAATAAGCTTCAAAATCAATTTACAATCTGCCATTAAATTTCTAACTACCGAAGTCAAGGATTTTTTTTTAAAAACGGATAGTTATTATAAACAAAAATAGTTTACAACTGCAGTTGTTAAAGGCGTAAAACAATTGTTGAAATTCACTCATACTGAAAATAACAACTGGATAAATATATTATAATTAAACTAAATGATTAGGTGTCAAGTTCTAAAAGTATTATCTCATTTTTAGTTTATTTTTATTTTTTTAATACAGAGCTAAAGTATATAAATAACGAAAACGTACAATGCAGCAGAGGCAATACAAACTCACATAGCATAAACAACACTATGAAAACTCTTGCACAACAACCTCAGCCAGATGCAGCACTGGTCATGAAGGCAACTACTTAGGTGCTTCAAAACGTACTAACTATCTTAAAGGCATACTCAAGTGTTTGAAACTCGAGCAAAGAAAAGACCGAAAATAGACTGGAGTAGCAAAAGGTATATGGATTTGTACTCTGATTGGCCTACAAAATCCGAATTGGACATGTTCAATCGTTAAGTTGAAAGTTGGTTAATTAGACGTTTCATTAGTTTCGATGTGTTTGTTTTTCATAATAGTATTGTAGTGATCAAGTGTTTTTATAACATAATAACCGTAAACGTTTTTAATTGAAAATCGCTTATTAAAACAAATATATAACGACATTACACCCTTTTATGTAAACTCTTTATCGTAGCAACGTTGTTTGATGTATCCTTTTTATAATTGCAAACTGATTTATATATGTAGGGGTGTAAATCGATTGGACCGAACCGGACGGAGGTGTATTCAATTTATGTTCTAACTAAAATCGGAACGGACACAGACCAAACAAGATTTTTGCTCATATAAATTCTTTTGTCCTAAATGAAATTGGGCGGACGTTCTTCAGCCAAGGACTCGAACGGCACGGACGAACATTGTTATTTACATCAGATTTTATCAGCATCAAATTTCATTTATATCAGTATGTATAGAAGTATAAGAATTTTATGAATCTTTACTTTGTCAACCAACCAAACAGTTGTCATAAATATTAAGGAGAACATGACTGATATAACGAACTATAAGAAATTCAAACGAATACGGACCGGATGAGATTTTTGCTCGTATAAATTTTATTGTCATAATTGTTATCCTAAAAGAAAATCGAACGGACTCGAACGAACGTTTCTCGGGCACGGACATTCGTACAAAATTAACAGCTATTGGTATGTTCTTTTGACACTTAGCATGCTAAATTTTTTTATAGTTTGTGTATTATCTTTGATAAGTGCCACTTCAACTGAGAATTAAGGGGTACCTACAATCCCATTGATGTTATATTATCGTATCTTGTTTTCTTCCGAACATTAAAAAAAACATTCCATTGTATCAACATTATTCAATCTGCACTAAATCATGTCAAATTTTTTCAATACTTGCATATTAAAAGTATAATTTAATATGAAACTCCGGAATGATGATATAAATAGCATTGATTTGCACTTTTAAAGGATTAGAAATATGCTTCCATGATCCAATGCCAATAATAAGATCACCACGAACTGTATAAATGTAAAACATCAATTACATAGGCAGTACTTGTTGAAAGAAAAAAAGGAAGCTTAAGAAATTTATCTTAGAAAGCAAATGAATAAAATAACATATGAATACAAGTTATATAATCAATGTCTGGTGCTCAAAACGTAATAAACAAATATCAACCCATTACATTATTGATTTCAGTAACTCAAAACAATAATAGTATTACATTATAGTAAGTAATATTTCTCATCTCAATTTTGACTTTGTGGGATTCTTTAATGGTTTAGCAACTAAAAGAGGTTGACTGCTTTTTGCAGCTGCCTTCTTTAAGTCGTATCTTATAGAAAACATTGCACATATTATTGCCAGAAGCATGATGGGATACACATAAACTGCTAATTCTGGATCAATATTAAAGGCTTCTTTAGAAATCCCTCTTTTATGAGACCCCATGTCACAAGAAGAGTGCCAAACATGCTCATTCTTCCAAGGTTCATGACTCCTATTAGGGCTCCAGCTACAGCTACAGCTAGACCTGTCAAATGGGTTGGGTCAAGTTTGACCCAACCCATTTATGATCCATTCTTTTTGATCCATTTATGATCCAACTCATTTATGAACAACCCACTTAATAAGTGGTTACCCATTTAGCTCATTTAAAGATTTAAATTTGATTTGACTAATAAAAAATAAATAGATATAAAATAATTCTAATTTTTACGTTTTGAATTTCGATAAAAAAACGAAATTTAGAAATTTAAGATTTTAATTCTAATTTTTATCAAAATTCAAATATGGGGATGTGGTAGCATGTTATTTTTAAGTACAATTGTCTGTCTCTATGGAGAACTACAGTGTGCGCTCACAAGATGAAGTATCCGAGCGCTCCATATTTTCCGTAATTTATGTGAGAGTTAATCAGTCGAAGTCTCGTCTGATTCAAGGTTAGTATGAAGAAATTATTGCAGTATGAATAAAAAAATAGCGGCTTCTGCACTAGGTGAAGTTCAAATACGGAGATGTTGTAGCCTGTTATTTTCTAAGTACAACTGCCAGTCTCCATGGAGAACTGCAGTGTGCGTTCACAAGATGAAGTATCCGAGTGTTCCATATTGTCCGTAATTTAGGTGGGAGTTAATCGGTCGAAGTCCCGCCTGATAACGAATTAGTATGAAGAAGTTATTGCAATAGAAACAAAAAAATTGTGGCTTCTACACTAGGCGGAGTTAAAATATGAGGATGTAGTAGTCTGTTATTTTCTAAGTACAACTGTCGGTCTCCTTAAAGAACTATAGTGTGTGTTCATAAGATGAAGTATCTGAATATTCCATATTGTTCGTAATTTAGGTGTGAGTTAATTGGTCAAAGGTCTCACCTTATTCCGAGTTAGTATGAAGAAGTTATTGCAGCCTGAAAAAAAATAGTGGATTCTGCACTAGACGGAGTTCAAATATGAGGATGTGGTAGCATGTTATTTTCTAAGTACAACTGTAAGTCCCTATGGAAAACTACAATATGCATTCATAAGATGAAGTATCTGAATGTTTCATATTGTCCGTAATTTAGATGTGAGTTAATTGATCGAAGTCTCACCTGATTCCAAGTTAGTATGAAGAAGTTATCGCAGCATGGACAAAAAACAACGGATTCTGCACTAGGCGGAGTTCAAATATGGGGATGTGGTAGCTTGTTGTTTTCTAAGTACAATTGTCAATCCCCATGAAGAACTATAGTGTGGGTTCACAAGATGAAGTATCCGAGTGTTTCATATTATCCGTAATTTAAATGGAAGTTCATCGGTCAAAGTCTTGGTTTCTGCACTTGAGGTAACCTATTATTTTCTAAGTACAACTGTCAGTTTTCATGGAAAACTACAATGCGTGTTCAAAATTTATATTTTCAAATTTTAAGTTCTTAATAAATGGATAAATGGGTTTCCCATTTATAACCCTTTTAAAAATGGATCAACCCAACCCATAACCCATTTAATAAAATTCATAAATGAATTGACTCAACCCATTTATAAGTAGGGTAAATGGATTGGGTTAATGGGTTGGGTCATATTTTGACAGGTCTAGCTACAGCGAAGTAGCTTCCACCAAGAACCTGCCATCACAATAAACATCATCATGCATTTGTACCACCTAAAACTAGTAAAAATAACAAGCACGTTGTCATATATATCATTTAATGCATGTCTTTTGAATTAAATTTACTCAAAAGTATAATATATACATTTAGACAGTGACTAATAGAACTTACAATTTCATTTACTCTTTTAAATATTTATTCTCGGTTGGCATATATGATTTTATTTCAATTTGTGACTTGTTAAAAAAATATTTCTTCTTTACAAAATAACTATCATAATGTAAAAATGATGTGTGTGTATGAAACATCATAATAAAAATCAAATAGTAATAAGTGAAGTGCAACGAGCTCGTTGAAATGTTGAAAATATTGGGTATTGGTTTATTAACATAGATGAAAATGACATGACGAAAATAACAAAGGATAATCTTGTCGTTCCAAAAAAAACACCATTGAATTATTCGTAATATGTTTTTTCTTATTAATAGTAGAAATGCAAGACTCGTGTCAACTGTTGATTTAAAGTTCAAGGTTTTCGATATCATCAATCGCAATTAACAGATTACACAACCAAGATAAAACTTTTGATAAACTAGCATCGAAAAAAAAACCAAGAATGAGAACTGATTGTTTAATCTTTGTATATATATGATTTAATAATGCAATTGCATGGTTTCCTATATTTATCTTCCAGAGCCGCTATTTTACTAGAAAAAAAGTCAAACATGAGGATATAACCATAACATAGAGTATTGTGCCTTGTCATTCGTTCAATTTTGTAATTTATTATTACTTTATACACACGCATGTGCGCAATTGCTCAAACTAAAAAGTAAATTTGAAAATTTATTACATCTTCACAATCAAATCGAAATGGAGATCTGTTTTTAGAACTAAAATATACATGTTATGAATGGCCAACGCCATGTGTATACATAAGATATTAGGAACTCACCATCATCAAAATGAGTTTTCCAAATGCTGATGAGTTTTTTTTCCTTCAGTAATGAAAAGTCTGTGAAAATTGTGAATGTTCATCATGCCCATAGTCAATGGTGATGGCATACAAAGGCGCAAAACCATCATAAAGTCTTGGCGCAAAGTGTGGTGAGCAGCACATGCTTTTTTGAATTACCGCTTGTGCATTGTGTGTATTTATTATACATCATAATTTATTAAACCAGTCTACTGTAATTATTATACATCATAGTTATATGATAAAGTATCTTTATCATTTCGCAAATAATATCACTAAAAGCATAATGTCTGAATCACAAGAATCGTTCTAAATGCCAAAATCTGAAATAATAGAATATATTACTCATAAACTATAAAGCATTTTCGATTTGAGTCCTAATTTGTTTAATGGACCAACTATTATATGTAAAAAAGGAATATGATATGGTAACTTGTTATCAATAGCGATTATTTCATTATTATTCATGGACCATAATTTATAAAAAAAATAACTATTATTTTTCTAATAAATGTATCTAAAAAGAAAAACACTTCATTCATTATTGAATAATGTTTGTCATAGGAAAAATAAAATGTATATATGTATTATTATTACTATTATTATTATTAAAAACAAAATGCATGTGCAATCGTTATATCTTGTTAAATGTTAAATCATTTGTCTAGAAGTTAAATTTCAAATTAAAAGTTTATAGCTAATTTTTTGCAGTTAAGTTTCAAGCTACAAACTTATAGGTAATTTGGTATATCTTAACTGAAAGAATAACAAGATATGAAATTTCATTAATGTCGCGTCATTTTGGGGTGGGGGTTTGTCTGTGTGCAATATATGTTACTTTGATAAGTTTATTTTGTATCGCATTTTTATTTTGCTTTGTATTTATTTTAATAGCTATTTTGTATATTTGATCATATTGAATTAAAAAAATCCATAATTTAAATTTTACATTAATTTGCATAGACAAACATATTTGGATGAAAAGTTTTATCGTACCATCAAATGGATAGATATATAATATATTCAACCCATCAACATTGGTTTACTTATACATGATCAATGTAATACTACAAGATAAAATAATAAAGTACAAGACTTGTCTTGATAATATTACATAAAAAGTTGTTTTTTTCACATCAACTAACGCATATGTTTTTACTCAAACGAACGAATTTAGTAGAAGAATATTTATGCAATGTTGGACTGTGATAAAATTAAAATTGGAAAAAATAAAACAAAAAGGCGAGATTTGTTTGCGATGTACATCATATGCGCCTTTCATAGTTATGATCAAGCATGTGTTGTTTGGGTAGAGCACGACGTCAGATGTCCCTAGAGCCTAAATCAGTGGCTGGTCGAAGCTTAGGTGAAGCTCGACAACTCAATGAAAGTATATGCATCAATATATCCCACAAAATATGAACATATCTAACAAGAATAAAGTAAGCACTTGAACAAATCAAATATGATCCATGTTCAACTAAAAAAAACACACAGGTTGAGAAAAGACCCATAGCACCCCAAGCATGTCCAGAGGATGCTTAGGAAACTGTACATGGTCATATAAGGAAGTGGATTCCCCTACGAATGATCACGGTACAGGTTGGGATCATCAGCACCCATGTCAACATAGCATTAAAGTTCAAAGATGTATTAAGATGGTTTGAGATAAGATCATGTAGAAAAAACAGTGCGCAAAGTACCAGTTAAGGAGATTGATCCACAATTAGCAAATAATGAAGGTGTGCATTATATTTACTATTGGATTTAAGTGATCTCTCTCTCTCTCTCTCTGTCTACACACACACACATGCGCGCACACTGTGTGTGTATGCGCATGTGTGCACACACGGGGTTGGTTTAGTTGGTTGATAGTGTGAACAGACTGAAACCTGGAACTGTCGCACGTAGAACAAATACTCAGGAGTATGTGTTTGGTACTTGATACATACTTCCCCAGAGTTTACAGGTGAAACTTGGTTCTTTAGGTAATTCAAATACACACACATATGTGTGTGTGCGTGCACGTGCACACATGTATGAAGAAAAAATGAAAGCCTTGAATTTAGTAAGTAGATAATCATTAACGAATGTGACCTGGTCGAGGAGTAAAATGGAAAAAATTTAAAGAGTGTGGATATAGAGAATCCTCAGACTCATTCACCAAAAATAAAATAAAGGACAATTCTGATAGGAAAAGGAAGCGTATAGTTGCTGCCAAATATGTGAGGTATGGTGTCTTATATTCAATAAGAAGAATTACCACCAAAGAGGTCTAAACTTTTTCGATAAAAACTAAATATATAAACATATTTGAATAAAATATTCGGAACACGGACAATAAACATTTTTATACTGTAGTGGTTTTTGCAATATTTGAATCTTAATTGAGTGTGCATGTAAACTTCTTTGACAAATCAAAATGGACTGACTGGAAATAACAGGTTTATAGTTGCTGCAAAACTTGCAAGTCTGTTTTGTTAACTGTCTAGAATTACCACGAAAAAGGTCTAAAATTGTTTAATGAATACTTATTATATAAACATAGATGAAGATGAATTTCTGAAAATGTAAAATAGACATGTTTATGTTGTAATGGTTTTTGTACGATCTGAATCACAAATGAGTAAGCATGTAAACTTCTTTGACATACACTTTAGTATGCAATGAAATAAAAAGAGTTTGGACAAAGTAGATTTTGATAAATGCTATCAACAACCATGGTTAAAATATTATAAACATACTAGTGGAAACTAACCTCCAAGCGGTGCAAATCAACAGCTGAAACATTTTTAGCTTCAATAAAGTTGTATATTTCAAACAGTTCGCTCCATTTTAGAAGGGTCCTGCTTGTAATAAGACTATTTACTGCTGCTCCAGGATAAAGGAGAGTCTTCACAACTGGCGCTGGAAATATGTCATTTGTAACTAAGTGACAAGAAGTAATTTGTACTGGTGTTGTGCATGTCTCTGCACTACATTGAATCCTAGACCACAAACCACATTATGTATGAGTTTCGGAGACAATAACCATAAATAGCATAATAGAAATGGGGGAATTTGGATGTAGCCCCCTATTTTAAAACGAGGGACATAATTTAAAGCCATCTGGTCAAAGTTCCTATTTTTTTTAAATGTAATTAAATATGAAATTGTCACCGCACTTTAAATTATAGAAAAGGTCGCTCCATATTAAAAGTAGTGAAACTGCAACCATCACTTTTAAAGTGAAAAACACTAACATTCTGCACTTTTTACAAATACGTATAACTATGAAATAGAAGTGCAACTTCTACAAATTTCACAAAAATAAGTCTAAATAGTTAAAAACTAAATATTTAGCAATAAAAAGAAACAAAATTAAAACATTTATGAATTGCAAAAATTATTCGCTTTCCAAAAGTATCTATAGTTCTTTCAAAAATATGTATAAACTATGAATCAAACATGCACATTGTCTGAAATTTAGAATCAACTGGAGGAAAAAAACAACTTTCAAACATTATGCAGCTTTAAGAAAAATATAAATAAACTATCGTTTAAAATTGCACATTATTAGCATTATCTTAAGATGTAAATAAAAATTGTTTACTCTACACGTGACACATATAAAATCCAAACATTCAACATAAAAAACGTTAAAAAAGCATATTTTAGATAACAGCACTTTATGGACTTTACAATAGTACATATAAATTATTGTAAAGGCCGGATTATATATAGTACAAATTAACTGTAAAATATAAAGTTAGAATACTTAGCAATAAAAAGTACAAATACACGTTCCGTAAACTTTTTGAAAGTACAAACATTGTGCACTTTCTGAAAGTTATAAATAAACTATTATTTAAAAGTGAAGATTATCTACCTTAAGTTTGAATGTAAATAAAAGTCGCATATTTTGTATACTGAGAAAACCAGGGAACAAAAACAAATTTTAAGAGGTACAAACATGTTGCAGTTTTGAACTAGTGATCAGTTATGCAGTGTTGAAGAGAAAACTGAAGTGATAATTTTGTAAATATTTGAAAAACAACAAATCAAAGTCTTATGCTTCATATACAATTTTGGTGTAAGTCCTTTTGATGAAAGAGCACTAGTTATAGAGATCGATGCTTTTTACTTATGGAAAAAATCTTTTGTATCAAAAGTTCCACTAAGGCCATTTTATACACTCATAAGTCTCCACGCAATAGCAACATAAGTTGAGAGAAGAAAATAAGGACTAAGAAGATAAAATAACATAGTATTCCAACCAACAACCTAATTTTCTCATAATAAGCTACAACCTTTCAATTTTGTTGCCCTTGCTTGGAACTATTTTTCTTAGCTTAATTACTTGTCAGCCTTCCTATTTTTTCACTTTAAACTATTTCAAATTAAAGACTAAAATTGTTAGTTGTAAAAGATGTCATGACAAATGCGATGAAGGACTAAAGATGATGGACCAAAAACACTACAATATCACCTAAAAACTTCATTTCTGTTAACACACGTACATTATTCCTTCATGTTAGTGTACAATAATATTCCATCATTGTAACTAGCATACCTATTATTGCTTAATGATAATCCAACAAAAGTGCAACAAAGCCAACCTTTAACAGCTGCTTAAAGCATCCATACAACCCTGAACAAATATATTTCAAAAACATGCACTTAAGACAAAAAGAGTGGTGGTAGTTGGGGTTATATGATTACCAGTCTAAAAGTTGATTTTAAGAAAAGTTTCAAAATTACAGAACACAAACGCTATTTTCCAAATACATGCATAAATACATCCTTTTATCAACAAAATTAGTAAATGGAATGTAGTAACGGTGGATACAAATAATCAGTTTTGGTTGTGTTAAGCATCATTTTTTCGAATTGGAATGTATATATGAACATATCATAGAGAAAGATGATTGTCAATTTTCATTACGACTATCATGCTATGCACTTATTGATCTTGATAATGAGCCACATATAGAGAATGTTGCTTATGAGCCAGATTTGAAGCTCAGAATTCAGAAACACCTTGTTTATGTACATTGGCTTGTTATGATGGTTTAAGATAAGACCATGTAGAAAAAACAGTGCCCAAAGTACAAGTTAAGGATATGGGTCCACAATTAGCAAATTCGGAAGTGCGCATATAGTTACTATTGGGCCAAAATGATATATATGTACGTGCGTGCATGCGCACACATATGTATTTATATGTGTGTGTACACACACATACATGCATATATGTATGTATAAGGCAAGAATCGGCGACACCTCATTCTTGCTACACCTCTATTCTCTCCTATTTCAACCACACACTTCGATTTAAATAATATGTACATACATATTAGAGAGAGAGAGAGACGGAGGGTTTATTCAGTTGTTTGATAGTTCGAACAGCTAGATCGAACCCAAAAACCGACAAACCCATAACAAATACTCAAAGTATGTGTTTGGCAGACATTATTCCATAGAGTTTACAAGTGAAGCTTGATGCTTTAAGTAATTCAAATACACACTCACACACACACATACATATACACATACACATGCATATATGAAGAAAAAATGGAAGCCCAGAATTTAGCAAGTAGATAAATATTAACAAATGTGACCTAGTCGAGGGCCACTAGTAAAATGGAAAAACTTTAAAGAGTGTGGATATAGAGCATTTGGGTTTGAATCCTCAGCATCATTCACCAAAAATTAAAATAAAAAGGCAATTCTGACAGGAAAAAGAAGCATATAGTTGCTGCAAAACTTGTAAGGTGTGGTGTCATATTAAAAAAAGAGGAATTACCACCAAAGAGTCCTAAACTTATTCGATAAATACTAAATATATAAAACATATTTGAATAAAATATTCGGAACACGGACAATAAACATGTTTATACAGTAGTGGTTTTTGTAATATTTGAATCTTAATTGGGTGTGCATGTAAACTTCTTTGACAAATCAAAACTGACTGACCGGAAAAAACAGGGTTATGGTTGCTGCAAAACTTGCAAAGTCTGTTTTGTTAACTATCTGCAATTACCACCAAAAAGGTCTAAAATTGTTCAATGAATACTTATTATATAAACGTAGTTGAAGATGAATTTCAGAATATATACAATAGACATGTTTATGTTGTAATGGTTTTTGTACAATCTGAATTGCAACTGAGCGAGCATGAAAACATCTTGGACATACACTTTAGTATGCAATCAAATAAAAAGAGTTTGGACAAAGAAGATTTTGATAAATGCTATCAACAACCACGGTTAAAATCGAGGTGTAAGGTTCCGGCCGGAACCACGAGATTCCGACCAACTCGTATCGGTTCCGGTCGGTGGCGGAACGAGATTAGGTCAAAATCCCGTCCCGTTAACGTGAATATATAAAATAAAATAAAAAATAAGATTTTGCTGTAATCAGAAGAAGTGAAGGGGAGCAACAAGAAAAACACGATCGAAAATAAAAATTACCACAAATTTGAGCATCAGCAAATCGAGCTTCAAGCTTTCAACAAATCTGAGCGCTGTTGATCATATTCGAGCACCAAGGATTAGCTTCGACAAATTCAAGCACAGCAGGGAGTTCGACTTCTTTGACAGTATTTTTTTTTTCATTTGCCATTTTCCGTTCACTTATTTTTTCTAGTCGCCTTTTTTTATCTGCGTGTGCAAGGGTTTTTTCCTAATGCGCGTGCTAGGTATTTTATTTTGTTTTGTTTATGCTAACGAAGAAGTGTTTGTAAATAGATGGGCTTGGACTCGAAATTTAATATGTTTGGGCTGAATAATTATCAAATGACCTAAATATGTTTACTTGAATATGGACCTAAATATGAACTTGAATATGTTCGACTTAGAATATGGACTTAGAATATGTAGTATATTTCTATATGATTTGCATCGTTTATCGTTACTTTTTCATTAGAAATACAAAAATCTGATATCAGGACCAGGACCGAAACCGAAACTTCTGAAATTGACCGAAACCAATAAAATTTCAAATGACCGAAACAAAGACGGAAACCGAGTTCTCGAACCTTGGTTAAAAAATTATAAACATACTTGTGGAAACTAACCTCCAAGCCGTGTAAATCAAGACACATTTTTAGCTTCAGTTAGGCTGTATATTTCAAACAGTTCGCTCCATTTTGGAAGGGTCTTGCTTGTAACAAGACTATTTACCGCTGCTCCAGGATAAAGGAGAGTCTTCACAGCTGGAGCTGGAGATATCTCATTTGTAACTAATTAACAAGAAGTAATCTGTATTGGTGTTGTGCACATCCCTGCTCTACATTGAATCCTAGACCACCAACCACATTATGTATGAGTTTCAGAGACAATAAGCATAAATATCATAATAGAAAAAAAGGGGATTTGGATGTAGACCCATATGTCCAACAAGTTTGTGTTAAAAGACATAATTTAATGCCATCTGGTCAAAGTTCCTATTTTTTTAAATGTAACTAAATATGAAATTGTCACCACACTTTTAATTATAGAAAAGGTCGCTCCATATTAAGTGGTCAAACTGCAATCATCCCTTTTGAAAGTGAAAAACACTATTCTGCACTTTTTACAAATATGTATAACTATGAAATAGAAGTGCAACTTCCACAAATTTCACAAAATTAAGTCTGAATGGTTAAAAACAAAATATTTAGCAATAAAAAGAAACAAAATTAATGCATTTATGAATTGCAAAAATTATTTGATTTCCGAAAATGTCTATATTTTTCAAAAGTATGTATAAACTATGAATCAAACATGCACATTGTCTGAAATTTAGAATTAACTGGAGAAAGAAAAAAAACAACAACTTTCAAACATTATGCAGTTTTAAAATATATAAATAAACTATAGTTTAAAATTGCACATTATTTGCATAATCTTGATGTAACTAAAAATTGTTTACTCTACACGTGAAACGTATAAAATCCAAACATTCAACATAAAAAACGTTTAAAAAAGCATATTTTAGACAATTGCACATTATGGACTTTACAATAGTACATATAAAATATTGTAAAGGCCAGATTATGTGCAGTGTACAAATTAACTGTAGAATATAAAGTTAAAACACTTAGCAATAAAAACGTACAAATACACATTTCATAATTTTTTTGAAAGTACAAACATTGTGCACTTTCCGAAAGTTATACATAAACTATTATTTAAAAGTGAAGATTATCTACGTTAAGTTTGAAAGTAAACAAAAGTCGCATACTTTGTATACTGAGAAAACCAGGGAATAAAAACATATTTTAAGAGGTACAAACATCTTGCAGTTTTGAGCTAGTGATATTTTTGTAAATATTTGGCAAACAACAAATCAAAGTTTTGTGCTTCATATACAATTTTGGTGCAAGTCCTTTTGATGAAAGAGCACTAGTTATAGAGATTGGTGCTTTTTACTTATGGCAAAAACCTTTTGTATCAAAAGTTCCACTAAGGCCATTTTATACAGTCATAAGATTCCACACAATAACAACATAAGTTGAGAGAAGAAAATAAGGATTTAAGAAGATAAAACAACAGAGTATTCCAACCAACAACCTAATTTTCTCACAATGAACTACATCCTTTCTATTTTGTTGGCCTTCCTTGGAACTATTTTTCTTAGCTTAATTTCTTGTCAGCCTTACTCCTTTTCACATCAAACTATTTCGAATTAAAGATTAAAATTGTTGGTTGTAAAAGATGTCATGACAAATGTGATGAAGGACTAAAGATGATGGACCAAAAACACTACTATATCACCTAACAACTTCATTTCTGTTAACACATATACATTATTCATTCATGTTAGTGTACAATAATATTCCATCATTGTAACTAGCATACCTATTATTGTTTAATGGTAATCCTACAAAAGTACAATAAAGCCAACCTTTAACAGCTGCTTAAATCATCCATACAACCCTGAACAAATATATTTAAAAAATGCACTTAAGACAAAAAAAAAGTGGTGGTGGTTGGGTTATATGATTATTACTTGATAAACTAAAAGTTGATTTCAAGAAAAGTTTAAAATTATGAAACACAAACGCAATTTTCCAAATACATGCATAAATATATCCTCTAATGCACCAAACTTAGTAAATGGAATGTAGTAACGGTGGATACACATAATCAGTTTTGGCTGTGTTAAGCATCATTTTTTCAAATTGTCATGTGTATATGAATATATATCATAGAGAAAGATGACTATCAGTTTTCATTACGACTATCAATAAACATGTTATGCACTTGTTGATCTTGATAACGAGCCACATATAGAGAATGTTGCTTATGAGCCAGATTTGAAGCTCAGAAACACCCTTTTTATGTACATTGGCTTGTAGTAAATATACACATTTTTTCTACAGTAAAACCGATTATAAGTTAAAGGCACTAAGTGCAAACAAATTGGCGGATGAAATATTTTTAGAATTAAATGAAACAACACAAGAGAACGATTGTGTAAATAACTAAAGGTACAAAGTAAAATCAAACAATACATACAACCGGGTTGCAAATAACGTTAATGGTAGTACAAATCTATCTTGATATTCAAATCGAACTTAGTTAACATGGAAATAACTGATGCTATCTCAATTATCGTATCAAATAAAGTTAAGTAAACCAAATTGAATTAGAGTATACTGGTGTCTTTTAAAACAACGAAACACAGCGGTTAAAAATTCCGTACACATACTTTGACGGTCACAGACTCGGAAAATAATTACATACCTGTGTTGCTAATGATCGCCCCAATTTGATAGTACAACGTTAATTGATCGCCCTTCCATCGAAAGTAATCGATGCCTGAATCAAACTTGAGTTGTTAAGTAATCGATGTCCGAATCGATGTCTGAATCGAAAGTAATGGTCGCCGTCGAAGGTAATAGCTGTCGTCAAAAGTAAACGGATCTGCAGTAGAATTTGCAGTAGAATTTGGGGGACTGGGAATAAATTAGGGTTGCTGAATAAGTTACAAGGTTGGTACAGGTCAGTATTCATTAGTACCTTATTTTATTTTAAGGATGTAACAGATAATACGGATAATTTGACTCAGTGAACAAAAGAGAGGACCAAGTGAGGTTCTCTGTGTACACTTCCAAATATAATGATGGATTAGCAAATATTTTTGGCGATATATATATATCATTTTTAAACCACTATATATAACACTCTCTCTTCAAATAAGTTATAATATCATCTAAACTGAAAACAAAATTCTCTTTTTTATTCTTATTTTGACAACGAACTATGGTTGGTTTTAATCTTCCAAATGCAGTTAAAGAAACTGGCAGCAAAAAACAAAAAACAACTCATTTATCTAATTTTACTCAATGTAATCCAAGTGTTTTGTATTACAAAACTCGCATGTATAATGAATATATGAAAACGGACACTTGCTTGCGTAAAGATATATGTACTTATGTGCATGAGGATGCAGAGCTCCATCCAAATCAAAATCATATTCATGTCAATCCATCGTTGTTTAAGACAAAACTTTGTCATAACTTCTTGAATGAGTGTTGCCGGTTGTCATATAATTGTAGTTTTGCTCATGGCGTTCACGGTAAATCTTCTTTCATCTTCTTTCTTGTTTTCTTTCTTTGTTTCTTTTTCTTGAAATTGATTTAAGGTAAATAATCATTAATAAAAATGATGTATATAAACAAACACATTTTTGCCAACTTTAAGATTCCATTCCATTATGTGTACAGATTCTCCATTGTATAGTGCAGCCGTGCTTATAGCATCAAATTTTATTTCCTTATGCTTATAGTCGTTAATTGTATATTTACGATATAGACAAGTTCACATGTGGTTATGTAAAAAAATATTTTGATTGATTTTATGGAATAAAATCATTATCTTAAAAAAAGTTGGATTTTCCCTATATAATTTTTGATTTCTTTGGTTTTTTAACTTTTCAATTTTCAAGAACAAAATTGTATTATTTTTACAATGATTGGAATAATTTAAGAACTTTACCTATTTTTTTCATTGTTTTTTAAGAAGTTTAAATATTTTCTTCGAAATTGAATTTTCTCAACTAAAGTTTGATTTTCAATTTTTCTAAAATTGAATTTTTAATGTTATTTGTATCTTCCATACAATATATTTGTTTGAAAATAATTAAAAAAAATTATGTGTTCCAATCTTGAGGATTTTTTTATTAGAGTATTCTAAAGTTTTGAAATTGTTTGATTTCTCAAAAAAGATAGAAAAAAAGATCAATCTCTCTAAATTACACATATTTGAAATTATTTTTATTTGTTCGCTAAAACCACCATGAAAAAATTTGTTTAACAAAAAGGATCAAGGATGTATTTTGGGAGGAATTCAGGGAATATAGGTAAAATGGAAATGTTAAAAGTTATAACAAATGGAAAAATTGTTTATTTAAAGGAAAAATCAGGAACATTTTAGGATATATTTATGAGATATTTGCTTAATTGAACATGTTTAAACTTTTTTCCCTTTACATCAAATCGAAAGAAAGAAAGAGAGAACTTTTTATCAATCATTTTGATAACAAATAAGCTTCAAAATCAATTTAAGATTTGTCACCAAAGTTCTAACTACCAGCATCAACATCAAGATTTTTTTTGTTTTGAAATGGATATCTTATCATAAAGAAAAATAATTTACAACTGCAATTGCTAAAGGCCTAAAAAAATCGTTGAAATTCGCTCATACTGAAAATAACAACTAGATAGATATATTATAATTAAACTAAATGATCAAGCGTCAAGTTCTAAAAGCACTATCTCACGTTTATTTTTAATACAGAGCCGAGGTATACAAATATTGGAAATGTACAATGCAATGAAGGGAATACAAACTCACAGAGTACAAACAACACTAAGAAAAATCTTGTACAACAACCTTAGCCAGATGTAGCATTGGTCATGAAGGCAGCTACTCAGATGCTTCAGAAAGTACCAACGATCATAAAGGCATTTACTTAGGTGCCTGAAAATCATGCAAAGAAAAGACTGAGAATAGATTGGAGTCGCAAAAGGAATATGGATTTGTACATTGATTGGCCTACGAAATCCGAATTGGACATGCTTAATCGTTAAGTTGAAAGTTGGTTTATTAAACGTTTTATTAGTTTTAATGTGTTTGTTTTCCATAATAATATTGTAGCGATCAAGTGTTTTTATAACATAATAACCATAAATGTGTTTAATTGAAAATAGATTTTTGAAACAAGTATATAATGACATTACGCCATTTTTATGTAAATTCTTTATCATAGCAACCTCGTTTGATATATCCTTTTTATAATTGCAAATTGATTTGTGTTTATAGTGGTGTAAATCGGTCGGACCAAACCGGATGGAACTGTGTTCAGTTTCTGTCCTACTTAAAATCGAATAGGTTGTATAATGGTCATATTCTTTCTAATTTGTATCACTTGTGCTTATGGAGGACGGTTTTGCTCCCACCAACGTTTCTTCATATTTTGTATTTGGGGGGAGATGCTTGTTTCAGACCATTGGGGAGCTATTAATACCCTGAAGACCCATTATCTTGTGACGGCATGTTCGGTAGATGTTGGACCATTGGATCACAGTATATACAGGAATTGAGACAGACTAGATGGGTTGATGCTTCGGCATTTTTCCTAATCGATCGGGATTTTGACAGATACTAGGTTAGAGTAGCTCCTCGACGGTACATGTTACCTGACTACGCTCGAGGGGTGACCTCCGACCATATAGGTCCACATATAGCCATTGGCAGAGTTCAAGCACCTCCATTTTCTTTTAATCCCACCCATCCTAGAACTCTCAGTAGCCCATGGACTTTAGTCTTGACGTCTATTATAGAGCATATGATATCAGCGGTACTCTTATTGAGCAGCCGATAGTTTATCCACAGGATCATGAGATTGTTGGTTTCCCTACTATTGGACTTTACCTGCATTTTGAGGTAATTCATTGTATTAATAATTCATTGTACAATATTAATTAAGCAAACGTATACTGATATATTATATGTAATTACAGTATGCAGGCAGGTTAAACGAGCATAGACGATATATTGTCGCTATTCAGTATATGACACTCATTCATACTCAATTGTTCAATCAGCAGGCTCAATAGGCGATGCAGACACAGATTGATGATTTGCAGGCTCAGCTGGCTGCATTCTAGTTTGATCATGGTAGTCCTGCTGATTTTGATGATGTAGCGGACGACGACGACGACGGTGATGGTGCTGTAGACTTAAGATGACCAAATTACCATACTGTTACACTTATGTGACTGTTTTTTTACTGTACTGTTACATTTATATTACCGTTATTTGACTGTGTTGTTATACTTATGTGTTGTACTATTATAATTATGTCACCGTTGTTTTGTCATGTTATATAGCTTTATTCACATTACACATCTTTATTCAAATTTCAGCATACTTACCAAAGACAAAGTGTATAGTGTCCCATCATATTGAACACTATAGCCACATTGCACTGCTTTTAATACTTGCCAGCCTGACCAGTGAAGATAGAATGTCATAATGTCTCGTCATATTTAACACTATACCCATGTTGCACTACTTTTAACGCTTGCCAGCCTTACCAGTGGAGACAGTAATGCTTGCACTGCTTTTAATGTTTGCACTGCTATCACCGCTAGGAAGATATTTAATGCTTGTAATGCTTGCACTAACCACCGAACAATACTTAATGCTTTTAACACTTGCACTGCTTTTAGCGCTTGCACTGCTTTTAGTGTTATAATATTATGTTAAACATGCTTGGTATTTTAATGCTTGCACTGCTTTTAGTGCTTGCACTGACCTTGTGAATGAAATGTTTAATGCTTTCTCTTTGTTTTTAATGTCAGCCTGACTATCGAACATTGTACCCACTGCTTTTAATGCTTGCACTGCTTTTAACGTAAAGCACTACTTTTAACGTTGCACTGCTTGATTGGTAGAGATAGAAGACCTCAGTTCTATTTATATTGGACTACTTTCCATAATGCTCTTCACAAATACCATACCAGTAACACATGAAAATGGTGGATTACAACCATACTTCATTGTCCTCGTTATACTTGTATGAAGGTCCTTTAAGACATGATACCTCATCGGATACGTCTTCCCCCCAACCACTAACTGAATGGTATGTTGAAATGGAGAAAAGATGCTATGAGGATGTAAGGGTGCATGAGAGAGTTTTGCAAGAGCATAGGCCATTAGAGGATGGAAGAAGACAAAGAGCGAAGCAGCATAGCAATAATGACAGAAGGCAAAGAAGGCATGAAACATGCCAACAAGTACCTCAGGCAGATTTAGAGGCTCACTCTGGACTAGTATACTATAACCGTGAAGTTTCTATTCTGTATTCTATTATAAGAAATGGAACTGACATCGGTCGACGTCACTACAGATGCTGCAATTGTCCGGATGATTATGATTTTTTTAATGGTTTGACGATCCTTTACCACATCGAGTAGTTGTGTATGCAACTGAACTTGAAGACAAATTAAAACACTCCATAGGATATGTAACACCGCATAATTTGGCATTAGTTAGTTAGTTAATTAATTAATTAGGCTCCGAAAATGAAATTTATGCAAACGATGGAATTTGACCGTGAAAATTACACTATTGCTTTTATGGTGAAATTTCGAGCAACTTTCATTTTTAAAGTTTTGCGATCGGAGCCCAAACGAAGAAGTTACGGACGAAAAACGAATTCGAAACGAAAATAATTAAATAAGAAGAAATTAGCTTTTTAATATTAATTATCTGGGCCCACAGGTCGACCCGTCATTGGAAACGGTCGACCCCAACGGTTGATCGATGTCCCTGGGGCGGTCGATTGGTGGTAACCTAGCGACATCAATAAACCTAGGTCGCAACGGTCCGGGTTTAATATATTTCGATCTAACGGTTCTGGTTGATTCTAGCGCCTATAAATTCAGGTCTAGCCCTCCCTTCTCTTCTCATATTTTTATGGAGGCAGTAGCGAATTTGTGTCATTTCTTCTTCTCCACTTTCTTTCTAAATTATAGAGATAAGGTATTTGTATCTTTATTCATACAAATCGGAGAAGAGTAGAAATCTAATAAAAAGGAGAAGAGAAGAGAATTAACCATATGCGTATTTGAGGTAATTTGTATATTTATATATTTACATATATTTGTATATATTTTCTCTCCCTATTCCAAAACTCTTCTCAGATCTGTAATTCTAATGCATATATATAACCTTTTATACATATCTCTTGGATTAAAAAGGATTTGGAGATGAATCTAAAGTTCTACTTCAGATCTGGAGATTTGAATCGCTTTTAAAAGTTGTGAGAAATTTTTATAGATTGTTATTATATGAAAATTATCTTGTTAGTGTTTATTTGATTTTTATGCTTAGTTGTTGTATATGAGTTTTAGGCAATGAATTGAATACGATCTGAATATAATAAATATCGCCTACATATTCTTGTTTATAAATTGATTTAGCATTGTATACAACCTGATTTGGAAATCAGTTCCAAAAGTATGAATTTAGAATATTGATTTAAATGAAATTTATTCTAGATCTGAAATAGGTTTTATAATAATGTTTTAAATTTGGATTATTACCCTAATCTTGTTAGAATATAAACTTTTCTGTATTTGGAATTGTGGAATCTAGATCCATTTAATATCTGTAAATTAGTTTGATTTCTTTTCTTTATAGAAAGATACAGCATTTGATCTGACAAGGAATAGATGCAAATAGAAAGAGAAAGAGATGTGTAAAGTATGAATTCATTGTATTTTACACCGTTTATTTCAATAATAAAAAGAAATAATTGTTTCTTGTAATTTCAGATGATGTAATCTTTTATATTTTAAATTTAAATCTTTTGTTTCAGACTAATTTATGAAAATTATAGTGGATAATCCTTTTACATATGATTCCAACAATTTAACATGGAAAAATATATTCTAGTGAAGATATATAACTAGAACATATTTGATAAAAATAAATATTTATATGTAATTATTGCACTTATAATAATATAAAAAGCTAATAAAGATGCTTGCATATAATATTCGCGTTTAGGATAATTAACTATTGGAAAAAGAATTTAAAAGGTTGTAATTCCAATAAATGGTAATAAATGTGGGAGTTGCAATAATTTGATAAGGTAAATGGATTAATGAGACTGATAAAAATAGAATAGTTATAAAAGGTTAATAATTTGAAATTAGTAATCATACATAAATGTCTTAGAAAATGTCCGTTAGGATTTTATGGACAAATTGACATTTATGAGCATTCTCCGCAGATTTATAGGTAGATAAATATTTAAAGTAAATCATATTACCTTAAATAAAAAGGGAATTAGTAAGCTAAGTCCAATGTCTACATAAGATAATATAAATAAAGACTTAGGATGGTTAATTGGACTTAGTAGGTTAGCGATCTGAGGTCGGTAAAGTCACTCGATGGAGGACTGCTCTTTACTTTGAGGCTACCAGCAATCGGGTGTACTTACTACTGATGTGAGATATCACTAATCCTAGGACCCATGACGATGTGAGAGACTGAGCATGCTTTCTTAATGGGAAAGTATTAAATGGTCCAAATTTGGAATTAGGAGCGGTGAGGGATATCTCCATAGAGGTTCGCTTCTGATTTGAGGTCTTAAGTGGCTGAATGGTCCGCCTCTCTCTTAAATGGAAGTATTAAGTAACCTAATGAGATTCTAAATAAATAAATAAGGATGCCTCTAAAAAGGGTTTACTTCAGTGTTGAGGTCTTAAGTGGCTGAAGGTCCGCCTCCCTACCGAAAGAAGTAACCTAATGAGATGCCATATTTATAATTAAAGAGTGATTGTGGATATCTCAAAAAGGGTTCGCCTTGGGTTTGGGGTCTTAAGTGACTGTAGGGTCCTCCTTTTTCCTATAAAAGAAGTATTAAGTAGCCCAATGAGATTTCTAAGCAATGACAGCTAGATAGTAGCAGTTAGGAGCATGCTTCTAGAAGTAGGTCTTAAATGACAGGGTTTACCTATATATTATCCACTTGGAAGTATTAAGTGGCTTGAGTACAGTCTCTTGCATTGCTAAGGCCGTAATAATAATTGTACCATTTAGAAGCACGCCTTGGGGATAGGACTTAAATGATGGGGTCTACCTTAGTTAAGATCTTAAATGATCAGAGTCTGCCTATTTTTTAATAAAAGGTATTAAGTGGCTTGGGTACCTTTTATTACATGACTACGATTTTATCCACGATAGATGCTGTAATAGTTGGACATTAAATGTCAGAAGCTTTAAATATTGGTTAGAGGTCTTGTAGCTAGGACCCACTGACCAGTGACAATATTGATAAGAAGCCACCATGGAAATAGTTCTTAAATGACGGGGTGTGCCTCAATTAAGGTCGTAAATGACATAGTCTGTCTATTTCTGTTTTAAAAGCATTATAGAAGCCCACTTCATATTTTAAAGAACTAAGTGGTTAATAGATTTGGAAATATTGTGTGGTTGATATGGTTTCATTAGTATTTCGTACATTGGGAAAGGGTAAGTAAGTAATCGTGTGTGCAATGCGAGGTTAGATTAGAATTGCTAACCTTAATGGACATAACAATTAAATGGAAACCTATCAGTATAAGTTTATGTTATGAAAAATTTATATTATTCTCTAGTCACCAGAACGTTGTTCTGACCCCCTCCTCATTACAACCCGTAGGATAAAATTTAGAGGAACAAATCATTGGAGCTGGATGTGCTTTGTTGTTGGATTGTCTTCTTTTCTCTCATGCTCGATGCTGATGTGACAATCTGCTATCCAAGGAATACAATTAATTCCAACATAGTAGTCATGGTTAGTATTCTTATCCTATTATTGTTTTCGCTGTAAGTTTAGATTTCTATCAATCTCCGATAATGCTCATGCTTATTTGCAGGTACCAAATCAACGATGTGTGCTTTGATGGACTTGGGTTTCGATTTTTGTCAAAATTTTGGCCCACTAAGGTGCGAGTTCTTATAGGACACTTAGTTCATTGCAATTATCAAGTGGTCAAAGACAGTTTTTTAATCAGTTTGTGCATTTGTTTTAGATCTATTTCAATGTTGGTTATTTTGTTTGTATCATTTTAATTATCAGGTTATCTTGTCTGTATCAATCTATTTCAATGTTGGTCGACTTATTTGTATCGTTTTAATTAAGTATTTGTTAGTTTCTTATCTTAAGTAGTTAGTAGATATTGAAAGTACATATAACTTACTTAATAAAATAACTTAACTACCTTTATTGAATTCAAAAGCACATGGAACATATTAAAAGTATATAGAACTTACTTAATATAAATAGCTAATCCAAACATCATTCAAATTATCGAATATAGCTAACCCAAAGATCATACGCAGCATGTCCAACAAAATTAGTTTGATATTTCCACATATATTGTGAATCAAACGTAGCGCGTGTTAACTGAAATAGGTCTTCTTCCTCCAATATATTTATGATGCTTCCGTATCTTCAAAAAGCTCTAGTAAACGTGACATAAGTACTTCAGTTTCCAAAATTCTTCGAATTAATCTACAGTCAGGATGTTCATTAAATGCTTCATTTAGAGTAACCCAAAAATCTTGATTCAATTTCTCTTCCATGTATCTTGTATCGGCTTCTATGTACGCTTTGATTATTACCAAATAACCTTGTGGGGTCTAACTTTCATTTGCCAAGGAATTTGCTGTAAACTTTCAGTATAAAATTTTCACTTAAATAAACAATTCATAATCTGCATCATTCGAATCAAGTGTGATCTGAATTAATGCTATGAATTGAGATGACAACACTATGAATTCTTTGTCTATCACTTGCAACAGTTGAGATGACCACGCTCTAAATTAATGTTGTCTGCCACTTGTTAAAGTTGAGATGACAACACTATGAATTCTTTGTCTACCACTTGCAACAGTTTAAATGACCATGCTCTGAACTAACGTTGTCTGCCACTTGTTAAAGTTGGGATGACACCACTATGAATTCTTTGTCTACCACTTGCAAAAGTTGAGATGACCATGCTCCGAATCAAAGCTGTCTGCCACTTGTTAAAGTTGAGATGACAATACTACAATTCTTTTTCCGCCACTTGCAACAGTTGAGATGACAAAGCTCCAAATTAATGTTGCCCACTCATTATTTTATGAAACAATTATGGCTACCCATTCCTTGTTGCCATGCACATATCATTTCACTTATATATAAGGACTTCAATCCATTGTAGATATCATATTATAATCTTCTTTCTTTCTCTCATAGCATAGAATTAAATATTACAATGAATTCTCATAATACTTCGTCTTTCCTTAAATGTGTTATGGCGTTCGATGGTAACTCTGAGGAAGAAGATATCCTACGAGAGGAAGCCAAGGAGATACAAGAAATAGTTGACAATGTCATGAAGCTTATGGTTCCACATCTAGAAAAAATGGCGGATCGATCATCGGTCGGTAACATGTAAATCGTAATCAATTTGTCTTTCATAAAACTCTCATGCAAGTATACTTCAATCCAAATTGCATTTATGGACCAGATATGTTCAGGAAAAGATACATGATGAGAAGAGAACTATTTTCGAGAATTTTAGCAGATATTCAAAACAACAATAAATATTTTATTCAAAAACCAAATGCTGCAAAAACACAGGGTCTTAGTGGCGAATGGCTGTCGCATTGAGAATGCTAGCTTATGCTACCCTCGTAGATGGATTGGACGATGCATATCGAATTGTAGAAAGTACTGCATTAGAAACTCCAGATTCTGCCAAATTGTGGTGGACATTTTTGGCACTGAGTACATTAGATCTCGGATTAAGGATGATGTGGTGTGGATTAGATAAATGTACGAGAGTAGAGGATTGCCTGGCATGCTAGGAAGTCTTGATTGTATGCATTGGAAATGGAAGAACCGCCCCAAAGTATACCATAGAGCTTACAATGGTAAAGAAAGAGACCGACTATTATTTTGGAACCAGTTGCTTCATACGATTATAGATATGACATGCTTTCTTTGGAATGCCTAGATCTAACAATGACTTAAATGTTATTGGGAGGTCATACTAATTCAATGATTTGGAACTTGGCCTAGTAACTCCAGTGACATTTATTCTCGGAAAAAACACTTACGACCGCGGATATTGTCTTGGCGATGGGATTTATCCAAAATGGAGCACCATTGTGAAAACATGTCCAAATCCGATAACAGCAAACAAGAAAAGTTTCGTGCGATGCGATAGGGACAGAGAAAAGATGTGAAAAGAGCCTTTGGTATTCTTCAATCTAGATTCGCAGTGATTATTAATCCTTGTCGATTGTGGTCTCGAGGAAAAAAATCCACAATCATGTTTGCATGTATTATTATGCATAATATGACTGTTGAAGACGAAAGAGATATAGATGAAGAACATCATCACTGCGAACATGATGGTGTAACGTAAATGCCAGAAATATTCCGAGATGACGTTCTTATAACTGAAGAAGCATTCAACATTCACGTGGAACGTCAACTTTCATTCCGAGACGCACAACTTCACAATTGGCTACAAAAAGATCTTATGAATCATATTTGAAATTCTTTTGGAGATTTTTAGTTTATTTTTGCATCTAATTAGTCATTTGTGTATGTATTTGTCTTGTATTCGCATTTTAATTAACTTATCAACTGTATTACATTTCCTTCAAAATGTTATTTAGCTTGGTTATAGACTTTGTATGAATGGAAATAAAAATAGTAGAACATTAGTTAATAACCAAATATAATAGATTTATATAAACTAAAGTACACTGAAAATAATACAAATTATACAATGCCAAGATTAAAACAAACCACTATGAGGGAAATTAGATATAACTTTTCTTTTGTTCTCCATCCAATACTGTGTTTGAATTTCATCCATTCCCATCGAATCTTTATTCATAATCACTTGTTATTGCCATTCATCTCAAACTTTCGGTTTTTCCATTCAATATCTAACTTTTGTTGCTCAATATCTACAAACTTACGAATTACATCAACCTTCTCCTACGCTTGCTGCTTCTATCTTGATGTCTTCTTTCATGTATTTCATTAGTGGCTTTCACTTTAGCATTCACAATGACATCACCTTTATTCTTTCTCTTCGTAGCTTTGACGCCAATTGGTTTATAGCCTTCATCGTGTCTCTGAGTGAGCACATCCACCTCGTTTTCTTCCTCAAATGGGGTTCCCCTACATGATGAGTCTTCCGAACTAGACGACTATGATGATTTCGATGCTTTGTTCTTTCCCTTCATCTTTGTTTGAACATCTCGTAGGCTCTTCGCCTTATCAGGGTTCCACTTCGGTGTGCTCGTCAACAACTTGTAACAATTGGGGAATTGGTAATAGTGTTGCTTTTAGCACAATTTTCCCTTGCAAAAAGCTTCATGAAATCCTTGTTCTCCAGTCTTTTCTGATAATCAAAAAAGAAATAAATTAATAATACGATAAAATCTTAACAAACTAAAAAAATCAAAAAACATACCCAACACTCTTCGCCTCCCATTCTGCAAAGATTCGCTTTCTTTATTTTATAAATCCGTGATTCATAAAATTGAGTTTGTTGATTGATTTTTCCGATTCGACCTTGAATCAACGACAAAGATCATGTGCTTTTAGGATGCTTAAGGTTGAAGCTATTCCTTATTTTCTTTCAAAACTTGTCTTCGCTTTGGTCATTACCCCTAATCGAGTCTTTGGTATAATAACAATAGATATTGCATAAGTCGAAGTCCTCTTCGCTTTGCCATGGGTTAGATGACTGCTGACTTGGAGGAGTACTTTGTTGTGGCTCGTTGTCATCTTCAAAGACGTAGTTTTGAGAATTAAAGAATGTGCAAAATTTCCAAACGGTGAAGACATTATGATGATCTGTTTTGATTTGAAGATAATATGGGTTAAAGAAGGAAGTAGTGAAGTGTTTTGTATGGAAACGAAGAGTGGAAGTAGTGTATTTATAGAGTTGAAGAGGAGAAAATAGTCGTTGTAGGGAGAAACGTTGCATCATTTACCGTTGGGCTCTGGGAGCTAATTAAATCAGCGCCTAGGGCCAATTCAGCATTCTGAATTGGCCCTTAAATATTAAGCTGAATATTCAGCTTAATACTCACCGTTGGAGTTGTACAAAATTGAAACACTGAATATAACAATTTAAACAACCGTTGGAGATGCTCTTAGGGTTATTGAATAAGTTGGATGTGGAGTAGAGTTAAGGAGGTGATAATAAAATAGGTTTCGTTGAGTGAGTTTAATAGGTGCAGTATTGTTTTTAAGGTGGATTTGTAACCAACGGAAAACAGGGAATCCGAGCAAGGCATTTGAGCGGGAAAGTTGAGTGAATGGAGAATGCGTTTGACGCTACAAATAGGGTATTTGAGTGGGATATTTAAGTTGTAATTTTTAATTTAATTGATTTATAGTTTATTAATTAATTATTATTTTTAATAAATAATATGTTTTAATAATTTGCAAAAATAAATAAATAAACTGAAAATTTATAAATTGCTCAAATTCAGTTACTGCATAATATAGAGTACTTTGATACGATCGCAACGTAAAAAACGATGTCTCAAACGGACCTTATTTGCACAAGTTATTAATTTTAAAAAATTTAAAATATAAAATATATTAATTATAATAATAAAGTGTCAAGGTTCCTCATTCGGCTAAACATGCCAGTTGCCCCGTTCCTGTTCATGATGCATCGGACGCACCGAACACGTCATGAATGGGAACGTGGTAAAAAAATATGGTAAACGACATCTTAGTCAAATAAAACTAAAGGAGAGTAACGAGGTTTCAGTATTTGAAATGACCACTGCAGTTTTGGTATAAGGCACTATTCCTGAGTTCCTTAGTTTCGGTTTGTAACAGATGGATAATAGATAAAAAGATGACTACTTCTGTTACCACCCCTAATTTTGTCTTTCACCCCCGGTTAAACCGGTATAACTTTTATTGCAATTTTATCCCTATTAACTACTTGCATTGAGATATGTCTATTCCTTTTTTATGAACCACATAAGACCAGGACATGGTTTTAATTTCTTCCATGTCTTGTCTGCACTAGAAAATTCAAATTCTTTCAGGACATAAAACATTGATTTTAACGCAGTATTAGATTTAGTAAATGAATTAGCTAAAACAATTTGCTTCAGCAAACTAGTTCCTAGCAATAAGGGTTTAAAACAATTCACATACACAAGTTAAAATCAAAATTCTCTTGAATCTTAAATTTAAAATTGACAAAGTTCACATATTTTGATTTGAATCTTCTTTCCTGCTTCATTCTAAATTTGATAAAGATGAACTAGGAAATTGTTTAACCTTTTAAGGTGAAATCATGCATTAGATGTGAGGAGGAATTGATTCTACCAAGATTGAATCGGAATGAAATATGACAGTTATAGTAGAAAGGGAGAAGGGGGTACTTCTGCAATGAATCGGGGGGTCAATTTTTTTTTATGGGGTGTGATATTTTTTGAAATATATCGAGGGTTAAATGCACTTTTAGGGCTGTTAATAGATAAAACCTAAAAAGATAATTTGACTGAGTCAAGAGAAGAGAGGATCGAGTGAGGTTCTCTGTGTATACTTCCAAATATAACTATGGCTTAGAAAATATTTTTGATGATATATATCATTTTTAAACCACTATATATAATACCCTATCGTCGAATAAATCATAATATCGTATAAACTAGAAAACAAATTTCCTCTATTTTTCTTGTTTTGGCAACGAACTATGATTGGCTTTAATATTCTAAATGGAACTAAAGAACCTTGTAGCAAAAGACAAAAAACAACTCCTTTATCCAATATTCTTCAAAGTAATCCAAGTGGATTGTAGTACAAAACTCGCATGTGTAATGAATATATGATAACCAATACTTGCTTACATGAAGATACATGTACTTATGCGCATGGAGATGCAGAGCTCCATCCAAATCAAGGTCATAATAATGCTAATTCATCATTGTTTAAGTTAAAGCTTTGTCAAAACTTCATGGATGGGTGTTGCCGATTGATATCAAATTATAGTTTTGCTCATGGCGGTTATGGTAAATTTTCCTTTTTCCTTTTTTCTTATTCTTTCTTTTTTTCCTTTTCCTTTGAAATTGATCTAGGGTAAATCGATTATAAAATTATGTACATAAATTTGCCATAGTTAAGATTCAACTTAATTTGTGTGTACAAATTCTCAATTGTATATGGTGCAGCAGTGCTTATAGCATTAGCCTTTACCTTTTATATACATAGATACATACATAGTTGTGTGTGTGTGTAGACAAGTTCACCCTTGAGATTCAATTTGGAAATGTATCTGTAGTTACTAAATCGTGGTTATGTAAAGAAATACATTTTCATTGATTTTTGAAAAGAAAATTATTATTTTAAAAAATATAGGATTTTTAATGTGTAATTTTTTATTTCTTAACAAAAAATATAACCTTTAAATTTTCAAGAAAAAAATTGATTTTTTCTTTAGTTTAATGTTTGGAATCTTTCAAAACTTTACTCAATTTTTTCATTATTGTTTGAGAAGTTCGAGTCATTTCTTTGAAATTGTATTTCCTTAACTAAAGTTTGATTTCATTTTGAGAAAAAAATGAAGTTTTTATGTTATTTGTATGTATGTTCCGAAAAAAAAATTATTTGAAAATAATTCATATTTTCGGCTGGATACGAAAGACATAGTAGTAATGAGTCAGGTTTTATGTACATAATTACCCATATTGTATGTAATGTTTATATATTTTAGTTTTATAAATCAAGCTGAAGCTAAAATTGAGTTTGAAAAAAACAATTCATTTTTTATGTTCCAATCTTGAAAAAATATCACTTTTTATAAGAAAAAAAATGAACTATTAGTTAAATATTTATAATTTTTAAATTATTCGATTTCTCAAAAAGGAAAAAATAAATAAGATCAATCTCTCTAAATTGCACATATTTGAAATTTATATATATTTGTTTATTAAAACAACTAGGAATAAATTATTTGACTTATTATAGAGAAGGATCAAGAATATATTTTGGGGGGATTGAGAAATCATATGTAATGTGGACATGTTAAAACAAGCGTGAAAAAATTATTTGGCTTACTTGAGGAAAATCAAGAATGTACATTGAATAAAATTTAGGAGATATTTGTTGAATCGGACATGTTTAAGCATTTTTCTTTTTACATTAGGAAAAAAGAAAGAAGGGGTGAAAACTTTCTATTTGTTACAAACAAGCTTCAAAATCTGTTTAGGATTTGTCACTGATAATGTTCTAACTATTGAATTCAAGTTCTAACTATTAGCTTCAAGTTCTAAAAATGCTTTCTCATGCTTATTTATTCATTTAGTTTTATTTTATACAGAGCCGAGGTATATGGATAATGGAAACATACAATGCAAACGGGGACAGTACAAACTCCAAGAGCATAAACTACACCATGAAAAATCCTGCACATCAATCTCAACCTGATGCAACACTAGTCATGAAGGCAACTACTCAGGTGCTTCAGAAAGCACCAATGATCATGAAGGCATCTACTCAGGTGCTTGAAAATCATACAAAGAAAAGGCCGAGAATAGATTGGAGTCACAAAAGAAATATGGATTTGTACAGTGATTGGCCTACAAAATCAGAATTAGACATGATTAATTGTTAAGTTGAAAGTTGGTTAATTAGACATTCATACATATTTACTTCTTTCATTTTGTTTTATTAGTTTTAACTATGTATGTTTTCCATAATAATATTATAGTATGTAACGACATTACGCCCTTTTTGTGTAAATCTTTTATCATAGTAGCATTGTTTGATATATCAAATTTATAATTGTGAACTAATTTGCATATTTATATGTACTTCACAGGTGGCTTTTCTTGCTATCTAGAGCTTATTTGTTTGTTCTTTGACATTGATCATGCTAAACTGTTTTATAGTATGTCTATGTCCTTTGAGAAGTGCTACTTCAACTGGGAATTATAAGGTATCTACAGTCTCATTAATGTTTATTTTGCAGTAATCTTGTTTTCTCGTAAATATAAAAGAAATAAAACATTCTTATGTTCTAACATTATTTAATGTGCATAGAATCATGTCAATTTTTTATACATTTACATGTTAAAAGTATAATTTAGTATGAAACTCTGGAATAATGATATAAATGCCATTGATTTGCACTTTTAAGAGACTAGAAATATAATTCCATGATCTAATGTTAGTACTAAGATCACCATGAATTGTATAAGTATAAAACATCAATCACATATTGTTTATGTTAAAAGTTGGCACAAATACAGAAAAGATCTATAGAAGAGAATTAGATGAAGAAATTAAATGACAAAAGAGAGAAAACAACGCACAACAATTATAGTGGTTCGACTAATCACTAGCCTACGTCCACTTCAACTTTGTTTATGATTTTGCAAAGTTTTTTACAAATGCGATCTTGTGGATCGATAATCTATGGATGGTATTGACTCGAGAGATTAAAATAATAGTACATAATTTAAGAATGTAGAAAAAGGATCTCCAAATAGTGCCCATCACCTCCTATTTATAGATGAGGATCAACAGATTTCTCTCTATCACATTCTCCCCATGTTTCTCATGTCTAGAGGAAGTTGCTCTAAAAGAATCATGGCTATATTAGCAAATATCATTGAATCGGTACTGAACAATGCTCCAAGGATCGGTACTAATCCGTAAGGTTGATTGTTTGGTCTTCTCTGATCCCTCTAGGTTGCTTGGTTGACTTGCAACATCATCAATAACACTTGGGTGCATCAGTATGGTTTTAAACTTGGTGAATTCTTGGTTTTGGAAGTTTGGCAAATGCACTCGATTTAATTGCCTTGAAACTTGATTTATTTTTCGATCGTTTAGGCCATGGACAGCTAGCGAACCATCTCATATTGCACAATTTGCTCAAATAACATCTTAGCTCCACTTAGTAAGAAGCTAAACATAGTTTTGGGCAAGCACCATGGATCGTTACCGATCCAGGACCTTTTCAAATTCTTGATTTTTGGTCTTAGACCTTTGGGTTTTTTAGCATGTAGGATATTTTGAAGACCTTTGATAGGCTAATAAACTTATCCATTGATCTTGTTTGATATATGAGTATAGAAGTTATCACTCTGGACTTCTGCTTAGTCATCCTCCAGTCTAATCAGTCCATATCGTCCAAATATGGCTTGATCACAAAGCTGGATAACATTTGCCCCCAAAGTATATCTTCTGTTAACAAGATATGCTTTGGACCGAGACAAAACATGGACTCTACATCATCGGTTTCAAGCTATGCTCTTAACAGATGTTATTCATCTCGTGAATTGTCTTCACGGACCATTGTAACCTTTACCGATCATTGCATTGCTTCAAATGGTTTTGAACTCGCAACTCGTGCGTAGTATAAGAACTGGAGCATGCTCTTTGTGTTCGCCATTTCGATTCTGGAAAGTTTTCAATGATCTTTTTCTTCGAACTACTGAGGTATGACTCTCTTGCTTATAACCTCATGTGTTCATTGTCATGCACGCACGCATACATACATACATCTGTTACTTACTATTATGTATATGCATATTTATTATTATATATTTTTATTTATTTATTTTACTTTTTTGATCATTCGGTATTGATCCATGAACTATGGATCGGTACCCCATCATAGCCGATTTTATCGCTTTTGTTTAATGATTGGCTAGCATATAAGCACGACCAACACTTGAGCCAATTCACTTGTTTCTTTTTCTGCTTCGAGACCTAACTCTTCAAGGCCTCCTTTCTTAATCTTCAAGCCGTTGAACCATTATTTCAAGCCACCGCTTCCATCTCCTCTTGCCATCATCGTCGCCTTAGCTATTAATTCCATACTTTAACTTTCGAGCACCGAACCATTTGAAGAACTCGAAGTTTAGATCCAAAATCCCTCGAACCCAATCAAATCAACTTGTTTTAGGTAGGTGGTTGAATGGCTTGGAGATGTTTTTCACCGATTTGGACTTCGACCACGTATGTGTTAGCACCTTACACTTTGATGTTTTGATAATGACAACTAAACAATGATATATTGTGCATACTAACAACTATTGCACGAAAAGATATCAACTAATTAAAGAGATCTACATGACAAAGATATATCAACTAGTCATAAAGTCAATAATATAGTGTTTATACATGTTAAAATCTCTTCAAAGTGGTATACACACACACTCGTTTGATCATAGAACCATTCATAAGGTTTTGAATAAAAATCATCTAACTAGTTGACTAAAACAATCAGGTTAGTCGACTGAACGTATGCCTTGTAAACAAAGTCTACGGACACTGGTCAGATGTCTGAAATAACCAATTCAGTCTACTAACCGTGTTTTCAGTCGACTGAAAATGGTGTTTATTTGTACTATTTGCTTTTGGGAAATACCTGACAAATTTGATTAACATTTCAAACGACTGATTGAACTTGCTTAGTCGACTGGTCGACGCAACAACCAGTTTTTATTCCAAATTTCTATAGAGATCCTCTTCTCCATGAAGAGGCGCTTCTCTTTAATAATGGCTATAGCTCTTCCAAAGGTTATCAACTCTTCACAAAATAGTTTTGTTTTCTATATAAATAATCTCATTCTTGAATTCAAGCAACAATTCTACTCTCTCTCTCTCTCATTTATATATCTTGTCTTGAATTCACAACGCTTTCAAAATATTTATATCACTTTCAATTTAATCACTTGCACGTTCAAGTATACATCTCTTGTGATCAAATCGCTTCCAATTCTTCATGAATACACTTCATATCACTAAGAAAAAGATTATAGGAAGGTTGTATTTCATTGATTCATTCGTGCTATTCAAGAGCACACAAAGTCAGAAACATTACTACTATTTGTAATTGAAGTGCTGTTGGAGATTTTCAGGCACGAAGTCCTATTCGGCAGCTCAGGCAGCTGTAATACCTATTCCTCTGGGTTAAGTGAGGGTGTCATTTAAATCCAAAAGTAGTCTGAGATTGAACGTAGAGTGGGAAGTACGAATCAGTATAAAAAGCTATGGTATGATCGTTTTTATTTTATTTTTACTTTATTCCACTGCTTATTTACTAATAATTTGATATATAAACTTTATTGATATACAAGTCTTGGTTTAGTAGAATATTTCAAATTACTCGATCTATAGCTACTTTCATTTGTTAATCGCTATGCACAGGATGGAAAATGGCAAATATTAATAAATAATGTAAATGCAGTAAAAATAATATAGTAGATCACACAGTCGATATTATACTAGTTCGGAACCCCGTCCTAGGTTCAGTCCTTAAGCACTTCTTAGGAATTTCATTATCAACACCCACACTTCACCTGGAGAAAAAAGTTTATAGACTCCGGCTGAATAACCGAACAAGAATTCAACACTGACTGCTTGAGCACTTCGTAACGGGACTTCATTCTTTTCTTTTACAAAGAAATAATTTGACTATATATACACTGAGTAGTTGAACTAGAGTACTACTTCTATAACCTTTAAAAATGATGCAGAATGAGTGTGCAGAGGTTAGGAAGTGGATTAAAATCAGAGTCAAATATTATGGAGTGAAAGAGCGCTGATCTAAGTTTGCTTTTGGAGTTAATAAGGAATTTAGAGTATTTGGAAGCAATATGTTTTGTTTGTGACAAATTGGTAAGTAGTATGTTTTATTATGCAATGCGATGTTTTGTTTGTGGCAAATTGGTAAATAATATGTTTTTATTATGCTATATGATGTTTTGTCTGTGACAAATGGGTAAGTAGTATGTATTATTGTGCTATGTGATGTTTTGTATACTTATGGATTTATTTAGAGAGTTCTACCCTTATAAATATTCATATTACTCTTGTTGATATATATCCTTATATCGATGACAAAGGGAGAGAAAAACATGGCAGAAAAGGCTATATCGATAGGGTGAGTACAGTCTTAGGGGGAGAACTATTTATTGTGTAACAACCCGTACCTTAATGGGCCTAAATTTCGACAAAAATCGAAACCTAATTCCATCAAAGCACAGATCGTTGGATTTAGTACCTGCAAAATAAGCATGAGCATTATCAGATATTGATAGAAATCTAAAGTCATAGCAAAACAATAATATGATAAGAATACTGACTATGACTACTACCTTGGAATTAATGGTGTTTCTTGGATAGCAGATTGTCACACCAGCATCGAGTATGAGAGAAAAGAAGACTCTCCAACAACAAAGCACATCCAGCCCAATGATCTGTTCCTCTAAATCTATCATGTGGGTTGTAATGAGGAGGGCGTCAGAACAATGTTCTGGTGATTGGAAAATCAATAAACTGTCCATAACACAAATTTATATATAAAGGTTTCCATTTAATTTGTTATGTCCATTAAGGTTAGCAATTCTAATCTAACCTTGCATTGCATACACGATTACTTACCCATTCCCAAGGTACAAAATACTAATGAAGCCTTATCAACCACCCAATACTTCCACATCTATTTTCCACTTAATACTTCTAAATATAAAGCGGGCTTTTATAATACTTTTAAAAGAGAAATAGGCAGACTTTTCCATTTAAGACCTCAATCAAAGTAGACCCCATGATTCAAGACCAAAATCAAGATAAACCCCCTCATTTAAGACCTATTCCCAAGGTGGTCTCCTAACAATGTTGTCAATGGTCGGTAGGTTCTAGCTACAAAGACCTTTAACCACTATTTAAGGCTTCCGATATTTAATGTACAACTTTTACCACATCTATCACCGATAAAATCGTAGCCATGTAATAGACAGTACCGAAGCCACTTAATACCTTTTATTGGAAAATAGGCAGACTTTGTTCATTTAATACCTATTTCCAAGGTGTGCTCCTCAATGGTACTACCGTTATTATGACACTTAGTAATGTGAGAGACTATACCCAAGCCATTTAATACCTTTTATTGGAAAATAGGCAGACTCTGGTCATTTAATACCTTAATTAAGGCAGACCCTATCATTTAGTACTATTTCCAAGGCGTGCTCCTTAATGGTACCATCCGTCTAACATTGCTTGAAAATCACATTAGACTACTTAATACTTCTTTTATAGGAAAGAGGCGGAACCTACAGTTACTAAAGACCCTAAACCTGAAGCGAACCCTTCTCGAGATATCCACTATCATTCTTAATTGTAAATATGGAATCTCATTAGGTAACTTATTTCGGTAGGGAGGCGGGCCCTACAACCACTTAATACCTCAACACCAAAGTAAACCCTTTTAGAGACATCCTTATTTATTTGGAATCTCACTAGGTTACTTAATACTTCCATTTAGCAGAGAAGCGGATCCTACGACCACTTAATACTTCAAACCATAAGCGGACCCTATGGAGATATCCCTCACCGCTTCTTATTCCAAATTTGGACCATTTAATTCTTTCCAACTAAGAAAGCAGACCCAATCTCTCACGTCGTCATGGGTCTAGGATTAGTGATATCTGACATCAGTAGTAAGTATACCCGACTGCTGGTACCCTCAAAGCGAAGGGCAGTCTTCCGTTGAATGACTCTACTGACCTCACATCACTAACCTACTAAGTCCAATTAACACTCCTAAGTATTTATTTATATTATCTTAAGTAGAAATTGGACTTAGCTTACTAATTTCCTTTTTATTTAAGGCAATAAGATTTACCTAAATATTTATACCCACAAATCTCTGTTTAATGCTAATAAATGTCAATTTGTCCATAAAATCCTAACAGACGTTTCCTAAGATATTTATGTATGATTACCAATTTCAAATTAGCAACCTTTTATATCTATTCCATTTTTATTAATTCAGCTTCTTTATTTATCAGTCCCAATCAATCCCTTTACCCTATCAAATTATTGCAACTCCCATATTTGTTACTATTTATTTCCAATTTATTAGAGTTATAACCTTTTAAATTCCTTTTCCATTAATTAATTATCCTAAACGCGAATATTACGTGTAAGCGCCGTTATTAGTTTTTTATTTAATTATTATAAGTGTAGTAAATTATGTACATATATCTACTTTTATCAAATATGTTATAGTTATATATCTTCATTAGAATATTCTATTCCATGTTCAATTGTTGAAATCATATCTAAAGATTATCCATTATAATTTCTATAAATTAGTCCAAATCAAAAAAGATTAACTTTAAAATATAAAAGATTACATCGTTTGAAATTACAAGGAACAACCATTTCTTTTTATTACTAAAATAGATAGTGTAAACTACAATAAATTCATACTTTACACGTCTCTTTCTTTTTTTATTTGCATCTATCCCTTGCTAGATCAAACGCTGTATTTTCTCAAGAAGGAAAGAAACCAACTAATTTATAAATTTTAAAAGGATCTAAATTCCAACAATTCCAAACGTATAAAAGTTTACGTTCCAATAACATTAGAGTAATAATCCAAATTCATAACATTATTATACAACCAATTTCAGATCTGGGATAAATTTTATTCAAATCAATATTCTAAATTCAAACTTTTGGGATTGATTTCCACATCAGGTCGTAAATAATTCTAAATCAATTCATAAATAAGAATATGCAGGCGATATTTATTATATTCAGATTATATTCAATTTATTACCTACAACTCATATACAATTATCCAATTAGGCATAATAATCAAATAAACACCAACGAGATAACTTTTATATTATATCAATCTATAAAATTCCCCATTCACCTTTTAAAAGCGATCCAAATCTCCAGATCTGATGTAGAACCCTTGATTCATCTCCAAATCCATTTTAATCCAAGAAATATATATAAAAGGGTATATACATACATTAAAATTACAGACCTGAGAAGAGATTTGGGATTGAGGGAGAAAATAGATACAAATATATATAAATATATAAATTACCTCAAATACGCGTATAGTTGATTCTCTTCTCCGTTTTATTAGATTTTTATCCTTCTCCTATTTGTATGAATATAGATATAAATATCTTATTTCTATAATTTAGAAAGAAAGTGGAGAAGAAGAAATGCAGAGCTTCGGTACTGTTTCTAGAAAAATATGAGAAGAGAAGGGAGGATTAGACCTGAATTTATAGGCATAAGAATCAACCTAAATCGTTCGATTTAAAATATTAAATCCAGGCCGTACATGGCCTAGGTTTATTGGAGCCGCCACACATAAAGTGGTCGACCACCCTTAGTCGATCGCTCCAATATATGGATCGACCTGTGGTCCCTAGCTAATTATTATTTATTTATTTTCATTCCGAATTTGTTTTTCTTCCATAACATCTTTAGTTGGGCTTCGATCACAAAACTCCGAATATGAAAATTTCTTAGAATTTTGCCACTAACGCAATGTTCCAAGTTTCACGGTCAAATTCTATCGTTTGCTCAAATTTCATTTTTGGGGCTAAATTAATTAACTAACTAATTAATTAAATAACTAATGCCAAATTACAGGGCGTTACATATAGTTTGATATATTTTGTCATCATCAAAAATGGGGAGAATGTTAGAACCTCACACTTTGATGTTTTGATAGTGACAACTAAACAAAGATGTATTATGTATACTAATAACTATTGCAAGAACATATATTAACTAATTAAAGAGATCTACATGACGAAGATATAATAACTAGTCAGAAAGTCAATAGTCTAGAGTTTATATATGTTAAAATCTCTTCATAATGGTATACACACACACACATAGAGACTCATTTACAAAGTCATTCATAAAGTTTTAAAATAAAATCATCGAATTAGTCAACTAAAACAGCCAGGTCAGTCGCCTAAACGTATGCCTTGCAAACAAAATCTACTGACACTGATCAGACAACCGAAATAACCAATTCAGTCAACTAACCATGTTTTCAGTTGACTAAATGAAGATTTTCATTCGACCGAAAATGGTGTCTGTTTGTACTATTTGCTTTGGGGAAATTCCAGAAAAAATTGATTGACATTTCAGACGGTTGATTGAACTCGTTCAGTCGATGCAATAGACATTTTTTACTTCAAATTTCTGAAGAGATCCTCTTCTCCATGAAGAGTCACTTCTCTTCAATAGTGGCTACAACTCTTCCAAAGGTTATCACTCTGCATAAAATAGTTGCAACCATTTGTTTTCTATATTATGCAATCGCATTCTTGAATTTAAACAACAATTCCACTCTCTCTTATTTCTATATCTTGTCTTAAATTCCCAACGCTTTCAAAATATTTATATCACTTTCAATTTGATTACTTGCACATTCCAGTATACCTCTCTTGTGATCAAAGCACTTCCAATTCTTCACGAATACACTCCATACCATTAAGAAGAAGGTTATAGGAAAATTGTACTTCATTGATTCACTCATGCTATTCAAGAGCACACAAAGTCAGAAACATTACTACTATTTGTAAATTGAAGTCCTGTTGGAGGTCTTCAGGCATGAAGTCCCGTTTGGCAGCTCAAACAGTTGTAATGCCTATTCCTTCGGGTTAAATGAGGGTATTGTTTAAATCCAGAAGGAGTTTGGGACTGGACGTAGAACACGAAGTTTGAACCACTATAAAAATCTCTGGTCTGATTGTGTTCACTTTCTTTACCTTATTCCGCTGCTTATTTACAAATAATTAAATACATAGACTCAAGGTTTTAAATCTCGGATTTCGGTCACGTTTCGTCTTGGAAATTTTACACACAATATCCCGTATCGGACGAGATCTCGGGTGAGATGAGTGTATATCGGATGTATATCTCGAATTGACATCTCGGATTCTAAAGTCAATATCGGGACTATCTCGGAGTAACATAAGTCTAAATTTGATATTTTTAAGATTAGTGTAATAATTGTTATATATATATAATTTTTTTAACATACATAATCTATATAAAATGATAATATTAATTTTACATTTTAGATCAGAGTGATAGCACGATCAATTTATTATTAACTGAATGATTTCCTGCTTATCTGAATATTAAAGTAAAAAATAAATAAATAATAACTTTTTTGCTCACTCATTAAACGGTAAAAAGAAGAATTAGAGTGTAAGCAAAAAGTCATTAGAGTGTAATTTCTTATGGACTCACATAAAAAGTAAAAAAGATATAAATGAAAAAACTTAACTTCGTATGAGATCTTCTATTAACATCTTACCTCAAATTACACTACCTTGGACGATATGAGTGTGAAGTAATATATACACAAAATTTAATGTCTCGTTTCGCTAAATCTCGTCTCGTTCAAGTTCGAAAATGAGATCTCGAGCGAGATCTCGGGCGAGATGAACGAGATCTGAAACAGTGCCTAGACTATATTGATACACAAGTCTCTGTTAAGTATAATATTTCATATTACTCGATCCATAGCTACTATCAATATGGCAGCTTATGGAACTCCATTGCCACTCCACTATGGATCGGGGCTGACCCCATACTTGGGGAATTTTACTCCCAAAATTAGAACTGTAGGAGATATCTTCGAAAATTCAAAATTTACTCGAAGCAAGAGGCATTTCTCTAGGGCATGACTCGAGCTTAAGTCCTACGGGCTCTGGTTAGAGTCGCCTTCGAGTCCTGCCCACGATAGACTCGAGTTTTTCATAGTGACCATAATTGTAAATGTAAAATTGGGCAAGCATTCCAAAAAATTTCAAATGGGACTCAATAAAAAAATTGGTCGAGCTGTGATCGATGATTTATGATTCATTGGGACGGTTTCTGATTATGGTCACTTTGAATGCAAATCGGCACTTGGACAAATTGTCCATCAACCTTACCAAATGATGGACTTGAATTGCACGACAGTAGATGTACACACTGCATAATTTGAATTGCATAACAGCAGATGCACTCACTACACAGTTTGAATTGCACATTATTACCCCCCATCGATGTATGAGATTTGATCTATTAACAAACATTGGCATATGTTAGGTCTGGCACATAAATTATACAAGACCCTTTTTCTAGCATTAAGATTAAAGCTTTTTTTTAATTTGTCTGACATCTCTTACGTGTGAAACTCTTAATAGTTATGAATCATAAATGTTCCTTACGTCTTTCAACAACAACAGCAGGTCCTTCGACATCAAGATATGTTGAGTCCGACACTGAATCTAGCTCAACAACTGTACCTATAACAAAGTCTACTCCTCTCCGTCTCGATCTCATTCTACCAATCACTGGATGGGGCAGCCTTTAGAGATAGTTTGCATTGTCTTGGTTGAAGAGCCTGATGTTAGGGTTTCCCTTGACATTGATATAGGCGATGTTATTATTTTGAATGATCCTTAGGATTCTCCAGCTTCGAAGGTGGACAAAGTGTCCCTTAGGAGGATATACAAGAAACACGGTATTCCCTTTGATGATGCGTTAGTTCCCACATGCCATCAACAAGCACGTCTTCCACTAGAGGGACACACAACCTACAATCGGTCATGTGCATCACCGGACGTATTCCGCCATTATGTTCACACGGTCCTATAATTCATAAAGCTTGCCCTAGCCAAAGTGCATCCAAACAGCCATGCTTTCTTGAATAACATGTATATGATCTTTGTCCATTATTTTAATCGGGAACCCCATGCTAAGGAGATCCATTATCTATACATCATTAAGCACCGAAAGGGGTCTTCTTTACTCACTTTCTTAGAATCTGTCAGTGGTAGTCGGATAGTGTTGGACCTCTGGAACAAGCTAAGCTATTTTACGAATGAATTTTCTTCATGTGTTGCCTACCCAGCTTTGCACAAAGTGGTTATCGGGACGCAAGTCTCATTCTCACTTTCCTTTTACTAGCGTAGACTTCATAACCTCAGCTAGTCATATTGTTGCTTCTTGCATTTGTAGATAATTTAGGAAGACCCAACGGTGTGGCCTTAGCAAGGACCCTTGCAGCTCTCCATCAAGTCCCACCCAGAGAAAGGGAAATGAAATTGCTTCTCACTAATGAGAAATTACACGCTTCTAACCTTTTAGAGGAGAGCCGTAATGTGGGCTATGTGACAAAAATTAGGGATGATGACGGTTCCTCGCTGAAGCTTTGTAACGACCTGCATTTTTGACCGTTCAAGTCGACAATAATCCACACATGTCCAACTCAAACCGTTCAAAAAGGCAGATGGTTATTGGGGTTAAATAAGAAAAGAAAAGAAAGAATAGAAACAAACACAGAATCTCGCAGCGGAAGGAACAAGATATAATAATAAAATAACAGTTCATGAAGCTGTTAAATAAATAAATTTGATTATTATTATACATCATAAATCAGAGTTACATACATATCAGAGATAATACAATAATGCAGTGGAAAAATAATATGGTAGTAGAATACAAATGATGTAATACCAAACTCCGTCTTCGTCCTCCAAAATAGATCTTCAACCTTATCTGAAATGCTCAGGCTGACCCGAGCGTAATGAAAAGACAAAACACTCGAGTCAGGACTAAAATATCTCATGTAAGTCAAATCGGATAAGAAAATATGAGTGTGACGGCGTCAGAGATGTTTACGGGGTTTGACATCTCCTATCCAGTGTCAACGTGAGTGCAATAACTTAAGAGATGTTACGGGATTTTCCATCTCTCAAGGATCCGTTAAACTATCTACTATGTAGTACAATACACTATTATAATATGTCTACATTAAAGTAAAAGTATTAAAATAGCGTTAAGTCATGGCCCATTCCACCCTTAACACATTTTTATTCCCAAGAGCATATACAAGACCGTAGTTTCCCCAAAACCGGAAGTCACCAGAGGGCAATCCATATACTAAAGGTACAAACCAAAACGTAGTGGTCGCGAATAGGATAATCAGTATGACAAGGTACATGAGGCGATACCAACTAGGATACTAGTAGTTGCCTGATCCGGACTGATGTTGGGCATAGCAGCTACTACCCCAACACCGCGAAACAACACTCCCAAATCGAGGGGTGCACCCAAATCGAATCACAAAAGTAATAGACATGGTAACGAAGGAGTGTGTCCGCTAGAGATGGCGATCCTCAATGGCCCGGCGCGGCTCCTGTTTTAGTCATGTCAGGGGTCATCCAAAATCGTTCTCTTTCTTCAAATCAACAGTTCACCAAAACCATCCACTTCGTTCTGGATCAACACTCCGCGTATACTAGTTATTAAAGTGGTTTTCGGTATCGACAGAGAGTATGTCCATATCCGATCCCGGTCTCTTTAATAACTACGTATTATTACACCGATGGCTCTTTTACATTTCAAATCGATTCATAATTGATATCAAAATATCATATTCGCTTCAAAATCAAATCCATTTCAAAATCATCATATCTACTCAAAGTATACCATTTCATTTCAAAAATCATTTTCGCCTCAATATCTCATTTCGATTTCAAAATCATTTTCGCCTCAATATCTCATTTCGATTTCAAAATCATTTTTCGCCTCAATATCTCATTTCGATTTCAAAATAATTTTCGAATTTCAATTTAGGTCGCAACTTCATTTAACCCAATTCGTATTTAAATTCAAGATTTAAATATAAACATTTCACTTTAAATAAATCCATTTCTAAAATCGTATCACTTTCCAAAGTTATACCGCTTTCGAAATCATAAGTCTTTTAAAATCAAAACACTTTGGAAATAGAACACTATATATAAAATATAGCTTCCTCAAATTTCACAAATCGATTCACATAAACTCGAATTTCAAAATTAAAATTTAATCAGATTTCAAATCATCAATTTCAACTCGATTCAGCTTCTCAATAAACCATTTCAAATTATCAATTTCAAATACATATTTGAACCATAAAATAAACAATTTCACTTCCGATATATTTCGAAACTTTAAATATTTCACATTTCAAAATAGTTCATATATTTATATAAGAATATAAGATTCGCTTTAAAACCATTTCGTATTCAACTTAGAATATACTTCAAATTAAACATCCGTATTAAGTAGTTTACTTAATTTCTGGAACAATTCCAATTCAATAAACTTAGATTAATATTCGGATTTCAAGAATTCATTTAAGTATTACATTCCAAATCAGTTTCAGTTCAAATCCTATTCAAATCAATTTTATCATCAAATTTAATTCAATAGTTTTAATTTAGTCCAATTCACAAATTTCTTTGAATTTCAATTAAATTCCAAATTAATTAAATCTCAATTTCAAATTAATTTTCAATTCCAAACTCAAACTTGAAATATCATTTCATATAAATTTTCTTAGAAATATTCAGAGTTCGATTAAAAGTCCAATCTTTTAAACCAAATCAACTTTCGAAAATTTACGCCGTATTTCAAATTTTTTTCTTCAAAATCTAAACTTCGAATAATTAAACAATTTCATTTACCAAGTTTAAATTCCAACATTTCGAGCTTCAATTCAAATTAATTCAATTTCCATAAATTGGATTTTATTCTTAAAATCAATTCATTTAAATAATTTCAAGACAACTTTTAAAATCATTTAATTTAACCAACCCGGTGTCCGTATATAATTTTCTATCCTATGGCCAAGTGGATAATTATTTCAATTTTTAATTTCAAGGATGGATATATATCATTTCAATCCAAATAGATGTCATAGGTATATCATTTCAACCTATTTCTTAATTTATTCGAAATGATTCAGTTTACAGTTTTATATGCAATAAACAATATACATGATGATAGCATGATATATCAAAATATATAAACAACCAATATCGACCACTAGCATCCATCACAACCAATCAACCATAAAGCCAATAGCATTATCAACAATTTTATAATTATCAATATCGAGTAATATACTGCCAATTTAAATTTAAATTTATTTTGACGGTCAATTTAAATTCTATTAATTAATTCATATATCAATACAGATGATAATTAAACCTACCAAACAACAGCCAATAAATTTCATATCACTTCAGAATATAAATTTAACTAACAAAAGTTATTTTAGTCAATTGTGAGCGTATAAACACTCACCTTTGATTTATCGACGATTTAAAACCCAAATAAAGGCCCAAATTTGAACAGTCTCGGAATGCAGCCAAACCAGCTCCATGTTGTCCGGAATTTCGATACGAACGCAACGGAGAAAACCGCGTGTAAATCCAAGCTCGTATGCAAAAGTTATATACATTAGAGTGATCGAATATTAAAAATTTTAAATAAATAAAATAACGTATACCTTCTTCCTCAAATTCACGCACACCGCCTAACCCATCACGCACGTTGTTCATTCATCCACGCGCGCGGCAAACGACGACCGGACGTCGATCAGGGGGTATCATCACGTGCGCCTCGCCTTGCTCCACCTCCGCGCCAAGTTTCGCCACCCCATTCGCCACCGTTTGCACGCAAACCAAGAAAATACGCACGACTTCAAAGCCAGATCTGGACCAATCCGTGACGAATTAGCACGAATCAACCGTATGGATTTGAAGAGCTCGTCAAGATCTACACTTTTGCTTTTGGAAATTTTCGATTTCGTTGAACGGATTGAGAGATAAAGAGAAAAGAAGTTCGAGCAAATTTCAGCCATTAAAATACTGGCGGCTAGGGTTTCTGAAATGAAATAAAACTGTCTCGGTTGCGTACGTATTTATAAAGGTAGGTCCAAAATCATCCAAACTCCAATCGAGACATGCCGCCAGGCGTTTATAAGGTTTTACCCCCGTTCCGGACGCAATGGAACTAGTCCCAAGGCCTAATTCAATCGTATGAGGAAGATAGCTTTTTGAAGTCTATTATTTTAATTAACGACGTTAAATTTCTACGCGTTTCAAGCTCGCACGACCAAACGACAAGTCCGATTGCTACGAAAATTGAAACCTTACAATAATTTACTGTTACGGATCCGATGAAACTAGTTTCGTCGAAATCCGAGACAGTTGTAAAAATAGCTATTTCTACAGTTTAATTTCAATATAAAATTCCCAATTTTAAATTATTAACTTTTAAATCCAATTTCAATTGTTCACAAATTTCATTTTTTAATTTCACAGTAATTAACAATCCTTTACAATGCAGTTTTCCATTATAAATCCAGTATAAAAGATTATATTAGATTCAGCGTTCAATTATATTGTAATTCAAATTCAAGTTATTTAATTCCAATTGAATTCTTTTATTTCGATTTACACTTTCATTATTGAATCAACCATTTACTTATACATTTTTATCAATAGTTTATAATTCATTTACTTTCATTTTCTTCAGCTATCATCTTATTTAAATTCATAGTAATATTAAATTACATTCATTTACGTTGATTTCCATATTATAACTTCAATATTTAATGTAACATTTTATTTATTTCAGAATTCAGTTTTGTATTTTAACTTATAATTCACATTTAACAACACAAAATTTTATTTCCTTCGGATTTTTATCCAAATTTTTTATTTAAATTCGTATTTTTAAAGTGTTAAAAATACGGGTCGTTACAAGCTTGATGCTGCTACTAATGTCAATGTGGGTTATGAGCTGCCCCCCATTCCGAGCCTCGTTATTAGTCACAAAACAAGTCAAAGGATTGAAGATAGCAGAAAAAGGCCTTAGCAATATCAACATCAAGGATATTGGTTCCCCTATTCGTCTGCCTAATGAAGTGCATGCTACTCGTGCGGGGAAATAACCTCTATTAGTGAACTCCAAGTCCATGGTCCGTATGGGGCACTAGGACACATCCAAAATAACACCACACTACACTTTCATACAGTTTGCACTATCTTTTCATCTTATATATGCTTATTTGTTCGTGTTTCATTTTCAGATTCTATGGAACATAAACATTTGTACGATACTCTCAAGAGTCAAAGGAGCAAGTATAGGAAATATGGATCATCTGAACACCCCCGTGAGTTCACTCATGAATCAGATTCGTGAAGACGATAAAGATGGGATTACGAAAGACGAGATCGAGGCTATAGGTAGCATGATGAATGCTATAGGGAATTAGAGAGGAGTCTATCTCCTCAATGCAGATCCCGCTCGCCTCTTCCCCATAGCATAGATAGATTTTCAATATGACCTAACCTCGATTCGTTTATCAATGTATCCACTACTCTTGTTTCTATGCCTTCGACAATACAACCTTTGATGTCTTCTTATGTGCTGCAATGGTCAGAGCAGCCGTCCGGGTTGGTGTCTTTCGATAACCCTCAGCAAAGGCTTGGAAAAAAGCATCTTCATGCTTGACTTATTGCAGAGATTGAGACAGTTTCAAATCCCCATGTGGCTGTAATGAGAAAGGACATTCCAAAGGTTTGCTTCGATGATGTGGTGTTTGTTCCATATTTAAAGTATATTCCTCCAAAGCTTGGCACCGATGTCGTTGCTTGCGTGAGTTACGTTTACGAGCACTATCATAATGGAGGAAGATTTTTGAGGCAATTTTAGAAGTTTCTTGTAAAAGAAAATTAAGGTTGATGGGATTAAACTACCTAAAAAAGATGACAAATGCATAATCCATAATCTCGATAAGGTGGTTGAAGGACTTATTCATCGGCCGAAGCTGAGAAAAAGTTGGAAATACAAACTAAGTCCTTTGAGGAAGACTGCCAAAACCAGCTAAAGCAGGTTGAAGTCGCTCATCATACTAGCTACATGTTAATATCACCGATGTTGATTTTGATGACAAAAACCATATATGTATAGATACTAATTATTTTCCAAGTTGTATAGAATATTTTGCAGAATATTACACAGTTTTATACAAGAACAGTATAATCAAGTTTGAAGATTGATCAGTAAAAAGACTAGAGATCAAGATTCAGAGATGATAAAGATATTTGAATACTTATGAGTTTAAATACAAAGACATGAAGAGTTCAGGACTATAGATTATAGGAAATAAACATTAGAATAATTGGTCAAAGTCCTTGGACAACAACCATCTGTTCTTTAAACACTTTCTTATCAAATTATTTACTTTATATGTATTATATTAAAGTATGATTTTACAAATATTCTATAAAAAGTTTTATATATTAAAAGTATTTAAAAACTATGTTTAGAATTTTTAAAAATTACTAGAATTTTATAAACACTTTAAAAGAATTGTTGTTTTTCAAAAGTAACATGCATATGTCGACATAGACTACCTAAGTATGTTAACATATAAACCGTAGGGGAGATGCCTTTTAAATTTTGAATAGTTGTGATTTTTAACCACATCTCTTCGTGAATAGATATATCCCTTCATACACTATATAAAGGGAACTGGAAAAAGAATTTTATCAACTACTTTCTCTATCTTCTTCTTATTCCAAATTCTCATTATATATTTCACAAAATCCACACTCTATACTCTTCAAATTCATTCAAATTTAGTCTCTACTTTATTACATTCATTCTCTATAATCTACTTATTGATTTGAAAGTATTCTCTCATCAATTCAAAGATCAAAGTGCTATCTAAAGGGCTATAGGATATTCTGTACCCAATGCACAACTGTTTGTATTTGGAATCAACAACTCTCTGCTATTTTTTTTTGATGTGTGTTGCCCGTTCAAATCAAAGGGGTGTGCTTATTAACCATTCAAAACAAGTGGACGTGCTTGTATTCTAGTCAAATCAAATGGGTGATCTTGTTTCCCAATTAAATCTTGAGAGTCTACCCTGAACTTGTAAATCAGGAGGGTGTATCTCGTTACCTTGAAATTGAAACTGTATTCTGGTTTGCTTGCTACCTGTTTAAGTAGGCGTTAGAAAAGAAGTCTGTACATACACTATATAGGACTGTATATAGGATTGGTTAATCCGAAGTAGTATAAAAACTGATGGTGTTAGTCATATCTCTTACTTTTACTTCACTTTTACTGCATTTATATATCTGTGACTATCTGTTAATATATATCATTATTGATTATCCGTGTTAGAATTTAAAACTTGAAATAAGTTAGAAAAATTCCATGTAAGTTATAAAACACTATTCAGCCCCTCCCAATCTAGAGTTAAAGTAGCCTTAAAATCCATTCACAATAGTACTACATCGTTTCTCACATTTGTATCAAAAAATATATGATTAATATGTGCATATAAGGGACAATTATTCAACTTAGGGGGAGTTATATTATATTTTATACACATGATAGGATGTAGGATTGGTTAATTCGAACCAGTATAAAAACTCACGGCGTCATCTTTCTTACTTTTACTTTACTTTTACTGCATTTATACATCTGTGACTATCTGTTAATATATATCTATGACTGATTGTCTATGTTTGAATTTAAATCTTGAAATAAGTTAGAAAAATTCCATATAAGTTATAAAACACTATTTACCCCCCTCTAGTGTTAAAGTAGCCATAATATCCATTCACAATAGTACTACACCGTTTTCCATATTTAATCTCATAGTGGGTTGATGCATGATCGGGGGTTCTCACAGTGTGATCTGTGGCGAAGCATTGGCTCTTACTCCTACATGTCTTGTGAAAATGGTTTGTCCGGGTCGAGAGACGGGACGTGAAATCCGAGTTTAAGGGATTAAGATGTGGTCACCGCAAGAGGCCGTGAGAAAGACACATTTGGTATCATAGTAGCAAGTTTTCAAAAACTCTTCATTTGATTTTTGAAAAGTATAAGTGACCAGTAACACTGTAGTACACTTTGTAATACTTTTGTAGATCATCAATTAATTGCTAGACCTCTGCTAGTAGTAATTACTGTTGGATCTGGGCCAGCCCGTAGTGGAAGTTATGGGTAAAATTCTTTTTACCCTGTTGGATGTATATGGGCCTGTGAGTTTAATTTATTTAGAACATTTCTAAATTTTATTTAAATAAAATCTCTTATTTTGTTTTATTTATATTCAATTAAATATAAATGTACATATATGTATCATATACATAAACATATATGTATGCATGTGTAACATAATAATCTGTGCAAGGTATAACATGTTCGCAAATAAATGTTGGGATTTACATCGCAACAGACATGTTAGCTCATCCTATATGTATTAAATGTTGTCCAAATATATGTATGTAAACTTGTTATTTATATAAATATTAAAAAAATGTATATATATACGTATATGTGTATGTGTATATAAACTTATATGAAAAAAATATTAATGATTTATATCTATATGCTATTACAATATATATATATGTATGTATATACATAATTTTTTAAAATCATTTTACATACATACATACATATATATATGTATGAAGTACAATAAAAAATTACTATTATTATGTTTAAGTGTATATATATATAAATAATTATATTTATAATATATAATATGTATATGTATATATAATACATTAATTATGTATTTAAAACATTTTTTTAAAACCTTCCCAGATCGAATGCACAACACATTTTTTATATTTTATTGCAAGAATATATACATAATTAATTATTTGAAATACAATAAAATAATAGTAAAATATATTTTCATGTTATGTTATTCAAATTTTAAATTTTTAGAAAATGAAACATGATATTTTGAAGTTAGAAATTTTTTCTTGAATTCTCGGTCAAAATAATATTTTTAATTATTGATTGATTTCGTCCGTTAATTAAATTAATTTTTTAACAAATAAAAATATTTTTTAAATTCTGATTTTTTGGCCGAGATTTATATGATGATAGTAAAAATTAAAAATTAAGAATTTACTTTTCAAAACATAGTTTATTTTATATGATTTATTTAATTAGTATTGATATAAATAATATTAAATAATAGTAAATAAATATTAAAAGTTAATTTGCAGCCATCGAAAAAAGATAATCTATGTAGATTTGCATTTATAAAATATAAGTTCGACTATTAACATATTATGATGATATAATTAAATACAAGTCATATGTAGTGTGTGTGTGTGTGTTAATAAAATTATAATAATTAAATTAAAATTTATTTGGCTATGCACTTCAAATCTATTCATAAAAATGTGTTTTATAAGTAAATTAAAACATAATATGTGACAACATTAATGATACATATAAGAATCTCGCCTAACTAGCAATATAATAACGATAGACACACACACAAACACATGTATATGAATAATATAGTATTATCTAGAAGTTATAAGTATAGTAATATACATACATAATAATAATGCCTTAGAGCACATCTTGTAATGATGAATTCTCCCTACTTAGAGATCTTCTCGATTCGGTAGATTACTAATCCTTGAACCTTAGACCTTTAGCCATCCAATAGTTGTCGCCTTTTGAATTGATTTGAGATGAATTTGTAGGAGCTTCTTGTTGATGATGTCGGCCAGTAATGATGGGTAAATGGCAACCAAAAAAGTTCCTTTTGCATTAGGGTTAGGGGTCCTTTTATAGTGGAAAACATAGAGAGAAATATGGATTACATCTTATACCATTTCTCGTCAAATCTCAACCATCTATCCAAATCCCTCTAGCCTTTTTAGTCGCATCCTACAAGCCAAATTACTACCAAAATAGCATCTTAAAATCATAGGCTAGCAACCTATTTAAGCCCAAATAAATATTATTAATCAAATTAAATTTTATTGCTTATCGATATCGCATATCGATCGATATATTTATATCTATTATAAATATATACAATAATATTTATTCCTCAAATCATATTCAAAAATTTATAATTAATATTTCATAAATATTAATTAATTTATAACAACTATAAACTAATTAAATTGCTTAGTCTAACGAGAATTCAACATTCTGGTTGTGTGACTCGCCGAGTGTAAATTCGATCAGCGATTAACATCGAACTATTTGAATGTTAATGTTGATACGTCACTTAGCAGGTGGTGTGATATTTTGGCCAAATTTATCGCTTACTTTGTTTTGGTAAAATCCAATTTTATATTATTAAGCATTACTTGGTTGTGACATTTATTTACACCAATTTACTTCGTCAAAACCATGTCACTTTGGACTTATGAAATTTGGTAACGGTCAAAATTCCAATACCGTCCATATTCTACTCTACAGTCCAAACACAAAGTCCTTGGTTCAATAATAATAGTTATTATTAATTGAAATTCGCTGGCCAGATACTTCGACTTTGAGTTGACTGTGATATTAACCACATATAACCGAAGAGACGAATCCTCTCTTAAATAGTGTTTCACTTCCAATACTTCCACTCGACTCAACTATAGTCACTCGATGGATGACATGCCATGATTTGACTATAATCAAAATAGGGTTTTCATATTGAAGGCCGATAGTACTCCCAAGTCGAGAGAACTATGTAAATCAGTCACATCGATATTTTCTTTTTGACCCTAGTTGTATTAATCGACAAAAAGCTATCGAGTGAGTCGTAACCCCTAGGTGCCCCAGTAATCATGAGTAATACACTGCCCAACATTTGAGGAGCATTACATACTCTAATACTAACGGGTACATCGATATCCAGTCTCGATGCATCATGTCTACATTGTCTAGGAACATTTAAAATAATATATTTGTTTTCATTTGGATAAATTATTCATGGTTATAACACTTTATAACTACTATCACAAAACATACCATTTATGGATTTTCTATTAAATATACTTTTAATTAAATTAATTAATTAATTAGTATAACACATTATATCAAGTATATATAGAAAGAAAACACCTTCTATTTCGAACTAGATTGGTTATCGAGTTGGATATATGTAACAAATTACATAATTGCCCTTAGGGCATACCCTAACTCTATCAATCTCCCACTTGCCCTTGGGGTCATTGTGGAATCTTATTCCAACATTTCCAACTAGTTTTCTCAAAAGTAATTGGGTCAGTCCATTAGTGAATGAGTATGCTAGTATGTTTCAATTATCTATCATGTCAATCAACTCTCTCCGGTGCTGATAAAGTATCTTTATCATGTAGAACAATTCGGAGTATGTCTTTTAACTTTCAGTGAGTTCTAAGTTCTGTTGTGAACTATATCGTAGCATTGTTCTTATATAACCACGTAATGTGATTCTCAACATTTGGAATCACCATCGACCCACTTATAAACTTGTGCATTTATTATGTATATACATTGTTTTATTGTGGAGCTATCCAAGTCAATGAGTTATCCATAACCTCTTCCATTTGGAACATTCCCAACTTAAAGATTCTTAATTTATTATTGACATATTATACTCAATATCACTTGTGAAATTTGAGTTCGAACATTCCTTTGTGAGAAGTTCACTGTTTCTATAAATAATTCTCTAGTATTTCATAAATACACAGGAACATCTCAAACAACCATTTGGTGATATGAATTTGGATTTGATATTTTCTTCATGTATCAAATACACAAACAAATTACGATATCAAAGACACCATAACATGTATGATAATTCCTATTGCCAATGCATAAGGAATCCATCTTGCACGTTCTGTATTAATTTTTATTAATAAGGTGACCTTTCATATCGATTTGGGACATTCACAATATCTTTTATACTTACTATAAAGGATATCACTTAAAAATCCAACGTTGAGCATTAACACAATCGAGGCTGGTTTTGACACAAGTACATTATTAAAAATCAGTAATGTGTTGTTTACTTATTGTTTAGAAATATCAATATCAGTGTATCTTTTAACGTTCTTTCTTATGAACAAACGCTTCCTCTGCAATTTGAATGAAAATCAAACTATTTTATATTTCTATCAAACTACTTCTTTAATTTTGATACTTATAAAACGATACTTTCGTATCATTTCTTGGATCATATCCAAAAACTCACTACCTTTATATCGCTCCTATTGGAGTTTGCCAGCCCACAGCGGAAGAAATGGGTGAATTTCAAAATTTTTACCATTTTGAATATTTTGGGCCTATGAAGTCTAAAGGTATATTAAATCAAATCTAATAAAGTTTTTAACTAAAATCTTATTTTATTTAAAAAATGAACAAAGGAATTTTTTAATTTATTTAAACTTAAATACATAGCGTATTAAATACACCAAACAATTACTCATAAGAGTAAAAGAAAGAAACCTTTCATTCCTTTCTCCAAAGTTTCGTTCCTTTCTCTAGAAGTTATGTAATTTAGAGAAGGAAACTTTTCATTTCCTTCTATTAACTTATTTAATTAATGAGAGGATACTTTATTTCTATGGAGAGCGAAAACTTACATTTCTCTCTCTTTAACAAAATTTATTGATTATTTGAATGTCATTAATCAGTAACATGCACATGGCAACATATGGTAGGTGCTATCAATTGATGACAAGGTGTAGATATATAAATAGAAATAAATGGATAACTGTAAAAGTCCAAAAACTCGGCCTTCGAAAATCGGCATCCGTACTTCACTTGTACTCAAATGCCGTAGATTCAAATTCCGAATCTGGCTTCCCGGAGCTTATAACACAGTAAGTATAACAACACAACAGAAGAAAGAAATAGATGATATCATATACAACTCCAATGAATATAATATCCAGAATGATATACAACAATGATATCAATATGATACAAGAATATCAGAGATATGATACAATGCTACATCGGAAATAAAAACTATGGAAAAGATCACTCCAAATGATCTACAAAAGAGAATGACTCCAACAACTCCATCATCAACTCGAACCACCATCACGTTGCACCAAGAGAAGCAACGTTAGTCTTGACCTCCAGAAACTGATCTAGCTCCAGATAATCTACTAACCCTGAATATTTGAGAAACCCAACTCTAGACTTCCCGTGTGGAAAATTGTGGGCACCTAGAGTTTAGGAAGGGAATAATAAACTCCGAGTCAGTCATGGGACTGGTGTGAGCAACAAAAACAGTTTATCTTTAAAATAAACACAAAAGAATTTTAAAGATTGAAACCTGCAATGCTTTTGGAAAATGAAACTACCATAAGACCACCCGCCACACACACAATGCAAACACAGAATTGGAGGAGATTTCTTCTTATGATAGTCAAACATGCTTACTACGCAAAATCATTGGATTATTATTATTAGTGCATAGTGGAAAACATTTCGAAAGTATAATATTAATCTTAGCCAGCATAGGCATTCCGCACTTATGCCTACTATAGCTACTATGTTCAATAGCAGGTTACCGCCACATTCCATAGCAAGTTATATAACTAAAACCGTATAAGGCTCGTATTGTTTCTTTGGATTTTCCAACAAATGGTCAGGCTAAGGAACTTCCTCTGCCACATGGGAACGCCTCTGGCAGGACGCCCCGAGAACCACCTATCTCTCTGCCAACACAAGGCCGGTTACCCCCTTCCCGGGTAGTAAACCTGAGATATTCCACCCTCGGTCCTTTGGGACCTTTATCCGAGCGCTCGATAACCAACATCACACAGTAATAAATATAGTGTGTCCACATGAGTAAGTATCTGGGCTCCATACCATGATACCACCCTTTTCCAGAAGGAATGGACATACCCTAGGGGAGCTACCCCTGAAACCTTGCCGCATCTTTCCTGTTTCGACCATTTCCGTTCTGTGAGGCTCGATGAGGTCTCGTCCACAAAGCTACGCTTTACACGAAAGCCATGCTTTGATCAACAAATGATCGACAACACATAGCAGTACTCAGCATGCCACACTACCAAATTGGGAGTATATCACTGATAACCTTCAACTACATAACCTCTGAGATCGTACGTCTCAGAGAAGGGTGTTAAGCTAAGAGAATAAATCTCTGCCACCAAACAGAAATGTATTTGAAAGAAATCAGCTTTATATCTCAAAGTGTAGTGTCAGACATACAACCATACAAGTCTGTTCCGGGTTCGAACAGAACCGAAGGCACTTCCGAAGAAGCCCTTGCAAATTCGGATAATTTCTAATCACGTCCGGACTTCCCATCACAAAGGGTGCTAAAATCTCTATATCGGAGATCGGCCGATGCAAAGACATTCGACGAGTTGTCCTTTCATTTTGGAAAGTATCCGGTCTTCACCACCGGTCTTCAAATGCTATCCATATACGTCGTATCATTATTCGGAATGGGTTATATGACACAAAGGTCCTCTCCCGGCTAAACCGAATAACGAGCGCATATTTAAAAACATATGGATATTGGGATTTCAATTAAGTCACAACTTATTACCCAAAACTTTTCTTCAAATGGTTTAAACACATTACCATTTTAATCTTTTTAAACGAAAAGATTCAATTCACAAAGTTCACCCAGTTTCATAAAGATCTATTCATAGATTTTCCCAAATCAATTTCCATTTCAATTGGATTTAACTCGTCCAATCTTTTAAAACAAAGATTTAATTTGATAGCTTTCAAAACAATTCCATTTCGACCTTTCCAATTTCAAAACAAAGTTCAACAATCTTTCACAAAGATTTATTCATAACTTGGAAAATTATCTTCAATTCAAACTTGAAATCCTTTGAACACAAATTGGAAATTCATTCCTTATATGAAAGCTTCTATTATTTGAAAACAAATAGTTTTCATTTCAGAAAATCTGATTCATTTATACGAGTTAAAATCTTTGGGTTAAATTCAAATTCTCAAACCAATACTTTTAAAAAAAATTCATATAAATACATTTATAACTTCTTTAACTATAATTTCCAAACATAGAATTCAATTCCAAATTTTGAATTCAAATTCAAATTAATTATTTAAATTGGAAACTTTACCAAGTTATTCAAAATAACTTTTATCTTAAAAACTCCCTTTCAAAAGCTTTAACATTTAATCCAAGTCCATTTCCAAAATCAATTGAAATTAAAATTTCAATTTCAAAAATATTAAATTCAATTCATCTGTGACTTAACCGATTTCCACGTGAAATCCATATTTGTGTGTGTATGGTGTAGTCCAGGGGTTTCACACAGTAGTGCAACATCATCAGTCATCACAGATTAAAATATAACAATGTATGTAATAAGCGGTATAAACTATAATGCTTATCTTTTATACACAGATCACAGATATATGCATATCACAGATAATAAATTATATTCATCCCAGATAAATAAATTATAGATCACAACACAAATAAGGATTTATCACAAAGCATCACATATCAGGCATATCAAACAATTCAACTATTCAATATAATCCAAACATCCATAAGTATGGTCAATTTAATCATCTGATTAATTTAAATCAGATTTATCACTAATTCTGGTTAAATAACATTAATTAATTACAAATCACCTTGATTAATCATTCTTTAATCAATTATAATTAAACTTTGATTAATAATCAATCCTTAATTAATCATCCTTAATTAATAATAATAATTAATTAATTAGTCCTTAATTAATTATCATTTCTTAATTACCTTCATTAATTAATTAACCTTTAATTAATTAAATATTTATGAAATTATCCTTTTAAATAATTATTCTTTACTAAATTATTACATCAAGTAATTATACCCTAATTTCATTAAGTAACAATCCTTCATTAAGTGATTTTTACTTAATTTGTTTCATTAAGTAATATACTTAAATTACTTCATCATTATCACCTCACTCGTGATCAATTTATCCTTAATTTATACTTAATTAACCTTTAATTAATTACATAAATAAATTAATCACCTTGATTAATAAATCTTTAAGTAATTAAATAATTAATTCTTTTAAATACGTTGGGTAATTATCCTTTTAAATTACTTTCATTAAGTAATTTACCTTTAAGTAATTAATTACTCTTTAATCATCGATTAAGAAATTGATTTATTATTCTTTAATTACTATCATTAAGTAATTTATTTAAAAATATACTTTAAACCTTTAAACTTGTTTAAACATTTTGATTTTATAAAACTTTATTTATTTCAAAACTAGGATACAAAAATGTATTTTCAACCCATACTTAAAAACTTGATTTAAAACTCCATCAAGCTAAATACTAAAATCTGGGAATCATTATACTTCACAAAAACATATTCATACTTAGTTTTGAAACCTGGATTCTATTTTAATTTAAATTTAAAAACCTGAACAAAGTTTTCTTCAAAAATCTTAAAAACTGGAACAAACAAAATGACCCGAGGCGAACACTGGTTAAACCCGAGCTTGACTTCGAGTCTTTCTCCCACCTTCTTTTCCCCGAGACATCACGCAAATTACTTCGAGTCGTACCCAAGAACTATGCTTCTTCCCCAAACAAAAATTTTCCCATATACACAATCCCACGCGTGCACATGCACCAACCCTCCAACCACCTCCGATCATCGCCGAAACCTTCAGCAAGTCATCGACCACTCCGCCGTCCCACACGACTACCCAAAACAATGAATACAACTGCAGATAAAAATCGAGCTATTGAATCAACCAAAACCAATAACTCGATCGGCAAAACCCCCATCAACGTCGATCCCGACCTTGATGAACTCCGCCATTCTCACCGTAGATTCGCCTCGAACCCCAGCAACGTTTCCCCATCACGCGATCACCTCCGACCCACCCTAGACTTCGCCATTACCTTGAAAACATCGACGTCCCAAATAGTTGACAAAGCCCTACTCCAACCTCCTCTGGCCACCATGGCCAACAATAAAACACTACTCCATTTTTTTCTGCAATCCTCAACCCACTGGCCACCACCAAACCAAACCCCGTTGATCCTCTCGCCGCAAATCGACGGCAGTAGGCAAAAACTCAGATGCAGTTCAACTCAAAAATTCTCTACAAACCCAATCCTAAAAATCACGATTCCTGTCCCTAAATTCATTATTTTCAATAACGAATCTGATCATGGATTTAATTCATGAAATTAAAATGTTTGAATTTTCTGATTTCTCAGGTTTTTTACTGTAAAAACTTATTTTAGAAATATTAGCTAAATAATTCCACCTGGAATTATTTTTAAGAATGAACTTACCTTGTTATAGTCATTTTCTATTTTATGATCAAAGCTTGAATTGATTTGGATAAAAAGATATGAATTTGTTTTCTTTTCTTGAGTCTGCGGATACAATAACAACAAAGGCCATAAATATATATATATAACAAACATATATACTATATATAGAAAAGTTCAGCTATATTCAAATTTAAAAACATCCATGCACTCCATATATTCATCACCACTGCACAGATCTAACACATGCATCAAATAAATAAAAATTCTTAGCTTTTAAAAGTTTCTGTTTACTCACTTGGTTCCAGAAGAAAGAACAGAGCTTTCTTTGACACTGGCTTTGAAATTCAAGCTAGAATCTTTCTTCTTGATGTTCTTGTTTGTATTGATATTGTTGTTTAGTTGAATTTTTGTTTGAGTTTAATATGGTGCTTACTCAGATTCACTCAGCTTTGAAGGAAACGAACTGAAATGAGATTGATATGTGGAAAGTGAAGTTACAGGGTAATATATTTGTACATGTTGATATTTGTTTGTACAATGTTATCAGTGATTTTTTTTCATTTTGGAGGCTGAGACAATCACTTGGTGGCTGCATTAATTAGGTGTAGCTATACTTATCTTATTTTCATTTCGGCTGAAGATATTAACATTGCCTTCTTTTGCAAGCTTACCAATATTTATATATGTTTGAATACTTCTATATATACTTCTTACTTATTTGTTAACCAGGCTGCTAGATATGTATTTTTTGTGCTAGAGATTCAAGCATTTATTATTGTTGTCTTTTGTTTCCATGGGTACATACTTATCTAAATTTGCTTGTACAATAGATATTTATAATTTTGTTTCTAGTTTTGTTTCAAGTCTAAGTGTACATAGTTTATTGTTGTCTTGTTCTATTTCTTATGTATTTTATAATTTATATAATTCATCTTATATATTTTTTCTTTAGTCTTATTATTTCATAGTATAAATAATTTCTATTTTAACATGTTGCTATATTCTAACTAATTTGTATTTTTTCTTTCATTTATTTCAATTTTTATTTTCTTTTATTTAATCTTATTATTGTGTAATATGGATAATTTCTATATTTTATATGTTGTTAATTTTAGCAAGTGTGTAACTTTGGATTTTATTGTTTACCTTTTTATATATTTATATTTTATTTCTAGCTTAAATATTAATAATTAATTTATTTTTATTTTTAACATAACCCATCAATTTCAAATTTAAAGTTATTTATTTTTAAACTTGTATTAATTATCTATATTTTTATATTTATCTTTAAACCATTTATATTAAGATTTAAATTCAATTCCAATGTATATATATATATATATATATTTATATATTAATAAATTCAAATTTACTCATATATGCCCATATACATATAGATTCACATATATACATATATATATATATATATAACATTTAAACTTTAAATGATCTGTACAAAATTAATTTAAATTCGGGGAAACTCGCATCACTTTATCAATTAATTTCACAAATTTTATTCAAAAACTCAATAAATTATCAATTTAAATTTATATAAAATCCGGGGTCGTTACAAACTTCCCCCCTTAAAAGAATTTCGTCCTCGAAATTTGCCAAGGAGATACAAAGATAGATGAGGAACATTTCATCAAATCAAACTGAATATTTATTCTGCATTTGGCTTACCAAATTAGAATATCAATAATAGATACATGAACGAATCTTTTAATTTTTTTTTCACAAGATACTCGGGTTATCCGGATCTACGAAATATGCAGTGGCATTGGTTAGTCCGAAGAGATAACCAACCATTCGTAGAATATATTGGGACCCAAAGAATAGATAGATATATGGATACAATTTCAAAACTTTTAGTTTAGAAGCCAAATTATACCTATCAACCATAGCAACCAAAGCAACCAATACATCCAAACAAACAATTTCGACCTATTTGGAGTTTATGTCCCATACAAATATATCAAATCTTCTTCCTGGATCTACCAGGAACTATCAAAGAATTGAAAAGATGACAAACAAAAGACATTGACAGAGAAAAGATTACTTCCTTGTTGTTACAGGGTATTGACCAATTATAGTCGTATTCCCCTGTCCCCTATCTCATCCTCTTCTTGCACCCATACTTACTATCAGTGGATAGTAATAGAATTTACTGATGCATTTGAACGGATATCTGAGGAATACTCATTCTAGGGTATACTTCATCCTATCTCTAATGAGTTACTTAATGTGTTATACTCCTGAGCTAAAGTTCAACCTTAGCTCTGATACCAAATGTAAAAGTCCGAAGACAGTGGGAACCGGTAGGCTTTGCAACCACTCCAGCCCCACGATGGCATACACTGGTACCTCGCATTTACTTTTACGGCCAGCCTCTCGACTGTCACAACCAACCCATCCCACTCAGGGACATGTAGGGGTAAGAGTCTCCCGTTCGCCACCAAACCGCGAAGCCAGAACCCCCTATCATGCTGTAATATAGCAAATGCGATCCATATACGTCGTATCATTATTCGGAATGGGTTATATGACACAAAGGTCCTCTCCCGGCTAAATCGAATAACGAGCGCATATTTAAAAACATATGGATATTGGGATTTCAATTAAGTCACAACTTATTACCCAAAACTTTTCTTCAAATGGCTTAAACACATTACCATTTTAATCTTTTTAAACAAAAAGATTCAATTCACAAAGTTCACCCAGTTTCATAAAGATCTATTCATAGATTTTCCCAAATCAATTTCCATTTCAATTGGATTTAACTCGTCTAATCTTTTAAAACAAAGATTTAATTTGATAGCTTTCAAAATAATTCCATTTCGACCTTTCCAATTTCAAAACAAAGTTCAACAATCTTTCACAAAGATTTATTCATAACTTGGAAAATTATCTTCAATTCAAACTTGAAATCCTTTGAACACAAATTGGAAATTCATTCCTTATATGAAAGCTTCTATTATTTGAAAACAAATAGTTTTCATTTTGGAAAATCTGATTCATTTATACGAGTTAAAATCTTTGGGTTAAATTCAAATTCTCAAACCAATACTTTTAAAAAAAATTCATATAAATACATTTATAACTTCTTTAACTATAATTTCCAAACATAGAATTCAATTCCAAATTTTGAATTCAAATTCAAATTAATTATTTAAATTGGAAACTTTACCAAGTTATTCAAAATAACTTTTATCTTAAAAACTCCCTTTCAAAAGCTTTAACATTTAATCCAAGTCCATTTCCAAAATCAATTGAAATTAAAATTTCAATTTAATAAATATTAAATTCAATTCATCTGTGACTTAACCGATTTCCACGTGAAATCCATATCTGTGTGTGTATGGTGTAGTCCAAGGGTTTCACACAGTAGTGCAACATCATCAGTCATCACAGATTAAAATATAACAATGTATGTAATAAGCGGTATAAACTATAACGCTTATCTTCTATACACAGATCATAGATATATGTATATCATATATCATAAATTATATTCATCCCAGATAAATAAATTACAGATCACAACATAAATAAGGATGTATCACAAAGCATCACATATCAGGCATATCAAACAATTCAACTATTCAATATAATCCAAACATCCATAAGTAGGGTCAATTTAATTATCTGATTAATTTAAATCAGATTTATCACTAATTCTGGTTAAATAACATTTAATTAATTACAAATCACCTTGATTAATCATTCTTTAATCAATTATAATTAACCTTTGATTAATAATCATTAATCATCCTTAATTAATAATAATAATTAATTAATTAGTCCTTAATTAATTATCATTTCTTAATTACCTTCATTAATTAATTAACCTTTAATTAATTAAATATTTATGAAATTATCCTTTTAAATAATTATTCTTTACTAAATTATTACATCAAGTAATTATACCCTAATTTCATTAAGTAACAATCCTTCATTAAGTGATTTTTACTTAATTTGTTTCATTAAGTAATATACTTAAATTACTTCATCATTATCACTTCACTCGTGATCAATTTATCCTTAATTTATACTTAATTAACCTTTAATTAATTACATAAATAAATTAATCACCTTGATTAATAAATCTTTAAGTAATTAAATAATTAATTCTTTTAAATACGTTGGGTAATTATCCTTTTAAATTACTTTCATTAAGTAATTTACCTTTAAGTAATTAATTACTCTTTAATCATCGATTAAGAAATTGATTTATTATTCTTTAATTACTATCATTAAGTAATTTATTTAAAAATATACTTTAAACCTTTAAACTTGTTTAAACATTTTGATTTTATAAAACTTTATTTATTTCAAAACTAGGATACAAAAATGTATTTTCAACCCATACTTAAAAACTTGATTTAAAACTCCATCAAGCTAAATACTAAAATATGGGAATCATTATACTTCACAAAAACATATCATACTTAGTTTTGAAACCTGGATTCTGTTTTAATTTAAATTTAAAAACCTGAACAAAGTTTTCTTCAAAAATCTTAAAAAATGGAACAAACCAAATGACCCGAGGCGAACACTAGTTAAACCCGAGCTTGACTTCGAGTCTTTCTACCACCTTCTTTTCCCCGAGACATCATGCGAATTACTTCGAGTTGTACCCAAGAACTATGCTTCTTCCCCAAACAAAACTTTTCCCATATACACAATCCCACGCATGCACGTGCACCAACCCTCCGACCACCTCCGATCATCGCCGAAACCTTCAGCAAGTCATCGACCACTCCGCCGTCCCACACGACTACCCAGAACAATGAATACAACTGCAGATAAAAATCGAGCTATTGAATCAACCGAAACTAATAACTCGATCAGAAAAACCCCCATCAACGTCGATCCCGACCTTGATGAACTCCGCCATTCTCACCGTAGATTCGCCTCGAACCCCAGCAACGTTTCCCCATCACGCGATCACCTCCGACCCACCCTAGACTTTGCCATTACCTTGAAAACATCGACGTCCCAAATAGTTGACGAAGCCCTACTCCGACCTCCTCTGGCCACCATAGCCAACAATAAAACACTACTCCATTTTTTTCTGCAATCCTCAACCCACTGGCCACCACCAAACCAAACCCCGATGATCCTCTCACCGCAAATCGACGGCAGTAGGCAAAAACTCAGATTCAGTTCAACTCAAAAATTCTCTACAAACCCAATCCCAAAAATCACGATTCTTGTCCCTAAATTCATTATTTTCAATAACGAATCTGATCATGGATTTAATTCATGAAATTAAAATGTTTGAATTTTATGATTTCTCAGGTTTTTTACTGTAAAAACTTATTTTAGAAATATTAGCTAAATAATTCCACCTGGAATTATTTTTAAGAATGAACTTACCTTTTTTGTAACAACCCGTAAATTTAACCGGTTTTTATTAACGTTATTAATTGAAATTTTGTGAAACTTTAAACGATAAAATTTTGAGATATAAATTTGATATTTGGAATGCGTCTAGTTAAACATAGCAACTGGTAAATTTTCGTCCGAAAATATGAAAGTTTATTTCGCACGTAAATTTACTTCAATTTAATCAGTTAAAAAGCGATGGAAATAAAACTTTTTTGAAACCTAAATATTTTTACATAGAAAAATTCTAAACCATCTTCTGAGCAAAATGTCAGTTTGTCGTTTTTCCAAATTCGGACATCTTTGGCTCCGTCGATCTTATTTTTCAGCGTTTTTCTTGCATTTTCCACTAGTAGAAAAATTCTAATTCTTATAATTCAATCCTACAACAATTATCTGTGTACCGTAGGAAGCGCCTCATCACGTTGATCAAAACAGCATATTCATTTGTGCGAATCGGAGTCCGACGGAAATCGTCGCGTTAATTTAACCGTTCCGGACGGATCGATTAAAAACCATTTCTAGCCCAAAATCTTTAACCCGTATCCATTTAAATTTGAAAAATTATAATCTCAGCTGATTATTAAATGGGGGCAGTTGGTAGCCAGGGGATAGCATTGGGAAAGGAAGAGGTATCGAGTTACAAAGCACTGGTTTCATTTCAATAACTATTTCTCCTTTTCTGCCGTTTCAGTCTGTTACCCTTCTTTTCAAAATTGAAAATAGCTCAATAAAATTCTTATTGCGCTGAGAGAAAAAAAATATGAATTGGTATATTTTGACTTGGCCTCACGTCTTTTTGTTTGCCACATTTCCTATTATTCGGCCAATTCTCCTCTCAGCCTACCACCACCGACCAACCACCAGCCCGAGTCTCCACTTCCGTACCAGCCGCGACCACCATCTGATTCGCCAACTCCTACTTGACCTCTCCGCCTTATTCCCTCCGGCACATGCACGTCCACAACAGCATCCGCGCCTTCACCCTCATCTCGACCACCAACGACACACCCCTGCTCTCCACCAATGTTATTCACCCACGCGTGCACAACCCAGTGCCCGCCTCCGACCTTACCACCTCCATTCGAGTCAGCAGCCACTTCAGTCCAGACCCGAGATCACCTTCATTCTTTCCAGACTTCACCTCTCGCATTTCCTAGCCTCCTCTCCTACCATGCTCGCCTGTAGTTTTTGCATCCGCCTCATCTTTAAAGGCTGCTTGTTTTGCCACGTGAGTATATATATTTATATATAATGGTCTGTTATATTATATAAGTGTTGTTATATGGGATATATATATATTGTATATGGAGTAGTTAGCTTTGTTAATCTATATATCTATACTTTATTCATATTTGTTGTATAGATTCACGTTTTTACTATTTTGTTCAAGCCTGCATATCACTATATGTTTGTTTATAAACTTTTATATATAGGTAGTATCTAATGTATTATAGTATACTATCTTGAAACAGTAAAAAAAAACTTTGCTGTAGTTTTCTTTTATAATTAGTATATACTGATGTATGTTATAATAACAGTGTATGTTATATATATCTTAGGTTTACTTATTTGTTACAGTAATGTATGTTATGTTAGTTAGAATAGATTATTTATATATATAAGCATAGGTCATATTGTGTTCACATTATATTTGGTAGGTGTTAGTTTATATATTATAGAGTATACACGTATGTATTGGTCTAGGTCTTCAAGCCGCTGTTGGTATGCGAAGCTATCTGTTGAATATATATGCTTTAATATAAAGTGGAGGTTGCGTGTTTTGAGGCCTATTTCAAGTACATATGTATTGGGGTTATAGTGCATTTATTCTTAGAAAAATATATTAGTATTATGGTGGACACGAATAGCAGTATGATTGTAGAGTCTATATATTATTTTATCTTGATCTTAAATCTCATATGGTTTATATATGTTATTATTGCCTTATTGTTCCTGTAGTTAGTATGTAAGTTAGCACATGATTTATATTAGTCTATTTCTATAAGTGTATTTGAGTCTGCATATATAAAATGTACATTAATATATATTATTTCCTTATAAGTATTTTATGTCATATTATGGATAATCTGCAGTTTAAGCTATATACGCTTTTAAATATTACATTGATTTTATAATAAATACTGATTTTTGATATAATATGTTTGTAAAATTTTGAATTAGTTCATATATATTTGCATAAGTTCTATTTTCAATCATATGTACATATATAGATTTATTTCTAATGCATATGTAAGAATATGATATATATATAGAGTTTTTCATAGCTATGTATACACATTCACCTATATCCCTTATCTTCATCGACCCAACTCTGACTTGATTTCCTTTAACCACATTATCAGCTTTGTCCATCAAAATTCGTGCCCATGTCACTTTGCTTCGGAATTCGTAGCTTGCTCGATTGTAATATCTCTAGCCTCGAAAGGTGAGCAATCACTCACGATTAATGTTTTTATTTATTTATTAAATTTAATTTCAATTGAATGACAATTGAAATATGCTGCTGTTAGTTATTTACACTGTTATATATACTATTACCTGTATCTGTTCACCTATGACATCTGACACCATTATCTGTAAATTATTTATGCGATGATAATACAGTTTGGTTGATAATTGATTGATTGTTGTTTTTATTTGGATGTTAAATTGTAATGTATAAAGTGATAAATATTATGCAATTGAATTTGACGTAGAATAGTTAAAAATTTGAATCGACACATGTGTTGAATTTGGTTAGTTAAATTTGTTTAATATGACCCCTTAAATGTTTAATTATTTAACACGTAGAAAAAATGGTTAATTACCCTTGAACCATTTGAATTTATTAAGTATGAAATTGAATAATTGATGCCAAGTGTAGAACTGCATAAATTAATAGTGTAATAATCTTTAATCTACATGAAATGATAGTGTAGATTCTAGAAATAATTATATTAATTTACACAAATAACAATGTGAATTAATACGATTATTTCGGGATTATTTGAATTGATTATTTGATTGTTATTGATTGTTGTTATTGCTTGTTTATTTACTTTGACACCATCCCAGTTATCACACTGCAAGTTCCCTTTGCTATGCTTTGATTTTGAATTGAATTGGAATCAGGTTGAAATGATAAATACCCAAATGAACTTGGCCTAGGATAGAGAATTAAATAAAACCCGATTGGTCAATACTTTGATTTAAAAATAAAATGAAGATTTTATTTGAATAAATAATAAAGTTTTGAAATGAAGTTAGAATTTGAATTTTAATGAAAGGAAAATGTTAATATTTAATAATATGAAACAAAATATTAGCAATGTAATTGATGAAAGAACGTTGTTTGATTTGAGAAATGATTGAATTAAGTTTTGAAATTATTTAATAATTAAGTTTTGAAATTTTATAATAGTAAGTTTTGAAATTATTTAATAATTAAATAAGATTGAATTATTTAATAATTAATAAATTGAATTCTTAATTTAGTGAAATTGAACTTCTTGAATAAGTGAAATTAAGTTTCTTTATTAATTGAGTTTTGAAATTTGTAACTAAGTAAATTAAATGAGTGAAATTGAATTTCTCTAATAAGAAATAAAATGTGTTTTATTGAAATAAAATGTAAGACTTGAAATGAAAAGAATTTGATTTGATGAATTTAATTTAATGCAATTTGTAAGTTTTGATACAATGAAGTTGAACTTAAATAATTGATTTAATGAATTGGAAGTTAAAAAGAATTGTTTTGAATGATAAATTAACTTAACGAATATTGAATGAAGTCGATCAATGATTTTAAATTGTTTTGAATGTTAAATTAAATTAATTTAATTGTTTTCAAAACGAAACTTATATTCGAACTTGAATCAATATTTGAATTGTTTTAAATAAAGATTGAAATTGAATTATAAGATTTTGAAATGATAAGTTGGAAGTTTTGAAACGTAAATTATGGAAATTGTTTTAGAAAGACAAATGAAATGTTGATTTACAAATTCTAACTGAAATTGAAATTGATTTGGTTTTCGAAAAATATAAACGACCAATCGGTGTAATAATTTCGAAAGTTATTAAAGAGACCGGAATCGGTTAGGGACATACTCTCTGTCTTAACCGAAAACCACTTTAATAACTATACGCGGAGTGTGATCCAGAATGAAGTGGTTGGAATGATGTACGTGATGACTGAAGAAAGAGAACGATAATGGATAGCCTTGACACTTGTGTCAAATTGGAAATGACTAAAACAGGAGCCGTGCCGGGCCAAATGGGGGCTAGCTACCTCGAGCGAACACACTTCTTCGAAGTACTCATTACTTGTTGTCGATTGATGCACCCTTGATTTGGGAGTGTTGTTTCGCGGTGTTGCGATCGCTGCGGCGATGCGTTCTCACCAGTCCGGATCAGGCAAACGGTAGTTTCACTACCTTGGGTATTGCCTCATGTGCCTTGTCATACTTGGATCCCTATATACGCGACCACTACGATTTGTTTTGTGTTATACCTATGGAGTACTCCCTGATATCCCACTAGTTTACGGTGGAGTTTACAGTGCTGTATAGACTATAACGCTTATATAAAATGTGTTAAGGGGGATAATGGTAACGCCTTAACACTATTTTGATATCTTATATTACTGATAGACATTATCTACTTATCGTACACTACTACATAGTAGATAGTTTAATGGATCCTTAAAGGATGGTATTCCAAACATCCTTTGAGTTACTTGTATTTTAATTGCTATTTCACTTGAGTTGGATTTATTGATATAAGAATGTTAATCCTGACTCGAGTGTTTTGTGTTTTCTTTACGCTCGGGTCAGACTGAGTGTCCAGTATTCGAGACTCACCTTTGAAGTTGGAGCTTTGCTTGAAGATCCAGCCATCTATTCTGCTTTCAGTATTCGATGATTCCAGTGATGTATTCTGATTTGTATCTGATGTATCGTATTACTCTTCCGTTGTATCTGGTTTAACTCTGATGTAACTTATACATTTATATAGTAGCTTCATGAACTACTATCTCTTTTATTTCCGCCGCATTTATTACTCTGTGTCTGTGATCTGTGATTATTTATTTACTGTATATGCTCAGTTTTGCCAAATTTAAATTAACAATTCGGTATTTTGAATTATTCAAGTCCGACATGTGCGGATGCGAATGGTCCAAAATACCGGGTCGTTACAAGTGGTATCAGAGCTTTGGTAGCTCTAAGCAAAACTTAGCATATATGGTAAATGTATTACAGAATCACTCTCATTCGAGTTTCAATCTCTTCCTTTTGACTCGATTCCTATGAATTTTGGAACGTTCCCTCGGTTTCGAAATTCATTCGTGTTCCCCACTATTCGTATTCTTCTGAATTCTGGAGTATCACATAACTCCACTTCAAATGATCTTTATAATGAGTTGGCGGTCCCGCCAATCTCAAATTGATTTGTAAAGGGGTAAAACTCCTTTACAATAGGCATTGATTTACCGGAGATTTCTGCATCCTCGGTTTATGATGCTATCTATTCCCTGCTATACCTGAATTCCATCTCTTGAGATCGAGTGTTGATTTACCTCAGAATTCAGCATCGATCTTATTCTTGAAGTTACGGACGACTCAGTTAAGGTTGCCCATGAATTAAATAAACTCATCCATCTCCCGATTGTGGTAATTGAATTATCTTATCTTCGGTTTCAAACTTATTTTCAAATCAAAATTCTCTTTGATTTGATTTCCATCAAATTTGAATCGCTATACATGTTTTGAAATCTATTCTTGTATCGTCGAGCGAGGAATTGTATTTGTAAAATTATATTTAAAATGTTTTAAAAATATATCGTGTTGTTTGAGTTGTTGATGTTGATTAGGATTTTAGATCGATTCGTCTGATCAACGCTATCGATAGGATTTCCAAAACACTTTAACAGAGCAAACCGACACAATATTGTTTTCAAATTTGGTAAACAAAAAGTTTTGGATGATTATATTATATATAAATATAAGTTTTCTGAAATTAAATTGTTAATGAATTTGTTGTCAAAATGATAATATTTGATTTTCATTTATTGTTTTGTAAACCATTGACTATCGCATAATATAAATAAATAAATTTATAAAACTTGGTTATAATCTGATTTGAAATTTGAAATGAATTTAAATCAAGAATATGAGAATTTAATTTTCGGTGATTTCAAACTTTGGTTTTAAATTTATTAAAATGTATTATCTAAAGTATTTTCGAATAGAAATCATTTCAAAGAGATTTTAGGTGTTTAAATTAGTACTCTTCCCTTTTGTCGCTGGAAAATAATTTCGGTGATGGCGGCCGCATCATCGACATTCATTTTCGAGTTTCGAAGTGAAGAAACCATTCTGTAGCTTTGCTACGGTTTTTTTGGAAAAATATTTTAATTTGAATTTCTTAAGTATGACTTGATTTATATATATATATGGGTATATTATTTTAAATTTAATTTGATTTAATATATATAGTATATACATTATTATCTCTAAAGGGTTTGAGATTAAACGGAAATTTAATTCTTAAAATTTTGTTAAAGGATGTTTTCAATTATAAATAAAGCTAAAATTTTGGATAAATATTTACACTTGAAATAATTGAATTTGAAATTTTATTTGTATAGTACTAAATTGCATTTCAATATAACTTACCTAAATTATTCAGAAGTTAAAATGTAATTAGATAATATACAATATAAATTAATTTTATAAATAAAATTTGAGTGTTTATAATAAATGTTATGCACTTAGATTTTAATTATAAAAAATGCTAATAAAGATGATAGAATAATAAGTTAATTGAATGAGATAAATAAAGTAAATTTTGTTCTGAAAGAATTAACAAATTGAATTGAATCAGCTTAATGAAATACCTTGAATTAAGATCAAATTATTGGATATTAATTGATTTAAAATGAAATTTATATGATTAGAATTAACAGTTGAACTAAGAAATTTAAATCGAATGACTATTTATTGATTTAATATAAATAAATTTAACCAAATTGGAAAAAAAAATTAATTTAAATTGAAATTTATATGGTTTAAATATATGTAATAAGATATATTAAATAGAATAAATTTAATAATAATTCGGAATAAAGAAGAATTAAATTTGTCGAATAAAATATGATTATAATAAATGACTATTCAAATTTATGATCTACGAAATTTTTAATTTAAGAAAATTGGATAATATATGATATAAATTGTCTTTATAAATAAATGTGAGTGCGTATGATAAATGTTATTCACTTAAAATTTAAATTATAAAATGTTTATAGAGATAAATGGAATAACAAGTTAAATAAATAATAGGTATGATTAATAGAAGAAATTTTGTTTTGGAAGTTAATAAATTAATTAAAATTAACTTAATGAATTATCTTGAATTTAAAGTGTTTAATACATATTAATTTAAATTAAATTTATGTGGTTTGAACTAATTATTTTATTTTGTTTCGGTCTATTTTCTTCTAGTTGTTTCTATTCTCCTACCTCCTTCCTTTTCGGGGACGAAAAGTTTTGAGTGGGGGAGAGTGTAACAACCCGTAAATTTAACCGGTTTTTATTAACGTTATTAATTGAAATTTTGTGAAACTTTAAACGATAAAATTTTGAGATATAAATTTGATATTTGAAATGCGTCTAGTTAAACATAGCAACTGGTAAATTTTCGTTCGAAAATATGAAAGTTTATTTCGCGCGTAAATTTACTTCAATTTAATCAGTTAAAAAGCGATGGAAATAAAACTTTTTCGAAACCTAAATATTTTTACATAGAAAAATTCTAAACCATCTTCTGAGCAAGATGTCAGTTTTTCATTTTTCCAAATTCGGACATCTTTGGCTCCGTCGATCTTATTTTTCAGCGTTTTTCTTGCATTTTCCACCAGTAGAAAAATTCGAATTCTTATAATTCAATCGTATCACAATTATCTGTGTACCGTAGAAAGCGCCTCATCGCGCTGATCAAAACAGCATATTCATTTGTGCGAATCGGAGTCCAACAGAAATCGTCGTGTTAATTTAACCGTTCTGGACGGATCGATTAAAAACCATTTCTAGCCCAAAATCTTTAACCCGTATCCATTTAAATTTGAAAAATTATAATCTCAGCTGAATATTAAATGGGGGCAGTTGGTAGCCAGGGGATAGCATTGGGAAAGGAAGACGTATCGGGTTACAAAGCACTGGTTTCATTTCAATAACTATTTCTCCTTTTCTACCGTTTCAGTCTGTTACCCTTCTTTTCAAAATTGAAAATAGCTCAATAAAATTCCTATTGCGCTGAGAGAAAAAGAAATATGAATTGGTATATTTTGACTTGGCCTCACGTCTTTTTGTTTGCCACATTTCCTATTATTCGGCCAATTCTCCTCTCAGCCTACCACCACCGACCAACCACCATCCCGAGTCTCCACTTCCGTACCAGCCGCGACCACCATCTGATTCGCCAACTCCTACTTGACCTCTCCGCCTTATTCCCTCCGGCACATGCACGTCCACAACAGCATCCGCGCCTTCACCCTCATCTCGACCACCAACGACACACCCCTGCTCTCCACCGATGTTATTCACCCACGCGTGCACAGCCCAGTGCCCGCCTCCGACCTCACCACCTCCATTCGAGTCAGCAGCCACTTCAGTCCAGACCCGAGATCACCTTCATTCTTTCCAGACTTCACCTCTCGCGTTTCCTAGCCTCCTCTCCTACCATGCTCGCCTGTAGTTTTTGCATCCGCCTCATCTTTAAAGGCTGCTTGTTTTGCCACGTGAGTATATATATTTATATATAATGGTCTGTTATATTATATAAGTGTTGTTATATGGGATATATATATATTGTATATGGAGTAGTTAGCTTTGTTAATCTATATATCTATACTTTATTCATATTTGTTGTATAGATTCACGTTTTTACTATTTTGTTCAAGCTTGCATATCACTATATGTTTGTTTATAAACTTTTATATATAGGTAGTATCTAATGTATTATAGTATACTATCTTGAAACAGTAAAAAAAAAACTTTGCTGTAGTTTTCTTTTATAATTAGTATATACTGATGTATGTTATAATAACAGTGTATGTTATATATATCTTAGGTTTACTTGTTTGTTACAGTAATGTATGTTATGTTAGTTAGAATAGATTATTTATATATATAAGCATAGGTCATAATGTGTTCACATTATATTTGGTAGGTGTTAGTTTATATATTATAGAGTATACACGTATGTATTGGTCTAGGTCTTCAAGCCGCTGTTGGTATGCGAAGCTATCTGTTGAATATATATGCTTTAATATAAAGTGGAGGTTGCGTGTTTTGAGGCCTATTTCAAGTACATATGTATTGGGGTTATAGTGCATATATTCTTAGAAAAATATATTAGTATTATGGTGGACACGAATAGCAGTATGATTGTAGAGTCTATATATTATTTTACCTTGATCTTAAATCTCATATGGTTTATATATGTTATTATTGCCTTATTGTTCCTGTAGTTAGTATGTAAGTTAGCACATGATTTATATTAGTCTATTTCTATAAGTGTATTTGAGTCTGCATATATAAAATGTACATTAATATATATTATTTCCTTATAAGTATTTTATGTCATATTATGGATAATCTGCAGTTTAAGCTATATACGCTTTTAAATATTACATTTATTTTATAATAAATACTGATTTTTGATATAATATGTTTGTAAAATTTTGAATTAGTTCATATATATTTGCATAAGTTCTATTTTCAATTATATGTACATATATAGATTTATTTCTAATGCATATGCAATAATATGATATATATATATAAAGTTTTTCATAGCTATGTATACACATTCACCTATATCCCTTATCTTCATCGACCCAACTCTGACTTGATTTCCTTTATCCACATTATCAGCTTTGTCCGTCAAAATTCGTGCCCATGTCACTTTGCTTTGGAATTCGTAGCTTGCTCGGTTGTAATATCTCTAGCCTCGAAAGGTGAGCAATCACTCACGATTAATGTTTTTTTTATTTATTAAATTTAATTTCAATTGAATGACAATTGAAATATGCTACTGTTAGTTATTTACACTGTTATATATACTATTACCTGTATCTGTTCACCTATGACTTCTGACACCATTATCTGTAAATTATTTATGCGATGATAATATAGTTTGGTTGATAATTGATTGATTGTTGTTTTTATTTGGATGTTAAATTGTAATGTATAAAGTGATAAATATTATACAATTGAATTTGACGTAGAATAGTTAAAAATTTGAATCGACACATGTGTTGAATTTGGTTAGTTAAATTTGTTTAATATGACCCCTTAAATGTTTAATTATTTAACACATAGAAAAAATGGTTAATTACCCTTGAACCATTTGAATTTATTATGTATGAAATTGAATAATTGATGCCAAGTGTAGAACTGCATAAATTAATAGTGTAATAATCTTTAATCTACATGAAATGATAGTGTAGATTCTAGAAATAATTATATTAATTTACACAAATAATAATGTGAATTAATACGATTATTTCGGGATTATTTGAATTGATTATTTGATTGTTATTGATTGTTGTTATTGCTTGTTTATTTAATTTGACACCATCCCAGTTATCACACTGCAAGTTCCCTTTGCTATGCTTTGATTTTGAATTGAATTGGAATCGGGTTGAAATGATAAATACCCAAATGAACTTGGCCTAGGATAGAGAATTAAATCAAACCCGATTGGTCAATACTTTGATTTAAAAATAAAATGAAGATTTTATTTGAATAAATAATAAAGTTTTGAAATGAAGTTAGAATTTGAATTTTAATGAAAGGAAAATGTTAATATTTAATAATATGAAATAAAATATTAACAATGTAATTGATGAAAGAACGTTGTTTGATTTGAGAAATGATTGAATTAAGTTTTGAAATTATTTAATAATTAAGTTTTGAAATTTTATAATAGTAAGTTTTGAAATTATTTAATAATTAAATAAGATTGAATTATTTAATAATTAAATAAAATTGAATTCTTTATTTAGTGAAATTGAACTTCTTGAATAAGTGAAATTAAGTTTCTTTATTAATTGAGTTTTGAAATTTGTAACTAAGTAAATTAAATGAGTGAAATTGAATTTCTCTAATAAGAAATAAAATGTGTTTTATTGAAATAAAATGTAAGACTTGAAATGAAAAGAATTTGATTTGATGAATTTAATTTAATGCAATTTGTAAGTTTTGATACAATGAAGTTGAACTTAAATAATTGATTTAATGAATTGGAAGTTAAAAAGAATTGTTTTGAATGATAAATTAACTTAACGAATATTGAATGAAGTCGATCAATGATTTTAAATTGTTTTGAATGTTAAATTAAATTAATTTAATTGTTTTCAAAACGAAACTTATATTCGAACTTGAACCAATATTTGAATTGTTTTAAATAAAGATTGAAATTGAATTATAAGATTTTGAAATGATAAGTTGGAAGTTTTGAAACGTAAATTATGGAAATTGTTTTAGAAAGACAAATGAAATGTTGATTTAAAAATTCTAACTGAAATTGAAATTGATTTGGTTTTCGAAAAATATAAACGACCAATCGGTGTAATAATTTCGAAAGTTATTAAAGAGACCAGAATCGGTTAGGGACATACTCTCTGTCTTAACCGAAAACCACTTTAATAACTATACGCGGAGTGTGATCCAGAATGAAGTGGTTGGAATGATGTACGTGATGGCTGAAGAAAGAGAACGATAATGGATAGCCTTGACACTTGTGTCAAATTGGAAATGACTAAAACAGGAGCCGTGCCGGGCCAAATGAGGGCTAGCTACCTCGAGCGAACACACTTCTTCGAACTACTCATTACTTGTTGTCGATTGGTGCACCCTTGATTTGGGAGTGTTGTTTCGCGGTGTTGCGATCGCTGCGGCGATGCGTTCTCACCAGTCCGGATCAGGCAAACGGTAGTTTCACTACCTTGGGTATTGCCTCATGTGCCTTGTTATACTTGGATCCCTATATACGCGACCACTACGATTTGTTTTGTGTTATACCTATGGAGTACTCCCTGATATCCCACTAGTTTACGGTGGAGTTTACAGTGCTGTATAGACTATAACGCTTATATAAAATGTGTTAAGGGGGATAATGGTAACGCCTTAACACTATTTTGATATCTTATATTACTGATAGACATTATCTACTTATCGCACACTACTACATAGTAGATAGTTTAATGGATCCTTAAAGGATGGTATTCCAAACATCCTTTGAGTTACTTGTATTTCAATTGCTATTTCACTTGAGTTGGATTTATTGATATAAGAATGTTAATCCTGACTCGAGTGTTTTGTGTTTTCTTTACGCTCGGGTCAGACTGAGTGTACCAGTATTCGAGACTCACCTTTGAAGTAGGAGCTTTGCTTGAAGATCCAGCCATCTATTCTGCTTTCAGTATTCGATGATTCCAGTGATGTATTCTGATTTGTATCTGATGTATCGTATTACTCTTCCGTTGTATCTGGTTTAACTCTGATGTAACTTATACATTTATATAGTAGCTTCATGAACTACTGTCTCTTTTATTTCTGCTGCATTTATTACTCTGTGTCTGTGATCTGTGATTATTTATTTACTGTATATGCTCAGTTTTGCCAAATTTAAATTAACAATTCGGTATTTTGAATTATTCAAGTCCGACATGTGCGGATGCGAATGGTCCAAAATACCGGGTCGTTACAAGTGGTATCAGAGCTTTGGTAGCTCTAAGCAAAACTTAGCATATATGGTAAATGTATTACAGAATCACTCTCATTCGAGTTTCAATCTCTTCCTTTTGACTCGATTCCTATGAATTTTGGAACGTTCCCTCGGTTTCAAAATTCATTCGTGTAACAACCCGCATATCTATCGATTCTATATTTAAATATTTTATTTAAATATTTTATCGTTAGTCGGATGTTAGTCCGAAAAGCTACTTTTTGCATACGGTCAAATTAGGACTCGAGACCACCCCCATTGAGTTCAAAATGACGTTTGCGATCTTTTTGAGTGTAAACTTCGATATGTTTGGAGATAGTGAAATTTTCAACACTTTTTCCCGCCTTTGACTTTGGTTTGGACTGCACCCCTTTAGTTCAGCCCAACCATCTTCCTCACTCTATCAAAACACTTGAAGCTTTCTCAAAAATGGTGAGGGGAAAGAGAAATTAAAACTCCCAAACACAAATTCCATTGCAAATCCGAGATTCAACATCAAATTCACGTGTAGACCATTGATTCAAGCTTGTTGGTGTTCTTGCTTTGCTCTCAAATCTCCATCTTCATCAAATTCCGTGAAAAGGTGAGATTTTTGATCTCACATCTTGCCTATATCTATCTTGGACTGTTGGGAATGATCCCCTATTGAATTTGCATCAACATTTGCATTTGGTTTGGATTGGATTGGCGAAAAACTTCGATTTTCAGCGTTTTGGTGATTTTTCTGGCGTTAAGTCGTTTCTGCCTTCGCTGAGTCGTCCACGAGTTAAGCCTAAGTCGTGAGTCGTTCACGAGTTAAGGGCTTAGGTCGCGCGCGTGTATTTCTGTTCGTCTGGCCTGAGTCGTTCACGAGTTAAAGGCCTGAGTCGTTCTCGAGTTAAAGTGTTAAGTCGTTTCTGCCTGGCCTGAGTCGTTCACGAGTTAAAGGCATGAGTCGTTCACGAGTTAAAGGCATGAGTCGTTCACGAGTTAAAGGCTTAAGTCGTTTGCAGTTAGCTCGTTCGCCTCGAGTTAAGTCGTAGGTCGTTTGGCCTTAAGTCGTTTGCAGTTAGCTCGTTCGCCTCGAGTTAAGTCGTAGGTCGTTTGGCCTTAAGTCGTTTGCAGTTAGCTCGTAGCTCGTATGGCTCTTAAGTCCTAGGTCGTTGGCTTTTAAGTCGTTAAGTCGTTCGTTCCGCTAAGTCGTTCAGGGCTTAAGTCGTTAAGTCGTTCGCGAGTTAGTACTTGGTCGTTTGACCTGTTCTTCTGCCAGCTCGCGTGGCATTCTCCACTTAGGTCGTATGACCTTATCCCTTAAGTCGTAAGTCGCTTGCCCCCTTAAGTCGTAAGTCGTAGGTCGTCGCCGACCTTACACTTGGTCTTTTTAGGTCGTGATTTTCCTTTGGTCGCAGGACTTTGTTAAGTCGTAGGTCGTCTCCGACCTTATCCTTAGCCTTGTTAGGTCGCGTGAACTCTTAGGTCGTATGACCTACTTCTCCTTAGGTCGTTGGACCAGCTTGCCTTCACTAAGTCGTACCGTGACGGGGCGCTGCCCCGCACCCCGCCGTGGGCGCTGCCCCCTGGACCCCCGCGACCTGACCGGGCAGGTCGAACCCCGTATTACTCTGCGTAGGCAATCTCGTCTGAAAAACATTGATCAGAATTTCTACTTTGATGGTTTTGGGATTGACTTCTTTGGACTTTACTCACGTCTTCGAACGTGAATTGATTTGTTCTACCATCGTTTTATGACTTGTCACTTTAAAGATATATGAAGGTTTCAATACTAATAGTAAATATCAAAACTCTTTCATCAAAGCGATTTCAACACTATTTTAAGTATCAAAAGTTCGTTTTCTCAAACCGATTTTCAATCTACTAGTATATACAAGCCTTTACTTCACTCGAATGAGAAATCGACTTAAACGACTTAGTAAAACGAGTGGTATGAAACGCTTGCGTTCACTTCGTCGGTTAGCTCTTGGACTTGTTCGATTGAACCCTTTTTGTGACAATTTCCTAGTGAAGATTTACAGCTTGTTCGTAAATATTTAAGTTAAGCAAGTGGTTATGGGACATGAAGCTAAACTCATATATTTACTGGCTTGGTGTGATTGACACTTCCTTATGATCATGACGATCATTTTTGTGATTTAGACTAGCGATTGAGCGATGTCTCTTTGTCTACGTGGGAGACTATACCCCGATCATGTGATGTTTCGCCATCACATTTCCTATGGTCTTCGGGCCATTCATGTGTAAAAATTTAATGGATAGCTTCCATGAGATAACTTCTCGTCATGTGTTTACGCGTAGGTGAGCTTCATGCTCCCATTCATGTGTTAGGCCTCCCCCCTTTATGTGTTTTCTGGATTTCTGATGATGATTTCTGGAATTTTGTGCTTCACCAATTTTCATGATTTTCATTGATATGATATCAGTTTTTGTGCATTGGTGAATTCATGTGTTATTGACTTGTTATGAATACAAGTTTAGGGTATGAAACCCTACCTTATCTTTTAGAAGATTCTTGTGATATTGATTAATCTTTTGTTGATTATCATTTACATACTTATAGTAGTATGTCGCTATGGTTATTACATGTTCATGTCATGCCTTTTACTGTATACCATATCATCTGATATTTATAGTTAGACTGATCCGTTTATTATTTTCTTATAAATAATACTCGGGTCAGACCGAGATGTTACAGGTGCTTCTGCTTGACTTCTCTTCAGGATTATTCTGACTTTTGGCTAACTACTTAGATTAGTAGTTTTTGGATGTACACCTTTGAGATATAGACTCTATGTTGTGTACTTATTCTTTTGTATAGCACGTGATGCTATTCTTTTGTATTATCGTGGATTTTTCTGACCACTACTCTGATGAACACTTTCATGTGTTATATATTTATTCATATCTTCTTCCGCCTTTGTGATATGGATGTCTGTGACTGATTTATGTTATGATTATTTCTATGTTTGTTTTCCGAAGATAATATATAGCCACCGTGTGATAGCTTTGTGTTTGTATCGGCATGTCGGATTTCCTCCTTAAAAGATATGCATTCTATTCTATCTGACGTATCGGTGCTCGCACAAAGAAGTTACATGGATGGTCGCTCCTCCACAGCCTTATTCTCCGTGCTAATTGACAGCACTACATCGTAGTGTTCTTGGTTAGCGTGGGTATAGAGGTGGGGCGTTACAATTCGTGTTCCCTACTATTCGTATTCTTCTGAATTCTGGAGTATCACATAACTCCACTTCGAATGATCTTTATAATGAGTCGGCGGTCCCGCCAATCTCAAATTGATTTGTAAAGGGGTAAAACTCCTTTACAATAGGCATTGATTTACCAGAGATTTCTGCATCCTTGGTTTATGATGCTATCTATTCCCTACTATACCTGAATTCCATCTCTTGAGATCGAGTGTTGATTTACCTCAGCATTCAGCATCGATCTTATTCTTGAAGTTACGGACGACTCAGTTAAGGTTGCCCATGAATTAAATAAACTCATCCATCTCCCGATTGTGGTAATTGAATTATCTTATCTTCGGTTTCAAACTTATTTTCAAATCAAAATTCTCTTTGATTTGATTTCCATCAAATTTGAATCGCTATACATGTTTTGAAATCTATTCTTGTATCGTCGAGCGAGGAATTGTATTTGTAAAATTATATTTAAAATGTTTTAAAAATATATCGTGTTGTTTGAGTTGTTGATGTTGATTAGGATTTTCGATTGATTCGTCTGATCAACGCTATCGATAGGATTTCCAAAACACTTTAACAGAGCAAACCGACACAATATCGTTTTCAAATTTGGTAAACAAAAAGTTTTGGATGATTATATTATATATAAATATAAGTTTTCTGAAATTAAATTGTTAATGAATTTGTTGTCAAAATGATAATATTTGATTTTCATTTATTGTTTTGTAAACCATTGACTATCGCATAATATAAATAAATAAATTTATAAAACTTGGTTATAATCTGATTTGAAATTTGAAATGAATTTAAATCAAGAATATGAGAATTTAATTTCCGGTGATTTCAAACTTTGGTTTTAAATGTATTAAAATGTATTATCTAAAGTATTTTCGAATAGAAATCATTTCAAAGAGATTTTAGGTGTTTAAATTAGTACTCTTCCCTTTTGTCACTGGAAAATAATTTCGATGATGGCGGCCGCATCATCGACATTCATTTTCGAGTTTCGAAGTGAAGAAACCATTCTGTAGCTTTGCTACGGTTTTTTTGGAAAAATATTTTAATTTGAATTTCTTAAGTATGACTTGATTTATATATATATGGGTATATTATTTTAAATTTAATTTGATTTAATATATATAGTATATACATTATTATCTCTAAAGGGTTTGAAATTAAACGGAAATTTAATTCTTAAAATTTTGTTAAAGGATGTTTTCAATTATAAATAAAGCTAAAATTTTGGATAAATATTTACACTTGAAATAATTGAATTTGAAATTTTATTTGTATCGTACTAAATTGCATTTCAATATAACTTACCTAAATTATTCAGAAGTTAAAATGTAATTAGATAATATACAATATAAAATAATTTTATAAATAAAATTTGAGTGTTTATAATAAATGTTATGCACTTAGATTTTAATTATAAAAAATGCTAATAAAGATGATAGAATAATAAGTTAATTGAATGAGATAAATAAAGTAAATTTTGTTCTGAAAGAATTAACAAATTGAATTGAATCAGCTTAATGAAATACCTTGAATTAAGATCAAATAATTGGATATTAATTGATTTAAAATGAAATTTATATGATTAGAATTAACAGTTGAACTAACAAATTTAAATCGAATGACTATTTATTGATTTAATATAAATAAATTTAACCAAATTGGAAAAAAAAAATTAATTTAAATTGAAATTTATATGGTTTAAATTAAGTGAATATTAGGCACGCATCCTTAAAACAAAACTTAATTCAAAGCGGATCCCTGTGGAAAAAATTATACTTTCTACGTCCCTGTTTTTGGTTTCCGCCTATTTTTTCCCCAAATTACCCCTACGCTTCACTGTCGAGCTTCAGTTCTTCTTCTTCAGTTTCTTCTGATCAAATGAAAAACCGAGCCGAGTCTATAAACCATGAGAATCAAGAAATTAAATTGAAGACTCTACAAAATCGAAGGTTTATTTTTCGATTTAAATGAAAAACTACAATTATTTTGAATATTTGCAGAAATAAATGCAATTATTGAGAATAATTGCCGATAACTATGCAGTTATTATGAATAATTGCAGAGACAGATGAGTTTAGAATTGAAATGATTTTACAAGAAAAATTGCTGATAAGAATGCAATTATTCTGAATATTTGCAGAAATAAATGCAATTATTGAGAATAATTGTTGATAACTATGCAACTATTACAAATAATTGCAGAGAAAGATAAATTTAGGATTAAAATGATTTTACATGAATAATTGCTAATAAGAATGCAATTATTCTGAATATTTGCAGAAATAAATGCAATTATTGAGAATAATTGTTGATAACTATGCAACTATTACAAATAATTGCAGAGAAAGTTGAATTTCGGATTGAAATAATTTTACATGAATAATTGCTGATAAGAATGCAATTATTTTGAATATTTGCAGAAATAAATGCAATTGTTTGAGAATAATTGCTGAAAACTATGCAATTATTATGAATAATTGCAGAGAAAGATGAATTTCGAATTGAAATGATTTTACATGAATAATTGCTGATAAGAATGCAATTATTTTGAATGTTTGCAGAAATAAATGCAGTTATTGAGAATAATTGCTGATAACTATGCAATTATTATGAATAATTGCAGAGAAAGATGAATTTAGTATTGAAATGATTTTACAAGAAAAATTGCTGATAAGAATGCAATTATTCTGAATATTTGCAGAAATAAATGCAATTATTGAGAATAATTGCTGATAACTATGCAAATATACTATGCAATTATTCTAAATTCATCTTTTATATGAATAGTTGCCGATGAGCATGCAATTAATCAAAATATTTACAGACATACATGCAATTATTAAAGATAATTGCAGATTTATATGCAATATTTGCAAACAATTCAGCAATTATATGCAATAATTGATGACATGCCTGCAAGTATACGCAATAGTTGCAGACAATTCAGCAAGTATATGCAATAGCTGTTGGCATTTGAAGAAAAATCGATAATGTTTAAAATTTGCAGAATTCTCCGCAAATATATGGAATAATTGCACTCTTACCTTAAATATGAGTTTAGAATTGAAATGATTTTACATGAATTTAGAATTGAAATGATTACATGAATAATTGCTGATAAGAATGCAATTATTCTAAATGTTTGCAGAAATAAATGCAGTTATTGAGAATAATTGCTGATAACTATGCAATTATTATGAATAATTGCAGAGAAAGATGAATTTAGTATTGAAATGATTTTACAAGAAAAATTGCTGATAAGAATGCAATTATTCTGAATATTTGCAGAAATAAATGCAATTATTGAGAATAATTGCTGATAACTATGCAAATATTATGAATAATTGTAAAGAATGATGAATTTAATCTTCATAATTGAACTAAAATTCTTTATTTTGTTATTTATAGTTATAAATGTCTAGTTTTGTATTGAAATGCTTTTATATGAATAGTTGCCGATGAGCATGCAATTAATCAGAATATTTACAGATATACATGCAATTATTAAAGATAATTGCAGATTTATATGCAATATTTGCAAACAATTCAGCAATTATATGCAATAATTGATGACATGCCTGCAAGTATACGCAATAGTTGCAGACAATTCAGCAAGTATATGCAATAGCTGTTGGCATTTGAAGAAAAATCGATAATGTTTAAAATTTGTAGAATTCTCCGCAAATATATGGAATAATTGCACTCTTACCTTAAATATGTTTTTTTGGTATCAACAATGGATCTCATTTTAAAGATCATCAAATTTGTGATTTTTTGGTGACAACGGTATGCTGATCTGATTTTTCTACATAAAGTTATACGCGTTTGAAATGTTAAAAACGTAAAGGGTATGTTGGTCTTTCTGCGCGCGCGAATTTGAAAACAGGGACCGAAAATGTAAGTTAAGTTTGGCAAGGATTTTTTCTCTATTTTGAAACTTATCAGGGATGTGAGCCAAACTATCCCTTAAATTAATTTATATGGTTTAAATATATGTAATAAGATATATTAAGTAGAATAAATTTAATAATAATTCGGAATAAAGAAGAATTAAATTTGTCGAATAAAATATGATTATAATAAATGACTATTCAAATTTATGATCTACGAAATTTTTAATTTAAGAAAATTGGATAATATATGATATAAATTGTCTTTATAAATAAATGTGAGTGCGTATGATAAATGTTATTCACTTAAAATTTAAATTATAAAATGTTTATAGAGATAAATGGAATAACAATTAAATAAATAATAGGTATGATTAATAGAAGAAATTTTGTTTTGGAAGTTAATAAATTAAATAAAATTAACTTAACGAATTATCTTGAATTTAAGGTCAAGTGTTTAATACATATTAATTTAAATTAAATTTATGTGGTTTGAACTAATTATTTTATTTTGTTTCGATCTATTTTCTTCTAGTTGTTTCTATTCTCCTACCTCCTTCCTTTTCGGGGACGAAAATTTTGAGTGGGGGAGAGTGTAACAACCCGTAAATTTAACCGGTTTTTATTAACGTTATTAATTGAAATTTTGTGAAACTTTAAACGATAAAATTTTGAGATATAAATTTGATATTTGGAATGCGTCTAGTTAAACATAGCAACTGGTAAATTTTCGTCTGAAAATATGAAAGTTTATTTCGCGCGTAAATTTACTTCAATTTAATCAGTTAAAAAGCGATGGAAATAAAACTTTTTTGAAACCTAAATATTTTTACATAGAAAAATTCTAAACCATCTTCGGAGCAAGATGTCAGTTTGTCGTTTTTCCAAATTCGGACATCTTTGGCTCCGTCGATCTTATTTTTCAGCGTTTTTCTTGCATTTTCCACCAGTAGAAAAATTCGAATTCTTATAATTCAATCGTACCACAATTATCTGTGTACCGTAGGAAGCGCCTCATCGCGCTGATCAAAACAGCATATTCATTTGTGCGAATCAGAGTCCAACAGAAATCGTCGCGTTAATTTAACCGTTCCGGACGGATCGATTAAAAACCATTTCTAGCCCAAAATCTTTAACCCGTATCCATATAAATTTGAAAAATTATAATCTCAGCTGATTATTAAATGGGGGCAGTTGGTAGCCAGGGGATAGCATTGGGAAAGGAAGAGGTATCGGGTTACAAAGCACTGGTTTCATTTCAATAATTATTTCTCCTTTTCTGCCGTTTCAGTGTAACGCCCCACCTCTATGCTCATAATAACAAAGAGTATTAAAGGAAATACTGTCTATTATTACGAAGAATAAGGCTGGATAGGAGCGACCATCCGTAATTGGCCTTACACTAATATTGGTTATCTCGATAGGAGTGGTACATACTTTTTTATTTTTCTTCTATTATTTATTTACTCCCATCGACACACCCAATACTAGTATAAAACGAACTACGACGGTTCATAATAGTTTAGGACATTAGATATAACAATAACACAGATAATATAAATGCGGAACACAGATAAAAACAAAAGTCTCATATATATATAGCTGATGTCAGTTAATATATAGTTGACACGATACATATGATACAACTACAACTGTCGACTCTAGAAGTTATATATACAAGTACATTATCGACTAATATACATGAATACATATCGTTCTTATACAATGACACAACTACTACAAAATGACACTGATAACTTCAGAAGATGTGAAAAGTCTTCAAATCCTGAACAGCAACTCAAAGTAGAAAATCTACGACCTGAAATAACTCGGGTCTGACCCGAGTATTACATTCAAAAGAAAATAATACCCAGGTCAGTCTAATTCAAACCAGTTTATTAGTGCATATAGGCAGTAATAATTTAAATAGACGACAGTCACAATAATTCCCGTCTGTCCGATTCTTTAAACAAAGAAACCGGATAACGGTCAATATAACACTTAACGGTGTTTAACAAAAATCAGCAGATTTAAATCATCAACAGAGATAAATAAACAATTTATCAAATCGACTAAATCAATTTAAAAACAATTGAAATTGTCACTTTAAAATCATCAAAACTCGATGGGCTGCCGTACACGCACGCGTGTACGGCCTCGCCAATACAGCATAAAAGATCAATGCATCACGACACAAAAGAAATATCAATTCAAAACGGTCGATTCTGGGTGGCTGCAGTGCACGCACGCGTGTACTGCCTCGCCACTACAGTGCGTAGAAACTGCAAAGGTCAAACCCAAAAATCGGGTTCAACTTAAGTATAAGAAAAACAGATCCAAATGCATTAATGCAATGCAAAACGACAAGGACCAAAACTGCATATAGAACGAAACTGCAGTCATAAATGATTATAAGGGCAATCTGCAACAAGACTGCAGTCACCACAAGATCACTAAGGCGAAACTGCACAAAAGGAAGCAAGAAACAAAGCGAACCAATAGCCCAAGCTTAGTACAAATCAGACTATATATGCATACCCACAAACATATGTATGTATGCACATAATTGATAAAACTCGAGTACTTATGTGCAGACCCAAATTCAACTAACAGCAATGTATGCACAACTCAAAACTGCACATGATCAAGACAGCCAAGCTAAATAGAGGCAGTCTCATAGAATAGTTACAATGGGTATGCAAGTGCAGATCACACAACCAAACTCCGCAATGAAAAAGGAACAGACTCAAAGTACAAGCTAATGCAAACCAAAGAATCAATATACAGGGAAAAAGAACAGTGCAACGATGAATGCATATATGGATGCAGACATGTCAAAAATCAAGTTGAAATCGAGAATGAACAAGTAAACTTTTCATCTCAAAGCCAAAAGAATTCAAAGTCGTTTTATCTCAAAATCGAACAAGAAGGCAACATAGACCAGACTCGATGCTACAAACGAAACAAGACTACTAATACAATGCATGGACATCGAACTCACCACAGTACGTCACTGTGACTTCAACATCAAACCATCAACAAAGTTAAACTGCACATAGTCATGAACCAGTTCCTACATCATACCCAAGTTAACAATATCTATAAGACATCAAGTGAGACCAGAAGTGAGACCAGTAGATAATAAAAGGAACCTGACCCAATATCAAACAAGTGTGCAGGTCAGAACAGCAACGACCAAGGCTACAATATGCCAACTTGAGCTTATAATGAACATCTCAGAAGTAACCGAGTGCAATTACAAATGCATAACGAATATCAAGTGAAGAAGACTACAATCTATCCAACAATTGCACAGGCATACACATATATACACACATGTATGCATGTATATACATGAATTAGATTGAAGCACACTGAAATACAAAGATGCAAACTCATCTGGAAATCACTCAGAAATAAACAGAATTGACCGAAGTCAGGTGAAGTTAAAATTCAAGTCGAAGCCATTCAAAACAAGGCCGAAGTCAAGTAAATTCGAATATACCCAAATCAGAAAGTATCAATCTCAAATAACTAGGAGTGGCCCAGATAATCAACAACCGAATCCCAAGGATTTTACACGAACTCGATTAACATCGTCTCCATTCGAAGTCAAAGCCGATGGTACGAAAATGAACCATATAGTGATGCCAACAGTGAACTACAATATCACAATGATAACAAGGTCAAGGCCTACAGTAAATCAAGTTATTTCAATGCCGAGAAGACAATGTGACAAGGATCAGGAGACAAGTTCGAATTTAATGCAGATGTCAAACAAGTCGAAGAACAACAATGCAGATGTAACGTTTTCAAGTGCGTATCTGCAATGACTCAAGGAAAATCGAACGCTACAAAGTCAAAACCGTGTGTATTAAGTTGTCATAATATTAGGGAATCAAGAAATAGGAAGGTGATGAGTTCATATAAATGCAAACCCCAAAAATTCATCATCGGCAAAATCCATATTCAGAAGTAAGAAAATCTCAGCAACCAAATCACGAAATTTCAGAAGTAAGAAACCATCACATTTTTATACGAGTAAAAATCACAGAAAATTAAACTCTACGAATCTACTCATGAACTAGATGTGAGTGGGGATCCACTCACCTTAGTCTGAACGGTCGCGAGCGAGACGAAGGAAGTCGAAGCCGTTGATTTTGAACGAGCCCTAATTCCAGACTGGAGGCAAGGACGAGCTGAAGATCGTAATCGCCAGAGATTCGCAAGCAAAATCGCTCTAATTTGCGAACGAAGAAGAAGACGAGGGAGCCGCCATTTTCGTTCGATTGTCTTCGTTTGATTAGGTTTAGGTTTTTTTTTTTGAATCCAAAGGTAAAGGGAAACAGTTATTTTATTTATCACGGCACAAAGGATAAAACATGGGCCAAGTTTCGCTTACAGCCCGCATACCCTTTATCAAATTATTAAAAGAATTTCCAATAGAAATCTACAACCCGATTTAATCGTCTAACGACGATATAAATTAATACGAAAAACCTGGGTTGTTACAGACTCCCCTCCTTATAAGATTGCGTCCACGCAATCATAGGGAATAAATGGATAAAAGGTAACAACCAAAAGAGCATGGCAATGTCGAATGTATAAGCAAAGCAAGTGTCAGCGGGGAAGTGTTAGATAAGAGTCAAAAGGTTCGACTGCTTCAAATCAAAAGAATCAACATCGTGGGAATCATGGATCAAAATCAGACGACTAACAAAAGCAAGAACAAACGAGTTCCAGCAACTAAAAGAGAAGGAAAAACAGAGCAGAAATCCCATACAGAGCACGAATTGAATGTGAGTAAATCAAATTACTCACCTGAATCGCCAGAGAAAAAGACGAAGCTCAAATCTCAAAAATCGCAAATATTCAATCATCAAAAACGATAATTAAAATTTCAAATCACAAATATTTCCTTATCTCAAATGATAATCAGAAGACAAATCAAATATCTGATTATCTCAAACGATAATCAAATTTCAAATTCAACGAATATTCGATTATCTCAAGCGATAATCAAATCTCAAATCAACAATTATTTAATTATCTGAAGCGATAATTAAATCTCAAATCAGCAAATATTTAATTATCTAAAGCGATAATTAAGTCTCAAATCAGCAAATATTTAATTATCTAAAGCGATAATTAAATCTCAAATCAGCAAATATTTAATTATCTAAAGCGATAATTAAATCTCAAATCAGCAAATATTTAATTATCTAAAGCGATAATTAAATCTCAAATCAGCAAATATTTAATTATCTAAAGCGATAATTAAATCTCAAATCAGCAAATATTTAATTATCTAAAGCGATAATTAAATCTCAAATCAGCAAATATTTAATTATCTAAAGCGATAATTAAATCTCAAATCAGCAAATATTTAATTATCTAAAGCGATAATTAAATCTCAAATCAGCAAATATTTAATTATCAAAAGCGATAATTAAATCTCAAATCAGCAAATATTTAATTATCTAAAGCGATAATTAAATCTCAAATCAGCAAATATTTAGTTATCTAAAGCGATAATTAAATCTCAAATCAGCAAATATTTAATTATCTAAAGCGATAATTAAAAACAACAAATATCTGATTATCAAAAACAATAATCAGAACTCATATCAACAAATATCTAATTATCACAAGCGATAATTAGAAACAACAAATATCTGATTATCAAAAACGATAATCAGAACTCATACCAACAAATATCCAATTACCTACAGATAATTGGAAGCAACAAATATCTAGAAATCAATTAAGAAGACTAGAAAATCAACATGAAAGCTTGGATCGATCCCATCAGATGGCGAGTTTTTAATTCGCCGCACGTGCATCTCAGAGTGGCCGAAGCCTACCAAGTACTCAACATAATTTTGGCGCCCATCAGATTGACCCGAAGGTCCGCAGAGTGACCCGAAGGTCTAGTACTGGTATTTGACCCGAAGGTCCGCAGAGTGGCCCGAAAGCCCAACAAATGACCCGAAGGTCCGCAGAGTGGCCCGAAAGCCCAACAAATGACCCGAAGGTCCTCATAGTGGCTCGAAAGCACACGAAAGCATCAAAATGTTTCAATTAACGAGTCCGGAATTAACCAAAATAGCAAACGCACATGTCCCATAACCACGAGTTTTACTAAATTGTTTAATTCTCTTCATCGTTTCCTTGAAAGTGTAGAATCATCAAAACAACAGATATTCAATTAACGAGTCCGGAATTAACCGAAATAGTAAAAGTGTGGTTCCATACTCCGCACTTTTGCTAAATCGTTTAAATCACTTCATCGTTTCCTTGAAAGTGCAAAATTGTATATTTTGTAAAAATACACTTTACATTCTCAAACGGACAAGTCCGGAATTAAGCGAATCAGTAAAAGAAAGGGGTCATAGTCCTCGATTTTGCTGAAACGTTTAAATCGCTTCCTCATTCTTTTGAAATCGCAAACTGTAAAATTTTTGAAAACAATTTTATTTATTTTGTAAAAATAACAATTCGCATTCTCAACTGAACAAGTCCGGAGTTAAGCGAAATAGTAAAAGAAAGGGGTCATAATCCTCGATTTTGCTGAATCGTTTAAGTCGCTTTCTCATTCTTTTGAAAACGCAAACTGCTAAAATTTTATAAAACAATTTTCCAATCACGTGATTAAAACAGCAAATCAGTAACAATTTCGATAAGGAAATTGTACTTCTCAAAATACCGTAAAAACGGTTACAAATCAGTATTGCGGAATAACCGCTTGAAAATCCACTTTTAAAATTTGGCGGTTACTGAAGCCAAAGCGACAGTAGCTTTAAAACGTCAAAATCACATCAAAACAATCTACATCAAAATGTAATGTCAGTGAATTTTCATTCATCAAAAATGCCACAAAACACCGTGCTTCAAAATATAGCATTGGTGTAAAAATCCTGTTATAAAAATAACGGCAACAAAATACGTTTCATAACCAAGCATCGGTTCATCGTAAAAATAAATGCAATAACGTGCAATTCAAATTTTTTTTTGCACGTACTACAAAATGAACAAAGAAATCATTCGAAGGTATCTTCAATGAAGACAATTCAAAACAGCAAAATCTAATCAATAGATGATTAGTACAAAAGAAAGCCAGCGGAAATTTCAACAAAAATCACATATCTGCAATTTCTTCGAATCCTCAATTTGGATTCGAAATTCTCAAAAAAACAAATAATTACAGCTATGTAAACAACAATTGGAGTTCATATCATTTTCGTATTTTGATTCTTAAATCAAAAAGATTATCAGTTGTACTCAGCGAAGACAGTTTCACTGTTTCCGCTACGCACTCTGATAAATAGAACACAAATCAATCAAATCATCAGAACACAATTTCATCCAAACAACAAAACACAATTCCACTTTTTATTTTTAAATAACGATATTTAAAAATTTTCATCAAAATTTCAAAACCTCAGTTTTGACTCAAATCACAGATAAAACATCGACCAATAGTTGTAACATATGTTCCATCCAAGTTATGTTTTATATTATGTCCATAAACCCCAAGCTCTGATACCAACTGTAACGCCCCACCTCTATGCTCATAATAACAAAGAGTATTAAAGGAAATACTGTCTATTATTACGAAGAATAAGGCTGGATAGGAGCGACCATCCGTAATTGGCCTTACACTAATATTGGTTATCTCGATAGGAGTGGTACATACTTTTTTATTTTTCTTCTATTATTTATTTACTCCCATCGACACACCCAATACTAGTATAAAACGAACTACGACGGTTCATAATAGTTTAGGACATTAGATATAACAATAACACAGATAATATAAATGCGGAACACAGATAAAAACAAAAGTCTCATATATATATAGCTGATGTCAGTTAATACATAGTTGACACGATACATATGATACAACTACAACTGTCGACTCTAGAAGTTATATATACAAGTACATTATCGACTAATATACATGAATACATATCGTTCTTATACAATGACATGACTACTACAAAATGACACTGATAACTTCAGAAGATGTGAAAAGTCTTCAAATCCTGAACAGCAACTCAAAGTAGAAAATCTACGACCTGAAATAACTCGGGTCTGACCCGAGTATTACATTCAAAAGAAAATAATACCCAGGTCAGTCTAATTCAAACCAGTTTATTAGTGCATGTAGGCAGTAATAATTTAAATAGACGACAGTCACAATAATTCCCGTCTGTCCGATTCTTTAAACAAAGAAACCGGATAACGGTCAATATAACACTTAACAGTGTTTAACAAAAATCAGCAGATTTAAATCATCAACAGAGATAAATAAACAATTTATCAAATCGACTAAATCAATTTAAAAACAATTGAAATTGTCACTTTAAAATCATCAAAACTCGATGGGCTGCCGTACACGCACGCGTGTACGGCCTCGCCAATACAGCATAAAAGATCAATGCATCATGACACAAAAGAAATATCAATTCAAAACGGTCGATTCTGGGTGGCTGCAGTGCACGCACGCGTGTACTGCCTCGCCACTACAGTGCGTAGAAACTGCAAAGGTCAAACCCAAAAATCGGGTTCAACTCAAGTATAAGAAAAATAGATCCAAATGCATTAATGCAATGCAAAACGACAAGGACCAAAACTGCATATAGAACGAAACTGCAGTCATAAATGATTATAAGGGCAATCTGCAACAAGACTGCAGTCACCACAAGATCACTAAGGCGAAACTGCACAAAAGGAAGCAAGAAACAAAGCGAACCAATAGCCCAAGCTTAGTACAAATCAGACTATATATGCATACCCACAAACATATGTATGTATGCACATAATTGATAAAACTCGAGTACTTATGTGCAGACCCCAAATTCAACTAACAACAATGTATGCACAACTCAAAACTGCACATGATCAAGACAGCCAAGCTAAATAGAGGCAGTCTTATAGAATAGTTACAATGGGTATGCAAGTGCAGATCACACAACCAAACGCCGCAATGAAAAAGGAACAGACTCAAAGTACAAGCTAATGCAAACCAAAGAATCAATATACAGGGAAAAAGAACAGTGCAACGATGAATGCATATATGGATGCAGACATGTCAAAAATCAAGTTGAAGTCGAGAATGAACAAGTAAACTTTTCATCTCAAAGCCAAAAGAATTCAAAGTCGTTTTATCTCAAAATCGAACAAGAAGGCAACATAGACCAGACTCGATGCTACAAACGAAACAAGACTACTAATACAATGCATGGACATCGAACTCACCACAGTACGTCACTGTGACTTCAACATCAAACCATCAACAAAGTGAAACTGCACATAGTCATGAACCAGTTCCTACATCATACCCAAGTTAACAATATCTATAAGACATCAAGTGAGACCAGAAGTGAGACTAGTAGATAATAAAAGGAACTTGACCCAATATCAAACAAGTGTGCAGGTCAGAACAACAATGACCAAGGCTACAATATGCCAACTTGAGCTTATAATGAACATCTCAGAAGTAACCGAGTGCAATTACAAATGCATAACGAATATCAAGTGAAGAAGACTACAATCTATCCAACAATTGCACAGGCATACACATATATACACACATGTATGCATGTATATACATGAATTAGATTGAATCACACTGAAATACAAAGATGCAAACTCATCTGGAAATCACTCAGAAATAAACAGAATTGACCGAAGTCAGGTGAAGTTAAAATTCAAGTCGAAGCCATTCAAAACAAGGCCGAAGTCAAGTAAATTCGAATATACCCAAATCAGAAAGTATCAATCTCAAATAACTAGGAGTGGCCCAGATAATCAACAACCGAATCCCAAGGATTTTACACGAACTCGATTAACATCGTCTCCATTCAAAGTCAAAGCCGATGGTACGAAAATGAACCATATAGTGATGCCAACAGTGAACTACAATATCACAATGATAACAAGGTCAAGGCCTACAGTAAATCAAGTTATTTCAATGCCGAGAAGACAATGTGACAAGGATCAGGAGACAAGTTCGAATTTAATGCAGATGTCAAACAAGTCGAAGAACAACAATGCAGATGTAACGTTTTCAAGTGCGTATCTGCAATGACTCAAGGAAAATCGAATGCTACAAAGTCAAAACCGTGTGTATTAAGTTGTCATAATATTAGGGAATCAAGAAATAGGAAGGTGATGAGTTCATATAAATGCAAACCCCAAAAATTCATCATCGGCAAAACCCATATTCAGAAGTAAGAAAATCTCAGCAACCAAATCACGAAATTTCAGAAGTAAGAAACCATCACATTTTTATACGAGTAAAAATCACAGAAAATTAAACTCTACGAATCTACTCATGAACTAGATGTGAGTGGGGATCCACTCACCTTAGTCTGAACGGTCGCGAGCGAGACGAAGGAAGTCGAAGCCGTTGATTTTGAACGAGCCCTAATTCCAGACTGGAGGCAAGGACGAGCTGAAGATCGTAATCGCCAGAGATTCGCAAGCAAAATCGCCGAAGTTCTAATTTGCGAACGAAGAAGAAGACGAGGGAGCCGCCATTTTCGTTCGATTGTCTTCGTTTGATTAGGTTTAGGTTTTTTTTTTGAATCCAAAGGTAAAGGGAAACGGTTATTTTATTTATCACGGCACAAAGGATAAAACATGGGCCAAGTTTCGCTTACAGCCCGCATACCCTTTATCAAATTATTAAAAGAATTTCCAATAGAAATCTACAACCCGATTTAATCGTCTAACGACGATATAAATTAATACGAAAAACCTGGGTTGTTACATTCAGTCTGTTACCCTTCTTTTCAAAATTGAAAATAGCTCAATAAAATTCCTATTGCGCTGAGAGAAAAAAAAAATGAATTGGTATATTTTGACTTGGCCTCACGTCTTTTTGTTTGCCCCATTTCCTATTATTCGACCAATTCTCCTCTCAGCCTACCACCACCGACCAACCACCAGCCCGAGTCTCCACTTCCGTACCAGCCGCGACCACCATCTGATTCGCCAACTCCTACTTGACCTCTCCGCCTTATTCCCTCCGGCACATGCACGTCCACTACAGCATCCGCGCCTTCATCCTCTTCTCGACCACCAACGACACACCCCTGCTCTCCACCGATGTTATTCACCCACGCGTGCACAGCCCAGTGCCCGCCTCCGACCTCACCACCTCCATTCGAGTCAGCAGCCACTTTAGTCCTGACCCGAGATCACCTTCATTCTTTCCAGACTTCACCTCTCGCGTTTCCTAGCCTCCTCTCCTACCATGCTCGCCTGTAGTTTTTGCATCCGCCTCATCTTTAAAGGCTGCTTGTTTTGCCACGTGAGTATATATATTTATATATAATGGTCTGTTATATTATATAAGTGTTGTTATATGGGATATATATATTGTATATGGAGTAGTTAGCTTTGTTAATCTATATATCTATACTTTATTCATATTTGTTGTATAGATTCACGTTTTTACTATTTTGTTCAAGCTTGCATATCACTATATGTTTGTTTATAAACTTTTATATATAGGTAGTATCTAATGTATTATAGTATACTATCTTGAAACAGTAAAAAAAAAACTTTGCTGTAGTTTTCTTTTATAATTAGTATATACTGATGTATGTTATAATAACAGTGTATGTTATATATATCTTAGGTTTACTTGTTTGTTACAGTAATGTATGTTATGTTAGTTAGAATAGATTATTTATATATATAAGCATAGGTCATAATGTGTTCACATTATATTTGGTAGGTGTTAGTTTATATATTATAGAGTATACACGTATGTATTGGTCTAGGTCTTCAAGCCGCTGTTGGTATGCGAAGCTATCTGTTGAATATATATGCTTTAATATAAAGTGGAGGTTGCGTGTTTTGAGGCCTATTTCAAGTACATATGTATTGGGGTTATAGTGCATATATTCTTAGAAAAATATATTAGTATTATGGTGGACACGAATAGCAGTATGATTGTAGAGTCTATATATTATTTTACCTTGATCTTAAATCTCATATGGTTTATATATGTTATTATTGCCTTATTGTTCCTATAGTTAGTATGTAAGTTAGCACATGATTTATATTAGTCTATTTCTATAAGTGTATTTGAGTCTGCATATTTAAAATGTACATTAATATATATTATTTCCTTATAAGTATTTTATGTCATATTATGGATAATCTGCAGTTTAAGCTATATACGCTTTTAAATATTACATTTATTTTATAATAAATACTGATTTTTGATATAATATGTTTGTAAAATTTTGAATTAGTTCATATATATTTGCATAAGTTCTATTTTCAATTATATGTACATATATAGATTTATTTCTAATGCATATGTAAGAATACGATATATATATAGAGTTTTTCATAGCTATGTATACACATTCACCTATATCCCTTATCTTCATCGACCCAACTCTGACTTGATTTCCTTTAACCACATTATCAGCTTTGTCCATCAAAATTCGTGCCCATGTCACTTTGCTTCGGAATTCATAGCTTGCTCGGTTGTAATATCTCTAGCCTCGAAAGGTGAGCAATCACTCACGATTAATGTTTTTTTTATTTATTAAATTTAATTTCAATTGAATGACAATTGAAATATGCTGCTGTTAGTTATTTACACTGTTATATATACTATTACCTGTATCTGTTCACCTATGACATCTGACACCATTATCTGTAAATTATTTATGCGATGATAATACAGTTTGGTTGATAATTGATTGATTGTTGTTTTTATTTGTATGTTAAATTGTAATGTATAAAGTGATAAATATTATGCAATTGAATTTGACGTAGAATAGTTAAAAATTTGAATCGACACATGTGTTGAATTTGGTTAGTTAAATTTGTTTAATATGACCCCTTAATTGTTTAATTATTTAACACGTAGAAAAAATGGTTAATTACCCTTGAACCATTTGAATTTATTAAGTATGAAATTGAATAATTGATGCCAAGTGTAGAACTGCATAAATTAATAGTGTAATAATCTTTAATCTACATGAAATGATAGTGTAGATTCTAGAAATAATTATATTAATTTACACAAATAACAATGTGAATTAATACGATTATTTCGGGATTATTTGAATTGATTATTTGATTGTTATTGATTGTTGTTATTGCTTGTTTATTTACTTTGACACCATCCCAGTTATCACACTGCAAGTTCCCTTTGCTATACTTTGATTTTGAATTAAATTGGAATCTGGTTGAAATGATAAATACCCAAATGAACTTGGCCTAGGATAGAGAATTAAATAAAACCCGATTGGTCAATACTTTGATTTAAAAATAAAATGAAGATTTTATTTGAATAAATAATAAAGTTTTGAAATGAAGTTAGAATTTGAATTTTAATGAAAGGAAAATGTTAATATTTAATAATATGAAACAAAATATTAGCAATGTAATTGATGAAAGAACGTTGTTTGATTTGAGAAATGATTGAATTAAGTTTTGAAATTTTATAATAGTAAGTTTTGAAATTATTTAATAATTAAATAAGATTGAATTATTTAATAATTAATAAATTGAATTCTTAATTTAGTGAAATTGAACTTCTTGAATAAGTGAAATTAAGTTTCTTTATTAATTGAGTTTTGAAATTTGTAACTAAGTAAATTAAATGAGTGAAATTGAATTTCTCTAATAAGAAATAAAATGTGTTTTATTGAAATAAAATGTAAGACTTGAAATGAAAAAAATTTGATTTGATGAATTTAATTTAATGCAATTTGTAAGTTTTGATACAATGAAGTTGAACTTAAATAATTGATTTAATGAATTGGAAGTTAAAAAGAATTGTTTTGAATGATAAATTAACTTAACGAATATTGAATGAAGTCGATCAATGATTTTAAATTGTTTTGAATGTTAAATTAAATTAATTTAATTGTTTTCGAAACGAAACTTATATTCGAACTTGAATCAATATTTGAATTGTTTTAAATAAAGATTGAAATTGAATTATAAGATTTTGAAATGATAGGTTGGAAGTTTTGAAACGTAAATTATGGAAATTGTTTTAGAAAGACAAATGAAATGTTGATTTACAAATTCTAACTGAAATTGAAATTGATTTGGTTTTCGAAAAATATAAACGACCAATCGGTGTAATAATTTCGAAAGTTATTAAAGAGACCGGAATCGGTTAGGGACATACTCTCTGTCTTAACCGAAAACCACTTTAATAACTATACGCGGAGTGTGATCCAGAATGAAGTGGTTGGAATGATGTACGTGATGACTGAAGAAAGAGAACGATAATGGATAGCCTTGACACTTGTGTCAAATTGGAAATGACTAAAACAGGAGCCATGCCGGGCCAAATAGGGGCTAACTACCTCGAGCGAACACACTTCTTCAAACTACTCATTACTTGTTGTCGATTGGTGCACCCTTGATTTGGGAGTGTTGTTTCGCGGTGTTGCGATCGCTGCGGCGATGCGTTCTCACCAGTCCGGATCAGGCAAACGGTAGTTTCACTACCTTGGGTATTGCCTCATGTGCCTTGTCATACTTGGATCCCTATATACGCGACCACTACGATTTGTTTTGTGTTATACCTATGGAGTACTCCCTGATATCCCACTAGTTTACGGTGGAGTTTACAGTGCTGTATAGACTATAACGCTTATATAAAATGTGTTAAGGGGGATAATGGTAACGCCTTAACACTATTTTGATATCTTATATTACTGATAGACATTATCTACTTATCGTACACTACTACATAGTAGATAGTTTAATGGATCCTTAAAGGATGGTTATTCCAAACATCCTTTGAGTTACTTGTATTTCAATTGCTATTTCACTTGAGTTGGATTTATTGATATAAGAATGTTAATCCTGACTCGAGTGTTTTGTGTTTTCTTTACGCTCGGGTCAGACTGAGTGTACCAGTATTCGAGACTCACCTTTGAAGTTGGAGCTTTGCTTGAAGATCCAGCCATCTATTCTGCTTTCAGTATTCGATGATTCCAGTGATGTATTCTGATTTGTATCTGATGTATCGTATTACTCTTCCGTTGTATCTGGTTTAACTCTGATGTAACTTATACATTTATATAGTAGCTTCATGAACTACTATCTCTTTTATTTCCGCTGCATTTATTACTCTGTGTCTGTGATCTGTGATTATTTATTTACTGTATATGCTCAGTTTTGCCAAATTTAAATTAACAATTCGGTATTTTGAATTATTCAAGTCTGACATGTGCGGATGCGAATGGTCCAAAATACCGGGTTGTTACATTGTTATAGTCATTTTCTATTTTATGATCAAAGCTTGAATTGATTTGGATAAAAAGATATGAATCTGTTTTCTTTTCTTGAGTCTGCGGATACAATAACAACAGAGGCAATAAATATATATATATATATATATAACAGACATATATACTATATACAAAAAAGTTCAACTATATTCAAATTTAAAAACATCCATGCACTCCATATATTCATCACCACTGCACAGATCTAATACACGCATCAAATAAATAAAAATTCTTTGCTTTTAAAAGTTTCTGTTTACTCACTTGGTTCCAGAAGAAAGAACAGAGCTTTCTTTGACACTGGCTTTGAAATTCAAGCTAGAATCTTTCTTCTTGATTTTCTTGTTTGTATTGATATTGTTGTTTAGTTGAATTTTTTTTGAGTTTAAGATGGTGCTTACTCAGATTCACTCAGCTTTGAAGGAAACGAACTGAAATGAGATTGATATGTGGAAAGTGAAGTTACATGGTAATATATTTGTACAGGTTAATATTTGTTTGTACAATGTTATCAGTGATTTTTTTTTCATTTTGGAGGCTGAGACAATCACTTGGTGGCTGCATTAATTAGGTGTACCCTATACTTATCTTATTTTCATTTCGGCTGAAGATATTAACATTGCCTTCTTTTGCAAGCTTACCAATATTTATATATGTTTGAATACTTCTATGTATACTTCTTACTTATTTGTTAACTAGGCTGCTAGATATGTATTTTGTGTGCTAGAGATTCAAGCATTTATTATTGTTGTCTTTTGTTTCCATGGGTACATACTTATCTAAATTTGCTTGTACAATAGATATTTATAATTTTGTTTCTAGTTTTGTTTCAAGTTTAAGTGTACGTAGTTTATTGTTGTCTTGTTCTATTCCTTATGTATTTTATAATTTATATAATTCATCTTATATATTTTTTCTTTAGTCTTATTATTTCATAGTATAAATAATTTCTATTTTAACATGTTGCTATATTCTAACTAATTTGTATTTTTGCTTTCATTTATTTCTATTTTTATTTTCTTTTATTTAATCTTATTATTGTGTAATATGGATAATTTCTATATTTTATATGTTGTTAATTTTAGCAAGTGTGTTACTTTAGATTTTATAGTTTACCTTTTTATATATTTATATTTTATTTCTAGGTTAAATATTAATAATTAATTTATTTTTATTTTTAACATAACCCATCAATTTCAAATTTAAAGTTATTTATTTTTAAACTTGAATTAATTATCTATATTTTTATATTTATCTTTAAACCATTTATATTAAGATTTAAATTCAATTCCAATGTATATATATATAAATAAATTCAAATTTACTCATATATGCCCATATACATATAGATTCACATATATACATATATATATAACATTTAAACTTTAAATGATCTGCACAAAATTAATTTAAATTCGGGGAAACTCGCATCACTTTATCAATTAATTTCACAAATTTTATTCAAAACTCAATAAATTATCAATTTAAATTTATATAAAATCCGGGGTCGTTACAATAACCAATCACACAAGAAAAGGGGAAACAAATAAAACGTGACAAGGATGATTGATTCGACTTTCCATTTGGTAAACTCAATTAATGCAGCATATAAATGACAATTAATAGGTGTCAATGAATATAAACAGTCAATGACAACTTTATATATATATACACACATAATCGTGTCATTTTAAATTATTTTTTGGGGAAAGAAATCTAATTCATATTTTGGCAGTATATAATACATATAATAAAATTTATATATACAAACATTTTATATATACAAACATAAATATAAAATTAATAGTGTGTAATAAGATTAAATCAAGTCTTTCCAATTAATATAACAGAGATTTGTAGCAAACAATTTAAAAACAAATTCATTGTTAAAACATTAATTGTGTGTATATAAGATTTAATCAAATCATGTAATTAAATGACATAAAATGTCCATAAATCATTTCATGCAATTATTTGTAAATAACATCGATGTCGTATATCAAAGGACACAAATATAACTTTTATAAATGCATTAAAATAATTATAAACAACTTCCAAACATCAAATAAATAATACTTAATATTTCTTAAATATCAATTAATTTAATCAATTTACATTTTTTAAATTAATTAAATCATGTGGTTTTCCAAAGAATTCATCATTATGGTTGTGCGACTCAAAGGTGTAAATTTAGTCAGCGATTAATATTGAACTATTCGAATATTAACGTTCACACGTCATTTAGCAAAGGGTGTGACATTTTACCTGAATTTATCGCTTACACATCTTTTGATGAAATCCAATTTTACTTAATTATAAGCGGTACATAATAGTGACAATTATTTAGATCAGTTCACTTCGTAAAACTATATCACTCTAGATTTATGGAAGTTGGTAACGGTCAAAATTCCAATATCATCCACATTCAACTTTATTGTCCAAAAACCAATTTCTAGGTTCAATAATAACAATTATTATTAACTGAAATGCTCTGGCCAAAGACTTTGACTTTTAGTTGACTTCAGTTGACCGTGTACTAACCTCATATAACTGAGGAGATGAATCCTCTCTTGAATAGTGTTTCACTTCTAATGCTTCCACTCGACCCAACTATAGTCGTTCGATGGACGCCGTGCCACGATTTAACAATAATCAAAGTAGAGCTTCCACATTGAAGATCAACAGTATTCTTAAGTCAAGAGAACTGTGTAAATTAGTAACATAGATATTCTCTGCTTGACCTTAGTTATATTAAACAACAAATACTATCAAGTGAGTCATTCCATAATTATCTAATAACTATCAAAACACTACCCAACATTTGGAAAGTGTTACGTACTCTAGTCTCAATGGATACATCGATATCCAGTCTCGATGCATCTTGACTAGGAACATTTAAATGGTATATTTGTTTCATTATAATAAATGTTTGCAACCAAATTGTCCAAAAACACCCAAGAATAGGTTTGTGTAGCGAAATAAATGAAGAAACTAAATTAAAACAGAGGAATATCTCAAAACAATAAGCAAATCACAACAAAAATCTAGAATAACAAGATTTATAGTGATTAGGCGTTGATTTCTTGCGTCCACTTTGAATATTTCCTTTATTGATTCAATATAATCTTGATTACAGTAAGGAACAACAAGAAGTCAGAGAGTAATGGAGAAAGTTGATTACAATAAAAGAGCTATTTAACCAGTAGTGTAAAGGTCATCTGAATGATCCCCTAGGCCTGTATTTATAGGCGACCACCAATCTCTCTGAAACTTCGGCAATATGACCTCCTTACCCATATGGGCCCATCATAAAGGGTGCTAGGCCCAAATCCCAACAGAGAGGGATTGGTACCGATCCCTCCATTGGTTGATTTTGGGGCAACAACCCTTATGGTAGCTTCTCCATGCTTAGATATAATGGCTCTCCAAATTTCATGTTGATTGGATATGTAGAGCTCGTGCTTTTGGTAAATCTTTGGTTCGAACCCACACAGTCTAATTGATGCCGACCCCTTTCACATGCCATGCATACTCGTTCATGCATACTTCTTGAATTCTACTATATATGATGCCGAACTCTCTACTTCCATAATACTATGTCGGACCATCATACTTCAGAATTATGCCGATCCCTCTGAAGACCTACCATACCGAACCTTATTACAACTTAACATGCCGAACCCTATTGTGATGACTCGAAATTTTGGGCAATATCAATTTAATAATCTTTATTAATAAATTAAATTGATTTGAAAATTTTCTTTTATAATTATTTTAAATTGACAAGTTTATTCTTTTCAAAATTTAATAGTATTTAAATTGGTAAAATTTATTTTTCAAGCTAATAAAAATATATTCTATCATAATGTATATATATGTATATACATTGTAATAGGAAGTTTAGATTTGAATTTAATAAGAAAAATATTTTCAAATTATATCATATATGTATGTATATATTGTGATTTGAAGCTTTGTTTTAAATTCAATAATTTTTCAAAAGCTAATTGTGGTTAATTTTATATTTTTGAAATATAAGATAATTATTTATTTATTTTTAAAATGTGATAGTTTAAATAAGATTTAATAAATTTTTTATTTTGTTTTCTTTTTGAAAGTACTTAAACTAAAATGATTTATATATAGGTTTAAATAAGCTTTCTTTTTAAAATATCTCTTAAACTAGAATAGTTTGTAAACATAAGTAATATATAAATAAATTACTAAATTCACATTTACATAAATATAAATACAAATTCATATTACATAATTTATTAAAACATAAGTATTAAGAAAAATAATTAATAAAGATGTAAAACATTTGTAAACATAAGGAATTAATTAAAAAGAGGATTTTAACATTTGTCATTCACCTAATATTGTTTAGAGACATTTGTAAACATTTTACAATCTAAATTAACAAGTGGCAACACCTTGTTTTAAAGAAAATTTAAGTATATAACAAAGTTTTAAAGAGGAAAGCTGTTTATTTTCTTTAGTTCAAACTTTCCTCGGTCCTTCCTTTCTTTCTTCTTAAAACATATAAACTAAAAACCAAAGGAAAATTTAAAGCAAACAAGCAATTGCAAGCTTCTCTGGTTCAGACTAGTTTCAAAATTCAACAAGAAAACTCAATATGAATTCAACTCAAGGATCCAAGCACTACAGTTTCAAGGATCTGATTCAAACCAAACTAAGCAAGCTTCAGATCATTTCAAAATATAAAGTGCCAGAAACAAAATCAAATACAAAGTTCCAGGAAATAAAACAAAATTGTCTCTCTGCTTTTAAAAAGGTGAGTAAACATTTTTAAAACAGTTTTAAAAATCTGTGGTTAAATTTTGATGCATGTGATAGATTGTGCTATGATGATGTATATATGTTTATATGTATATTGTTTATGAATGCATGTTGGAACTGTGAAATGTCTGAGAATATAGGTGCCTGTATAAATTCATCTTCTTAGTTTTATTTACAGGATTTTTTTTTCTTAAGAAAATTTAAATCTCCAAATAGAATCAATATCAGACTTTGATGTTTAAATGAAAAATGGATGTTAATGTATGATGATTTTAAAAATTGTTTCAGGGTTTAAAATTCAACAAATACTTTTAAAAATTGGAAGAACAGTGAAATACTTATTTATGTTAAAAATCAACTATCTTTAATTCTAATTTGAATTACAGGAATGAATTCGTGATTGAAAATCATGAATTTTGATATGCATTTCATAATTTTTAGACTGTTAATTCTTGAGAATTCTCGTGATGAACGAATTGTGTGTTTTGGAAGATGGCCGATGATCGGCGATGACTGGAGTGTCGGTGTTTAGGCTGGAGGTGGTTTGAGGCATGAGGGTCTCAGGAAAAATACTGGTAGTATTTATCGTTGGTCGAGGCGGTGGGATTTTAGCGAAGTAGGGTTTCCGGTCAGTTTTGTTTGTTGATGGGTTCGTGAGTTTGCGTTGCCATGGAGATGACCGGGTGCGATCGCGAGTTAAAGGATGGTGGCGTGGTGGTGCGTTCGTGCTTTGGAGGGTATACTGGAGTTTCCAGTCGACGGTGGCGAGAGATTTGGTGAGTCGAGCTTTGCTCGAGATTTTGAACGAAGATCGAAATTTCGAATCGCAGTTGAATTTGTTTGCTGGATGATTTCGTTGGGTCATCGAAGTCATAGGTGACGTGGTCGTAGGTTGGAGGATGGTCGGAGCGGCGTTGAATGGTCGTGCACGTTTGAAATCAAGTTTCCAAAGTTAAATATTTGTGAATTTAATTAAACATGTTTGAAAAGGGTTTTCAAAGATTTTAAGTATATTAAAAATTAAGGGTTTAAATTGTTTTGTTTTAAAGTATAATTATATTCAAATATATAATTGATTTCTAAATTTGTTTAAAATGAAATATAATGATAGAAATAAGTATTTAATTTAAATGATGAGTTTATCTTTAAATATTGGAATTAATCAAAGATAATTAATGAGTAAAATAAATTAAAAGTTAATTACTTATTGTAATTAAGGATAATTACTAATGAAGTAATTAGTGGAAATGAATGTAATTAAGAAATAAATTAATTAATGATTAAGTGATGATTAATTGAGTAATTAATTAATGTAATTAATTTTAGGTTAATTAATTAGTCTAATTAATTAAAGATAATCACTTATGATTAATTAAGTGTAATTACTTAGTGAAGTAATTAATGAATAATTACTGAATGTAATTAATTTAAAAAGAATTACTTATGGAAGTAATTAATGAGTAATTAATTAATGAAAGTAATTAGAGGTTAATTAATGAAAGTAATTAGAGGTTAATTAATGAAAGTAATTAGAGGTTAATTAATAAAAGTAATTAGAGGTTAATTAATGAAAGTAATTAGAGGTTAATTAATAAAAGGTTAATTACTTAAATGGAAGTAATTAAGGATTAATTACTAAGTGTAATTAATTAATTAATTAAGGGTTAGTTAATTAATGTAAGTAATTAAAAGGTAATTAATTAATGTAATTAATTAAGGATCATTAATTAATGTAATTAATTATGGTATAATTAATTAATGAAAGTAATTAGAGGTTAATTAATGAAAGTAATTAGAGTTTAATTAATGAAAGTAATTAGAGGTTAATTAATGAAAGTAATTAGAGGTTAATGAAAGTAATTAGAGGTTAATGAAAGTAATTAGAGGTTAATTAATAAAAGGTTAATTACTTAAATGGAAGTAATTAAGGTTTAATTACTTAATGTAATTAATTAATTAATTAATTAAGGGTTAGTTAATTAATGTAAGTAATTAAAAGGTAATTAATTAATGTAATTAATTAAGGACCATTAATTAATGTAATTAATTATGGTATAATTAATTAATGTAGTAATTAAAGGTTGATTATTGCATTTGATTAAGAATAATTAATTTGTGAAATTAATTAAAGGCTAATTACTTGAATGAAATAAAATAATAATTAATCAAGGATGATTAATTGAAATGAATAGTTAGAGGATAATTAATTAATTGATTTATAATTAATTAATTGTTAAGTAAGTAGGATTTATAGAATGAAGTAATTAATTTAATTTAATTTAAATTAATTAGAGATGGTATAAATCATTACTTATGGATGGCTAAATAATATTGAATGCTTTGCATTGTTTGATATCTCTGATGAGATGTGTGCTGATCTGTGATATGGATGCTTTGGTTGAAGTGTGATGATAATGTGAATTATATATTTGTGATGATAATGTAGATTATATATTGTGATATTGTGAATTATCAATCTGGGTGTATATAGATAATGAATTGAATTGTTTTAACTTTAAAACAACTTGACCTTAAAAGATGGCGTTTTGGATTTCGATGAGACCGGGATCGGATTTCTAGATTTGGATATCCGAAAACCACATCGATCCAAATTAAACGATAGGTCGTGAATCTCAAGTGAAGATGAAGATTCAGAGTGCAAGGGTTATTGTCGTTAACTCTGAGGGTGATTCCAAAATGAGTGTAACGAGATAATGCCTTCGGTTTCATTCGAACCCAGAACGAACTTGTATGGATTGAATGCTTTCAGAACATTGTCAGGTGGACGAAGAGCATTCTAAGTGACGTTTTCTGATAAGGTAATCGTAGCCTCAAGCCTCATCAACCGGGAATGGCTAAAACAGGGGAGGTGCAGCAAGGTTAAGTGCGTAGCACCCAAGTAGGACAAGATTTCCCCTGTCTAGAGGTCCCTTTTTATTCGGCTTAGTGGGCGGTTGCTGATCCCAACCGCGGTGTTGTCTTGTTCGGGACTATCCAATAAGGGATGGTTTCGGCCTTGTGTTGCAGGGGATCGGGAGGGATCCTTGGTACGGTGATCTAGGCCCTGCACTGTGACGGGCGGTACCTTAGTAGGCCTGCCATTGTATGGAATCCAAACTCCAATAAGTGATCGCGGACTTGATTGTATAACCCACTTTGTGGCTAGTATGCTGGAATTTAATCATGTAACAATTTCAGCTATGTGAATATTTATTTGAAAACCCTAGACCCTATTATAATATAACCAGATTTCCTATCAAATGTTTTGGTTATCGTAAGGTAAATTTTTTTCCATGTTTATGTGTGGGAAGTCTTACGAGATACCTTTTCTTTCCAAATGATTTTCGAAGTTAAACTTTAACCCGTTTACTCACACCAGACCCATGTCTGACCCAAGTGTTTATTTTCTGTTTTATTAAACTCTTGGATACTCAAATTTTTATGAGTAGTCAAAGGATTTAGGTTAGCTTTGACAAATTCTGAGGAGATTTGGAGTAGGAGGCTTCAGCGTGTAGATATATAGTGATTCCGCTGTGTTTATGTTGTGTCTGTATCTCTGTGATATCCTGAGTTGTATGATAGACATGTGATTATAACTGTCTAATATGGGATGTATAAGTTGTGTAACTCTGATGTATATGATACTATGTAATATCTTATGTGATATATTATATTTCATTAGTTCTGCTGTGAGATTCTGATATTGTTGAGTTTCTTCTTTTCTATCTTTTCTTCTTCTATCCCTTTCTTTCTTAAATCATGATGCGTCTTTCTGGTCTAGGAAAGACGGGTCGTGACACCTATACTCCATTACACTCTGTCGATCCCTCCAATAACCATCTATGCCCAGCCAAGCAACATCAACTATGCAAATCCCTCTATTATTTCATCCATGTTGATTATCCATCCAAATAAACATACCGATCCCTAGTGCTCTATCTTGCTATGCAGATCCCTTGTTAATCCAAGCTGTTTTATATGTTTTTAGCATCCTGCATCATTTATCTATCAACTCCGTTCAATCCTGGCCTTGTATGACCATCTGAACTTTACTTCTGGTTCCTATAGCCATGTTTCCATGGTCATCCTTCTTGACAACAGTCGAATCTGTCTTACGTGATCAGTCCAATATAGTCGGGTCAGGATACTGGGTAACACTTGCCCCCCAGAGTACGTCTTGTGAGTAACATGACGTGTTTTGAATCGAAAGAAAAGTCTGAATTGCTGAAAAGGAGTCCATCCAACTTCCTGATTGATTGCTATTCCTTTATCGATTTTGTATAATACAAGTCCAATATCATATTCCATTAGCATATACAAATCTGGTCATGCGGGACTTATAAGCCTTATATTATCTGATCCAATTTCGAAATTGAAAGTTCCAGGTTTGACTGCAATTTTTGTTGATTTTAAAAAGCTAAACTTTTAAACTGTTCCCGTGCATATTCATATACACGTTTCTGTTGTTGGCTCATGGACATGTTCGAACGCTCACAGGTCGTTGCCAAATTTGATAATATTCTGTATGTTCACGTTCGCAGTCAAGCCTTCATGAATACGATCATTATTCACTTTTAAGTTGTCCATCATTTCTTTTTTTCCATTCTCTCTTCCTTTTTTTTCATTTTCATTTTTTCGTCACATTTTTTATGGAGGGATCGACATTTGACATGCCGATCCCTTGCTAGGACTATGCAAATAGGGATCGGCAAATCCCAATACCGATCCCTCTACATTCTTGACCTGGTCAACATGCCGCGACTAGTTCATTCGCCATACTTTCGTATATATACAAGTCTCTTTCCCTTTCTTCCTTCACTTTTTACTTTGTTATTTTTACTCTCCTTGCCTTTGCATAAAAGCTCTCTTGTCGAACCCAGGATACCACGAAACTCCTTTGACGAACGTAAACCCTCCAACTCTAAATCTTAACCTCAAATACAAAATCAAGCAATTCCTCAAAGTCACTTTTCCTTCATCTTCGATCCAAAACCTTGAAAGCTTGCCTTTTTAATTTAACTCGATAGACATAGGTACAAAATCTCTTTTAATCATGTAATTGCGTTGTGAATCTTGAGCTTCTACCATGAGTGTAAGGTGGTGAGTTCGAGCGTCTTTTAGGTTTATGAGGGAAATGAGGAGAAGAAGAAGGAGAAGGAGAAGGAGAAGGAGCGTCCTTTGGATTTGCTAACATCCGAAGTTCTTTCAGGTGTTCGTCCACGTCTCAAAGGCATTGAGTTTTCTAGAGCTGTCGTCGCCATCCATGCTACACCCATTAAGGACCGGGATGTCAAGCTCCTCATGACTGATGAACATCTATCTTTATTCGGGCTTTTGGAAGACGGCCGCAGAATCAGACTTCCCGGAAGCAAGGCAGTTCCAAAGATTTTGCAGAACGAAGGGAGGAAACAATTAACCCCGTCGTGCCCCATTCTGAGGGGACTCGAGAAGAAACCAAAGAGCGGGAAATCAAAGATTCCCAAGTTGATAAATCGGGAAAGACAATGCAGGCCTTGGAAAAGCACCGATATAATAACGATAGACACAGACACAGACACATATATATAAATAATATAGTATTATCTAGAAGTTATAAATCATATAGTATAGTAATATACATACATAATAATAATGCCTTAGAGCACATCTTGTAATGATGAATTCTCCCTACTTAGAGATCTTCTCGATTCGGTAGATTACTAATCCTTGAACCTTAGACCTTTAGCCATCCAATAGTTGTCGCCTTTTGAATTGATTTGAGATGAATTTGTAGGAGCTTCTTGTTGATGATGTCGGCCAGTAATGATGGGTAAATGGCAGCCATAAAAGTTCCTTTTGCATTAGGGTTAGGGGTCCTTTTATAGTGGAAAACATAGAGAGAAATATGGATCACATCTTATACCATTTCTCGTCAAATCTCAACCATCTATCCAAATCCCTCTAGCCTTTTTAGTCGCATCCTGCAAGCCTAATTACTACCAAAATAACATCTTAAAATCATAGGCTAGCAACCTATTTAAGCCCAAATAAATATTATTAATCAAATTAAATTTTATTGCTTATCGATATCGCATATCGATCGATATATTTATATCTATTATAAATATATACAATAATATTTATCCTCAAATCATATTCAAAAATTTATAATTAATATTTCATAAATATTAATTAATTTAATTAATTTATAACAACTATAAACTAATTAAATCGCTTAGTCTAACGAGAATTCAACATTCTGGTTGTGTGACTCGCCGAGTGTAAATTCGATCAGCAATTAACATCGAACTATTTGAATGTTAACGTTGATACGTCACTTAGCAGGTGGTGTGATATTTTGGCCAAATTTATTGCTTACTTTGTTTTGGTAAAATCCAATTTTATATTATTAAGCATTACTTGGTTGTGACATTTATTTACACCAATTTACTTCGTCAAAACCATGTCACTTTGGACTTATGAAATTTGGTAACGGTCAAAATTCCAATATCGTCCATATTCTACTCTATAGTCCAAACACAAAGTCCTTGGTTCAATAATAATAGTTATTATTAATTGAAATTCTCTAGCCAGATACTTCGACTTTGAGTTGACTGTGATATTAACCACATATAACCGAAGAGACGAATCCTCTCTTAAATAGTGTTTCACTTCCAATACTTCCACTTGACTCAACTATAGTCACTCGATGGACGACATGCCATGATTTGACTATAATAAAAATAGGGTTTTCATATTGAAGACCGATAGTATTCTCAAGTCGAGAGAACTATGTAAATCAGTCACATCGATATTTTCTTTTTGACCCTAGTTGTATTAATCGACAAAAAGCTATCGAGTGAGTCGTAACCCCTAGGTGCCCCAGTAGTCATGAGTAATACACTGCCCAACATTTGAGGAGCATTACATACTCTAATACTAACGGGTACATCGATATCCAGTCTCGATGCATCATGTCTAGGAACATTTAAAATAATATATTTGTTTTCATTTGGATAAATTATTCACGGTTATAACACTTTATAACTATTATCACAAAACATACCATTTATGGATTTTCTATTAAATATACTTTTAATTAAATTAATTAATTAATTAGTATAACACATTATATCAAGTATATACAGAAAGAAAACACCTTCTATTTCGAACTAGATTGGTTATCGAGTTGGATATATGTAACAAATTACATAATTGCCCTTAGGGCATACACTAACTCTATCAATCTCCCACTTGCCCTTGGGGTCATTGTGGAATCTTATTCCAACTTTTCCAACTAGTTTTCTCAAAAGTAATTGGGTCAGTCCCTTAGTGAATAAGTATGCTAGTATGTTTCAATTATCTATCATGTCAATCAACTCTCTCCGGTGCTGATAAAGTATCTTTATCATGTAGAACAATTCAGAGTATATCTATTAACTTTCAGTGAGTTCTAAGCTCTGTTGTGAACTATATCGTAGCATTGTTCTTATATAACCATGTAATGTGATTCTCAACATTTGGAATCACCATCGGCCCACTTATAAACTTGTGCATTTATTATATATATACATTGTTTTATTGTGGAGCTATCCAAGTCAATGAGTTAGCCATAACCTCTTCCATTTGGAACATTCCCAACTTAAAGATTCTTAATTTATTATTGACATATTATACTCAATATTACTTGTGAAATTTGAGTTCGAACATTCCTTTGTGAGAAGTTCACTGTTTCTATAAATAATTCTCTAGTATTTCATAAATACACAAGAACATCTCAAACAACCATTTGGTGATATCAATTTGGATTTGATATTTTCTTCATGTATCAAATACACAAACAAATTACGATATCAAAGACACCATAACATGTATGATAATTCCTATTGCCAATGCATAAGGAATCCATCTTGCATGTTCTGTATTAATTTTTTTTAATAAGGTGACCTTTCATATCGATTTGGGACATTCACAATATCTTTTATACTTACTATAAAGGATATCACTTAAAAATCCAACGTTGTGCATTAACACAATCGAGGTTGGTTTTGACACAAGTACATTATTAAAAATCAACAATGTGTTGTTTACTTATTGTTTAGAAATATCAATATCAGTGTATCTTTTAACGTTCTTTCTTATGAACAGACGCTTCCTCTACAATTTGAATGAAAATCAAACTATTTTATATTTCTATCAAACTACTTCTTTAATTTTGATACTTATAAAACGATACTTTCGTATCATTTCTTGGATCATATCCAAAAACTCACTACCTTTATATCGCTCCTATTGGAGTTTTCCAGCCCACAACGGAAGAAATGGGTGAATTTCAAAAATTTACCATTTTGAATCTTTTGGGCCTGTGAAGTCTAAAGGTATATTAAATCAAATCTAATAAAGGTTTTAACTAAAATCTTATTTTATTTAAAAAATGAACAAAGGAATTTTTTAATTTATTTAAACTTAAATACATAGCATATTAAATACACCAAACAATTACTCATAAGAGTAAAAGAAAGAAACCTTTCATTCATTTCTCCAAAAGTTTCGTTCCTTTCTCTAGAAGTTATGTAATTTAGAGAAGGAAACTTTTCATTTCCTTCTATTAACTTATTTAATTAATGTGAGGATACTTTATTTCTATGGAGAGAGAAAACTTACATTTCTCTCTCTTTAACAAAATTTATTGATTATTTGAATGTCATTAATTAGCAACATCCAATGGCAACATATGGTAGGTGCTATTAATTGATGACAAGGTGTAGATATATAAATAGAAATAAATGGATAACCAATCATATAAGAAAAGGGGAAACAAATAAAACGTGACAAGGATGATTGATTCAACTTTCCATTTGGTAAACTCAATTAATGCAGCATATAAATGACAATTAATAGGTGTCAATGAATATAAACAGTCAACGATAACTTTATATATATATATAGACACACACATAATCGTGTCATTTTAAATTATTTTTTAGGGAAAGAAATCTAATTCATATTTTGGCAATATATAATACATATAATAAATTTTATATATACAAACATTTTATATATACAAACATACAAATAAAATTAATAGTGTGTAATAAGATTAAATCAAGTCTTTCCAATTAATATAACAGAGATTTGTAGCAAACAATTTAAAAACAAATTCATTGTTAAAACATTAATTGTGTGTATATAAGATTTAATCAAATCATGTAATTAAATGACATAAAATGTCCATAAATCATTTCATGCAATTATTTTTAAATAACATCTGTAACGACCCCGGATTTTATATAAATTTAAACTGATAATTAATTTAATTTTTGAATTAAAATGGTTAAATTAATCGATTAAAGTGATGCGAGTTTCCCCGAATTAAAATAAATTTTGTATAAAGCATTTAAAAATTAAAATATTGTATATATGTGTGTATATATATATGTTTGGGTATATATGAGTAAATTTGAAATTATATATATAGATATAGATTTGATTTGAATTTAAATCATAAATAAATGGTTTAAAAATGAAATTATATAAGTTATAAAGTATAAAATAAATGCATTGGATAAAATCTAATAACAAATTTAAAATCTAGAAATTCACTTATATTACCAAATGCATATATAAATAATTAGTATTTAAGTTAGAAATAAGTAATGGAGATAGAAATAAATTATAGAAAAATACATATAGTTCATACAATATAAAGTAAATTTTGATATCATAAATCAATACAAAATAATAAGGAATAAATAAAAATAGAAATACAAATATATAAGATAAGTTATAAAATACAAAGTAAACAATTGCTAGAAATTTAACAACATGTTAAAATATAGAATATATATATCTATATGATCACTTATATAATTTATACAATATAAAGTAGATATATTAGAATTCATTTTTATATCACTAAGCATAAGACAAATAAATTATATACAAGTATGTATAAATGAAATAAAAATCAAGGTTGTAGAAGTATACTCAAGAAATAAAGACAAGCAATTAATGAAGCCACACAACTATCTTCATTTGTACAGCCGAGATGAAGTAAAAGAAAATAAAATAAGTAAACTTGTACAATGTAAATCACAGTGGCACACCAAAGCAAGATTTAGATCAGCAAACAAAAGCAAATATCTTCATATATGTACACAGCCGAAATGCAATGTATAAAATAAGATAAATATGGTACAAGGTGATAAATGCTTTCATCTCAGCTCAAAGTATTTGGTCAACTCGAAATGTTATCAGCCTCCAAACATAAAAATATCCCTGCCTACTTTTGTACAACCAAATTATATCAATCTGTACAAGAAAATATTACTCTGTAAACTTCTCTTCTTTATATCAACCTCATCTCATTTTAGTTTCGTTCTTTATCACTAAGTAAAACTGAAACAAATACCATTTAAACTTAAACAAGAATTCAACTTAAAACATCAAAACAAATCAAAGAAGGAAGCTTCAGTTAAAAGCATTCTCAGTTTTCAAATGCAAAGCCTGTTTTCAAAAATCTGGGTGCTCTATCTTCTGTTTAAAAAAGGGTGAGTAAACTCTAAACTTTAAGCTAAATCATCTTATGCATGTTAAAATTTTGATAGAGATGATTTGTATATGTTTTACATGAATGTGTAAATGGGTTTGCTTGATATATATGTTTAAAATTACTGTATATATGTATATGTATGTCTTTGCAAAGTATATCTGGCCTCTGTTCTTGATTTCCAGACCTCAAATCTTTTTTAAAATTCTTAATCTTCATTCAAATACTTTCTGGTATTGATGACTAAAGAAACTTTGATTGTTAACATAATATCTTATTTTTTTTTAAAATGTTTTCTAGGGAATTTATTAAACAAATATTTCAGAAACAAGGAATTACTGTAACGACCCGGTATTTTGGACCATTCGCATCCATTATAAGTGTATAGGTAGACACTCATGCCGAAGTTGAATTGCTCAAAATAACGCGTTGTTAATTTAAATTTGGCAAAACTGAACATATACAGTAAATAAATAATCACAGATCACAGACACAGAGTAATAAGTGCAGCGGAAATAAAAGAGATAGTAGTTCATGAAGCTACTATATGAATATATAAAATACATCAGAGTTTACAACAGAAGAGTAATACGATACATCAGAGTTAAACCAGATACAACGGAAGAGTAACAGATACAAATCAGAATACATCACTGGAATCATCGAATATCTGAAAGCTGGATAGATAGCTGGATCTCCAAGCGAAGCTCCAACTCCAAAGGTGAGTCTCGTAAGCTGAACTACTCAGTCTGACCCGAGCGTAAAGCAAAAACACAAAACACTCGAGTCAGGATTAACATTCTTATATTAATAAATCCAACTCAAGTGAAATAGCAATTGAAATACAAGTAACTCAAAGGATGTTTGGAATAACCATCCTTTAAGGATCCGTTAAACTATCTACTATGTAGTAGTGTACGATAAGTAGATAATGTCTATCAGTAATATAAAGATATCAAAATAGCGTTAAGTCATGGCCTATTCCACCCTTAACACATTTTTATTCCCACAAGCATATACAAGACCGTAGTTTCCCCAAAACCGGAAGTCACCAGAGGGCAATCCATATACTCAAGGTACAAAACAAATTTGTAGTGGTCGCGCATAAATGGAATACAAGTATGACAAGGCACATGAGGCTATACCCAAGGTAGTGATACTACCGTTCGCTTGATCCGGACTGGTGAGAACGCAACGCCGCAGCGCCCGCAACACCGTGAAACACACTCCCAAAATCAAGGGTGCACCAATCGACAACAAGTATAAGTAGTTCGAAGAAGTGTGTCCACTTGAGGTATCAATCCTCCATTGGCCCGGCACAGCTCCTGTTTTAGTCATTTCCAATTTGACACAAGTGTCAAGGCTATCCATCATCGTTCTCTTTCTTCAGTCAACACGTACATCATTCCATCCACTTCATTCTGGATCATCACTCCGCGCATAGTTATTAAAGTGGTTTCCGGTTTAGATAGAGAGTATATCCATAACCGAATTCCGGTCTCTTTAATAACTTCCGTAATTATTTCACCGATTGGTCGTTTGTATATTTCAAAAACCAAATCAATTACAATTTCAATTAGAATTCATAAATCAACACTCATTTGTCTCTCAAAACCAATTTCCAATAATTTACGTTTCCAAACTTCCAAATTCACAATTTCAAAATCTTATAATTCAATTTCAATATCTATTTGAAACAATTCAAATTTTGATTCAAGTTCATATATAAATTTCATTCCGAAATCATTTAAATAAATTTTACTTAACTTTCAAATCAATTTAAACTCATTTATCGATTCATTCAATATTCGTAAAGTAATTTTATCATTCAAAACAATTTCTATTAAATTTCCAAATCATTAAATCAATTTCTTAAGTTCAACTTATAAATTTAATTAAATTAAATTCATCAAATCCAATTCTTTAAATTTCAAGTCTTACATTAATTTCAATAAATCACAATTTTATTTCTGGTTAAAGAAATTCAATTTCAGTTATTTACTTCCTTAAATAATTTTCCAAAAACTTAATTACTAAAGAAACTCAATTTCAATTATTTACGAAGTAAATTCACTTATTCAAAATTTCCATTTTTCTTATTAAAGAATCCAATTCAATTTAATCATTAAATAATTCAATCTTATTTAATTATTAAATAATTCAAAACTTAATTATTAAATAATTTCAAAGTTTAATAATTTCAACTTAATTATAATTTCAAACTTAATTATTAAATCATTTCAAAGTTTAATAATTTCAAACTTAATTCAATCATTTCTCAAATTAAACGACATTCTATCATCAAATTATTGACCAATCGGGTTTTATTTAATTTCCTATCCTAGGTAAAAATTCAATTTGGGTATTTATCATTTCAACCCGATTCCAATTCAATTCAAAATCAAAACATATCAAAGGGAACTTGCAGTGTGATAACTGGGATGGGGTCAAAGTAAATAAACAAGCAATAACAACAATCAATATCAATCCAATAATCAATTCAAATAATCCCGAAATAACCGTATTAATTCGCATTGTTATTTGTACGAATTAATATAATTATTTCTAGAATCTACACTATCATTTCATGTAGATTAAAGATTATTACATTACGGTTTTCACTTGTCATCTATTACAATTTCATACATCATCAGTTTAACAACATACATTCAGTGGTTCAAAGTGTAATTAAACAAATCCTACGTGTCAATAAATTTAACAGTTAAAGGGGTCATATTATACAAGTGTCAGTTAATCACATTTAACATTTAATTATCCTATATCAAGTTCAATTGCATGCTATTTATCATTTTAACATTAACAATTTAACGTCCAATATAAACATCAACAATCAATCAATTATCAGCCAAACTGTATTATCATCGCATAAATAATTAACAGATAAAGGTGTCAGATGTCACAGGTGAACTGATATAGGTGATAGCATATATAACAGTGTAATTAACTAACAGCAGCATATTTCAATTGTCGTTTCAATTGAAATCAAATTTAATAAATAAAAGAACGTTAATCGTGAGTGAGTGCTCACCTTTCGAGGCTAGAGAGACTAGAAGATGACATGGATACGCACACTGATACGGATCTCGAAATCGAATTATGAATCCAAGCAAAGCAAACCGGCACGAATACGACGGACAAACTGATGGATAAGAAATTGACGAAATGAAATCAGAACGGATCGATGTTGATAAATAGTATAAATAAGTCCATATAAATATATAACTATATATATACAAAAAATCAAATATATATATATATATATATACACACATTATATTTTGAAACAAATCCATATAAATGCGAAGTACTTACATTTTAAAACATATATATATTCCAGTTTTAAACACAGTAAAAGAAACAAATTACAGTATATATATGTATAGCAGGCAAAACTAGATTGTGCATACTCGACTTTACGTATAAAATATTTTATATGTAACAGACACTAATATAGCTTACACACAAATCAACACTCTTAAATTCTTGTTACCCAAAAAAATAGTTATAACCAGATCTATATACATACTACAATATAAATATATTGCAACCGATATTTTATAGTATCTTTAATATATGAACATATATAACTAAACTTTAAAATAACATATATACAGTATATAAACTAATAAAATCCCCTATACGTCTACAGTATGCTTTATAATGTGCAACTGCAAAAGATAACAGCGAAGTTGCTAAGTATAATCCCCTATATAATCCGAGATAATGTAGGCTATAAATATAACTTCATATAGAATATAATACGAAATGTTAGATTGAAAAAAAACAATTACAGAACCGAAACATAACCTCTATATATATTATAATACTATATAAACAAAACAAAAGCAGACTTTAAAACAGGGCACAAGAATATGAATACCACTTATATACTATAGGTGTACAAGTTAATATACATATAGATATTTTACAAATTTACCGCATGTATGATCGAGAATCCAACAAAACATATATAACACATATTATATGATGCATGCAGTGAACACCGCTACTTCAATGACCGGTATACTATTAGGAAAATATATACTACCGTACTATATATAATATAAAGATCAAAATGTCTACCTTTTTTCAAATTTCAGAATATACTTAAACTAGATTATGAATATAAGAAAATATACATATAACCTTAAAACATATAATATTCTTTAAACACATAATGTAAACACTTCACATATATAAACAACAGACCATACTTTACACAACAGCTAAAATATAAATAACGTACGTGCAAGTCACATATTAACATCATTATATAAACTACTACCTATAAACTAATGCATAACATATATATAATATATAATTATATATACCGTACATAAGAAGGATAGCAACAGCAAATCCAAATAGCAAATATAAACCGGTCATGTTGCTGGGTGTTGGCTGCAGAGGAGGAGAGAGCGAGAGGGGAGGAGATAAAGGTAGGGTATGTGTTGTCGAGTGGAGCAAGATGGCGTGGGTTTCTTTTTTTTTTTTTTTCTGCCAGAGGACAGTGGAAAATTTGGGTTGCGTGGTGAATGGATAAGGTGGCGGTCACACAGCCGAGTTAGAGGAAGGTGTACGGTTAGCGGAAGAGGAGGCCGAGGTCGTGAAGGTTGGCGAAGCATTGATGGAAGATGGAGGCGAGTCGAGTGGGTTTGCAAGCTTTAGGGGAGAAGATGCGTCTACTTCTTCCTTTTTTCTTTTTTTTTGTTTGTTTTCCAGAACAAAATAAGTGACAATTCATACAATTTTCTTCCCTTCAAAATGAACCGAAAGGAAATGGAAGAGTGAAAAGGTATAAGCGAACCAACAATCATAAATTGGACCAGTGAATAGCAAAGGTCATACGCGAATTGCAAGAAATAATTAAAGCTGATGACCATTGGCTTCTGAACGGTGGAAATTTAAGTGACACAAAACTAAAAAGCACGAAACCGGTATCGATACGGTAGGCGTTACGCAAAGTGCAACGTACAACGGAACTCCGAATTTTGACAATCGAATATACCGTAGAGATCGGCACGACGAGACGATCAAAACGGTATATAGAAATCAGTGGTACGATCATCCGATAAAATCGATATCGGTACCAGAATACTGCTATTTTGCAGAAAATAAGAACGACGGAGCCACAGATGTCCGAATTTGGAAAAACGACAAACTGAAATCTTGCTCGGAAGATGATTTAGAATTTTTCTATGTAGAAATATTTAGGTTTCGGAAACATTTTATTTTCATCGCTTTTTAACTGATTAAATTGAAGTGAAATTACGCGCGAAATAAACTTTCATATTTTCGGACGAAAATTTACCAGTCGCTATGTTTAACTAGACGTATTCCAAATATTAAATTTTTATTTCAAAATTTTATCGTTTAAAATTTTACAAAATTTCAACTAATTACGTATTTAAAACAGTTGAAATTTACGGGTCGTTACACTCTCCCCCACTCAAAACTTTTCGTCCCCGAAAAGGAACGAGGTAGGAGAAAATAAACAACCAGAAAGAAAAACAGATTTGAAATACAAAATAACAGTTAATTTAAACCATAAAAGTTTCGATTTAAATAAATTTATATTCACTAATTGCTTTTAAATTCAAGGTATTTTCATAGGTTGATCAAATTTCAATTTATTAATTCTTTCAAACAAATTTATTAATTTTTCAAAACAATTTATTTCATTATTAACTGAGTTTACTTATTATCCTATCTAACTCTATCAACATCTTTATAATCAAAATTTAGTGTATAACCTTTATTATAAGCACTCAAATTTTATTTATAAATTCAATTTATCCTATATATTGTCCAATTACATATTCAACTTCTGAATGATTTAGGTAAGTTGTATTAGAATGCAGTTGAACAATATACAAATAAAAATTTTCCCAATTCAATTATTCAGGATTAAATATTTATTCCAAAATTTGGTTTTATTTATAATTAAAATCATCCTTTAACAAAATTTAAGAATTTGATTTCCGATTAACTTTAAACAGTTTAGAGATATGTATAATATATTATATCAAATCAAATTAAATTTTGAAATAAGATATATATATAAATCAAAATATACTGAAGAAATTCAAATCAAAATATTTTTCAAACAAAACCGTAGCAAAGCTACAGAATGGTTTCTCCACTTCGAAACTCGAAAATGAACGTCGATGATGCGGCCGCCATCACCGAAATTATTTTCCAGCGACAAAGAGAAGAGCACTGATTTAAACATTAAAAATTCTTTGAAAACGATTTCTATTCGAAAATACTATCAGTAATATATACTTTGAAATCTTAAAAACCAAAGTTCGAAATCACCGGAAACTAATAAATTCTCAAATTTTTGAATTAAATTTTTTTCAAATTCCAATCAATTTATAACCAAGATTATAAATTCGTTTATTTATATTATGCAATAATCAATGGTTTGCAAAACAATAAATGAAAATCAAATATTATTATTTCTGAAACAAATTCATTAACAATTTAATTTCAGAAAACTTATATTTATATATCATACAAAACTTTTATTTTATTTATCAAATTTGAAAACGATATTGTGTCAGTTTGCTCTGCTAAAGTGTTTTAGAAATCCTATCGATAGCGTTGATCAGACGAATCGATCGAAAACCCAAATCAACATCAACAACTCAAACAACACAATATAAAACATTTTAAAATTTATTTACAAATACACTTCCTCACTTGACGATACAAGAATGGATTCCAAGGATAGAATATAGAGATTCAAACTTGATGGACTCGAATCGAAGAGAATTTTGATTCGAATATAAGTTCGAAACAGAGATAAGATGATTTAAACAACAAAATCGAGAGATGGATAAGTTTATATAAATCGCGGGCAACCTTAACCGGGTCGACCGTGACTTCAAGGTTAAGATCAATGCAGAATTCCGAGGCAAAACGACATTTAATCTTAAGAATAGAATTCAAGAATAGTAGGAGATAGATAGCATCGTAAACCGATGATACAGAAATCTCCGGTAAATCGATGCCTACTATAAAGGAGTTTACTCCTTTACGAATCATTCGAAGATTGGCGAGACCGCCGATCTATTATAGATATCATTCAAAATGGAGTTATGGGGTGCTCCAAAATTTGAAAGAAGACGAATAGTGAAGGACACGAATGAATTTCGGAACCGAGGGGAACGTTCCAAAATTTAAAGAAATTGAGTCAAAGGAAGAGATTGAAACTCGAATGAGAGTGATTCTGTAAATAAATTTACCCTATATGTTAAGTTTTGCCTAGAGCTACCAAAGCTCTGATACCAACTGAAACGACCCAGTATTTTGGACCATTCGCATCCATTATAAGTGTATAGGTAGACACTCATGCCGAAGTTGAATTGCTCAAAATAACGCGTTGTTAATTTAAATTTGGCAAAACTGAACATATACAGTAAATAAATAATCACAGATCACAGACACAGAGTAATAAGTGCAGCGGAAATAAAAGAGATAGTAGTTCATGAAGCTACTATATGAATATATAAAATACATCAGAGTTTACAACAGAAGAGTAATACGATACATCAGAGTTAAACCAGATACAACGGAAGAGTAATAGATACAAATCAGAATACATCACTGGAATCATCGAATATCTGAAAGCTGGATAGATAGCTGGATCTCCAAGCGAAGCTCCAACTCCAAAGGTGAGTCTCGTAAGCTGAACTACTCAGTCTGACCCGAGCGTAAAGCAAAAACACAAAACACTCGAGTCAGGATTAACATTCTTATATTAATAAATCCAACTCAAGTGAAATAGCAATTGAAATACAAGTAACTCAAAGGATGTTTGGAATAACCATCCTTTAAGGATCCGTTAAACTATCTACTATGTAGTAGTGTACGATAAGTAGATAATGTCTATCAGTAATATAAAGATATCAAAATAGCGTTAAGTCATGGCCCATTCCACCCTTAACACATTTTTATTCCCACAAGCATATACAAGACCGTAGTTTCCCCAAAACCGGAAGTCACCAGAGGGCAATCCATATACTCAAGGTACAAAACAAATTTGTAGTGGTCGCGCATAAATGGAATACAAGTATGACAAGGCACATGAGGCTATACCCAAGGTAGTGATACTACCGTTCGCCTGATCCGGACTGGTGAGAACGCAACGCCGCAGCGCCCGCAACACCGTGAAACACACTCCCAAAATCAAGGGTGCACCAATCGACAACAAGTATAAGTAGTTCGAAGAAGTGTGTCCACTTGAGGTATCAATCCTCCATTGGCCCGGCACAGCTCCTGTTTTAGTCATTTCCAATTTGACACAAGTGTCAAGGCTATCCATCATCGTTCTCTTTCTTCAGTCAACACGTACATCATTCCATCCACTTCATTCTGGATCATCACTCCGCGCATAGTTATTAAAGTGGTTTCCGGTTTAGATAGAGAGTATATCCATAACCGAATTCCGGTCTCTTTAATAACTTCCGTAATTATTTCACCGATTGGTCGTTTGTATATTTCAAAAACCAAATCAATTACAATTTCAATTAGAATTCATAAATCAACACTCATTTGTCTCTCAAAACCAATTTCCAATAATTTACGTTTCCAAACTTCCAAATTCACAATTTCAAAATCTTATAATTCAATTTCAATATCTATTTGAAACAATTCAAATTTTGATTCAAGTTCATATATAAATTTCATTCCGAAATCATTTAAATAAATTTTACTTAACTTTCAAATCAATTTAAACTCATTTATCGATTTCATTCAATATTCGTAAAGTAATTTTATCATTCAAAACAATTTCTATTAAATTTCCAAATCATTAAATCAATTTCTTAAGTTCAACTTATAAATTTAATTAAATTAAATTCATCAAATCCAATTCTTTAAATTTCAAGTCTTACATTAATTTCAATAAATCACAATTTTATTTCTGGTTAAAGAAATTCAATTTCAGTTATTTACTTCCTTAAATAATTTTCCAAAAACTTAATTACTAAAGAAACTCAATTTCAATTATTTACGAAGTAAATTCACTTATTCAAAATTTCCATTTTTCTTATTAAAGAATCCAATTCAATTTAATCATTAAATAATTCAATCTTATTTAATTATTAAATAATTCAAAACTTAATTATTAAATAATTTCAAAGTTTAATAATTTCAACTTAATTATAATTTCAAACTTAATTATTAAATCATTTCAAAGTTTAATAATTTCAAACTTAATTCAATCATTTCTCAAATTAAACGACATTCTATCATCAAATTATTGACCAATCGGGTTTTATTTAATTTCCTATCCTAGGTAAAAATTCAATTTGGGTATTTATCATTTCAACCCGATTCCAATTCAATTCAAAATCAAAACATATCAAAGGGAACTTGCAGTGTGATAACTGGGATGGGGTCAAAGTAAATAAACAAGCAATAACAACAATCAATATCAATCCAATAATCAATTCAAATAATCCCGAAATAACCGTATTAATTCGCATTGTTATTTGTACGAATTAATATAATTATTTCTAGAATCTACACTATCATTTCATGTAGATTAAAGATTATTACATTACGGTTTTCACTTGTCATCTATTACAATTTCATACATCATCAGTTTAACAACATACATTCAGTGGTTCAAAGTGTAATTAAACAAATCCTACGTGTCAATAAATTTAACAGTTAAAGGGGTCATATTATACAAGTGTCAGTTAATCACATTTAACATTTAATTATCCTATATCAAGTTCAATTGCATGCTATTTATCATTTTAACATTAACAATTTAACGTCCAATATAAACATCAACAATCAATCAATTATCAGCCAAACTGTATTATCATCGCATAAATAATTAACAGATAAAGGTGTCAGATGTCACAGGTGAACTGATATAGGTGATAGCATATATAACAGTGTAATTAACTAACAGCAGCATATTTCAATTGTCGTTTCAATTGAAATCAAATTTAATAAATAAAAGAACGTTAATCGTGAGTGAGTGCTCACCTTTCGAGGCTAGAGAGACTAGAAGATGACATGGATACGCACACTGATACGGATCTCGAAATCGAATTATGAATCCAAGCAAAGCAAACCGGCACGAATACGACGGACAAACTGATGGATAAGAAATTGACGAAATGAAATCAGAACGGATCGATGTTGATAAATAGTATAAATAAGTCCATATAAATATATAACTATATATATACAAAAAATCAAATATATATATATATACACACATTATATTTTGAAACAAATCCATATAAATGCGAAGTACTTACATTTTAAAACATATATATATTCCAGTTTTAAACACAGTAAAAGAAACAAATTACAGTATATATATGTATAGCAGGCAAAACTAGATTGTGCATACTCGACTTTACGTATAAAATATTTTATATGTAACAGACACTAATATAGCTTACACACAAATCAACACTCTTAAATTCTTGTTACCCAAAAAAATAGTTATAACCAGATCTATATACATACTACAATATAAATATATTGCAACCGATATTTTATAGTATCTTTAATATATGAACATATATAACTAAACTTTAAAATAACATATATACAGTATATAAACTAATAAAATCCCCTATACGTCTACAGTATGCTTTATAATGTGCAACTGCAAAAGATAATAGCGAAGTTGCTAAGTATAATCCTCTATATAATCCGAGATAATGTAGGCTATAAATATAACTTCATATAGAATATAATACGAAATGTTAGATTGAAAAAAAACAATTACAGAACCGAAACATAACCTCTATATATATTATAATACTATATAAACAAAACAAAAGCAGACTTTAAAACAGGGCACAAGAATATGAATACCACTTATATACTATAGGTGTACAAGTTAATATACATATAGATATTTTACAAATTTACCGCATGTATGATCGAGAATCCAACAAAACATATATAACACATATTATATGATGCATGCAGTGAACACCGCTACTTCAATGACCGGTATACTATTAGGAAAATATATACTACCGTACTATATATAATATAAAGATCAAAATGTCTACCTTTTTTCAAATTTCAGAATATACTTAAACTAGATTATGAATATAAGAAAATATACATATAACCTTAAAACATATAATATTCTTTAAACACATAATGTAAACACTTCACATATATAAACAACAGACCATACTTTACACAACAGCTAAAATATAAATAACGTACGTGCAAGTCACATATTAACATCATTATATAAACTACTACCTATAAACTAATGCATAACATATATATATAATATATAATTATATATACCGTACATAAGAAGGATAGCAACAGCAAATCCAAATAGCAAATATAAACCGGTCATGTTGCTGGGTGTTGGCTGCAGAGGAGGAGAGATCGAGAGGGGAGGAGATAAAGGTAGGGTATGTGTTGTCGAGTGGAGCAAGATGGCGTGGGTTTCTTTTTTTTTTCTGCCAGAGGACAGTGGAAAATTTGGGTTGCGTGGTGAATGGATAAGGTGGCGGTCACACAGCCGAGTTAGAGGAAGGTGTACGGTTAGCGGAAGAGGAGGCCGAGGTCGTGAAGGTTGGCGAAGCATTGATGGAAGATGGAGGCGAGTCGAGTGGGTTTGCAAGCTTTAGGGGAGAAGATGCGTCTACTTCTTCCTTTTTTCTTTTTTTTTTGTTTGTTTTCCAGAACAAAATAAGTGACAATTCATACAATTTTCTTCCCTTCAAAATGAACCGAAAGGAAATGGAAGAGTGAAAAGGTATAAGCGAACCAACAATCATAAATTGGACCAGTGAATAGCAAAGGTCATACGCGAATTGCAAGAAATAATTAAAGCTGATGACCATTGGCTTCTGAACGGTGGAAATTTAAGTGACACAAAACTAAAAAGCACGAAACCGGTATCGATACGGTAGGCGTTACGCAAAGTGCAACGTACAACGGAACTCCGAATTTTGACAATCGAATATACCGTAGAGATCGGCACGACGAGACGATCAAAACAGTATATAGAAATCAGTGGTACGATCATCCGATAAAATCGATATCGGTACTAGAATACTGCTATTTTGCAGAAAATAAGAACGACGGAGCCACAGATGTCCGAATTTGGAAAAACGACAAACTGAAATCTTGCTCGGAAGATGATTTAGAATTTTTCTATGTAGAAATATTTAGGTTTCGGAAATATTTTATTTTCATCGCTTTTTAACTGATTAAATTGAAGTGAAATTACGCGCGAAATAAACTTTCATATTTTCGGACGAAAATTTACCAGTCGCTATGTTTAACTAGACGTATTCCAAATATTAAATTTTTATTTCAAAATTTTATCGTTTAAAATTTTACAAAATTTCAACTAATTACGTATTTAAAACAGTTGAAATTTACGGGTCGTTACAATTACAGTGAAAATCAAGTTAAGTCAGAAAATGAACCGTTTAAAATTCGTGTTTTGGTAATATAACTAGATTCGCCTTTAGGAATGATGATTTTTGGTAATAGAATCCAAAATTTTAAGCTTGTAATTTGTGTGAAATTGGGTGATGAACGTTTTTGGGTTTTTGGGGTATTGCCGTTAAACGGCGTCGATTGGAGCTTCGAGTTTTGGCACAGAGGTGGCTGGAAGGTTGGGTCACTCGAGAAAAATGTTGATGGATTTTATTTATGGCCGTGGTGGTCAAGTTGAGGCGATTTAGGGTTTAGGGATAGATTTTGTTCGTCGTGGTTGTCGTGGTATTTCCAACGTGGGCGAAGGACCGGGTGCAGCCGCGATGGGGGGAATGGGTACTGGAGGTTCTGGCGAATCCCTGGACGTGGTCGCAAGGTCTACAACGGCCAGAGATGGCGGCACGAGCCAATTTCAGGTGATCGAGTTGATTCCAGTGGGTCGTCGACTTGCTCGATTTCGTTGTGCAGGGTAAATCGAGGTTCTGGGTATTTGGGAAGGGTCGGCGTGTCGTCAGCGACTGGTCGGAGGTGGCGGTGATGATTGGAGAGGCGGCGAACTCGTGTACACGTGCACGACCTTAGGATGGTGTCAGGGTTCTTGGTGGTGAACGACTCGAGTAGTTGCGCGGGTAAAGGGTAGGTTTGCTTCAAGTTGGATTCAAGTGTGTAAATATGTTTTCCTGTACTAAAGTTTAAAACTTAAACTTAACTATAGAAAGAGAAAAAAAAAGTAGAAGAAGAAGAACGTATGTGGGGAAGAAAGAAGACTCGGGAAAGTTAGTGAGAAACTCGAAGTGATACTCGAGTAAAACCTGAGAAGTTCCCGGGTGGTTTTCTTCAAACTGCAATAATAATAAAAATTTTAACTTAAGCCGATTATCTTTCAAAAAAGTTTTAAACATTGTAGACTTAATAAGTGTTTAACGATTTGAGTTAAGACTTTAATACAAGTTTTAATTATTTTAGAATGTTTTTAAAATCTTAATTAATGTTTTAATTAAGTAGATAAATTAAGTTAAGTATTTAATTAATTAACATTAAAGTTTTGTAGTTAATAATAATAATTTGTTTTCAAAGTTTAAAGAAGATTTTTAAAAGATTAATTAAGAATAATAATTATTATTAATTGTTTAAAAGGGATAATTAAGAATTGTTAATTAATTTTAAAAATTGTAATTAACTAAGTGATTAGTGATTGATCAATTTGAAATTAAAGATTGGTTAATTAACAATTAAGTGTTTAATTTATTTGAAATTAAGAATTGTTAATTAGATAATTTAAGTTAATTAATTGATAATCAGTAGTTAATTAAGATAATTGATTAAAGGAATAATTAATTCATAAAGTTGATTAAAACTTAATAAATTTATCATTAAAGATGGTTAATCATTGATTTAAATAAATCAATAAAAGTAGTTATGTGTTTAATTCTTTAAATCACCTTCACCTTAAATTTGTAGATGATTGACTATCATCAAATGTTGTGTACTGGATTGATATTTCTGTTTATGATTATGATACTGTGTGATGTGACTTGCCTTATGTTGAACTGTGATTTGTGATTTGTTTCTGTGTATATGTGAAAACCCTTGGCCCGTAAAACGACATTTGAATTTCGATGCGACAGAGAGTCGGATTCCAGTTGGTTATCCGAAACCCACATCAAATTGTAACGATGAATCTTTGTGATTGATCAATTTACTTTCTAAGAATGAAGATAAGCATTATGGGTTATACCCCTTATCGATATTGATATATCTGTGATGATTGATGCTATGCACTATTGTGTGAAACCCCCTGGACTACACCATACACACACAAATATGGATTTCACGAGGAAATCGGTTAAGTCACAGATAATTTAAATTTAATTTCAATTGGTTTTGAAAATGGATTTGGGTTAAATGTTAAAGCTTTTGAAAAGGTGTTTTCTAAGATAAAAGTTATTTTAAATAACTTAATAAAGTTTCCAATTTAAATAATTCAATTTGAATTTAAATTCAAATAATTTGGAATTGAATTCCATGTTGGAAATTATGGTTAAAAATGTGTTTATATGAAGTTAAACCATTTAAAAGTATAATTTTGAGAATTTGGATTTAACCCAAGGACTTTAACTTGTATAATGAGATTAGATTTTCCGAAAACGAAAACTGTTTGTTTTCAAATAATAAAAGCTTTCAGATAAGAAATGAAATTCCAATTTAAATTAAAGGAATTTCAAGATTGAATTGAAAAATGGTTTTCCAAGTTATGAATGAATTCTTTTTGAAAGCTATGAATTAAATCTGTTTATTTTTAACAGATTTAAAATGGTGATTTGTTTAAACCATTCGAAATGAAATTGTTTTGAAAGCTATAAGTTAAATCTTTGATTTAAAGATTTAACGAGTTAATCCAATTGAAATGGACATTAATTTGGAAAATTTATGAATGAATCTTTTTGTTTAAAGATTTGAAAATGGTAATTTGTTTATACCATTTGAAAGAGAAGTTTTGGGTAATAAGTTGTGACTTAACTGAAATCCCAATATCCATATATTTTTAAAATATTACGCTCACTATTCGGTTTAGCCGGGAGAGGACCTTTGTGTCACATAACCCATTCCGAATAAGTGATACGTCATATATGGATCGCATTTGAAGACCGGTGTTGAAGACCGGGTATTTGCGAGAACGATAGGATAACCTATCGATTGTCTCTGCACTGAGTTGCTCCGGTATGGAGATTTACTAAGTGATGGGAAGTCCGATCGGGATTGTGAATACTCGGATTGCAAGGGCTTCTTCGGAAGTGCCTTCGGTTCTGTTCGAACCCGGAACAGACTTGTATGGTTACATGTCTAACATTACATTTTGAGATATAAAGCAGATTTCTTTCAAATACATTTCTGTTGGTGGCTGAGAATTTATTCTCTTAGCTTAACACCCTTCTCTGAGACGTACGAGCTCAGAGGTTATGTAGTTGAAGGTTATCAGCGATATACTCCCAATTTGGTAATGTGGCATGCTGAGTGTTGCTATGTGTTGATCATTTATTGATCATTTGTGATCAAAGCACGGCTTTGTGAAAAAGCGTAGCTTTGTGGACGAGACTTCGTCAGAGCCTCACAAATCGGAAATGGTCGAAACAGGAATATGCGGCAAGGTTATGAGGGTCGCGCCCTTTAGGGTATGTCATTTCCTTCTGGAAAAGGGTGGTATCATGGTATGGAGCCCAGATACTTACTCATGTGGACACACCTTATTTATTATGTGTGATGTTGGTTACCGAGCGCTCGGATAAAGGTCCCAAAGGACCGGGGGATGGCATATTCGTGAGTTACTTGTTACAGGGGTAACCCGGCCTTGTGTTGGCAGAGAGCAGTTTGTCTCTCGTAGCGTCCAGCCAGAGGCGTTTCCTACGTGGCATAGGAAGTTCCTTAGCCTGACCATTTGTTGGAAATCCATCTTCCAATACGAACCTTGTACGGTATTAGTTGTAGAACCTGCTATTTAACATAGCAGCTATAGTAAGCATAGTATAATGGTACATATGCTGGCTAAGATTAATATTATACTTTCAAAATGTTTTCTGCACTATGCACTAATAATAATAATCCAATGATTTTGCGTAGTAAGCATGTTTGACTATCATAAGAAGAAATCTCCTCCAATTCTGCGTTTGCATTGTGTGTGTGGCGGGAGGTCTTATGGTAGTTTCATTTTCCAAAAGCATTTCGGATGTCTTTTATTTTTTAGTTGTTTGTTTAAAGATAAAACTGTTTTTGTTGCTCACACCAGTCCCATGTCTGATCCGGAGTTTATTGTTCCCTTCCTAACTCTAGGTGCCCACCAGATTCCACACGGGCAGTCTAGAGTTGGGTTTCTCAGATCTTCAGGTTGAGTAGATTATCTGGAGCTAGTCAGTCCTTGGACGACTGACCTTGCTTTCCGCTAGCTATGGATTGGAGCATTCTATTGGGGATATTCTATCTGCTGCTGGTGTTATCTATTTTCTTTCCGCTGTATCATTATTTATCTTTGATATTGTTGTATATTGATATATGTTGTATCATTCTGTTGTATCATATTGTATCAGATTTTTGTATATGTCATTGTATTAATGTTATATATATTGATATATTCTTTTTCTTCCGTTGTGTTGTTATACTTACTGTGTTATAAGCTCCGGAGAGCCAGATTCGGCGTTTGAATCTACGGCATTTTGAGTACAAGTGAAGTACAGGTGCCGATTTTTGAAGGCCGAGTTTTTGGATTCTTCACATTTGGTATCAGAGCTGAGGGTTAAACTTTAGCTCAGGAGTATAACACATTAAGTAGCTCATTAGAGATAGGGTGAAGTATACCCTAGAATGAGTAATCTCTAAGATATCTGTCCGTATGCCTCAGTAATTTCTCTTACTATCCACTGATAGTAAGTATGAGTGCAAGAAGAGGATGAGATAGGGGACAAGGGAATACGACTATAATTGGTCAACACCCTGTAACAACAAAGAAGCATCTTTTCTCTATCAATCTCTTTTGTTCGTCATCTTCTCAATTCTTCGATGATTTCTGGTAGATCCAGGAAGAAGATTTGCTATATCAAAATGGGACGTAAACTCCAACTAGGCCAGAATTGTTTGTTTGGATGAATTGGTTGCTTTGGTTACTATGGTTGATAGGTATACTTTAGTTTTAAATTGAAAGTTTTGAAACTGTATCTATATATCTATCTATTCTTTGGGACCGGATATGTTCTACGAATGGTTAGTTATCCTTTCGAACTAACCAATGCCACTGCCTATTTTGTTGATCTGGATAACTCGAGTATTTTGTTGATTGTCAAAAAGATTCGTTCTTGTATCTATTATTGATATTCTGATTTGGTAAGCCAAATACAGAATAAATATTCAGTTTAATTTGATGAAATATTCTTCATCTATCTTTGTGTCTCCCTGGCAAATTTCGGGGACGAAATTCTTTTAAGGGGGGAAGTCTGTAACGACCCCAGATTTTATATAAATTTAAACTGATAATTAATTTAATATTTGAATTAAAATTGTTAAATTAATCGATTAAAGTGATGCGAGTTTCCCCGAATTAAAATAAATTTTGTATAAAGCATTTAAAAATTAAAATATTGTATATATGTGTGTGTATATATATATGTTTGGGTATATATGAGTAAATTTGAAATTATATATATAGATATAGATTTGATTTGAATTTAAATCATAAATAAATGGTTTTAAAATGAAATTATATAAGCTATAAAGTATAAAATAAATGCATTGGATAAAATCTAATAACAAATTTAAAATCTAGAAATTCACTTATATTACCAAATGAATATATAAATAATTAGTATTTAAGTTAGAAATAAGTAATGGAGATAGAAATAAATTATAGAAAAATACATATAGTTCATACAATATAAAGTAAATTTTGATATCATAAATCAATACAAAATAATAAGGAATAAATAAAAATAGAAATACAAATATATAAGATAAGTTATAAAATACAAAGTAAACAGTTGCTAGAAATTTAACAACATGTTAAAATATAGAATATATATATCTATATGATCACTTATATAATTTATACAATATAAAGTAGATATATTAGAATTCATTTTTATATCACTAAGCATAAGACAAATAAATTATATACAAGTATGTATAAATGAAATAAAAATCAAGGTTGTAGAAGTATACTCAAGAAATAAAGACAAGCAATTAATGAAGCCACACAACTATCTTCATTTGTACAGCCGAGATGAAGTAAAAGAAAATAAAATAAGTAAACTTGTACAATGTAAATCACAGTGGCACACCAAAGCAAGATTTAGATCAGCAAACAAAAGCAAATATCTTCTATGTACACAGCCGAAATGCAATGTATAAAATAAGATAAATATGGTACAAGGTGATAAATGCTTTCATCTCAGCTCAAAGTATTTGGTCAACTCGAAATGTTATCAGCCTCCAAACATAAAAATATCCCTGCCTACTTTTGTACAACCAAATTATATCAATCTGTACAAGAAAATATTACTCTATAAACTCCTCTTCTTTATATCAACCTCATCTCATTTTAGTTTCGTTCTTTATCACTAAGTAAAACTGAAACAAACACCATTTAAACTTAAACAAGAATTCAACTTAAAACATCAAAACAAATCAAAGATGGAAGCTTCAGTTAAAAGCATTCTCAGTTTTCAAATGCAAAGCCTGTTTTCAAAAATCTGGGTGCTCTGTCTTCTGTTTAAAAACGGGTGAGTAAACTCTAAACTTTAAGTTAAATCATCTTATGCATGTTAAAATTTTGATAGAGATGATTTGTATATGTTTTACATGAATGTGTAAATGGCTTTGCTTAATATATATGTTTAAAATTATTGTATATATGTATATGTATGTCTGTGCAAAGTATATCTGGCCTCTGTTCTTGATTTCCAAACCTCAAATCTTTTTAAAATTCTTAATCTTCATTCAAATACTTTCTGGCATTGATGACTAAAGAAACTTTGATTGTTAACATAATATCTTATTTTAAAAAAAAATGTTTTCTTGGGAATTTATTAAACAAATATTTCAGAAAAAAGGAATTACAGTCAAAATCAAGTTAAGTCAGAAAATGAACTGTTTAAAATTCGTGTTTTGGTTATATAACTAGATTCGCCTTTAGGAATGATGATTTTTGGTAATAGAATCCAAATTTTTAAGCTTGTAATTTGTGTGAAATTGGGTGATGAACATTTTTGGGGTTTTGGGGTATTGCCGTTGAACGGCGTCGATTGGAGCTTCGAGTTTTAGCACGGAGGTGGCTGGAAGGTTGGGTCACTCAGGAAAAATGTTGATGGATTTTATTTATGGCCGTGGTGGTCAAGTTGAGGCGATTTAGGGTTTAGGGATAGATTTTGTTCGTCATGGTTGTCGTGGTATTTCCAACGTTGGTGAAGGACCGGGTGCAGCCGCGATGGGGGGAATGGGTACTGGAGGTTCTGGCGAATCTCTGGACGTGGTCGCAGGGTCTACAACGGCCAGAGACGGCGACACGAGCCAGTTTCAGGTGATCAGTTGATTCCAGTGGGTCGTCGACTTGCTCGATTACGTTGTGCAGGGTAAATCGAGGTTCTAGGTAGTCGGGAAGGGTCGGCGTGTCGTCAGCGACTGGTCGGAGGTGGCGGTGATGAACGGAGAGGCGGGGAACTCGTGTGCATGTGCACGGCCTTGGGATGGTGTCAGGGTTCTTGGTGGTGAACGACTCGAGTAGTTGCGCGGGTAAAGGGTAGGTTTGCTTCAAGTTGGATTCGAGTGTGTAAATGTTTTCCTATACTAAAGTTTAAAACTTAAACTTAACTGTAGAAAGAGAAAAAAAAAGTAGAAGAAGAAGAACGTATGTGGGGAAGAAAGGGGACTCGGGAAAGTTAGTGAGAAACTCGAAGTGATACTCGATTAAAACCTAAGAAGTTCCCGGGTGGTTTTCTTCAAACTGCAATAATAATAAAAAAAATTAACTTAAGCCGATTATCTTTCAATAAAGTTTTAAACATTGTAGACTTAATAAGTGTTTAACGATTTGAGTTAAGACTTTAATACAAGTTTTAATTATTTTAGAATGTTTTTAAAATCTTAATTAATGTTTTAATTAAGTAGATAAATTAAGTTAAGTATTTAATTAATTAACATTAAAGTTTTGTAGTTAATAATAATAATTTGTTTTCAAAGTTTAAAGAATATTTTTAAAAGATTAATTAAGAATAATAATTATTATTAATTTTTTTAAAAGGGATAATTAAGAATGGTTAATTAATTTTAAAAATTATAATTAACTAAGTGATTAGAGATTGATCAATTTGAAATTAAAGATTGGTTAATTAACAATTAAGTGTTTAATTTATTTGAAATTAAGAATTATTAATTAGATAATTTAAGTTAATTAATTGATAATCAGTAGTTAATTAAGATAATTGATTAAAGGAATAATTAATTCATAAAGTTGATTAAAACTTAATAAATTTATCATTAAAGATGGTTAATCATTGATTTAAATAAATCAATAAAAATAGTTATGTGTTTAATTCTTTAAATCACCTTCACCTTAAATTTGTAGATGATTGACTATCATCAAATGTTGTGTACTGGATTGATATTTCTGTTTGTGATTATGATACTGTGTGATGTGGCTTGCCTTATGCTGAACTGTGATTTGTGATTTGTTTCTATGTATATGTGAAAACCCTTGGCCCGTAAAACAACATTTGAATTTCAATGCGACAGGGAGTCGGATTCCAGTTGGTTATCCGAAACCCACATTGAATTGTAATGATGAATCTTTGTGACCGATAAATTTACTTTCTGAGAATGAAGATAAGCATTATGGGTTATACCGCTTATCGATATTGATATATCTGTGATGATTGATGCTATGCACTATTGTGTGAAACCCCCTGGACTACACCATACACACACAAATATGGATTTCACGAGGAAATCGGTTAAGTCACAGATAATTTAAATTTAATTTCAATTGGTTTTGAAAATGGATTTGGGTTAAATGTTAAAGCTTTTGAAAAGGTGTTTTCTAAGATAAAAGTTATTTTAAATAACTTAATAAAGTTTCCAATTTAAATAATTCAATTTGAATTTAAATTCAAATAATTTGGAATTGAATTCCATGTTGGAAATTACGGTTAAAAATGTGTTTATATGAAGTTAAACCATTTAAAAGTATAATTTTGAGAATTTGGATTTAACCCAAAGACTTTAACTTGTATAATGAGATTAGATTTTTCGAAAATGAAAACTGTTTGTTTTCAAATAATAAAAGCTTTCAGATAAGAAATGAAATTCCAATTTAAATTAAAGGAATTTCAAGATTGAATTGAAAAATGGTTTTCCAAGTTATGAATGAATTCTTTTTGAAAGCTATGAATTAAATCTGTTTATTTTTAACAAATTTAAAATGGTGATTTGTTTAAACCATTCGAAATGAAATTGTTTTGAAAGCTATAAGTTAAATCTTTGATTTAAAGATTTAACGAGTTAATCCAATTGAAATGGAAATTAATTTGGAAAATCTATGAATGATTCTTTTTGTTTAAAGATTTGAAAATGGTAATTTGTTTAAACCATTTGAAAGAGAAGTTTTGGGTAATAAGTTGTGACTTAACTGAAATCCCAATATCCACATATTTTTAAAATATTACGCTCACTATTCGGTTTAGCCGGGAGAGGACCTTTGTGTCACATAACCCATTCCGAATAAGTGATACATCATATATGGATCGCATTTGAAGACCGGTGTTGAAGACCGGGTATTTGCTAGAACAATAGGATAACCTATCGATTGTCTCTGCACTGAGTTGCTCCGGTATGGAGATTTCCTAAGTGATGGGAAGTCCGATCGGGATTGTGAATACCTGGATTGCAAGGGCTTTTTCGGAAGTGCCTTCGGTTCTGTTCGAACCCGAAACAGACTTGTATGGTTACATGTCTGACATTACATTTTGAGATATAAACCAGATTTCTTTCAAATACATTTCTGTTGGTGGCGGAGAATTTATTCTCTTAGCTTAACACCCTTTGTAACGACCCGTAATTTTACGGATCGAAAGGTCGTAGAACTATTGTCATTAGGTCGTTTCAGATTTTGAGCAGAGATACGTGTAAGTCCTAGGTCGTAAACGACCTAAGACATGTAGTAAGTCGTGTGTGACACAGGGAGCTTCAGCTCCAACTTACCAGTTGCGTCATCATAGATCGTTAACGACTTAATTGATAAGTCGTGAGCTACTTAAGGAGGTCTGCAACTTAAGGGGTTTAGCGAGTTAAGGGATGACGCGACTTAAGTTAGTGGCGACTTAAGAGGTTAACGACCTAAGGAGGCTGGGATAGTAGTAAATGACCTAAGTGGGTTAAGTCGTAGAAGACTTAGGAGTTAGGTCGTAAGAGGTTAAGTCGTGTCCCAGTTAGATCGTGTATATAGCTAGGTCGTTAGACGACCTAAGGGGATTAGGTCGTAGCCCGGCTAAGTTAGTATGTCGTGTGAGTTGCTAAGTCGAGGCAGGAGTTAGGTCGTACATTCGTTAGGTCGTAAGTCGTGTGAAGGCACTGATCTGTTATGTGTTAAGTCGTGACCGACTTAGGAGTTAGGTCGTATCCCAGTTTGTTCGCGACTTATGTTAGGTCGCGTGGATGCTTAAGGGATTAGGTCGTAACTCGTTGGGTCGAGTTAGGTGGTAGGTCGTCAAGGCGCATCTCAGTTAGGTCGCACCTATTGTTGAGTTGTTAAGTCGTAGGACTGAGGGGCTTAAGTCGCAACCCTGTTAAGTCGCGTGGAGGTTAGGTCGGAGAGCTGCTAGGTCGTAGGTCGCTGGCATATTAAGTCGCAGATGCGCATTGCTTTAAGTCGTTAGGCGTTAGGTCGTATACCTGTTGAGTCGTAGGTCGGAGATAGGGATAAGTCGGAGACGACTTATAGAGGCAGACGACCTAAGTTTCAGCCTATAAATACTCGCCCATTTCTCTTCATTTTTGGGATCCGGATTTCGAAGAGACGAAGTGCTGCCATTTTGAGAGCTCGACTTGTACACTTCTTCACTTCTTTTCTCCACTCTAATCTAGTGATTCCTTCCATCCAAGTTGAAGATCAAATTGAAGATTCAAGAGCTTAGATTGAAGATCTTCATCCATCGAAGAGAGATTTCATCGTTTGAAGCGGATTTTTGATAGATCGAGTTAGATCCTTCGCTGTCCAGATCTGAAGCGTGTTAATTTGAGGTTGTTTAGGTGATTTGGTGAGTGGTGATTATCTCTCACACGGATCCAAAGGAGTATATCGGATCGTTGGCTTGATTTGATGCTAAAATAGTGATTTTCATGCATTTTTGTAAACCTAAGTATAGATCCATGTAGATCCATTGTTCATGATGATTTGACAACCATTTTTCTAAGTGTTAACCTATGCAAGTTCATTCATCAAGATTATAGAGATATTGCTCATGTTTTCATACTTGTTAGACTTTCGACTCTTTAATTACGAAATTGCCATTATTGTTATAATTGTCCATTTAGCTTATATTTGAATGCTTGATTACTTGGATTAATGTTTGACTTGATTGATTGCTATGAATTAGATGATTTATGATTTGATTTAGACAAGTTGGTCGAAGATGATTCAAAAGCTAAGGGAAAGGCTCTTGAATTGGAAAAGCTGCTCGTGGCATATGTAGCGGATGATGAAGCTCATATGGATAGATTTGATGATGATGTTGAGATGGAGCTTTGCTATGACGATGATGAGGCGAAGCATGGTATGAGATAGTCTTGGTCTAATCCAGACGGGATCATTCCAAGCATGTTGATAACTCGGTGAAATGGTTCGGGTTAGAGGATAATGGTTTGCTCGAGAGGCGCTTGAGCTAGTATGGAAATAGTCGTCGAGGAGGATGACTAGAAGGCTGAGATCTCATTGTTGTTGAAGGTTCTAGCATGCTCAAAGCAAGAGTACGTTGGGCAGATTCGATAGTCCTTGAAGGCTAATGATTGATAGTCAAGTACTCTGGGCAGATTCGATAGTCCTAGGCACGGGTCACGATGATGTGCGGGAGTTATGTCTAGAACCAGGGTTTCCATTAGCCCTTGACGGACGGCTGAAAGAATGTGCCGGTCATTCAATTAACGATGATATCGAAGGAATGATAACAGTGATAACCAGAGTCATGGATGTTTGGTTGTATCGTCATTCGGTCTCAAGAGCGGTATTTTCTGGGTGCTTATCTGATCTTGGTTTAGGCCTTGGGGGTTTGTACTTGGAAAACATCGCCCTTGACTCGAGTGATAATTGCTTTACTTTAAATTGGATGCTCTGCTATGTTTGCTTCTGCTTAGTGTGTGTCTGGGGGCTATCACTGTAGAAAGAGGTTGGAGTGGGAGGGTTGTATTCCTATTCCTTTTCCTTTATGCTCTTTTGGTATGTTGTTAGTTAATTTACTGCTCACTAAGACTGTTGTCTGACTCAAGGCTTTATGTTTTAACTCTTATTGCCTTGGGCTGTTCGTCCATTTTGGGACGGGCAGATTAGGTAGCAGGTGACAGGTGCTGTTCCTTTTTTTCCACGATGTTGATATCGAAGACGAGCTGGAGGGTTGCATATTATCTTCTTATTATATGTACTGGATGTTCCGCTGTTTGTATTTTCTCTGAGAGTTATGTAGTGAGGCTTGATGTATTGACTATTCTGATGATTGTACTCAACTATTATGAAGTTTTATTGATGAGATTCTATTCTGTGAAGCTTCACTATATATATGTTCTGTTGTATTTTGTCCATGCGCTGTGAGTAATACGATAGATTCTGTTATTTTTAATTTACCCTGGCAATCGTCCATGGTCGCCTGGCACACTTTACAGCGCACTATCTCTAGGTTCAGTGCAGGGGTCATGGGCGTTCGTCACATTTGGTATCAGAGCTTTGGTTAATCGATTTTTACCCAACGCTCGCTGACGTAACTACGTATGAGAGACGTAATTGTACTTTGATGGATGATTACTATATATAATATAGTAGCTTAGTAGAGTTTGAGTCCTTTAAGCAGTTGTTTCTCTAGGTGTGCTAATCATTCCTTTTTATAGATATTGAGAATGAGTCGAAGAGGGAGACCAGCTGCTAGGGAAGGCCGTGCTACTGAGGGGGCTGCTGATTATGCTGCTATGTTCGAAGCTATGATGACTTCAATCATGAGAAGGATGCCAGCTCCAGGGCCATCGGTGGATGTTGGAGTTCAAGTCCAAACTCCAAACCCGGTGGATTTTGCTAAGCTGTGTAAGGACTATGCTGCTCTTGGAGGAAAGGTTTTCTTGGGAACAGAATCAACCATCGAAGTCCAGAGGTGGATAGATGCTTGTAGAAGGATCTTTAGTGATTTGGGAATTGAGGATGCGACTAAGAGGAAGTTAGCATCAAGGCAGCTTCAAGGAAGAGCCTCTGATTGGTGGAACTCTATTACCATCAATACTCCGGAGGAAGAGATTACTTGGGAGCAATTCCAAGCCAGATTTGAAGCTAAGTTCATTTCCACTGCTCAGAAGTCTGTTCTGTTCAAGAAGTTTGTGGAGCTCAAGCAGGGAGGAAGACCAGTTCTTGAGTATGTTTCGGAGTTTGAAGCTTTGTCCAAGTATGCCCGGTCGTATATTGAATCTGCTTATCAGAAGAATGAGAAGTTTGTGACAGGCTTGGATAATTATCTTGGGAGGCAGTTAGTGGATCATTTGGATGATTCATTTGAGAAGCTTGTGGAGAAAGCTCTCAGGCATGAGAGTTTGTTTCCTAAGGAAGGATCTGTTGTTGCTGTGACCAGGGGAGAGTCAAAACCACAGCAGAGTGGAAACAAGAAGAGGAAGCAACAGCAGCAGAAGGGTAAGGATGGCCAGAAGAAGCCGAAGGGCGAAGTGACTTGCTACAATTGTCAGCAGAAGGGCCATTTCTCGAAGGATTGTAAGAATCCGAAGGTGCCGATGAAGTGTCACAACTGTGACAAGCCGGGGCATATCAGGAAGAATTGTCCAGAACCGAGGAAGGACAAGTAGATTGTGCAAGCTTATGCTTTGGGAGCTGTTCCATCATCTTCGAAAGCTCCTACCGCTGAAGAGAAAGGAAAGAGTGTAGTGGTTCAAGGTACTCTTTCCATATGTGGTGTTCCAGTTAGAGTTCTGTTTGATACTGGGGCATCGCATTCGTTTGTTTGTAGTGAACTTGTAGGCCGGTTGGGTTTAGAATCGGATATTGTTGATAGGCCATTGGTTGTGACTAATCCAGTTGGGGGTTGGTCTTGTTTGTGTATGTTATGCCGTGGTCTGATTGTATCGAGTCATGGTTGCTCTTTTGTTTGTGATTTTTTTGTTCTGAACTTTGCGGGGTTTGGAATTATTTTGGGTATGGACTGGCTTAGGAAGTATGCGACAAAGGTTGATTGCGAGAGGTTGGAAGTGACAGTCGAGAATGTGGAGGGGCGAAAGATTGTGATATGATGTAAGCATGAAGAAGGCGTCTTCATGAGCTTCATGTATTCGCTGGTTGTTCCACGGGATGGACTGTCATCAGTGCCGATCGCTAATGGATTTGAGGATGTCTTTGACGAGGTCAAAGGGTTACCGCCGCATAGAGAGATCGAGTTTCGTATAGATCTAGTTGAAGGAGCCAGACCTGTTGTGATGCCTCTTAGGCGGAAGGCGCCTAGGGAACAACAGGAGTTGAGGGTGCATGTTGATGATCTTTTACAGAAAGGATTCATTCCGCGTAGTGTGTCCGAGTGGGGTGCACCAGTTGTGTTTGCAACCAAGGCAGATGGGTCGTTGAGATTGTGTGTGGATTATCGTGAGCTGAATAAGGTGACTAAGAAGAACAAGTATCCATTGTCGAGAATAGATGACTTGTTTGATCAGCTTCACGAAGCTAAGGTGTTTTCTCAGATGGATTTGGCAACGGGATTTCACCAGTTGAGAGTGGCTAAGGATAGTGTGCCGAAGACTTCTTTTCGAACACCATCCGGTTTCTTTGAGTGGCTGGTAATGCCGTTTGGATTGACTAACGCGCCAGCATATTTTGTGGATCTTATGAATAGAGTGTTCAGAGATCAGTTGAACAAGTTTGTGCTTGTGTTCGTGGATCATATTCTGATTTATTCCAGAACTGAAGAAGAGCACAAGACACACTTGCAAATTGTTTTGGAAATCTTACGGAAACATCAGCTGAAGGCTAAGTTTTCGAAGTGTCACTTCTGGAAGAATGAAGTGAGGTTCTTAGGCCATGTGATTTCTGGAAACGGAATAGCGGTTGATCCCGCTAAGGTGGCAGCAATCCAGGATTGGGTTAGACCTAAGAATGCATCTGATGTGAGAAGTTTTCTTGGATTAGAAGGATATTATCGACGGTTTATCAAAGACTTCTCCAAGGTAGCTGCACCGTTAACAGGATTGACGAAGAAGAACCAAGTGTTCAGATGGGAAGCTAAGTGTGAGCAAGCTTTCGGGATCCTGAAAGAGCGATTGACGAGTGCTCCTATTTTGACTATTCCAAGTGGCAATGATGAGATGGTGGTTTACACCGACGCATGTGGTACTGGACTTGGAGCAGTGCTAATGCAGAAGGATAAGGTTGTTGCGTATGCAAGTCGACAACTAAAGCCGCATGAAAGGAATTACCCGACTCATGATTTGGATTTAGCGGCGATTGTATTTGCTCTGAAGATGTGGAGACATTATCTATTGGGAGTTCGATTCGAGTTGTTTACAGATCATCAGTCGTTGAAGTATCTTTTCTCCCAAAAGGATTTGAATCTTCGGCAGCAGCGGTGGCTTGAGTTTTTAGCATCATATGATTTTGGTAAAGCTTATACTCCGGGAAAAGGTAATGCAGTGGCAGATGCGTTAAGTTGAAGACATACAGGATTGGGAGCCATGTTTTCTGAATGGAAGAGTCTTGAGTATTTAGCTAGATTTGACTTCAGGCCAAGATGCGAATTGGAACCTGAGATGTTGGCAAACTTATCGATAAGACCGACTCTTGTGGAAAGGATTGGCGAGAGTCAAAAGCGAGATGATAAGATTGTCAAGATTATCCGTGAATTGGAATCTGGATTGGATCCAGAAAAGGATAAGGATTCGAGGTCGATCGAGAGGGTTGGCTTTGGAAGCAAGGACGACTAGTTGTTCCCGATATAGATGAATTGAGGAGTGAAGTTCTGAAGGGAAGTCATCACTCGAAGCTGACAATTCATCCAGGAGGAAATAAGATGTATCGGGATATGAAGAGAACCTACTACTGGGAAGGTATGAAAAAGGATGTTGGAAATTTTATTTCCAAATGCATGAACTACCAATTGGTGAAAGCTGAACAGAAGAAGCCCAGTGGATTGCTTCAGCCATTAGAGGTTCCTACATGGAAGTGGGAACAAGTGTCGATGGATTTTATTGATGGACTGCCTAGAACCAGAACGGGAAATGAAGGAATTTGGGTCATCATAGATCTTCTGACTAAGAGTGCAAGATTCATTCCTGTTCGATCGACTAGGACTGCATCAAAGTTGGCTGAGTTGTATATTAAGTGGATAGTTCGATTCCATGGTATTCCGAAGAGTATAGTGAGCGATCGAGATCCATTGTTCACTAGTGGATTTTGGAAGAGCTTCCAGGAAGTTTTGGGAACCGAGTTGTGTTTGAGTACAGCTTATCACCCTTAAACAGATGGTCAGACAAAGAGAGTCAACCGAGTTTTGGAAGATCTCCTCAGAGCTTGTGTTTTGGATTTCGAAGGGTCATGGGAAGATCACCTTCATTTGGTGGAATTTGCATACAACAATAGTTACCAGTCAAGCATTGGTATGGCACCGTATGAGGCATTGTAAGGAAGACCGTGTAACTCTCCGACATGTTGATTAGAGATAGGAGAAAAGCTGATGCTTGGGCCAGAGATGATTCGACAGACTACAGATTTTATAGGGATCATTCGGCAACGAATGAAGACAGCCCAAGACCGTCAGAAGAGTTATGCCGATAAGCGTCGTAAGGATTTGGAATTCGACGTAGGTGATATGGTTTTTGTGAAGATTTCTCCACTGAAGAATGTTATTCGATTCGGGAAGAAAGGAAAATTGACTCCGAGATTTGTTGGACCATTCCCGATCATCGAGCGAGTTGGAAAGCTCGCATACAGATTGGAGTTACCGGAGAAGATGTCGAGTGTGCACAATGTTTTTCACATATCGTATCTATGGAAGTATGTGCACGACTCGAATACAGTGGTTTCTGCTGATAGCTGTGAAGATTTCGAAGTTGATCCAGTCGATAAGAGACCTCGTAAGCCGCTTCGTGTAGTGGAAACCGACACGAAACAGCTTAGGAGGAAGATAGTTAAGTTGCTCAAGATACAATGGAGTGATCATGATAACGACTGTACGTGGGTGGTGGAAGAGAGGATGAAGGCAGCTCATCCTGAACTCTTCAAGGTATGGCCCTAAGGTGTCGTGTCATCTCACGATATTGTAACTTGTTCTAGTTTTAGAATTCTGCATGCTAAGCTAGAATTGGATGCATGGTTTGTTGATTGCTATGGATGATAGGCGTGCAAAATAGTCTTTGATTGCTTTGTTTGTTTGGAATTTCGGGGGCGAAATTCCTAAGGGGGAGAGAATGTAACGACCCGTATTTTTACGGATCGAAACGTCGTAGAACTATTGTCATTAGGTCGTTTCAGATTTTGAGCAGAGATACATGTAAGTCCTAGGTCGTAAACGACCTAAGACATGTAGTAAGTCGTGTGCGACTTAGGGAGCTTCAGCTCCAACTTACCAGTTGCGTCATCATAGATCGTTAACGACTTAAGTGATAAGTCGTGAGCGACTTAAGGAGGTCTGCAACTTAAGGGGTTTAGCGAGTTAAGGGATGACGCGACTTAAGTTAGTGGCGACTAAAGAGGTTAACGACCTAAGGAGGCTGGGATAGTAGTAAATGACCTAAGTGGGTTAAGTCGTAGAAGACTTAGGAGTTAGGTCGTAAGAGGTTAAGTCGTGTCCCAGTTAGATCGTGTATATAGCTAGGTCGTTAGACGACCTAAGGGGATTAGGTCGTAGCCCGGCTAAGTTAGTATGTCATGTGAGTTGCTAAGTTGAGGCAGGAGTTAGGTCGTACATTCGTTAGGTCGTAAGTCGTGTGAAAGCACTGATCTGTTATGTGTTAAGTCGTGACCGACTTAGGAGTTAGGTCGTATCCCAGTTTGTTCGCGACTTATGTTAGGTAGCGTGGATGCTTAAGGGATTAGGTCGTAACTCGTTGGGTCGAGTTAGGTGGTAGGTCGTCAAGGCGCATCTCAGTTAGGTCGCACCTGTTGTTGAATTGTTAAGTCGTAGGACTGAGGGGCTTAAGACGCAACCCTGTTAAGTCGCGTGGAGGTTAGGTCGGAGAGCTGCTAGGTCGTAGGTCGCTGGCATATTAAGTCGCAGATGCGCATTGCTTTAAGTCGTTAGGCGTTAGGTCGTATACCTGTTGAGTCGTAGGTCGGAGATAGGGATAAGTCGGAGACGACTTATAGAGGCAGACGACCTAAGTTTCAGCCTATAAATACTCACCCATTTCTCTTCATTTTTGGGATCCGGATTTCGAAGCGACGAAGTGCTGCCATTTTGAGATCTCGACTTCTACACTTCTTCACTTCTTTTCTCCACTCTAATCTAGTGATTCCTTCCATCCAAGTTGAAGATCAAATTGAAGATTCAAGAGCTTAGATTGAAGATCTTCATCCATCGAAGAGAGATTTCATCGTTTGAAGCGGATTTGTGATAGATCGAGTTAGATCCTTTGCTGTCCAGATCTGAAGCGTGTTAATTTGAGGTTGGTTAGGTGATTTGGTGAGTGGTGATTATCTCTCACACGGATGCAAAGGAGTATATCGGATCGTTGGCTTGATTTGATGTTAAAATAGTGATTTTCATGCATTTTTGTAAACCTAAGTATAGATCCATGTAGATCCATTGTTCATGATGATTTGACAACCATTTTTCTAAGTGTTAACCTATGCAAGTTCATTCATCAAGATTATAGAGATATTGCTCATGTTTTCATACTTGTTAGACTTTCGACTCTTTAATTACGAAATTGCCATTATTGTTATAATTGTCCATTTAGCTTATATTTGAATGCTTGATTACTTGGATTAATGTTTGACTTGATTGATTGCTATGAATTAGATGATTTATGATTTGATTTAGACAAGTTGGTCGAAGATGATTCAAAAGCTAAGGGAAAGGCTCTTGAATTGGAAAAGCTGCTCATGGCATATGTAGCAGATGATGAAGCTCATATGGATAGATTTGATGATGATGTTGAGATGGAGCTTTGCTATGACGATGATGAGGCAAAGCATGGTATGAGATAGTCTTGGTCTAATCCAGACGGGATCATTCCAAGCATGTTGATAACTCGGTGAAATGGTTCGGGTTAGAGGATAATGGTTTGCTCGAGAGGCGCTTGAGCTAGTATGGAAATAGTCGTCGAGGAGGATGACTAGAAGGCTGAGATCTCATTGTTGTTGAAGGTTCTAGCATGCTCAAAGCAAGAGTACGTTGGGCAGATTCGATAGTCCCTGAAGGCTAATGATTGATAGTCAAGTACTCTGGGCAGATTCGATAGTCCTAGGCACGGGTCACGATGACGTGCGGGAGTGATGTCTAGAACCGGGGTTTCCATTAGCCCTTGACGGACGGCTGAAAGAATGTGCCAGTCATTCAATTAACGATGATATCGAAGCAATGATAACAGTGATAGCCAGAGTCATGGATGTTTGGTTGTATCGTCATTCGGTCTCAAGAGCGGTATTTTCTGGGTGCTTATCTGATCTTGGTTTAGGCCTTGGGGGTTTGTACTTGGAAAACATCGCCCTTGACTCGAGTGATAATTGCTTTACTTTAAATTGGATGCTCTGCTATGTTTGCTTCTACTTAGTGTGTGTCTGGGGGCTATCACTGTAGAAAGAGGTTGGAGTGGGAGGGTTGTATTCCTATTCCTTTTCCTTTATGCTCTTTTGGTATGTTGTTAGTTAATTTACTACTCACTAAGACTGTTGTCTGACTCAAGGCTTTATGTTTTAACTCTTATTGCCTTGGGCTGTTCGTCCATTTTGGGACGGGCAGACTAGGTAGCAGGTGACAGGTGCTGTTCTTGTTTTTCCACGGTGTTGATATCGAAGACGAGCTGGAGGGTTGCATATTATCTTCTTATTATATGTGCTGGATGTTCCGCTATTTGTATTTTCTCTGAGAGTTATGTAGTGAGGCTTGATGTATTGACTATTCTAATGATTGTACTCAACTATTATGAAGTTTTATTGATGAGATTCTATTCTGTGAAGCTTCACTATATATATGTTCTATTGTATTTTGTCCATGCGCTGTGAGTAATACGATAGATTCTGTTGTTTTTAATTTACCCTGGCAATCGTCCATGGTCGCCTGGCACACTTTACAGCGCACTATCTCTAGGTTCAGTGCAGGGGTCATGGGCGGTCGTCACACCCTTCTTTGAGACGTACGAGCTCGGAGGTTCTGTAGTTGAAGGTTATCAGCGATATACTCCCAATTTGGTAATGTGACATGCTGAGTGTTGCTATGTGTTGATCATTTATTGATCATTTATGATCAAAGCACGGCTTTGTGAAAAAGCGTAGCTTTGTGGACGAGACTTCGTCAGAGCCTCAGAGACCAGAAATGTTTGAAACAGGAATATGCGGCAAGGTTATGAGGGTCGCGCCCTTTATTGTATGTCATTTCCTTCTGCAAAAGGGTGGTATCATGGTATGGAGCCCAGATATTTACTCATGTGGACACACCTTATTTATTATGTGTGATGTTGGTTACCGAGCGCTTGGATAAAGGTCCCAAAGGACCGGGGGATGGCATATTCGTCAGTTACTTGTAACAGGGGTAACCCGGTTTTGTGTTGGCAGAGAGTAGTTTGTCTCTCGGAGCGTCCAGCCAGAGGCGTTTCCTACGTGGCATAGGAAGTTCCTTAGCCTGACCATTTGTTGGAAATCCATCTTCCAATACGAACCTTGTACGGTATTAGTTGTAGAACCTGCTATTTAACATAACAGCTATAGTAGGCATAGTATAATGGTACCTATGCTAGCTAAGATTAATATTATACTTTCAAAATGTTTTCTGCACTATGCACTAATAATAATAATCCAATGATTTTGCGTAGTAAGCATGTTTGACTATCATAAGAAGAAATCTCTTCCAATTCTGCGTTTGCATTGTGTGTGTGGCGGGAGGTCTTATGGTAGTTTCATTTTCCAAAAGCATTTCAGATGTCTTTTATTTTTTTTTGTTTGTTTAAAGATAAAACTGTTTTTGTTGCTCACACCAGTCCCATGACTGATCCGGAGTTTATTGTTCTATTCCTAAACTCTGGGTGCCCACCATTTTCCACACGGGCAGTCTAGAGTTGGGTTTCTCAGATCTTCAGGTTGAGTAGATTATCTGGAGCTAGTCAGTCCTTGGACGACTGACCTTGCTTTCCGCTAGCTATGGATTGGAGCATTATATTGGGGATATTCTATCCGCTGCTGGTGTTATCTATTTTCTTTCCGCTGTATCATTATTTATCTCTGATATTGTTGTATATTGATATCTGTTGTATCATTCTGTTGTATCATATTGTATCATATTTTTGTATCTGTCATTGTATCAATATTATATATATATTGATATATTCTTTTTCTTCCGCTGTGTTGTTATACTTACTGTGTTATAAGCTCCGGAGAGCCAGATTCGGCGTTTGAATCTACGACATTTTGAGTACAAGTGAAGTACGGGTGTCGATTTTCGAAGGCCGAGTTTTTGGACTCTTCACATCGATGTCGTATATCAAAGCACACAAATATAACTTTTATAAATGCATTAAAGTAATTATAAACAACTTCCAAACATCAAATAAATAATACTTAATATTTCTTAAATATCAATTAATTTAATCAATTTACATTTTTTAAATTAATTAAATAATGTGGTTTTCCAAATAATTCATCATTACGGTTGTGCGATTCAAATGTGTAAATTTAGTCAGCGATTAATATTGAACTATTTGAATATTAACGTTCACACATCATTTAGCAAATGGTGTGACATTTTACCTGAATTTATCGCTTACACATCTTTTGATGAAATCGAATTTTACTTAATTATAAGCGGTACATAATAGTGACAATTATTTACATCAGTTCACTTCGTAAAACTATATCACTCTGGATTTATGGAAGTTGGTAACGGTCAAAATTCCAATATCATCCACATTCAACTTTATTGTCCAAAAACCAATTTCTTGGTTCAATAATAACAATTATTATTAACTGAAATGCTCTGGCCAAAGACTTTGACTTTTAGTTGACTTCAGTTGACCGTGTACTAACCTCATATAACTGAGGAGATGAATCCTCTCTTGAATAGTGTTTCACTTCTAATGCTTCCACTCGACCCAACTATAGTCATTCGATGGACGCCGTGCCACGATTTAACTATAATCAAAGTGGAGCTTCCACATTGAAGATCAACAGTATTCTTAAGTCAAGAGAACTGTGTAAATTAGTCACATAGATATTCTCTGCTTGACCTTAGTTATATTAAACAACAAATACTATCAAGTGAGTCATTCCATAATTATCTAATAACTATCAATACACAACCCTTGGTGCCCTCAACAGTCATGAGTAATACACTACCCAACATTTGGAGAGTGTTACGTACTCTAGTCTCAATGGATACATTGACATCCAGTCTCGATGCATCTTGACTAGGAACATTTAAATGGTATATTTGTTTCATTATAATAAATGTTTGCAACCAAATTGGCCAAAAACACCCAAGAATAGGTTTGTGTAGCGAAATAAATGAAGAAACTAAATTAAAACAGAGGAATATCTCAAAACAATAAGCAAATCACAACAGAAATCTAGAATAACAAGATTTATAGTGGTTAGACGTTGATTTCTTGCGTCCACTTTGAATATTTCCTTTATTGATTCAATATAATTTTGATTACAGTAAGGAACAACAAGAAGTCAGAGAGTAATCGAGAAAGTTGATTACAATAAAAGAGCAATTTAACCAGCAGTGTAAAGATCATCTGAATGATCCCCTAGGCCTGTATTTATAGGCGAAGGCGACCACCAATCTCTCTGAAACTTCGGCAATAGGACCTCCTTACCCATATGGGCCCACCATAAAGGGTGCTAGGCCCAAATCCCAATGGAGAGGGATCGGTACCGATCCCTCCATTGGTTGATTTTAAGGAAACAACCCCTATGGTAGCTTCTCCATGCTTAGATATAATGTCTCTCCAAATTTCATGTTGATTGGATATGTATAGCTCGTGCTTTTGGTAAATCTTTGGTTTGAACCCATACAGTCTAATTGATGCCGACCCCTTTCACATGCCATGCATACTCGTTCATGCATACTTCTTGAATTCTACTATATATGATGCCGAACTCTCTACTTCCATAATACTATGTCGAACCATCATACTTCAGAATGTTATGCCGATCCCTCTGAAGACCTATCATACCGAACCTTATTATAACTTAACATGCCGAACCCTATTGTGATGACTCGGAATTTTGGGCAATATCAATTTAATAATCTTTATTAATAAATTAAATTGATTTGAAAATTTTCTTTTATAATTTTTTTAAATTGACAAGTTTATTCTTTTCAAAATTTAATAGTATTTAAATTGGTAAAATTTATTTTTCAAGCTAATAAAAATATATTCTATCATAATGTATATATATATGTATATACATTGTAATAGGAAGTTTAGATTTGAATTTAATAAGAAAAATATTTTCAAATTATATCATATATGTATGTATATATTGTGATTTGAAGCTTTGTTTTAAATTCAATAATTTTTCAAAAGCTAATTGTGGTTAATTTTATATTTTCGAAATATAAGACAATTATTTATTTATTTTTAAAATGTGATAGTTTAAATAAGATTTAATAAAAATTTTATTTTGTTTTCTTTTTAAAAGTACTTAAACTAAAATGATTTATATATAGGTTTAAATAAGCTTTCTTTTTAAAATATCTCTTAAACTAGAATAGTTTGTAAACATAAGTAATATATAAATAAATTACTAAATTCACATTTACATAAATATAAATACAAATTCATATTACATAATTTATTAAAACATAAGTATTAAGAAAAATAATTAATAAAGATGTAAAACATTTGTAAACATAAGGAATTAATTAAAAAGGGGATTTTAACATTTGTCATTCACCTAATATTGTTTAGAGACATTTGTAAGCATTTGACAATCTAAATTAACAAGTGGCAACACCTTGTTTTAAAGAAAATTTAAGTATATAACAAAGTTTTAATGAGGAAAGCTGTTTATTTTCTTTAGTTCGAACTTTCCTCGGTCCTTTCTTTCTTTCTTCTTAAAACATATAAACTAAAAACCAAAGGAAAATTTAAAGCAAACAAGCAATTGCAAGCTTCTCTGGTTCAGACCAGTTTCAAAATTCAACAAGAAAACTCAATATGAATTCAACTCAAGGGTCCAAGCACTACAGTTTCAAGGATCTGATTCAAACCAAACTAAGCAAGCTTCGGATCATTTCAAAATATAAAGTGCTAGAAACAAAATCAAATACAAAGTTCCAGGAAATAAAACAAAACTGTCTCTCTGCTTTTAAAAAGGTGAGTAAACATTTTAAAAACAGTTTTAAAAATCTATGGTTAAATTTTGATGCATGTGATAGATTGTGCTGTGATGATGTATATATGTTTATATGTATATTGTTTATGAATGCATGTTGGAATTGTGAAATGTCTGAGAATATAGGTGCCTGTATAAATTCATCTTCTCAGTTTTATTTACAGGATTTGTTTTTCTTAAGAAAATTCAAATCTCCAAATAGAATCAATATCAGACTTTGATGTTTAAATGAAAAATGGATGTTAATGTATGATGATGATTTTAAAAATTGTTTCAGGGTTTAAAATTCAACAAATATTTTTAAAAATTGGAAGAACAGTGAAATACTTATTTATGTTAAAAATCAACTATCTTTAATTCTAATTTGAATTACAGGAATGAATTCGTGATTGAAAATCATGAATTTTGATATACATTTCATAATTTTTAGACTGTTAATTCTTGAGAATTCTCGTGATGAACGAATTGGGTGTTTTGGAAGATGGCCGATGATCGGCGATGACTGGAGTGTCGGTGTTTGGGCTGGAGGTGGTCTGAGGCATGAGGGTCTCAGGAATAATACTGGTAGTATTTATCGTTGGTCGAGGCGGTGGGATTTTGGCGAAGTAGGGTTTCCGGTCAGTTTTGTTGGTTGATGGGTTCGTGAGTTTGCGTTGCCATGGAGATGACCAGGTGCGATCGCGAGTTAAAGGATGGTGGCATGGTGATGCGTTGGTGCTCTGGAGGGTATACTGGAGTTTCCAGTTGACGGTGGCGAGAGATTTGGTGGGTCGAGCTTTGCTCGAGATTTCGAACAAAGATCGAAATTTCGATTCGCAGTTGAATTTGTTTGCTGGATGATTTCGTTGGGTCATCGAAGTCGTAGGTGACGTGGTCGTAGGTTGGAGAATGGTCGGAGCGGCGTTGAATGGCTGTGCACGTTTGAAATCAAGTTTCCAAAGTTAAATATTTGTGAATTTAATTAAACATGTTTGAAAAGGGTTTTCAAAGATTTTAAGTATATTAAAAATTAAGGGTTTAAATTGTTTTTCTAAAGTATAATTATATTCAAATATATAATTGATTTCTAAATTTGTTTAAAATGAAATATAATGATAGAAATAAGTATTTAATTTAAATGATGAGTTTATCTTTAAAGACTGGAATTAATTAAAGATAACTAATGAGTAAAATAAATTAAAAGTTAATTACTTATTGTAATTAAGGATAATTACTAATGAAGTAATTAGTGGAAATGAATCTAATTAAGAAATAAATTCATTAATGATTAAGTGATGAATAATTGAGTAATTAATTAATGTAATTAATTTTAGGTTAATTAATTAGTCTAATTAATTAAAGATAATCACTTATGATTAATTAAGTGTAATTACTTAGTGAAGTAATTAATGAATAATTACTGAATGTAATTAATTTAAAAAGAATTACTTATGGAAGTAATTAGTGAGTAATTAATTAATGAAAGTAATTAGAGGTTAATTAATGAAAGTAATTAGAGGTTAATTAATGAAAGTATTTAGAGGTTAATTAATGAAAGTAATTAGAGGTTAATTAATGAAAGTAATTAGAGGTTAATTAATGAAAGTAATTAGAGGTTAATTAATGAAAGTAATTAGAGGTTAATTAATAAAAGGTTAATTACTTAAATGGAAGTAATTAAGGATTAATTACTTAGTGTAATTAATTAATTAATTAAGGGTTAGTTAATTAATGTAAGTAATTAAAAGGCAATTAATTAATGTAATTAATTAAGGACCATTAATTAATGTAATTAATTATGGTATAATTAATTAATGAAAGTAATTAGAGGTTAATTAATGAAAGTAATTAGAGGTTAATTAATGAAAGTAATTAGAGGTTAATTAATGAAAGTAATTAGAGGTTAATTAATAAAAGGTTAATTACTTAAATGGAAGTAATTAAGGATTAATTACTTAGTGTAATTAATTAATTAATTACTTAGTGTAATTAATTAATTAAGGGTTAGTTAATTAATTTAAGTAATTAAAAGGTAATTAATTAATGTAATTAATTAATTACCATTAATTAATGTAATTAATTATGGTATAATTAATTAATGTAGTAATTAAAGGTTGATTACTGTATTTGATTAAGAATAATTAATTTGTGAAATTAATTAAAGGCTAATTACTTGAATGAAATAAAATAATAATTAATCAAGGATAATTAATTGAAATGAATAGTTAGAGGATAATTAATTAATTGATTTATAATTAATTAATGGTTAAGTAAGCAGGATTTATAGAATGAAGTAATTAATTTAATTTAATTTAAATTAATTAGAGATGGTATAAATCATTACTTATGGATGGCTGAATAATATTGAATGCTTTGCATTGTTTGATATCTCTGATGAGATGTGTGCTGATCTGTGATATGGATGCTTTGGTTGAAGTGTGATGATAATGTGAATTATCTATTTGTGATGATAATGTAGATTATATATTGTGATATTGTGAATTATCAATCTGGGTGTATATAGATAATGAATTGAATTGTTTTAACTTTAAAACAACTTGACCTTAAAAGATGGCATTTGGGATTTCGATGAGACCGGGATCGGATTTCTAGATTTGGATATCCGAAAACCACATCGATCCAAATTAAACGATAGGTCATGAATCTCAAGTGAAGATGAAGATTCAGAGTGCAAGGGTTATTGTCGTTAACTCTAAGGGTGATTCCAAAATGAGTAACGAGATAATGCCTTCGGTTTCGTTCGAACCCGGAATGAACTTGTATGGATTGAATGCTTTCAGAACATCGTCAGGTGGACGATGAGCATTCTAAGTGATGTGTTCTGATAAGGTAATCGTAGCCTCAAGCCTCATCAACCGAGAATGGCTAAAACAGGGGAGGTGCAGCAAGGTTAAGTGGGTAGCACCAAAGTAGGACAAGATTTCCCCTGTCTAGAGGTCCCTTTTTATTCGGCTTAGTGGGCGGTTGCTGATCCCAACCGCGGGGTTGTCTTGTTCGGGACTATCTAGTAAGGGATGGTTTCGGCCTTCTGTTGCAGGGGATCGAGAGGGATCCTCGGTACGGTGATCTAGGCCCCGTACTGTGACGGGCGGTACCTAAGTAGGCCTGCCATTGTATGGAATCCAAACTCCAATAAGTGATCGCAGACTTGATTGTATAACCCACTTTGTGGCTAGTATGCTGGAAATTAATCATGTAACAATTTCAGCTATGTGAATATTTATTTGAAAACCCTAGACCCTATTATAATATAACCAGATTTCCTATCAAATGTTTTGGTTATCGTAAGGTAAAAACTTTTCCATGTTTATGTGTGGGAAGTCTTACGAGATACCTTTTCTTTCCAAATGATTTTCAAAGTTAAACAACTTTAACCCGTTTACTCACACCAGACCCATGTCTGACCCAAGTGTTTATTTTCTGTTTTATTAAACTCTTGGGTACTCAATTTTTTATGAGTAGTCAAGGGATTCAGGTTAGCTTTGACGAATTTTGAAGGAGATTTGGAGCAGGAGGCTTCAGCATGTAGATATATAGTGATTCCGCTGTGTTTATGTTGTGTCTGTATCTCTGTGATATCCTGAGTTGTGTGATAGACAGGTGATTATAACTGTCTAATATGGGATGTATAAGTTGTGTAACTCTGATGTATATGATACTATGTAATATCTTATGTGATATATTATATTTTATTCGTTCCGCTGTGAGATTCTGATATTGTTGAGTTTCTTCTTTTCTATCTTTTCTTCTTCTAGCCCTTTCTTTCTTTAATCATGATGCGTCTTCTGGTCTAAGAAAGACGGGTCGTGACACCTATACTCCATTACACTCTACCGATCCCTCCAATAACCATCTATGCCAAGCCAAGCACCATCAACTATGCAAATTCCTCTATTATTTCATCCATGTTGATTATCCATCCAAATAAACATACCGATCCCTAGTGCTCTACCTTGCTATGCAGATCCCTTGTTAATCCAAGCTGTTTTATATGTTTTTAGCATCCTGCATCATTTATCTATCAACTCCGTTCAATCCTGGCTTTGTATGACCATCTGAACTTTACTTCTGGGTCCTATAGCCATGTTTCCATGGTCATCCTTCTTGACAACAGTCGAATCTGTCTTACGTGATCAGTCCAATATAGTCGGGTCATGATACTGGGTAACGCTTGCCCCCCAGAGTACGTCTTGTGAGTAACATGACGTGTTTTGAATCGAAAGAAAAGTCTGAATTGCTGGAAAGGAGTCCATCCAACTTCCTGATTGATTGCTATTCCTTTATCGATTTTCTATAATAAAAGTCCAATATCATATTCCATTAACATATACAAATCTGGTCATGCGGGACTTATAAGCCTTATATTATCTGATCCAATTTCGAAATTGAAAGATCTAGGTTTGACTGCAATTTTTGTTGATTTTAAAAAGCTAAACTTTTAAACTGTTCCCGTGCATATTCATATACACGTTTCTGTTGTTGGCTCATGGACATGTTCGAACGCTCACAGGTCGTTGCCAAATTTGATAATATTCTGTATGTTCACGTTCGCAGTCAAGCCTTCATGAATACGATCTTTATTCACTTTTAAGTTGTCCATCATTTCTTTTTTTCCATTCTCTCTTCCCTTTTTTTCATTTTCATTTTTTCATCACATTTTTTATGGAGGGATCGACATTTGACATGCCGATCCCTTGCTAGGACTATGCAAATAGGGATCGGCAAATCCCAATACCGATCCCTCTACATTCTTGACCTGGTCAACATGCCGCGACTAGTTCATTCACCATACTTTCGTATATATACAAGTCTCTTTCCCTTTCTTCCTTCACTTTTTACTTTGTCATTTTTACTCTCCTTGCCTTTGCATAAAATCTCTCCTGCCGAACCCAAGATACCACGAAACTCCTTTGACGAACGTAAACCCTCCAACTCTAAATCTTAAACTTAAATACAAAATCAAGTAAATCCTCAAAGTCACTTTTCCTTCATCTTCGATCCAAAACCTTGAAAGCTAGCCTTTTTAATTTAACTCGATAGACATAGGAACAAAATCTCTTTTAATCATGTAATTGCATTGTGAATCTTGAGCTTCTACCATGAGTGTAAGGTAGTGAGTTCGAGCGTCTTTTAGGTTTATGAGGGAAAGGAGGAGAAGAAGAAGGAGAAGGAGAAAGAGAAGAAGAGTTCGACCAAAGTTTTTTGTGGGGAAGGAGCTAAGAAGGAAGAAATATAGGGTTCGGTAGAGATGATGCCTTGTAGTTGAAGGGATAAATAAGAGTTGAGTTCTAGGATTGGATTTGGAGAGGGATCAGTATGGCTTACTCTCGTGTAGGGGTCGGTATAGAGTGGTCTTGGAGAGGGGTCGGTAGGAATTAACTATGAAGAGGGATCGATGTGGGTAGGTTTAGGAAAGGGTTCGGTAAGAAGTGGCATTCTATTTGGCTTACTCTAGTATAGGGATTAGTAGGAAGTTGCTTAGATGAGGGATTGGTAAGGAGGTTGAGGGATCAGTAGAAAGTTGTCTTGGAGATGGATCGGTAGGAATTCTTGGGAAAGGGATCAGTATTAAGGTAGAGGGATCGGCATTTGACATTAAAGACTAATCCAAACCAACTTGTTTGAGCACTTAACATTATTTTTTCTTGCTGAACTCGAATATAAGACGACCACGGACAATATGACTTGCATACTTGGACTGTCGAACTTAAGATTAAATGACCAAACCTCTGGACTTCTCAATATGGACTAATTAATAAACTTGGCTAATAAACTTAGATAACAGACTTCATAATTCAATATGCTGATAGTCGATCCCGAAGCTTTCGTTATCGATTAACTTTCATGCCAACTAAGACGGTCAGCGATGACGGACTCTCTAGATAAAACTCCAAGTCTCATCATTTCATTTTTGCTTTTCTAATTTCAAACTGTTTGTTTCTGTTCACACTGCACTGCACGTCACTAGTTCACACTTAACACGGGAGGAACGAGTTATTAATTCTAATCTCGATTGTCTACTGAGTATAGCTGATATATATTCCAGATGCATGAAACGTGCAATCATCATGTCTTTTGATTCGACGATGGGACACATCGGTTCTGGAGCGAAGTCAAGTTCCGCCATTATATCCTGAAGGCCTTCTCTAAGCCATTATGTAGAACAAACAGAAGCTTCCAATCCATAAATCGATGTCTTCTCCGATATTCCAGTCCTACCAACGGAAACCATCAGCTCTGATCCTAATACTGTTAAGGACGCCATTGTCCTTGATAATCCTATTGATTCACAAGCTTCTTGAATTGGTGAATCCACTCTTCGTCGGTTGTGCTCAATCCATGAGATTTCGTTCGAGGATGTTTTAGTCCCTACGAGGTAAGATAGACCTCACTTGCCCCCAGTCGGGTATACAGCGTGCAACAAATTTATGTGCTGGGCTGGATGCGTTCCACCTTTTAACCCCTTTGTCCGGGAGACGTTGAGATATCTTGGGATCACCCCTATACAACTGCATCCCAACAATTATGCCTTCATTCACTGGACCTTCTTGCTATTCATGAATGTTTTGTTCCATCCGCCTACTCCTGAAGACATCAAATTGATTTATAAATTCAAAAGACGATCGAGAAGCCCTTCTTACGTCTTCCTTGAACCTTCACCGAATTGCCAAGTCTTGACGGGCGCTTGGAACAAGATTTCATTATTTAAATACGAATGGTTCTTCGTGCGATGTCCTCCCGGATTCGCAAGAAGATAGCTAGAAGGATGTAAGTGCTACTTCCACTTTTCTCTTAAGTTTACTGACTCAAGCCCTAATTTCTCCTTTGAATTTGCTAACATCCGAAGTTCTTTCAGGTGTTCGTCCACGTCTCGAAGGCATTGAGTTTTCTAGAGCTGTCGTCGCCATCCATGCTACCCCCATTAAGGACCGGGATGTCAAGCTCCTCATGACTGACGAACATCTATCTTTATTCGGGCTTTTGGAAGACGGCCGCAGAATCAGACTTCCCGGAAGCAAGGCGGTTCCAAAGATTTTGCAGAACGAAGGGAGGAAACAATTAACCCCGTCGTGCCCCATGCCGAGGGGACTCGGGAAGATACCAAAGAGCGGGAAATCAAAGATTCCCAAGTTGATAAATCGGGAAAGACAATGCAGGTCTTGGAAAAGCACCGATGGTTGGGCCATCGCAAACACCTCCAAAGAGAAAAAAGAAGTTGGTGTATTGGCTACGAAGAAGAAAGACTACATCAGACCTGGAGTTCGTTATTACTCCTCTCGGAGAAGAATAGTCGTCTCAGCTTTTGGAAAGATCATTAAATGAATTCCCCGATCTTCAAATTCCGGACGACATTATGTCCTACGACTTTCCAAATATAAACATCGAAGGACTTAACTCCCCTACGAGAAGCGGTAATGGCATCCAACCTTATAATAAAGGGGAGAGCACTCCAATGAGCAAAGCTACCGTTATCGGTCCATTGGAGGGAACACTAGGACACTCACAATCACTTTCACTCCACTATACACTTGTTATTGATCTCTCGTACGATAACTTCTAATACGCTCTTATTTGGTCTTTACAGAATGTCTCAATCACGAGCCTTCGATCGCCTTCGAAGCTCTTCTACTTATCACCACCTAAGCCAGGATTCTGTATCCGCTCGACGTAGAGAGAAGGATGAAGGACGAGACAAATATTATCATTCGAGCGAGTTTTCTTCCTCCTCTAAAAAAAAGTCTCAATCGCACGCGTCTCGTCAGGGCGAACATTCTAATCTTTCGGCCCATAGTGGATAAAAATCTTCTTATTGCGGCCCAAAAGCGTCATTGTGCCTCACGAGCAACATTCTGGCTCTTTAAGTTCAAGGAAGTCTTGTGAGCGTCAATTTGGTAAGCATCCACTCGCCACTTCTGAACCACCCCTGCCGGCAACCGCTCATGACTCTTCTACAGCAGAAAAGTTGGCTGAACTTAAAGCCACTTTCCCAAAGATTTGCTTTGACGATCTCAAATTCGTCCCCTCTATTCATGTTATCCCTGGGCATGCCAAAGAAAGCTCATTAGCGTGTGTGAACGACGTATTCCTTTAGCACGAATCATTCATTCATTTGGCCGAGAAAGTTTCTGAAGTTTCCATAAAGCGTCAGCACGAAATTGATCGTTTCAAGTTGGCCGCTATTCATGACAAAGATATAATCAAGCATTAGGATGCTGAGTTGCTTGAATTCAAGACCCAACTTGCAGAAGCTGAAAAGAATACGAAGGAGACAACAGAGGCGGTAAGTCGCCTAGAGACTTCTAACAAAAAGGAACTTGATGCGGCACTTCAACGTAGTGGCATGCTTGCTTTAGAAAGGACTCCTTGCAAAAGGAGAAAGATGCTATAGCTTGTCGCATTGAGGAGCTTTGAGGAATTTTTGAAAAAGGAGAAGGAGGAGAAGATTGAGGCCCAGGAGGAGTCGTAGAAATACTGCGAAGAAGTCACTGAGGCAAGGAGCTTGAAAATGAAACTTGACGAACAGTTTGCGAAAATTGAAGCTCTAAAAGAAGAAGCCCAAGAAGAGGGCAGAAAAGAAATGCTTGAACAAGCCAACTTCCAGGTGGAGGTCGCCATTGAGTCTGGTAGGAACGAAATTAAGGACTTGTTCAATCTGCTAATTATCGAATATAATGCAAAGGTCTTATTCCACCGTGACTTAAGCTTTCTTAGCGAGGGTTACTTCGAATCACTTACTGAAGCCTAGGAACATATCGCCAAGATAAAGCAAGAAGAGCTGGGAGAAGCCGAATTCAACGAAGAAGAACAAGTGAGAGGATTTCTTCGAGGAAACATGCTGTCGGATCTGGCCGCCGCTAAACTTCAATTTTTCAAAGCTCCCACACCTACTAAAGATGGAGAGGATATTGTTGAGTCTTTTGGAACTGATCCTAAGGGTTCCTATCCAACCAAAGTAGCCGCACCATCATCCTCTCACGACATGGACCAAAATCTTGGCTATGAATCGGACAAGCTTGACTTTGGACCACAAATGTTATCTTCTGTTCATGAAGGAAACACTCCGGTGACTATAGAAAGTCAACCGGATGCTGGTATCATACTAAATTTCTCCGTACTTGAAAAGTTCTTGTTCTTCACGCGCAATGGCTTTTAGCCAATGTCCATGTTCTCATAAATTTTGCAGGTCTTCCGGGCCCTAACTAGACTCCTAGGAGCGGTGCTTCCACGGAGCAGCATGAGAAGACGGTCGAAGACCCGACCACTATTGATATTTTGGGGCCCGATGCTCATGTCATCGGTGCTCTTGATGAAGACAAACCTGACGATCCGCTCCCTGTTGATGAATCAGATGATGTAATGATTATAGGTGCTTCAGAGTATACTGCTAAAACCAGCATGAGGGAGAGGATCGAGGAGGAAAAGTTGAAGCGAAAAGTTAAAGGCGAGCCCGTCGAGGTGGAAGTCGATGATCCCGATCTTGTACCATTACAAGTTATTCCACCAGGCGGGTCGATTCCCAGTGAAATCCCTCCTTCTTCTACAAGCACTCCGGCCAATGGCAGCAAAGGGTCCGGGAAGAGAAGTTTGACCGGCTCTACTCTTGAAAAATCCAAAAGGGAGAGAAAGTCGAAGAAGTAGTCGTTACTTTATATCATTATACATAATTTGCATAATTATTTCTTTCCTTAGTCGTAGGTGTACGTCTATGAATCCTGATTTTTTTTGAAATAACTTGTACTGGAATTTTTACACTTGTGAATAAAAGTTTTTGCTTTCAATGAAACATCGTGTGAATTGTTATCTTGATAGTTGAATGATTACTTTCCATTCAATGTACTTGTAATTTGTTGGTTGCAAATTCTATTAACAATTCACTATCTCCACCTCAAGGCCCCCTTGCGGTCGTTACCTTAAGTCGTAAAGAACATTAAGCCAGAGCTATAGTGAGCAGTCGTATTCAGCTTTTAGTATTTTATATTCTCTTGTCACTTTCAGGTTGGAATTTGTGGGATAGTGAACAGTCAGAATCCGCTCATCTATCCATTTGTGTTTATTCTCTAATCCACGCTCTGGGGACTTAGAGTTATTTTGCGAGCTGTCAGTTCATACTTGGTTTATGTTCATGCTCCGGTCCATGCTTTGGGGACTTAGAGTTATCTCGTGGGCGGTCTGTTCACATCCAAATTATGTTTATACTCCGGTCCGCACTCTGGGGAATTAGAGTTATCTCATGGGTGGTCGGTTCACACCCGAATTATGTTTATACTCTGGTCCGCACTCTAGGGACTTAGAGTTTTCTCGTGGGTGGTTGGTTCACACCCGAATTATGTTTATACTCCAGTCTGCACTCTGAGGACTTATAGTTGTCTCTTGGGCGGTCGGTTCACACCCGAATTATGTTAATACTCCAGTCTGCACTCTGGGGACATAGAATTATTTCGTAGGTGGTCGGTTCACACTTGATTTGTGTTTATGCTCCTTTTGGTCGCCTCGATTTCATTTTAGCCCCACAGTTCAGGCAAGAATTTTTCAATCTCTAGATCGTCGGCCATATTTGTTTCTTATTGCGTGTCCCATCCTCTGGATCATTTACGGGAATTGTTAATCTGGCAAATTAATGGAGCTCATCTTGTTTGATCCCATCGGGGATTAGTATGATCGATTAATTTCAGACTCCAGGAGCCTGTTCACACATATCGATATCAATCAGTTTCATTATGTACTTAGCATACAATGCAATAACAATCATATATGCAAAGGAAGTTTGAGACTTTATTCATCAATTGGAAAGGAACAAACTAATATGTCTTATTACATATTCAAAAAATCAAATGCTAAAGCAAATACTGAAAGTAAACAGAACTGAAATGCAAAGGAAATGTTCTAAGTGAAATAGCATCGTAAATGCTTGCTATTCCACGCTCTTAGAAGTGTAATGCCACCAACAGTGTCGCTGGCTTGAAAGTTCCTTCTCCAAGCCTCTTTTCAATGACATACAGTCCTTCCCATGTCGGATTCATGTGTGACGGGGTCTGAAAAACCTATTTTAGGATGAGATCGCCAACTTCGAAGGTTCTTGATCGCACTTTTGTGTTGTAATATTGGGCGACTCGATGTCGGTGTGCTGCTGCTCTCAAATCTACTTTCTCGCTTCCCATCTATAAAGTCCAAAGATTCCAAAAGAAGATCTTTGTTTGTTTTGTGGTCGTAGCAAGTCACTCGATGTGAAGGGACTTCGAGTTCCATTGGAATGACGACTTCGAATCCATACGCTAGAGCGAATGGACTATGGCCAGTCGCGGATTTGTGAGTAGTTCTGTAGGCCCAAAGTGCCGCAAGAAGTTGATCCACCCACTTACCTCTAGCCTTCTCCAAATGCTTTTTCAGGATAGACTTGATAATTTTGTTTACAGCTTCAACCTATCCTTTGCCTGAAGGTGAGCGACAGCTGCAAACCTCTTTTCAATACGATATCTCTTACAAAATTCTTTAAATTCAACACTATCAACCGAGTCCCATTATCTGTTTTGATAGTTCATGGAAGACCGAAGCGACATATGATGTTCCGAACAACGAAATTGATTACTTTCTTGGTTGTGATCGTATCTAATGGTTTTGCCTCATCCCATTTGGTGAAGTAATCAACCGCGACAATAGCGTACTTCACACCACCTTTAGAGATTGGTAAAGAGCCAACGATGTCAATACCCCACATAGCGAATGGCCATGGAATGACCATTTGCATGATTTTTGTTGGTGGAGACCTTGGGACTTTCGCATATATCTGGCATTTGTCGCATCGTCTCACATAATCAACAGCGTCTCGATTTACAGTTGGCCAGTAATACCCATAATAGAGTATCTTCTTCGCTAGAGTTTCCCCCAGTGTGATCGCCGCATTCTCCCTCATGAACTTCTTTCAGAACACACTTTATCTCGTCATGAGCGATACACCGGAGTTGGGGAATGGAAAAACCTTTTCTATACATAGTTCCTTCTTGCATAATATACCGCGAAGCTTTGCCAAGGACTTGTCGCTTTTTGTTTCTCCTTTCAGGCAAGATTCCATGCAACAAGTAATCTTTAAATGGAGTCATCCATGATTCCCTCTCGGATTTCGCTTCCAGTACTTGATCGATTTCCATCATATTTATACTTGGGGTAAGTAATATCTCGACCGATACTAAGCCCATATGTTGTGCATCACCGGTAGCAGCGAACTTTGCCAATGAATCAGTCTCTCCGTTGTGCTCACGTGGGATATGTGAAATGTCATAGTATTCAAATTCTGCCAACAACTCCTGGGCTCAGATAAGATACAGGGCAAGTCTTTGTCTCTTAGCCTGATAGTCTCCTCTAACTTGATACACCACCAACTGCCAGTCGCAAAAGATTTCGAGAGACTTTACTCCGAGTTCTCTAGCAAGTTTAAGTCTAACAATCAACGCTTCATATTCAGCCTCGTTGTTTGTGGAAGGAAAATCAAGCTTCAAAGCATAAAAAATCGATCGGTTTTCAGGGGTCACAAGCACAATCCCAATTCTGAAATAGTGATCATTAGATGCTCTATCAGTATACAATTTCCATTGTGCGGTAGGGATTTTGCTACCTTCTGGTAGATCGTCTTGCACGGTAAATTATGCTACAATGTCCGCCAACGCTTGACCCTGGATAGCTCTTCAAGGAAGATATGTAATGTCAAACTGGCTAAGCTCGATGTTCCATTTAAGCAACCTCCTAGATGTCTCAGGTCGTTGTAGGACTTGTAGTAACGGCTGGTCGGTGTAAATGTTGATCAGATGTGCCTGGAAGTACGGACGAAGCTTCCATGATGCAATTAACAAGCAATACGCCAATTTCTACATCTTCGGATAGTTCCTTTTTGCTCCTATTAATCGCTTACTGAGGTAATACACCGACCTATGAATTCGGTTCTCCTCATGAATCAAGGCGGCACTTATGGCATGTGCTGATATAGCCAAATAAATGTATAACTCCTCGTGATCTATCAGCTTTGACAAGATAGTGGGTCTCTTCAAATGATTCACCAGAGCTCGAAATGCATCTTCACAATCCAATGTCCATTCAAAATTTCTCTTTCCCTTCCTAATCAAATCAAAGAAAGGAATACATTTGTCAGTTGCTCTGGAGATAAATCGACTTAAAGCAGTAACCTTCCCATTCAGACTTTGCACTTGTTTAATGGTTCTTGGTGCTTGAATATCTCGAATAGCTTGAATCTTCTCGGGATTAACTTCAATTCTTCGAGCATTGACAATAAAACCCAAGAACTTTCCTGATGCAACACCAAATGAACATTTCAAAGGATTGATTTTCATGTTGTAAAATTGAAGGATGTCGAACATCTCTGTAAAGTCTTGAATGTGGTTGTTTGATCGTCGTGACTTCACGAGCATATCATCCACATAGACTTCCATTATCCTCCCATTCTGATATTTAAACATCCGGTTGACTAAGCGTCGATAGGTCGCTCCGACGTTCTTCAATCCAAACGGCATCACCATGTAACAATATAATTCAACATCCGTAACAAAGCTGGTGTGTTCCTGATCGGGGACATGCATCGGATTTGGTTATACCCCGAGTACGCATCCATAAAAGACAACAATTCATGTCCTGCAGTCGAATCATCTAGCTGATCAATCCTTGGAAGGGGAAAACTATCTTTAGGACACGCCTTATTCAAGTCTGAATAGTTGATTCACATTCTCCATTTTCCATTCTCCTTCTTCACCAGCATGGGATTAGATATCCATTTAGGATAGAGGGCATCGCGGATAAACCTGTTGAATTTCAGTTTATCCACCTCCTCTTTAAGAGCGATGGAGCTCTCCGGATCCATGCCTCACCTTTTCTGTTTTATCGAAACATACTTTGGGTCAATATTTAATGCATGGCTCGCAATGGCTGGTGAGATCCCACACATGTCAGAATGAGTACAAGCAAATACGTCGAGATTCGCTCAGAGAAAATCAGCAAGTTCTCTCATCATTGAAGGGTTGAGCTGCGATCCAATCTTCAAGACCCATGATGGGTCGTCGTGGCTGACTGTTATATCAATCTTCAGCTCAACCGGCACAACCTTGGTCTCCTTGGGCTCCTCTTCGTCATCCATCAGATCTATACCTCTATAGAACCGACTATGGCACCCAAGTGAAGGCTCAGGCGCCATTTGTCAATCTTCTGTAACTTGGATGTGAACAGATTTGTCCACACTCTTTACCTTCTCCTTATGCTGAGCTTCTCTCAACTCAGTGACATAACAAGCACGTCTGGTCGCCTAATCACCATGCACCACTTCTACGCCATTATTAGTTGGAAGCTTTAAAGTTAAACACCATGGGGCAAGAGCTGCCCGAAATTCAATCAGGGCCGGTTGGCCCAGATTAACGTTGTATGGTAAGTTAACATCCAAAAAAATGAATGGTAGGATCTGCACTCTCCTACATTCACCTTCCCTCAATTCAACAGGCAACTCCACATAACCAACTGCCTCCGTCGCCACACCATTGAAACCATGTATGCGAGCTTTAGATGGTTTCAAGTCTTTTGCCTCCATTCTCATCTGGTCATATACCTTCTTGAAAATAATATTTACCGAACTTCCATAATCAATTAAAATTCTTCTCACCAAAGCAGGGCCAATCATGGTAGAAATGACCATTGGGTCAATTGTAGGAGCCTCTACTCTATCTGCATCCCTGCTTCTGAACACTATATCATCAATCGTCATGCGGTACTGCTTGGCTGGAGCTGCGTCCTCCATATTTGAACAAAACTCATAGTCCATATGCCTTATCGCGCTAGTATAGCGCTCCATTCCTTGCCAACTCCTATCCGCATGGTGTGGTCCTCCAACTATCGTATTTATCACTAATCTTCCACCGGTCTGCGCAGGCTCTTCAGCCCTACGCTGAGCTTGTCCTCGATTGGGGTCAAATATCCCTTGTCCGCCATCCTGTGGAGTTCTAACAAACTGCTGCAACTTCTTTTCCCGAATCAACTTCTCGATAACATCCTTGAGATGCCTGCACTCATTCGTGTTATGCCCGTAACACTCGTGAAACCGACAATACTTTCCGGTCTGTTTCTACATTTCTATCAACTCCTTTGGACGCGACTTCTTATATTGAAAAGTATTGCAAGTAGATGGATAAATATTCTCCAGAGATGCGTTTAGAGGCGTGTAGTTGTCATGCATAGGAATCCTAGGCCTTGGTCTACTAGACTCCCTCTTCTGGTCTCGATTCCTATCTCCATTTCTCTTTTGTTGATTTGGCTCTATCTGAATATTAACTTGAACTTTCCCAGAACTCTCATCAGACTGCTTTGTTGCAATGTTGCTCTGTACTGCTTCTCCTCTCGGTCCCACGACACTGTTTTTCTAGAGGACCTAGCTTCCGCCTTCCTCAGGAACTGAGCTGCCTTTGAATAGAAGAGCTCCAATATGGCCGACGGTTTTCCAGCTAGCCAATCACCAAAATCGGATTCCGGATCAATCCCTCTTGTCACGACCATAAGTATAGCATGGTCATTTGGGTTACTGACTTCTGTAGCAGCGATATGAAATCTTTCCTAATAGTCCTTCAACGATTCCCTCGGAGCGTGGATTATGCTGGAGAGTGACATCACGTCTTTAGGACGAGTACTGTGGATCCGGAACTACTCCACAAACTTAGTTGCTAGTTTATCGAACCTTGAAATCGATCGTGGGGGCAGTCTTGTAAACCACACTGTTGCTATTCCAGAGAGGATTATAGGAAAGCATCTACATTTGGTTGCATTATTGGCTCTTGCTGAATCCATCAACCATTCATACCTCATGATGTGCTGTTTAGGGTCGGTTTTTCCTTCATAGGCAGGCATCGAAGGCATGTTGAACCTTCTCGGATATTCCACATGCAAAACATTGTCAGTAAATGGAGTATGACTTCTCGAAATTCCTCAGTCATCATTCGCCAAACCCTGATTCTCTCTTACCAAATGTCTGACCATCGCCGATAAGTTCGGTGTCTGGATGGGTGGTGCCACCCGGTGGTCGCACTCCACCCCACGTGAGTGGTCCAGTCGATGTCTACGGTCCATTTCACGCCTTCTTAGTCTACCATCCTCTTGATGTGCACCTTGAGCATTCATCCCGTCGTCATTCTGGTAGGGTACTTGGTCATCATTTAAACGAACTCTAGCATCCAAGCTTCTAGAAACAGCTCTAGCTCGGTTCCCCAAGTGCAACTGGGGAATCCCTCCTTTGGAGGAGGGATAGGTACCGATCCCGTGGGAGGGATCAGCACCGATCCGTCATGGCAGACCATATTAGTCTTCCAAGAGATACCCCGATGTTTCAGCTTGATTTCCTTCAACTTTGCGATGCCTACGCCTATGGTATTCATCTGATGAGCTTGAACTCTCCGACGCCGAGTAAGAAATGGGGTCCTTTTTGGCATTCTCTGGCTGTTGTTGAGCAATTTGGTTCATTAAGCTAGCATTTGTTTGAATTTTCTCATTCAGCTGTCTACGGCTTTCCATCAACTCCCTCATCAAGTTATTAAATTTAGCTTTGGTTATAGAATCATCGAGGTTCTGGACTTCAGCAAGCTCCACATTCAAATTCGCAGGCTGGATGCTTGGGGCTCCTTTTGAATGATGGCAGTTTCATTTGCATCGACATTCTGAGAAGTTGATCTGGTATGTCTCACCATTATGGATTTCTTAGCTTAGATTCTAGCAAATCTGGTAGTATCTGCAAGCTTTTGAAGATGACTATGGATCTGCTTCAAGGGATTTGCTCAATCCAGTAGCAGCAAAGGGGATCCTAATGCGTTGAGAATTAGGTGCTCGGTGAAAGCACCAAAATGTTTGCAACCAAATTAGCTACAGACACCCAAGAATTGGTTTGTGTAGAGAAATAAATGAAGAACCTAAATTAGAACAGAGTAATATATCAAAACAATAAGCAAATCACAACAGAAATCAATAACAACAAGATTTATAGTGGTTCGGCGTTGATTGCCTACGTCCACTTTGAATATTCTCTTTATTGATTCACTATAATCTTGATTACATGAAGTAACAACAAGAAGTAAGAGAGTAATGGAGAAAGTTGATTACAATAAAAGAGCTATGTAACCAGTAGTGTAAAGATCCTCTGAATGACCCCCTAAGCTAGTATTTATAAGTAAAGGCTACCACCAATCTCTCTGAAACTTCAACAACAGAACCTCCTTACCCATATGGGCCCACCATAGGGGGTGCTAGGCCCAAATCCCATTGGAGAGGGATCGATACCGATCTTTCCATTGGTTGATTTTGGGGCAGCAACCCCTATGGCAGCTTCTTCAGGCTTAGATATAATGGCTCTCCAAATTTCTTGTTGATTGGATATGTGGAGCTCTTGCTTTTGGTTAATCTTTGGTTCGAACCTATGCCATTTGATTGATGCAGACCCCTTTCGCATGCCATGCATACTCGTTCATGCATATTTCTAGAACTCTACTATATATGATGTTGAACCCTCTACTTCCATAATACTATGCCGAACCATCATACTTCATAATGTTATGCCGATCCCTCTAAAGACCTATCATGCCGAACCCTATTACAACTTAACATGCCGAACTCTATACTCCATTATACTCTTCCGATCCCTCCAATAACCATTTATACCGAGCCAAGCGCCATCAACTATGTAGATCCCTCTATTATTTCATCCATGTTGACTATCCTTCCAAATAAACATACCGATCCTTAGTGCTCTACCTTGCTATGCGGATCCCTTGTTAATCCTAGCCGTTTTTTAGCATCCTGCATCGTTTATCTATCAACTCCGTTCAATCTGGGCTTCGTATGACCATCTGAACTTTACTTCCGGGTCCTATAGCCATGGTTCCATGGTCATCCTTCTTGAAAACAGTCAAATCTCTCTTGCGTGATCAGTGCAATATAGTGGGTCACGATATCGGGTAACAATAAATTACTCATAGTTACAACACTTTGTAACTATTATCACAAAACATACAGTTTATGGATTTTAGATTAAATATACTTTTAATTAAAATGATTAATTAATATAACCACATTATATCATGTATATAATAGAAAAAATACCTTTATTTCAAACAAGATTGGTCAACGAGTTAGATTTATGTAACAAATTACATAATTGCCCCTAGGGCATACCACTTACTTTATCTGCTCCCACAACTTCGAGACACTTTGGTTGTTATGTGAAAATAATAAATTCTAAATCATTATTTAGAATTTTATAATTCAACACATATGTACCAAAACACTAAGTCTTCGCAAGCGATAATCTTGTAAATTCGAAATAACTCGATCACGTTGAATGGTGAATCTATTACGTTAATTTCAACAATTGAAATTTACGAGATTGTTCTTACAAACATTGCTTATTTAATTCCAACTACATTAGTTTTGCTCATAAAGACACAATCGCAGCCGATGGATCACATCCCTTCGACTACGACTACCAAAATCATATTTTTATAACATACTTGGAATTCTTTTGGATTTGCACATCATACCATATCATAGAGTCGATACTCTTAATTGTTTAATTAAACAACTGAGGATTATATATTTTTGACATTGGTAAGAAACCCATAGTTTCTCTTCAATATGCGAGAATACACTCTAATGCGGTATGTTCGTTTAGGTTAGATAAATTCATTTCACTTCATGTAATCAGTTTTATCTTTGGATTGTATCCAATTTTATTTTACGACTAATAATTTCTCAGAGAAATTCCTTCACTATAAAATTGGTGTAATGGAATATGTATTCTCGGAGAAAGTCCTTCATTATGATCTCGGTGCAATGCAATAGGTATCATAAGCATTTTATCAATTAATTTATACATAAAACTGAATTGGTTTTAGTTTACAAAACTTATGTTCCAAACATAAGTTTGTCGTCCAATGATATCCTTCCTAAACTCCTTTTAGGGAGATTCATACAAGATCCCTCACGAAAAATTATTACGTGCAGACTTTTGACTTGTACAACCTGCTAACTCCTTGACCTTTGATATATTGATATTTCTTATAAACCTTTATCTTGTATGGTTTTGTAAACTACCATTTAGATGAAATAATATTAACCTTGTGTACTGCTCTTAAGTACATGACCTTATAGAAATAAATTAACTCAACTTCACTCATAATTAATCGCACTTTGTCCAATAAAGTTTGATTACTCCTTATTGATACACCATTATGTATCACATAGAAGAGTGACTTTTGAGATTGAATCATTATTCATTTTAGGTACGTTTGGAACTCTTTCCAATATGCTCACCCATTCGATCAAATTGAATCATTTCTATTGCATGTAACATTATTTACTGTCGCTATATATTCTATTTTCTTACCATAGACTTATACATGCGTATCAATACACACGTCCAAGTCTATGATAACTCGTCGATGAATATGATGAAGTACGTGGAACCGTTTTCATATTAATAGACTTACGATTGCATACACCTATGTGTAGCAATACAAAGAGTTCATTAACTCTTGTGATGCCCCTACCAAATGGGTGCATAGCCCTTAATTATTTGGGATATAATTAACCAATATCATATGATTCATAATCATATAATAAAATTATCTCTCAAAACTACGACTTAGTTTATAATTTTAAAATAATTGCAAATAATTTTAGATACTTTTGTATTTTCTAATATATCGCTTTAGTTATGAAAACAAATACCATATTGTAGTTGCATTTCATTATGAATATTCATAATATTCACATTGAAATATAACTATGTCTATTTTTCGGTCGGCACCGAAAAATAGTCACTATTTCATAAATAATATTCGGTATGTTTTTCAAAAACATTTTTCATAACTTGATGCAATCAATAAGTGTTATATAGCATGCTCCCACTATTTCTGTCATTGCTATAACAGCATACCGAATTCGGAGGTCCATCATTCACTGAATATAAATTATTTATTTCATATACTGTAACTAGTTACAGTGGTTAGTTCTTTGATAAAATATCTTGAACTCAAAGAAATAAATCTCATAAAAAACAAATTTCTATATGAAAATACATTTTGGAATAGAAATCGTATTTCTTATTCCAATGTTAAGTATCAATTATTATTACTACAGTTCTCCTTTTGATATTTCTTTATGAAGTAGAAGTGGCTATTCACTTTCTTTATCCCAACTGTACCTTAAATCACATTTATACTTATACATTCATTTTCCTTTCTAAATGGTCAAACCATTCAAAAGAATATCCTTACTTCAACATCATAACAAACTCTTTACAAAAGCGCAGTCGATAATCCTTAACATTTAAGGACATAAAATATGTTGCACTTTGTGTAAACTGATCAAACCAACATTTCAGCGATCGAGTTCTTAGATCTATACTATAGTTTTTGTCTTATGTTACATTTAACACAATATGATCATCACTCTAATCAGTCAAATCGAATACTCAATCTCATTTACGGTTTATTTTCTTATTTTGGATAAACTAACTTCATTGAAGTATCGTACATTACAAACTATGACTCTTCCTCATATAACACTTATATGCGATAGTATATAGATTAAATATCCATAACTTGTATTGCTTTTAGAGTTTGAAACTCATAGGGTGAAATACATGATCTCGACCAAATAAGTACGTAAGCGACCAAATTATAAATGTATTTAGCAATTGTAAAATCAAGCGCTTGCATGGGTATTGAAACGTTAACATGCAAGAAGCATTTATTAGTAGGTATATATTATATTTTTATTTGTCAATCTTTAATCCAGTTCATTTGTATATCTTAGTTAATAAATATTTTATCAATTATGTTAAATGCACAAATTTATCAATGTAGATTATTATAATATTATATAGCATATGTTCTTACAATGTTAAGAAAGGTTAAATGTTATCATTTCATTTTTCTAATAAGGCTCCTACTAGTCTTTTATGTTTCCCCAAACCCTAAGCGAAACATAGAAGTCTTTCGACTTCACTAGTGGGTGTTAGTACTCATATATCTTAGGATTCAGACCTTGATAAAAGCTCAACAAATCATACTCCCATATATGATGGATAAATCCTTATCGGTTGTATCACATACAAGTCCTAACCTGTGGTTCCTTTTCCTAATCCCGCCTTTACCTTGAGGACTGCTCAATAAGTAAAATGAGACTATTCACTCGAACCTATCATTTCACGATGACCTAAGTATAATGCACATACCTTAAGGAAAGCTCAACAAATCCATGTAGCTATCTTACCTCTTCTATTCAATAAGTTAATAGTACTACACATAACATCCCAAGCTTGAGGAAAGGTCAACAACTAAAGAGTATAGAAGTAATCTATTAATATATAAATGATAAAGAACAATATTATATTGAAGATTCATAATTTTTGATATATTATATTGAGCGATATAGACTTATTGAATAATGTATTCATTATGAAATCCCTCATGATTCAAGTGTTAGACACATCAGAAATCACGGTATACGTACAATATGTACATATTTATCTCTTAAGTGTATTTGGGCTTCTTTGATGTTCCACATTTAGTTTATACATTAATATTATATAAGTTTTATTATTACATAACTTTTATATTTTAATTAACTTATATAATAGTCTTAAGTATAATAATATATTAATTAAATCTTATCTTATTAATTAACATTTTAATTAATTTCACATTAATATAACATTTATATTCATTTATTTTCTATTTTTTTTATTTTTTTGGAATCCTAGAAAATCTGACTTCGTCGGTAACAACTAGGGGGAATACACACTGGTTTGCCACAACTGAATCCCCAGATTAAGCCAGTCCTTTTGAGTGACTCAACATGGCTGCCAAGACTCGAACTCTCAACCTACAACGAGGGAGGCGTACGCTCTTGCCAACCGCACTATAACTTTTATAGTATTACACATTTATCTAATATATGTGTATATTCATTCAATTAATTAACCTTTAATTAATTTATATCATTAATCAATCTTTAATTAATTTTATATAATTAAATTTTATTAATTTTGAAATTCATTTATATACGTACATGTATGCTTATGTTAATTCAACATTTTAAAACAACATAACATATATTAAAATATACAATACATGTATACATATTTATTAATTAATTAACTTATTTAGTTAATATATTTTATTAATCCTATTAATAAATTTTAAATTTCAAAATTAATTTATATTAATTTTCAATCATTTTAAAATTTTCATTATATTATAATATTTATAATATGTATATATTATATTTTAAATTTAACTTTCAAATTTAGAAATCTTGTATTTTCAATTTTCAGAACAATTTGAAAAATTATATCATAACATTTATAATATTTTTCTTATTATCAATTTAAATTTTAAATTTAATACTTTTATTTTTAATTTCAAAACAATTTTGAAATTAGCCAAAGGCTCAATTCAAATTTAGGCCTTTTCTATTAGAGATAACTTTATAGTTAACCCTAACATGACTAGTTTAGACCGCATAGGCTATTGAGCTATGATATCATTGTTGGATTTGACCCTGTCCATACCGGGAGTTATGAGTGAATTTCAGAAATTTTTACCCTATTGGATCTAAATTTGTCCTATGAAGTCTAATTTATTTAGAACATTTCTAAATTTTATTTAAATAAATCTCTTATTTTATTTAAATTAATAAATTGTATATATTTTTACTTCATTTATATTCAATTAAATATAAAAGTACATATATGTATCATATACATAAATGTATATGTGTGCATGTGTAACATAATGATCCGTGCAAGGTGTAACATGTTGTTAACCCCCTTTCGACTCACGACCTAGCAGGAGCCGAGTTAAGGTGCTTGCCGACTTAAGAAGTATGCCGACTTAGGATGCTGGCCGACTTAAGGTGCTTGCCGACTTAAGAAAGTTAACGACATAACGACTTAAAGAAGCCTACCGACCTAGCAAATTGTGAGTTAACAAGAGCTTCCGACTAAACAGATTGCCGACCTATGGGAACTTGCGACCTACCGAGTTAAAGAGTATACTGACTCAACAAGTCACAACATAAGGAAGCGTACGACCTAATAAAAGACGACTTAAGGTAATCCACTACTAATAGGAGCTGCCGATCTAAAATGACTACCGACTTAAGGAAGCCAACCGATTTAACAAAGTGCGAGTTAGCAAGGCCTGCCGAGTTAACAAACTACCGATTTAAGATTGCACGTTAACTCTGCTCCGACCTAACAACACTGAGATACCTTATACACCTTTACCTCGTCACCGACTTACCTTAAGTCTTCAGCGACTTAGGACTTAAGCGTAAAACCAGAAGAGGAGGTGAACTACTAGGGAAGTGTTGGAACTGATAAACCGGCTATGACCTATCGTAAGTCGGCAGCGACCTATCATAAGTCGGCAACGACTTATACTAAGTCGGCGACGACTTAGGAAAATTTCCAGAGTCCAAATCAGCTCCTATAAATACCCCACCACTTCCAACATGAAAGGGACTTTTGGCAAATCATTTCTACAGCGCTGTTACTCCGTCGAACTCTTCATTCATTCAGCAATCAAGGATCCTTCAAGCATTTACGACACTACAACAAGCTTCGAGAGAAATTCCTTACATCCGAGATGGATTCATCGAGTTTCACCATCGAAGATTGAGCTAGTAGTCTAGATTGTTTCTTGTGATCGAATTGTACCGTTTCTTGAAGAGTTTTGTATCAAATTGTAACCGAATCAGCAATAAGAGACTATAAAGTGGACGTAGGCTCAATTACGGGCCGAACCACTATAAATCCGTTGTTCATTTACTGCATTTCTGCTATTTTCCTGCTTAAATTCTGTTCCCGTCACACGGGTGGTGCTTTCACGATCTTATTACACACACCGGGTGTTATCGTTCATATTTTGACGTTAACATTTTGGTGCTTTCATTGAGAGTTGAACTCAGGCGATCATCCACCGTTGCTTCGCAAAGATTCATAAAAAGAACCTCTCTTAAAAAACCAGATCCGAAATAATGGCTCCTGGAAGAAGAGGTAGACCTATCAGATCCGGAAATGCTCACGAAGGAACTTCCGCTTCCCCAATAACAGACCAAGCAACTCCAACCGTTGGAGTCACCAGGGCTGAATTGGATGACGTAGTTTCTGGATTATACCAACAAATTGAAACTCAAAATGCTTTGATGATGGATAGAATAACTGCCCTGCTCGGGGCAAATCGTCAACCAGAAAACCATCAAACCACCCTTCCTGAACTGCCACCTTTCCAAGCTGATGGTTCTATGCCGCAACCAACTTGTCATGAACATGTGCCCGGGCAAACTTCCGAGGGAAGAACTGGTGCTTGCCCGGAGGTGTCTTTGAACAATAAAGAGTACCTATCTGAAATGGTTGGCCGCATCATGAAAGAAAGCATGCAAAGGGAAGAGGATGAGGCTGACTGGGGATTTGCGCCAAGCAGAACTCCATTTACTGAAAGGATCCTGAGAGCGGAATACCCAAGGAAATTTGCACCTCCTACTATCCAAGCCTATAGGGGAACCAATGACCCTAATCATTTCCTCTACAAGTACGATTGGCATATGACCGGTGCAAGAGCGTCAGACGAGATCAAGTGTCGATACTTTCCGGTATACCTAGAAGGTGTGGCTTTACTTTGGTTCACAAAGCTTCCAGTTCGGTCTGTAGATAAATTCTTTGACTTAACGCAAAAGTTTAAAGAACAGTTCAGATTGTATGCTTCAAAAGCTAAGGATATAATGTCATTGCCTAACCTTGAACAAGCGCCCGGAGAATCAATCAAATCTTTCTTAAGCCGTTTCAATATAGCTTTAGCCGAGGTAGAAAATGCGGAACCACGCATGATCCTGACTTATTTGATGCGAGCCATTGATAAATCGAGTAAATTTGGGATATGGCTAAAGATGAAGGAACCGAACTCACTTGATAAATTTTATAAAAAGGCCGATGAGTTCATTCGCCTTGAAAGCCTTTCTGCAACATCGAAAGTGGTTACTGCCCAGACTGATAATGACAATGTCCCACCTAAGAAAAGAGAATCTGAAAGTCAGAAAAGGGAGAATGAAGGAGGAAAAAGCCAGGGAAATGAAAAGAAATCTCGCCGCTTTAATCCTTCGGACTTTACTCCTTTAACTGATACACCAAGAAATATCTTTTTTGCAACAAAAGACGTTGTCAGGTATCCTAAGCCACCTGAGATGACGAGAGGGGCAAAGCGTAATGGAAAATTCTGCCAATTTCACAATCAACCTGGCCATGACACTGACCAATGTCGCCAATTAAAGAAGGTGATTGAAGAATTGCTAGAGCAGGGTAAACTCCAACAATACGTTAAAAGGAACGGAGTCGATCCAACCTCATCCACTCGGGATCAACAACACCCTACCCATCAATCCGATTCTCACAACAACACTGCAGTGCAAGATTCAGAAAAGCTTGTCATTAATGCTATCACAGGGGGACCATACCCAGCAAGCAGAAGTCGGGATGACTACTAATTACCCACAAAACTACGGCTGGGGCATCTCCCACTTTCTCTGGCATAAAAATCCAAAGGCTATGAATCAAGCACAAATGGAAATCCAACTTGGAGATTCTGAAACAACAATAACTAGCATTCATTTTTACTTAACTGCATTGCTTGAATTTGTAAAGATAATGATGGATGTGTAACTTCTGCATTGTAAACCGCTGAGAAATCAGCGTGACTCAATAATGAAAAACTATGCATTGTGTTTTCTATTATAAAATGCCTGTTATATTTCGATGTGTAAATACTCTAAATGTATTGCTAAAATATCGATCTAATACTGCAGGTCATTAAAGCAAAGCTCACCCATCACAAAGCTAAGCGAGCCTTACAAATCATTTATTAAAGCAAATTTCAAGCAACAAAAATTTCAAACTCAAATCCCATACAAGAGGAACTTCACATAAAAAGTTGACGGCTCCACTATGTCAAACCCTCGTTAACTGGTTGCGATCGTTGATATAAAAAGGCATCCAACCAAATAACTTGCGTTTACTCTGTGGAGTCATTCAACAGTGAAGTCTACTTCTTCGGATAAAGCAATTTACTTGCAAAAGAAAGGAACACGCGCTTGGAAATGATGATAAAGGATCGCAGATTGGCGGATGATGATACAACATGAGCGGGCAAACATGGAAGCAGCCAAAGGGAGGTATGCCTCTCAACAGGAAAGCAGGTAGATCCACTAAAGGGATACCTTCCCAAGCAGAAGGAATAAGACCCTCGCTAGCTGATTGTGATGCATCCAATCAGGCAGCTTGTGTCCATCCCATGGATCTACTTGCCCCTAAGACGCAACCTTCCTGGCACACCAACCAACTGATGCTCCTTCCCAAGGGTCAACAAAGCCCTCTAACGAGGCGCGCCAATAAATGGAGAGCTTTCCTCAATCAAAAAGATCGGTGGGACTACCAAAGGGGCACCTTGTTAATTGATTGCGATCGTTTGTACAAACAAACATCCAATCAAACAACTTACGCCTGTCCCGAGGACCCTCCGACCATGAGAAAGAAACTTCCAGGCAATCACAAGCCCTCTTCGGAGGCACAAGCCCTCTTCGGAGGCACAAGCCCCCTTCGGAGGCACAAGCTCTCTTCGGAGGCACAAGCCCTTTTCGGAGGCACATTTCACCCGTGTAGAAGTGCAAAATGCTTCTCTTCGGAGACCCACTTCACCAGTGATGAAATGCTAAAAAGCCCTTTTCGGAGGCACATTTCACCCGTGTAGAAGTGCAAAATGCTTCTCTTCGGAGACCCACTTCACCAGTGATGAAATGCCAAAACTGCTTCTCTTCGGAGACCAAAACTGCTTCTCTTCGGAGACCAAAACTGCTTCTCTTCGGAGACCAAAATTGCTTCTCTTCGGAGACCAAAATCGCTTCTCTTCGGAGACCAAAAGACCTCTTCAGAGGCGTACTTCACCTTGTTTGAAGTACCAAAAATAAACCCTTTACTGGGGCACAAAAATCAAAACCTTCTTCAGAAGCTCATTTCACTGTGCAGGAAAATTCACTTTCAAACAAATAAAAGTGATCATTCCCAGAAGTCGAAGTGTTCTTCAGGAAGAAAAAGAAAATAAAATTTTTTCCAAAGACAAGAAATACTCTATTAAAAGCAGAATAGTTCTTCCCTGAAAAAGGGGAAAGTTATTCTCTAAAATAAGAGTATCGGTCTTGTGAAAGCAAGAAATATTACAGTATACTTGTGGTATGGGGGCAACATTATACAATTCAGTTACAATAATAAAAGTGATATACAAGCGACATACCACAAGTTCATTGCAGTATCACGTAATAAAGATGTGGAGTAAATGCGTTCTTGAAACACAGACAAAAAAGTTTGTACAAATAGAAAGAATCGTTTACTCTACGCTTCAAATGAAAAACAGATGTATTCCTACATACACAAGGATTTGTACAAGAAAAATATCTATTTATTTCAACACTATGAGAATTTTTTTACATTGTACAGGTTACAAAAAGAAGCGGAGACCGGTATCCGCACAATACCCGGTCAATACCAAAAGCAGAAAATGCAAAATCAAACTCATTTCCCCTTCTTCCCACCCTTGGAGCTTTTACCCGGCCTGGTAATTAGCTTCGCAGGCCGTATCGGAGAAGAAGGAGAAAGAGACTCAGCCGGATCAATCTCTGCCTCATCCCCAGCAGCAGAAGAACTCTTCTTTCCTTTCTTCGAAACCACACGTTTCCCCTTCTTCTTGGAAGAAGACTCACTCCCCGGAGCAAGAAATGTAGAAAGCTTTGTGTCATAATCAAAAGACTGCTCCGGGGTCTTCTCACTATCTTCCAGGCCTTCTGCCTTCTGTTCTTCGGAAGAAAGTGGTTCGTCTAAACCTTGAAGGGCCGCTATTGGTTCTTCCTGTGAACCAGGTTGAGAAGCTGGAAGAGGTATAACTTGAGAAGGAGGAGGAACGACAGCTGAAGAAGGAAGAATTGGTGCAGTTTCCGGCACGACTGCTGCATAATAAAAGAAATCAAAATCAGTATTCTTCGAGAAAAAAGAAGACCGTGAATCGTCAAAGTTACCTGGAGAAGCCGGTTTAGCAAGATCAATCTCAAATTCCCGAGCTTGGAAGTCCTTCATTGCCTCTTCCTCTGTAGGGGTGGATACAGTTTCTTTGTCAACCTTAGCGGGAGGCGTGGAATGAGAACTAGAGCCAGTAATATCCGCATGAGCTAAAGCCGAAGTATAAGCAGGAGCAATAGGAGGTGTTTCTTTCACAGGAAGCTTCTCTCCCGTCGCCTCGGCCCGCACTCGGATGAGCTGCTCTTTTCCTTTGGCAAGGGCATCGCGATCGCTCTCACTTAAGTAGGTAGCTTGAAGATCTGTTTCAGAATATCCGGCACCACCAAATAAGTCAATGATTGCCTCCCATACCTCCGCTAAGGTGACTTCATACTCTGGTCCCAAAAATGAAAGGCTCCCACGCCCCAGGACACAATGCATATAAAAATCAAACAAAGTCGCGTCAACGGTGGCTATGGTCGCCTTATGGGATTCTTCGGCTGCAGCTTTACCAGAAAGAACTTCATCACGTTCTCTTTCAGCCTTCAGTAGCTGAGATTGCAGTCTTATAATTTCTAAATCTTGAGAGCTGACTTTCTCTCGAAGTTGAACGGCATCATCGCGGTATTTTCTTGTAACCTGCTGTTCTGCTTCAAGTTTCACCTCAATGTCTCTCTGAGCAGCATGGGCGTCTCGAACTTGTTTTTGAAGCATTTCTTCTTTCTGAGAATAAGAAGTGGAAGAAGTAGCAAGCTCTTTTTTAAGTCTTTCAACTTCAGCTTCGAGCTTCACATAACCATCGCTAATGCTTTTCATCTCCGCGTCATGCTGCTTACGCCATTTGTCCCACTCAGATTTATCATTTTCCATGGTCATCATCGCCTCAAGGTTCAAATGGTTGACCCTTTGAAGTTCATCAACCAGCTTCTGCCATCCAGACATTCTTTCGATGTCAAGTTTCACAGCATCGACATTTTTCAGCATCGCCTGCTTATCAATGGGGACCAAATCCAAATCAAAACGCACTCCTTTCAGACACCAATTCGGAAATCGGCTCTGGAGTGTGGGAGGACCATCTCCAGCTTGGTACTGTGGCCTATTAATGATTGTCTGGATGTCAGATTCCTTAAGGGCAGGGGAACCGGAAGATGTATTAGGAGGAATAGAAGCGGTAGTCTTTTCCAAGATATTAGATGTATCTTTCTCGTCAAGTCTGACCCGTTTGCTGGACTCATCGGAAGTATGACTCTTCCCCCTGTCATCGTAAGATTTCCTCTTATAAGGGTCGTCGCTTCTGCGGGAAGAGTCACGTCGCTCATCCCTATTCCCATAGTATTCCTCGTCTTCTCTCCGGCGACGCTCTTCATGAGCTCGCCTCTCGTGAGCCTTTCTGGCAGCCCTCTCCTCATCAGTTTCCTTCACAGCACCGATATAACTCCTAAAGTCATAAGCCTCACGGCTTCCGTAACGCTGGAATTTGTTGTAGTAAGAGCCGCTTCGCCCCATCAGAGAACCTGAAATTGAAGGAAAAGACCAGTTTTAGAAATCCTCAAGTTGAAGAAGCTAAGTGCATATAAGTGCCAAAATACTAAGTGTGTGTGATGTGCAAACTACGCACGTCAGACTACAAACCACTTTTGGGTGTAGAAATGGCAATAAGTTGTGTGAAAGGCGTTGTGGTTTGTTGCAAAGAAGAAGTTGCTTCGATAACAGGAGGAACCACTTTAGAAACATCATCTTTAAAGAGCTCCTGAGAGGTTATCATGATGTCGCTCAGACTGTCAAAAGTATCATCGCCATGGTGCAGGGGAGAATTCTCCTTTTCAACTTCCACCTCAGCCGTCTTTTCAAGAGTGTGAAGATTTTCCTGCTCTTCAACAACCGGGGCAAGTGCTAACTTACTGGGCAAGATTTTGCTATAAAAGTTCTCTAGCAGGAACAGGGGCATCTGACTCCTCAGCAGGAGAATCAGGGACTTCATGTGGCTGAGTGGAACGGGAAGGATGTAAGAGTCCAAATTCATGGAGGAACTCATCTCTCAATAGAAATTGAACGCTCCTCTCCTCAACCGGTACGGCCATAAGCCTCTCAAAGGTAGTCTTGTGACGAGATTCCCTAGAGGGGGAAGGAAGTGCTGAAACAGTAGAGAAAGAAGTTAGCGCTTGACAATTTGAACTTCGAAGAATTTTAGAAAAACACAGGGAAAAGATAGATAATCGTACTTCCCACTCTCCAAATGGCGTAAAATCCCGGGGGACAACGAACATAGAAGAACGGGCTCAGGAAACTATGAACACTTTCAGGGAGACCGGTGATCAACTTACGATTTCTCGCACTCCTTACAACTATGATGGAGGGATGATATTTATTTTTGGTAAAAGTACAAAGATAGCGAATTTCTCCGAAGGTAGGAAAGCGGCCCAGCGTTCTCCTAAAAAGCACGCATAATCCCAGCAAGATGGCATAACCATTGGGATGTAACTGAAAAGGGGAAATAGATAGTTGGAGAAGAAGTTCTCGAATGCAATCATTGAATGGGGGGATAGCTCCGCTCGAGCACATTTTGCGGTTAACTGCGACAAAGCCACGGGGCGGCCTGTCAGCAGTATCATTTATTTCAAGAAGCAAAGCGTCAGCTTCAGCAACGCCAAACTGGATGCATAGTTGACGAAAGGCTTTATGGCTCAAAGTAGTAGGAGTCCTCTCTGGAGGATCGTTTAGTGGGATAGCAACTGGAAATGCATCTTCAGCTTGCTCTGTTCCTTCTTGTGGAGAAGACATTCTACACAATCAGCTGAATGTTCAAATGTGAAGGTGCACGTTCCCTAAAAGTGTGAAGTGTTGTGCAAAAACTAATGAAAATAAAAGACAAGCATAACTGGAATTAAATTAGTTGACAATCAATCGATTACAGAATTTCAGAATTTGTCAATGATCAAGTGCAATGTTAATACAGACAAGTCAGTTTCATTTGACTATTATGATTTTGTTTTAATACTTCACTTGAATTGGTTATTGTACAGCATCTCGTTCATATTCATTTAATTTAACCTTCTCGTTATCAACTAATCTGTCATTCGATGTGGGCAATCAATGGCAGTATATTCGTCCCAGTTTTCTGCAGATATTGTATTTAATAGGTCATTAGCATTGGAGATAATCTGTAAAGAAGTGTAGACAGTTCAAAGTTCAAGACAATGCGGATATGCCAAGTTCTAACTCAGCTGCGACCTAAAGCCTTGTTGTAAAAAATAAGTCGCTGAAATCATTCGAAGTTCTAGGTCGGTCACGACCTAATATAAGAAGCTGCGAGATAAGTTAAGTCGGGCTGTATGCGAGGGAAGAGGTCTCAAGACAAAATGGCATGAGTTTCTAAGTCCTAGCTCGGCCACGACCTAAGGCTTATGTCGGAGGATAGTTAAGTCGCAAGAAAAATTGGACTGTTGAGACAGTTAGGTCGTAGGAATTGTTAAACAGGACAGGTTATTAGATCATGAATGTTTTGAGTCGTCTCAAGCCATTTCTCCTCTCCACCAAAAATTTCACCTCCTTTCACCAATCAACCAACTCGAAATTCACCAACCCAATAACCCGTTAACACCAACATCGTAAAATCCACTATTCTCTTCGTGAGATCCATCGTTCCCTTCATACCACCAAGTCGCTGGAACAACAATTCAACACATCTCCGATCTGTCATAAACCCGACCTACTGTCATGTGTCCGTGAATCACATCAACAATTAGTGACGACCAAAAATTGATCACAGCACAATTCAAAGTGGAGCACGACGTATGATACCGATTTGGAGTTCGGAGGTTAGAATTCATGGTTCAATGGCTAACATGAAATGGAAAAGGGTCGGAAACGCTTACGCAATTAGATAGCAAGGGTGAATCGCCGGGTGGTGAACTTGAATTCGTATTTGAAATCGAAGAACTCTGTTAATGGCGGCACAAGAAGTTGGAACAGGTGAAGGAAGAGAAGGGACGACTTAAGCTATTTATAATCTGGGACAGTGAAATTTGAATCAACATGTCCGACCTACGACTCATCTTAAGTCGGTCGCGATCTAACACACTTACCAAGATGCGAGCTAAGGAAATCGAAGCACACGACCTACGAATTAGGCGCGTACTTCGAGGGGCAAATGTTAACCCCCTTTCGACTCACGACCTAGCAGGAGCCGAGTTAAGGTGCTTGCCGACTTAAGAAGTATGCCGACTTAGGATGCTGGCCGACTTAAGGTGCTTGCCGACTTAAGAAAGTTAACGACATAACGACTTAAAGAAGCCTACCAACCTAGCAAATTGTGAGTTAACAAGAGCTTCCGACTTAACAGATTGCCGACCTACGGGAACTTGCGACCTACCGAGTTAAAGAGTATACTGACTCAACAAGTCATAACATAAGGAAGCGTACGACCTAATAAAAGACGACTTAAGGTAATCCACTACTAAGAGGAGCTGCCGATCTAAAATGACTACCGACTTAAGGAAGCCAACCGATTTAACAAAGTGCGAGTTAGCAAGGCCTGCCGAGTTAACAAACTACCGATTTAAGATTGCACGTTAACTCTGCTCCGACCTAACAACACTGAGATACCTTATACACCTTTACCTCGTCACCGACTTACCTTAAGTCTTCAGCGACTTAGGACTTAAGCGTAAAACCAGAAGAGGAGGTGAACTACTAGGGAAGTGTTGGAACTGATAAACCGGCTATGACCTATCGTAAGTCGGCAGCGACCTATCATAAGTCGGCAGCGACTTATACTAAGTCGGCGACGACTTAGGACTTAGGAAAATTTCCAGAGTCCAAATCAGCTCCTATAAATACCCCACCACTTCCAACATGAAAGGGACTTTTGGCAAATCATTTCTACAGCGCTGTTACTCCGTCGAACTCTTCATTCATTCAGCAATCAAGGATCCTTCAAGCATTTACGACACTACAACAAGCTTCGAGAGAAATTCCTTACATCCGAGATGGATTCCTCGAGTTTCACCATCGAAGATTGAGCTAGTAGTCTAGATTGTTTCTTGTGATCGAATTGTACTGTTTCTTGAAGAGTTTTGTATCAAATTGTAACCGAATCAGCAATAAGAGACTATAAAGTGGACGTAGGCTCAATTACGGGCCGAACCATTATAAATCCGTTGTTCATTTACTGCATTTCTGCTATTTTCCTGCTTAAATTCTGTTCCCGTCACACGGGTGGTGCTTTCACGATCTTATTACACACACCGGGTGTTATCGTTCATATTTTGACGTTAACACATGCCAATATATAAATGTTGGAATTATATCGTAATAAACATGTTAGCTCATCCTATTTGTATTAAATGTTGTCCAAATATATGTACGTATGTAAACTTGTTATTTATAAATATTAAAAACTATGTGTGTATATATAGTATATTAATTATGTATTATATATATATATATTTAAACCTTTCCAGATCGAATGCAAAGCAGAAAAAATTTATTCATATTTTATTGCATTAATATATATATATAAATTAATTATTCAAAATAGATAAAATAATAATAAAAAATATTTCTGTGTTATTTTATTTGAATTTTAAATTTTTAGAAAATCAAGCATGATATTTTAAAGTTATAAAAAATTTTCCAGAATTTTCTCGATCAAACTAATATTTTTAATTAATTGATTGATTTTGGTCATTTATTAAATTAGTTTTTTAAAATTAAAAAAAAACTGATTTTTAAATTCTCATTTTTTGGCCAAGAGTCTATATGATGATAAAATTCTTTTATAAAATTTAAAATTTATTTTTCGAAACATATTTTATTTTATATGATTTATTCAGTATATTGATTTAATTAATATTAAATAATAGTAAATAAATGTTAAAAATTAATTTGTAGCCACCGTAAAATATAATCTATGTAGATATGCATTTATAAAATATAATTTCAACTATTATCATGATATGATGGTATAATTAAATACAAGTCATGTAATTAAAATTAGGTAATATATAAATATATATACACACACACACGTATGTATGTATGTATGCATGTACGTATATATTAATAAAATGATAATAATTAAAATAAAATTTATTTCGATGTGCACTTTATATTTATATATAAAACTGTGTTTTTTAACAAATTAAAACATACATGTAATTAATCTAATATGTGACAACATTGATGATACATATAAGAATCTCATATTCCGAGCAATATAATATTATCCACAAATTATAAATCATATAGTATAGTAAATACATACATAATACTAATGCCTTAGATCACACCTTGTAATGATGAATTCTCCCTCCTTGGAAATCTTTTCGATTCGGCAGATTGCTAATCCTTGAACCATAGACCTTTAGCTATCTAATAGTTGTCGCCTTTTGAATTGATTCGAGATGAATTTGTTGGAGCATTTTGTTGATGCGATCGACCAGCAACGATACGGAAATGACAACCAAAAAGTTTGTTTTGCATTAGGGTTACATGTCCTTTTATAGTGGAAGAAATAAAGAGAAATATGAGTCATATCTCATACGATTCTCATCAAATCTCAAGCATCCATCTCCAAACCCCTCTAGCCTTTTTAACCACCTTCTACAAGCCCTATTGCTGACGAAATAACATAATAACATCATGGGCTAACAGTCCATTTAAGCCCAAATAAATATTGTTAAGTAAATCTAATTTAATTGCTTGTCGATATCGCATATCGATCAATATATTTATAACTATTATAAATATATACAATAATATTTATTCCTCAAATCATGTTCAAAATTTTATAACTAATATTTGATAAATATTAATTAATTCAAAACAATTATAAATTAATTGAATCATTTGGTCTAAAGATAATTCATCACTCCGGTTGTATGACTCGTCAGGCTTAGGAATGATGATGATAAAAAGACCAAAAAGCCCTCAAAACCCTAATGACATTAATTGATTCTTATCATGATAACTTTATGTCACTTCTCCTTTATTCATTTTACCATTATACCCTTACCATATAATATCTCTTATCCTAATAGAACTTTCTAGAATATTCCAAACTTCATGAAGAGGAGAGTATTAATTAGTTGCTAATGTGTTCATTAGATCATTAGTTAAGTGCATGATAGTTCGAATAACTTATATTGATCGAAAAGCTGTTTATCGATAAACCGATTTTCGGTCACATTATTGATTTTTCTTCAAGAGTATATTTTTGTAAATTTTTTTCAAAAACAAGTTTCTTATCTTTATTTAGTAATTAAATGATGTTAAACAAGGTTATAAAATCATATTTTTAACACTAAAACATATCCCAGAATGTATCGATATTTGAAGACGAAGTGTCCGAATTTCTGGGTCACTACATTCTCCCCTACTTAGAACATTTCATCCTCGAAACTCAAATAAGAACGATAATCAAAGAGATAGAAAAAAAAGATACATAACATTGCTGAAACTATATACGAACAAAACTGCAACCCAAATGCAAACTAAGATAAGAAAACTCTAGTCTAAGAACAAATCCGGATAGGACTCCCTCAAACTATCCTCAGTCTCCCACGCACAATCCCAAGCTTCCTCACTACCTTAACCAACTTTACAACCTTAGTCCTCAATTGCTTTGTATCTCTACCAACAATACGAATCGGCTGTTCAATACAGTCAAATTTGGCTCAATATCCAAGTCTTTTTGCTGCGTCGCTTCCACTATCATCTAAGGATCATGCACAAACTTATGCAAATGTGATATATGCAATATATTGTGCACATCCGATAGCCTAATCGGTAACTTGACTCTATATGTGAGTATACCAATCCTCTTACCTAGCAAATGATGCTTCCACATCTTTAACGCAAATACCACCGCTAACAATTCCAAGTCATGAGTTGCATACCTTGCTTCATGCTTGAGCTACCGGCTTGCATAAGCGATAACCCTCCCATTCTGCATCAACATAGCACCTAGACCTGTTCCACACACATTAGTGTAAGCAGTCAAACCCTAACCTTCATTTGGCATAGTAAGAACAGGAGCACTAGTCAACTTTTCCTTTAGCTCTAAGAATGCTTGCTTGCATTTATCTGTCCATACAAATTTAACATCTTTTCCATCAAATTCGTCAAGCGAGAGACAATCTTTGAGAAATCCTATATGAATCTCCAATAATAACCTGCTAGACCTAAAAGCTTCTAATATCCATTATGCTTTTTAGCCTCCTCCAGTCCTAAACAACCACAACCTTTGTGGGATACACAGATACCCTCTGTCGAAACAATATGACCTAAGAAACCAATTTCTAAATGCCAAAAATGACATTTCCAGAACTTTGCCTTTAACACATGCTCTCTTAGTGTTCCTAAAACAAGCCTTAGATGGTGTGAATGTTCCTCCTCGGTCTTGGAATAGACCGGAATATCATTAATAAAAACAAGGACGAACTTATTCAACACATCTCGAAAAACCCGATTCATTAAGTCTACAAAATATGCTGGAGCATTAGTTAGGCTGAGTGGCATAACTAACCACTCATAAAACTGGTCGAATCTAAAAGTAGTCAACGGTACACTCTCCTCCGCCACCCTCAACTGATGAAATCCTGTAGCAAGGTCAAGCTGAGAAAACACTCGAGCTCCATGGAGCTGATCGAACAAGTCATATATCCTAGGCAAATGATACTTGTTCCTAACAACCCGTTAATTGAGCTCGCGATAATCTACACACAATCTTAAGGAACCCTCTGCCTTCGTAGCAAAGGAGACAGGTGCCCCCCCAACTCGATCGACTTGGTCAGATCAAGCCCTTCAACAACAAATCACTAACCTGATTTATTATCTCCAACCTTTCCTTCGGGCAAGTCTACGAACATGCAATACAATAGGCTTTGCATCCTTCACCAAATCAATGCGAAATTCTATCTCCCTGTGAAGTGGTAAAACTAACACATCTTCAAAGATATCCACAAATTCCTAAACAATAGGGATCGAACCTAATTCTTATTCCATCACATCAAGAGAATAAAGAAAACTAGTCGTAAGTGAGCTAGGCCCTTCACATGACACTACCATCACCTTTCTCTCCTTCCTCGTTAATGACATGGTTCGCTCAACACAATCTAGGATAGCATTATTCCGAGGTAACCAATCCATCACAAGTAGAACATCAAAACCTCTAACGAACCGGATTTTTCGACCCTCGAAAATCGACACCAATACGTCTACTGTATTGCATACTGAGCATTCAAGTGCCAGAAACATCGATCGTTAAGGGTAAAAGAAAGAAGAAAAAATAGAAGAAGAAACTAAAAAAATCATAGAATCTCATAATGATATGGAACAATATATAATATAACAATGATCTTTACAAAAGAAAAAAATTGTAATATACATACATCCATGAGAGTACAATAACAAATCACTAATCATCAGTCAGGAAAGTTATAACAACCTGGCCTTACAAATGCTTATAATATTAAACAACTAATGCAGCAAAAATAAGATAATAACTAACTATCGATGAAGCCTCCTACTTCAAGATCCACCAAAGTGCATACGAATCTATTCTTTAAATGTACTCGGTCTGACCCACCGAGCATTAAAAGGAAAAAATGCCCGGATCAGTCTGGTAAACCAGCGTGAGAAAATACATCTCAATTTGAATTTTAATGCTATAACTTTTTTTCGAAATAAAGGTATCTCGTAAGACCACGCTACGCATAAACACAGATGGTTTTTTACCTTACGATAACCAAAACATTTTTATCAAATCATTTGATATTATTTCTAATGACATTCCTTGAAAACCCTTTTCAAATAACATATTAAAATAGCCAAAATTGTTACATTAAGTAAATTCCAACATACTAGGCTCTACAATCAAAACCGTAAAGGCACGTATTGGAGAATGGATTTCCAACAATGACAAGGTAAGGGACTACATAAAAACAGTACATCTCTAGAAGAATGTACCGAGGCACGACCCCACTGCCCTTTACCAACACAGGATTGACTTACCTCTACCATAGATAGTACCGAATATGTCATCACCCCGGTCATTCCTGACCTATCCATGGCCATAGCATACACAACAACCTAAAATATAGAGGGTAATCTAGAAAGGTGATGAACATCTCCTAATGGGTGCAACCCACTTAGCCTTGCAGCATCTACCCTATTTTTGCCATTACCGATATGTGAAGCTTGAGGTAACGTTTTACCTTTCACATGACAAATCCCACTTTAAATGCCACATTGCCATTTCCAGCAATACACTAATTGGTTTCCACAAAAGTACAACCTCCGAGTTCATACACCTTAGGGAAATGTGTTAAGTATAAGAGGGGTTACCTCCTACACCACCAAACAGACGTACGTTTGTAAAAACCATTGTACGTGGTCTTAGAAATGCAACGTCAGACATTTGTCCATACAAGTTGTCCAGGAACAGGACAAACTGAAGGTACTCCTACTACATCCTATTTGGGAATCATCCCTAGGATTAGTAGCGAGTGGTCCTTGCAAATTGAAGATTTTCATAACAAAGGCACTACTGCCACCACACACACACACACACACACACACATATGTAATATGGGAATCAAACCAGCGGTTAGTAGCAAGCAGCCCTATGTTATGAAGATCTCCATCTTCAAAAATTATCATCTTCAAGTAAATTTCACTTTCGAATGCATATGCTGGTTCGAAGTGGTTTTCGTATAAATCTGATCCTGGTCTTTTCGAACGAACAGTCGATAAGAGGGTCGAGGGACCAAAAATACAATCTATCACACAATCAATCACTAGGCCTGTTTAATTAGCCTTTTATTAGTTAAATCACTTTTCAAATGTTTATCTTAAAATATCTTTATGAATATCATTATGAAGATATATTTTCAAAACCACTTTTAATCTTTAGATATTTGGAAAAACATTTCCATATACTTATCTCAATGGCATAAGTATATTCACAAACAATTTCATTTTCAATGCTTTGAAAATACCTCTATATACTTAAATTCGTAATAAGTATATTTACAAACTTTGAGGAAAGCTTCATATTTTCCAGAATATAATTTATTGGGTCAAAACGAATGTTGAGTATAACATCGTTATGAAAACCCAAAAACACTAGTATAGGGATCTGATTAATTATACTTAATGTTAATCTTCGATGTTAAACTTGAACTATTTATTAGTTAACAATAAAGCAGATCAAGTTAGGGTATCATTACCTCTCAGACCTTGAATGGACATTCTTAACTTTGAAATAGACATAAGATACCCACCTCGAATATTAATCATCAAATATAGGATATGAATAAATCCCTTATACTATATAAAACATCTCCTTTCGGGAATCACTTACTATAACAACAATATTATAGTCTATGTCTTCCTCACTTTCTCGAATACATTTATTACAACAAAAATGTTGAAATCTATGTCTTCCTATCACTTAGCACATTTTAAATCACTTTTAAAACCATCAAACTCCATTTATAAGTATCATTTTCATAACATTCCTTTAAGAGATTATTTTAACTTTTAAAACGTAATGTGCCTCCCTTTATATAAACCATCCTCTACTTACCAAGGTAAACCCTTTTATATTTATAAAACCATGTTTTACAATCTCCTTCAGATTTTATAAATTATAAAAGTTCTTTATTTATAAAATTCCATTTATAAATCTATTCCTTTCTAAATCTTCTTTATTTATAAAATTCCATTTATAAATATATTTTTTTCTCTAAATCTCATTTATTTAAAAATACTTATATATCTCATTTATTTAAAAATACTTCACAAAACAGTTAAATTTATATTCCAAAAATCATGTTATTATTTAATTTCAATAAACTCCTTCTTTTAATAATTTATAAATAATTATTAAAAACACGTATTATTTCAAGTATCACCTTAAAGATCATTTTAATTCAAAATCGTTATTTAATAGTTTTTCAAGATACTAAAAATAAGGCACAGTGCTACTATAGCACTAAATAAGTGAAATCATGTCCAAGTCATCAAATATGGCATCCAACATATCATATATCACAATATATGAAAAGTAAAATCAACAGTGTAGTTTATATTAAAAAAATATCACAATTAATGGCTTCCAGATCTAGATCTGGAGATTAGGGTTTCTCCCTTTTCTCCTATTTTCTTTCGTTTCATCTCTGCTATTTTCTGTTTTCTGTCTTCACTTCTATCTCCTCAAATCTGGAACCATGGGATCTCTGTGGGATGATGAAGGCTGGGAGGAGGTGAGAAGGAAAAGGGGCAAGGCTCCAGCGTCTTTGGGTCCTGATCAAAGGCTCAACCTGGGAGGGCAAAGATCGAGTAGATCTGTGGCTTCAGATCGAAACTCGGGAAGGAGGGTGCAATCAGATCATGCTGGGCGGACAGTTACAAATCATTCGAAAATTTCAAAGCAGAAAGTTTCGCTGTCAGAAAGTAGTCTGAAAATAATATTCACTGTTTCAGAGAATGCAAATTTTTTTTCTTACAGTGAGGCAGTGAAAGTAGGAGCGGTAGGAGATTTAGGAAACCTAGATCTGGAGTTTATAGAGCCTAAGGTAGCGGATGGTAAAAGGATCGGTTCCCTTTCTTCTGAAGCTATCAAAGAAGTGGAGGGAGGTTGGGATTTATGTATTTTATTGTATGTGGTTGGGTATAAACCATGGCTTAGAACTTTTGAGGGATATGCCAACAGGGTTTGGGCTACTAAGAAGACGTTTTCCGTTCACTCAAGGAATAATGGATTCTTTGTAGTGAGATTTGGTTCTGAGGAGGACTGTAATAAGATCCTGAAATCAGGTCCTTGGTTTATGGACCGGAACTTGATCATTATGAAGAGACTGTCCCCAGACATGAGAACTGATAGAGATCTTCTTACCTCTCTGCCTATGTGGGTCAGACTTCCTGGTTTAAGTTTTAAATTATGGGGCAATAAGGCTATTAGCGCATTAACTAGTACCATAGGAATCCCCATAAAGATGGATGAGGCCACGAAAAATAAATCTAGACTAGCCTTCGCCAGAGTTCTGGTTGAGGTTAATGCTACTTATGGTATGCCTAACACCATTGAAGGCAGGGACGACAATGGGAGGAGTTTCATTCAGGAAGTGGAATATGAGAACCCTCCTCCCATATGTGGCAAGTGTGTGTGTTTCGGACACGTAACTGTTGAATGTCCAATGACTAAGTCTTGGGTTCCTAAAGTGACCCAAGCTGCCAACTCTGATAAGGAAAGTCATTCGGATCTTGGTCTTGTTGAACGTGCGGATACTATAAGGGAGGAAGGAGGAATTGAGATTTCTAAAAATCTCGAAAAGGAGTTGAATGATGGATGTCCCTCTGTTACCGTTAATTCTGAATTACTACATAATGGAGCAATCAGCAATTTTGGGACGGAGGCCCCTGGTGGTAACCATACGGCTGAAATCTTACAGTCTCAAGAGCATCAAGAAAATCAAAACAATATTGTTGATTGTCCTCCTACTGATGGAACTCGGGATAGGTTCCAGATAGTTTCTAATGAGTTGGAGTCAGAAGTTAGGGGAACATCTATTCTAGAACAAATGCAAAAAGAAGTTTTACCCTCGAATCAGATTTTGGGAAAAGCTGCATCCTAAGAAGAGCGCGGTGAGGGGGCAATTTCAGAAGCGACAGAGTCAGAACCTGTTACACTTACTGAAATAGGAGTCAGTGAAGATTGCTTCAATGTTCCTCTGGCCAGGTCGGAAGTCCCTTCTGATCAAGGAACCAGTGAGCCACTCATTCCTGCATCTCCAACTACCCCGGTAGCCAGAGATCCGAGGTCATCTCCTCCGAAGTCACCATCGACTCACATAACAATTCTTAAACGCCCTTCATCATCATTGGATCTTACTTCTTTTCCAAACTCCTTATTTTCTAACAATTTAGTTATTGATGACTGTATAATTAATAATGTTAATTTTAGGAGAGGTACTGAATCTTGTATTTACTCACAGGTGCAAGATAACCTGGATCAGGATATAGGAACGACTGAAGTGGTAGAGGAACAGAATACTTATGATAATGCAGACTCAGTTCAGGAGGTGATGGAGGAGCAACTTCTTCTGAAGCCTCAAGACATAGAGTTTGAGAATATTCAAAAGGATAAGCTTGTTCGTAAGAATCCCAAGTGGGTTCAGATGTTAGGTATCCCTTCGGAAGACAAAGGGGAGTCTTCTAGCAGCAGGTCATTGAGGACCCGCAATAACAAGGTTTCTTAATGTCAGTAGCTTGCTGGAATGTTAGAGGGTTTCATAACCCTAACAGAATGGGAGAAGTGAGAAAACTCATTGATAAGTATAATATAAGTTGTTTCGGTGTTCTGGAAAATAAGTTGTTGTTTTCAGATATAATGAAGCTGGAAAGAGCGTTGGATGACAGATGGAAAATAATAAGTAATGTCTCTTGTTATTTTAAATGCAGGATAATGGTCCTCATTGACGGAAATTCTTGGGATTTCAATTATATTAGTATGAGTGATCAACACATTACCATTGAACTGATCAATTCCTCGAAATTCAAATGTAATCTGACCTTTGTCTACGCTCATAATTTTGTTGAATTGAGGAAAAGATTATGGAAGAATTTACAGGAGGATGCTATCAATATTTATAGGCCATGGCTGGTTCTTGGGGACTTTAATTGCATTCGCAGTCCCTCAGAAAGAAAGGGAGGTAACCCAGTATCTTTTGGTAATTTGTTTGAATTAGATGAAATGTCTATATATACTGGTCTTAATGAGATTAATATTAAAGGTTATGAATTTTCTTGGTGGTCCAGTCCGAGTCGAAACATACTCTCTAAAATTGACAGGGTTTTTGCAATCCTTGATTGGATTAACTTATTTACAGACTCATCGGCTGAATATTTGCCTCCTTCTGTGAGTGATCATAATGCCATCCTCGTTTCGCTTTACTCTAAGCCTAGGGTTAAGAACAGACCTTTCAGATATATGAATCATTGGTCTTTATGCGATCAATACTTTCCTCTGATCGAGAAACTTTGGGTTATTAATCATACAGATAGACCTTTGTATCAAATTATTAATATTCTCAAAAATACTAAGAGAGAGCTTAAGAGTTGGAGTGCTAAATCTCGTAATATCAAACAAGAGGTGAATGTTCAGAGAGAGAATTGTTCAAGACTTCAGAAACTTCTGGAAAACTCTCATGATCACAATTTAGTTTTGGAATTTCAAAATGCCAAGATAAATCTGGATTTAGCACTTAAGAAAGAATTTATGGTTGCCAAACAAAAGGCTAAATGTGATTGGCTGATGATGGGTGATGAGGCCTCTTCTTTTTTCTACGCTAAAATGTCTAACAGAAGAACTAGAAAGCGTTTGACCAATTTAATTGTCGATGGTAAGGTGGTTTCGGAAGATAAGTTTGTTGATTCGGCTATTGACTTCTTTAAACGAACCTATAACCTTCCCTTATGTGATCATTTTCCTGAAGTTATTTGTAAAATGGTTATTTCTGAATTTGGGGCTAACTTTTTGAATGAGAGTATATCTTTGGATGAAATTAAATATGCATTGTGGGATATTAAAGATACTGTTTCTCCAGGTCCAGACGGTTTTAACTCGTTGTTTTTTAAGACTCACTGGAATCTTTCGAAAGATATAATTTTTAAAGCATTGAACGATATTTTTCAAAAGGGTTTAATAATTAACGAGTGGAATCACACGTTTATTCACTTGATTCCTAAAAAAGACCATTCCTCATGTATTCTAGATTTCAGACCCATTGCCTGTTGCAATACTTTATACAAGGTTTTCTCTAAAATCCTGTGTAACAGACTGGGTCCTTTTTTGGATAAGTTGGTGTCCCCAAATCAGACGGCATTTATCAAAGGAAGATCAATAGGGGATGGAATTTTGTTTGCTCACGAAATAATCAGGGGTCTCGGAAGAAAGGATAACAAATATATGTGTATTAAAGTTGATTTAAAGAAAGCATATGATTCGATTAATCGAGATTTTGTCATACATATGTTAATAAGCTTGGGTTTTCCAGACAAATGGGTGAAAATTATTGAAAACATAATTAAGACTCCTGCTTTTTCTATCATTGTAAATGGAGAAGCACACGGTTATTTCAAGAGTTCTAATGGGCTTAGACAAGGCGACCCGCTTTCCCCTATACTTTTTACCTTGGTTATGGAATACCTTACGCTATTGATGGAGGAAAAAGTCAGGGTTGGTCTTATTTCTCCTGTTACATACTTTGATAATAAATTGACTCATCTTATTTACGCTGACGACATCATTGTTTTTACTAAAGCTAATGCTCAAACTGCTATTGCTATTAGTGATGTTTTTAAGACCATGAAGAGGGTTATTGGCTTGGAGCTAAGCTTTGAGAAATCTAACGTTTTCTTTGGGAAAGGGGTGGAGTGTTGTACTGATATTAGTACGATCCTCAACATTCAACAAACAGATCTTCCAATAAGGTATTTGGGTATTCCTTTGTCTAGTGCTAATCTGAGGGATAAGGATTGTTCTCCTTTAATAGAGAAGATCAAAGTTAGGATTGGTAGATGGGAAACTAAAATGTTGAGCTTAGCTGGGAGACTTGAACTTATTAAATCTACCATTTACCCCATAATACAATTCTGGATGCAATGTTTTTGTCTCCCAGTTGCTACAGTTCAAAAAATTAAACACTTGATTCTAAACTTTCTTTGGAAAAGCCATAGCAGTAAGATTCCTTGGGAGGTTTTGTGTAGGCAAAAAGAAGGAGGAATGGGATTGAGAAATTTAGAAGAGATGAATAGAGTGCTATATATCAAATTGATATGGAAACTAATCAATTCAGAAGGTATTTGGGTGGATCTTATGCATTGTAAATATATAGGGCTTAAAAGTTTTTGGGAAATTAACCAGCGTTCGGACGACTCGGGAGTGTGGAAATTCATTTTGAAGAATAGACATGAAGCTTTGAACTGCCTTTCCCTTAACATTGCAGACGGTAAAACTACTTCTTTATGGTATGATCCATGGTTAAATGGAAGTACTATTATGGAACGCATTGGTAAGGACACAGCTTTCAGAACCGGTATGGAAAATTTGTTGCTCGGTAAGATTTTAAGAAATGGTGAGTGGAAGTGGGATTCGTATAGTTTTTTATTTCAAATTCATGCAGAAATTGAAGGTGTCATGATTCACAACAATAGGGAGAGAGATTTTTGGTCTTGGAAGTGTTCTAAGGATGGATTATACCAGTTTAAAAAAGTTTGGAACTCGGTTCGATCCAGTTTTGATATTAAGTATTGGGCGTCTTTGGTCTGGAACAAAATTCACGTTCCTAAAATGGCGGTATGCCTTTTTAAAGCCATTAATGACTATCTTTTGACAAAAGAAAGATTACTTCAGAAGCAGATAGTCGTGGACCAAAATTGTGTATTTTGTAATAGTCACATTGAAAATATAGACCACCTATTTTTTCAATGTAATTTTACAGGAAATGTTTGGCTTTGGAGCTGTAATTTTTTTTTCCAAACGCCGAAAAGTCTATTTTCTTTCACTTTAAAAGAGGATATACAGAAAATTGTCTCTATCTCTAGCTCAAAAAGTCTAAATTCAGATTTGTTCCAACTTTCTCTTTCCGTTTGTGTCTGGCACATTTGGAAAGAAAGGAATGATAGGATTTTTCAGAAACGTTTTACTGATAGGTCGCAGATTTGTTTCAAAATTTTCCAGACAATGAATATCAGAATGGCAAAATCAAAACATTTTAAGAACTTCACTGGCATGAATGAAGCAATAGCATTGAAATGGGGATATACCTCCCAACGCTGAATTGGTGATTCATCTGCTTCATCATAAGTATTGTTCTTCTGCCATCTTTCTGTTTCTATGTCTTTTGGCTCCAGGTTTCGCGAACCTGTATTATTTACAGTGATTTCTCTCCCTCTCTCTCTTAGATTACATTATAATTTACATTTAACAATAATTAATGAATTAGTTTATAAGTATGTAGATCTGCAGGTTGCTCTGAGTGATTGTGATCTTGTCCTGGACATAAAAGACTTTTTTCAGCTTGAGCTTAGAGTTATAAATAGAAGAACTCTTTCAGAGTCTATACCTGTCTTGCCATTTCTGGAGGGATCTAACATCCTTGGCGTGCTGACATCCTCCGATTCATGTTTTCATTCTCAATATCCCTAGTTTTGCATTCACTACTGATCTGGGAGTAGATTTAAAGGAAATCAATTTACATAAGGTTAAAAGAAGTTGTATTTTTGGGTTATTAGAGACTTATCTTGTTAAAGTGTCGTCTTGAGGAAGTGTCAGTTTCTAGCTCTGCTTCCATTGTTTTGAAAGAAGCTCAGATCTGGAAATAGTAGACGAGGTTTCGAGCAACAGTGAGTGATTTAGGTTGCTATGAGTTCTCGTATCCTCGTCCTGGTCACAAAATCAGTTTTAGTCTGAAGATATGAGATCTAATTAGAAGATAGTTTCAGATCTAATACTTACATCGTTGTTTCCGGATGGTTCGAAGATCTCCTGTTAGCTGCTGTTCTTTGAGTGGTTGTTGCTGATCATTTCTTCGGATTCAAAGGAAGAAGTTTCTTCCTTGCTGGCCACCATTTTTGTTCTTTTTAGATTTTTCGTTTCGAGAAGAGTAATGAAGTTATTGAAGTGGTAGAAGTGTCTTATTGCCTTTTTTGGCTGTGAGAACAGTCTCGATCTTTCTGGCTGTTGTTTGTTGATTGGTGGGCTTTGGACTAAGTTAAGTTCGGGCCTGTCTTGTTTATTTTGTAGTAGAGTTAGCTTTGCTTTGAGCCTGCTTTGGCTCTTGTATTTATTTGGATTATAGTTTAATAGAAAAGTTTGAACCCGTATTCAAAAAAAAAAATCAACAGTGTAAGGAATCCCATTGGATCCCTCCAATTAGTCCTCCTGCATAACATCTCATATATATATATATATATGTCAACACACACACACACACATATATAAATAAAATCAACCTTGGTGAGGAATCATGTTAGAACCCTCCAACCTGTCCCCCTGCATCACATATAGTATATAATCATATAATATGGGTCATCCGCTACTAGGTGGGTACCTATAAAAGGTCATTCGCTCCAAGGGTAGGAATAAATCCAAACCAACTGATAAAGCAGTAAATCATCCAAAAAAGCAACTATCAAGCATCGATAAAAATATCCGCACTTATATGAAATATAAGTGGGACCAAAGAGGTTAGTTAACTCAAAAAATCCTAGGCATCGCCGAAGCGTTCTGGTTCCGACTAAAATAAACCAACATTCGATTTTAGCTTGAAATTTTATAAGTTTCGAATTTGATGAATCCAACTCGATGCTATAGATATAATCGCCACGAGTCCAACGCAACTGACCGCATCCCAATCCGACCTCATATGGACAAGATACGAATTAGAATATTTGAGATAATTAATTTATGATTAACTTTAATTAATTTGGTTTAAATGTTAATCACCTTCTCAATTATAAGCCCAGGCCGCATGCATTCACAAACCCATGCAACGTCATCATCACCGCACCGCCGCTTCGGTTGATTGCACGATGCCGCTCCTTCACCAAAGGTTGCCCCACCTTCGACGCCTCTAACGCCACTGACCCCATCTCAATCCATCGCTTGTAGCCCCTATGCAAACCCAAAAACTTCCATGACATCGTCGACCTATCTACGCCGTCGTAGGGTCGATCCACGATGATCCGACCATCCATCTTACCTACCTCCCTTCCGCAAACAACATTGTAGTAGAACCCCTCTCTTGAAAATGCCTCTAATGGCTCCGATGTACGTCGACCGTGGGATGGAGAGTTTATCTCGGCAGTTAGGGTTTTATTTTTAGAGTTCTAGCAAATTAGAGAAAGTGAGGGTCCTTTTATAGAAAATTTTCGAACACTATTCACCCTCCAAAATCTCGAACTTCAAACGAGGCATGCTCACAGGCGTTCTATACCAAATACCCCTATTCCATACACAATGAACTAGTATCGGGACCCAATTCCATCATATACAGAAGTTAGCTTTTCAAATCAAATTATATTATATTAACTTCCTGTAATTAATTTCTATGCATTACGAGCTCGCACGACCGCACAATATGTCCGATCGTAACGAAATTCATCAGTGTACAACAATTTACTATTACGGATCCAATGACACTAATTTCCGCAAAATCAAGGACAGTGTCGCAAAATGATAATTTAACACGTTATTTAAACGAGTTATTATTTAAACAATTTTAATCACTTTTAATTCTAAATTAAATGCTTTCCATTATCTTTCTTATTTAAAAAAAAATTAGTTAAGACTTCGAAATCATTTTATTCACATTAAATCCAAGATTTAACTATTTAAATAATTCTAATATTTAAATTCACTCTTTTCGGTAAATTCACAATTCACATATTAAAATATATCAAATAAACCCCTATTTTTTTTTTGAATTCAAGTCATTAATATTCCAAAACCAATCTTTTAATATTTAAAATCAAATAAATACTTCAAAATTAAATGACCAAAATTCTGGATCGTTACATTCTTTTCCCCTTAAACGAATTTCTCCCCGAAATTCCCAAGGTAAGAAGAATATCTCCAAAACCGTTAACTTTTCAAAAACAATTAGCTGAAACTTGATATCAAATTTTCTTAGTCCTTAAATTTACGGAAAATTTCGACAGCGTCTCCATTGCGCAGCTCGATCAGAAAAACTACAAACTGCCACTATAGGCCCAAACCAAACAAAAGAAAACAAAAGCCAAGCGGTTGGGCAAAAAATCATCAATCAACTAAAATAGAAATATGTACCTTTTAGCCGGGTAACCAAATTTTTTTTGCTTATGAAACCAAAAGCATTAACAAGCCTTTGCTTCCATAAACCTGCATCTCACTTACGAATAATATCCAAATATATAACCTGCATTTTCTTATGTCAACAATATAAAATTTAGTAAAGACCATGCGATATACATAGATCATCTGTATGCAATATCAAATTCGATCGCTTACTTGATCACACAATTTCACTTCCGAACTAGTATCGTTCACTCAATCACTCTATTGCAGACTCCGATATGATTCCTTGATTAGAAACCATTGTTCTTCTTGCATAGCCATATACTATGATAAAGAAACTTCAGAATCAAATCAAAAATCTATATCCAGTGTTTGCCATAAAGAATCAAGCTAAAAATCCTAACTGGGATTGATGTAAATCACCTTGAAATCATATACTCGAAACTGGATCCAACAATTCTACGAATAAAATGATCTACGTACAACTTACGTATTCATTCAATTGGTTTCTTATTATACTAAATTCTTTTTTTGTTCATATTCTTTTTATTCACATTCATTTTTACTTGGTATATTTCCTTTAATACTAATAACCCTAGGAACCATTCTATAAAACCATTACTTAAGTTTATTATAAACATTTTATACAACACAATTTGTGTTTATTATCACTTTAAAACTTAAGTTCATATTCATTTTAAATCAAAATCAGTTTCATTTAACTTTACTTAAGTTAAATTTCATTTCATAGCTCAATTTCAGATTTTCTTTTCTTAACACGCATATCCAATAAATTTAAAATTTTGTTTTAACCGATTAATTCTCAAATTTATAAGTTATAAAAACTTATCTCTTATAATTTTTCAAAAACACTTATCTTAAGTTTCCAATTTAACTCGGAAGTTTTTGACTGTCCAAAATCGTCGAAATTTCCATTTTATTTCAATAAATAAAAATTTCAAAATAACATCTCAAAACGAGATGCCCAAACCAAACTATTCTAATAAATAGGATACATAAGTCTATAATATCACTTATCCGAAAATTTCAGAATTTAAACACCCGGTTTTTATTTTGAATCATTTTGAAATAATAATATACATATTCCTTTGTATATCAAATCATACTTTTGGAATCTAAAACAATCTTTTTTTACCAAAACAAAACTTTTATGGTAGAAATCCGTCACTTAGAAACCCAAAAATGAATACCGATGATGCTGCAGTTATCACCAGAATTATTTTTCAGCGGCTGAAGTGAGTTATGTGCATTTATCTCCTTTAAAATCCATTTTATAATATTTTTAGTCAAAAATACTTCCACCATAATACATTATTACTTTCTCAACTTTAGAGAACAATTTTCAAAATCTCCATTAAATTCTCAAATTCTCAGTTTAAATCTTTTTAATTATAAACAGTACTTATAATCCACATTTTATAAACTCTTTTTATAATATAAGATCATTTCACAATTGTTTATCTTCACTTAGATTATAATAGTAAGCAACCTTTATTAATGCACAAACAATAAATGATAATAATCGAATATTATCATTCTCTATCAACCAAACACATTATATGTAACTATAATAATTTTTGAAAAATTATTCCTTAATATATAAAATATAATCGAGGTAAAATTATTTTGTTTACCCAATTTCAAAACAGTACTAAGTCGAATCGCTATGTTCAAGTGTTTAGAGATCCCTATCAATAATGTTAATTACTCATATTGACTAGAATCCATAAGCCATTCAACAGATCAATCAACACAATATAAAATATTTTTATATCACTAAACAAATATGCGCTCATGTGTATACACATTCAAACTCATTTTAGGGTACTATGACCCTATCTCTAATGAATTACTCATTCTAGGGTATTACTAACCCTATTTATAATGAGCCTACCCCACCAAAGCTTAGGTGTTTGCTCAACCTAAGCTCTGATACCACGTTTAACGAACCGGAATTTTCGACCCTTAAAAATTGACACTAATATGTCCATTGCATTGCATGCCGAGCATTCAAGCGCTAGAAACACCGATCATTAAGGGTAAAAGAGAGAAGAAAGAACAGAAGAAGAAGAAGAAACTAAACAACTACAGAATCTCACAACGCAACTGAACAATATATAATATAACAATGATCTTTACAAAAGGAAAAAAACTATAATATATACATACATCCATCAGAGTACAACAAAAAATCACCAATCATCAACCTGGACAGTTATAACAACCTGTCCTCACAAATGTTGATAATTTTAAACAACCAATGTAGCGGAAATAAGATAATAACTAGCTATCGATCAAGCCTCCTGCTCCAAGCTCCTCCAAAATGCATCTGAATATAATCTGTAAATATACTCAGTCTGACCCGAGCATTAAAAGGGCAGAACGCCCTGACTAGTCTGGTAAATCAACATGAAACACATCTTAATTTGGATTTTAATGCTATAAAATCTTTTGAAATAAAGGTATCTTGTAAGACTACACTGCACATAACCACAGACGGGTTTTTACCTTACAATAACCAAAACATTTTTATCATATCATTTGATATTATTTCTAATGACATTCCTTGAAAACCCTTTTCAAATAACATATTAAAATAGCAGAAATGGTTACATTAATTAAATTTCAACATATTAGGCACTACAAAACCGTAAAGGCACGTGTTGGAGAATGGATTTCCAACAATGACAAGGCAAGGGACTACCTTCCGATAGTATATCTCTAGAAGAATGTACCGAGGCACAGCCCCGTTGCCCTCTACCAACACATGATTAGCCTACCTCTATCAAAGATAGTACCAAATATGTCATCACCCTAGTCGTTCCCGACCTATCCGTGGCCACAACATACACAACAACCCCAAATATAGAGGGTAATTTAGAAAGGTGATGAACATCTCCTAATGGATGTGACCCACTTAGCCGTACTGCATTTACCCTGTTTTTTCCATAATCGATGTGTGAGGCTTGAGGTAACGTTTTACCTTTCACATGACAAATCCCACTTTGAATGTCACATTGCCATTTTCGACGACACACTAATTGGTTTCCACAAAAGTACAATCCCCGAGTTCATATGTCTCAGGGAAGGGTGTTAAGCATAAGAGGGGTAACCTCCTACACCACCAAATAAATGTACATTTGTAAAAACCAATGTACATAGTCTTAGAAATGCAATATCTGACATCCGTCCATACAAGTTGTCAAGGAATAGGACAAACCGAAGGTACTCCTACCACATCCTGTTTGGGAATCATCCCTAGGATTAGTAGCGAGCAGACCTTGCAAATCGAAGATTTTCATAACAAAGGCACTACTGCCACTATATATATATATGTATGTGTGTATATATATATATATATAAAATATGGGAATCACCCTAGAGTTTAGTGGCAAGAAACCCTATGTTATGAAGATCTCCATCTTCAAAAATTATCATCTTCAAGTAGATTTTACTTTCGAACGCATAAGTTGGTTCGAAGCGGTTTTCGGATAAATCTGATCCTGGTCTCTCTGAACCAACAATCGGTAAGAGGCCCGACGAATCAAAAATATGATCTAGCACACAAACACCAGGCCTATTTAATTAATCTTTTATTAATTAAATCACTTTTCAAATATTTATCTCAAAATATCTTTACGAATGTCTTTATGAAGATATATTCTCTAAATCACTTTTAATCTTTCGATATTTGGAAAACATTTCCATATACTTATCTCAATGGTATAAGTATATTCACAAACTATTTCATTTTCAACACTTAGAAAATACCTCTACATACTTAAATCCATAATAAGTGTATTTACAAACATTGCAGAAAGCTTCATACTTTCCAAAACACACTTTACTGGGTCAAACGAATGTTGCGTTAAACATCGTTATGACAACCCAACCACACTAGTATAGGGATCTGATTAATTATACTTAATATTAATCTTCGATGATGAACTTAAACTATTTATTAGTTAACAATGAAACCGATCAAGTTGGGGTATCATTACCTCTCAGACCTCGAATACTAATCATCAAATAAATGATATGAACAAATCCAGTATACTATATAAAACATTTCCTTTCGAAAATCACTTACTATAATAATAGTGTTATAGTCTATGTCTTCCTCACTTTCTCAAAAACATTTATTAGAACAAAATGTTGAAATCCATGTCTTCCTATCACTTAACACATTTTAGATCACTTTTGAAACCATTAAACTCCATTTGTAAGTATCAATTTCAAAAAATTCCTTTAAGAGATCATTTTAACTTTTAAAACGTAATGTAACTCCCTTTATAAAAACCATCCTCTACTTATCAAGATAAATCCTTTTATATTTAAAACCATGTTTTACAATCTTCTTCCTGTTTTTTTTAAAATCTTTTGATAAAATCTGTATTTATAAAATTCCATTTATAAATCTATTTCTTTCTAAATCTCCTTTATTTATAAAATCCCATTTATAAATATATTCCTTTCAAAATCTCATTTATTTAAAAACATTTCACAAAACAATTAAATTAATATTCCCAAAATCTTGTTTTTATTACATTTCAGTAAACTCCTTCTTTTAATAATTTATAAATAATTATAAAAACATGTATTATTTCAAGTACCACCTTAAAAATCATTTTAATTCAAAATCATTATTTTATAGTATTTCAAAATACTAAAAATAAGGCCCAGTGCTACTATAGTACTAAATAAGTGAAATCATGTTCATGTCATCAAATATGGCATCCAACACATCATATATCACAATATATGAAAATAAAATCAATAGTGTGAGGAACCCTGTTGGATCCCTCCAACTTGTCCCCTTGCATCACAACTCATATATTATATATTATATATATATATATATATATCAACACACACACACACATATAAATAAAATCAACAGTGGTGAGGAATCTTATTAGATCCCTCTAACCTATCTTCCTGCATTACATACAGTATATAATCATATAATATGGGTAATCCACTACTAGGCAGGTACATATGAAAGGTCATCTGCTCCAAGGGCAGGAATAAATCCAAACCAACTAATATAGCAGTAAATCATCTAAACAAGCAACAAATAGGCATCAATAAAAATATACGCACTTATATGAAATATAAGTGGGCCCAAAGAGGTGAGTTAACTCATAAAAATCCCAGCTTTCGTCGAAGCATTCTGGTTTCGACTAAAATAGAGCAACATTCAATTTTAGCTTGAAATTAAAAGCTTTCCATTATCATTCTTATTTAAATAAAATTTAAATAAGACTTCAAAATCATTTTATTCACATTAAATCCAAGATGTAACTATTTAATTAATTCCAATATTTAAATTAACTATTTCCTGTAAATTCACAATTCACATATTCAAATATTTCAAATAAACCCCTATTTTTTTGGAATTCAAGTCATTAATTTTCCAAAACCGATCTTTTAATATTTTAAATCAATTAAATACTTCAAAATCAAATGGCCAAAATCTAGGTTGTTACAAAACCCGTACCTAGAACATACATATCGTTTGGGAAGAGTTGGTCAAAGATAGAAACTAGAATTCCTAAATAAACCATACTAAGATTGGACGACCATCTAACAGTGTTTGACACACAAACTGAATCTGAAGTTATAGTTGGTTCAAGTTTCGATCTATCAACAAGTGTATGAAAAATGAAACTAAGAGAAGCACCAGTATCAAGTAAGACATGAATGGGAATGCCAAAAATAGATAGGATACCTTTCAAAACTTGCTTCACCTTGCTGTTGCGGAAGTGGAAGGTGCTAAAGCTAGTGCAAAAGCTCGAGGCTGTTCCCCTTTCTGGAGCATTGGATACTCCTTGGCAAAATGGCCTGGTAGGTGGCAGTTGTAGCAGCTCCTTGGTGCAAGTTGTGCCTTGGCTGTTTGTGGCTCAATCTTCGGAACCTTAACAATCGAAGCTTTTATTAACGGTGCTTTCGCCGCTTGCCCTTCCCTGCCCAACCCACAATTTACAGCAAAGTGCCCTTTCTTTCCATTCTTATGGCAAGTTAGACCTGAAATATTCCTTGACGGATGAAACTTCCACTTGTTGTCCCCAAATGGTGCATGAATAGATGACTTCGGAGCCAAACTCTTAAACCTCAACCCTATGTTCACCAGAATCACATAAGACCCTAAGATATGATTCGTCGTATTACCCCTGAAGTTTGGATGCATCCCTGCGATGAAAATCTCATTCCTCTTCAAGGGTGTATCCACCAAACCAGGCCCAAATCTGGATAAGGTAGTGAATTGGTTATCATACTCTTCCACTTTCATGGCCTCCTGCTTTAAGTCGGGGAAGCTCCTAAATAACAAAGTCTTCCCAGCTTTCGGGACAAACTTCATCTCAAAACCCTCATTAAATTGGGCCCAAGAGAAGTCATTCTCTTGGATGTCTGTAGTGATAGTACTCCACCAATCAATGGCCCAATCACCATATGTCGTGATGTCAACCGACGCTTCATCGTGTCATCTAACTCCGTATCCCCAAATATACGACCACATAACTTAATCCAAGTTTGGACTTCTATAATCGTCTCCATACCGCCAAACCTCTTACCTCCTAACCTCTCATAATTGCGGTGAGTGAAGCAAAGTTCACCTAAGGCCTGACTTGCACGATCTCCTCTACAATATCCACCCTTGATTCCTTGATTAGAGCAACATTCCTTGATGCTCGATCTCCACCATTTGTGGCAGTATTACCCCAACCACCTCAACCTCCTCGAGCATTGGCAACCCTAGTACCCATGACGTACAACCTGAACATAGTAGAGTATATTTAGGATATGGAAGGCTAGAGTTATTTCAAAGAAAGACATTATTCCTAAGGAAAGCTGAAAAGGGGTATAGGTTTATAGAAAATTCAAAAACACTCCCTCATATATATAATATATTTGACTCATTCTAGGGTCGATTACCCTATCTCTAATGAGCCATACCCAACCAAAGCTAACGTATTCGCTCAACCTTATGCTCTGATACCAAATGTAACAACTCGACTTTTCGATCCTCGAATTCAACACTAATTACATCCATGGTATTCGTGAGACAAGCACCCAAGTGCCGAAAAGACAAAAATTTAAGGTAAAATAAAAGAATAGAACTAGAAAAGAGGAACACAACATCAGAATCTCACAGCGGAACGATAATTTATAATATCGAAAGAATAGTACAAAGGGTAACTCTAAATACAGGATTTTCGGAGTTGCAAAACCAAAGTACTATCATCAGCCTGGACAGTTATAACTACCTGTCCTTACAATGCTGGTATATGTACATAGCTAGTAAGGAACAACTGAAAAGAAATAGATAGATAATGGAAGCCTTTAGTTCGTCTTTTGAACTCTGAAGTGTCCAAAGTAAAACCTAATATTCAGCCTACTCGAAAGAGTACGCAAGGAATTTAGAGAAAATGAAAATCAAGCTTCAGACGTAAGTTTGGTATGAGAAAATCGAGATACATGCAATATGTAACAGTAACTATTGAGATCATACGGATTCTCGTATAGTTTTCCCCCCAAAAGAAACCAACCATTTATTAAGTTTAATATAGTGATACGATAGATAATGTCTAGGGTGTAGAATATAAATCATATCAAATAGTTGTGATGCTTAATTGGTCACACCATAACATATTATGTTACATTTAAAATTGCTAAGCTACGTTCGCATAATGGATTTTCCATTAAGACCTCTTTGTGGAAGCCAAATCCAATCTCTTGCACAAGGGTCAGAAAATACCTTTCGAGCATCGTATATCTCTAAATAAAATATAAAATTTAGGTAAACACAAGCGGTCTAACATCCGAACATACACACAAACAACGTGAACCAAATATCATCAACTCCTCCTGGCCAACAATCGATAAGTGTTTCAAGATATGGAGTTGATAATACCCAAACATAGGTACCTAACCCCAGATTATGTGGCCTACTCTGTTTTTAGTCATTTCCGATGTCGAGGTTACGTTCGGCATCTTCACATGAGTCTTCATCACACGAAATGAACAAGAATCCCAAATTGGATTCTCACATCTCGAATAGATGTCGAAACCACACATGGATCCCTATATCACAACAGATCTTGGAATCACACATGGATTCCCACATCCTGAATAGATCATGAACATCTACATGTGTTTGAGCATCTTAAATAGATCTCGAATCTCCACATAGGTACCTTTACTTCAATCCCATCTAAAACATTGAACTCTTATACTAATTTTGAAGTGGTATTTGGTAAGTAGAACACTTACCGATCCCAGACTCTTCAAAACCAATCGATGAATTTTCGGTAAACTCAATTCGGTTCTTTAGAAGTAAGTGAATGCTAGGGACGTTTCATACCAATACTCCTTCTTGGGGGTTCTTATTGGTAAAAAATTGTGAAGCCTTTTGATTACTTTCTAAGTTTATTGTGAGGACCCGTTTCTTCGACTCCCAGAAATCGACACTAATATCTCCATGGTATTCACGTGCCGTAAATCCAAGTGCCAAAGAAGAGAATTCTCAAGGGTAAGAAAGAAAATAAAGATAGAACAGAATCTCATATATTATTTCAATATAAAACTTTACAGTGGAAATTAAAATACATTTATCAAAGTTAAACATGGACAGTTATAAATTTCCGTCCTTACAATTTACGGAATACTATAGTACAAGAGAGTGGTGGAAATAGGTAAAAATCTTTAAAAAAATCTTCTAACTCCATGCTTCGATCTTCATCCAGCTTTCTTCTAAACTAAACCTGACTACTAGGCAGTTTGGGGAAATTAGGGCACCCAGAGTTTAAGGAAAGGGAAAAAAAATAAACTCAGGGTCAGTCATTTGACTAGTGTGAAACTCAAAATACGTGTTTTGAAAACAAAAAGGTATCTCATAAGAACACGCTGCACATAAACACGGAACAGGTTTTTACCTTATGATAACCAAATCATTCTACATAAAAATACTTGATATTATTTTTAATGACATACCTCTGAAAACATTTGCAAGTAAACTTATCAGTCTTAACCAAAATTGTTACCATTATTAAATTCTAGCATATTAGGCTGTACAAACAAAATGGCAGGCACTTATTGGAGAATGGATTCCATATAATCAACCATGTGAAGGGACTACCTTTCGGTAGTATATATCTAGAGGAATGTACCGAGGCCCAATAGATGGTCCTCTACCGACACAAGACCGGCCTACCTCTTCCTAGATAGTACTGAATATGTCATCACCTCGGTCGTTACCGACCTGCTCTAGCATACACCATATTAATTTAAGCCCGAACGTCATAGCGGGTAGAAATATATTTAGAAGGGGATGATCATACCCTAATGGTTGCGAACCACATAGCCTTGCCGCATCTACCCTATTTCGGTTATTTCCAGGTGTGAGGCCCGAGGTCACGATTACCTTTCATATAGCACATCATTTTCCTTTGAATTCCACACTGCCATTCCATCGATCCCTATTGACTTCCACAAACATACAACCTTCGAGCTCATACGTCTCAGAGAAGGGTGTTAAGCTAAGAGAAGTTGCCTTCTCTACCACCAAACATATGTATATTTATAAAAGGCAATGATGAAATCTCAAGAATACAATATCAGACATCCATCCAAACAAGTTCGTTCTGGGACTGAACGAAACCAAAGGCACTCTCCTACCACATCCTGTCGGGAATTAACCCTACGATTAGTAGTGAGAAGTCCTTGCAACCCAAAGAATTTCAGAAATGAAGGGACACTGCTACTTTAGTATTTGGGAGTTAACCAGAATTATCAACAAGCAGTCCTTTCATCCCAAAAAATCCCCGGTCTTCATTCTTTATTCTCTCTATCAACACTTTATTTTTCGAACGCATACATTGGTTCGAAGTGGTTTTCAGATAGGAATTCCCCCAGGATCAACCCCTGTTCCTTCAAACCAATCACCGATAAAAATGGTTTTGTGAATAGAGAATCATTCTTTAGTTGATCAAGTTCTTCTTATCAAAATCTCTTTTAGAGATATACATTTCTAAAACATTCTTTTCGGTTTATACGAGATTATTAAAACTCACTTATCAAAACCTTTTTAAATCTTGGAATAATTCTAAATCATTTCATTTTTCACTTAGGAAAATATTTCCAAACCATTTCATTTAAATCTTAACAATCATTTCTTAATTCAAAAACTCATAATTTTGATTGAGTTAAAACTATGTTATTTAGAATGTTAATCCAAAACCTGTAATTATTAAGTGAGTAGAATCTATAGAATCATCTAATTCTACCCAATATCGATTCCCGTATTCAACAAATACTATGGGTGAAATAACGATGAAATCACCTTTTAAATTCCACGAATAGTACGAGTTCCCTCTTCGGGCTATAACACCGAGTACAAGAAGATCATCTCTACAAAATCCAAATTGTTTAAATCTTGAAAATATTTTTCGAAAATTCGATCCGAGTAAATCAAATTTACTATCTCATCCATCAGGCTAGTCTAGATAGCCAGGAGAACAGGAAACTGGTTTTCCAAACCCAAGCCTAGACACTATTTCTCTGACACCCATAAGGCGGTCAAGTTATTTGATCGATTCTAAACCATTAAAACATTTAATCATTTCATAAATCCTTCAATTCATCTATAAAACACTTTATTAATCATTTAAAAACATTTATAAAATAATTGGAAAAGAATTGTTAAGTTTAAAACTATATTTCAAAAGTTATAGAAAAGTGCTATGGAAAAGTTCTACGAAAAGTGCTTTTTAAGCTATATTAAATCAAAACAACTTTTTATTATTTGAAAATTCATTTTTATTACTCAAATAATTTTTAAAACATTTATAAGATTTATTCCATATTTTCAAACATTTTAAAACATTATTTTCAAAGAAATCCAGTTTTGGATTCCGAACTGCAAAATCGGGATTTTTCAAATAGCTTGTTTTACTCATATTTCAAAATCTATTTATCGGAATCTCAATTTTCTTTCTTCGTTGAAAAACTATGGATATAATAGTTCGGAAATTTTTTACCTTGAAGAATTCCGAGCTATATTCCAATTTTTACATTTGTTTGACTTTTATAGCGCGAAATCGTGAACTGGCATTACACGACGCGCTTATTTTTAACTAAATTTCTCATTCCTTTTCAAACTTTACCAAAACACTTTCATATGTTTACAAAACATTTCAAATATATTTTACACCATTTTTAAGAGGTTTAACAATTCCACATACACCATTTTATCAATTCAAGGAAAGTGATTTCCATTGTGCTTATCGATGTGTATTTCCATGACTTGCATATATATATATATATATATATATATATATATTCAACATTCATATGAAAACAACCAAACTTGAAGACCAAAGCATATTAAACATCCATTGCAAACATCATATCATCATTCAAAAATATAATAATAATAGTTTAGGAGTTCTCACATTGATTTCCTATCGAAAAAAGGCTATAGCTTCACCAACTAGCGATCCAAGCTCACGAACCCCAACACCTTACCTCCTAGTGTGTTCGGCCATTCCATGCCAAAAGTGGTGCTCGGCCAAGCATGGGAAATAAGGTGTAGGACTTTGTATTATTATTGAGTTTACCGAAAACTAGACCTAAAAATAGGTCATTTTCTCTCGGGATTTTGGATACTCAACTCTCCGAATTTTGAAATGTAGTCAACATGAAAGTTATAAGAATTCTTTTCTCTACGGTTCCAATAAAAAGAAACACTCAATTTCGATTTGTTTTGAGAAAGTTATGATCAGATGAAAATAGGGTATTCTCGGATTCGTAAAAACGAAGCCCGAAAATGCACTATAAAAAAGTGGTATTTTGACATAGTTAGACTCAAAAATTGAAGAAGTGCTAAACATAAAATTGTAGCCATTGGAATTTCACGTGGTTTGAATAAAATAATTACCTCATTTGGATCTGTTTTGGAGGAGTTATACTCGAATGAAAAAGAGGTATTTCTGGCCATCGAAACTAGGCTCGAAAATGCTTTAGAAAGAATGGTGTTTTGAGCATAGCTAACTTTAAAATGGGAAGAAGTAGTCAACTAGAAAGTTGTAGCCATTGAAATTTTTAGTGGTTTTACACAAAGTGTTTCTTTATTTCGGTCAAATATGAGGAAGTTAGGCTAGAGTGAAGAAAGTGAAAAAATGTGATAAGAGGGTGGGCTATTTAGAGTCAAAGAAAGAATGTAAAAGAATCCATACACACATCGTCACTTCATGGCTACTCCAATACACCTTCCCCCTTCCTAGGCCAGCAAACACCTCCCCCCATGTGCGCATCACTTCCATCCACTTCATGTATGCATAAATTGACTTATGTAAGCTTAAGGAGGAAGCTTACTTAAAATATCTTAGATTTTGTATTATGCATGTATTTGTAAGTGTATAGGTGTATATATATGTGTGTGTGTGTATATGTATATATATGTATATATATATGTATGTATATGTATACATATGTTCATGTGCATGTTAGTGATTGCATTTATATGTTATATATGTGTACATGACATATAAACAACGTTGCATTGATCCCGAACAACTTTCGTTCGATAAACCGTTGCCAATCGAAGAACTGATTCCCGGTCACATTTTCACTTATACTTTAACGTACATATATTTGTAAACAAAATTTGAAAAATATTTTCTTATCATTTTATATGAATTAAAATGATCATATTTGAATCATAAAACCATATAAATTAATATTAAAAATTATTTACAAAAAAATCGTTATTATACCGATAAAGCGATATCGATTTTTCCTTATATTTTTGAATCAATTATATCTCTTTATAAAACTATTATAAATATTTTATTATCACTTTATAACTATTCAAAATGAATTATCATCATTTAAATTAATTATTTGAATAATTAAAATAATTATTAAATCATTAAATCTCAAACTAATTTAAATAAATGAATTATCATATTTAAGGGCATTATTAACAATGTCAAAAACGCATTTTATTTTCCAGAAAAAAATCAATTGATTTTATTTCATATTATTGTTTAATTATAAAAATAAGTGCATGTATTTAGCTCCATGCGCGACGTTTTACGATTATAGAGCTGGTTATCGATAAAACAATTTTCGGCCATTTTATCGATTTAGATTTCCGAAGAAAATATTTTTGTAAATATTTATTCAAAATACGATTACCATTACTTATTGTCACTCTTGTCCAGCTTCGTGCACGACGTTTTACGATTATAGAGCTCCTTATCGATAAAAGAATTTTCGGCCATTTTATCGATTTAGATTTCCGAGGAAAATATTTTTGTATATATCTATTCAAAATAAGATTACTATTACTTATTACCACTCAAAACAATATTTTTTATATTTTCAACCTTTTATTTAAATAAATTTAAAAATATATATAATTTATCAAAGTGATAAATTTACGGGTCGTTATAGATATTAGGTCAAGTTCGATAGTCGACTAATCGACTATCCAGTCAAAATACTTGTTTATACAAACCAATATCCATACGCTTCACTCGTTTCCGGCATTCCAACTTAACTATTCCTCACCCAAGAGTGAAGCCACGTAAGTTTGGGCACTAGTTGCTCTAAGTCTTGCCTAGACACTTCATTCTTGAATCTCACAAATAGATAAGTCTACCTCGTCGGCTTTTAGTGTTAAGTATAGTAGCAATAATTTTCATAAACAAGTAAGAAATCAATACGATTAACATGTTTTCGACATTTCCACTTACCTATTCCTCGGTTAAGAGGGTAGTTCGGTAGGTTAGAGTTCTATTTCTCCGTCCCCACTCGACGTCAATCTTAAATCTTACAGATAGATAAGCTTGCTTCGTCGGTTTTTTAGTACTAAGCATAGTTAATTACTTTTCTAATAAGTAATTTAAACAATCAACCATTTAGCCATTTAGCAATTCCAACCCCTTTTCTAAACCTTTTGTTTATACTTTTAAAATAGTTGAAAATACTTATAATAGGCTTTAAAACATTTATACAAAGTATTACTTAAAAATAATCATTTTGAAATTTACTTGAAAACATAGAAAACCGTGTTTTTCATAAAATACTCTTTTTATATAAATTCATAGTTAATTCTTAAAAATTCATGTAAATCTCAAACTACTTTTAAAATACTCTAATAAGAGTTGGGCAATACTTTTAAAAGGAATAAAATAAAACGCTCAAATTTAAGTCCTTTTAGAAACATTTGAAGTTCAAAAATCAAGGTTAAAAAGGTCAGTTTCGCACTAGTGATGTTTTGGCCTTTTTCGAGATGTTACCTAACTTTCTATTATTCAAGCTTTTAATAGCAACAAACATATGTATAAAAAAATGTAAATTTGACGAAAAATCCATATGGATCACTCTACAAAGTTCTATAGCAATTGCCAAAAACAAGGCAATTCCGAACTGCATCTATAGCGGGTATCGCTATAAGTGCACTTCTAAATCCAAGTCATATCTCAACCTATGTTCAACTACAACCTATGTGCTTTGTTCAATGCTTAGTCATATGTCATATAAGTCCAGTTAAGTCGATATATGGATCCTATGTTCCATTTCTTTTCAAAACCAGAATCAAAACTAATGTTTTCAACATATGTCTAAGTTAATTCAAACGACTTTAACACAAAAAATATAAGCATATATGATTTATATTATCAATCCAAGTGGTGATTTAGCTTGTCTTAAACCTAAGAAAAAAGGCTTAAGCACTCAAGTTCAAACCTAAGCTAGCAATCTCCTTTCCCTCCCTTCCTTTCCTTGGTTCACTTGCTCAAAACCCTCCCAACCTCCTTCAATGCTCACGGCCTCTCGCTCTAGGGGGAGCGTGGCTTTCCTTTTTCAACTTTGAACTAGGTAGAAGGTGTCGTTATGTGGTGCAAGGCTTTCCCTAAAGTTTAAGGTGATTTGGAGATGGTTTGCAAATTATTTGCTTTAGGAATTTAAGATAAAGAAGATGATGAAGACATGGATATTTTAGTTCAAAGCTTAGGAATTTTTATGAATGAATACTAAGTGTGTACCCTGTAGAATACAATAGCCTATGATTTTTGTTCGATGATAATAAACATATATATATATATATATATATTCATTTAAATGTATTTGTTATTGTACTATATTATTTTTCCACATAATTAAATAAATATTTGTTGAATAAAATAAATAACCCAGAATTCATATTTAAACAAATATTTTATTCAAACAAATATTTTATTACAAATTCAAATAGTATAAATTTGAGCTCTCACTATGTTTACACATTTTCAATTACAATACAACTTCAATTACAACACAATTCTCACTATACAATTTTACATACAAGTTTCACCTCACTACATATTCACTCATCACTTGTATTTGATCTTCAACTTTGTTCCATCCTGTATCCAACATCTGATCTATCTGCAAAATAAACACTGACGTAATAAAATTGATAAAGAAACATTTTGCAGTGTACAATGAAGTGTGTGTTTGAAAATATTGTTTGCCTTAGTTATTTGGGTTGTTCATCATCATTTTTTTAATTCATCTTACACGACGAACTTGTGACATGCACAGTGTATCACTGTACATGCCACAAGGTCATGCACACCGATATACACTTGCTTGTTAAAATTGCAGGGACAAGTGAGCACAAGGTCAAACCCAAGCCTAGACTGAATTCAACTCAAGTGCAATGCTCAAAACAACAACAAGGCAACAAGACTTCAAATGCCAAACTGTAAGCAACCATCATTCAGGAAAACATAGACCATCATAACCCAGGCAAACCATGGACAAAAATGCACCAGCCTCAACCAAATGTACACAAGGACAACAGTATGTTTATATTGAACCAGACCCCAACCAAATGTACAAAAACATGTACAAAGGATCAAGGCAGTTTCTAATCAATGTACACATGAAGTCTCGACCAAAACAAGACCACAGTACCAAAGAGCACCAAACCAGACTCTCAATGAAACCAACATGAAACTAAACCAGACCAGGGCAGTGGACCAGATCTAAACATACAACAGAGGTGAACATGACAAAACAACAAGCCAGTGGAACAAGACCACCAGACCAGACCAAAATGCAAGCCTTCAAGCATGAACACAATAACAAGACAACCAGACTTCAAAACAAAACAACAACAAGTTCTCTAAATCAATGTAGACCCATGAAGATTCAATAAACATGCTCATGAACACACTGGAACTAGACCAGACTTAGAGTGAAAACAAGACCAAACTTCAAAGTGCAACATACATGAACTGATACATGTGCAAGCATTTCAGAAATGTAGCACATGAAGACATGCGATAGAGAATACAAAATCAAAGTACAAAGAACACAGACCAGATCAATGATAACATACAACCAAACCAGTTCTACATATGCAACAACAAGTCTAACACACAAATGCATTCAGACATGAACACATTGGAGCTGCAACAATAACACCTATACATAGTGACACACAAACAAGGCCCAGCATGGATGGTCAGAGCATGGTACACACGCATACAACAAATTCAGAAAATTGTAGAAAAAGTCACAGAGGGAAACATGATGAACAAGTCAGATTTCAGGAGGTCAACACTTCTCAAATTCAAGTCGTAGGAGAAAAGAACGGAACCGACTCAACTATGTTTAAGCAAAATTCGAATTCATCAGAAATATATGGAGTAACACGTATACAATGAACAAGTCAGAAATCACAAGACCGTTCTATCAAAAATCAACGCAAGTGCTAAAATCATGAAGAAGTCAAACCAAAATATACGAACAATAAAATAGGGTTTCGATCCCTATAAATTGAACCCAATTCATCATCGGCAATCACCGAGTCGAGCATAATCAAAAAATCGAAAAGGGGGCATATCACGTACCAATTCAAAGCACAATTCGAACTCGACATTGAAGCTGCAGTGAGAAAAATTGAGGAACGAAAGAATCACGAAAATCAATTTGAAATTCTAATTCAAGCAGCGGCTTCAATTAATTCAAAACCCTAATTTTTGAAGAGCAAAAGGAATCGACCGAAGAGAGTATACAAACGAAAAGGGAGACCGACTTTACTAGATTATATTTGGGCCGGTTTTGTTTAATTATATTGGCTTCATCTCTAAATATAGGGCTTTGTTTTTAACTTTATTTTCATTTGTAATTTTCTCTTTTAAAACTTTGTAAATTTCTAGTTGTGTAACTAGGTACGTACTACGGTTTTGTAGTTCGAGAATTCGCAACTCAGTGGCTGAGTTATGGTAGGGTTTTGAGCTTAGAGTTAGGTTAATTAATTAGTGGATATCGCAAGTTTACGTGTGTTTGTAAGCGTCTGATTACTTAATTTCTAGTAGAAACCTTGGGGGCAGCACGTAGGTAGGTTTTTGCCGAAGCTGGGTAAATTTGTGTGTGATCTCGACTGCATTTCTTTCTGTTTTTATTTTTATTTCCGCATTAATTTTTATTAGTAGACCTTATTCATCCCCCTCTAGGGTGAAAATGATCCTACAAGACACTCCTTATACAGGCTTAGGAATGATGATGGAAAAAGATCAGAAAGCCCTGAAAGCCTTATGACATTAATTGCTTCTTATCATGACAACTTTATGTCACTTCTCCTTTATACATTTTACCATTATACCCTTACCATATAATATCTCTTATCCTCATAGAACTTTCTAGAATAATCCAAGCTTCATGAAGAGAAGAGTGCATTAATTACTTGCTAATGTGTTGACTAGATCATTAGTTAAGTACATGATAGTTCGAACAACTTATATCGATCAAAAAGTTGTTTATCGATAAACCGATTTTCGGTCACATTATCAATTTTTCTTCAAAGAATATATTTTTGTTAACACATTACAAAAACAAGTTTTTGATCATTATTTATTAATTAAACTACATTAAACAAGGCTATAAAATCATATTTATAACACATAAACATATGCCAAAGTGTATTGATATTCGAAGATGAAGTCTTTGAATTTCTGGGTCGCTATAAATTCTCTTTGTCAAAACTATATCACTTTAGACCTATGGAATTTGGTAATTTCAAAATTCCAATATCGTCCATATTCAACTCTACAGTCCAAACACAAAGTCCTTGGTTAAATAATACTAGTTATTTTTAACCGAAATGCTCTAGCCAAAGACTTTGACTTTGAGTTGACTATGATAATAACCCCATATAACTAAGGAGATGAATCATCTCTTAAATAGTGTTTCACTTCCAATACGTCCACTCGACTCAACTATAGTCATTCGACGACGTGCCATGATTTGACTATAATCAAAGTGGAGCTTTCATATTGAAGATCGGCAGTATTCTCATATCGAGAGAACTGTGTAAACCAGTTACATCGATATTTTCTGTTTGACCTTAGTTATATTAACCAACAGAAAACTATCAAGTGAGTTGTTTCATAGTTATCCAATAACTAACAGTACGTAACCTCTAGGTGCCCCTAACATTCGTGAGCCATACATTGTCCAGTATTTGGAGAGCATTACATACTCTAATCTTAACGTATACGTCGATATCCGGTCTTGATATATCTTGACTAGGAACATTTAAAATGGTCCATTTGTTTTCATTGTGATAAATTACTCACGGTTATAAAACTTTGTAAATACTATCACAAGACCTACCATTTGTGGATTTTCTATTAAATATACTTTTAATTAAATTAACTAATTAATATAACACATTATATCAAGTATATAACAGAAAGAAAACACCTTTTATATCGAAGAAGATTGGTTATCGAGTTAGATATTTATAACAAAATATATAATTGCCCCTAAGGCATACCCCTGACTCCACCAATTACATGTACTGGTCTTATCGGATAAAATTTATTTACAATCCATGTTAATACTTTAGATATTGATTTTGATGACAACAACCATATAAATATAGAATTAATGTTTTGTTAAGTTGTATAGTATATATTGTATAATATTACACAAGTACAGAATGATTAACTTTAAAGGCTAATCAGTATAAATACCAAGAATAAATATTTAGAGATGATGATCAAGACTCATGAGTTTAGACACAAAAGATTGAAGAGGTCAAGAAACTTTAGTATGAGTCATTAGAATAAATTGTTAAAGTCCCTAATAACATATTTTGTTCTTTATCACTAATTTCTGATTTTTGATATTTTAATCAGAATAAATTATTTTAAATTCAAAATATATTTTTACAAATATTTTATATAAGTTTTTATGTGTTCAAAGTATTTAAAAATTATGTTTAAAATTGTTTTACAAAAATATAGAAGTTTGAAAATAATTTAAAAGAAAAATTATTTTTCAAAATTAATGAGGGTAAGTCGACATAACCCTCCCAGATATGTGGATATAGAGATCGTTGGTTTGTTTTTTAAATTTTGAAAAGAATTATCTTTTGGATGCATCTCTTCAAGAAAGGATACCTCTTTTCATTCATTGTAAAAGAGGAGTGCAAACAAATATATCGATTAACTTTCTCATTTTCTTCTTATTCCTTGCTCTCTTATTCTATTTCTTGAATACTACTTTCTGTATTCTTTAAAATTCACATAAAATCAATCCATAATCTAACATACTGTAACACCCCATTTTTTAGTAACATTATTTAGGATATTTAATTAGCTAAATTAAATAAAATAATGTGATGCTTTGGGGATTGAGATTTGTGATTAACATAAGGGGTAGCCGTGCCATGTAAACAATTAACTAAAGATGAGTTAAAATGAAATAGAGAAGGGGTAAAATAGAAAAGAGACATAACCATATACCCTAAACCCTCATGTATCTCATACCATACGTTCATTTCATAATCCAAAAACTTAAAATTGAGGTCGGCCGCCATTTTAAAGAACAAAAGGAAGAAAGCTAAAGGAAGAAGCTAAATCAAAATCAAATTCACTCAAATCTCAAACTCCTTTATCTCAAAGCTAAGGTGAATAATGACTACATCTCATTTTTCTAATTGTTTTCGATTTTAAGATGAATCCGAAGTATTTTGAATGATGATGCCATGTTTTTGAATAATAAGATGTTTATATATGCTTGTTGATGATATATGCTTATTCATATAGGTTTTACGATATGTTTTAATGAAAAAACCCTATTTAATGACATCCAATTGCCTTGGGAATTTAGATTTAGATCAGAAATGATAATTTAGAAATGGGTTTCAATTTTCATAATTTTCTGAATTTATGTGGATTTTATATAAATTTTCTAGTGAAGAAAATGCTATTTTGGGTTTAAAAATTAATTACAGCCAAATTATATTGGCTTAGGGTCTGAATTTATATATGTTGGAAAACATATGGAAAATAATTGATAGGATTTTTGTAGAATTTCCCAAGTGCTTTAATGGATATATAAAATTGTTTAAGGTATGTGACTTAAATGTTTTATATATTTATAAAAAGGAGAAGGGGTATTTTGTAAATAATTCAAATTGTTATTTCTAAAAATTGGCAGTACTTTTCGAAAAAAAAATTGGCAACCAATCATAATTTGACAAACAAGGCAGGTTAAGTAAAAAGAAAATAATTCAAAAAGTCAAATCAGTTTATGCATGCTTTTTCCTGTTTCAATGCTTTCGGCACCAGGCTTCCGACTCCTTACCTCCGCCTCCAACTCCATTGAAACCAATGCACATAGTATCAGATACCTAGTATATAGTGAATTGGATATAGGCGGAAGGTACTGGGTCGAAACCAAAGGTTCCGAGTGGATCGAAGAATGCTTTGCTTTCAAATGAAAATGCGCCTACTTTGCTTTCGAAAGGAATGCTTTCCACTTGGTTGGCTTTCGACTAGGTCAAATGGTTTTAAAGGAATGGTTTCGAATGGGTTGCGCCTTTGGTTTTAAGTAAATTCTTTCGAAGGGGTCGAAACCCCTAGCTTCCGCATTTCTTACCTTTCGAAGTCAATGGTTTCGGAAGGTATACTTTGTTTTAAACTTAACCACTTCGCAAATGCTTTCGAAAGGTTGGTTTTGACACCATCACTTCTTTACTTAGGAACTGCTTACGAAAGAGTGCTTTCGACTTAAATGGTTTTAATGACCCTTTTGTTTTGTTGAAGGTAGAACCCAAATGGTTTCGAAAGAGATGGTTTTCAAAGGTTTCAAGGAGTTAATCTTGAATGGTTTCGAAAGGTATTTCCACATGTTTTAAATTGAACCCAAATGCTTTCGAAAGGTTTGTTGTTTACATGAGGTTTTGACACTTTTGAGAGGTTTTAAATGAAGATTTAGAAGGGGTTTTCGAAAGGTTTGATGGAAGGTTTCCAATGTTTTCGAAAGGCAGTTTAAAGCGTTTTAAAAATAGGATGTCCAAAGTTTTAAAGCCTTTGAAGAAAAGGTTTTTCAAGTGTTTTCGAAAGGAAGATTGAATAGCTTCGAAAGGAATGTTTTGGCTTTCGGCCTAGGTTGTAAGAAGGGTTTTACTTGGTTTTGAAGGAGGAACATTCAAAGGTTTCGAAAGGGGTACTTTCGAAAGTTTAAACGTTTTTATCAACAAGGTTTTGTGTAAAGAATATTTAACATGGCAAATAGCTTTAAGTAAAGCAAAGAATGTATTTTCCTTATATAAGTATGATTTTAAGGTTTAAATCATTTTGAAAAGGTATTCGAGGAAAATTTTAAAGGGTAGTTAACCTTTAGAAAAATAACTCAGATATAGAAGACCAGATGAGACTGGTGTAGGGTCGCACCCTGTACATTAGCTTTAGCCCCAAGCTAATTTTAGTCCAAATTCTAGTGTGTAGGGCTTAGTCACAGGTAGACTTAAATGATGGTTACACACAGAAAGAAATATATGTACAGAGAAGAGAAAGGTTATTGGTGAGCCCGCAAAACCATTAGGATCAGGAGACCCTTGGAGAAGTAAGTTAGGGACAGACCATCTAGAAGACTTATCTAATAGTTGTTAGATCATATTTATTATTTTGTATGGTAGGCCCGAGTAAGACAAGGGTTAGTAGTTAGCCAAACAAAACTACAGTGTTTGGACTGATAGTCCATTGATAGTAGATATGTACATATACATGATATTGCTTTACATCCAGTTTTGGTTGTAGGGTTGTAATTTGCAAAAGATATGTTTTAAAAAGATATTAGTGAGGGGAAACCTGTTCCGCTAAGTGGCATAGTTTCACTTAATATCAATAACCGAGATGTATAGTATTATTCACACCAGGCTTTATGTCCGACTCGAAGTTTATGTTTTCCCCTTAAACTCTCGGGTGCTCAAAATTGATTTGAGTAGTCTGAGGGTTGAGGTTTACAGGTTTTAGTAGGTTGACAAATAAAGCTACCGAAGATGAGCAGGAGGCTGACGGATAGCTGTTTTAGGAGATGCTGTTTTATTCTATTTTTTTCGCTGTGTTGTATTATGTCAGTATGACAATATAAACTCTAGTTACCCAAGGGGGCATCTTCATATGTCGCTCTTGGCGTATTTATGTAATAATTGTATTTGATCTTTACTTGGGGAAATGATTATGGGATTATGTAACATGAATGTGAAACATGTATTTTGAAATGTAATCAGAAATGTTGTTTTCCTAAAATCTGTGATTTTATTACATATTCAAGTGCTTTTGATATTATGGATACCATTAACATAGCCGTATTTAGTCGCCAGAAGTTAATACTATATATGACGACAACATTTGTAGCGCTTAGCTTTGGGCCTCTAGATAGGGGATGTTACACATACTGATTTTCTACAAATTATCTACCACTTTGGAAGTATTCTTTACAAACTCAAAGATCAAACCATTATCAGAAGGGCTATAGGATATCTTGTATCCCAAGTACAGCTGTTTGTATTTGGAAATCAACAACTCTACTCTTATTTATTTCAGTGTGCTTGTTGCCCATTCAAATAAAGTGGGTGTTCTTTGTAGCCTGTCTAAATCTAGTGAGTGATCTTGTTGCCCGATAAATCAATAGAGTTTACCTCAGACTCATGAGATAGGGGGTGTATCTCATAGCCTTGAAAGCAAAATTATATTCCGGTTTGCTTGCTACCTGGTTAAAATAGGTGGTTGAACAAAAATCTGTATGGGACTGGACGTAGGAGAAATCCGAACTAGTATTAAACTCCTGGTGTCATCTCTCTAATTTGTTACTTTTCTTTTACTGCATTTATTTATATCTATTATTACCTATTAGTATATCTTTCTATGATTGATTATGTAACGACCGCGGATTTTATAATTATTTAAATTGATAATTAATTGAATTTTTGAATTAAAATTGTAAAATTTATTTGTAAATTGATGTGAGTTTCCCCGAGTTTAAATAAATTCTATGTTAAATCATTTAAAATTTAAATATTGTATATATGTGAATATATATGTATACGGACATATATGAGTAATTTGAATATATCCATGTATATTTGATTTGAATTTAAATCTTAAATAAATGGTTTAAAATATAAATAATTAAATGTTGTGTAATAAAACTTTAAAAGGAATTAAAATGAGTATTGATGTTAAACAAATATTTTAAATGAATTTATAGTTATATAAAATATGAAATGAACATAAAAAAAAATTCTAGAAACAAAATATAAGAAGTAAAATAAAATACAAACAAAGTATATTTATAAAATATATATATATATATATATATGAAGGGATGCAAGACAATAAGCATTAAAAGTTAGAAATAAAATTTAAGTTAGAAATTGAAATAGGAATATATATATATATATAAGATAAATTATAAAATATAAAAAGCCAAATAACATATTAATAAACTATGTAAATTGTTAAATGAATACATTAGAAAATTATAACAAAATAATAATTATAGGAATTCATTTGAATTAAAAAGCAAAGACAAAATAAAAGATAAAAATATATTCAAGTATAAAGTAAAACATATTAAACAAATTCTAACATCAAATTAAATATAGAACTTCACTCATATTTCAAAGTATTGGCTTGTATAAGAGGATATACATTTAAATATGAAGAAACAAGTATAAAGATATGTATGTAAACTTGAAAATAAACTAAGTATGTAGACTTAAAACAAGGAAAAATTATAAAATGTCTTTGAACCTGTACAAGTAGACAGTAAAGTATTTTCATGTATAAGCAAAAAGAATAAATATGAAAGTGTATAAAACAAAACAAAAGAAAATAAAGTTTATATTTGTACATAAAGTATAAAGGCTGCCAAGAAAGTAATGTATGATGCTTGTAGGATAGAAATACAAGACCAATATGAGTCTGATAATATGAAACATGGCAAAGCATAAGACAGTAAAAATATATATACACTTACAAAAAGAAGATATTAGTGTAAATTGGATAAGTTTGAAAGCACTTGTAAAACAAGACAAGTATAATTAATGTTAAGATCCCTAGTACACAACATAAATCATCTCAGCGACCAAGCAAGATCTGTTGCCACCACCAAGCCAAAACGTATATCAGCAAACAAGAAAAAAATCTATGTACAAATCAAATAAAATAAGGGTAATTGTACAAAGCTAATTAATGTTTGGCCACTACAACAAATCTATCAGCCACCAAAACAAAGTAAATATCACTGCCTATTGTACTAGAGAGAAAAATATATCATATCATGTTGTACAAAATATATACACTCTGTACAACAATTTTTATCCATTATTTTCATCTCAGTTCGTACCATACAAAACTGGAAAGGAAGAAAAAAACTGAGAATATACCATCCAAAACTTAAAACCAAATTCAATTAAAACAAACAAACAACTTGAATCAATTCAAACTAAAGATCAAAAGGAAGAACTTCAGCTTGCAAGTTTCAGGCTTTATTCTTTTTCTCTTGAAACACAGTGAGTAAACTTTCTTTTTAAAATTAAATTTCTTTGTTTCTTTTACCTGTGAGCAAACTCCTATTTTTAAAAGCTTAATCTGTTTGTATATCTTATTGCATGTGATCAATATTAAATGTTTGTTTGTGGAATATGTTTGCATGAGCGTGGAAATGCCTGAATGTGTATATATATATATGACTGTGTATATATATATGTCTGTGTACAGACATATATCTCTGTTTTTCACTGTCACAGGTTTTAAACCCAATTCAAGAAAATTCATATCTCTTCAAATAATAACATTTAGATTATGATGTTTGAATAAAAATTGTTTATAACACTCTAATCTAAATATTAAAAATAAATTCTAGGTGTAAATATTGGTGGAATATTTATAAATTTGAATATGACAGTGATAATCTAACTCAAGTCAAAAATCGATGATTACGATTTCTTGTTTGGATCTTATGAAGCGATTCATAATAGAAAATCATGATTTTAGAATATAGTTTCAAGATTTTTAGATTTGAAAATCGTTTGAATTTTTGAGTTGAACGGAATTGTGAAAAACGTCAATTTCCGTTGATAAAAAAACAATCGAGCTTCGAGTTTGAGTATGGAGGAAGATGATGTGATGTAGATTGTGGGAAAAATGATCACTGATTTTTTTAATGGTTATGGAAGTGGATTGAAGATGAAATAGGGTTTAAGAACCAAATTTATTCGAGGTTGTTCGTCGTGCTCGTGTGGCGACGTGGGTTGATCAGAGTGATTAAGACAAGGGGGAATCGAAGCATTGTCGAGTGGAGATGCTCTGGTCGAGGAAGCGTCGTTGATGATGGCTGGAATCGTCGGCGAGGGGATGATTTTGTTGACTGGATTGGTTCCAGGAAGGAGCAGATGTGCTCGATCTTGTTTCCGGTGATATTCAATGATGTTGGGTATCGGGAATGGTCAGAGAGATCATTGTCGACGTGTTGATGATCGTAGCATCGATGGGTGGTGGCCGGAATCCTTGTACACGTGCACGTGCACGTTGGGTTAGTTTGGGTTATGCTGTGGGTTCGTGTATGGGGAAGAAACGATGATCTCGGGTTTTGTCTCGTGCGAGTGAGGGAATTACTCGAAGTAGGTGAGTGATTGCAAAGACTCGGGGCAGGCTCTTGATATTTTAGTGTTTGACTCGAGTAGTTTGTGATGTTAAACCTGCTAATAGTTACATGGTTTTTAAATTTAAAAAATTGAAACTGGATTTAACTTTTACTTGATAATACTTAAAGTATTGGAGTAAGTTATGGTTTGTAACTTTAAATTATCAAGTTAAATGAGTATTTTAGAAATTAATGTGTTATGATTCATAAAAATCATTTAGAAAATTTAAGTGGTAATTAATTAATAATTTGGATTAATTTATTGATAATTGAGAGTTTTAATGAATTAATTAAGGTGTAAGATTTATTGGTGATAAAAATTATTAATTAGATAATTTAGATTATTAATCAATGATTAGGAATTTATGTATCAAGTAACTAAAGATTGATTAAGTCAAAATTTGAAAAGTAATTATGCAATTAGAATTAATTAAATGGTAATTAAGAGTTGATTAATTGGTAATTATAAATGATTAATTAAAGTTAATTACTTAAAGATAATTAATGTATTGGTTAAAGAATCGTTATTAGTTAATAAAAAGTCATTTAAATAATTAATAATGTGATTAATTTTTATAATTAATTTAGATTAATTAATTTAATAATAATCCTTTGTGAAGTGTAATTATTTAATGAAAATAATTAAGGAATTAATTATTCAGTATAATTACTTGGGTGTAATTAATTGATTTTTAATTAACCATAACTAGCAAATTTATTCATAGAAATTAAATTTGATTTAAATTAATCAGACAATTAAATTGATCCTATCTATGGATGTTTGAATTGTTTTAGATATTGAATTGTCTAATATCTCTGATATATGATGTTTTGTGATATATCCTGATTTATGTTGTGATCAATTTCTCTAGGATGAATGTAATTAATTCCCTGGGATGTAATTTATTATCTGTGATATGTATCTATCTGTGATCTGTGAATGGAAGATAAGCGTTATAGTTTATACCGCTTATCAACTATATTTCTGTATTCTGATCTGTGATGTTTGAATGATGTTGCACTACTGTGTAAAACCCCTGCACCACACTTTTACACACACAAATATGGATTTCACGTGGAAATCGGTTAAGTCACAGATGATTTAAAATTAATGTTTTTAAGATTGAAATTTTAATTTCAATTTATTTTGGAAATGGATTTGGGTTAAATGTTATAACTTTTGAAAAAGAGTTTTTAAGATAAAATTTATTTTTGAATAACTTGGTAAAGTTTTTCAATTTAAATAATTTAACTTGAATTGAATTCAAATTTTTTGAATTGAATTCAATGATTGGAAATTATGGTTAAGATGTCATAAATGTGTTTATATGAATTTAAACCATTTTTAAAGTATGGTTTTGAGAACTGAAATTTAACCCAAAGACTTTAACTCGTATAAATGAATCAGATTTCCCGAAAAGAAAACTATTGTTTTCAAATGATAAAAGCTTTCATATAAGAAATGAAATTCCAATTTGAATTAAAGGAATTTCAAGTTTGAATTGAAAAATGGTTTTCCAAGTTATGAGTGAATTCTTTTTGAAAGCTATGAATTGAATCTGTTTATTTTAACAGATTTAAAATGGTGATTTGTTTAAACCATTCGAAATGAAATTGTTTTGAAAGCTATGAGTTGAATCATTGATTTAAAGATTGGACGAGTTAATCCAATTGAAATGGAAATTGATTTGAAAATCTATGAATAGATCTTTGTGAAACTGGGTGAACTTTGTGAATTGAATCTTTTTGTTTAAAAAGATTAAAATGGTAATGTGTTTAAACCATTTGAAAGAAAAGTTTGGATAATAAGTTGTGACTTAATCAAAATCCCAATATCCATATGTTTTAAATATTGCGCTCATTATTCGGTTTAGCCGGGAGAGGACCTTTGTGTCATATAACCCATTCCGAATAATGATACGACGTATATGGATAGCATTTGAAGACCGGTGGTGAAGACCAGATACTTTCGAAAACGAAAGGACAACTCGTCGAATGTCTCTGCATCGGCTGATCTCCGATATAGAGATTTTAGCACCCTTTGTGATGGGAAGTCCGGACGTGATTAGAAATTATTCGGATTTACAAGGGCTTCTTCGGAAGTGCCTTCGGTTCTGTTCGAACCCGGAACAGACTTGTATGGTTGTATGTCTGACACTAAACTTTGAGATATAAAGCTGATTTCTTTCAAATACATTTCTGTTTGGTGGCGGAGAATTTATTCTCTTAGCTTAACACCCTTCTCTGAGACGTACGAGCTCAAAGGTTATGTAGTTGAAGGTTATCAGTGATATACTCCCAATTTGGTAATGTGGTATGCTGAGTGTTGCTGTGTGTTGATCATTTATTGATCATTTGTGATCAAAGCATGGCTTTGTGAAAAAGCTTAGCTTTGCGGATGAGACCTCATCGAGCCTCACAGACCGGAAATGGTCGAAACAGGAATGATGCGGCAAGGTTATGAGGGTCGCTCCCTTTAGGGTATGTCATTTCCTTCTGGAAAAGGGTGGTATCATGGTATGGAGCCCAGATACTTACTCATGTGGACACACTATATTTATTACTGTGTGATGTTTGTTATCGAGCGCTCGGATAAAGGTCCCAAAGGACCGGAGGGTGGCATATTCGTGTAGTAGTTACCTGGTGTTAGAGGTAACCCGACCTTGTGTTGGCAGAGAGCTAGTTAGTTCTCGGACGTCCCGCCAGAGGCGTACCCATGTGGCATAGGAAGTTCCTTAGCCTGACCATTTGTTGGAAATCCATCTTCCAATACGAACCTTGTACGGTATTAGTTGTAGAACCTGCCATTTACTTATGGTGGTCACCACTGTTTAGATGGTAGCTATAGTAGGCATACAATAATGGTTGTATGTTGGCTAAGGTTAATATTGTATTTTCGAAAGGATTTTCACACTATGCACTAGTAATAATATCAAAAGAGCTTATTGTAGTAAGCATATTTGACTATCATAAGAAGAAATCTCCTCCAATTCTGCGATTGCATTGTGTGTGTGGCGGGAGGTCTTATGGTAGTTTCATTTTCCAAAAAGCATTGCGGATTTCAATGTTTAAAATTCATTTGTTGTTTGTTTTAAAGATAAACTGTTCTTGTTGCTCACACCAGTCCCACGACTGACCCGGAGTTTATTGTTTCCTTCCTAAACTCTGGGTGCCCACAATTTTCCACACGGGCAGTCTAGAGTTGGGATTTTCAAATAATCTGGTTTAGTAGATTATCTGGAGCTAGTTCAGTCTTTGGAACAGGACTGCACTTTGCTTAGCTTAGTGCATCATTATTGGGAGTTTGAGCTATTTCTAGATTGGTGCTTTGGAGATGGAGTTACAGTCTTGGACTCTATCTCTCTTTCTCTTTTGAAGACCATGTTGGAGATATTGTTCCGCTACTAGTGTTATATTTTCTTTCCGCTGCTATTGTCCTGTATCATATCTCTGATGTACATTGATATTCATTGTATCATTCTGTTGTATTAGATATTGTATCAATGATGTATATAATATATTCTATTCATTTCTTCTGATGCGTTGTTATACTTACTATGTTATAAGCTTTGGCGAGCCAGATTCGACGTTTGAATCTATGGCATTCGAGTATAGGTGAAGTACGGGTGCCGATTTTCGAAGGCCGAGTCAGGATCGTTATAGATTATCTATGCTTGATTCAAATCTTGGAATAAGTTAAAAAAGTTTCATAAAAGTTATAAAACACTATTCACCACCCTCTATTGTTAAAGTAGCCTTACGATCCATTTACATTGGTACTACAATGTTTCCCACAATCCAATGGTTTAAATATTTGGATTATTACACAAAGTGAGTACACTGAATCCCAAACTGAATACTCAACATGGACACTAGACCAAAAGACACAAGCATTCAATAATTCTAAGGCCCTGAATATTTTATTTGGTTCCTTGGATAAAAATGAATTTAATCGCGTTCCTATTTGTAAGTATGCATATGGAATTTGGAGAACATTGCAAGTTACACATGTGGGTACTAGTAAAGTAAAACAAACTAAGATTTCTATACTAACCAACCAGTTCCAACGTTTTAAAATGGAACCAAGTGAGTCTATTTCTGACATGTATTCTAGATTCCAAGATATAGTTCATTCATTAGTATCATTAGGTAAAAATTTCTCAGAAGAAGATCAAGTTGGAAAAATTATTAATTTACTCTCTTCCAAATGGGATCAAAAGACGTTAATAATAGAGGAAGCCAATGATATTAGTATATTGAAAATTGAAGAGTTAATTGATAATCTAATGTCCTATGAAGCACGGTTGCAGGGTAGAAGGGAAAATAAATCTACTAAAAAGAAATCAATTGCTTTTAATGCTATAATTGACGACCAAAATTCATATGAGGACGATAACGATAAAGAGATTGATCTTATGACTCAAAATTTCAGAAAATTCTTAAAGCACAGAAAGACGAACCATTTTCATAAAACAAAAAATAAAAATTCCGAAAACGAAAATGTTTTTAAGTGTTATGATTCTGGTGAATCTAGCTATCTAAGAAGAGACTTCCCGCAACAAAAGAAAACACCAAACACTGATTCATTCAAAAAAGAAGGAGAGCTTAAACACAACTTTGAACAATTCTGATACTACATCCAGTGACAATAAACTAGACATAGAAAATATCAACATTTGTTTCATGGTAATGGAAGAACAATCAGAAGAGATAAAGGAAACGACAAAATTGGTACCTTCTCCATTCACATTTTATTATTTTGAATTTTTAATTTTTTAATGATGTAGGAATATAATAATAATAATAATAATAATAATAATAATAATAAATATATATATAAATATAAACATATATGAGTAAATTTGTATGAATATATATATATATATATAATATTTCTGTAATGACTCACAAATCCGCACGATTCAAGCTAACAATAAAACACACATGTCCAACCCAAATCAAACGAAGATGTAAATAGTTATATGAAAGAAAGAAGAAAGAAGAAGAGAAAAAGAAACTAAAAACAACGGAGAATCTCACAATCACAGCGGAACAACATATAATATAATATCAATGATCTTTACAAAAGAGAAACTGTCATGTACATACATCCATGGGAGTACAACAACAAATCGTAATCATCAGCCTGGACAGTTATAATAACCTATCCTTACAAACACTGATAATTTAAACAACAACACAACGGAAAATAAACATATACGTGAATACGACCTGAAGACCTCCAGCTCGTATGCTGAAGCTCCAAAGCATCCAAATCTAAATCTGTAAATATGCTCGGTCTGACCCGAGCATTGAAAGGGAAGAACACCCAGATCATTCTGGTAAATCAACGTGAGAAAACACATCTCGACTAAAATTTAAAGTTATAAAAACTTTTCTTTATAAAACAAATATATTTCGTAAGACCACGTCGCACATAAACAAGGACGGATTTTTACCTTAAGATAACCAAAACATTTCATATCAAATCCTGTTATATTATACTACTGTCTAGTCTATAAATAATACTAAAACAGCTGAAATTGTTACATCGGTTAAATTTGACGGCATAATAGGTTTACAAACAAAATGGCAAGCACGTATTGGAGCATGAATTTCCGTACAATGGCAGGTAAGGGACCACCTTTCGTATAGTACATCTCTAAAGGAATGTACCGAGGATACCCAAACAATCCTCCGCATTTAGCAAGATCGGTCTATTCATATTTGGCACTCACATATGGCCTAGATGGAAACCGAATATGTCACCACCCTGGTCGTTACCAACCTATCTGAGACGTCTCATAGCATACACTACATACCCGGCATATAGGGGGTTATCTAGAAAGGTGATGATCATACCCTAATGGTTGCGAATCCAATAGCCTTACGGCGTACCCTGTTTAAGCCATTACCAGGTGATGAGGCTTAAGGTAACGTTTACCTTTCACATAGCACATTCCACTTTGAATGCCACATTGTCATTTCAACAATCACACAACTGATTTCTACAAACGTATAACTCTTGAGCTCGTACGTCTCAGGAAAAGGTGTTAAGCTAAGAGAAGTTGCCTTCTCCACCACCAAACAGATGATACGTTCATAGAGATCAATCAATGTAATTAGAAATGCAACGTCAAACATTCGGTCATACAAGTTGTTCAGGAAAAGGACAAACCGAAGGCATTCTCCTACCACATCCTATCGGGAATTATCCTAAGGATTAGTAGTAAAAAGTTCTTGCATATCGTAGATTTTCATAACAAAGCACTACTTCCATAATATATATATATATATATATATTTATATAATATGCATCGCGGGTCCAGTGGCAAGTAGCCCTGCATCATAAAGATCTCCGTCTTCAAAAATCATCATCATAAACCTGCACTTTAGAACGCATACATTAGTCCAAAGTGGCTCTCGGATAAATCCGACCCTGGTCTCTTCGAACCAACAACGATAAATAGGCCCTCAACCTCATACAAAAACCAAGTCTCGTATACTTATCACGTTTTCAACTCTCAACTTGCTATCCTTCAGCCAAGAAGGAAGCCCAGTAGATTGGAGTACCATAGACACTCTGCACTACTCGAATCAACATTCTTAATCCAAACGATAATCAAGCCTACCCAGTCGGCTTCATGCTAGGTGCACCATTAATTAGTTTCCACATCAAGTCACGAAACCAAAAATGGCCAACTTTGATAGTCAGTTATTTAACTATCAAAGCAACAAACAATATCTAGCACATAAGCAGTCACTAGGCCCATTTAATTAATCTTTTATTAATTAAATCAATTTTCAAATATTTACTTCAAATCATCTTTAAAAGATATATTCTTAAAACCATTTCAATCCTTTAATATTGGAAAATATTTCCATATACTTATATCAACGGTACAAGTATATTTAATAGCACCACCATTTTGGAGACACAGTAAATAGATTTCTATAACTGTACAACTCCCAAGTTCATACGCCTCAAATGGGTGTTAAGTATAAGAAGCAATGCTTCCGATACCACCAAGCCTTTAGTACGATCATAAGAATCAATTCTTGTATTTCACAATCGAAGGTCAAAACACAATTTATTGGGTCAAAATGAATGTTGCGTAAAACATCATTATGACAACCCAAAAATACTAGCTTAGGGATTTGATTAATTATATATATATATATATATATATATATCCCGCATACTATGTAAAACATTTCCTTTCGGAAATCAATTACTATAATAACATTGTTATATTCCATATCTTCCATACTTCCATGAAAACGTTTATTACAATAATAAATATTGAAATCCGTGTTTTCGATACTTAACACATCTTAAATCACTTTTCAAAACTCCATTTGAAATTTTTGCTTTCAAAACTTCACTTTTAAAGATTATCACTTTAAAAACCATTAACTTCATCAAAAATATTACAATATTCCTTTAAAAGATTATTTAACTCTTAAAAATTGAATGTATTTCCTTTATATAAAATCCGTATTTAAATCTCAACATAAATCATTTCCATATTTATAAAACTATGTTTGTTAATCTCCTTTATATTTTATAAAACTTCTATTTTATAAAATCCCTTTATTTATAAAATTCTATTTATAAATCATTCTTTTATAAAAACTTATTCTACTATCATAATCCACTTATAAATCCATATTTTTATAAATCTAATTTGTTTGTAAAATCCATTTATATTACCAAATAAATTTAAAATCTATTTACAAAATATTTACAAATTCTGATTATAAACCTATTTCATTATTTATAAAATATCACTTCTATAAATCCTTTATAGAAAAATTTTCAAAAATCTCTATTTAAAAATATTTCACACAAAACTATATTTTTATAACATCAAAAATCATACTTTTTATTTGTTTAAAAATAAATTCATTCCTTTTAATAGTTTAAAAATTATTAAAATATATATACTTCCAAAATCACTATGAAAATCATTTCGATTAAAAATCATTATTTTATAGTATTTCAAAAATACTAAAAATATATGGCACAGTGCTACAATAACACTAAATAAGCAAAAACAGTCCATGTCAACAAATATAACATCCAACACATCATATATCAAAATAGACGAAAAGTAAAATCAACAGTGTGAGGAATCCTGTTGGATCCCTCCAACCTGTTCCCCTACATTACATACAATATATAATCAAATAATATAAATCAACCAGTTCGAGGCGGGATCGTATACAAACGGTCATCCACTCATATACGGGAACGCAATAGGGTCTCATCCGCTCTATGGGCGGGAATATGTCCAAACCAACTAATAAACTAAATCATCCAAACAGTCAACAAATAGCATAAATAAAATTATTCGCACTGATATAAAGATATAAGTGGGCTAGAGAGGTGAGTTAACCCACATTGATTCCAGTAATCGCCAAAACGCTATGGTTTGAATTAAAATTAAATAAGCGTTCAATTTTAACCCAAATTTTCACTAGCTTCAAATCCATCCAATCCAACTCCATATCATAGAATTCGTCGATACGATCGCAATGCAACTTGTCGCGCTCAATTTGGACCTCGTACGAAAAAGTTATGAATTTATAATGATTGAAATAATTGAATTATCATTAACTTCAATTAATTAAATTTTAAATTCTTAATTTACCCTTTCCTCCTTCTCCCTCTCGCTCGTGCATGTTTCCAGGCTTGCATATACATTTTTTTATTGCAATCCATCGATTTGCCACCATCGTCGCCTGCGTCTACCGTCGCCGCCGTTCATGCACCTGCTGCCACCACAAATTCTCCCTCCAATCGCCTGAAGACGACCCTCGCCGCTACTACGTTCGCGCTTCCATAGCCATCGCTGTGGACCTCCAATCGACGATCAGTTAGTATGGATGAACTCGTGGAGTCGAGCTCTACTACTTTCATGTTGAACCTTTTCATTTATTCTGCCCGATCGTCGCATGAAATTTCGATCATTTGATTGTTAGGGTTTAATGGGGGCTAGGGTTAGTTAGTTAGGTTTAGAGCGAAAATGAAATGAACAAGTCCTTATATAGGAAATTTTAAAGCATTATTCATTTATAAAAGTTTCGAACTCCAAACGAGGGATGCCGCCTCACATTCTATATGTTATATCCCTATTCCGAACACAATGGAATATATATCGGAATCCAATTCCATCGTATGCAGAAGTTAACTTTCAAAATCAAATAATATTAATTTAAATTCCTTTAATTAATTTCTACACGTTTCGAGCTCGCTCGACCAAACGATACGTCCAACCGCCATGAAATTTGATAGCATACTATAATTCATCGTTACTGTTCCAATAAAATTAGTTTCGTCGAAATCCGAGACATTGCCTCGGAAGGCTATTTTTACACGTTTGTTAAAATGAGTTATTTCTAAAATCAGTTTAATCATTTTTAATTCTAATTAAAAAGTTTACTATCTCCATTCTTGTTTAAACAGAATTTAAATCAGTTTTCAGAATCATTTTTCCACATTAAATTCAAGATTCAATTATTTAAACAATTCCAAATATTCAAATTTAACAATTTAATTATCAAATAAATTGTTATATTTGAAATATGAGTTATTTAGCTTATAAAATTAACTTTTCAATATTTAAAATTAATTAAATATTCCAAATTCAAATGACTAAAATTCCGGGTCATTACATTTCTCTATTTTGAATTTTGAAATTTCGGCCCATATGTCAACATTTGTCACATGGATATGTCGACATACTTGGAAGACTTTTGAAAATCTTTTCAAAATTCAAACTTTTAAATTCCCTCTCTTGCATTAATTTCAAAATTTGAATTCCACCTTTTCACCTATCATATGACTCTTCAATTTCTATTTATTAACTCTCTCTTATATCATCTTCTACACGCACTTCATTTCAAAAATTCAAACTTATTATTCACTCTCTTTCCTCCAAATCAAATCATAAAATGCCTTCCTCAAACTAACCTTCCTCATCCAAAGCCATTAGGCTTACCAAAATGATCAAAAGTCAACTTCACAATGATCAAGAGTCCATTGAAAATTATATTGAGTATGCTACATATGGAAAAGTATTTTTGGGAAGGTTTACAAATTTTAATGAATTTATTTCTTATGATTTACAAGATCTTGCTTTAGAAAATGGAATTTTTGGTTTAATCGATTTATCTCAAAATGATTCTGATTGCTATCCCGATTTGATTAGAATGTTTTATGCTAATTTGAATGGAAAGTTTTTTCAAAGAGAAGAAGGTCAAATTTGGAATAGTGTAAAAGATACTACTATTGTTTTAAATTGTGAAATTCTTGGTCAAATTTTTGGTTGTAAAAGTAGTGGAAATGACCTCTCCGTTATCTATGAGGTATTTTCTAATGATGAAGAATATGGTTTTAAAGGCAAAAATCTTAAGCCTAAAACAAGACTAATGAGTCTTATTCTACAACAAAATATTGTACCGAGAACGGAGAATTACATCAACCCCATTCAAAAAGTTTCCAAAGCTATTTTTTTCTATTTTTGACAAATATGATGTAAATTGGGCTTAAGTGATTTTGGATGACTTTGTTTAAAAGAAAACTTCTAGACATGAGAACACACTTTACCATGGTGTGTATCTTACTAGAATTTTCAATTGTTTTGATATCGATCTAAAAGGAGAAAATATTTTGCCTCATAAAGTTTTCGACAAAACCAACCTCTCTCTTATGAAAATTCCTCTTGAGTTCGAACCCTATGAATCTTTTTCCGAAAAGGAAGAGAGATTGACAAGGAAAGAAGAGCAAGAGATTCTAGGATAAGAAGAAGAAAACAATGAAATGGAAATTGAAGAGGAGGAAGAACAAGTAGTAGAAGAGGAGGAAATGGACACTTCCATAGAAAGCTTTGACAAACCATCTCGCTTTTCCAACAAAGAAATTCTGAAAAACCAAGAAAAGCTTCTCAATAATCAAAAGAAGCTTAAACATTCCTTTAGTAAGAAGTTCACTAGCCTCTCAAACAAAGTGAACAAATAACGTGGAAAAATCATTAGGAAACTTGGTGGAAACTCTTCTTCTTCATCATCATCCTTTTAGATCTCCTAGCTATCTTTATACTCTCAAGTAGCTTTTATTTTAGTCATTTTCTTGTATTTTTATCATACTCGTGCATAAACTATTTACCAATGAAATTTGCTTAGAAATTTTATTTCCATTATTAAACCTATTCCTTTGTTATCTAGAATGATAAACTATTGTAATGTAAATTATAATCAAAAAATTAAAACAAAAACATACAATCTTCTACACATATGTCGACATACACTGGGAAATTTTAGATTTTTTGAATTTCAAAAGTTAGTTAATTTTTGGAGGGATTTGTTATTAATTCGACCTTTCACTTCTATAAAATCATATTTCTTCCATAAAATCTTAGAAATTAATTCTTCTTTTTATTCTATTCCTCTCCACTCATTTTTTTTCATAAAAATGGATTCAAACTTCAATACCTCAAATCCAACAGTTAGTGATAATCTAGAACATAATCTTCAATCATTCAAAAATGCTCTTTATTTCATTCTTCGCAATCAACGACACTTGGAGTTGAGTCAAATGCAAATGGTCAAAGAACAAGAAACTCAATTCAATTCTCTTCATCGCTTAATTAATAATTCTGCCAAAGATGTTAAACGAAACACCTTGGAATGCTCGAACTCTAAAGCAAAAGTGGAACATAAAGATTGTGAAGCTATCAACATAACTCCAATCTTTGGATACAAAAGTTGAGTCAAGGTTTCCAAGAATACCTAATTTGTAATTTCTATGCATATACATACATACATACTTACATCCATACATACATACATACATACATACATACACACATACATATATACATATATATATATATATTAGTTTGGTTTTGTGAACTTATAAGATTGTCTTAATTTGGTTGATTTTGTCTGTAATAGTTAAATAAGTACATTTGCGTTAGTTTAATTAAAAATAGTATGGATTGATTTGTTTGTTCTATATAAAGTTTATGATATATGTCTTTAGTATATGATTATATATATATAGATATTTATGTTATTTCACAATTAATATTGATTTTGATTCATACTTAAATTTATGGTACGTCACATTTAGGAGGAGTTTATTTTTTTCTACCCATTTTTGTTGATGATAAAGGGGGAGAAAAATAAAAAATATAATGCATATACTAAGGGGGAGTTATTCAACTTATAGGGAGTTACATATATCTTATATACAGTCCTAGATGTAGGGTTGGTTAATCTGAACCAGTATAAAAACTCATAGTGTCATCTCTCTTATTTTCTTTACTTTTACTGCATTTATATATTTGTGACTATCTATTAATATATATATATATATATATCTATGATTTATAATTTGTTTGATTTTAAATCTTGAAGTAAGTTAGAAAAATTCCATATAAGTTGTAAAACACTATTCATCCCTCTCTAGTGTTAAATAGCCTTAAGATCCATTCACAATAGTACTATGTTGTTTCCCACACCATACTCTTTCACTGGAGAATGAAAAACTCCAGAAAATTAATGAGGAATAAGCCTTCGAGATAAAGGATTGAAGAAGTCATTGGAGAATAAAAAAAAGAGAAAGATGATGCGCTCTCTAAGGCTCATGATTATCGTGAAGAGTTGCTAGACACTCATAAAAAGCAAGATGACGTCAAGGAACAAGTGAGGACGGTTGACGCATAGGTCAATGCCGGGGAAGATAAGATCAAATCTAAACTTGACCCCGTCCTCGTGCAATTCTATGCAAATGTTATCAAGTTTGGAAACATGAGATGGTTGGAGGAGGGCTATCCCCAAGCTTTGGCCATGGCCTGGGAAGAGATTATAAAGCAAGAGTGGGAACACTTTGACGGGGCAGAGGTAAATGAGGAGTCATTAGAGCTTAGCATTTTGGAGGAGGAGGATATAGAAGCACTCAAGGTTGGCCAACTCATCTTGCACCCTGAGCTATTCGTTGGGTCCTAATCCAGGCTTAGTTCAAAGGAGTTGGGCGAGGGTTCTGGCTCCGTCCCCACTGGACCATAGCAGACACCATTGTTCTTTCCAAATTAGAGTCACCAGTTACCAAAACTTCATTCCTCCTCTCGGCTCCATGGCTATTCCTACTTCTAAGGCAATTCATGATGTTTTAATTGTTCAATCTTCTGCGTTGGATGCTTGCTATAATCCTAAATAACTTGTCTTGGCAGGTGCTGAATCATTCTCGAAGCTGCTAATTCTATCTCCCATCTTAGAGGGAGGCTCTGCCCGCACACCTGCTCACATGGGGTCAGGGTCTCCTGGAGGTATATCATTGACCTTGCTTGTTTTTGAGATGGCTTATATGACATCGAATTGACATCACTAATCTCTACTTTTTCGTTTTTCAAGTTTCAGGTCAACCTTCGATTATCCCTCTGCCAGAAAGAAGCTCATTGCTAGGTGCACAAACCACATAGTGATCTCAAGCTAGAGGTCTTCATGGGGCTCAGGGAGATGAAAACATTACTGGAGTTGCTGAACACTTGTCGGGGCCTACAATTCTAGAGACGCAGCGATCTCAAGCCATTCTGCCTAAGGAGATTAAGAAAGAAAGTTTGATGATATTCCTCCTCCTTTGTCTTTCTCACTGCCTACAGAATCTATCTTCGGTCCAGTCACCATTCCCACTTCTGGAGGTATTCACGGTGTGGCTCCCGAGTCTTGAGAAGAGACTATGATAGGGATAATGACCTAAAAGGTTACTTTTCAAAGGATAATAAAGGAAAAGAAATGAGTAGAAGAAAGCCCAACAAATCTGGTACATGTTCCTCCGGAGAAGGGAAAATGGAGAAGAAGAGGAGGAGGAAGACTGACTTGTAGTTATTTCTTGGTTTTCTGTTGCTTTTGTTTAGATTTGAATTTTTGTACATAGGTTGATGCTGTGCGGATACAGCCACTACCTTATTGTTAAGAAAGTTTGTTAATAAAGAATAAATTTGTTTCCTTTCAAATATTGCGTCTATCCGTTTATGAATTAAGGAATATTTTCGTCTATCCGTTTAATCGAGGTTCATTCGACTAGTGATAGTGATGAAGTTTATATCATTCTCCATGTTAAGAGAGTAATAGCTTGGGCACCTATCTCTGGGTATCCATGTTTGGTCTCATCTACCTCTGAGCATTGATCAAGATTGATCACCTTGAGTGGTGATTCAAATGTCTACTTCTTAGATGTTTTATCCGATCTCACCTAGTCCTAGGAATTGATCATATATGCCCCATCTATGGGGCTATGTAAAAAGGACGCCTTTTTCTGGGCACTGCAACGTCTATCTTTGGACATTTATGCTAGATCTCGCCTAACTCTGGGTATCGATTGTTGGCCTTGCCATCCTCTAGGCAAGGGGCCATGCTTTGCTGAGCTCAAGACAAAAGCTTTCGGGTTGTGCTGTCTCATCTTACCCTTAAGTGTTTATACTCCTGCACCAAGTCGTGGGTTGGAGAAGTTGATTGACATCTATCTTTGGATATCTGGACCAGTTTGCTCCTTAAATCCAATCATGGACAGTGAAACTCAAGTGGTACATATCTCCGGGTACTTGTGCACCTGCATTATGCACATGCAAAATATTTAATTTTACCATTATTCAAGACATATTGTTAGGCCGATGAGAATAGAGATTTATCAATCCCCAAAGCCAATTCATTTTATATCTATAGAAAAAGGCAGATTCTGTTTTATTACGTCAGAATTAACTAAATATACTGTAACAACCCACCCTTCGGGAATACCCAAAAAGACATATCATCAGGGTAAAATTAGAAGAAAACACTAAATCAAGACATCTATAAGACCTCACAATGGATTGACAACATACAATACACTAAATATACATGAACGTAATAGAATGCCAATATATAAGAGACCACACTAATGAAAAAACTAATAAATAAATATTAGTATAGAAAGTCAGAATACATCAACTCCAAAAGTATGGAGTTCTGAATAAATATCTGATACAACAGCCTTATATACATATAACATGTCTGTCATGTACTAATTCGAATATCAAGTATACATATCCAAAATATCGACGTCACGCCTCCAAAATGCTCTAGCTGCGCATCATGTTAGCGAATCACCAAAGTACCTGACTCTCGAAACTGTTCAATCAAGTACCGAAGAGTTGTCATGACATAAGCAGACAAAGACAAAAATGCAGGCAGACATAAAGCCTGGTGCGAGGGGAACTACCTTGAAATATTATATATCAAAACTATATACAAATAAATAGGAAACAACTAGCTCACAGCCGACCCTCTTCACAAACGTGACTCAGGGGTAATCTGGATTGCCTATAAACAAGTATTAAACCATCTCAAAAATAGAGGATCATACCATAACCTACTATTATCATGTACTCAACAAGTCAACACAACTAGTATAATGTGACTGAAACGTAAATATCATACTATGATAAAAGTAACCCAACATCCAAAAGTAGGGTGATCATAATATAAATTTACCGTGAAGTACAAAATAATAGTAAGTGCAGAAATAACAACAACAACCAACTAATAACTCACACAACATAACAATGGAAGATAACTAAGAAATACAAATCAATACCCGTCATTACTGACGGGTGGAATCAACAGTAGACACTTATCGCGACCCAACGATTCAAGATAAATAGGGCCATTACACTAATGTACTTGGACATTTATTGTGGTCCAATAATAAATAGAGTCAGTACACTAACGTACCCAGACATCTATCTCGATTTTATAATAAATAGAGTCAGCACACTATCGTACCCAGACATCTACCACGATCCGATAATAAATAGAGCCAGCACATTAACGTACACAGACATTCTATCTCGATCCTATAACATATAGAGTCGGCACACTAATGCACCCGACATCTATCTCGATCGTACAAAAACTAGAGTCAGCACACCAACGTATCTAGACATCTACCATGATTTTATAATAAGTAGAGTCAGCACACTAACGTATCTAAACATTTATCTCGGTCTTATAATAAGTAGAGCCAGTACACTGACACACCCAGACATCTACCACGATCCCATAATAAATAGAGATAGCACACTAACATACCCAGACATCTACCACGATCTCATAATAAATAGAGCCAACACACTAACATACCCAGGCATCTACTATAATCTCATAATAAATAGAGCCAGCACACTAACATACCAAGACATCTATCTCGATCTTATAATAAGTAAAGCCAACACACTAACGTACCTAGACATCTACCATGATCTCATAACAAATAGAGCTAGCACATTAACGTACCCAGACATCTATCATGATCTAATAATAGGCAAGCCACTAGTATAATGCCAATAAAATGCATGATTATTAATATAAGATTAATATTGTGCACGGTCACTAATTTTAGATCGACAGAATTTATCTAGCTATACATAACCCAGGGTCAACCCCCAAAGGTATGAATCTACTCCGTTCGATTGTACACGCTTGTAGAACGTGATCGTGTGACCAATCATCGTACCGATTCCATGCTCGGTCGTTATTGGTTCCAAAGGAATCACTCAGCATTCTCATGCGAATCACGAGCTTCGCCTTGCATCCCACTTCCTCAAGTAGCCTAGAGCCTCCCCGATGTCGTGCCAAGGTGCCAAGAAGAACTGTGATCTAATAGGGAAAAATCCCCTAAAGTCTTCACTGCCCCAGGGGTTCAGTCGGTGGGCACTCATTCAGTCGACCGACCCAGTCAACTAAACCCAACAACCCCCAATCCACTACTTTGGACTCTCCATTGGGGTTTGGTTTCTAATATAGATTCAATCAACTGAATCTATATTTAATCCACTGAATATTACCAGGTTCGAGCAATGAATCTGGGCAGGTTGTTGATCTCTCGAATGGCCATCGATTCGCATGTTGTTTCTTCTAACGCTTCGCTCGATGAGTCATCTTACTTCTAGAGCCTACTTCTAATCCATCGGACCTTTACCGGAGTTCATTTGTTAACATTTTGGAAGTGAATTCTATAAGTGTTCGAAAAATTGTTTTGACACAAAAATCCACTCTTTGAACGAGTAAGTTCAACGGGCGATTATAGCAACCCGACTTCCTCTAACATGCTAAAAATGACATACTCAGCCTCCTTGCCTTGTGCGTAGCCTATACATGTGTCGATACACTCATTCGTGTATGATAATGCACACATGCTCGTGCAAACACACAACAACTTCTCAAGTCACATTCTGGCTTCACCGGAGCGATTTCTTTACCCGGTATACTTTCACACAACTTAACGCACACGATGATTGCTATGGCCATGTGAAATGCCCATAATGAACTTGTATTCAATGATATTTCTAGATAATCAAACAATTGCATATATATATATATATTTATATATATAAACAACCAAACATACAATAATTCTAATTATAATTCACACAACGACTTGATTGCTATACATCTTCAAATACACATATACTTATACTTGCCCATACTCATATACATACAAGTATATTTAAATAAGTAAATCATTTATTACTTAAATCAAATCTTACTTTTATTTAAAAAACCACTTCAATAAATGTTTAATATGGTTTTTATACTATTTTATAAAATCTTACATCCATTTTATAAAAATATATCATTAGCTCATAAATCAACTTAAACCTTTAAATACTTAATTTTCCAACTTGAAAGTAAGTATGTTTCATATTACTACCTTATAAAATCTCATTTCCATCTTATAAAATCTATACTTCATTTATAAAATCACATAACCATTTTATAAATACTATTTAAACTTCATTAACCGTCTAATCACTTTATTAATAATTATAGAGTTCAAAACTCACTTAATTAGTTTACTAACCTTTTTCAAAACGGTCTAAATTAGTTTAATTATCGCTAACCAATATATCATGAAATTAGCCTGTAGTCAATCACATCACTCAAAATCAATTACTAATCTCATAATCAAAATTAAGACTTACTAACTATTTCAAAAATAGAGATTAAGGTCTCTAACTAATTATGAGTGAACATAAACATGTGCAAGGCCTAAACATAAGCCTAATTACTTTACTAACATCCTCCAAACACTTCATATGATTTTATAATTTTTACTTTACAAACGTCTTCCCCCAACACCAACTAAGTGGTATGTTGAAATGGAGGAAAGACATTATGAAAATGTAAGGGAGCATGAGAGAGTTTTACAAGAGCACAGGCTGTTAGAGAATGGAAGAAGACAAAGAACAGAGTGACGTTGCAACAATGGCGGAAGGAAAAGAAGCATGAAACATGCCACCAAGTACCTTAGGCAGATCAAGAGGCTGACTCTGGACTCGTATACTGTAATTGTGGAGTTTTTTTTTCTGTATTCTGTTATAAGAAACAAAATTGACATCGGTCGACGTCACTATAGATGTCGCAATTTTCCAGATGGTTGTGGTTTTTGGCAGTGGCTTGACGATCCTTTACCACATCGAGCAGTTGTGTATGCAATTGAACTTGAAGAACAAATTAAAACACTCTAGAGGACACTTGGTTCAATGCAATCATCAAGTGGTCGAAGATAGTTTTTTTAATATGTCTATGCGTTTGTTTTAGATCTATTTTAATGTTGGTCCTCTTGTTTATATTGTTTTAATTATCACGTTATCTTGTTTATATTAGTCTATTTCAATCTTGGTTGATTTTTTTTATATCGTTTCAATTAAGTATTTTTTAGTTTCTTATCTTAAGTACTTAGTAGATATTGAAAGTACATATACTTAATAAAAATAACTTAACTACCTTTATTGAATTCGAAAACACATAGAACTTACTGAAAGTACATAGAACGTACTTAATATAAATAGCTCTTCCAAACATCATTCAAATTGTCGAATATAGCTAACCCAAAGATTGTATGCAGCATGTCCAACAAAATTAGTTCGATTCTCCCACAAATATCGTGAATCAAATGCAGCACGTGTTAACTGAAATACGACTTCTTCCTCTACTATATTTCTGATGCTTCAGTATCTTCGACAAGCTCTAGTAAACGTGATATAGGTACTCCATGTTTGAACCTTGTATTTTGATGTTTTGATCATGACAACTATATAAGTATATATTATATGAACTAGCCAAATTTGCAGGAGAAGATACTATTCTACTCGACAATAGATCGACCACCAAGATTTCAAAGAGAAATTTCAAATTTTATAAATGGTTTGTCTATAGTCTTGTTAGTAGTTAATCAATGTTAAAATCTCTCGGTATATGCACACACACATAGTTTAAAATTACTTTCAAAATCATATACACACTTTAGAAATTAATTATAATAAGTTACTAAACAAAAACCTTTCAACAAGAAGTTTATATGACAGAAAACATCTGTTTCAGTCGACTGAACAAGGGTGTGCAGTCGACTGAAACATGCACTGTGACGCCCCACCTCTATGCTCATAATAACAAAGAGTATTAAAAGAAATACTGTCTATTATTACGAAGAATAAGGCTGGATAGGAGCGACCATCCGTAATTGGCCTTACACTAATATTGGTTATCTCGATAGGAGTGGTATATACTTTTTATTTTTCATCTATTATTTATTTACTCCCATCGACATATCCAATTATCAGTATAAAACAAACTACGATAGTTCATAATAGTTTAGGACATTAGATATAACAATAACACAGATAATATAAATGCGGAACACAGATTAACAAAAATCTCATATATATATAACCGATGTCAGTTAATACATAGTTGACACAATACATATGATACAACTACAACTATCGACTCTAGAAGTTATATATACAAGTACATTATCGACTAATATACATGAATACATATCATTCTATACAACGACACGACTACTACAAAATGACTGACAACTTCAGAAGATGTGAAAAGTCTTCAATCCCGAACAGCAACTCAAAGAAAGAAATCTACAACCTGAAATACTCGGGTCTGACCCGAGTATTACATTCAAAAGAAAATAATACCCAGGTCAGTCTAATTCAAACCAGTTTATTAGTGCATATAGGCAGTAATAATTTAATTAGACGACAGTCACAATAATTCCCGTCTATCCGATTCTTTAAACAAAGAAACCGGATAACGGTCACATACCACTTAACAGTGTTTAACAAAAATCAGCAGATTTAAATCAATTTAAAGCCATTGAAATTGTCACTTTAAAACCATCAGAATTCGATTGGCTGCCTTACACGCACGCGTGTACGGCCTCGCCAGTACAGCATAAAAGATCAATGCATTACGCCGCAAAGAAATATCAATTCAAAACTGTCGATTTGGGTGGCTGCAGTGCACACGCACATACATGTGCACTGCCTCGCCAACTCGAGTGAATACTAACGGCAATCGAAGCTACAGAGGTCAAGTCAGTGAACTGCAAGTATCAAAGAGGCAAGAAACAGTTCAATACCCAAGCAAACTCAAGAACAAGTTTCCAAACCACTCATCTCTGCACATTTCATCAAGTGCAAAAGTTTTATAAAAATGAACTGCAGCCTCGCTTTGGATTCAAGGGCAAACTGCAACGATAACTGCAGCCACCATATGGAAGCTTGAGTGAAGGCAACAAAAATAACAAGGATGAATGAAAATGATCAAACGAACAGTGTACAAGAAGGCCACACAGTGAACTGGCCAAGACAGTGATCGCGCAACCCAATTAGCAACCAGACATAGTGATATCAAAGAACTCAACAGCATGTACAGGAGGAGCTACTGAAATATGCAAGTAAAGATACCAACTTCACAAAAACTCAAGGTGCAAAGGCCACAGTCACACAACAAAGCAACATGAATGCAGATTACAATTCCCAAAGTAACTTCAACATCTAAACAAGTGAGGCAACATGAACCAATTTCAAACCACAGTGACAACAGTGAAGACAGTGTTGCAAGCTAATGAATACAAGATGCAACACAATGAAGACAACATAGTACAAGACCCAAAACTGAATACAATGCAGATTGCATTAGACCACAACATGATCAACTACAAGATCCAGTGAATCGAGTTCAGATATGCAACAATAAAAACTCAAGCTAGATGTCAACAAACAACATATAGCAGTGCAAATGAAGAGACCACAGGTATGTACAAAACTGCAGTGCAACGAGCCGGAGAGGTTGAAACGAGAAACAACCAAACATGACAGGGATGTAGTATATACGAAACAAATCCAATATCTCAAGTGGTCAAGACATCTAATTTATACACAAGTTGCCTCACACAACTGTAAAGAGAAGACCACAAGGCAAATTCAAGTAATAACAAGAGAGGCGAGTATCATGTCACAATATACATGATAAAGTACCCCAGTTAAGTGTATGCACTCGAGTAAGCAAAAACTCAACTAAGGCAAATGCATGTACAAGTTCAACAAGACAAGTACAAACTGGGCAACAACGAGAGGTACCAAGTGGACCATATTACAAAGACCAAGCATCACAGTGAAGTGAGGAACAGATCCATAGTGAAATAGTGATTGCACCAACCATCTACAAACACGTTCAACTACTCAAGTATACACATCACAGTGCACCTATGTCAACTATACAAAAGACTCAAGCAGACACGCTATCAAACAGAGGGGTATACAATGAAGACTGGAAACAACATTGAAGTCAACAGCAGCAGGTCTACTGAAGTCATCAATGCTATAACAACAAAGACCAAGACTGGGATAACACAAAGATGATCAGAAACAAAGTTCACAGGAAATAGTAAAAGATATCAAGGCCACATAAAAATCAAGTGTAGGCAAAATGAAGACAAATGGACAAACAAATGTCACAGCCTGGAAATCCCTTCAAATGAACGAAGTCATCAAAATGTCAGAAATTAAACTACGGTTGGCCAAAGAAATCAACATTTGGAATCACTTCAGCCCTATGGTAACCAATAAACTCAAACAAAATACCTACAAATTGAAACAAGGCAGCAACTATCTCCAAGACAGTAACCATTTCGAACATTCAACTAGGGTCGAATGGTCTAGAATGGTGTTGTGGACTAAGCAGAGGTCAACAAAGATCAAAATGGCCATATTCAACAAAGGACCAGCAAGTTCAAAGCCATTCGTATCAAATAAGCAAACGACTAAATCACGAAATTGAACAAGCCAGCATTTAATCAAGAATCTGAATTAGATGTGAGTGAGGGGTCACTCACCTTTTTTCGACGAACCAGACTAATTTGCAGCCGAGCAGTCTCGAAATCACAGCGCAAAGAGATCGAACGAAGCCCCTATCGCAGCTGACATCACCTCGCGAGACGATGATTCGAAAGGCCAGTTACGAGTCGCGGCCGTAACAGTCGAGGGAAGACGAGTGAAGTTCGAACCCTTGCGGCCATCGTCTTCGATTTCTATACCCTAATCTTTGAAAGGAGGACGAACGAGAAGAATCACGTGGCCGCCATTTTTCTTTCGTTGTTTTGATCTAGGGTTCGAATGAAAGTCAATGCCAGGAAAGCGGGCATCTGCCTTAGATAATGCAACTCCAAAATAAAATGGAACGTGGCCAAGATTGTCCTTAAAGCCCACACAAATTTTAACAATTTATTAAAAGGATTTTACAACTAAAAAGAATTTCGATTCGATCAAATTTCCTAATAGAAGTTTGTTATCAATTTCAATCGTCTAGTGACGATAGTAATCTTTTACAAAAAGGATTCCGAATCGACTCAAAACTGCACTAGAAATTAAGCACTGATTAAAATCCCAGTCATAATTAACAACCCATACGATCGTCATTAGACGACAATTAATTGGTGTAAAACTCTAGGTTGTTACAGACTCCCCTCCTTATAAAAATTGCGTCCACGCAATCATAGGGAATAAATGGACAAAAGGTAACAACCAAAAGAGCAAGGCAATGACGAGTGCATAAGCAAAGCAAATGTCGGCAGGGGAAGTACTAGATATGAAATCAAAAGGTTCGACTGCTTCAAATCAAAAGAATCAACATCGTGGGAATCAGGGATCAAAATCAGACGACTAACAAGAGCAAGAACAATCGAGTTCCAGCAACTAAAAGAGAAGGAAAACAGAGTAGAAATCCCCTACCGAGCACGAATTGAATGTGAGTAAATCAAATTACTCACCTGAATCTCCAGAAAAAAAGACGAAACTCAAATCTCAAAAATCTCAAATATTTACTTATCTCAGACGATAGTCAGAAAACAAATATTCAATTATCAAAAACGATAATCAGATTTCAAATTCAGCAATTATTTAATTACCTCAAGCGATAATTAAATTTCAAATCAGCAAATATTTAATTATCTAAAGCGATAATTAAACCTCAAATCAGCAAATATTTAATTATCTAAAGCGATAATTAAATCTCAAATCAGCAAATATTTAATTATCTAAAGCGATAATTAAATCTCAAATCAGCAAATATTTAATTATCTAAAGCGATAATTAAATCTCAAATCAGCAAATATTTAATTATCTAAAGCGATAATTAAATCTCAAATCAGCAAATATTTAATTATCTAAAGCGATAATTAAATCTCAAATCAGCAAATATTTAATTATCTAAAGTGATAATTAAACCTCAAAGCACAATTATTTAATTATCTAAAGCGATAATTAAAACAACAAATCAACAATTATTTAATTATCTCAGGCGATAATTAAATCTAAAATCAACAAATATTTAATTATCTAAGGCGATAATTAAATCTCAAAGCACAAATATTTAATTATCTAAAGCGATAATTAAAACAACAAATATCCGATTTTCGAAAACGATAATCAGAACTCATATCAACAAATATCTAATTATCACAAGCGATAATTAGAAACAACAAATATCTGATTATCAAAAACGATAATCAGAACTCATATCAACAAATATCCAATTACCTGCAGATAATTGGAAGCGACAAATATCTAGAAATCAATTAAGAAGACTAGAAAATCAACATAAAAGCTTGGATCGATCCCATCAGATGGCGAGTTTTTAATTCGCCGCACGTGCAACAACAAATGGCCGAAGCCTACCAAGTACTCAACATAATTTTGGCGCCCAACAAATGACCCGAAGGTCCAACAAATGACCCGAAGGTCTAGTACTGGTATTTGACCCGAAGGTCCAACAAATGACCCGAAGGTCCAACAAAGTGGCTCGAAAGCACACGAAAGCATCAAAATGTTTCAATTAACGAGTCCGGAATTAACCGAAATAGCAAACGCACATGTCCCATACCACGTGTTTTACTAAATCGTTTGATTCTCTTCATCGTTTCCTTGAAAGTGTGAAATCATCAAATTCATCAAAACAACAGATATTCAATTAACGAGTCCGGAATTAACCGAAATAGTAAAAGTGTGGTTCCATACTCCGCACTTTTGCTAAATCGTTTAAATCACTTCATCGTTTCCTTGAAAGTGCAAAATTGTGTATTCTGTATAAATACACTTTACATTCTCAAACGGACAAGTCCGGAATTAAGCGAATCAGTAAAAGAAAGGGGTCATAATCCTCGATTTTGCTGAATCGTTTAAGTCGCTTTCTCATTCTTTTGAAAACGCAAACTGTTAAAAATTTATAAAACAATTTTCATTTTAAAACGATTTTCCAATCACGTGATTAAAACAGCAAATCAGTAACAATTTCGATAAGGAAATTGTACTTCTCAAAATACCGTAAAAACGGTTACAAATCAATATTGCGGAATAACCGCTTGAAAATCCACTTTTAAAAATTTGGTGGTTACTGAAGTCAAAGCGACAGAAATTTTTAAAACAACAAATATCTCATCAAAAGAATTCACATCAAAATGTGACATCAGTGAATCTTCATTCATTAAAATTGTCAACAAAACACCGTGCCTCAAAAATTCAGCCTCGGTGTAAAAATCCCGTTATAAAAATAACGGCAACAAAATACGTATCATAACCAAGCATCGGTTCAACGTAAAATAAATGCAGTAACGTGCAATTCAAATTTTTGCACGTATTACGGAATGAACAAAGAAATCATTCGAATGTATCTTCAATGAAGATAATTCGAAACAGCAAAAGCTAATCAATAGATGATTAGTACAAAAGAAAGCCAGCGGAAATTTCAACAAAAATCACATATCTGCAATTTCTTCGAATCCTCAATTCGGATTCGAAATTCTCAAAGAAATAAAATAATTACAGCTATGTAAACAACAATTGAAATTCATATCACTTTCGTATTTTGATTTTTAAATCAAAAAGATTATCAGTTGTACTCAGCGAAGACAGTTTCACTGTTTCCGCTGCGCACGCTGATAAATAGAACACAAATCAATCAAATCATCAGAACACAATTTTATCCAAACAACAAAACACAATCCCACTTTTATTTTTTAAATAACGATATTTAAAAATTTCATCAAAATTTCAAAACTTTAGTTTTGACTCAAATCACAATAAAACATCGACCTATAGTTGTAACATATGTTCCATCCAAGTCATGTTTTATATTATGTCCAAAAACCCCAGGCTCTGATACCAACTGTGACGCCCCACCTCTATGCTCATAATAACAAAGAGTATTAAAAGAAATACTGTCTATTATTACGAAGAATAAGGCTGGATAGGAGCGACCATCCGTAATTGGCCTTACACTAATATTGGTTATCTCGATAGGAGTGGTATATACTTTTTATTTTTCATCTATTATTTATTTACTCCCATCGACATATCCAATTATCAGTATAAAACAAACTACGATAGTTCATAATAGTTTAGGACATTAGATATAACAATAACACAGATAATATAAATGCGGAACACAGATTAACAAAAATCTCATATATATATAACCGATGTCAGTTAATACATAGTTGACACAATACATATGATACAACTACAACTATCGACTCTAGAAGTTATATATACAAGTACATTATCGACTAATATACATGAATACATATCATTCTATACAACGACACGACTACTACAAAATGACTGACAACTTCAGAAGATGTGAAAAGTCTTCAATCCCGAACAGCAACTCAAAGAAAGAAATCTACAACCTGAAATACTCGGGTCTGACCCGAGTATTACATTCAAAAGAAAATAATACCCAGGTCAGTCTAATTCAAACCAGTTTATTAGTGCATATAGGCAGTAATAATTTAATTAGACGACAGTCACAATAATTCCCGTCTATCCGATTCTTTAAACAAAGAAACCGGATAACGGTCACATACCACTTAACAGTGTTTAACAAAAATCAGCAGATTTAAATCAATTTAAAGCCATTGAAATTGTCACTTTAAAACCATCAGAATTCGATTGGCTGCCTTACACGCACGCGTGTACGGCCTCGCCAGTACAGCATAAAAGATCAATGCATTACGCCGCAAAGAAATATCAATTCAAAACTGTCGATTTGGGTGGCTGCAGTGCACACGCACATACATGTGCACTGCCTCGCCAACTCGAGTGAATACTAACGGCAATCGAAGCTACAGAGGTCAAGTCAGTGAACTGCAAGTATCAAAGAGGCAAGAAACAGTTCAATACCCAAGCAAACTCAAGAACAAGTTTCCAAACCACTCATCTCTGCACATTTCATCAAGTGCAAAAGTTTTATAAAAATGAACTGCAGCCTCGCTTTGGATTCAAGGGCAAACTGCAACGATAACTGCAGCCACCATATGGAAGCTTGAGTGAAGGCAACAAAAATAACAAGGATGAATGAAAATGATCAAACGAACAGTGTACAAGAAGGCCACACAGTGAACTGGCCAAGACAGTGATCGCGCAACCCAATTAGCAACCAGACATAGTGATATCAAAGAACTCAACAGCATGTACAGGAGGAGCTACTGAAATATGCAAGTAAAGATACCAACTTCACAAAAACTCAAGGTGCAAAGGCCACAGTCACACAACAAAGCAACATGAATGCAGATTACAATTCCCAAAGTAACTTCAACATCTAAACAAGTGAGGCAACATGAACCAATTTCAAACCACAGTGACAACAGTGAAGACAGTGTTGCAAGCTAATGAATACAAGATGCAACACAATGAAGACAACATAGTACAAGACCCAAAACTGAATACAATGCAGATTGCATTAGACCACAACATGATCAACTACAAGATCCAGTGAATCGAGTTCAGATATGCAACAATAAAAACTCAAGCTAGATGTCAACAAACAACATATAGCAGTGCAAATGAAGAGACCACAGGTATGTACAAAACTGCAGTGCAACGAGCCGGAGAGGTTGAAACGAGAAACAACCAAACATGACAGGGATGTAGTATATACGAAACAAATCCAATATCTCAAGTGGTCAAGACATCTAATTTATACACAAGTTGCCTCACACAACTGTAAAGAGAAGACCACAAGGCAAATTCAAGTAATAACAAGAGAGGCGAGTATCATGTCACAATATACATGATAAAGTACCCCAGTTAAGTGTATGCACTCGAGTAAGCAAAAACTCAACTAAGGCAAATGCATGTACAAGTTCAACAAGACAAGTACAAACTGGGAAACAACGAGAGGTACCAAGTGGACCATATTACAAAGACCAAGCATCACAGTGAAGTGAGGAACAGATCCATAGTGAAATAGTGATTGCACCAACCATCTACAAACACGTTCAACTACTCAAGTATACACATCACAGTGCACCTATGTCAACTATACAAAAGACTCAAGCAGACACGCTATCAAACAGAGGGGTATACAATGAAGACTGGAAACAACATTGAAGTCAACAGCAGCAGGTCTACTGAAGTCATCAATGCTATAACAACAAAGACCAAGACTGGGATAACACAAAGATGATCAGAAACAAAGTTCACAGGAAATAGTAAAAGATATCAAGGCCACATAAAAATCAAGTGTAGGCAAAATGAAGACAAATGGACAAACAAATGTCACAGCCTGGAAATCCCTTCAAATGAACGAAGTCATCAAAATGTCAGAAATTAAACTACGGTTGGCCAAAGAAATCAACATTTGGAATCACTTCAGCCCTATGGTAACCAATAAACTCAAACAAAATACCTACAAATTGAAACAAGGCAGCAACTATCTCCAAGACAGTAACCATTTCGAACATTCAACTAGGGTCGAATGGTCTAGAATGGTGTTGTGGACTAAGCAGAGGTCAACAAAGATCAAAATGGCCATATTCAACAAAGGACCAGCAAGTTCAAAGCCATTCGTATCAAATAAGCAAACGACTAAATCACGAAATTGAACAAGCCAGCATTTAATCAAGAATCTGAATTAGATGTGAGTGAGGGGTCACTCACCTTTTTTCGACGAACCAGACTAATTTGCAGCCGAGCAGTCTCGAAATCACGGCGCAAAGAGATCGAACGAAGCCCCTATCGCAGCTGACATCACCTCGCGAGACGATGATTCGAAAGGCCAGTTACGAGTCGCGGCCGTAACAGTCGAGGGAAGACGAGTGAAGTTCGAACCCTTGCGGCCATCGTCTTCGATTTCTATACCCTAATCTTTGAAAGGAGGACGAACGAGAAGAATCACGTGGCCGCCATTTTTCTTTCGTTGTTTTGATCTAGGGTTCGAATGAAAGTCAATGCCAGGAAAGCGGGCATCTGCCTTAGATAATGCAACTCCAAAATAAAATGGAACGTGGCCAAGATTGTCCTTAAAGCCCACACAAATTTTAACAATTTATTAAAAGGATTTTACAACTAAAAAGAATTTCGATTCGATCAAATTTCCTAATAGAAGTTTGTTATCAATTTCAATCGTCTAGTGACGATAGTAATCTTTTACAAAAAGGATTCCGAATCGACTCAAAACTGCACTAGAAATTAAGCACTGATTAAAATCCCAGTCATAATTAACAACCCATACGATCGTCATTAGACGACAATTAATTGGTGTAAAACTCTGGGTTGTTACATGCACAGGTGCATAAATATCTTTGAAGGTTCAGTCGACTAAATACCCCCATTCAGTCGATTGAACTAGGTGTCTTTTCAAAATAAATTTGAATTTAGAAATTGTTTAAATTTTCAAATGACTGAATTTTTTTTCTCAATCGATTGAATATTCATAACGGCTATTTTCAGAATGGTCAACTTCTTTTAACGAACAAAAACAACTTTTAATCCAACACTTGTTTCCGTATCTTTTGGTCAAAACTTTTCACGAATGATTACATCTTTTAAACTCTATATATAGCCTTGAATTTAGTTGTTTTCAATAACTTAATTCTCTAATTCTATTCTATATTTTTGATACCAAAATTCTACCATTTTCTTTCATAAATGCACTTAAATCACTTGCACATTCAAAGATAAATTTATTTATGATTAAAATTACTTCCAATCTTTACGTACTTCACTATATACCACAAAGGAGAAGATTATAGGAAGGGTGTACTCTAAATACATATCCTTTCTATCTATAGAGCACAATCAGTCAAGACAACTTATTGTATTGTTGAAGTTCTGTTCGGTTGCTCAGGCGGTAGAAGCCCTATTCTATTGTCTAGGCGGTAGAGGTCCTATTCGGTTGCTTAGGCGGTGTAATACCTATTCCTCCGGGTTAAGTGAGGGTTGATAGTTAAATTCTAAAAGGAGTCTGGGACTGGACGTAGAACGGGAGTTCGAACTAGTATAAAAATCTCTAGTGTCATTTACTTTACTATTTACTTTATATATTCATATTCCGCACTAGTAGATAACTTTGATTATATTCCATATTACAATCCATAGCAGCACTTTCAATTGGTATCAGAGCAAGGTCATCTTATAACCATAACACAGTTATTTGATACATAGATTAATATGGAAAATAACACTAACACAAGTTTTGTTGAAGGTCAATCCACTGCATAACCACCACTATTTAATGGTTTAAATTACAACTATTGGTCAACTAGAATGAGAATTTTATGCAAGCAAATGGATATGATACTTGGAATATCACTCAATATAAATACACTATACCCACTACACCCTTTGTAGAATGGTCAAATACACAAAAGATAGATGCTACATCAAATGCAAAAGCTATGAATATGCTATTTTGTGCCTTAGACAAAAATGAATTTAATAGAGTTAGCATGTGTACAACTGCTTATCAAATTTGGGGAATTCTTAAAATCACACATGAAGGAACTAACAAAGTTAAACAAAGCAAGATTTCTATGCTTAAAAATCAGTTCCAAAATTTCAGAATGAGACCAGATGAAACTATAAATGACATGTATTCTAGATTTCAAGATATACATCATTCACTATTGGCATTAGGAGAATTTTTTTTAGATTTTGATATTGTTTCTAAAATTCTAAACTCTTTAACGGATGAATGAGAACGAAAAGACTTAGCTATTGAAGAAGCTAATGACATTTCTACCATCAAACCTGAAGAGATAATTGGAAATATTATGTCATATGAAGTGAATTTGTAAGCTAAGCGAGATCAAGCACAAGACAAAAAGAATATTGCATTCGAAGCTGAACAAGAGGATTCAGATTCAAATAAAGATGACATGGCATTGATCGCAAAGAATTTCAAAAAGTTTCTAAAATTCAGAAAGAACAAGATGTTTGGAAACAATAGGAGAGACAACTCCAGCAAACTGCCAGTCTTAAATCTCAAATGCTACGAATGTCATAAGAAAGGTCACATAAAGAAAGACTGTCCTTATAAAAAGAAAGAAAGATTCAATAATAAGAAGGACAAGTACAAAATGAAGCAAGCATTCTCAGTTACATGGGATGATTCAGAATCGTCTTCATCATCAGACAGTGACACAGACAACGATTCTGAACAAGATAATGTCTGCATTATGGCTTCAACCAACAGTGTAAGCGATTTATCCTTTGATGATTTAATTGAGATAAATTCAGAATTGTTAGATAAACTCAAAAAAGTTAAAAGAAAGTATAAAGATGCACTAGAAAAATTAAGCAGAACTGAAATAGAAGTTGATATGCTAAGAGATGAAAAGAAAATTTTAGAAGAAGAACTTGTTAATACAAAAGCGTCTTTGTCTAATGTTTCTTCTCAACTCACTATGCTAACAAATGAAGTAGAAGTGCAAAAAGAAAAGAATATGACATTAGCTTCAGAAAATCATGATCTAAAATCAAATGTCAAAATCCTTGAATTGAAAACTACTAGTCTCAATACTGAATTAGAGAATATTACTAAAAAGGTAACTAATTTTAATGGAAGAGAAAATCTTTCTAAAATTATTAGTAATTCTCAAACTACTTCTAAAAAGAATAGATTAGGATACAAAAATTCTTCAAAGATAATTTCAAAGAAGAATAGTAAATCATATAAAAATTTCAATTTGCATAATAATTTTGTAAAAGCAAAAACAAAGTCAAAGGTTGTTACTCAAAAGAAAGAAATTGGTGAAACAATTACTATAAAAATTTGGGTACCAAAAACTAATAATAATTTAATCAGAGACAAGTATATAAAATCTTTTATAACTACAGTTCATAAAATAAAGATTTTACTTATAAAGGGAATTCTAAATCCTCTTGGGTTTGGTTTTCTAAGATCTAACTCTTAGGACCTTAATAAAAATTTGGGTACCAACGTCATTCATATATTTTTTGCAAGTACCGACTAAGAAAAGAGGAAAGTGGATACTAGACAGTGTTGCTCAAAACATATGACATGAAATAAAGATATGCTAACCAACATTATCCATTCGGATGGAGGATTTGTCACATTTGGAGATAATTCCAAAGGCTATATCATCGGCAAAGGCGATGTGAGCATTGGTGGTACATCTAACTTACCTCTTATTAAAATGTTTTATTAGTTAAAAATTTAAAACATAATTTGCTACGTATAAGTCGACTATGTGATAAAGGTTTTAATATAACTTTTTCTTAGAATAAATGCAACATTTTTTATCAAAATAATAATCTTATTTTTGAAGGAACCAGAGAAATAAATATTTATATACTAAATATGAAAGTCAGTCACAACACAAATATGTGTCTAGTAGCCAAAGGTAATGATCCTTGGTTATGGCACAAAAGATTTTGTCATATCAATTTTAAAGCTATTAACAAATTATCTAAAAATAATTTAGTTAGAGGTTTACCAAAGATGAAATTTAAAATAAAAAATATTTGTGATGTTTGTCAATTAGGAAAATTAACTAAATCTTCTTCAAATCAAGGAAAATGATTTCTACATTACAACCACTTGAGTTATTACATTTGGACCTTTTCGGACCAACTCAAACTCAATCTATAAACCATAATAGATATGTTTTTGTAATAGTAGATGATTTTTCAAGATATACCTGGACAATATTTTTGAAAAATAAAAGTGATACTTTTGAAAACTTTAAAATATTTGCTAAAAGAATTCAAAATATTAAGAATTTAAAAATAAAAAATATCCGGAGCGATCACGATGGTGAATTCGAAAATGAATATTTTGAAATTTACTGTTGTCCACCCATTGTTATATGAAACAATTGTGGCCTCCCATTCCTTGTTGCTATGCACATATCATTTCACTAATATATATAAGGACTTCAATCCATTGCAGACAACACATTATAATATTCTTTCTTTCTCTCATAGCATAGAACTAAATACTACAATGAATTCTCATAATACTTCATCTTTCTTCAAATGTGTTATTGCTTTGATAATGATTCTGAGGAGAAAGATATCCTACTAGAGGAAGCCGAGGAGATACAAGAAATAGTTGACATACGCCATGAAGGTTACGGCTCCACATCTAGAAAACACAGTAGATCGGTAATCGGTCGGAAACATGTAAACCGTAATCAATTTGCCTTTCATAAAACTCTCATTCAAGACAACTTCAATCCAAATTGCACTTATGGACCAGATATGTTCTGGAGAAGATACAGAATGTGAAGAGAACAATTTCTGGGACTTTTAGCAGGTGTTCAAAACAACAATAAATATTTTATTCAAAATCCAAATGCTATAAAAACACAGTGTCATAGCGACAAACAAAAAATGACTGTGGTATTGAGAATGCTAGCATATGCCACCCCCGTAGGTGCATTGATTGATGCATATCGAATTGCAAAATGTACCGCATTAGAAACCCTCGATAAATTCTGCTAAGTTATGGTAAACAATTTTGGCACTGAGTACCTTAGATCTTTGAATGAGGATGATGTCGTACGAATTAAAGAAATGCACGAGAGAATAGGATGACCTGGCATGTTAGGAAGTCTCGATTGTATGCATTGAGAATGGAAGAACCGCCCCCAAAGCATACCATGGAGCTTACAATGGTAAAGAAAGAAGACCAATTATTATTTTGGAAGTCATTGCTTGGTACGATTTATGACTATGGAATGCTTTCTTTGGAATGCCTGGATCTAACAATGCCTTAAATGTTATTGAAACATCACACTTATTTAATGATCTGACACTTGGCCGAGTAAATCCAGTGATATTTACTCTTGGGCAAAACACTTATGACCACGGATATTATCTTGGCGATGTGGATTATCAAAATTGGAGCACCATTGTGAAAACGTGTCCAAATCTGATAACAGCAAAGTAAGCAAAGTTTACTGTGATGGAAGAGGGAAAAAGAAAAGATGTGGAACGAGCTTTTCGCATTCTTTAATCCATATTTGCAATGATTAATAATCTTTGTCGATTGTGGTCTCGAGAAAAAATGTCCATAATCATATTTGCATGTATTATTATGCATAATATGATTATTGAAGACGAAAGAGATGCGGATGAAGGACATCGTCACTACGAATATGATGGTGCAGTGCAAATGCCAAAAATATTTCGAGATGACATTCTTATAATCGAAGAAGCTTTCAATATTTACATGGAACGCCAACTTTCATTCCAGGATGTACAACTTCACAATCAACTACAAAAAAATCTTATGAATCATATTAGGAATTACTTTAGAGATTGTTAGTTCAATGTTACTCTAATTAGTCATATGTGTATGCATTTGTCATGTATTCGTATTTTGGTTAACTTATAAAATGTATCGCATTTCATTCAAAACATTATTTAGTTTGGTTATAGACTTTGTATGAATGGAAACAAAATAGTAGAACATTAATTAAAAACCAAATACAACGGTTTATATAAACTTAAAGCACACTAAAAATATTATAAATATTCAATGCTAAGATTAAAACAAACTACTTTGAGGGAACTTAGATATAAGTACTTATCTTTTGCACTCCATCCAATATTGCATTTGAATTTCATCCACTCCCGTCAAATCTTTATCCGTAAAATTTTGTTCTTGTCGTTCAATCACAAACTTTTGGTTTTTCCATTCAATATCCAATTTTTGTTGCTTAATATCTGCAAACTTAAGCATTACATCAATCTTCTCATACGCTTGCCAGCTTCTATCTTGATGTCTTCTTTCGTGAATGTGAAGACCCACCTTTTTGGATGGTTTAAATCGATAATAAACCACACATGTCCAACTCAAACCATTCAAAAGGGAGGATTGTCAATGGGGTAAATAAGAAAATAAGAGAAAAGAAGAAAAACAAAATACAGAATCTCGCAGTGGAATGACAAAATATAATAATCAAATAAACAGTTCATGAAGCTGTTTTACAATATACATTTGATTACACAATTTTTACAACAATCAGAGTACAAACAACGATATACCAATAATGATGCAGCGGAAAAATACTAATAATATAATATACCAAATTCCGTCTTCGTCCTCTGAAAATAATTTCTTCAAACACTGAAATGCTCAATCTGACCCGAGCGTAATGAAAAGACAAAACACTTGAGTCAGAACTAAAAGTTCTTATATAAGTTAAATCAATAGCAAATAAATATGAGTGTAATAGCTTCAGAGATGTTTATGGGATTTCACATCTCCCATCCAGTGTATAACATGGGTGCAATAAATTAAGAGACGTTACGGGATTTTCCCTCTTCTAAGGATCCGTTAAACTATCTATATGTAGTAAAATACGCTATATATATGTAGTGTCTATCGGTAATATAAAGTATTAAAATAGCGTTAAGGCGTTACCATTATCCCCCTTAACACATTTTATATAAGCATCGTAGTCTATACAGTACCGTAAACTCCACCGTAAACTGGTGGACTATCAGGGATCACTCCATAGGTACAACACAAAACAAAGTCATAGTGGGCACGATTAGGGATAATATGACAAGGCACACGAGGCTATACCCACGGTAGGATTCTACCGAATTGCGGAACCAGGATGGTGGTAAAGCATAGCTGCAGCTACCGCCTACCTCGAACAACACTCCTGTAATCAAGGGTGGCCACCAATCAAGCACAAAGTCAGAGATATGGTATCGAAGAAGTATGTCCGATCGGAGGAGTGACCTTAGTTGGCCTGGTTATGGCTCTTGTTTTAGTCATTTTAATTATGACTCGAAAGTCAAGGCTATCCATCATCGTTCTCTTTCTTCAAATCTAGCAAACGCCTTTAATTCAACCACTTTATTCTGGACAATATCCACTGTGTACACAGTTGTTAAAGTGGTTCCAATATTGACAGAGAGTATGCCAATAAGAGGCCCCGGACTCTTTAACAACCAAACATCATTTTTCACACTAGGTTGTTCTTTTACATTACAAAACCAATTCATATTTGATATCAAAATATCATATTCACTTCAAAATATCCTTCATTTCAAAATCATCATATTTACTCAAAATATGTCATTTCCACTTGAAAATATCATTTCAAATTCCAATTTAGGTTATAACCTCATTTAACCACATTCGCATTAAAATCGACGATTTAAATATAAAAATCTCAACTTTGCACAGTTTGAAATTCTAGAAAATAGTTTGAATAGTCATAAATAGTTTAAAATAGTTTATATAGTTTAGAGATATAAAATGGTTTGAGTATTGAAAATGTTTTATATAGTGAAATATTTTGGAAAATCTAAATAATTTGAATATTAAAAATAATAGATTTTAAGTTTATATCAAAAATAATTTATTTTGAAAATAATATCAAATCAAACTGTTTCTTTTCTATTTCAACAATCTGGACCCATGTCCAATTTCACTTTACTGATTTAAAACACTTAAATCAACTTAACCCTCATTGTTCAATTTTAAGATCCAAATCTTCAAATAATTCAATTTCCAAAATTTAAGTTATATATCAATTACAATTTCACATTTCCAATTCAATTCTTTAAAACAATTTCCTTTTTACCAATTTCAGTTTCAACATTTCAAAGCTTGAATTAGAAAATAATTCAATTCATATAAATCCAAAATTTAATTCCTTTAAAACAATATCATTTAATAAAAATCCAAATTTCAGTATATTTAAAACCATTTAATTTAACCAATTCGATGTCCGTATATAATTTTCTACCCAATGACCAAGTGATTAGTTATTTCAATTTTAATTTCAGGGATGGATATGTATCATTTCAATCCAAATCAAAGTGTCATTGGTATATATCATTTCAACCTATTTCTTAATTTATTCGAAATAATTCAAATAATAGTTTATATGTTGTCACTTAATATACAGAGTGATAACAGAGATATATAAGTGTAAATAAACAACCAATCATCCAAATGTCAACAAATAGACAACCATCACAATCAACATCCAAATCAACCAAAAATCAAAACAATTAATTGGTTATCAATATCAGGTATTTAACGATCAATTTAATTTCAATATTAATTTAAATGGCAATTTAATTCAAATTAAATTTAAATGACAATTTAAATTACCAAATAGTAATCAATAAAATTCTTATCACATCATAAATTTAATTCAACCAACATAAGAAGGTTTAGTATTGCATGAGTGGGTTAAATCACTCACCTTTGATTTATAGTCGATTTGAAATCCAAATAAATCTTGAAATTTGAACAATCTCCAAATTAAACCAAACTAGATCCATGTTGTCTGAAATTCCGATATGATCGCAACAAAAGAAACCACGTCCAAATCCGAGTTCGTATGCAAAAGTTATTCAAGTTAGAAGTTTGAAAATTTTAAATGTAATTAACATAAATTAAGGGGTAAATACATAATTATTCACCTTAGCAAACCCTATCTCAACACAATCGAACCCACGTAGTCGAACCAGTCGCCACGCTTCATGGCCAAAACGCTGCCGCTCAACACCTGTACCAACTGTGATGACCCACCTTTTTGGATGGTTAAATCGACAATAAACTACACATGTCTAACTCAAACCATTCAAAAGGGAGGATTGACAATAGGGTAAATAAGAAAATAAGAGAAAAGAAGGAAAAACAAACACAGAATCTCGCAGTGGAATGACAAAATATAATAATCAAATAAACAGTTCATGAAGCTGTTTTATAATATATATTTGATTACACAATTTTTACAACAATCAGAGTACAAGCAACGACATACCAATAATGATGCAGCGGAAAATTACTAATAATATAATATACCAAACTCCGTCTTCTTCCTCCAGAAATAAAGTCTTCAACACTGAAATTCTCAGGCTGACCTGAGCGTAATGAAAAGACAAAACACTCGAGTTAGAACTGAAATATTCTCATGTAAGTCAATTCAATATCACATTGAAAAAGAGTGTAATGGCATCAGAGATGTTATAGGGTTTACATCTCCTATCCGGTGTATAACGTGCGTACAATAACATAAGAGATGTTACGAGATTTTTCCATCTCTTAAGGGTCCGTCAAACTATCTATATGTAGTAGTATATGCTATATATGTAGTGCCTATCAGTAAAGTATAATATTGAAAATAGCGTTAAGGCGTTATCCATATCCCTCTTAACACATTTTATATAAGCATCGTAGTCTAAATAGTACTGTAAACTCCAACATAAACTGGTGGGCTATCAGGGAGCACTCCGTAGGTATGATACAAACCAAAATCATAGTGGGCTCGATAAGACATATGATAAGGCACGTGAAGCAATGCCCAGGGTATGATTCTACCGTTTTGCACTCTCGGACGGGTGGTAATGCATAGCAGCTACTACCGCCCACCTCAAGATACATTCCCATAATAAAATCGAGGGTGGCCACCAATCAATCACAAAGTAACAGATATTGTAACGCCCCACTCCGAGACGCACATTAGCAAAGAGTATTACAAGGTAACACCGTCTACTAATACGGAGAATAGAGCTGGATAGAAGCGACCATCTATAGTCTTGTCTTAATTATCTATTGAATACGCCGACCATTGCCACTTCTTTCTCAAATGGTTCGACATCTCCAACAAATACTTAATACAAAGCCATAGGTGGCTGAAGGATCTATTAGAATAAAATATAACAACTCAAATGTAATACACATCACAGAACAGTGGATCATCACATACATTTACACATATACAGATACAACACAGAGTTTACAAAATGATACATGTCAAGTGGTAAAGCAAACCACAATATACAGGTGAGTCAATAGAGTACATCTCAGAGTTACAGTCAAAAAGGACTACACAAAAAGCTATAACAAAAAGGAGCTAGCAGAATAGTCCATGCGGAAGCAAAATAGGCTAAGTCCAATGTACCTAACCTGAAACATCTCGGTCTGACCCGAGTATAAAATACACGGGTCAGTCTGGCTAAACAAATTAGTTAGATATACTAAATGATAATGAACATACAAGATCATAGAGTACCACAAATATCTCCAAAAGAGATAACCAAATCATCTAACATAAGAAGAATCATAACTAGCCTCATATCATAGGCAACTCAAATAAACAAAGGATACGAATATCCCAAAACAAGCCAAAAAGGAAAATAACAAATACCAATAAAGGTAACACATGTTTCCACAAGGCAATCGCTATATATCGTGGGGTTCAAAGGACCTACACCGAAGGGCGATACACTAGGGAAATATAATTGTCAAAGAAACAAAAGATGCTCGAGCTCAGTACTGTATAACAAGGATCCACAAACCCGAAGGCACAAACCCAATATCACTCGAGCGGTGACGATGGACCAACTTCAAGAGTGATTCTATAGGGCAACAAACCCAAAGGCAACAAACTCGAAGGTACAAGCCCGAAGGCAACATACCCGAAGGCAACAAACCCAATATCACTCGAGCGGTGACGATGGACCAACTCCAAAAGTGATACTATAGGGCAATAAACCATAGTGGTGAAGGTCCGAAGGCCCAGTACTGGACATCACTAACTGGCAAAATGTGTCACCACTCTCAGAAAGGAACCCACAAAATGTTAACGTGAGTCCCATACCACACGTTCGGACTAAACGGTTTACTAACCGTTAGTCAACACACTCAAAGCAGTACAAAGTTCACCTCATCTCATCGGTAAACCAGACCCAAAGGTCAAAACGGTCAAACAAATAGATTAGGAATTAACTGTAAAAAGATAAACACACGTGTTCATAGCATGCGTTTTATTTAATCATTTAATTCTCCTCCCGCTTCGCTCATAGTGCAAAATTGTGTGTGTTTTATATAGAAATTATAAATTGGAGAAACGAGCTTTTAATATCATTTAAAAAAGATCTCTTTATAAAAACCCGTGTACGAAATCAAAAAGGAATCATCATAGTCAAAATGCGATAACAACTAATTGGATCAACTAAAATCGATAAACAATGGAACTTCAATCAAGAAATAGGCAAATAGGCAAAATTAGGCAGATCCAGACGTCTGGGGGTCAATCTAGACGACTGGATTTAGGTTCTGGAAATTCAGAAACCATACAGACGTCTGGAGGGTGGCTTCAAACGTCTGACAAGGTGGTTCAGACGTCTGAAAGGTGGTATCAGACGTCTGACAAGGTGTTTCAGACGTCTGAAAGGATGTTTCAGACGTTTGATTCTGTTTTCTGCAATTTTTTATAAATTCTGTAGTATATATTTTTGTTCCAGGTTTAAAACCAGACGTCTGAACTTGCATTTCATACGTCTGAGGACCTGGTCTGGGCAACAATTTTCCTAGGCCTTGATGGCCAAAACGAATGGGAAGCTATTGGATGAGCAACAAAGACTAGAGGATTACGCCAAGCGACAATCCAGTCTTATAGGCTCTTCGATACACCCCAACAACAAGTCCAAATATCCACAATAGGATCTTTAAAGATTTTATCTCCAAAACATCAAAATTTGGAGAATTCACCATATCAATCCAAGTCAAAAGCAAATGAACATGAATAGAGGTTAGGAATTCTTACCCAACCACAACAAAAGCTATAGGCTTAGATGTGAGTTCAAAAACTCACCTTTTAACTCAAAAACAAAGATAAGAAGCTCAAACACAAGGAAAAGATCAATCACTCTTCACTTCAACTCTACAAGCTTCAATCTAAGATCAAAATAAGTATTTCCTAAATTAGGGTTTAGGAATTTTCTAAAATCGAAGAGAGATTGAGATGGAGAAGGAGAAAAGAAGGCTTACCTAAGCTTCACCTTTATTTTGGAGCAAGAATTTGAATTTGCAAGAGGAACTAGGGCTTGGAAATTTCTAATTCTTTTTCTCTTCCCCCATTTTCAGCTGAGCTAAAGTGTTTGGAGAGTGAATGGATGAAGAGTTAAGGAGTTAGAGTAATAAGTAGGGTTTGTGGGCTGAAACCCAAACCCAAAAAGCCCAACAGAAAATAGCAAAAATTAACTCACTCCAGACATATCGAAGCTTATACTCAAAAAAGTCTCAATCGCCATTTTGGACTCAATGGAAGTGGTCCCAAGTCCTAATTCGGCCATTTGCAAAAAGTGACATTTCTGACCTAAATCCGACTAATGATGCTATATTTAAATAAAACATTTAAATATAAAATCATAAAATATGCGGGTTGTTACAAAATCAAAATCGTAGTGGGCTCGATAAGACATATGACAAGGCACGTGAGGCAATGCCCAGGGTATGATTCTACCGTTTTGCACTCTCAGACGGGTGGTAATGCATAGCAGCTACTACCGCCAACCTCGAGATACACTCCCATAATCAAATCGAGGGTGGCCACCAATCAATCACAAAGTAACAGATATGGTATCGAATAAGCGTGTTCGATCGGGGGAGCGACCCCAATTGGCCCGGTATAGCTCCTGTTTTAGTCGTATCAAGCCGATTCGAAGGTCAGGGCTGCGTTCTTACCTCATACCAGTAGCGTTCGCCAAAACATCCTACTTCGTTCTGGATTCTCCACCACGTGCACAGTTGTTAAAGTGGTTTCGGAATTGGCACAGAGTATGACAATATCCGTCCCTGGTCTCTTTTACAACCAAACACTTATTTCACACCGTGGTCATTTTATAAAACATTTTTAATAATAAATCCAGAAAACAGTTTATACCTTTATATCAAGATATCCATATACTTATTCCAAAAGTATAAATATATTCATAAATGCCGAGGAAGATTTCTTTCAATCAATTTCGAAAATAATTTATAAATCTCTCTTAAACCATTTATAAACTATATATGTGCTTTAGAACCATTTATAATGCTATTCATAAATTCCAAAACAGTTTACAACTCTTCCCCTTTTCATAACTTCTACGCAAATTCCTTTAAAACGCTTCCAAATCCCTTTATACAAGTTCTTTTTAAAACCCTTTATAAAATCCTTTAAAACCTTTATAAACTCCTTAATAAAACCATTATAAAATCCTTTTATAAAATCCATTATAAAATCTCTTACAAAACTTTTATAAATTCCTTATAAAACCTTTTACAAAATTCTAATATCTTTTACAAAAATCTTTTATCTATTAAAGTTATTATGTTAAAGTGTTTTTATTATATTACATTATTTAAACTATATATTTTCAAACTAAATAAAATTATAAGTCAAAATCTTAAAATTTAGATTTTTAGAACTTATATTAACTAAAATATAAATTTTAAATAAAATCTTTAAATTTAAATTTTAAAAATCAAATTTATTAAATCAAAACATACTTTTCAATTTTAGAAAATAATTTAAAATCGATCAACGGTGTCAGTATATAATTTTCTATCCTATGGCCAAGTGATCAGTTACATTTAATTTTAATTTCAGGGATAGATATATATCATTTCAATCCAAATCAGGTGCCATAGGTGTATATCATTTCAATCTATTTCTTAATTTATTTAATTTCAGATTTATTTGATGCCCGTAACATCCTGGGTGAATAATAGGAATAAATCAGCATAAACATCTAGGGTGAATAACAAGAATAAATCAACATAAACAAACATCCAAACATCTAACATATCAATCATTATGCATCCATCCAAATCAACATCCAAAACAGTCACATATCATAATAGATTACTAGTTATAAATTATCGGGTGTTTTACTAGCAAATTAACTTCCAACTTCAATTTAAATGTCAATTTCAATTTCAATTTCAATTTCAATTTAACTATCAAATTAAATTACGCTATCGATGCAATTCAATATAAATGTCAATTTTAAACCATCAAACAACAATTAATAAATTTAAATCACTTCATGATTTCAATTTAACAAACATCAAAATATTTTAGTATTTTGCGAGTGGTTTGAACACTCACCTTTGATTTTTAGTCGAATTAAAATCCAAAAGAACACCCAAATTTGAACAGTCTCCAAATCTAAACAAACCTGTTCCATGATGACTAGAATTTTGATACGATCCCAACGGAAGAAACCGCGTCCAAATCCGAGTTAATATGCAAAAGTTATGCGCGCTAGAACATATGAAATTTAAATTAAAATTTAAAACAAGTGAAGGGAAAAAAGGTAATATGAATTACCTTGCCAAACCCTCATTCATACGCTCGAACAAATAGAGCCAAACCCCGCCAAGCTTCATGTCCATCCCGCCGCTACCATGACCGTCTGCTACTAAATCTGACTACCGCGTTGAACTCATCACCTCCGGCCGACCCTCCCCACCACGCTCGGCCTACGGCGACTCCTCCAGAAAACCTCCGCCGTCGCCATCTTTTGAAATTTAATTTTCCATGTTAATTCTAAGGTTTAAATAATACATTAATTTCAGCGTTCAATTAAAACTACAATAAATTCATTCACTATAATTTAAATTCCAAATAATTTCTTTTATTTTGATTTAAATTCTTATTATTATATCATCAAATACCTTATGAATATAATTAACATTAGTTTACATTTTATTAAATTCATATTCTACAGTTATCGTCTTAACTCAAATTAACCGCAATATTTAATTACATTAATTCCAACAATTGATTCCAACAATTATTTTATTCCTTATTAACTTACAATTGTATCCAAATTAAGCTCTAGAATTATATTTCAATTAGAAATAACATTCATTTCATCCTTATAACATTAACATTCAAAATTTACAATCGATTGAATTTATGTTAACATAGTTTTTTAATTACGTTCAATCAATATTATTAATTATATTCTAATTTGCATTACTATCTTTCACTTCACTATAGTTATTGTTTTAAAATTCATTTAAGATCAAGTTATTAATTCTAATAATCTTTTCATTAATAAATTATAAATTTTAATTTCTCATAATATTAAATTCCAAAATCTTATTAAATTTAATATTTATAATTATCAAAAATACGGGTCGTTACAATCTCCCCCACTCAAAACTTTTTGTCCCAAAAAAGGAATAAGGAAGAATCAAGAGGTTTGATATAATTTTATTCAAAATAATAAATTTATAAACACTTTAAACTTACATAATTAAGTTTAGTAAAACTTTAAATTAACTCAACTCCTACAAAAATTTCTAAGTCATAAATTTACAAAAAAGTTTGGTAGAGTCTCCTTTGCCCGGTTAAGTCCAAAAAAATAATAATATCAATAATTTCAATATATATATCATATTACAATAATAAAATATCCCAAACCATGGGAAAAACAATATAACATCGTTCCAAAAACCGTAATCCGAAAATGTACATATTTGTCGGGCAAACAACTTTATTTATGAAACCAAAAGCAGTAGCATTGCTTCCATAAACCTGTATTACACTTATATATTCCAAAAGAGTTAAAATTATGTGAAAGAATAATATATTTTAGTTGTTTCAATTAATAGTACAAGCATCAGATAATACATAACAATCATATGCAAACAAAAGCAGTACAACCATTATATGAAATAAAGAATCAATCACACATCCATAGCAATCAAAACTAATGGTTTGTCCAGGTTCAGAAACTTTTCATCGTCCAAGAGTGATAAATAAACTACCAAGTGTACCTTATGCTCAACGGCCTTAGATAATTACTTAATAGATTATTCATACAACCTCAAACAATTTGAAGTATCATTTCCCAAACTTCCCATTAGCCAAACAACATAAAATTTAAATATTATTTAAGTTTATTCTATTGGTTTCTTTCCACATCATTTACTTTCCATTTATTTTCATTCATTCATACAATGATTATCTTTTATTAATTTACCTTCATTACTTACATAATTTATTTCCCATTCAATATTTGAAATCATCGATGAATCCATTATTAAAGTATTACTTACATTTCATTGCAGTTTATTTCACATTTATTATTTACTTATAACCTTGATTTCCATTTTAATATTAATATTCATCAATGAATTATTTTAGTCATTTTCTTGAGTTAATAATCATTTACTTAAACAGTATTTTCTTTTTACTATTTAATTTAATTTCTAGCATTTCAAAATAGTAACTTATGTTAAAACATTTCTTGTACATCATAATTCTCATTTGTAGGCGTAACTCCATTACTTAAGTTTTACTTGTATAAAATTCTATTACATATTCATATTAACAATACAAATTTTAAATGTTTCGGGTAAGTTATATATATATATTTAGAATGTAATTGAATATTACACAGATTTATCTTATTCTTTTTAGTCAACAAAATGTTCAATAATTTACAACTACTAAAATTTAACTTCTCATATTCATTTAAACACTTAACTTCTAATTTCTTATTTCTCATTTTTGAAGTTTCCAACTATTAAAATTTTATTTTATTTCTACAACTGAAAATCATTTATTTAACAGGAACATAAGAACCAAATACTGGGTTCATTTCAAATCATTTTGAAATAATATATATATTCATATCTTTTATATATATCAAATCATACTTAAGAAAATAAAATTAAAATTGTTTTATCAAAAAAAATGTGTAGCAAAGCTACCACAATGGTCTTCCCACTTTGAAACTCGAAAATGAATGTCGATGATGCTACGCAGTCATCATCGAAATTATTTTCCAGCGACAGAAGAGGGGAATACATAACTTACTTCATTTTAAAAATTCTTAAAAACATTTCTTTCAAAACCCATTGAAAATATTTCTATCCGAAAATACTTCCAAATAATACTAATATGATATTCCAAAATCTTTGAAAACCAATTTCAAAACTCTAGAACTTAAGTTCTCAAATTTCCAATTCATATTCACTTTATTTGTAAATCCTATTTTGCAACCTATATTTATAAAATTTCACTTCCTAACAAACAAACATATCACATACAACTATATCCATTTATAAAAATTATTCCATTTACCTATTTTTAAATAATATTGTGTCGATTTACCCTTTTCAAGTGTTTAGAAATCCTTATCGATGCCATAACGTCCTATGTACCGACCAGAATTTATAAATACTCAATAGAACAAATTAACACAATACAAAACAATTTTGTAGGACTAACAAATACGCTCTCTCGTATATATGCACTCAAAATCATTCTAGGGTATTAATAACCCTATCTCTAATGAGTTTAAAACCCAAGCAGGCTAAGGTATCTATAAACCAAAGCTCTGATACCAACTGTGACGACCCACCTTTATGGACGGTTTAAATCGACAATAAATCACACATGTCTAACTCAAACCATTCAAAAGGGAGGATTTTCAATGGGATAAATAAGAAAATAAGAGAAAAGAAGGAAAAAAACACAGAATCTCGCAGTTGAATAACAAAATATAATAATCAAATAAACAGTTCATGGAGCTGTTTAATAATATATATTTTATTACACAATTTTTACAACAATCATAGTACAAACAATGACATACCAATAATGATGTAGTGGAAAATTACTAATAATATAATATACCAAACTCCGTCTTCTTCCTCAGAAATAAAGTCTTCAACACTGAAATGTTCAGGCTGACCCGAGTGTAATGAAAAGACAAAATAATCGAGTCAGAACTGAAATATTCTCATGTAAGTCAAATCAATATCACGTGGAAAATGAGAGTAATGGCGTCAGAGATGTTACGGTGTTTTCATCTCCTATCCGGTGTATAACGTGAGTACAATAACGTAAAAGATGTTACAAGATTTTTCCATCTCTTAAGGATCCGTCAAACTATCTATATGTAGTAGTATATGCTATATATGTAGTGCCTATCAGTAAAGTGTAATATTGAAAATTGCGTTAAGGCGTTATCCATATCCCCCTTAACACATTTTATATAAGCATCGTAGTCTATACAGTACTGTAAACTCCACCGTAAACTGGTGGGCTATCAGTGCGCACTCCATAGGTACGACACAAACCAAAATCGTAGTGGGCTCGATAAGACATATGACAAGGCACGTGAAGCAATGCCCAGGGTATGATTCTTCCATTTTGCACTCCCGGACTTGTGGTAACGCATAGCAGCTACTACCGCCCACCTCGAAACACACTCCTATAATCAAATTGAGGTGGCCACCAATCAATCACAAAGTAATAGATATGGTATCGAAGAAGCTTGTTCGATAGGGGGAGTGACCCCACTTGGCCCGGTATAGCTCCTGTTTTAGTCATATCAAGCTGACCCAAAGGTTAGGGCTGCGTTCTTACCTCATACCAGTAGCATTCGCCAAACCATCCTACTTCATTCTGAATTCTCCACCACATGCAAAATTATTAAAGTGGTTTCGGAATTGGCAGAGAGTATGACAATATTCGACACCGGTCTCTTTAACAACCAAATGCTTATTTCACACCGTGGTTATTTTATAAATCATTTTTAATAGTAAATCCATAAAACAGTTTACACCTTTATATCAAGATATCCATATACTTATTCCAAAAGTAAAAATATATTCATAAATGCCGAGGAAGATTTCTTTCAATCAATTTCGAAAATAATTTATAAGTCTTTCTTAAACCATTTATAAACTATTTATACGCTTTAGAACCATTTATAAAGCTATTTATAAATTTCAAAACAGTTTACAACTATTCCCCTTTTCATAAACTTCTACGTAAATTCCTTTAAAACGCTTCCAAATCCCTTTATACAAGTTCTTTTATAAAACCCTTTATAAAATCCTTTAAAACCTTTATAAAATCCTTTATAAAACCATTATAAAATCCTTTATAAAAATCTTTTATAAAAATGCTTATAAAATCCGTTATAAAACTTTTACAGAACTTTTATAAATTCCTTGCAAAACCTTTTACAAAATTCTAAAATCTTTCACAAAAACTTTTATCTGTTAAAGTTATTATAAAAGTCTATATTTATTATCTTAAATTAAATTTTTAAATAAATCTTTTAAAACTATATTAAATATTTTTTTAGATTAATTTTTTAAAGTTTTTTTTTATTATATTACATTATTTAAATTATATATTTTAAAACTAAATAAAATTATAAGTTAAAATCTTAAAATTTAGATTTTTAAAACTTATATTAACTAAAATATAAATTTTAAATAAAATCTTTAAATTTAAATTTTAAAAATCAAATTTATTAAATCAAAACATAATTTAAAATTTTAGAAAATAATTTAAAATCGACCAACGGTGTCCGTATATAATTTTCTACCTTATGGCCAAGTGATCAGTTACATTTAATTTTAATTTCAGGAGTGGGTATATATCATTTCAATCGAAATTAGGTGTCAAAGGTATATATCATTTCAACCTATTTCTTAATTTATTTAATTTCAAATTTATATGATGCCAGTAACATCCAGGGTGAATAACAGCAATAAACCAGCATAAACATCTAGAGTGAATAACAGGAATAAATCAGCATAAACAAACATCCAAACATCTAACATATCAATCATTAGGCATCCATCACAATCAACATCCAAAACAGTCACATATCATAACAGATTACTAGTTATAAATTCTCGGGTGTTTTACTAGCAAATTAAATTCCAACTTCAATTTAAATACCAATTTCAATTTCAATTTGAATTTCAATTTAACTGTCAAATTAAATTACACTATCGATGCAATTCAATACAAATGTCAATTTTAAACCATCAAACAACAATTAATAAATTTAAATCACTTCATGATTTCAATTTAACAAACATTAAAATATTTTAGTATTTTGTGAGTGGTTTGAACACTCACCTTTGATTTTTAGTCGAATTAAAATCCAAAAGAACTCCCAAATTTGAACAGTCTTCAAATCCAACCAAACTAGATCCGTGATGATCAGAATTTCGATACGATCCCAACGGAAGAAACCGCGTCCAAATCCGGGTTAGTATGAAAAAGTTATGCGCATTAGAACATATGAAATTTTAATTAAAATTTAAAACAAGTGAAGGGCAAAAAGGTAATATGACTTACCTTGCCAAACCCTCGTTCATACGCTCGAACAAACAAAGCCAAACCCCACCAAGCTTCACGTCCATCCCACCGCTGCTATGACCGTCGGCTACTAAATCTGACCACCTCGTTGAACTCATCACCTCCGGCCGACCCTCCCACCACGCGCGGCCCACGGCGACTCCTTCGGAAACCCTCCACCGTCGCCACCTTGATTGCCAAATTCTGGCGATCTTCTGCCCAATTGACGTGAACGAACCATGTGGATGCACTCTACTCGACGCCCTCTACAAGCCTGAACCTTCCGATCGTCGTATCGATGAAGATTCACTGTTGGAAACAAAACACTATTTTCAACGGCCGAGACTTCTTCACTGGTTTCTGGCTAAACCGAACCTCGAATGCAAAATGAATTGTAGAAGTAGATTACGCTCATCGAGAGCTTCGCGATGATATATAATTCGATAGGTTTTGAGGAGTTTAAATTTTGAAGTTTTATTTGGAATTGCAATTAGAGTTTAAAGATGTCTGACATTAGGGAGGGAGCAGATGAGACTAATAGTACGTACATAAATAGAATAAAAGACTACTAGGGTTTCAGGAAAAATCTATTTATATAGACAGAGATGGATAATAACGGATGGAACAGATCGAATGGGTCAAAGTGCTAACAAAGACCCGAAAAGCCTGTTTCGTTCCTGAAACGGAAGCTGATCATCCCATATATCGAATTATAGGTTTTTGATATTTTTAAATTCAATGTAACTAGTTTCAAACCCTACTTTCATTGTATACAAAAGTTAGCTTTCAAAATCAAATTATATTCATTTAAATTTCATTAATTGATTTCTACGCGTTTCGAGCTCGCACGATCAAACGATAAGTCTGATCGCTACATACGAAATTTGGAATCATATAATAATTCACTTTTACGGATCCGATGAAACTTGTATTTTTGAAATCCCAGACAGGGCCCAAAAAGACAAATTTTCACGTTAATTAAATAAATTATTATTAAATTGATTTAATCACCTTTAAATCCAATTTTAAAAGTCAACCATTTTACCATCTTGGATTAAACAGGATTTACACAGAAATTAATAATCTTTTGAAATTTAATTTTCCATGTTAATTCCAAGGTTTAAATATTACATTAATTTCAGCGTTCAATTACAGCTACAATAAATTCATTCACTATAATTTAAATTCCAAATAATTTCTTTTATTTTGATTTAAATTCTTATTATTAAATCATCAAATACCTTATGAATATTATTAGCATTAGTTTACATTTTATTACATTCATATTCTACAGTTATCGTCTTAACTCAAATTAACCGCAATATTTAATTACATTAATTCCAACAATTGATTCCAACAATTATTTTATTCCTTATTAACTTACAATTGTATCCAAATTAAGCTCTAGAATTATATTTCAATTAGAAATAACATTCATTTCATCCTTATAACATTAACATTCAAAATTTACAATCGATTGAATTTACGTTAACATAGTTTTTAATTACACTCAATCAATATTATTAATTATATTCTAATTTGCATTACTATCTTTCACTTCACTATAGTTATTGTTTTAAAATTCATTTAAGATCAAGTTATGAATTCTAATAATCTTTTCATTAATAAATTATAAATTTTAATTTCTCACAATATTAAATTCCAAATTTTGTTAAATTTAATATTTTTAATTATCAAAAATATGGGTCGTTACAATCTTCCCCACTCAAAACTTTTCGTCCCCAAAAAGGAACAAGGAAGAATCAAGAGGTTAGATATAATTTTATTCAAAACAGCAAATTTATAAACACTTTAACCTTACATAATTAAGTTTAGTAAAATTTGAAATTAACTCAACTTCTACAAAAATTTCTAAGTCATAAATTTACAAAAATTCCGGTAGAGTCTCCTTTGCGCGGTTAGGTCCGAAAAAATAATAATATCAATAATTTCAATATATATATCATATTTCAATAATAAAATATCCCAAACCATGGGAAAAAGAATATAACATCGTTCCAAAAACCGTAATCCGAAAACGTACCTATTTGTCGGGCAAACAACTTTATTTATGAAACCAAAAGCAGTAGTTATTGCTTCCATAAACCTGTATTTCACTTATATAATCCAAAAGAGTTAAAATTATGTAAAAGAATAATTAATTTTAGTTGTTTCAATTAATAGTACAAGCATCAGACAATATATAACAATCATATGCAAACAAAAGCAGTACAACCATTATATAAAATAAAGAATCAATCACACATCCATAGCAATAAAAACTAATGGTTTGTCTAGGTTCAGAAACTTTTCATCATCCAAGAGTGATAAATAAACTACCAAGTGTACCTTACGCTCAACGGCCTTAGATAATTACTTAATAGATTATTCATACAACCTCAAACAATTTGAAGTATCATTTCCCAAACTTCCCATAAACCAAACAACATAAAATTTAAATATTATTTAAGTTTATTCTATAGGTTTCTTTCCACATCATTTACTTTCCATTTATTTTCATTCATTCATACAATGATTATCTTTCATTAATTTACATTCATTACTTACATAATTTATTTCCCATTCAATATTTGAAATCATCGATGAATCCATTATTAAAGTATTGCTTACATTTCATTGCAGTTTATTTCACATTTACTATTTACTTATAACCTTGATTTCCATTTTAATATTAATATTCATTAATGAATTATTTCAGTCATTTTCTTGAGTTAATAATCATTTACTTAAACAATATTTACTTTTTACTATTTAATTTAATTTCTAGCAATTCAAAATACTAACTTATGTTAAAACATTTCTTGTACATCATAATTCTCATTTGTAGACATAACTCCATTACTTAAGTTTTACTTGTATAAAATTCTATTACACATTCATATTAACATTACAATTTTTAAATGTTTCTAGTAAGTTATATATACATTTTTAGAATGTAATTGAATATTATACAGATTTATCTTATTCTTTTTAGTCAACAAAATGTTCAATAATTTACAACTACTAAAATTTAACTTCTCATATTCATTTAAACACTTAACTTCTAATTTCTTATTTCTCATTTTAGAAGTTTCCAACTATTAAAATTTTATTTTATTTCTACAACTGAAAATCATTTATTTAATAGGAACTTAAAAACCAAATACCGGGTTCATTTCAAATCATTTTGAAATAATATATATATTCATATCTTTTATATATATCAAATCATACTTAAGAAAATAAAATTAAAATTGTTTTATCAAAAAAATGTGTAGCAAAGCTACTACAATGGTCTTCCCACTTTGAAACTCGAAAATGAATGTCGATGATGTTGTGCAGTCATTATCAAAATTATTTTCCAGCGACAGAAGAGGGTAATTCAGAACTTACTTCCTTTTAAAAATTCTTAAAATCATTTCTTTCAAATCCCATTGAAAATATTTCTATCCGAAAATACTTCCAAATAATACTAATATGATATTCCAAAATCTTTGGAAACCAATTTCAAAACTCTGGAACTTAAGTTCTCAAATATCCAATTCATATTCACTTTATTTGTAAATCCTATTTTGCAACCAATATTTATAAAATTTCACTTCCTAACAAACAAACATATCACATACAACTATATCCATTTATAAAAATTATTCTTTTATATACAAAATATAATACTAGGCAAAATTATTCCATTTACCTATTATTAAACAATATTGTGTCGATTTACCCTTTTCAAGTGTTTAGTAATCCTTAAAACATATATTCATATTATGAAAAAAAAGTAAATAAAGTTATAAGTAAAACCTTAAAATTTACATTTTAAAACTTAACCTATAAATTTAGAATTCTTAAAACATATAATTTTAAAATCTAAATTTTACATATATGTTTTAAATAAAATCTTTATATTAAATTTAAAAATCATTTTCCTTATTTTACCAAATACATCTTTCCAAAATTTTAGAAATCACTTTAAAAATAGACCAACGATGTCCGTATATAGTTTTCTATCGTAGGGTCAAGTGATACAGATATTTATCATTTCAATCCGCAATAATTTAAAATTTACGGGTATCTATCATTTCAACCCACAATCCTAAATTTCCAAAATCAATAAAAACCGCTTGGTTTATCATTTCAACCCATAAAAATTTTCCCTATTCTAAAGATCATTCGGGTATGTATCATTTCAACCCACAGTGATTTCCTAAAACTAAGGGAACTTGCAGCATGATTTACATGAAATAAATAACATAATACATATTCATACGTAACAAATTACATAAGATGGCACATAACTTACATTATGAATCACATAACATAACATATTACTTACATAACCAATTACATACCATAACACATAATTACATACAAACTACATAATATAGCATATATGCATATTTAACATGGGAGGTGACATAAGATTCCTACCATAACATAACCCAATACGCAACCATTTCTAACATTGCAATTTGTAACAACCCTGGTTTTGGATATTATCTTTAAATATTAAATTATAACGGTAGTTATGATTTAATAGTGTGAACTAAAATTAAATTTGGAGATTTTAAATTGCTTATTTGGAATAAACAATGAATTTTGGGAAATAAAATGTGAAAATAAAGTTTAAAAGCTTTATTTTATTTGTTTGGGTTAATAATGAATGAAAAATGATTTTTATTTGGAGAAAATGCAATAATTTTAATAATTATTGCCAATTACTTCTTTTAATAATTTTTAAAGGAAGTATTTGATTTTTAAAGGTTGTTTAATCAAATAAAAAGGTGGAAATTGGTTTAAAAATGAGTTTTAATTATAAATTTGAGTTTAGAATGGTTAACAATATTTTTCTAAGCAAGAAAAATATTTTTGTGGAATTTTTGAAGTTAAAAATAAAGATTTATACATTCATTTGTGCAAATTGCGTATTTTTGTAAAATAAGGGTTAATTTTAATAAAAATGTTTTTAAAACTAAAATTATCTTTTTATACGATGAAAAATATTTTATTTCACATGTATGTAAGTTTACATAAATTGTTTATATGAAAATTTGAAGAAAATGTAATTTGTTTTATAAAATAGTGTAAACATGTGCATTTTTGTTTAAGTGTTGTATTAAAGCCTTAGGGTGATTAATTTATTCCTTAATTTGGGTCCAAATGGCCCATTAGCCAACTTAACCTGATAGAGGAAGTGAAAAACATTTTACAGTACGTTCAAAACCATTCTCACCTTCTTCCTCTTTAACCAGTAAAAGAAAATAGCCATTTTTCTCAAAACCCAAACTTACAAACTCAAATTTCTTCAAAGAAAGCTGTAATTTTTATCAAACTAGAGTAAATTAACAGGTAATCTAATCTCAAAACCTCAATATTTCATCCAAATATTGTTTTTAGAAGAGTTTGTTTGTTAACAGTCTTTTTCTTCTTTGCATGCATCTTTTTCTTCTTTTATAGGTGTTTGAAGGCCAATTTCTCCACCAAAGCTTCAATCCTTTTGCCTAAATCCGGATATTTGTGTAACTACAGCAAGGTGAGTTGAAATACTCACATAATCTAGTTGAGCCAAGCTCAAAAAATTGGAATAGAAATCAAAAATCTAGCTTTTGTTGATAAATTTGTGTAGTTTTTTTTTTCCGTCTAAAATCTATTTCAAGTGCCAACTTTGTTTGTCCATAACTTTCATCTCCGGCAACAAAATGCTACCAGATTTTTTTTTGAGTTAAGATTTTGTGTTGAACTTTGTTTCTGCAAAATTTGATCGAAAAATATGGTCATTTGAGTGTTCAAACCATTGCTGCAAAATCAACAAAACACAGTTTTTTCTGCCAGTAGAAATTGTGTTTTGAGTTGCTGCAAACATGGCCTGAGTCCATGTTTGATATAGCATAACTCTTTCATATCTTATTGAAATTGCATGATTCTTTTTTTTTAAAGCTGAAGTTTTTTACTATATTCATATTAATTTTCAGCTCAATCCGAGGTAATTTGATCCACTATTTCATGCCTAGAAGTTAAACCCAAGATGGTTTTCAGGCCTGGGCATATTTGTTTTTTGAACTGTTGCAAAAATGGCCTGAGTCCATGTTTGAGACAGTGTAACTTTTCATTTCTAGTCCGAATCCATTGATTCTTTTTTTGTTTGAAAGATGATGTTTTCTACCATGTGCATATCAAATTTCAACTCAATATAAGGTCATTTGATCCTTGATTTTAGGCTAGTAAGTTGGACCCAGAATTGATTTTCAGGCCTGGGCACATTCTTGTTGAACTGTTACAAACATGGTCCGAGTCCATGTTTGAGACATCATAACTTTCGCATACTTTATCCAAATTGCGTGATTCTTTTTTTTGTTTGAAAGATAAAGTTTTCTACTATATTTCTACCAATTCTGAGCTCAATCCGATACAGTTTGGTGCTATGTTTTATGCCTGGAAGTTGAACCCAGAGAAGATTTCAGACCTGGGTATTATTTTGTCCAAGTGTTTTTATGTTCATTTTCCATCCGATTTTTGACTTTTACTTCATGTTTTGTGATATTTCAGAAATGTTTTGAGGGCTATGATGCCTATCAATAGGGTAGCCAAGTTTTTATGAATTTGAAATTCAAATTTGAATTGAATTTGAATGACAGTTTTGAGTGATTTCTTTGATTTCGAGTACAGATTTTTCCAAACAATTTTGAAATAATTTTAAAATAAATTAGCATTAAAAATAATTATTATGTAATATTTTTAAATTATTTTAAGCTATAAAATCTATTTATTCTCTATAATAAGGGAATTTTCAAATATCGTCTTCAAAATTGATTTCAGAAAATGGTTTTAAAAGCTTGTTTTCTCAAATAAATTATTTTATATATAAAATACACATTTTTGCACTATTCGAGCAAATGAGAAGGAGAATTAAATGGTTTGGTAAAACACGTGGTATGGGACACCTGCGTTTATCTTATCGATTAGTTCCTGACTTATCCGTTTGATCGTTTTGACCTTCGGGTCGAGTTTACCGCTGAGATGAGGTAAACTTTTCACTACTTTGAGTATGAAATTTACCAGCGATTAGTAAACTGTTTAGTGCGAATGTGTGCTATGGGACATACGTTAACACTATTCGGGTTCCTATTCGAGAGTTTGTGACACATTTGCATTGCGGCGTGCCAGTACTGGACCTTCAAGTCATTTCCATTGCGGCGTTTGCCATTGCGGCGTATTTTGCCATTGGGGTGTATTTGTCTTCGAGACGTTTGCCATTGCGGCGTATTTGCCATTGCGGCGTATTTTTCATTGTGACATTTTGCCTTCGGGCGAGGTGCCTATTTGAGATAACGGTACTTGGCAAGGCTTCGGCCACATGCACGTGCAAATACTTTTGAGATGGTTTCTTTGACTATTTTCCCTAGTGTATCGCCCCTTTCTGGAATTGGTCCTTTGAACCATTCGATATATATTTGTGGCGATTACCTTTTGGGAATTTGAACTCTTGGACATTCTATTTTGAGATTTGAATTGCCTACACTGGCGTTATATGAGATTTGCCTTTTGGCGTTTACTTGAGATTTTATTCTCCTCTTTAGAGATATATTTGCCTTATGGCGTGTTTGAGATGAGATCTCTTTATGCATGTTTTGGGTTTGCCAAGATGGCAGGTTTAGGTTTTTCCCCTAAACCATAATTGATGTTTTATTAATGCCGATGATAGGAGGCTCGCTACTTTTAGCGTTTTATGGGTTATTTTATCTCTTTTGAGATTATATGTTTGTGTAGTGATACCATACTATCACTAGATGTAATAATACACTTTAGTTGTCCCTTCTCACTCAAGAATATTATCACATTATCCTTATGCTCATCTTATCGCTTATCCTTTTAAACTGATTTGTTTAGCTAGAATGACCCGCGTATTTTATACTCGGGTCAGACCGAGGTGTTTCATGTTAGGTACATTTGGACTTAGCCTATTCTGCTTGTGCATGGACTATTCTGCTAGCTCCTTTTGTTATAGCTTTTTGTGTAGTCCTTTTGGTTGTAACTCTGATATGTATATTCTTTTGACTCGCCTGTATATTGTGGTTGCTATACCACTTGACATGTATCATTTTGTATAATCTGTGATGTATCTGTATATGTGTATACGTATGTGATGATCTACTGTTCTGTGATATGTTTTGCATTCGAGTTGTTGTATTTTGTTCTGATAGATCCTATAGCCACCTATGGCTTTGTATTAAGTATTTATTGGATATGTCGATCCACTTGAGATAGAAAAAAATATATGGCATTTGTCGACGTATTCAATGGATATTTAAGACAAGGCTATAGATGGTCGCTCCTATCCAGCCCTATTCTCTACATTAGCAGACAGTATTATCCAGTAATACTCTTTGTTAATGTAGGTCTCAGGGTGGGGCATCATAGCTTGGTATCAGAACTGAGTTTAGAACAAAATATGATAAACACAGAACAGAAACACATATTACGGTACATCAAAGTGTAATACATATGTTACGAATCCCTGAATCATCGTGCCTTTATTCTTTTCATGCCCTTTGGGGTAGATAGAATTTTGTGAATACGTATAGGAATGCATTTTTAATTCCGTAGTATTCCATATTTGAATTAATGATATCTACCATGTGAATAATCTTTATCTTTTCTTAACTTTCAGCTAATGGCTGGAAGAGGCAGAGGACGACGCTCGGATGCTGGGCAATCCAGCGGCTCGCATTCGGACGGCGTTTATATGTCTGCCGATCAGTTTATGGTGTTATTAAGGAGCACTCAGTCACCAGCTCCTACTCGAGCATCTCCACCATGCAAGTCTGTCTTTGCACACTTGTGCAGTGATTTCTCTCATCTCGGAGGAAAGCCATTCAAAGGCTCCGAGTCCGTTCTTAAGGTCCAAGCTTGGATTCGTACGTGCGAGCGCATCTTCGCTTGCATGGATCTTTCTGATCACGATAGAGTTCTTGTAGCTTCTAGCCTATTGCAAGAGCATGCCCTTGATTGGTACGAGATTCTCATAGCCGAGCTTGATGAGTCCACTCTTTATTGGACACAGTTTAGGGAACGATTCGAGCTTAAGTTCGTTCCTGAATCAGAGAAAGCTTTATTGGCCCGTCGCTTCCTTGAGTTGAAGCAAGGGAAGTCCTCCGTCTCTGAGTATGTTTCATCATTTGAGTCCTTATCTAAGTATGGTCTTGAATATATTAGCACCTCTTATAAGAAGAATCTGAAGTTTTTCTCTGGTCTTAAGAAATATCTTAAGAAGTCTTTAATGCTCCAGCTCAAGCTTTCTTTCGAGGAGTTGGTTGACTCGGCGCTTCATATCGAAGCCGTCGAGAAGGAGTGTGATAGTGGTGATGATGTTGAGGTTCGCAAGAACCCTAACAAGAAGAAGTTCCCATTTCATAAGCGGAAGTTTTTCCCTTCCAAGAAGAAGAAGCCCGTTGGATCTGGTCCTAATTCCAAGCCTAGTGGAGCACCTCCTACTCGAAAGGGGTGTTTCAGTTGTGGTTCTCCTGACCATATGATTCGAGATTGTCCTAAGCCTCTCTTCTGCCGCTATTGCAAGAAGGAAGGCCATCGTATTTCCACTTGTCCTATTGCTCCGAATAATTCTAAATCTAGCAAGCTGAATGTAGCAGATGCTTCTAGAGGTTCTTCACAGCGCAGAGGTACTTCTCCTTCTATTCTTGAAGGTTCATTGTTATTTCATGATCGTTCTATTCGAGTCCTCTTTGATACGGGTGCGTCGCATTCATTCGTATCGAAGAAGCTCATCGATGATTTGTCTTTGGATGTTTCTTGTTTGGTTACTTCATTTAGGATTGCAAATCCTATCGGGGGATCCACAACCCTTAGCATGCTTTGTGATGATGTTGAGATTGTTTTATATGGCTTTTCTTTTCGTGCGAATCTGGACGTTATTTCTTATTTGGGATTTGATATGATTTTGGGTATGGACTAGCTAGTGCAATACGATGCCAGGATTATTTGTTCTGAGAGAATTTTATATCTTCGACATCCAGATTCGTCTACTCAGCTGTCACTTGTTCTTCGGAATGTGGATAATTCCGAAATGGCTTTATATTCTCTAGACTCACGAGATGCTGATTATATATCTCGTATTTCTATTGTTTGTGACTTCTCTGATGTATTTGAGCCTGTTTCGGGTTTGCCACCCAAGCGGGCAATTGAGTTCCACATTGATCTCATTCCAGGCACGCAACCAGTTAGTCGTCCTCCCACGAGGATGTCTACAAAAGAAAATGTGGAACTCAAGAAGTAGCTTTTAGAGCTTGAGTACAAGAAGTTGATTCAGTCTAGTTTTTCACCGTGGGGTGCCGCGGTCGTCTTCGTGAAGAAGTCCGATGGAACTCTTAGGCTTTTCATCGATTATCGCAAGCTTAACGAGTTGACCATCAAGAATAGGTATCCATTACCTAGGATCGATGATATGTTCGATCAATTGAGTGGCGCTAAGGTCTTCTCTCAACTCGACCTTGCCACTGGTTTTCATCAGCTCCGAGTTGCGGAAGATAGCATGCCTCTTACAGCTTTCCGCACTCGATATGGATCTTACGAGTGGTTCATTATGCCGTTCAGTTTGACGAATGCTCCTGCTTTCTTTGTCGATCTTATGAATCAAATATTCCAGGAATATCACGATAATTTCGTCCTTGTGTTCATCGACGACATCCTTGTTTATTCGAAGTCTGAAGCCGAGCATGCTAATCACTTGAGAATTGTCTTGAGTACTCTTCGTCACCATCAGCTTAAAGCCAAATTCTCCAAGTGCCATTTTTGGGAGAATAAGGTTAAGTTCTTAGGCCATGTTGTTTCTTCCGAAGGTATTTTGATCGATCCTTCGAAGATCGAACCCATCCAGAATTGGAAGAGGCCTGAGAATGTTCATGAGATTCGTAGCTTCCTTGGATTGGCGGGTTATTACCGCCGATTCATTAAGGATTTCTCTCGTATTGTGCTTCCTCTCACCAACCTTACTCGAAAAGGCATTCGATTTATTTGGTCAGACAAGTGTGAAGCTTCTTTTCAACAGTTGAAGGAGCTTCTCACTAATGCTCCTATTCTAGTGGTTCCCGAAGGGAATCAAGATCTCGTTGTCTACATCGATGCTAGTAGATGTGGCCTCGGTGCCATGCTTATGCGGAAGGATCGGGTAGTTGCTTATGCTTCTAGGCAACTGCGACCGAATGAAGTACGCTATGCCACTCATGACCTTGAGTTAGCCGCCATTGTCTTCGCCTTGAAGATTTGGCGCCATTATCTATTAGGCGAGCACTTCATTCTATACACCGATCATAAGTCCTTGAAATATCTGTTTACACAGAAGGAGCTCAATATGAGGCAACAACATTGGCTCGAGTTCCTTGCCTCCTATGACTTCGATATCCAGTATACCCCTGGTAAGGGTAATCGTGTCGCCGATGCGCTTAGTCGGAAACATTCGGCTGTTGTTTCTATGATGCTAGCCGAGTGGGATGTTCTTGAGACCTTATCTCTTTGTGTTATTCGTGATCGAGCTCCATCTTCTGATTCGCCTATTCTATTATTCAGTTTGGAAGCTCGACCCAGCTTATTGGATCGTATTGCCGATGCTCAACGGCGTGATCCCGATCTTGTGCACCTTATCTAAATTTGTGAGTTTGAGTCCCGTGACGAGGAGTTGGGGGATTTCAGCATTGATCCTCATGGGTGTCTTCGCAAGAAGAACCGTCTTGTTGTGCCTTCTGATTCTGCACTTAGGCATGACATTCTCGATGACTATCATCGTTCTAAATATAACATTCACCCCAGAAGTAGTAAGATGTATGCCGATATGCATCGACTTTATTATTGGGAAGGCATGAAGCGCGATGTGGCGATTTATGTGAGTAATTGCATGACTTGTCAACATATCAAAGCCGAACATCAGCACCCTTCTGGTCTCCTTCAGCCTCTAGAGATTCCATTGTGGAAATGTGATCAGATTTCGATGGATTTCATTGATGGCCTACCTCGTTCGAGATCGGGCCATTCTAACATTTGGGTTATTGTTGATCGCCTTACCAAATCAGCTCATTTCATTCCTATTAAGTCTAATAGGAGTGCTTCTCATTTGGCCAAGATGTATATCAAGGAAATCTTGAGACTCCACGGTGTTCCTAGTTTGTTGTTTGTGACCGTCACCCACTATTCACTAGTCATTTCTGGCAGGGTCTTCAGCAAGCTTTGAGACCAAAGCTTAATTTTAGCACGGCATATCATCCGCAGTCTGATGGACAGACTGAACGGGTGAATCGTATTCTCGAGGATCTTTTCCATGCTTGCATTCTAGATTTCAGTGGTAGTTGGGAGGATCACCTACCTCTTGTAGAATTCTTTTATAATAATAGTTTTCAGTCCAGTATCGGTATGGCTCCTTTCGAAGCCTTATACGAAAGGCCATGTCGATCACCTTCTTGATGGTTGGAATCTGGTGAGAAGCTTATTCTTGGCCCATATTCTGTTTGTGATTCTTCTGAGAAGATTGGTCTTATTTGTTAGAGAATGAAAGAGGCACAGAGCCACCAGAAATCCTACGCGAACAACCGTAGGAAGCCTCTCGAGTTCTCGGTTGGTGATCTCGTCTTTATTCGTGTTTCTCCTTTGAAAGGGGTTATGCGTTTCAGTACGACTGGGAAATTAGCTCCTCGCTTTATAGGACCATTTCTTATTACTGAACGTATTGGCTCCGTGGCTTATAGAGTTTCACTTCCAGCTCATCTATCTGGCATTCACGACGTGTTTCACGTCTCTCAGCTTCGAAAGTGTCTTCGAGAGTCGGATTCTATTATCGATTCTCCTGATTTGCAAGAGCTTGAGATCTCACCAGACTTATCTATTGTGCAGCAGCCTATTTGCGTACTTGCTTCGGAGGTGAAACGCCTTCGAAACAAGGACGCGCCGCTCGTTAAAGTTCGATGGTCCGCTAATTCCAATGACTGCACTTAGGAAACCAAAGAGTTTATCGAGCGATCCTACCCTGGTTTTATTTCTTCACATAGCGATGGTTAGAATCTTTTTATCTTAAGCTTATTTCTTTTCTTTTGATTGATGAAATTAAATAGTTGAATACAACTTCTTCTCTAGGAATTGCGAGGATGCAATTTTGTTAAGGGGGGAGTTGGTAACAACCCCGGTTTTGGAGATTACCTTAAATATTAAATTATAACGGTAGTTACGATTTAATAGTGTGAACTAAAATTAAAATTGGAGATTTTAAATTGCTTATTTGGGATAAACAATGAATTTTGGGAAATAAAATGTGAAAATAAAGTTTAAAAGCTTTATTTTATTTGTTTGGGTTAATAATGAATGAAAAATGATTTTTATTTGGAGAAAATGCAATAATTTCAGTAATTATTGCCAATTACTTCTTTTAATAATGTTTAAAGGAAGTATTTGATTTTTAAAGGTTGTTTAATCAAATAAAAAGGTGGAAATTGGTTTAAAAATGAGTTTTAATTATAAATTTGAGTTTAGAATGGTTAACAATATATTTCTAAGCAAGAAAAATATTTTTGTGGAATTTTTGAAGTTAAAAATAAAGATTTATACATTCATTTGTGCAAATTGCATATTTTTGTAAAATAAGGGTTAATTTTAATAAAAATGTTTTCAAAACTAAAATTATCTTTTTATACGATGAAAAATATTTTATTTCACATGTATGTAAGTTTACATAAATTGTTTATATGAAAATTTGAAGAGAATGTAATTTGTTTTATAAAATAGTGTAAACATGTGCATTTTTGTTTAAGTGTTGTATTAAAGCCTTAGGGTGATTAATTTATTCCTTAATTTGGTTCCAAATGGTCCATTAGCCAACTTAACCTGATAAAGGAAGTGAAAAACATTTTACAGTACGTTTAAAACCATTCTCACATTCTTCCTCTTCAACCAGTAAAAGAAAATAGCCATTTTTCTCAAAACCCAAACTTTCAAACTCAAATTTCTTCATAGCAAGCTGTAATTTTTATTAAACTAGAGTAAATTAATAGGTAATCTACTGTAACGACCCCGGATTTTATATATATTTTAATTGATAATTAATTGAATTTTTGAATAAAATTTGTGAAATTAATCGATTAATTGATCGCGAGTTTCTCCTATCTAAATAAATTATGTATAAATCATTTAAATTTAAAATATTGTATATATATGTATATATGTGAATATATATGTATTTGAGCATATATGAGTAAATTTGAAATCATATATATATATATATGTATATATTTGATTTGAATTTAAATCGTAAATAAATGGTTTAAAAATAAAGAGACAAATTATATAAGATATAGAAGGATAAAATAAATACATTGGATAAAATCTAATAACAAATCAAAATATAAAGATTCACCTATATGATAAAATAAATATAAAATTAATTAGTATTAAATTTAGAAATAAATAATTGAGATAGAAATAGAAATAAATATAAAAATACATAAGATAAATTATAGAAATTATATATAGTAAACAAATTAGTTAAATTAAACAATATATAAAATATAGAAATTCATTATAAATTATAAAAGAAAATAAAATGAATACATTAGATAAATTTTAACAACATATTAACTATGGAAATACATTCAAAAATAAGAAAAAGAAAATATGTATGCAAACATAAAGATAAGTTAAAAAGGAAACAAAAGCAAAAGAAAATAAAAATACATGTATAACGGTTTGTTAAAGAAGCCACATCAAACTCTCTTCATTTTGTACAGCCGAAAGAAAATTTATAAAATAAAAATTTGTATGGTACAAGCCTAATTAATCCAAATACCCATCAGCCCCAAAGCAAAGAAAATATCCCTAATTTTTGTACAAAATATTATATCACCTTGTACAACATAAATCATCACCCTATACAAAACAACATACCCTGTAACACTTCATTCCTATATACATTAAACAAACTTCTCGTTCCAGTATTCATCCACCATTATAAACTGAGAAAAACTGAAGTAAAAATCATTTTTTAAACAAAAAAACTTCAGATTAAAACATCAAAACAAAATTTACACAAGCCCGAGAAGAAGAAGCTCCAGTATCAAGTTCAAAACCAAGATTTCAACTTTGTAAATTCAAAAAGGCTTCAGCTTTCAACTTGAAACTTCTGGAAATCAAAATTTTCAAGGTGAGTAACAACCAGAAATATAACTTAAGTCATATATATTGCCATTTGCTCTGTGTATATATATGTATCAGTGAATGCTCTTTCTCTGTTTATTTTAAAGAGTACAACCCAACAAGAAAATTCAATTTCTTGTTTTATAATGCATATTAGACTTTGGTTTCAAAACAAAACAGTGGTGTTTAAGTATGAGCTACAATCTAAAAATAGTTTCATGAGATAAAAAAACATATAGAATGAAAAATCAAATTTTTTTCAGTAAGAACTTTCATTTCTGGAAATTTCGAACTTCACGAATCATTGATTCAAGAATATAACTTGAATTCTTATGGAAAGTTATGATTTTTAAGCTTTGTTTGATGATTTTTAATTAAGTGGCTTGAGAGCAGTTCGTTTTTGTCTGAAAATTGGATTTTGACCAATTTCTGGTGATCGACTGAGTCGAGTTGGTCAGTGTTGTTCGTGGAGATGGAGGAGCCTACAGGGGTCCTAGGAAAAATAATGGTTGGGGTTGCAGTTGAACGTGGTGGCGACGGTGATGGATTTAAGTTCGTAGCCCTAGTTTTGAGGGGTTGAGATTTTTGATTCGATCGTCGCCGATAGGTGATCGAGTGCGACGAGAATTTGGGGAATGGAAGCTTGGTTGTGGATGAAGTTGAGGCCGGAGTCTCGAGTCGTCCAGTGGTCGGAGCCACGTGGACGAGGTGTTGACAGGTTGGGGGGTAATGTCTAGGTTGTTTCCATGTTTGGATTCGAATACTCGAATTCGAGCTTCGAATGATGGTCTGAGGTTCGTGGTGAGGTGCGAGGGCGATCGCCGACTTGAGGAGATCATCATTGATGATTGGAGATGGCTGCGTTGATGGTGCACGTGCACGAGAACTTTGTGCTTGAGTGTTTCGTTTTGCCTGGGAAGGAATGAGTTTTCCTCGTGTCGTACTCGAGTGGTTGGAGTCACTTACTCGAAGCAAGGAACAGGGTAGCTCGGGTCTAATTCTTGTTCCAGGCTTCAACCTGAAACTGTTTTATTCTGGAAATTTTAAAACCAAATTCAAATTTATCAAGCAAGGTTTTAAAAACTGAGGTTAAATCAAAAAAGTAAATGTAATCCAAGTTGAATTAGAATTCAGTTTAAACATAAAATAAAATTTTAAAATCCAAATTGTTTAAATAACTTAAAAGCAATTAAACATTTGAAAAAATTTGGAATTTAAAATAGAATTGAATTTGAAAATAAAATTTAAACAAGTTAAATTTAAAAGTAAAACGTGAAATAAATTTCAAATCAGATTTTAAGATTTTGGGAAATTAATTTTAATTTTATACTTAAGTGTTGCAATAAGTTAAAAATGTTAAAGTTAAAGAGAAAATTGATTTTAAACTCTTTAAAATTTCTTTTGTAACCAATTGTCATTTTACTATGTAAATTTAAAAATGTTAGGAAATTTTGTTTTAAACTTATTTGAAGATAAGCAAGAATTTATTTCAATTTTGAATTTTAATTGAAATTCAAAAAGGAGATTTGAAACAAGGTTTCAATATATGGTAAATATTCATAAGAAATGAATGTGTTACCTTAAGAAATGAAGATTTATGATTTAAAATTCATTAATGAATGAGTTCCCAATGGTTAATTAATTTATAATCAAAAATGATTAATATAAGAGATTTTCTTTAAAAAGGCGATTAAAGAAATTTAATGGTTAATGTAATCATTAACTAAGATTATTTGAACAATTAATTAATGTGATAAATTTTAACAATAAATTAGATTGATTAATTTAATAATAATCAATTGTGGAACCATTAAGTAAAATTACACAATGACAATAGTTATGGAATTAATTATTCAGTGTAATTAATTGAGTTAATTGAACTTGATCAAGTTAATTTCTTAAGTTAATTAATTCAGAATAATCACTTGATAATTTGGTAAAATATAATTACTTAAAGAAGTAATTAATAGATAATTACTGAATGTAATTAACTGAATAATGATTTGAAATTTGAGTAAATTATTGTTAAATCAAAGGATTAAATTAATAATGGTGATTAATTAAGATTAATTTGATAATTAAAGATTAATTGATTCATTAATTAAGAATGATTAGTTAATAATTATGGGTTAACTAATAAATTTGAAAGAAAGATTTATTTCAAATAATTTGTAATTAACTTATGATAATGAACCCGGATTAATAATTGATACATCTGATTTAAATGAATCAGTTGATTAATAAATTTACTTGTGAATGTTTGGACTTGACTAAATGATTGAATTGTTTGATATTCTGATCTGTGATGCTTTGTGATATATTCTGTTTTGTGTGTGATCTGTACTGTAGTTATTTATCTGGGACGAGTGCAATATTATTATCCATGACTTATATATCTGTGATCTGTGAATAAAAGATAAGCGTTATAGTTATACCGCTTATCAACTATATTTCTGTATTCTGATCTGTGATGATTTATTGATGTTGCATTACTGTGTGAATCCCCTGGACTACACCATACACACACTAATATCGATTTCACGTGGAAATCAGTTAAGTCACCGATTTTTGACAATTTTAAAGATTGAATTCTTGAATCCAAATAGTTTTGGAAATTGGAATTGAGGACTTTGCAAATGAGTTTCAAATGTAAAAGTTATTTTAAATAACTTAATAAAACTTGATTTAAATTTGAATTCAATATTTGAAATTTAATTCAATAATTTGGGAAACTAATTGTTTTCAACTAATAAAAGCTCTTATATAAGAAATGGATTTCCAATTTGAACTAAAGGAATTTCAAGTTTGAATTGAAAATGGTTTTCATGTTACGAATAAATCTTTGGAAACGTGCTTTGAAAGCTATCAATTAAATCTTTGATATAAAGATTAAATGAGTTAATCAAATTGAAATGGAAATTGATTTGGAAAATCTGTGAATGGATCTTTGTGAAACTGGGTGAACTTTGTGAAATGAATCTTTTCGTGTAAAAGATTAAAATGGTAATGTATTTAAACCATTTGAAAGAAAAGTTTTGTGTAATAAGTTGTGACTTAACTGAAATCTCAATATCCATATGTTTTTAAATATTGCATTCATTATTCGGTTTAGCCGAAAGAGGACCTTTGTGTCATATAACCCATTCCGAATAATGACACGTCGTATGTGGATTGCATTTGAAGACCGGTGTTGAAGACCGAGTATTTCCGAGAACGATAGGATAACCTATCGATTGTCTCTGCACTGAGTCGCGCCGGTATAGAGATTTCCTAAGTGATGGGAAATTCGATCGGGATTGTGAATACCCGGATTGCAAGGGCTTCTTTGGAAGTGCCTTCGGTTCTGTTCGAACTCGGAACAGACTTGCATGGTTGTGTGTCTGACACTACACTTTGAGATATAAAGCTGATTTCTTTCAAATACATTTTTGTTTAGTGGTGGAGATTTATTCACTTAGCTTAAAACCCTTCTCTGAGACGTACGAGCTCAGAGGTTATGTAGTTGAAGGTTATCAGTGATATACTCCCAATTTGGTAGTGTGGCATGTTGAGTGTTGCTGTGTGTTGCTGATCATTTGTTGATCAAAGCGTGGCTTTGTGAAAAAGCATAGCTTTGTGGAAGAAACCTCATCGAACCTCACAAACCGGAAATGGTCGAAACAGGAATGATGCGGCAAGGTTATGAGGGTCGCGCCCTTTAGGGTATGTCATTTCCTTCTGGAAAAGGGTGGGATCATGGTATGGAGCCCAGATACTTACTCATGTGGACACACTATATTTATTACTATGTGATGTTGTTGGTTATCGAGCGTTCGGATAAAGGTCCTAAAGGACCGGGGGGTGGCATATTCGTGTAGTAGTTACCTAGTGTAAGGGGTAACCCGGCCTTGTGTTGGCAGAGAGCTAGTTAGTTCTCGGGACATCCCGCCAGAGGCGTACCCATGTGGCATATGAAGTTCCTTAGCCTGACCATTTGTTGGAAATCCAAAGAAACAATACGAGCCCTTTACGATTGCAGTTGTATAACCTGTTCCCTCATGAGGCAGCTATAACAGGAATAATATAATGGTACCTATGCTGGCCAAGATTAATATTGTATTTTCGAAATGATTTTGTACACTATGCACTAGTAATAATATCAAAAGAGTTTTTCTTGCGTAGTAAGCATATTTGACTATCATAAGAAGAAATCTCCTCCAAGTCTGCGATTGCATTGTGTGTGTGGTGGGAGGTCTTATGGTAGTTTCATTTTCCAAAAGCATTGTGGATTTCAATGTTTAAAGTTCTTTGTTGTTTGATTAAAGATAAACCGTTTTTGTTACTCACACCAGTCCCATGACTGACTCGAAGTTTATTGTTCCCTTCCTAAACTCTGGGTGCCCATAATTTTCCACACGGGCAGTCTAGATTTGGGTTTCTTTTCAGATAATCAGGTTCAGTTGACATTGGAGCTAGTTCAGTTTTGGAGATCATGACTGACATTGCTAACCTTTGTCTTACATGATGATGGTTCGAGCTTGATGTTGGAATTGTTGGACTCATTCTCTGACTGATCATTTGGAGTTATCACTTCTGTTTTTTTCCGCTGTATCCTTATTTATCTCTGATATTGTTGTATCATATTGATATCGTTGTTGCATATCATTCTGGATATTGTATTCATTGGAGTTGTATATGATATCATCTATTTCATTTCCGCTGTGTTGTTATACTTACTGTGTTATAAGCTTCGGCATGAACCAGATTCCGTATTTGAATTTGCGGCATTCAAGTACAAGTGAAGTACGGGTGCCGATTTTCGAAGGCCAAGTTCAGGATCGTGACATTTGGTATCAGAGCTGAAGGTTAAACTTTAGCTATGGAGTATAACACATTAAGTAGCTCATTAGAGATAGGGTGAAGTATACCCTAGAATGAGTATTTCTAAGATATATGTCCGTACGCCTCAGTAAATTCTCTTGCTATCCGCTGATAGTAAGTATGAGTGCAAGAAGAGGATGAGATAAGGGACAGGGGAATACGACTATAAATTGTCAATACCCCGTAACAACAACAGAAGCAATCTTTTCTCTATCAATCTCTGTTGTTCTTTATCTTTTCTCAAATTCTTTGATAGTTTCTGGTAGATCCAGGAAGAAGATTTGATACATTTGTATGGGACATAAACTCCAAATAATTCGGAATTGTTTGGTTAGATGAATTAATTGTTTTGATTGCTATGGTTAATATGTATACTTTAGTTTCTAAACTAAAAGTTTTGAAATTGTATCCATATATCTGACTAATTTTTTGGGTCCCAATATATTCTATGAATGGTTAGTTATCCCTTCGAACTAACCAATGCCACTGCATACTTCGTAGATCTGGATAACCTGAATATCTTGTGGAAAAAATTAAACAGATTCGTTCTCGTATCTATTATTGATATTCTGATTTGGTAAGCCAAATGCAGAATAGGCATTCAGTTTGATTTGATGAAATATGCTTCATCTATCTTTGTGTCTCCTTGGCAAATTTCGAGGACGAAATTCTTTTAAGGGGGGAAGTCTGTAACGACCCCGAATTTTATATATATTTAAATTGATAATTAATTGAATTTTTGAATAAACTTTGTGAAATTAATCGATTAATTGATTGTGAGTTTCTCCTATCCAAATAAATTCTGTATAAATCATTTAAATTTAAAATATTGTATATATATGTATATATGTGAATATATATGTATTTGAGCATATATGAGTAAATTTGAAATTATATATATATATATATATATATATTTGATTTGAATTTAAATCGTAAATAAATGGTTTAAAAATAAAGATACAAATTATATAAGATATAGAAGGATAAAATAAATACATTGGATAAAATCTAATAACCAATCAAAATATAGAGATTCACTTATATGACAAAATAAATATAAAAATAATTAGTATTAAATTTAGAAATAAATAATTGAGATAGAAATAGAAATAAATATAAAAATACACAAGATAAATTATAGAAAATATATATAGTAAACAAATTAGTTAAAATAAACAATATAGAAATTCATTATAAATTATAAAACAAAATAAAATGAATACATTAGATAAATTTTAACAACATATTAACTATGGAAATACATTCAAAAATAAGAAAAAGAAAATATGTATGCAAACATGAAGATAAGTTAAAAAGGAAACAAAAGCAAAAGAAAATAAAAATACATGGATAAAGGTTTGTAAAAGAAGCCACATCAAACTCTCTTCATTTTGTACAGCCGAAAGAAAATTTATAAAATAAAAATTTGTATGGTACAAGCCTAATTAATGCAAATACCCATCAGCCCCAAAGCAAAGAAAACATCCCTAATTTTTGTACAAAATATTATATCACCTTGTACAACATAAATCATCACCCTGTACAAAACAACATACCATGTAACACTTCATTCCTATATACATTAAACAAACTTCTCGCTCCAGTATTCATCCACCATTATAAACTGAGAAAAACTGAAGTGAAAATCATTTTTTAAACAAACAAACTTCAGATTAAAACATCAAAACAAAATTTACACAAGCCTGAGAAGAAGAAGCTCCAGTATCAAGTTCAAAACCAAGATTTCAACTTTGTAAATTCAAAAAGGCTTCAACTTTCAACTTGAAACTTCTGGAAATCAAAATTTTCAAGGTGAGTAACAACCAGAAATATAACTTAAGTCATATATATTGCCATTTGCTCTGTGTATATATATGTATCAGTGAATGCTCTTTCTCTGTTTATTTTACAGAGTACAACCCAACAAGAAAATTCAATTTCTTGTTTTATAATCCATATTAGACTTTGGTTTCAAAACAAAACAGTGGTGTTTAAGTATGAGCTACAATCTAAAAATAGTTTCATGAGATAAAAAAATATATAGAATGAAAAATCAAATTTTTTTCAGTATTAACTTTCATTTCTGGAAATTTCGAACTTCACGAATCATTGATTCAGGAATATAACTTGAATTTTTATGGAAAGTTATGATTTTTAAGCTTTGTTTGATGATTTTTAATTAAGTGGTTTGAGAGCAGTTCGTTTTTGTCTGAAAATTGGATTTTGACCAATTTTTGGTGATCGACTGAGTCGAGTTGGTCGGGGTTGTTCGTGGAGATGGAGGAGCCTACGGGGGTCCTAGGAAAAATACTGGTTGGGGTTGCAGTGGAACGTGGTGGCGACGGTGATGGATTTAAGTTCGTAGCCCTTGTTTTGAGGGGTTGAGATTTTTGATTCGATCGTCGCCGATAGGTGATCGAGTGCGATGAGAATTTGGGAAATGGAAGCTTGGTCATGGACGAAGTTGAGGCCGGAGTCTCGAGTCGTCCAGTGGTCGGAGCCGTGTGGACGAGGTGTTGACAGGTTGGGGGGTGATGTCTGGGTTGTTTCTAGGTTTGGATTCGAATACTCGAATTCGAGCTTGGAATGATGGTCTGAGGTTCGTGGTGAGGTGCGAGGGTGATCGCCGACTTGAGGAGAACATCGTTGATGATCGGAGACGGCTGCGTTGATGGTTGTAACAACCCGCATATTCTTCTTAAGATTGCGAGGTTGATATGCTTATATGCTTATGCTTATATGGTTGTTACAGTTTATTTTCTTCTTAAGATTGCAAGGACGCAATTTCTTTAAGGAGGGGAGTCTGTAACAACCCGCATATTTATCGATTTTATATTTAAATATTTTATTTAAATATTTCATCGTTCGTCGGATTTTAGTCTGAAAAGCTACTTTTTGCAAACGGTCGAATTGGGACTCGAGATCACTTCCATTGAGTTCAAAATGCCATCGATCTTTTTGAGTATAAGCTTCGACATGTTTGGAGTAAGTCGATTTTTGCTACCTTTTCTATTGGGTTTTGGGTTTGGGTTCAGCCCACTAGCTAACTCATATACACCAACTCAGCCCTTCTCTCCTTCCATTCACTCCTTTTCATTTCTTAAGCCCAAGTCAAACTGAAAATGGTGGAAGGGAAGAGGAAATAGAAATTGCAAACCCTAGTTCCTCTTGCAAACTCAAATTCTTACTCCAAATTCAAGTAGAAGCTATTGGTAAGCCTCCTCTTCATCATCTCTATCTCTTTCTCTCTTCAATCTCAGAGTTTCCTAAACCTAACTTAGGAAATATTGGTTTTGATCTCAGATTGAAGCTTGTTGAGTTGAAGTAGAGATTGGTTGGTCTTCTCCTTGTAATTAAGCTCCTTCTTCTTTGTTTTTGGGTTAAAGGTGAGTTTTGAACTCACATCTACCTCTCTTGATATCATTGATGTTGGGTATGAATTCCTAACAAGTATTCATGTGCTATTGCTTTTGGTTTGGAAAGAATTGGTATTCATTGATAGGGCAAGAAGTGCTGGAAATCAGGCTCCGGCCGACCGAATGCAAGGTCCGGTCGACCGACCTGCTACTTGAGCACTTCCCGGCCTCTGTTTTGGGAGTGCAGGAATTTTGGCTCCGGCTGACCGACCCAGGAAGTCCGATCGACCGACCTACTTCCCGAGAATTTTTCAGAACAGTGTCCGGTCGACCGAGCTCTGATAACGGCCGACCGACCTGCTCCTATTTGCCAATTATGCCTATATTGCCTATTTTGTTTGAATTTCCAACTTTAATCGATTCGTGTTGTCTCCCTTTTGTTGTTATCATTTATTATCAACTTTGATGACATTTTCTTTGGGAATTATTGGAAATATCCATTTTGATGGATTCGATATCGATTTCTTTGGATTTTATTCACGTCTTCGAATGTGAATTTTTATGATTGATTGTTTCTACAATCACTTCTATGATTTTGTCACTTCAAAATATAAAGGTTTTCAATACTAGTATTAGATATCAAAACTTCTTCATCAAAACGATTTCAACTCTATTTTTCAATATCAAACTCGTTTATAAAACCGTTTTCCAATCTACTAGTATATACAAACCTTTACCTCACTCGAATGAGAAAATCTAATTAAACGGCTTAGCAAAACAAGTGGTATGAAACGCTTGCGTTTACTACGTCGGTTAATTTATGGACTTGTTCGATTGAAACTCTTGTGACAATTTTCTAGTGGAGATCTACAATTGGTTCGCAAATATTTAAGTTAAGCTAGTGGTTATGGGACATGAAGCTAAACTCATATATTTACTAGCTTATTGTAATTGACACTTCTTGATGATCGATGATGATCATTTTATGGTTTAGACTAGCAATGTGCGATGTCTCTTTGTCCATGTGAAGGACTGTACTTCATTTTATTGAGCTTCGTCTCATTTCTTTGTGGGCTGGCAACCCATGTACTTTTAATGTGTTTCGATTCATCTGATGTACCGTTTGCACTATATCGATGTCTCGGCCTTCCGATTCATTGGACGTACCGTTTGCACTGCGTCAATGTTCTGAATTGTATTGTCTTTCCGATTCATTGGACGTACCGTTTGCACTGCGTCAATGTTCGATTCATTGGACGTACCGTTTGCACTGCGTCAATATTCGATTCATCTGATGTACCGTTTGTACTACATCGATGTCTCCGCTTTCCAGTTCATTGGACGTACCGTTTGCACTGCGTCAATGTTCAATTCATTGGACGTACCGTTTGCACTGCGTCAGTGTTCGATTCATCTGATGTACCGTTTGTACTACATCGATGTCTCGGCTTTCCGGTTCATTGGACGTACCGTTTGCACTACGTCAGTGTTCCAAATTGTTTTGTGATACACGTGTTGGTGAGTTTTCATGCTCCCGCTTGGGATTGGCCATCCTCTTTCTTGTGATTTCTGGATTTCTAATTATTGATTTCTGGGATTTATGTTTCACCATCTTTTTCAGTTGGCATTGATATGTATGTCATTTATTGGGGCTTGGTGAATTAAATTAAGAATATGACGTTCTTTCCTTTGTTTTGAGATTATTGAGATATTGTATGACTTTTGTGGGTTTTCTGATGTATACTTGTCGTAGTATGACACTTTTGGTCTTCATACGTTTTATTATTATATCTCTTTCTATATCTCATTTTATCTGATAATTATGGCTAGACTGATCCGTTTATTATTTTCTTCTTAAATAATACTCGGGTCAGACTGAGATTTTACAAGTGCTTCCTCATGACTTTCTATTTGGAACCATCATCTGACTTTTGGCTAACTACTCTAGTTTAGTAGTTTTTGTTGTATACATTTGAGATTAGACTCCTTGATGTATACATATTCTATTGTCTTGCACTTGTATCTATTCTTTTGTGTTATGGTGGATTTTATTTGACCACTACTCTGATTTACACTTTCATGTGTTATATTCATATCTATTTCCGCCTTTGTGATATGAATTGTCTGTGACTGATTTTTGTTATGTTTATTTCTATATTTGTTTCCGAAGTCCATATAGCCACTGTGTAGTAGCTTTGAGTTTGTATCGGTATGTCGGATTTCCTCTTGAGATGAAAAGTTATATTTTTATCTGGCATATCGGTACTCGCACAAAGCAATTATACAAATGGTCGCTCCTCAACAGCCTTATTCTTCGTGCTAGTTGACGGCATTACCTCGTAGTGTCCTTGGCTAGCGTGGGTATAGAGGTGGGGGCGTCATAGCTTGGTATCAGAGCCAAACTTCGGAACAATGTGGAATAATCTAGCAAGGATCATTGTCCTATGTCTTTCTTAGGAACCGTGCCATAGGATTTAATTCGGGTCTGTGTACCGTTCTATCCTATTTCTTTTTATGATTCCTTGTTTTATCAATCATGATTGTTTGATATTCATCCTGAGAATAACTTTTTCTTCTTCTTTTTTTCTTAAAGAAGAGAAATGGTTAGATCTGGCCGTACCAACGTCGGTCAATCCAGTGCTACTCCTCAGGAGGGAGTATTTATGTCTGCCCAGCAGCTTCTAGATCTTGTTAAGAATGCTCAAGCTATCGGACCCATTCCAGAGCCTACTCATCCTAGATCCGGTTTTGCACGCTTGTGTAGAGATTATACCGATTTGGGTGGAAGGCCATTCCGGGGATCCGAGAGTGTCATTGAAATTCAAGCTTGGCTTAGATCATGCGACCGCATCTTTTCTCGCATGAATCTTGTTGATCTCTACCGAGTCCAAGTGGCTTCTAGCATGCTCCAAGAAAGAGCATTGGATTGGTATGAGCTTCTTATTTCTGAAATCGTTGAAGCGGATCTCACTTGGGAGCAATTCCGAGAAAGATTTGAATTGAAATTTGTGCCGGAGGCTGAAAAAGTAACTTTGGCCCGGCGTTTTATCGACCTTGTTCAAGGTGAATCTTCTGTGACGGACTACGTCGCGTCTTTCGAATCTCTTTCTAAATACGGGGTTGAATATATTAATACCCCATTGAAGAAAAATCAGAGATTCGTTTATGGCTTGAATAAGAATCTTAAGAAGCCATTAATTCTGAAACTGGAAGTTTCTTTCGATCAGCTTATTGATATCGCTCTTCGTCTTGAAGAGGCTGATAAAGAGTGTGATGTTGAAGTTGTGGGTGCTAAACAAAACTTCAACAACAACATGAAAAGGCCTATCAAATTTAAAGGCCCCAATCCCACTCCCGACAAGAAAGGGAAGCAAGAAACTTCGATAGCAAAGTCTCCAACCTCTAGTCGTGGACGATGCTATAATTGTGGTTCTACGGACCACTATGCAAATGAGTGCCCGAAACCATTTTTTTGTCGTTATTGCAAAGGTTTGGGACATCTTTTATCTTCATGCCCCAAACTTCCAAACAAGAGAGAGGGAAAGCTAAATGTTGTTCAATCCCTCAGTGACACTTCTCTTGGTCAAGGTATCCATTCTATCCTTGATGACATTTAGTTTGTGATCATTTAATTCGAGTTCTTTTTGATATGTGTTTCATCTCATTATTTTATATCAGAAGAACTTGTTGATTCCTTTTCTTCAATCATTTCTGGGCTTGATGACTTCTTTGAGGATTGCGAACCCGGATTGGTGGATCCGCAACACTCAATTTGCTTTTTATTGATGTCGAGATTATTTTATGTGATTTTTTCTTTCCTAAGCCGATTTGCATGTCATACACTATTTAGGCTTTGGAAATTTATTTTTGTGAAAGGATCGGCTTATTATGAAGCCCATATCCTATTTCCCGAGTGGACTATTCATTTTCGACATTTTCAATCTGTTAAGCAGATTTCTATTTTTCTTTGTGATTCCAATTTCAAATTTTTGATGGCATCATTTAATTCTTTAAACTCACATGATAAGGAAAGTGTTATTTCTCTCATTCATGTAGTTTGAGAATTTTTCGGTATTTTTGAACTTGTCTTAGGATCATCACCTAAGCAATCTTTTAAGAGGTGTTAAGGTCTTTCTCGTTTGACCTTGCCACCGGATTTCATTAGCTAAGAGTTGCGGGAGTTAGCAGTCCGCTTACCACATTCCGCACTCGTTATGATTCTTAAGACTGACTTATTATGTCGTTCGGCTTATCCAGCTTATTTCATCCAATTTATAAATCGAGTATTTTATGAGTATCTCGATAATTCCATTCTTGTATTTATTGATTTTTGGATGAAAATAGAAATTTAAAATTTTGCAAATCTTTTTCATAATGTTATTTATAAGTAAAATTTGATTTTTTAATCTTAAACAAGCAAATAATAGTCTCAAAACTTTTAAGAGATATTTCCATCACATAGAAGATGATTTTGTGTTGCATTGCCCATTTAGTGTTTTAAGAATTCTGGTCGATGCGCTTGATCAACGTTATCGATAGGAATTTCCTAAATGCTTTGATGTGACAATCAGACACGATATATTGACTTGTAAAATGAAAATTTTTCTAGAAAGATTTTTACATAAAGATAATTGTGATTTTGAAAGTTTTAGCTTTTCGGGAAAGAAGATTATTTGAAAGAATTCTTTTCCGATACTTCTATTCTTGTGATTCCCGATGGGAACCAAGACTTTATCTTTTGTACCAATGCTAATCGTATTGGTTTGGATGTCGTTCTCTTTCTTTTGCTTTTAAATCATTAATGCCTACTGAGACTAGATATGCCACTCATGATCTAGTGCTCGTGGCTATCGATTTCGCTTTTTTTTTAAAAAAAAATTTGGCATCATTATTTTTGGGTGAGAAATTTGTTCTCTACCCTGATCATAAATCTTTGGAATATTTATTTTCTCATAAGGAACTTAATATTGGATCGAGTTCCTTGCATCTTATGATCTTGATATTCTTTGTATATTCTCGGAAAGAGGAACCGTGTTGCCAATGCACTTTGTTGTAAACAACAAGTGGTTGTTTCTTTGATGATGTCCAAATGGAATGATCATTTTACCAACATCGGACGTTTCGATACACTTCGTTTTATTGAGTTTCATCTCATTTCTTTTATGGACTTGCGTCTGATGTTCTTTTATGGCCTTCGGTTCATTGGACGTACCGTTTTTGTACTGCGTCGGTGTTCCGAATTATTTAAGCTTCGGTTCATTGGACGTACCGTCTTTGTACTACGTCGGTGTTCCGAATTATTTGAGTTTCCGTTCATTGGACGTACCGTTATTATACTACGTCGATGTTCGGAGTTATTCGTGTTTCCAGTTTCTCGGGCGTATTGTTATTATACTACGCCGTTGCACCGGCTCAATTTTCTATTATTCATGATGTTTTCCACGTCTTTCAACTACGGAACCGCCTTTGGGATTCCGATTTTTATTCTTGAGTCCGGTATTATTGTGGAAATTGAAGTTTCGCCTATTTGACTTATGAGCAACATTCTATTCGCATCATTGCTTCGGGGGTTGAGCGCCTTCGAAATAAATATGTTCTTCTTGTGAAAGTCCGATGGTTCTCAAATCCTAAGGATTTCTCTTGGGAATCCAGAGAATTCATCGAGGGTTCGCGTTCGGGCTAACTCTTTCGTGCTCTTTATGGTAAACTTCTCGTTTCAAATTTTCTTTTGTGTTGATATGCTTATATGGTTGTTACTGTTTATTTTCTTCTTAAGATTGCGAGGACGCAATTTCTTTAAGGAGGGGAGTCTGTAACAACCCGCATATTTATCGATTTTATATTTAAATATTTTATTTAAATATTTCATTGTTCGTCGGATTTTAGTCTGAAAAGCTACTTTTTGCAAACGGTCGAATTGGGACTCGAGACCACTTCCATTGAGTTCAAAATGCCGTTGATCTTTTTGAGTATAAGCTTCGACATGTTTGGAGTAAGTCGATTTTTGCTACTTTTTCTATTGGGTTTTGGGTTTGGGTTCAGCCCACTAGCTAACTCATATACACCAACTCAGCCCTTCTCTCCTTCCATTCACTCCTTTTCATTTCTTAAGCCTAAGTCAAACTGAAAATAGTGGAAGGGAAGAGGAAATAGAAATTGCAAACCCTAGTTCCTCTTGCAAACTCAAATTCTTACTCCAAATTCAAGTAGAAGCTATTGGTAAGCCTCCTCTTCATCATCTCTATCTCTTTCTCTCTTCAATCTCAGAGTTTCCTAAACCTAACTTAGGAAATATTGGTTTTGATCTCAGATTGAAGCTTGTTGAGTTGAAGTAAAGATTGGTTGGTCTTCTCCTTGTAATTAAGCTCCTTCTTCTTTGTTTTTGGGTTAAAGGTGAGTTTTGAACTCACATCTACCTCTCTTGATATCATTGATGTTGGGTATGAATTCCTAACAAGTATTCATGTGCTATTGCTTTTGGTTTGGAAAGAATTGGTATTCATTGATAGGGCAAGAAGTGCTGGAAATCAGGCTCCGGCCGACCGAATGCAGGGTCCGGTCGACCGACCTGCTACTTGAGCACTTCCCGGCCTCTGTTTTGGGAGTGCAGGAATTTTGGCTCCGGCTGACCGACCCAGGAAGTCCGGTCGACCGACCTACTTCCCGAGAATTTTTCAGAACAGTGTCCGGTCGACCGAGCTCTGATAACGCCCGACCGACCTGCTCCTATTTGCCAATTATGCCTATATTGCATATTTTGTTTGAATTTCCAACTTTAATCGATTCGTGTTGTCTCCCTTTTGTTGTTATCATTTATTATCAACTTTGATGACATTTTCTTTGGGAATTATTGGAAATATCATTTTTGATGGATTCGATATCGATTTCTTTGGATTTTATTCACGTCTTCGAATGTGAATTTTTATGATTGATTGTTTCTACAATCACTTCTATGATTTTGTCACTTCAAAATATAAAGGTTTTCAATACTAGTATTAGATATCAAAACTTCTTCATCAAAACGATTTCAACTCTATTTTTCAATATCAAACTCGTTTATAAAACCGTTTTCCAATCTACTAGTATATACAAACCTTTACCTCACTCGTATGAGAAAATCTAATTAAACGACTTAGCAAAACAAGTGGTATGAAACGCTTGCGTTTACTTCATCGGTTAATTTATGGACTTGTTTGATTGAAACTCTTGTAACAATTTTCTAGTGGAGATCTACAATTGGTTCGCAAATATTTAAGTTAAGCTAGTGGTTATGGGACATGAAGCTAAACTCATATATTTACTAGCTTATTGTAATTGACACTTCTTGATGATCGATGATGATCATTTTATGGTTTAGACTAGCAATGTGCGATGTCTCTTTGTCCATGTGAAGGACTGTACTTCATTTTATTGAGCTTCGTCTCATTTCTTTGTGGGCTGGCAACCCATGTACTTTTAATGTGTTTCGATTCATCTGATGTACCGTTTGCACTATATCGATGTCTCGGCCTTCCGATTCATTGGACGTACCGTTTGCACTACGTCAATGTTTTGAATTGTATTGTCTTTCCGATTCATTGGATGTACCGTTTGCACTGCGTCAATGTTCGATTCATTGGACGTACCGTTTGCACTGCGTCAATATTCGATTCATCTGATGTACCGTTTGTACTACATCGATGTCTCCGCTTTCCAGTTCATTGGACGTACCATTTGCACTGCGTCAATGTTCAATTCATTGGACGTACCGTTTGCACTGCGTCAGTGTTCGATTCATCTGATGTACCGTTTGTACTACATCGATGTCTCGGCTTTCCGGTTCATTGGACGTACCGTTTGCACTGCGTCAATGTTCCAAATTGTTTTGTGATACACGTGTTGGTGAGTTTTCATGCTCCCGCTTGGGATTGGCCATCCTCTTTCTTGTGATTTCTGGATTTCTAATTATTGATTTCTGGGATTTATGTTTCACCATCTTTTTCAGTTGGCATTGATATGTATGTCATTTATTGTGGCTTGGTGAATTAAATTAAGAATATGACGTTCTTTCCTTTGTTTTGAGATTATTGAGATATTGTATGACTTTTGTGGGTTTTCTGATGTATACTTGTCGTAGTATGACACTTTTGGTCTTCATACGTTTTATTATTATATCTCTTTCTATATCTCATTTTATCTGATAATTATAGCTAGACTGATCCGTTTATTATTTTCTTCTTAAATAATACTCGGGTTAGACTGAGATTTTACAGGTGCTTCCTCATGACTTTCTATTTGGAACCATCATCTGACTTTTGGCTAACTACTCTAGTTTAGTAGTTTTTGTTGTATACATTTGAGATTAGACTCCTTGATGTATACATATTCTATTGTCTTGCACTTGTATCTATTCTTTTGTGTTATGGTGGATTTTATTTGACCACTACTCTGATTTACACTTTCATGTGTTATATTCATATCTATTTCTGCCTTTGTGATATGAATTGTCTATGACTGATTTTTGTTATGTTTATTTCTATATTTGTTTCCAAAGTCCATATAGCCACTGTGTAGTAGCTTTGAGTTTGTATCGGTATGTCGATTTCCTCTTGAGATGAAAAGTTATATTTTTATCTGGCATATCGGTACTCGCACAAAGCAATTATACAAATGGTCGCTCCTCAACAGCCTTATTCTCCGTGCTAGTTGACGGCATTACCTCGTAGTGTCCTTGGCTAGCGTGGGTATAGAGGTAGGGCGGCATAATGGTGCACGTGCACGAGCACTTTGTGCTTGTGTGTTTCGTTTTGCCTGGGAAGGAATGAGTTTTCCTCGTGTCGTACTCGAGTGGTTCGAGTCACTTACTCGAAGCAAGGAACAGGGTAGCTCGGGTCAAATTCTTGTTCCAAGCTTCAACCTGAAACTGTTTTGTTTTGGAAATTTTAAAACCAAATTCAAATTTATCAAGCAAGGTTTTAAAAACTTAGGTTAAATCAAAAAAAGTAAATGTAATCCAAGTTGAATTAGAATTCAGTTTAAACATAAAATAAAATTTTAAAATCCAAATTGTTTAAATAACTTAGAAGCAATTAAACGTTTGAAGAAATTTGGAATTTAAAATAGAATTGAATTTGAAAATAAAATTTAAACAAGTTAAATTTAAAAGTAAAACCTAAAATAAATTTCAAATCAGATTTTAAGATTTTGGGAAATTAATTTTAATTTTATACTTAAGTGTTGCAATAAGTTAAAAATGTTATAGTTAAAGAGAAAATTGATTTTAAACTCTTTAAAATTTCTTTTGTAACCAATTGTTATTTTACTATGTAAATTTAAAAATGTTAGGAAATGTTGTTTTAAACTTATTTGAAGATAAGCAAGAATTCATTTCAATTTTGAATTTGAATTGAAATTTAAAAAGGAGATTTGAAACAAGGTTTCAATATATGGTATATATTCATAAGAAATGAATGTGTTACCTTAAGAAATGAAGATTTATGATTTAAAATTCATTAATGAATGAGTTCCTAATGGTTAATTAATTTATAATCAAAAATGATTAATATAAGAGATTTTCTTTAAAAAGGTGATTAAAGAAATTTAATAGTTAATGTAATCATTTACTAAGATTATTTGAACAATTAATTAATGTGATAAATTTTAACAATAAATTAGATTGATTAATTTAATAACAATCAATTGTGGAACCATTAAGTAAAATTACTCAATGACAATAGTTATGGAATTAATTATTCAGTGTAATTAATTGAGTTAATTGAACTTGTTCAAGTTAATTTCTTAAGTTAATTAATTCAGAATAATCACTTGATAATTTGGGAAAATATAATTACTTAAAGAAGTAATTAATAGATAATTACTTAATGTAATTAACTGAATAATGATTTGAAATTTGAGTAAATTATTGTTAATAAATTAGAGGATTAAATTAATAATGGTGATTAATTAAGATTAATTTGATAATTGAAGATTAGTTGATTCATTAATTAAGAATGATTAGTTAATAATTAAGGGTTAACTAATAAATTTGAAAGAAAGATTTATTTCAAATAATTTGTAATTAACTTATGATAATGAACCCGGATTAATAATTGATACATCTGATTTAAATGAATTAGTTGATTAATAAATTTACTTGTGAATGTTTGGACTTGACTAAATGATTGAATTGTTTGATATTCTGATCTGTGATGCTTTGTGATATATTCTGTTTTGTGTGTGATCTGTATTGTAATTATTTATCTGGTATGAGTGCAATATTGTTATCCGTGACTTATATATCTGTGATATGTGATATGTGAATAAAAGATAAGCGTTATAGTTGTACCGCTTATCAACTATATTTCTGTATTCTGATCTGTGATGATTTATTGATGTTGCACTACTGTGTGAAACCCCTAGACTACACCATACACACACAAATATGGACTTTACGTGGAAATCAGTTAAGTCACCGATTTTTGACAATTTTAAAGATTGAATTCTTGAATCCAAATAGTTTTGGAAATTGTAATTGAGGACTTTGCAAATGAGTTTCAAATGTAAAAGTTATTTTAAATAACTTAATAAAACTTGATTTAAATTTGAATTCAATATTTGAAATTTAATTCAATGATTTGGGAAACTAATTGTTTTCAACTGATAAAATCTCTCATATAAGAAATGGATTTCCAATTTGAATTAAAGGAATTTCAAGTTTGAATTGAAAATAGTTTTCAAGTTACGAATAAATCTGTGGAAACGTGCTTTGAAAGCTATCAATTAAATCTTTGATATGAAGATTAAATGAGTTAATCCAATTGAAATGGAAATTGATTTGGAAAATCTGTGAAAGGATCTTTGTGAAACTGGGTGAACTTTGTGAAATGAATCTTTTCGTGTAAAAGATTAAATGGTAATGTGTTTAAACCATTTGAAAGAAAAGTTTTGTGTAATAAGTTGTGACTTAACTGAAATCTCAATATCCATATGTTTTAAAATATTGCGTTCATTATTCGGTTTAGCCGGGAGAGGACCTTTGTGTCATATAACCCATTCCGAATAATGACACGTCGTATGTGGATTGCATTTGAAGACCGGTGTTGAAGACTCGGTATTTGCGAGAAGGATAGGATAACCTATCGATTGTCTCAGCACTAAGTCACGCCGGTATAGAGATTTCCTAAGTGATGGGAAATCCGATCGGGATTGTCTCTTAGCTTAAAACCCTTCTCTGAGACGTACGAGCTCAGAGGTTATGTAGTTGAAGGTTATCAGTGATATACTCCCAATTTGGTATTGTGGCATGCCGAATGTTGTCGTGTGTTGCTGATCATTTGTTGATCAAAGCATGGCTTTCTGAAAAAGCGTAGCTTTGTGGACGAAACCTCATCGAACCTCACAAACCAGAAATGGTCGAAACAGGAATGATGCGGCAAGGTTATGAGGTTCGCGCCCTTTAGGGTATGTCATTTCCTTCTGGAAAAGCGTGGTATCGTGGTATGGAGCCCAGATACTTACTCATGTGGACACACTATATTTATTAATGTGTGATGTTGTTGGTTATCGAGCGCTCGGATAATGGTCCCAAAGGATCGGGGGTGGCATATTCGTGTAGTAGTTACTTAGTGTAAGGGGTAACCCGGCCTTGTGTTGGCAGAGAGCTAGTTAGTTCTCAGGACGTCCCGCTAGAGGCGTACCCATGTGGCATAGGAAGTTCCTTAGCCTGACCATTTGTTGGAAATCCAAAGAAACAATACGAGCCCTTTACGATTGCAGTTGTATAACATGTCTCCTCAGGAGGCAGCTATAGCAAGCATAATATAATGGTACCTATGCTGGCTAAGATTAATATTGTATTTTCGAAATGATTTTGTACACTATGCACTAGTAATAATATCAAAAGAGTTTTTCTTGCGTAGTAAGCATATTTGACTATCATAAGAAGAAATATCCTCCAAGTCTGCGATTGCATTGTGTGTGTGGTGGGAGGTCTTATGGTAGTTTCATTTTCCAAAAGCATTGCAGATTTCAATGTTTTAAGTTCTTTGTTGTTTGATTAAAGATAAACCATTTTTGTTACTCACACCAGTCCCACGACTGACTCGGATTTTATTGTTCCCTTCCTAAACTCTGGGTGCCCACAATTTTCCACACGGGCAGTCTAGAGTTGGGTTTCTTTTCAGATAATCAGGTTCAGTTGACATTGGAGCTAGTTCAGTTTTGGAGATCACAACTGACATTGCTAACCTTTGTCTTACATGATGATGGTTCGAGCTTGATGTTGGAGTTGTTGGACTCATTCTCTGACTGATCATTTGGACTTATCACTTCTTCTTTTTTCCACTGTATCATTATTTATCTCTGATATTGTTGTATCATATTGATATCGTTGTTGTATATCATTCTGGATATTGTATTCATTGGAGTTGTATATGATATCATCTATTTCTTTTCCGCTGTGTTGTTATACTTACTGTGTTATAAGCTCCGGCATGAACCAGATTCCGTATTTGAATCTGCGGCATTCAAGTACAAGTGAAGTACGGGTGCCGATTTTCGAAGGCCGAGTTCAAGATCGTGACATTTGGTATCAGAGCTGAAGGTTAAACTTTAGCTATGGAGTATAACACACTAAGTAGCTCATTAGAGATAGGGTGAAGTATACCCTAGAATGAGTATTCCTCATATATCTGTCCGTACGCCTCAGTGAATTCTCTTGCTATCCACTGATAGTAAGTATGAGTGCAAGAAGAGGATGAGATAGGGGACAGGGGAATACGACTATAAATGGTCAATACCTCGTAACAACAACGGAATCAATCTTTTCTCTATCAATCTCTGTTGTTCTTTATCTTTTCTCAAATTCTTTGATAGTTTCTGGTAGATCCTAGAAGAAGATTTGATACATTTGTATGGGACATAAACTCCAAATAAGTCGGAATTGTTTGTTTAGATGAATTGATTGTTTTGATTGCTATGGTTAATATGTATACTTTAGTTTCTAAACTAAAAGTTTTGAAATTGTATCCATATATCTGTCTATTTTTTTGGATCCCAATATATTCTACGAATGGTTAGTTATCCCTTCAAACTAACCAATGTCACTGCATACTTCGTAGACTTGGATAACCCAAATATAAAGTGGAAAAAATTAAACAGATTCGTTCTCGTATCTATTATTGATATTCTGATTTGGTAAGCCAAATGCAGAATAGGTATTCAGTTTGATTTGATGAAATATGCTTCATCTATCTTTGTATCTCCTTGGCAATTTCGAGGACGAAATTCTTTTAAGGGGGGAAGTCTGTAACGACCCCGGATTTTATATATATTTAAATTGATAATTAATTGAATTTTTGAATAAAATTTGTGAAATTAATCGATTAATTGATTGCGAGTTTCTCCTATCCAAATAAATTCTGTATAAATCATTTAAATTTAAAATATTGTATATATATGTATATATGTGAATATATTAGTATTTGAGCATATATGAGTAAATTTGAAATTATATATATATATATATATGTATATATTTGATTTGAATTTAAATCATAAATAAATGGTTAAAAATAAAGATACAAATTATATAAGATATAGAAGGATAAAATAAATACATTGGATAAAATCTAATAACAAATCAAAATATAGAGATTCACCTATATGACAAAATACATATAAAAATAATTAGTATTAAATTTAGAAATAAATAATTGAGATAGAAATAGAAATAAATATAAAAATACATAACATAAATTATAGAAAATATATATAGTAAACAAATTAGTTAAATTAAACAATATATAAAATATAGAAATTCATTATAAATTATAAAACAAAATAAAATGAATACATTAGATAAATTTTAACAACATATTAACTATGGAAATACATTCAAAAATAAGAAAAAGAAAATATGTATGCAAACATGAAGATAAGTTAAAAAGGAAACAAAAGCAAAAGAAAATAAAAATACATGTATAACGGTTTGTAAAAGAAGCCACATCAAACTCTCTTCATTTTGTATAGCCGAAAGAAAATTTATAAAATAAAAATTTGTATGGTACAAGCCTAATTAATGCAAATACCCATCAGCCCCAAAGCAAAGAAAATATCCCTAATTTTTGTACAAAATATTATATCACCTTGTACAACATAAATCATCACCCTGTACAAAACAACATACCCTGTAACACTTCATTCCTATATACATTAAACAATCTTCTCGTTCCAGTATTCATCCACCATTATAAACTGAGAAAATCTGAAGTAAAAATCATTTTTTAACAAACAAACTTAAGATTAAAACATCAAAACAAAATTTACACAAGCCTGAGAAGAAGAAGCTCCAGTATCAAGTTCAAAACCAAGATTTCAACTTTGTAAATTCAAAAAGGCTTCAACTTTCAACTTGAAACTACTGGAAATCAAAATGTTCAAGGTGAGTAACAACCAGAAATTTAACTTAAGTCATATATATTGCCATTTGCTCTGTGTATATATATGTATCAGTGAATGCTCTTTCTCTGTTTATTTTACAAAGTACAACCCAACAAGAAAATTCAATTTCTTATTTTATAATCCATATTAGACTTTGGTTTCAAAACAAAACAGTGGTGTTTAAGTATGAGCTACAATCTAAAAATAGTTTCATGAGATAAAAATACATATAGAATGAAAAATCAAATTTTTTTCAGTAAGAACTTTCATTTCTGGAAATTTCGAACTTCACGAATCATTGATTCAAGAATATAACTTGAATTCTTATGGAAAGTTATGATTTTTAAGCTTTGTTTGATGATTTTTTATTAAGTGGTTTGAGAGCAGTTCGTTTTTGTCTGAAAATTGGATTTTGACCAATTTCTAGTGATCGACTGAGTCGAGTTGGTCGAGGTTGTTCGTGGAGATGGAGGAGCCTACAGGGGTCCTAGGAAAAATACTGGTTGGGTTTGCAGTTGAACGTGGTGGCGACAGTGATGGATTTAAGTTCGTAACCCTAGTTTTGAGGGGTTGCGATTTTTGATTCGATCGTCGCCGATAGGTGATCGAGTGCGATGAGAATTTGGGAAATGGAAGCTTGGTCGTGGACGAAGTTGAGGCCGGAGTCTCGAGTCGTCCAGTGGTCGGAGCCGCGTGGACGAGGTGTTGACAGGTTGGGGGTGATGTCTGGGTTGTTTCCAGGTTTGGGTTCGAATACTCGAATTCGAATTCGAGCTTGGAATGATGGTCTGAGGTTCGTCGTGAGGTGCGAGAGCGATCACCGACTTAAGGAGATCATCGTTGATGATCGGAGACGGCTGCGTTGATGGTGCACGTGCACGAGCACTTTGTGCTTGAGTGTTTCGTTTTTCCTAGGAAGGAATGAGTTTTCCTCGTGTCGTACTCGAGTGGTTGGAGTCACTTACTCGAAGCAAGGAATAGGGTAGCTCGGGTCAAATTCTTGTTCCAGGCTTCAACCTAAAACTGTTTTGTTCTGGAAATTTTAAAACCAAATTCAAATTTATCAGGCAAGGTTTTAAAAACTTAGGTTAAATCAATAAAAGTAAATGTAATCCAAGTTGAATTAGAATTCAGTTTAAACATAAAATAAAATTTTAAAATCCAAATTGTTTAAATAACTTAGAAGCAATTAAACGTTTAAAGAAATTTGGAATTTAAAATAGAATTGAATTTGAAAATAAAATTTAAACAAGTTAAATTTAAAAGTAAAACCTGAAATAAATTTCTAATCAGTTTTAAGATTTTGGGAAATTAATTTTAATTTTATACTTAAGTGTTGCAATAAGTTAAAAATGTTATAGTTAAAGAGAAAATTGATTTTAAACTCTTTAAAATTTCTTTTGTAACCAATTGTTATTTTACTATGTAAATTTAAAAATGTTAGGAAATTTTGTTTTAAACTTATTTGAAGATAAGCAAGAATTCATTTCAATTTTGAATTTGAATTGAAATTTAAAAAGGAGATTTGAAACAAGGTTTCAATATATGGTATATATTCATAAGAAATGAATGTGTTACCTTAAGAAATGAAGATTTATGATTTAAAATTCATTAATGAATGAGTTCCTAATGGTTAATTAATTTATAATCAAAAATGATTAATATAAGAGATTTTCTTTAAAAAGGTGATTAAAGAAATTTAATAGTTAATGTAATCATTTACTAAGATTATTTGAACAATTAATTAATGTGATAAATTTTAATAATAAATTAGATTGATTAATTTAATAACAATCAATTCTGGAACCATTAAGTAAAATTACTCAATGACAATAGTTATGGAATTAATTATTCAGTGTAATTAATTGAGTTAATTGAACTTGTTCAAGTTAATTTCTTAAGTTAATTAATTCAGAATAATCACTTGATAATTTGGGAAAATATAATTACTTAAAGAAGTAATTAATAGATAATTACTTAATGTAATTAACTGAATAATGATTTGAAATTTGAGTAAATTATTGTTAATAAATTAGAGGATTAAATTAGTAATGGCGATTAATTAAGATTAATTTGATAATTAAAGATTAATTGATTCATTAATTAAGAATGATTAGTTAATAATTAAGGGTTAACTAATAAATTTGAAAGAAAGATTTATTTCAAATAATTTGTAACTAACTTATGATAATGAACCCGGATTAATAATTGATACATCTGATTTAAATGAATCAGTTGATTAATAAATTTACTTGTGAATGTTTGGACTTGACTAAATGATTGAATTGTTTGATATTCTGATCTGTGATGCTTTGTGATATATTCTGTTTTGTGTGTGATCTGTACTGTAATTATTTATCTGGGATGAGTGCAATATTGTTATCCGTGACTTATATATCTGTGATCTGTGATATGTGAATAAAAGATAAGCGTTATAGCTATACCGCTTATCAACTATATTTCTGTATTCTGATCTGTGATGATTTATTGATGTTGCACTACTGTGTGAAACCCCTAGACAACACCATACACACACAAATATGGATTTCCCGTGGAAATCTGTTAAGTCACCCATTTTTGAGAATTATAAAGATTGAATTCTTGAATCCAAATAGTTTTGGAAATTGGAATTGAGGACTTTGCAAATGAGTTTCAAATGTAAAAGTTATTTTAAATAACTTAATAAAACTTGATTTAAATTTGAATTCAATATTTGAAATTTAATTCAATGATTTGGGAAACTAATTGTTTTCAACTGATAAAAGCTCTCAAATAAGAAATGGATTTCCAATTTGAATTAAAGGAATTTCAAGTTTGAATTGAAAATAGATTTCAAGTTACGAATAAATCTTTGGAAACGTGCTTTGAAAGCTATGAATTAAATCTTTGATATGAAGATTAAATGAGTTAATCCAATTGAAATGGAAATTGATTTGGAAAATCTGTGAATGGATCTTTGTGAAACTGGGTGAACTTTGTGAAATGAATCTTTTCGTGTAAAAGATTAAATGGTAATGTGTTTAAACCATTTGAAAGAAAAGTTTTGTGTAATAAGTTGTGACTTAACTGAAATCTCAATATCCATATGTTTTTAAATATTGCGTTCATTATACGGTTTAGCCGAGAGAGGACCTTTGTGTCATATAACCCATTCCGAATAATGACACGTCGTATGTGGATTGCATTTGAAGACCGGTGTTGAAGACCGATGTTGAAGACCCGGTATTTGCGAGAACGATAGGATAACCTATCGATTGTCTCTGCACTGAGTCACGCCGGTATAGAGATTTCCTAAGTGATGGGAAATCCGATCGGGATTGTCTCTTAGCTTAAAACCCTTCTCTGAGACGTACGAGCTCAGAGATTATGTAGTTGAAGGTTATCAGTGATATACTCCCAATTTGGTAATGTGGCATGCTGAGTGTTGTCGTGTGTTGCTGATCATTTGTTGTTCAAAGCATGGCTTTATGAAAAAGCGTAGCTTTGTGGACGAAACCTCATCGAACCTCACAAACCGAAAATGGTCGAAACAGGAATGATGCGGAAAGGTTATGAGGGTCGCGCCCTTTAGGGTATGTCATTTCCTTCTGGAAAAGCGTGGTATCATGGTATGGAGCCCAGATACTTACTCATGTGGACACACTATATTTATTAATGTGTGATGTTGTTGGTTATCGAGCGCTAGGATAAAGGTCCCAAAGGACCGGGGGTGGCATATTCGTGTAGTAGTTACCTAGTGTAAGGGGTAACCCGGCCTTGTGTTGGCAGAGAGCTAGTTAGTTCTCGGGACGTCCCGCCAGAGGCGTACCCATGTGGCATGTAACGACCGCCCATGACCCGTGCACCGAACCTAGAGATAGTGCGCTGTAAAGTGTGCCAGGCGACCATGGATGATTGCCAGGGTAAATTTAAACAACAGAATCTATCGTATTACTCACAGCGCATGGACAAAATACAATAGAATATATATATATATAGTGAAGCTTCACAGAACAGAATCTCATCAATAAAACTTCATAATAGTTGGATACAAACATCTGAACAGTCAATACATCAAGCCTCACTACATGACACACAGAGAATATACAAGCAGCGGAACATCCAGTACATATAGTAAAAAGATAATATGCAATCCTCCAGCTCGTCTTCGTCATCAGCATCGTGGAAAGCAAGAACAGCACCTGTCACCTGCTACCTAGTCTGCCCGTCCCAAAATGGACGAACAGCCCAGGCAATAAGAGATAAAACATAAAGCCTTGAGTCAGACAACAGTCTTAGTGAGCGGTAAATTAACTAACAACATACCAAAAGAGCATAAAGGAAAAAGGAATAGGAATCCAACCCTCCCACTCTACCTCTTTCTACAGTGATAGCCCCCATACACACACTAAGCAGAAGCAAACATAGCAAAGCATACAATTTAAAATAAAGCAATTATCACTCGAGTCAAGGGCGATGTTTTCCAAGTACAAACCCCCAAGGCCTAAACCAAGATCAGATAAGCACCCAGAAAATACCGCTCTTGAGACCGAATGATGATACAACCAAACATCCATGACTCTGGCTATCACTGTTATCATTGCTTCGATATCATCATTAATTGAATGACCGACTCTTTATTTCATCCGTCCGTCAAGGGCTAATGGAAACCCCGGTTCTAGACATAACTCTGCACGTCATCGTGACCCGTGCCTAGGACTATCGAATCTGCCCAGAGTACTTGACTACCAATCAGTAGCCTTCAGGGACTATCGAATCTGCCCAATGTACTCTTGCTTTGAGCATGCTAGAACCTTCAACAACAATGAGATCTCAGCCTTGTAGTCATCCTCCTCGACGACTATTTCCATACTAGCTCAAGCGCCTCTCGAGCAAACCATTATCATCAAACTCGAACCATTTCACCGAGTTATCAATCTGCTTGGAATGATCCCATCTGGATTAGACCAAGGCTATCTCATATCATACTTCGCCTCATCATCATCATAGCAAAGCTTCATCTCAACATCATCATCGAATCTATCCATATGAGCTTCATCATCCGCTACATATGCCACGAGCAGCTTTTCCAATTCAAGAGCCTTTCCCTTAGCTTTTGAATCATCTTCGACCATCTTGTCTAAATCAAATCATTAATCATCTAATTCATAGCAATCAATCAACTCAAACATTAATCCAAGTAAACAAGCATTCAAATATGATCTAAATAGACAATTATAACAATAATGGCAATTTTGTAATTAAAGAGTCAAAAGTCTAACAAGCATGAGAACATGAGCAATATCTCTATAATCTTGATGAATGAACTTGCATAGGTTAACATGTAGTAAAATGGATGCCAAATCATTATGAACAATGGATCGATATGGATCTTTACTTAGGATTAGGAAAATGCATGGAAATCACTACTTTAGCACAAAATCAAGCCAACGATCCGATATACTCCTTTGGATCCGTGTGAGAGATAATCACCACTTACCAAATCACCTAAACAACCCCAAAGCAACACACTTCAGATCTGGACAGCGAAGGATCTAACTTGATCTATCACAAATCCGCTTCAAACGATGAAATCTCTCTTCAAAGGATGTAGATCTTCAATCTAAGCTCTTGAATCTTCAATTTGATCTTCGATTTGGATGGAAGGAATCACTAGATTAGAGTGGAGAAAAGAAGTGAAGAAGTGTAGAAGTCGAGCTCTCAAAATGGCAGCACTTCGTCGCTTCAAAATCCGGATCCCAAAAATGAAGAAGAACCTTCCTATTTATAGGCTGAAATACACCTTAGGTCGTTCACTCGGAGTTAGGTGGTCCACGACCTACGACCTAAAACCCTTCGACCTAACAGCCCCAAGCCTCTACGACCTAACCAGATGCGCTTCCTCGCGACCTACGACCTAATGACTTAGCACATGCACACTTCTTCGACCTAACACATGCACATTCGTGACCTAACTACTAAGCCCTTACGCGACCTAACACTCACGCGACCTAACACACAAGCGACTTAGCTAGGTTACGACCTAACAAAGATGCGACTTAGCGACCTAACAAAGTCGCGACCTAACCTATGCGACTTAACTAGGTTACGACCTAAAACCTCGCAACCTAATACTTCACGACCTAACTCCTAAGCCGTTTACGACTTAACTTCCTTAGGTCACCCACTTCTACCACCAGCTTCTTAGGTCGTTGCCGACCTAACTTCCTTAAGTCGCTAACCTGCTTATCTCCTAGGTCGTTAACTCACTAACTCCTATACTGCTAACCCTTAGGTCGCCGCTTCTTTAGGTCGCCTATTTCTTAAGTCGCTTACACGACCTAACCTACCCCACGACTTATCTCTTATACGACCTAAGTCCTTACCTCGTCCAGTCTACTAGGTCGCTAACTTCTATAAGTCGTCAACTCTTAGGTCGCTCGACCGACCTAAACTACCATACGACCTAACCACCACACGACCTAACTATCACACGACCTAACTTCTTAGGTCGTTCCACTTCACTAAGTCGCCTATCTCATAACTCGCCAACTTCCTTAGGTCGCTCCAAACCCTCATACGACCTAAGACTTAGACTCTGGACGACTTATCAAAAATGCGACCAAATGTCAATTGTTTTACGATGTTTCGATCCGTAAAAATACGGGTCATTACATTCTCTCCCCCTTAGGAATTTCGCCCCCGAAATTCCAAACAAACAGAGCAATCAAAGACTATTCTGCATGCCTACCATCCATAGCAATCAACAAACCATGCATCCAATTCTAGCTTAGCATGCAGAATTCTAAAACTAGAACAAGTTACAATGTCGTTAGATGACACGCCACCTTAGAGCCATATCTTGAAGAGTTCAGGATGAGCTGCTTTCATCCTCTCTTCCACCTCCCATGTACAGTCGTTATCATCATCACTCCATTGTATCTTGAGAAACTTAACTACCTTTCTCCTAAGCTGTTTCGTGTCGGTTTCCACAACACGAAGCGGCTTACGAGGTCTCTTATCGACTGGATCAATTTCGAAGTCTTCACAGCTATCAGCAGAAACCATTGTATTCGAGTCGTGCACATACTTCCGTAGATATGATACATGAAAAACATTGTGCACACTCGACATCTTTTCTGGTAACTCCAATCTATAGGCGAGCTTTCCAATTCGCTCGATGATCGGGAATGGTCCAACAAATCTCGGAGTCAATTTTCCTTTCTTCGCGAATCGAATAACATTCTTCAATGGAGAAATCTTCACAAAAACCATATCACCTACGTCGAATTCCAAATCCTTACGACGCTTATCGGCATAACTTTTCTGACGGTCTTGGGCTGCCTTCATTCGTTGCCGAATGATCTCTATACAATCCGAGGTCTGTCGAATCATCTCTGGCCCAAGTATCAGCTTTTCTCCTGTCTCTAACCAACATGTCGGAGAGTTACACGGTCTTCCATACAATGCTTCATATGGTGCCATACCAATGCTTGACTGGTAACTGTTGTTATATGAAAATTCCACCAAATGAAGGTGATCTTCCCATGATCCTCCGAAATCCAAAACACAAGCTCTGAGGAGATCTTCCAAAACTCGGTTGACTCTCTCGGTCTGACCGTCTGTTTGGGGATGATAAGCTGTACTCAAACACAACTCGGTTCCCAAAACTTCTTGGAAGCTCTTCCAAAATCCACTGGTGAACAATGGGTCTCGATCGCTCACTATACTCTTCGGAATACCATGGAATCGAACTATCCACTTAACATACAACTCAGCCAACTTTGATGCAGTCCTAGTTGATCGAACAGGAATGAATCTTGCACTCTTAGTCAAACGATCTACAATGACCCAAATTCCTTCATTTCCCGTTTTTGTTCTAGGTAGTCCATCAATAAAATCCATCGATATTTGTTCCCACTTCCATGTAGGAACTTCTAATGGCTGAAGCAATCCACTTGGCTTCTTCTGTTCGGCTTTCACCAACTGGCAGTTCATACACTTGAAAATAAAATTTCCAACATCCTTCTTCATACCTTCCCAGTAATAGGTTCTCTTTATATCCCGATACATCTTATTTCCACCTGGATGAATTGTCAGCTTCGAGTGATGACTTTCCCTCAGAACTTCATTCCTCAATTCATCGTTATCGGGAACAACTAGTCGTCCTTGTTTCCGAAGCCAACCTTCTTGATCGACCTCGAATCCTTTATCCTTTTTTGGGTCCAATCCAGATTCCAAATCACGGATAATCTTGACAAGCTTATCGTCTCGCTTTTGGCTCTCGCCAATCCTTTCTACAAGAGTCGGTCTTATCGATAAGTTTGCCAACATCTCAGGTTCCAATTCACATCTGGGCCTGAAGTCAAATCCAGCTAAATACTCGAGACTCTTCCATTCTGAAAACATGGCTCCCAATCCTGCATGTCTTCGACTTAACGCATATGCCACTGCGTTACCCTTTCCTAGAGTATAAGCTATACCAAAATCATATGATGCCAAAAACTCTAGCCATTGTTGCTGCCGAAGATTCAAATCCTTTTGGGAGAAAAGATACTTCAACGACTTATGATCTGTAAACAACTCAAATCGAACTCCCAATAGATAATGTCTCCACATCTTCAGAGCAAATACAATCGCCGCTAACTCCAAATCATGAGTCGGATAATTCCTTTCATGCGGCTTCAGTTGTCGACTTGCATACGCAACAACTTTATCCCTCTGCATCAGCACTGCTCCAAGTCCAGTACCACATGCGTCGGTGTAAACCACCATCTCATCATTCCCACTTGGAATAGTCAAAACAGGAGCACTTGTCAATCGCTCTTTCAGGATTCCGAAAGCTTGCTCACACTTAGCATCCCATCTGAATACTAGATTCCTTTTCGTCAATCCCGTTAACGGTGTAGCTACCTTGGAGAAGTCTTTGATAAACCGTCGATAATATCCTGCTAATCCAAGAAAACTTCTCACATCAGATGCATTCTTAGGTCTACCCCAATCCTGGATTGCTGCCACCTTAGCGGGATCAACCTCTATTCGATTTCCAGAGATAACATGGCCTAAGAACCTCACTTCACTCTTCCAGAAGTGACACTTCGAAAACTTAGCCTTCAGCTGATGTTTCCGCAAGATTTCCAAAACAATACGCATGTGCGTCTCGTGCTCTTTTTCAGTTCTGGAATAAATCAGAATATCATCCATGAACACTAGCACGAACTTGCTCAACTGATCTCTGAACACTCTATTCATAAGATCCACAAAATATGCTGGTGCATTAGTCAATCCAAACGGCATTACCAGCCACTCAAAGAAACTGGATGGTGTCCTAAAAGCAGTCTTTGGCACACTATCCTTAGCCACTCTTAACTGGTGAAATCCCGTAGCCAAATCCATCTGAGAAAACACCTTAGCTTCGTGAAGCTGATCAAACAAGTCATCTATTCTCGGCAATGGATACTTGTTCTTCTTAGTCACCTTATTCAGCTCACGATAATCCACACACAACCTCAACGATCCATCCGCTTTGGTTGCAAACACAACTGGTGCACCCCATTCGGACACACTACGCCGAATGAATACTTTCTGCAAAAGATCATCAACCTGCACCCTCAACTCCTGCTATTCCCTAGGCGCCATCCGCCTAAGAGGCATCACAACAGGTCTGGCTCCTTCAACTAGATCTATACGAAACTCGATCTCTCTATGCGGTGGTAATCCTTTGACCTCATCAAAGACATCCTCAAATCCATTAGCGATTGGCAACGATGACAGTCCATCCCGTGGAACAACCAGCGAATACATGAAGCTCATGAAGACGCCTTCTTCATGCTTACATCGTATCACAATCTTTCGCCCCTCCACATTCTCGACTGTCACCTCCAACCTCTCACAATCAACCTTTGCCGCATACTTCCTAAGCCAGTCCATACCCAAAATAATTCCGTACCCCGCAAAGTTCAGAACAAAACAATCACAAACAAAAGAGCAATCATGACTCGATACAATCAAATCACGGCATAGCATACACAAACAAGACGAACCCCCAACTGGATTAGTCACAACCAATGGCCTATCAACAATATCCGGTTCTAAACCCAACCGGCCTACAAGTTCATTACAAACAAAAGAATGCGACGCCCCAGTATCAAATAACACTCTAACTGGAACACCACAAATGGAGAGAGTACCCTGAACCACCACACTCTTTCCCTTCTCTTCAGCGGTAGGAGCTTTTGAAGATGATGGAACAGCTCCTAAAGCATAAGCTTGCACAATTTGCTTGTCCCTTCGCGGTTCTGGACAATTCCTCTTGATATGCCCCGGCTTGTCACAATTGTGGCACTTCACCGACACCTTCGGATTCTTGCAATCCCTGGAGAAATGGCCCTTCTGTTGACAATTGAAGCAAGTCACTTCACCATTCGGCTTCTTCTGGCCATCCTTACCCTTCTGCTGCTGCTGCTTCCTCTTCTTGTTTCCACCCTGCTGTGGTTTAACCTCTTCCTTGGTCACAGCAACAACATATCCCTCTTTAGGAAACAGATTCTCGTGCCTGAGAGCTTTCTCCACAAGCTTCTCAAATGAATCGTCCAAATGATCCACCAACTGTCTCCCAAGATAACTGTCCAAGCCTGTCACAAACTTCTCATTCTTCTGATACGAAGACTCAATATACGACCGGGCATACTTGGACAAAGCTTCAAACTCAGAAACATACTCAATAACTGGCCTTCCACCTTGCTTGAGTTCCACAAACTTCTTGAACAGAACAGACTTCTGTGCTTTAGAAATGAACTTAGCTTCAAATCTGACTTGGAATTGCTCCCAAGTAATTTCTTCCTCTGGAGTATCAATGGTGATAGAGTTCCACCAATCAGAAGCTCTTCCTTGAAGCTGTCTTGACACAAGCTTCCTTTTAGTTGCATCATCGATTCCCAAATCACCAAAGATCCTTCTACAAGCATCTATCCATCTCTGGACTTCAATGGTTGGTTCTATTCCCAAGAAAACCTTTCCTCCAAGAGTAGAATAATCCTTACACAGCTTAGCAAAATCCACTGACTTTGGAGTTTGAACTTGAACTCCAACATCCACCGATGGCCCCGGAGCTGGCATCCTTCTCATGATCGAAGTCATCATAGCTTCGAACATAGCAGCATAATCAGCAGCCCCTTCAGTAGCACGGCCTTCCCTAGCAGCTGGTCTCCCTCTTCGACTCATCCTTAATATCTATAAAAAGGAATGATTAGCACACCTAGAGAAACAACTGCATAAAGGACTCAAACTCTACTAAGCTACTATATATATATATAGTAATCATCCATCAAAATACAATTACGTCTCTCATACGTAGTTCCGTCAGCGAGCGTTGGGTAAAATCGATTAACCAATGCTCTGATACCAAATGTGACGACCGCCCATGACCCCTGCACCGAACCTAGAGATAGTGCGCTGTAAAGTGTGCCAGGCGACCATGGACGATTGCCAGGGTAAATTTAAACAACAGAATCTATCGTATTACTCACAGCGCATGGACAAAATACAATAGAATATATATATAGTGAAGCTTCACATAATAGAATCTCATCAATAAAACTTCATAATAGTTGGATACAAACATATGAACAGTCAATACATCAAGCCTCACTACATGACACACAGAGAATATACAAGCAGCGGAACATCCAGTACATATAGTAAAAAGATAATATGCAATCCTCCAGCTCGTCTTCGTCATCAGCATCGTGGAAAGCAAGAACAGCACCTGTCACCTGCTACCTAGTCTGCCCGTCCCAAAATGGACGAACAGCCCAAGGCAATAAGAGATAAAACATAAAGCCTTGAGTCAGACAACAGTCTTAGTGAGCGGTAAATTAACTAACAACATACCAAAAGAGCATAAAGGAAAAAGGAATAGGAATCCAACCCTCCCACTCCACCTCTTTATACAGTGATAGCCCCCAGACACACACTAAGCAGAAGCAAACAAAGCAAAGCATACAATTTAAAATAAAGCAATTATCACTCGAGTCAAGGGCGATGTTTTCCAAGTACAAACCCCTAAGGCCTAAACCAAGATCAGATAAGCACCCAGAAAATACCGCTCTTGAGACCGAATGATGATACAACCAAACATCCATGACTTTGGCTATCACTATTATCATTGCTTCGATATCATCGTTAATTGAATGACCGGCTCTTTATTTCATCCGTCCGTCAAGGGCTAATGGAAACCCTGGTTCTAGACATAACTCCACACGTCATCGTGACCCGTGCCTAGGACTATCGAATCTGCCCAGAGTACTTGACTACCAATCAGTAGCCTTCAGGGACTATCGAATCTTCCCAACGTACTCTTGCTTTGAGCATACTAGAACCTTCAACAACGATGAGATCTCAGCCTTCTAGTCATCCTCCTCGACGACTATTTCCATACTAGCTCAAGCGCCTCTCGAGCAAACCATTATCCTCAAACTCGAACCATTTCACCGAGTTATCAATCTGCTTGGAATGATCCCATCTGGATTAGACCAAGGCTATCTCATATCATACTTCGCCTCATCATCATCATAGCAAAGCTTCATCTCAACATCATCACCGAATCTATCCATATGAGCTTCATCATCCGCTACATATGCCACGAGCAGCTTTTCCAATTCAAGAGCCTTTCCCTTAGCTTTTGAATCATCTTCGACCATCTTGTCTAAATCAAATCATCAATCATCTAATTCATAGCAATCAATCAACTCAAACATTAATCCAAGTAAACAATCATTCAAATATGATCTAAATAGACAATTATAACAATAATGGCAATTTTGTAATTAAAGAGTCAAAAGTCTAACAAGCATGAGAACATGAGCAATATCTCTATAATCTTGATGAATGAACTTGCATAGGTTAACATGTAGTAAAATGGATGCCAAATCATTATGAACAATGGATCGATATGGATCTTTACTTAGGATTAGGAAAATGCATGGAAATCACTACTTTAGCACAAAATCAAGCCAACGATCCGATATACTCCTTTGGATCCGTGTGAGAGATAATCACCACTCACCAAATCACCTAAACAACCCCAAAGCAACACACTTCAGATCTGGACAGCGAAGGATCTAACTTGATCTATCACAAATCCGCTTCAAACGATGAAATCTCTCTTCAAAGGATGTAGATCTTCAATCTAAGCTCTTGAATCTTCAATTTGATCTTCGATTTGGATGGAAGGAATCACTAGATTAGAGTGGAGAAAAGAAGTGAAGAAGTGTAGAAGTCGAGCTCTCAAATTGGCAGCACTTCGTCGCTTCAAAATTCGGATCCCAAAAATGAAGAAGAACCCTCCTATTTATAGGCTGAAATACACCTTAGGTCGTTCACTCGGAGTTAGGTCGTCCACGACCTACGACCTAAAACCTTCGACCTAACAGCCCCAAGCCTCTACGACCTAACCAGATGCGCTTCCTCGTGACCTACGACCTAACGACTTAGCGCATGCGCACTTCTTTGACCTAACACATGCGCATTCGCGACCTAACTGCTAAGCCCTTACGCGACCTAACACTCACGCGACCTAACACACAAGCGACTTAGCTAGGTTACGACCTAACAAAGATGCGACTTAGCGACCTAACAAAGTCGCGACCTAACCTATGCGACTTAACTAGGTTACGACCTAACACCTCGCGACCTAATACTTCACGACCAAACTCCTAAGCCGTTTACGACTTAACTTCCTTAGGTCACCCACTGCTACCACCAGCTTCTTAGGTCGTTGCCGACCTAACTTCCTTAAGTCGCTAACCTTCTTATCTCCTAGGTCGTTAACTCGCTAACTCCTATACCGCTAACCCATAGGTCGCCGCTTCTTTAGGTCGCCTATTTCTTAAGTCACTTACACGACCTAACCTACCCCACGACTTATCTCTTATACGACCTAAGTCCTTACCTCGTCCAGTCTACTAGGTCGCTAACTTCTATAAGTCGTCAACTCTTAGGTCGCTCGACCGACCTAAACTACCATACGACCTAACCACCACACGACCTAACTATCACACGACCTAACTTCTTAGGTCGTTCCACTTCACTAAGTCGCCTACCTCATAACTTGCCAATTTCCTTAGGTCGCTCCAAACCCTCATACGACCTAAGACTTGGACTCTGGACGACTTATCAAAAATGCGACCAAATGTCAACTGTTTTACGATGTTTCGATCCGTAATAATAAGGGTCGTTACATGGCATAGGAAGTTCCTTAGCTTGACCATTTGTTGGAAATCCAAAGAAACAATACGAGCCCTTTACGATTGCAGTTGTATAACCTGTCTCCTCAGGAGGCAGCTATAGCAAGCATAATATAATGGTACCTATGCTGGCTAAGATTAATATTGTATTTTCGAAATGATTTTGTACACTATGCACTAGTAATAATATCAAAAGAGTTTTTCTTGCGTAGTAAGCATATTTGACTATCATAAGAAGAAATCTCCTCCAAGTCTGCGATTGCATTGTGTGTGTGGTGGGAGGTCTTATGGTAGTTTCATTTTCCAAAAGCATTGCAGATTTCAATGTTTTAAGTTCTTTGTTGTTTGGTTAAAGATAAACCATTTTTGTTACTCACACCAGTCCCACGACTGACTCGGATTTTATTGTTCCCTTCCTAAACTCTGGGTGCCCACAATTTTCCACACGGGCAGTCTAGAGTTGGGTTTCTTTTCAGATAATCAGGTTCAGTTGACATTGGAGCTAGTTCAGTTTTGGAGATCACGACTGACATTGCTAACCTTTGTCTTATGTGATGATGGTTCGAGCTTGATGTTGGAGTTGTTGGACTCATTCTCTGACTGATCATTTGGAGTTATCACTTCTGTTTTTTTTCCACTATATCATTATTTATCTCTGATATTGTTGTATCATATTGATATCGTTGTTGTATATCATTCTGGATATTGTATTCATTGAAGTTGTATATGATATCATCTATTTCTTTTCCGCTGTGTTGTTATACTTACTGTGTTATAAGCTCCGGCATGAACCAGATTCCGTATTTGAATCTGCGGCATTTAAGTACAAGTGAAGTACGGGTGCCGATTTTCGAAGGCCGAGTTCAGGATCGTGACATTTGGTATCAGAGCTGAAGGTTAAACTTTAGCTATGGAGTATAACACATTAAGTAACTCATTAGAGATAGGGTGAAGTATACCCTAAAATGAGTATTCCTCAGATATCTGTCTATACGCCTTAGTAAATTCTCTTGCTATCCACTAATAGTAAGTATGATTGCAAGAAGAGGATGAGATATGGGACAGGGGAATACGACTATAAATGGTCAATACCCCGTAACAACAACGGAAGCAATCTTTTCTCTATCAATCTCTGTTGTTCTTTATCTTTTCTCAAATTCTTTGATAGTTTCTGGTAGATCCAGGAAGAAGATTTGATACATTTGTATGGGACATAAACTCCAAATAAGTCGGAATTGTTTGTTTAGATGAATTGATTGTTTTGATTGCTATGGTTAATATGTATACTTTAGTTTCTAAACTAAAAGTTTTGAAATTGTATCCATATATCTGTCTATTTTTTGGATCCCAATATATTCTACGAATGGTTAGTTATCCCTTCGAACTAACCAATGCCACTGCATACTTCGTAGATTTGGATAACCCAAATATCTTGTGGAAAAAATTAAACAGATTCGTTCTCGTATCTATTATTGATATTCTGATTTGGTAAGCCAAATGCAGAATAGGTATTCAGTTTGATTTGATGAAATATGCTTCATCTATCTTTGTGTCCCCTTGGCAATTTCGAGGACGAAATTCTTTTAAGGGGGGAAGTCTGTAACAACCCCGGAGTTTATATATATTTAAATTGATAATTAAATGAATTTTTGAATAAAATTTGTGAAATTAATCGATTAATTGATTGCGAGTTTCTCCTATCCAAATAAATTCTGTATAAATCATTTAAATTTAAAATATTGTATATATATGTATATATGTGAATATATAAGTATTTGAGCATATATGAGTAAATTTGAAATTATATATATATGTATATATTTGATTTGAATTTAAATCGTAAATAAATGGTTTAAAAATAAAGATACAAATTATATAAGATATAGAAGGATAAAATAAATACATTGGATAAAATCTAATAACAAATCAAAATATAGAGATTCACCTATATGACAAAATAAATTTAAAAATAATTAGTATTAAATTTAGAAATAAATAATTGAGATAGAAATAGAAAAAAATATAAAAGTACATAACATAAATTATAGAAAATATATATAGTAAACAAATTAGTTAAATTAAACAATCTATAAAATATAAAAATTCATTATAAATTATAAAACAAAATAAAATGAATACATTAGATAAATTTTAACAACATATTAACTATGGAAATACATTCAAAAATAAGAAAAAGAAAATATGTATGCAAACATGAAGATAAGTTAAAAAGGAAACAAAAGCAAAAGAAAATAAAAATACATGTATAAAGGTTTGTAAAAGAAGCCACATCAAACTCTCTTCATTTTGTACATCCGAAAGAAAATTTATAAAATAAAAATTTGTATGGTACAAGCCTAATTAATGCAAATACCCATCAGCCCCAAAGCAAAGAAAATATCCCTAATTTTTGTACAAAATATTATATCACCTTGTACAACATAAATCATCACCCTGTACAAAACAACATACCCTGTAACACTTCATTCCTATATACATTAAACAATCTTCTCGTTCCAGTATTCATTCACCATTATAAACTGAGAAAATCTAAAGTAAAAATCATTTTTTAACAAACAAACTTCAGATTAAAACATCAAAACAAAATTTACACAAGCCTGAGAAGAAGAAGCTCCAGTATCATGTTCAAAACCAAGATTTCAACTTTGTAAATTCAAAAAGGCTTCAACTTTCAACTTGAAACTACTGGAAATCAAAATGTTCAAGGTGGGTAACAACCAAAAATTTAACTTAAGTCATATATATTGCCATTTGCTCTGTGTATATATATGTATCAGTGAATGCTCTTTCTCTGTTTATTTTACAAAGTACAACCCAACAAGAAAATTCAATTTCTTGTTTTATAATCCATATTAGACTTTGGTTTCAAAACAAAACAGTGGTGTTTAAGTATGAGCTACAATCTAAAAATAGTTTCATGAGATAAAAATACATATAGAATGAAAAATCAAATTTTTTTCAGTAAGAACTTTCATTTCTAGAAATTTCGAACTTCACGAATCATTGATTCAAGAATATAACTTGAATTCTTATGGAAAGTTATGATTTTTAAGCTTTGTTTGATGATTTTTAATTAAGTGGTTTGAGAGCAGTTCGTTTTTGTCTGAAAATTGGATTTTGACCAATTTCTGGTGATCGACTGAGTCGAGTTGGTCAGGGTTGTTTGTGGAGATGGAGGAGCCTACAGGGGTCCTAGGAAAAATACTGGTTGGGGTTGCAGTTGAACGTGGTGGCGACGGTGATGGATTTAAGTTCGTAACCCTAGTTTTGTGGGGTGAGATTTTTGATTCGATCGTCGCCGATAGGTGATCGAGTGCGATGAGAATTTGGGAAATGGAAGCTTGGTCGTGGACGAAGTTGAGGCCGGAGTCTCGAGTCGTCTTGTGGTCGGAGCCGCATGGACGAGGTGTTGACAGGTTGGGGGGTGATGTCTAGGTTGTTTCCAGGTTTGGATTCGAATACTCGAATTCGAATTCGAGCATGGAATGATGGTCTGAGGTTCATGGTGAGGTGCGAGGGCGATCACCGACTTGAGGAGATCATCGTTGATGATCGGAGACGGCTGCGTTGATGGTGCACGTGCACGAGCACTTTGTGCTTGAGTGTTTCGTTTTTCCTAGGAAGGAATGAGTTTTCCTTGTGTCGTACTCGAGTGGTTGGAGTCACTTACTCGAAGCAAGGAATAGGGTAGCTCAGGTCAAATTCTTATTCCAGGCTTCAACCTGAAACTGTTTTGTTCTGGAAATTTTAAAACCAAATTCAAATTTATCAATCAAGGTTTTAAAAACTTAGGTTAAATCAAAAAAAGTAAATGTAATCCAAGTTGAATTAGAATTCAGTTTAAACATAAAATAAAATTTTAAAATCCAAATTGTTTAAATAACTTAAAAGCAATTAAACGTTTGAAGAAATTTGGAATTTAAAATAGAATTGAATTTGAAAATAAAATTTAAACAAGTTAAATTTAAAAGTAAAACCTGAAATAAATTTCAAATCAGATTTTAAGGGGTCGTTTGGTTTATTTTGTATTTTATGTTTTGAGTTTTCAACATTAATTACAAAATATGAGAAGAATGAAGGGAGGTCAGAAGGGATGAACGAAAGATTGGAGGGGACCACGAAGTGGATGGAGGAACGATGGAAGGATGAATTATTGCTCGTGCTTCCGTTTTTCTTAAAACACGAAAAATGAAAAAAAGTTGTTTTCTATTTTGTGTGTAAAATTCATTTTCTAAAATGGTTATTTTTCATAATATACATGCGGCGTACGTATTTTTGTATGGACGAAAACTCAAAACTAAAAACGGTAAACCAAACATAGCCTAAGATTTTGGGAAATTAATTTTAATTTTATACTTAAGTGTTGCAATAAGTTAAAAATGTTAAAGTTAAAGAGAAAATTGATTTTAAACTCTTTAAAATTTCTTTTGTAACCAATTGTTATTTTACTATGTAAATTTAAAAATGTTAGGAAATTTTGTTTTAAACTTATTTGAAGATAAGCAAGAATTCATTTCAATTTTGAATTTGAATTGAAATTTAAAAAGGAGATTTGAAACAAGGTTTCAGTATATGGTAAATATTCATAAGAAATGAATGTGTTACCTTAAGAAATGAAGATTTATGATTTAAAATTCATTAATGAATGAGTTCCTAAGTTAATTAATTTATAATCAAAAATGATTAATATAAGAGATTTTCTTTAAAAAGGTGATTAAATAAATTTAATAGTTAATGTAATCATTAACTAAGATTATTTGAATAATTAATTAATGTGATAAATTTTAACAATAAATTAGATTGATTAATTTAATAATAATCAATTGTGGAACCATTAAGTAAAATTAATCAATGACAATAGTTATGGAATTAATTATTCAGTGTAATTAATTGAGTTAATTGAACTTGTTCAAGTTAATTTCTTAAGTTAATTAATTCAAAATAATCACTTGATAATTTGGGAAAATATAATTACTTAAAGAAGTAATTAATAGATAATTACTGAATGTAATTAACTGAATAATGATTTGAAATTTGAGTAAATTATTGTTAATAAATTAAAGGATTTAATTAATAATGGTGATTAATTAAGATTAATTTGATAATTAAAGATTAATTGAATCATTAATTAAGAATGATTAGTTAATAATTAAGGGTAACTAATAAATTTGAAAGAAAGATTTATTTCAAATAATTTGTAATTAACTTATGATAATGAACCCGGATTAATAATTTATACATCTAATTTAAATGAATCAGTTGATTAATAAATTTACTTGTGAATGTTTGGACTTGACTAAATGATTGAATTGTTTGATATTCTGATCTGTGATGCTTTGTGATATATTCTGTTTTGTGTGTGATCTGTACTGTAGTTATTTATCTGGGATGAGTGCCGTGACTTATATATCTGTGATCTGTGATCTGTGAATAAAAGATAACCGTTATAGTTATACCGCTTATCAACTATATTTCTATATTCTGATCTGTGATGATTTATTGATGTTGCACTACTGTGTAAAACCCCTGGACTACACCATACACACACAAATATGGATTTCACGTGGAAATCAGTTAAGTCATCGATTTTTGACAGTTTTAAAGATTGAATTCTTGAATCCAAATAGTTTTGCAAATTGGAATTAAGGACTTTGCAAATAAGTTTCAAATGTAAAAGTTATTTTAAATAACTTAATAAAACTTGATTTAAATTTGAATTCAATATTTGAAATTTAATTCAATGATTTGGGAAACTAATTGTTTTCAACTAATAAAAGCTCTCATATAAGAAATGGATTTCCAATTTGAATTAAAGGAATTTCAAGTTTGAATTGAAAATGGTTTTCAAGTTACGAATAAATCTTTGGAAACGTGCTTTGAAAGCTTTCAATTAAATCTTTGATATAAAGATTAAATGAGTTAATCCAATTGAAATGGAAATTGATTTGGAAAATCTATGAATGGATCTTTGTGAAACTGGGTGATTTTTGTGAAATGAATCTTTTCGTGTAAAAGATTAAAATGGTAATGTGTTTAAACCATTTGAAAGAAAAGTTTTGTGTAATAAGTTGTGACTTAACTGGAATCTCAATATCCATATGTTTTTAAATATTGCGTTGATTATTCGGTTTACCCGGGAGAGGACCTTTGTGTCATATAACCCATTCCGAATAATGACACGTCGTATGTGGATTGCATTTGAAGACCGGTGTTGAAGACCGGGTATTTGCGAGAACGATAGGATAACCTATCGATTGTCTCAGCACTGAGTCACGCCGGTATAGAGATTTCCTAAGTGATGGGAAATCTGATCGGGATTGTGAATACCCTGATTGCAAGGGCTTCTTTGGAAGTGCCTTCGATTCTGTTCGAACCCGGAACCGACTTGTATGGTTGTGTGTCTGACACTACACTTTGAGATATAAAGCTGATTTCTTTCAAATATATTTCTGTTTGGTGGCGGAGATTTATTCTCTTAGCTTAAAACCCTTCTCTGAGACGTACGAGCTCAGAGGTTATGTAGTTGAAGGTTATCAGTGATATACTCCCAATTTCGTAGTGTGGCATGCTGAGTGTTGCTGTGTGTTGCTGATCATTTGTTGATCAAAGCATGGCTTTGTGAAAAAGCGTAGCTTTGTGGACGAAACCTCATCGAATCTCACAAACCGGAAATGGTCAAAACAGGAATGATGCGGCAAGGTTATGAGGGTCGCGCCCTTTAAGGTATGTCATTTCCTTCTGGAAAAGTGTGGTATCATGGTATGGAGCCCAGATACTTACTCATGTGGACACACTATATTTATTACTGTGTGATGTTGTTGGTTATCGAGCGCTCGGATAAAGGTCCCAAAGGACCGGGGGGTGGCATATTCGTGTAGTAGTTACCTAGTGTAAGGGGTAACCCGACCTTGTGTTGGCAGAGAGCTAGTTAGTTCTCAGGACGTCCCGCCAGAGGCGTACCCATGTGGCATAGGAAGTTCCTTAGCCTGACCATTTGTTGGAAATCCAAAGAAACAATACGAGCCCTTTACGATTGCAAATGTATAACCTGTCTCCTCAAGAGGCAGCTATAGCAGGCATAATATAATGGTACCTATGCTGGCTAAGATTAATATTGTATTTTTGAAATGATTTTGTACACTATGCACTAGTAGTAATATCAAAAGAGTTTTTCTTGCATAGTAAGCATATTTGACTATCATAAGAAGAAATCTCCTCCAAGTCTGCGATTGCTTGTGCAGTTAATGCCCCGCTATTACCCCACTATAACCCTGCTATATCTTGTATCGGATTTCTACCGCTACGATTTTTTCATATAGCCCCAAATATAGCCTTTCCGCTTTAATCCCCGCTATTTCCGCTATATCCCGTTATTCCCGCTATATTCCGCTGCTTCCGCTATATCTTCTTTAAAAGAAATGAATTGAAAAATGACATTTATACATTATAAAAATTATGAAATTAGTTTATTTAATTGAATCTTTAATATATTTTCAGAAATGAAAATACTCTAATATTCTACTAAATTCAATTACTTTATATAATAGTTTTACGTTTATTTATAGTATATTCGCACATGTTTTTATTTAAAATTATTTATGTACTAATTATGATTCAATTAAATGTTAATTTTTCATTTATTAAAATTTATATATTTGTAAAAACATTAAATACGAGTTTTATATGCTATTTTAGAGTCATCCGCTATATCCCGCTATATCCTCACTATATCCCCGCTATGACTTTTTGTACCTCCGCCGCATTGAATATACAGGGCGTTTTAATTGCATAGGCGATTGCATTGTGTGTGTGGTGGGAGGTCTTATGGTAGTTTCATTTTCCAAAAGCATTGCGGATTTCAATGTTTTAAGTTCTTTGTTGTTTGATTAAAGATAAACCATTTTTGTTACTCACACCAGTCCCACGACTGACTCGGAGTTTATTGTTCCCTTCCTAAACTCTGGGTGCCCACAATTTTCCACACGGGCAGTCTAGAGTTGGGTTTCTTTTCAGATAATCAGGTTCAGTTGACATTGGAGCTAGTTCAGTTTTGGAGATCACGACTGACATTGCTAACCTTTGTCTTACGTGATGATGGTTCGAGCTTGATGTTGGAGTTGTTGGACTCAATCTTTGACTGATCATTTGGAGTTATCACTTCTGTTTTTTTTTTCCACTGTATCATTATTTATCTCTGATATTGTTGTATCATATTGATATCGTTGTTGTATATCATTCTAGATATTGTATTCATTGGAGTTGTATATGATATCATCTATTTCTTTTCCGCTGTGTTGTTATACTTACTGTGTTATAAGCTCCGGCATGAACCAGATTCCGTATTTGAATCTGCGGCATTCAAGTACAAGTGAAGTACGGGTGCCGATTTTCGAAGGCCGAGTTCAGGATCGTGACATTTGGTATCAGAGCTGAAGGTTAAACTTTAGCTATGGAGTATAACACACTAAGTAGCTCATTAGAGATAGGGTGAAGTATACCCTAGAATGAGTATTCCTCATATATCTGTCTGTACGCCTCAGTGAATTCTCTTGCTATCCACTGATAGTAAGTATAAGTGCAAGAAGAGGATGAGATAGGGGACGGGGAATACGACTATAAATGGTCAATACCCCGTAACAACAACGGAAGCAATCTTTTCTCCATCAATCTCTGTTGTTCTTTATCTTTTCTCAAATTCTTTGATAGTTTCTGGTAGATCCAGGAAGAAGATTTGATACATTTGTATGGGACATAAACTCCAAATAAGTCGGAATTGTTTGTTTAGATGAATTGATTGTTTTGATTGCTATGGTTAATATGTATACTTTAGTTTCTAAACTAAAAGTTTTGAAATTATATCCATATATCTGTTTATTTTTTTGGGTCCACATATATTCTACGAATGGGTAGTTATCCCTTCGAACTAACCAATGCCACTGCATACTTCGTAGATATGGATAACCCGAATATCTTGTGGAAAAAATTAAACAGATTCGTTCTCGTATCTATTATTGATATTCTGATTTGGTAAGCCAAATGCAGAATAGGCATTCAGTTTGATTTGATGAAATATGCTTCATCTACCTTTGTGTCTCCTTGGCAATTTCGAGGACGAAATTCTTTTAAGGGGGGAAGTCTGTAACGACCCCGGATTTTATATATATTTAAATTGATAATTAATTGAATTTTTGAATAAAATTTGTGAAATTAATAGATTAATTGATTGCGAGTTTCTCCTATCCAAATAAATTCTGTATAAATCATTTAAATTTAAAATATTGTATATATATGTATATATGTGAATATATAAGTATTTGAGCATATATGAGTAAATTTGAAATTATATATATATATATATATATTTGATTTGATTTAAATCGTAAATAAATGGTTTAAAAATAAAGATACAAATTATATAAGATATAGAAGGATAAAATAAATACATTGGATAAAATCTAATAACAAATCAAAATATAGAGATTCACCTATATGACAAAATAAATATAAAAATAATTAGTACTAAATTTAGAAATAAATAATTGAGATAGAAATAGAAATAAATATAAAAATACATAAGATAAATTATAGAAAATATATATAGTAAACAAATTAGTTAAATTAAACAATATATAAAATATAGAAATTCATTATAAATTATAAAACAAAATAAAATGAATACATTAGATAAATTTTAACAACATATTAACTATGGAAATACATTCAAAAATAAGAAAAAGGAAATATGTATGCAAACATGAAGATAAGTTAAAAAGGAAACAAAAGCAAAAGAAAATAAAAATACATGTATAAAGGTTTATAAAAGAAGCCACATCAAACTCTCTTCATTTTGTACAGCCGAAAGAAAATTTATAAAATAAAATTTTGTATGGTACAAGCCTAATTAATGCAAATACCCATCCGCCCCAAAGCAAAGAAAATATCCCTAATTTTTGTACAAAATATTATATCACCTTGTACAACATAAATCATCACCTTGTACAAAACAACATACCCTGTAACACTTCATTCCTATATACATTAAACAAACTTCTCGTTCCAGTATTCATCCACCATTATAAACTGCGAAAAACTGAAGTAAAAATCATTTTTTAAACAAACAAACTTCAGATTAAAACATCAAAACAAAATTTACACAAGCCTGAGAAGAAGAAGCTCCAGTATCAAGTTCAAAACCAAGATTTCAACTTTGTAAATTCAAAAAGGCTTCAACATTCAACTTGAAACTACTGGAAATCAAAATGTTCAAGGTGAGTAACAACCAGAAATTTAACTTAAGTCATATATATTGCCATTTGCTCTGTGTATATATATGTATCAGTGAATGCTCTTTCTCTGTTTATTTTACACAGTACAACCCAATAAAAAATTCAATTTCTTGTTTTATAATCCATATTAGACTTTGGTTTCAAAACAAAATAGCGGTGTTTAAGTATGAGCTACAATCTAAAAATAGTTTCATGAGATAAAAATACATATAGAATGAAAAATCAAATTTTTTTCAGTAAGAACTTTCATTTCTGGAAATTTCGAACTTCACGAATCATTGATTCAAGAATATAACTTGAATTCTTATGGAAAGTTATGATTTTTAAGCTTTGTTTGATGATTTTTAATTAAGTGGTTTGAGAGCAGTTCGTTTTTGTCTAAAAATTGGATTTTGACCAATTTCTGGTGATCGACTGAGTCGAGTTGGTCGGGGTTGTTCGTGGAGATGGAGGAGCCTACAGGGGTCCTAGGAAAAATACTGGTTGGTGTTGCAGTTGAACGTGGTGGCGACAGTGATGGATTTAAGTTCGTAACCCTAGTTTTGAGGGGTTGAGATTTTTGATTCGATCGTCGCCGATAGGTGATCGAGTGCGATGAGAATTTAGGAAATGGAAGCTTGGTCGTGGACGAAGTTAAGGCCGGAGTCTCGAGTCGTCCAGTGGTCGGAGCCGCATGGACGAGGTGTTGACAGGTTGGTGGGTGATGTGTGGGTTGTTTCCAGGTTTGGATTCGAATACTCGAATTCGAATTCGAACTTGGAATGATGGTCTGAGGTTCGTGGTGAGGTGCGAGGGCGATCACCGACTTGAGGAGATCATCGTTGGTGATCAGAGACGGCTGCGTTGTTGGTGCACGTGCACGAGCACTTTGTGCTTGAGTGTTTCGTTTTTCATAGGAAGGAATGAGTTTTTCTCGTGTCGTACTCGAGTGGTTCGAGTCACTTACTCGAAGCAACGAATAGGGTAGCTCGGGTCAAATTCTTGTTCCAGGCTTCAACCTGAAACTGTTTTGTTCTGGAAATTTTAAAACCAAATTTAAATTTATCAAGCAAGGTTTTAAAAACTAAGGTTAAATCAAAAAAAGTAAATGTAATCCAAGTTGAATTAGAATTCAGTTTAAACATAAAATGAAATTTTAAAATCCAAATTGTTTAAATAACTTAAAAGCAATTAAACGTTTGAAGAAATTTGGAATTTAAAATAGAATTGAATTTGAAAATAAAATTTAAACAAGTTAAATTTAAAAGTAAAACCTAAAATAAATTTCAAATCAGATTTTAAGATTTTGGGAAATTAATTATAATTTTATACTTAAGTGTTGCAATAAGTTAAAAATGTTAAAGTTAAAGAGAAAATTGATTTTAAACTCTTTAAAATTTCTTTTGTAACCAATTGTTATTTTACTATGTAAATTTAAAAATGTTAGGAAATTTTGTTTTAAACTTATTTGAAGATAAGCAAGAATTCATTTCAATTTTGAATTTGAATTGAAATTTAAAAAGGAGATTTGAAACAAGGTTTCAATATATGGTAAATATTCATAAGAAATGAATGTGTTACCTTAAGAAATGAAGATTTATGATTTAAAATTCATTAATGAATGAGTTCCTAATGGTTAATTAATTTATAATAAAAAATTATTAATATAAGGGATTTTCTTTAAAAAGGTGATTAAAGAAATTTAATAGTTAATGTAATCATTAACTAAGATTATTTGAACAATTATTAATGTGATAAATTTTAACAATAAATTAGATTGATTAATTTAATAATAATCAATTGTGGACCATTAAGTAAAATTACTGAATGACAATAGTTATGGAATTAATTATTCAGTGTAATTAATTGAGTTAATTGAACTTGTTCAAGTTAATTTCTTAAGTTAATTAATTCAGAATAATCACTTGATAATTTGGGAAAATATAATTACTTAAAGAAGTAATTAATAGATAATTACTTAATGTAATTAACTGAATAATGATTTGAAATTTGAGTAAATTATTGTTAATAAATTAGAGGATTAAATTAGTAATGGCGATTAATTAAGATTAATTTGATAATTAAAGATTAATTGATTCATTAATTAAGAATGATTAGTTAATAATTAAGGGTTAACTAATAAATTTGAAAGAAAGATTTATTTCAAATAATTTGTAACTAACTTATGATAATGAACCCGGATTAATAATTGATACATCTGATTTAAATGAATCAGTTGATTAATAAATTTACTTGTGAATGTTTGGACTTGACTAAATGATTGAATTGTTCGATATTCTGATCTATGATGCTTTGTGATATATTCTGTTTAATGTGTGATCTGTACTGTAGTTATTTATCTGGGATGAGTGCAATATTATTATCCGTGACTTATATATCTGTGATCTGTGAATAAAAGATAAGCGTTATAGTTATACCGCTTATCAACTATATTTCTGTATTCTGATCTGTGATGATTTATTGATGTTGCACTACTGTGTGAAACCCCTGGACTACACCATACACACACAAATATGGATTTCACGTGGAAATCAGTTAAGTCATCGATTTTTGACAATTTTAAAGATTGAATTATTGAATCCAAATAGTTTTGGAAATTGGAATTGAGGACTTTGCAAATAAGTTTCAAATGTAAAAGTTATTTTAAATAACTTAATAAAACTTGATTTAAATTTGAATTCAATATTTGAAATTTAATTCAATGATTTGGGAAACTAATTGTTTTCAACTGATAAAAGCTATCAAATAAGAAATGGATTTCCAATTTGAATTAAAGGTATTTCAAGTTTGAATTGAAAATGGTTTTCAAGTTACGAATAAATATTTGGAAACGTGCTTTGAAAGCTATCAATTAAATCTTTGATATAAAGGTTAAATGAGTTAATCCAATTAAAATGGAAATTGATTTGGAAAATCTGTGAATGGATCTTTGTGAAACTGGGTGAACTTTGTGAAATGAATCTTTTTGTGTAAAAGATTAAAATGGTAATGTGTTTAAACCATTTGAAAGAAAAGTTTTGTGTAATAAGTTGTGACTTAACTGGAATCTCATTATCCATATGTTTTTAAATATTGCGTTCATTATTCGGTTTAGCCGGGAGAGGACCTTTGTGTCATATAACCCATTCCGAATAATGACACGTCGTATGTGGATTGCATTTGAAGACCGGTGTTGAAGATCGGGTATTTGCGAGAACGATAGGATAACCTATCGATTGTCTCAGCACTGAGTCGCGCCGGTATACAGATTTCCTAAGTGATGGGAAATCCGATCAGGATTGTGAATACCCGGATTGCAAGGGCTTCTTTGGAAGTGCCTTCGATTCTGTTCGAACCCGGAACAGACTTGTATGGTTGTGTGTCTGACACTACACTTTGAGATATAAAGCTGATTTCTTTCAAATACATTTCTGTTTGGTGGCGGAGATTTATTCTCTTAGCTTAAAACCCTTCTCTGAGACGTACGAGCTCAGAGGTTATGTAGTTGAAGGTTATCAGTGATATACTCCCAATTTGGTAGTGTGGCATGCTGAGTGTTGCTGTGTGTTGCTGATCAAAGGATGGCTTTGTGAAAAAGCGTAGCTTTGTGGACAAAACCTCATCGAACCTCACAAACCGGAAATGGTCGGAACATGAATGATGCGACAAGGTTATGAGGGTCGCGCCCTTTAGGGTATGTCATTTCCTTTTGGAAAAGGGTGGTATCATGGTATGGATCCCAGATACTTGCTCATGTGGACACACTATATTTATTACTGTGTGATGTTGTTGGTTATCGAGCGCTCGGATAAAGGTCCCAAAGGACCGGGTGTGGCATATTCGTGTAGTAGTTACCTAGTGTAAGGGGTAACCCGGCCTTGTGTTGGCAGAGAGCTAGTTAGTTCTCGGGACGTCCCGCCAGAGGTGTACCCATGTGGCATAGGAAGTTCCTTAGCCTGACCATTTGTTGGAAATCCAAAGAAACAATACGAGCCCTTTACGATTGCAGTTGTATAACTGTCTCCTCAAGAGGCAGCTATAGCAGGCATAATATAATGGTACCTATGTTGCCTAAGATTAATATTGTATTTTCGAAATGATTTTGTACACTATGCACTAGTAATAATATCAAAAGAGTTTTTCTTGCGTAGTAAGCATATTTGACTATCATAAGAGGAAATCTCCTCCAAGTCTGCGATTACATTGTGTGTGTGGTGGGAGGTCTTACAGTAGTTTCATTTTCCAAAAGCATCGTGGATTTCAATGTTTAAAGTACTTTGTTGTGTGATTAAAGATAAACTGTTTTTGTTACTCACACCAGTCCCACGACTGACTCGGAGTTTATTGTTCCCTTCCTAAACTCTGGGTGCTTACAATTTTCCACACGGGCAGTCTAGAGTTGGGTTTCTTTTCAGATAATCAGGTTAAGTTAAAATTGGAGCTAGTTCAGTTTTGGAGATCACGACTGACATTGCTTACCTTTATCTTACGTGATGATGGTTCGAGCTTGATGTTGGAGTTGTTGGACTCATTCTCTGACTGATCATTTGGAGTTATCACTTCTATTTTTTTCCGCTGTATCATTATTTATCTCTGATATTGTTGTATCATATTGATATCGTTGTTGTATATCATTCTTGATATTGTATTCATTGGAGTTGTATATGATATCATCTATTTCTTTTCCGCTGTGTTGTTATACTTACTGTGTTATAAGCTCCGGCATGAACCAGATTCCGTATTTGAATCTGCGGCATTCAAGTACAAGTGAAGTAGGAGTGCCGATTTTCGAAGGCCGAGTTCAGGATCGTGACAATCTAATCTCAAAACCTAAATATTTCATCCAAATCTTTATTTTAGAAGAGTTTGTTTGTTAACGGTCTTTTTCTTCTTTGCATGCATCTTTTTCTTCTTCTATAGGTGTTTGAAGGCCAATTTCTCCACCAAAGCTTCAATCTTTTTGCCTAAATCCGGATATTTATGTAACCACAGCAAGGTGAGTTGAAATACTCACATAATCTAGCTGAGTCAAGCTCAAAAAATTGGAATAGAAATCAAAAATCTAGCTTTTGTTGATAAATTTGTGTAGTTTTTTTTTCTGTCTAAAATCTATTTCAAGTGCCAACTTTGTTTGTCCATAACTTTCATCTTCGACAACGAAATGCTGCCGGATTTTTTTTTTGAGTTAAGTTTATGTGTTGAGCTTTGTTTCTGCAAAATTTGATCGAAAAATATGGTCATTTGAGTGTTCAAACCGTTGCTGAAAAATCAACAAAACACAGTTTTTTCTGCCTATAGAAATTGTGTTTTGAGTTGCTGCAAACATGGCCTGAGTCCATGTTTGAGATAGAATAACTATTTCATATCTTATTGAAATTTCATGATTCTTTTTTTTGTTTGATAGCTGAAGTTTTTTACTATATTCATATTAATTTTCAGCTCAATCCGAGGTAATTTGATCCACAGTTTCATGCCTGGAAGTTAAACCCAAGATGTTTTTCAGGCCTGGGCATATTTGCTTTTGAACTGTTGCAAACATGGAAGTTAAACGGTTTGGTAAAACGGTTTTAAAAGCTTGTTTTCTCAAATAAATTATTTTATTTTAACATGGAAGTTGAACTGTTGCAAACATCGTCTTCAAAATTGATTTCGGAAAATGGTTTTAAAAGCTTGTTTTCTCAAATAAATTATTATATATATAAATACACATTTTTGCACTATTCGAGCGAATGAGAAGGAGAATTAAACGGTTTGGTAAAACACGTGGTATGGGACACGTGCGTTTATCTTATCGGTTAATTCCTGACTTATCCGTTTGATCGTTTTGACTTTCAGGTCGAGTTTACCGATGAGATGAGGTAAACTTTCCACTGCTTTGAGTGTGAAATTTACTGGCGACTAGTAAACTGTTTAGTGCGAACGTATGGCATGGGACACACATTAACACTATTCGAGTTCCTATTCGAGAGTTTGTGACACATTTGCCATTGAGGCGTGCCAGTACTGGACCTTCGGGTCATTGCCATTGCGGCGTTTTCCATTGCGGCGTATTTTGCCATTGTGGCGTATTTGTCTTCGAGACGTTTGCCATTGCGGCGTATTTTCCATTGCGGCATATTTGCCACTATGGCGTATTTGTCATTGTGATGTTTTGCCTTCGGGCGATGTACCCATTTGAGATAACTGTACTTGGTAAGGCTTCGGCCACATGCACGTGCAAACACTTTTGAGATGGTTTCTTTCACTATTTTCCATAGTGTATCGCCCCTTTCCGGAATTGGTCCTTTGAACCATTCGATGTATATTTGTGGCGATTACCTTTTGGGAATTTGAACTCTTGGACGTTCTATTTTGAGATTTGAATTGCCTACACTGGCGTTATATGAGATTTGCCTTTTGGCGTTTACTTGAGATTTTATTCTCCTCTTTGGAGATTTATTTGCCTTATGGCGTATTTGAGATGAGATCTCTTTTTGCATGTTTTGGGTTTGCTAAGATGGCGGGTTTAGGTTTTTCCCCTAAACCATATTTGATGTTTTATGAATGCTGATCATACGAGGCTCGCTACTTTTAGCGTTTTATGGGTTATTTTTATCTCTTTTGAGATTATATTTTTGTGTAGTGATACCATACTATCACTAGATGTAATCATACACTTTAGTTGTCCCTTCTCACTCAAGAATATTATCACATTATCCTTATGCTCATCTTATCGCTTATCCTTTTAAACTGATTTGTTTAGCTAGACTAACCCGCGTATTTTATACTCGGGTCAGACCGAGGTGTTTCAGGTTAGGTACATTTGGACTTAGCCTATTCTGCTTCTGCATGGACTATTCTGCTAGCTCCTTTTGTTATAGCTTTTTGTGTAGTCCTTTTTGGTTGTAACTCTGATATGTATATTCTTTTGACTCGCTTGTATATTGTGGTTGCTATGCCACTTGACATGTATCATTTGTATACTCTGTGATGTATCTGTATATGTGTATATGTATGTGATGATCTATTGTTCTGTAATGTGTTTTGCATTCGAGTTGTTGTATTTTGTTCTGATAGATCCTATAGCCACCTATGGCTTTGTATTAAGTATTTATTCGATATGTCGATCCACTTGAGATAGAAAAAAATATATATGGCATTTGTCGACATATTCAATGTATATTTAAGACAAGGCTATAGATGGTTGCTCCTATCCAGCCCTATTCTCTACATTAGCAGACAGTATTACCCAATAGTACTCTTTGCTAATGTTGGTCTCGGGGTGGGGCGTCATACAATTTAAGTGATTTCCAACATAACACATATATGCATATAAATTTTTTTCTTTTTTTATTTCACACATAAATTGCACATGTCATATTAATGACATTTTTCATCACATAAGTGTCAACTTTAAAATCCATATAACATTTTTCTTTTTTTTCAACATAGAAATTTAATTTTAACATCATGAAGCATAAATTCTAAGCATATCACCACATCTATTTTTATAAATAAACAACATAGTATCAATAATAATATAATGTCAAAAATAACAAGTGAACATAAGTGAACATATGTCATATCAAATCATAACCAAACTACGCAAAAATTTAAACTATTGCAACATTCCAATAACATGTCAATTGATATTCATTCACTTGGCATAAGATTATAAATCGTGAGTGAATAGCTCACGTTTCGAGGCTAGGAAATATTCGACAAAACAAAGCTATGAAATTTGAATCTTAATTCCAAAGCAACGCTAGCTAGAATTGATGGATCACCAAAATAGAAATATGTAACCGTTGTTTGTCTTTATATTTATTTTTATGAAATAGAAGAGAAAAGAGACAAATAGGGCTCGACCTAGGGTAGGAAAAAAGGAGTAGGGTTTTGGCTTTGGGTGGTGATTGGTGGGCGAAAGAAGGAGGAGGAGATGAGGGCTTGGATGGTGGAAGAGAGGGCAGCACAAAGAGGAAGAAGGAAGGAATGAAGGAGAGGAGGAAAGTGTTTTGATTTGTGAGGTTTTGGAGATTTGAGATCTAGAACTTTCTGTAAATTTTGAGAGGAAGAAGGAAGTGTGTTGAGAAAGTTTTCTGAAGAGAAAATCATGTACATACAAGTTAGTCAGAAGGAAACAAATGGTCGTAGGCATAGGAATAGACACAAGTCTCTTGGTATGGTTAGAGTCTCCTGGTTAACCAAGGCCCATTAGACCAAACAAACCCATTAGGACTTAGCCAAATTTCACAACTAATCACTTCAAACTTATGTCTGTTTTTCACAGAAATTCAAATAGTTAGAGCAACAGAAATTTGATTTTGACAAAACAAAAAGTGGAGAAAAGATCATAATTTAGTCTAGTATCATATAAAAGGATTAAAATTTTAAAATTCAAATTTAAAATTTTCAACCAAAAGTCAAATTTTGACTAACTTTGACCAAAATTTAAAATTTTAGAAAATTTTCTATTGCATTGAATAGGGAGAAATATATTACTCAATGTTCCAAAATTTGTTCTTTAATTTTAACCTTTAAATTTTATTTAAATTCAAATAATAATATATTTTAAGATTGAGTGAATTGAACCTCCATTTTATTAATATTGGTTTGTCTTCATTCAAATGTTCATTTTATTCAATTCAACATATGTTGCTTATTCTTGACTGAATCAATTACCATCTGTTTCTCTTTACCTTAATTAAAATATTTAATTCCAATTAATTCAATATTACATTTCCAATTGAATGTTTGTTACACACTAATCGTTTTATTTTCATTAAATAATTCAAACAAAGTTTTATCCTTTTATTTCGATTTACATGTTCTTTATATTGCATCAAATTTCTCTTTCATTAAAACATACGTTTCCTTTTTATTTCCTCAAATTCCTCTTTTATTTTAATTCAAACATACGTTTCTATTATTACGTCCATTAATTACAATTAATGTTCTCTTTCCTTTTATTTTAAATATTTCAATTACATTTAATTCAATTGATTACAAGATAAATTCCAAAGCGGATTAATCAATGGGATGAGGAATAAATCAATTGTTGCAACTTAGTAATTCATATCTATTAATTTATTGTTTACACAAGGAGTATAAATCTACTTACCAAATAATAGATTTCTTATTGTATGCTAACATATTTAGAACATTGTTTATCCCATTCTTTAGTAACATTTATTATTATAGTTGATTGAAATTACATTAATATAGTAGTCAATTACATTCAATTAAATTATATTCTAATATGCGTTACCACCTTCCATTTCATTAAAGACTAGTTGTTTTAGAATTTTATATAAGATCGTGTTTTATTATTATTGTTATTATTATTGTTATTATTATTAATTTTTAAAAGTAATAATTGATAATTATTTATTTCTAACCATATTCTATTTAACAATTAAAATTAATATTATTAAAATTTGTTCGAATTTACGAGTCCTTTCTGTGATGACACACATTTCGGAAGGTTCAAATCGACAATAATCCATACATGTTGGACTTAAAAAATCTGAAACATAGATAATGAATGGGGTTAAATAAGAAAAATAAGAAGAGAAGAAGAAAACAAACCCAGAATCTCACAGCGGAATGATAAAAATATAATAATCAAATAATCAGGGTGATAAAGCTGTTTACTATACATTTGATTATAATCCATACACATTTACCAGAGTTATATATATACATCAAGGATAAATAACCAACATAGAAGAATAGCATGATGCAGGGAATAATAATAACAATAATATACCAAATCTTCGTCTTCATCCTCTAGAGAATAATCTTCAATACGCTGAAAAACTCAGGACTGACCCGAGCGTAATGAAAAGACAAAACACTCGAGTCAGGACTAAAATACCCTTATGTAAGTCAAATCAATATCATGAAATATGAGTGCAATAACTTAAGATATGTTACGAGATTTTCCATCTTCCAAGGATCCGTTAAACTATTTATATATAATAGTATACGCTATAATAGATAATGTCTATCAGTAAAGTAAATACCAAAATAGCATTAAGGCTTTACATTGATCCACCTTAACACATTTGTACAGTTTTAAACCAAAGTAGTAATGGGCTCGTATAGGGATAAATATGACAAGGCACGTGAGGAAATGCCCAAAGTAGGATTCTACCAGTTTACCATTTCTGGCTGGTCGTAACCCATCTGTGGCCGACCGCGACAATTAATCCAACCGGAAAAAGGTGCACCCATCGAATACGAAATCACAATAGTAATACGAGGGATCAACGTCGCTAGAGGTAGCTAACCTCAATGGCAAGACATTGGCTTCTGTTTTAGTCATTTTAATTATGACACGAGTGTCAAGGCTATCCATCATCGTTCTCTTACTTCATTCCAATAAATGTCGCCAATTCAACCACTACATTCAAGATATCATCCACCGCATACACGGTTGTCAAAGTGGTTCCAATATTGATAGAGAGTATGCCAATAAGAGGCCCCGGTCTCTTCAAGAACCAAACGTTGTTTTACACACCGGTTGGTACTTTTGCATTTTGAAAACAATTCGTACTGATATCAAAATATCTTATTCCTTTCAAAATCAAATCCATTTTGAAATCATCATATTTACTCAAAATATACCATATCCATTTCGAAATCATCATATTCGCTTCAAAATAAAATCCATTTCGAAATCATCATATTCGCTTCAAAAACCATATTTTTACTTTAAATGTTAATTCAACTCGATATATCGATTTCACTTCAGAACTTGATTCGAATTACAATTTTGGTTATAATTTACTTTAACCCAATTCGCATTTAAATCCAAGATTTAAATATAAACATTCCACCCTTTGACAAGTTTGAATTTTAGAAAATAGTTTAAATAGTTTTAAAATAGTTAAATAGTTAAAATAGTTTAATAGAAAATAGTTTGAGTAATAAAATGATTTATATAGTAAAATAGTTTGGAAAATAAAAAAAATTGAATATTTAAAGAATATAGGTTTCAAACCGTTTATACTAAAATAATTCATCTGAAAATAGTTTCAAAGTCAAACCGATTCAATTCCAAATTTCCTAATTCAAATCAATCCCAAATAAATTTTAATTCCAATTCCAAATTAATTTCAACTCCAATTCCAAACTAATTTCAATTCCAATTTAATTTCGATTCATCTCTCAAATTTAAACCATTTCGATTTATATCAATTCCGAGTTCCATTTCCAAAATATCGATGTAAGCACTTAAATCAAATTTTCCTTCAATATCCAATTTAAAAATCCAAACCTTCAAATATAAATAATTCCGAGCTCAATTTCAAAATATCGTTTTATATCAATTTTACTTAGTAATATCTAAAGTTCGAATAAAAGTCCCATCTTTTAAAACAAATCAATTTCTGAAATTTACATCATATTTTGATTATAACTTAAAAAAAATCTCAACTTTGATTATTAAAAACACTTTCATTTCAAATTTAAATTTCAACGTTCCGAGTTCCAATTCAAATAAATTCGATTTCCATAAATTCGATTTTTTTCCTTAAAACCAAATCATTTAAATAATTTCAAATCAAAATTGTTAAATCATTTAATTTAACAAATCCGGTGTCCATATATAATTCTCTATCCTATGGCCAAGTGAATCAATTATTTCAATTTAACTCTAGTGATGGATATTTATCATTTCAATCCAAATTTAATGCCATATGGATATATCATTTCAACCTATTTCTTAATTTATTCAAAATAATTAATTTATAGTTTTATACACTTTAACAACATACATGATGATAACATAATATATTTAAACCTAAATAAACATCCGAACATCAACCAATAGCATCCATCACAACCAATCATCCAAACAGTCAATAATCACAACAATCAACCAATTATCGATAAATCGGGAATTTTACTAGCAGTTAAATTCTAATTCAATTTTAATTACCAATTTAAAATTTATCAATTAATTCAGATGTCAATTTAAATGTCAATTAAATTTATCAAACAATAACCAAAAAATTCAAATCACTTCACGATATAAATTTAACTAACCTAAAAATTATTTCAATCAATTGTGAGCATATAAACACTCACCTTTGATTTTTCGATGATTTAAAATCCAAGTAAAGTCCCAAATTTGAATAGTCTAAGAATGCAGCCAAACTAGTTTCATAATGTCCGGAATTCCGATACGAATGCAACGTAGAAAACCACGCGTGAATCCGAGCTTGAATGCAAAAGTTATATATGTTAGAATGATCGACATTTTAAAATTTAAACAAACAAATAAATAAAAAGACGTATACCATCTTCTACGTTCGAACTGCTTGAACAACCCATCCACGCACGCCTTACTTCCAGCCGCAAGCCACCACAGGCGAACGAATCCTGATCCAACATCGTCAAATCGTGCGCCCCATCCTGCTCCGCCACCACGCCGAATACGGCACCTCCCGCCACCTCCAATTGCAAAAAAGAACCCATAGAATGTGCACGCCTTTCGCCTTGATTTGGGTGAATCCATGAAGAAACAGCGCGAATCAACCTTTGGATGTGTAAAGCTCGTCGAGCTCTGCGACTTTGCTTTTGAAAGTTTTCGATTTCGTTGAACGGATTGAGAGATCGGAGAGGAAGAAGGTGGAAGATTTCTGGTCGTTGGAAACAATGAAAATGGCGGCCATGGTATTAAGGTTTTGAGAAATTAAAATAATAATAAAACTATCTCGATTTGCGTGCGTATTTATATAGTTAGGTCCAAAATCGTCTAAACTCCAATTGAGGCGTGCCGCCTGGCGTTTATAATATTTTACCCCCATTCTGAATGCAATGGAACTAGTCTCGAGACCCAATTTGATCGTATGTGGAAGATAGCTTTTCACAGTCAATTTATTTTATCGAATTCCTTAAATTGGTTTCTACGCGTTTCTAGCTCGCATGGCCAAATGACAAGTCCGATCAATACGAAACTTGAAATCCTACAATAACTCACTATTACGGGTCCGATGAAACTAGTTTCGTCGAAATCCAAGATAGTGGCCAAAATATCTATTTTTACTCGTTAATTAAAAATATAAAATTTCCAAATTTTAGTTATTCACATTTAAATCCAATTTTAAATGTTAACCATCTTCATTTATATTTATATAAAATTTGAATCAATTTCTGATACCATTTGAATCATATGAAATCCATAATCCAATTATTCAAATAATCTCCTATATTAAATTTAAAAAATTAAATTATCCAATAATTTAATATTAACAAATTATTATATTTTTACCCATATTTATCCAATAATTTCATTATATTTAATAACTTACAATAGTCAAAAGTACGGGTCATTACATACTCCCCCACTCAAAACTTTTCATCCTCGAAAAGACGTTAAGTACGTAATTTAACATACAATATATTTTCTCAAAATAATCAACTTATAAACATAAATATCTTATTTGCAAAACTATTATTATGCTTCTACCATGCCATTCCGATATCGGTTTTACGGAAAATATAACTTATATATAAAAACAAGCTATAAAATTTTTAAAACTTCAAAAATTTTCTCACTCCCGGATTTACAAAAAAAATCGGTAGAGTCTCCTTTGTGCGGATCGATCGGAAAAATTTACAATATCAATATATACCACAAATATACCAATAGATATCAAATATACATCTCATCTCGATGACAAGGCATCTCGAAGGGCAAAAATATAAAATCACGATATTAATCTGAGATACGTACTTTATTATTATTAATACGAGCGAGTTCGCTCGTATTAAACAAGTAAAAACAACACAATGCGTATTCGAGCTCCAAAAGCTAGTATATGCCATCCATACCTACTAAATACTCAATAACCAAATGAGAACATATATCTAAAGAGTAAAATCGATATATAACATGGATTATGCAATAACCATTAACGAATATAGCAAATGCAACAAAACAAACATATAACAACAATATCCATCCAACCTTATTCACAACAATACCAATTCACACTTTCTAATGTCAATATTCGGTTTAATTTACTTTCATTTCCTATCAATATTAAATTGATTTACTTTTAATTCATTGACATTTATTTCATCTATATACAATTTGTTTGCTTTTAATTTATTCACATGGATTTCTTTTGAATTTAATTAGTTCACCTTAAATTTATTCTCGTTCAATTGATTAACATTCATTTCCTTAATCATTCAATGGATTTATATTCAATTCATTCACTTTTAATTTTACATTCAAATAATTTGGTTTCAATCCACTTTTATTCAATCAACCAATATTCATTGCATTCACATTTGATTGATTACAATTTAATGTATTTACATTCAATTGATTTACTTTCAATTTTTAACCCTTGTTTTATCCACATTAAATTGGTCTACATTCAGTTGATTCCTTTTAATTTATTAACATTCATTACAAATTCATTATATTCAATTTTATTCAATTCAATTTGTGAAATTCCAATTGTTTCATTTTTTATTTAACCTATTTCATATAAATTCATTGGTGAATCATTTATAAAACCACTTAATCTTGCTTAAGTTAATTTTTTTTATTTCCACTTAGTATATCTTCCCTGTTTTTTAAATTACATACTAACATCATTTATAAACCATCTAAATTCATTATAATATTTTATACAACACAATCACATTTATTATTATTACTTCATATCCTAAGTTATTATTAACTCATCGATTCACTTCATTTATTCAAATTCATATTATTAATTTACTAAAGTAAATTTTATTTTATATCTCAATTCATATTAATAAATTCTTTTTTTTCTTTCACAATCAATTCATTTAACCTCTCTTAAGTTAACTTTAATTTATAATTTATTCCAATAACTTGTTCCATATTATATTAGATAACATTCAAATTTTTTTATTTAAACTACTCCACTTGAAATTAAAAAAAATTTAATCCAATTTTAAATCAAGTCCAATTACTCATACTAATTTTTACTTACATTCATTTATTTTTTTATTCAATTTCTTACACACTTAAATTACATTTCGGTTAAAAATTCAAGTCTGTATTCATTTTTTATACATTTCATAGTTTAAATGTAATTGATCCACTTTACTCATATATCTAGTTCAATTCAAATCCAATTCAACTCATCTAATATTATGTTAAACTTCTTTTCATTTTAATCTATTACTCATTTATTTAGTCTTATTCAAGTTAAATTTCTCATCATTCACATTCAACAAATTTAAGTTTGTTTTTAGCTTCTAATTCTCAAATCTATAAGTTATACAAATTAACTTCTTAAAACTTCATTTGGTTATTTTATCAACTTTATTTCAAATGAAATTTACTTTTTTTAAGCTTTCTTGAGTTAAATTTCAATTTATTTACTTAATTTCTCTAACTCCATTTAATTAACATTTCTTATGTTAATTATTTTATTTCATTTCTCGAATTCAAATTTCTTTTATCTGCTTAATTAAAAATATTCAACAGTTCAAATTTTAATTTTACTTTCCTGTTCAAATTTACAAGTTATAACTATTTTTTTTTCATATTCAAATTTATAAGTTACAAAGTCATTTCTTATATACTATTTTCAATTATAAGTTCCAAACTATTTTCACATTTATTAAGTCATACTTAGAATATTTTCCTTTCAAAATCAAAACTTGGTTTAATCGAAAATAAATTTCTTTCGATAGCAATTCTCACTCAGAAACTCGGAAATGAATACTGGCGATGCTGCTGTCATCCCCAGGATTATTTCCCAACGACCAAAGCGAGTTTAATGCTTCTATTTTCTTCAAAATCTTTTCAAAAAAATTTCTAGTCAAAACTCTTTCAAATAATACTATTATTAAATTTTAAGGCTTTAAAAACAATTTTGAAAACAAAAGGATTTTAAATTCTCAATTTTAAAAATCATTTCTATATATAAGCTATATTATAATATACTTATAAAAATTTTCATAACTTATTATCAAAATATTCCATTAATTTACAACTTGGTCATTTTAACCAATTCTTATTGCAATTATATTTCAATTCAATTTAATTATCAAATGCTTCATAAAATAAAATACATTAAGTATTCATTTTATTTTGAATCAACCAATAAACCATGATAACTAAATATTATCATCTCCTAACAACAGTTTCATTACAAATAATCATTATATATATATAAAATAATTTAGGTAAAATTTATTTCATTTACCCTATTTTAAAACAATATTATGTCGACTTGCCTCGTTTAAGTGTTTAGAAACCCCTATCGATGACACGGCGTCCCGCACATCGACCAGAATTCATAAACAACTCAACGGATAAGTAAATACAATATAGAACATTTTATAACACTAACAAGTACGCTCTCTCATATATTTATATATATATATATATAGACACACACACACACATACTCAAAGATACTTATTCTAGGGTATTACTACCCTATCTTAACCTCCGCTCTGATACCAACTGTGACAACCCACATTTCGGAAGGTTCAAATCGACAATAATCCACACATGTTCGACTTAAACAATCCGGAACGTAAATAATCAATGGGGTTAAAAAAGAAAAATAAGAAGAGAAGAAGAAAACAAACACAGAATCTCACGGCGGAATGATAAAATATAATAATCAAATAATCATGGTGACAAAGTTGTTTACTATACAATTGATTATAATCCATACACATTTACCAGAGTTATATATATATATATACATCAGGGATAAATAACCAATACAGCAGAATAACATGATGCAGGGTATAATAATAATAATATACCAAATCTTCGTCTTTGTCCTCCAAAGAATAATCTTCAATACGCTGAAAAACTCAGGACTGACCCGAGCATAATGAAAAGACAAAACACTCGAGTCATGACTAAAATACTCTTATGTAAGTCAAACCAATATCACGAAATATGAGTGCAATAACTTAACAGATGTTACGGGATTTTCCATCTTCTAAGGATCCGTTAAACTATTTATATATAATAGTATATGCTATAATAGATAATGTCATCAGTAAAGTAAATATCAAAATAACATTAAGGCTTTACATTGATCCACCTTAACACATCTGTACAGTTTTAAACCAAAGTCGTAATGGGCTCGTATAGGGATAAATATGACAAGGCACGTGAGGCAATGTCCAAAGTAGGATTCTACCAGTTTACCCTTTTTGGCTGGTCGTAACCAATCTGTGGCCGACCGCAATAATCAATCCAACCGACAAAAGGTGCAACCATCAAATACGAAATCACAATAGTAATACGAGGGATCAACGTCGCTAGAGGTAGCCTCAATGGCCAGACATAGGCTCATGTTTTAGTCATTTTAATTATGACACGAGTGTCAAGGCTATTCATCATCGTTCTCTTACTTCATTCCAATAAATGTCGCCAATTCAACCACTACGTTCAAGATATCATCCACCGCATTCACGGTTGTCAAAGTGGTTCCAATATTGATAAAGAATATGCCAATAAGAGGCCCCGGTCTCTTCAACAACCAAACGTCGTTTTACACACCGGTTGGTACTTTTACATTTCGAAAACAATTCGTACTGATATCAAAATATCATATTCGTTTCAAAATCAAATCCATTTCGAAATCATCGTATTTACTCAAAATATACCATATCCATTTTGAAATCATCATATTCACTTCAAAATAAAATCCATTTCGAAATCATCCATATTCGCTTCAAAAACCATATTTTTACTTTAAATGTTAATTCAACTCGATATATCGATTTCACTTCAAAACTTGATTTGAATTATAATTTTGGTTATAATTTACTTTAACCCAATTCGCATTTAAATCCAAGATTTAAATATAAACATTCCACCCTTTGACAAGTTTGAATTTTAGAAATTAGTTTAAATAGTTTTTAAATAGCTAAATAGCTAAAATATTTTAATAGAAAATAGTTAAAATAATTTAATAGAAAATAGTTTGAGTTATAAAATGGTTTATATAGTAAAATAGTTTGGAAAATCAAAAAAATTTGAATATTTAAAGAATATAGGTTTTAAACCGTTTATATTAAAATAATTCATTTGAAAATAGTTTCAAAGTCAAACCGATTCAATTCCAAATTTGCCAATTCAAATCAATCGCAAATAAATTTCAATTCCAATTCCAAATTAATTTCAACTCCAATTCCAAACTAATTTCAATTCCAATTCCAATTTAATTTCGATTCAACTCTCAAATTTAAACCATTTCGATTTATATCAATTCCGAGTTTGATTTCTAAAATATCGATGTAAACACTTAAATCAAATTTTCCTTCAATATCCAATTTAAAAATCCAAACCTTCAAATATAAATAAGTTCCGAGCTCAATTTCGAAATATCGTTTTATATCACTTTTACTTAGTAATATTTAAAGTTCGAATAAAAGTCCCATCTTTTAAAACAAAACAATTTCTGAAATTTACATCATATTTCGATTATAACTTTAAAAAAATCTCAACTTCAATTATTTAAAACACTTTCGTTTCAAATTTAAATTTCAACATTCCGAGTTCCAATTCAAATAAATTCGATTTCCATTAATTCGATTTTTTCCCTTAAAACCAAATCATTTAAATAATTTCAAATCAAAATTTTAAAATCATTTAATTTAACCAATCCGGTGTCCGTATATAATTTTCTATCTTATGGCCAAGTGAATCAATTATTTAAATTTAATTCCAGTGATGGATATTTATCATTTCCATCCTAATTTAATGCCATAGGTATATATCATTTCAACCTATTTCTTAATTTATTCAAAATAATTAAATATACAGTTTTATACACTGTAAACAACATATAAAATGATAACATAATATATTTAAACCAAAATAAACATTCGAACATCAACCAATAGCATCCATCACAACCAATCATCCAAACAGTCAATAATCACAACAATCAACCAATTATCGATAAATCGAGAATTTTACTAGCAGTTAAATTCTAATTCAATTTTAACTACCAATTTGAAATTTATCAATTATTTCAGATGTCAATTTAAATGTCAATTAAATTTATCAAACAATAACCAATAAATTTAAATCACTTCACGATATAAATTTAACTAACATAAAAATTATTTCAGTCAATTGTGAGCGTATAAACACTCACCTTTGATTTTTCGACGATTTAAAATCCAAGTAAAGGCCCAAATTCGAACAGTCATAGAATGTAGCCAAAACAGTTCCATAATGTCCAGAATTCCGATACGAATGCAACGGAGAAACCCGCGCGTGAATCAGAGCTTGTATGCAAAAGTTATATATGTTAGAACGATCGACATTTTAAAATTTAAATAATAAAAATAAACAAATAAATAAAAAGACGTATACCATCTTCTACGTTCGAGCTGCTCGAACAACCCATCCACGCATGCCCTACTTCCAGCCGCAAGCCATCATAGGCGAAACGAATCTTGATCCAACATCGTCAGATCATGCGCCCCATCCTGCTCCACCACCACGCCAAGTACAGCACCTCCCGCCGCCTTCAATTGCACAAAAGAACCCATAGAACGCGCATGCCTTTCACCTCGATTCTGGTGAATCTGTGAAGAAATAGTGCAAATCAACCGTTGGATGTGTAGAGCTCATCGAGCTCTACAACTTTGCTTTTGGAAGTTTTCGATTTCGTTGAACGGATTGAGAGATCGAAGAGGAAGAAGGTGGAAGATTTCTGGCCGTTGGAAACAATGGAAATGGCGGCCATGGTATTAGGGTTTTGAGAAATTAAAATAATAATAAAACTATCTCGATTTGCATGCATATTTATATAGTTAGGTCCGAAATCATCTGAACTCCAATCGAGGCACGCCGCCTGGCATTTATAATATTTTACCCCCATTCTGAATGCAATGGAACTAGTCTCGAGGCCTAATTCGATCATACGTGGAAGATAGCTTTTCATAGTCAATTTATTTTATCGAATTTCTTAAATTGATTTCTACGTGTTTCAAGCTTGCACGGCCAAACGACATGTCCTATCGCTACGAAACTTGAAATCCTACATAACTCACTATTACGGATTCGATGAAACTAGTTTCGTCGAAATCCAAGACAGTGGCCAAAATGGCTATTTTACTCGTTAATTAAAAATATAAAATTTCCAAATTTTAATTATTCACATTTAAATCCAATTTTAAATGTTAACCATCTTCATTTATATTTATATAAAATTTGAATCAATTTATGATACCATTTTAATCATACTAAATCCATAATCCAATTATACAAATAATCTCCTATATTAAATTTAAACAAATTAAATTACCCAATAATTTAATATTAACATATCATTATATTTTTACCCATATTTATCCAATAATTTCATTATATTTAATAACTTACAATAGTCAAAAGTATGGGTCGTTACAGTTACACTCTCCCCCACTCAAAAACTTTTCATCCCCGAAAAGGAACGAGGTGGTAGAATATAAGAAAACAGAAAGATAAGATAGATTCGAAATGAATAGTACCAGATACAAACAATTATTCAAAACCATATAAATTTCATTTCAAATGTTAGCTTTATACATTTTTATTACTTATTAACATCCATTTATTATTATCATTCTAATTGACTCACTTTCAATTAATTTATATTCATATCCAATTTATTTGCATTCACCTTATTTACTTCTTAATTGATTAACATTCACTTATTATTATTATTCATCTTGTTAATCATTCAATGGATTTATATTCAATTCATTCGATTTTAATTGGTTCCAATCCATTTTATTCAATTAATCAATATTCATTGCATTTGCATTTGATTGATTCCAATTTAATGTATTTACATTCAATTGATTTACTTTCAATTTATTAACATTCGTTACAAATTTTTTTTTCATGCTTACTTTTTCATATTCAGTGAATTCCCATTCCATTAATTTCCGTTCTATTATGCCCAATTAACTTACATTCAATTATTAACGTTCATTATGTTCACCCTATTTATTTACATTCGTTTACAATCATATTTGTTATTCTCTTTCACATTCAAATTTATTTATGATCACTTATTTTATTTCATTCACATAGTATATTTCCTTTAATGTCAATATCACTTAATTAACCATTCTACAAATTTACTTAAGTTTAATATCAACATTACATATTTTTGCCTATCCAAAATGTTTAACCACATTCTTATTTTGGTTTTTACATCCTATTTTCTCAAGTTTCAAGTTATATAACTTATATATATTCAAAATTTCTTACATCTCTACTGTTAGCACCAAAATTGGTCACTAACACCCTTGAGTAAGATTGTGTAGAGAGATTAATGAAGAAAATAAATTAAAACTGAGGAATATCGTAATAGAATGTAGTAAGAACAATAAAAAACGAGAACACCAGAATTATAGTGGTTCGGCGTAACTACCTACATTCACTTTGATCGTAATCTTTATTACTTATTCTAATAATTGAATATAGATATAATCTGTGCACCAATAACTTGAGTACAAGTTTTTGTAGAAAAGAAGTGAGTCTTCAAAATGGCAGAGTCTCCCCGGAGTTCTCGAAGAAAGGTCCCTTTTCACCGCGCCCCTGCCCCTTTATTTATAGACGAAGTTAGGCTGGACCTCTTGTGCAGGGCTCGGGAACAAAGTACTTCGGCCCATAGTAGATGACTTCTGCGCACTGAGCCTGGTATGTCGATCGAGACACGCTGAATGGCAAACTCCGATCGAAAGATGTCGAGCGAGGCCTTACCGAGCCGAACGACTAAGGTGTCCATGCCAAGCGCCTATTGGTCGGGCTGCTTGATCTCCCTTTCAATGCCGTTCGAGGGTCGCCGAGCCACGTAGCCTTCCTCACCGAGCCACATAACCGTCCCTCTATGGCCGAGCGGCATGGGACTAAGGTATTCCTACCGAACGCTCCAATGCCGAGCCACCCTTGCCAAGCGGCATATACTGTGCTCCTCCCGGACTGAACTGCTTTTGAATAGGACTCCCCGAGACCGATCGAGAAATGCCGAGCCGTCTCAACCGAACGAGGCGTCCCTTCCTTTGACCGAGCTATGTGTTACTCCACTTCGTGAAGCCGAGCGGTACATACCAGGCGACGTTGACTCAACTGTCCGAACGAGGCTTGCCGAGCCATGTGGACTGAGCGACGTGTGTCGAACCGTACCTAAATGCCACAACATGTCGACTGCATCAAACCCGTATATCAATAGGCTCCTCTTGGTCAGAACCTTGTCTCAAGCTCATGATAATGTCTTTAACTGTCACCTTGTAGCCTGGCCAAGGTGCCAGGTAACATTTGCCCCCCAAAGTGTGTCGTGTGAGTCAACACGACACGCTTTGAGTCAATGATCAATTCTTATTGTCCAAAAGTTGAATGTGTTCAGTGAAGGTTGAAACGTGGCTGTCTTCCTTAGTATTTTGTACAATTCGGAGTCTATTTTCTCCTCTCTTTTTCTTTATATATAAATAAGCGGCCGTTCGACATATAGAGACCGAACCACACAATATACTTACTCGAACTAGGTCGTATACATCCAACAACCGACTTCTCAAACCACACTGACCGGCCCAACAGGAGATAGCCTATTCGCCTCCCCTCCCCCATACATAAGAACTTTCTCTTTCTCCTTCTCCTCACCTTTACTTTATTTTTCGAGATTTACCAAATTACCTTCTCCCGAACCTCCTCTTTCACTCCAGTTCCCCTTCTTCCCTCTACTTCAAAACGTGCGTTTCATAACTACCTCATTTAATAAACCCGAATGAATTCCGCTCCGAAATTTGCAGCCCCCATAATTTCCGAACCACTCTTGTAGGTACGAATCTCTTATTCGACCCATATTCCCGAATCAGGAATTTTGCATGAAGCTCGCGTTCGCGAGAACATTTTTCTTTTTCTGTTTAGTAGGAGTTATTATAGTCGAGGGAGGTCGAATTAGAAATAACGACATGTATTAGGTTAAGAGCTTGATAGGGCTAGATTGGTGGTTGAGGTCGTTCGGTGATCAAGGAGCGAGAGAGAAGAGAGTGTGAACGGGTCGGCATTTGTATTTTGGGTGGAAGTCGGCTGCTCGGTGGACTTCTTGTGAGAGTAATGTTAGGTAGGTAAAGGAATGGGGTGGCATTTGGTCTAAGGAGAGAAAGCACCGTTCGACGATGTCGTGTGTCCGCCAAAGTCTGATGGAGGGAGTCCGTTTTGTTGTTAGGAAAAGACAGGAAGCGTGTGGGTCGGTCTATATGAATGGTTTCTGGGGTCAGGGATAGTGGCCCATGTGGTTTCGGTGTTGAGGGAGAGAGTATGGCATAACCAGTTAAGGGTTGTGTTATGGCCCGGTTAGAGACCACAAGGTGGGTTCAATATACCGAGCGAGTGCGGTTCGGTATACCCTCGAAGACCGTTCGATGATGAGAGAGTGTCGGTCTAGTGAGTCGCTCGGCTTCAGGTCCTAGGGTCGGTGTTAATAATCATGACTGTTTCGACTTAAGTACAGCACATATCAAAACTACATACTTCCAAGCCTTACCACATAAAAATGAAAAACGACAACAATTTAGGCATACAAGCATATTAAACTGATTTGGACTGATAACTCCCCAATTCCAACAACTATAAACCCGAGTTCAACTCGATAAAACAAATATTAGCCTTCAACATATAGTACTAATGTCCGAGTTCAAGACCAAAACCATCATAGGGCGAGCTCTCGGAGACGGTCAGCGATGACGGTCTTCGAAGATGACAGTTCAATGCATAACCTTACTTTATCAGCTTTTGGACCTTTAATTGTCTTACACTTATACTCGAACAATTGCACTAGTCCGAACACCACACGGGGGGAGTACTTTTGTCGTTATGTCTAATATTGATTGTCTTTCAAGTATAGTTCAAATAGGTGTTTATTCGAAATTTGACGCTCATTGAGGATGTCTAGAAAGTCGAGTTCCGCCACAATCTCAAATAAACCTGAGCCAAGTTCTCAACAAGAAGTAGTGGGAGCTTCGAATCCATCGATAACTCCTGCTCAGAATATCCCGATCCCAACGGTTGTGACTATTGACTTGGCTCCTGATGCCATAGATGGAGCGATTATCCTAGACAATCCGGCTGATTCTCAAGCTTCGAGAATTAATGAAAACGCTCTTCGCCGACTATGCTCAATCCATGGAATCCCTTTTGACGACGTGCTGGTTCCATCGGGACAAGATCGTCCCTACCTGCCCCCAGCCGGGTATACAGCTTGCAACAAATTCATGTGCTGGGTTGGTAGCGTGCCACCTTTCAGCTCCTTCCTCCGTGATGTGTTGCAGTATATTGAGATCGCCCCAGCACAGTTACATCCCAATAGCCACGCGTTCATATATGGCACGTGTATTCTTTTTATGAGCGTTCTATTCAGGCTTCCCACTCCCGGTGATATCCGCTATATCTATCGTTTCAAAAGACGGCCCGACAGCCCATCTTTCATATTCCTTGAGCCACATAACAAGTGCCAAATCCTGACGGGGGCGTGGAGCAAATTCTCCCAATATATGCAAGAGTGGTTTTACGTGCGCTGTCCCCCTGGCTTTGAGAGGAGATGGCTTGAAGGGAGTAAGTTCCTTTTCTGGATCAATATTTGTATGTGGCAAAAAGTGCATTCTTGCTAAATCTTTTCTCGACTTTCACAGGTATCGGCATACGTCCCGAAGGCTCCGGGTATTTTGAGGTCGTCGAAGCTATTCGAGTTGTTCCTGCGGGAGACCGAGACATCAGATCCATCATTTCCAACGAATCGCTCTCAAAATTTGGGTTGTTGGCGGAAGGTCGCCGAATAAGTAACTCTCACAGCGTCACTACAACCAAACCTGCCTTGGACAAAGGCAAAAGGCAAGCAGAGCCTTCGATGCCTTCGACAAGAGAGACCCCCGATGTATCTGAGGAAGGTGAAATAAAGGAGGCCGAAGCGCCGGGTGAGAATGTAAGTCTTGCTCTGGAACCAGTGGTTGAAGCACATGGCACTGATGAACCACCTCCCCCTTCAAAAGGAAAAAAGAAACTAGCTTACAAGCTGAGGAAGAAGATAGTGGGCGGAACTTCGAAAGTGACAATTACTCCAATGGAGAAAGAGCCATCTCCATAACACTTAGAGGGTTCATTGAAAGGCTTGTCTGACCTTACTATTCCTGATGATCTGCTCAACTACGGCTTCGACGATCCGGAAGCCAAAAAACTTCATTCGCCCGCAAGAGACGTTGAAAGTGTTCATGCTCATCATCAAGTAGAAAAAACTCCGATAAGTAAAGCTAAAGAAACTGGTCCGTCGGGGGGAAACACTAGGATACACACACTAACACTCACACCTCATCTTACACACAAACTTCAGCCACCATGTTATTCCTGCTAACTCGTACTTGCTTAATTTCTGCGCAAGTGATATGGGGCGCTCTCATGGATTCGACCGCCTTCGCGGGTCCTCTATTTTCTATCATTCCAGCCGAGACTCAAGGTCCGGAAAACGCTGAGATAGAGATGAAATAGCGATAGAGACTATCGTTCTTGAGATTCATCGTCTCGAAGGAAAACTTATAGCCACTCTTCCTACCCCAACGATCCTCTCCCTCAACCAGAGCATAGCACAGATAAATCTGCTCAAGGGGGTCTCAACCTGAAGCTCCTGGTGATCAATATTCCGGTTCATCAAGCACCAGGCAATCCTGTGAGCTTCATAAGAAATTTATTGTTTCGACAAAACAAACTTCCTCCAGTCCTGCACATGGTCCATCGGTAGTAGAGAAGCTAGCTGAGCTTAAAACCACATTTCCGAAAATATGCTTTGATGGACTAAAGTTTCTCTCGGCAATCCATCCTATTCCGAGGCACGTTAAACAAAGTGCCATTGCTTGTACTAATGATGTCTACGTCCAACACGACGCATTCGTTCATTTGGTGGAAAAAGTTTTGGAAGTTTCGGTGGAACGGCAGCATGAAATCGATCGCTTGAACCTCGAAGCTGTCCATGACAAAGACATTATCAAAGCACAAGATGAAGAGCTTTCCTCATATAAATCTCAGCTTGCAGCTGCTCAAAAAACCGCTAAAGACACGGCTGAAGCGGTTGATCGTCTGGAAGCCGCACACAAAAAGGAAATTGATGAGGCGGTTCAACGTTGTGGCACTTTAGCCTTAGAGAAAGATTCCGTCCAAAAAGAAAAGAATGCTCTCGGTCAGTGAGTTAAAGAATTGGAGGAGCTACTCCTTAAAGAAAAAGAAGAAAAAACTGCAGCCCAAGAAGAGTCACAACGATATTGTGATGAGATTGTCTCCACACGACTCTTAAAAGTAAAGCTTGATGAGGAGATTTCCAAAGTTGAAGCGCTGAAGGATGCGGCCCGTGAAGAGGGCAAAAGAATGGCGCTCTTGGAAATGGACTCTCGCCTCGAGGCGGCCACTGAAGCTGGTAGGGAGGAAATTAAGTGCATGTTTGATCCACTCATAGCCGAGTATAACGCTCGAGTTCTCATGCATCGTGACCTAACTTTTCTTGGCGAACCTCAAATCTTTGGCCGAACCATGGGACACTTTGATAAAGATAAAAAAAGTCGAGTTGGGAACTGAAGAGGTTGACGAAGATTCCCTTGTGAAAGAATTGCTTCGCGAGAATGAGTGCACCGATCTATCTGCGTCAAAGGTCCTTTACGGGAGGGACTCTTCCTCATCGAAAGGGAAAAATGACACCGCCTGTAATGAATCGACTTTTCATCGCTCGAAAATCGACATTAATACATTCACTGTATCAACTGCCGAGCAATCGAATGCCGGAAAACCGAATTGTTATGGAGAAAAAGAAGAGGTAGAAGAAAACAAAAGGAAAGAGAACAGAAAAAGAACACAGAAACAATATCAGAATCTCACATTCGCAGCGGAACAACATATAATAGATAAATGAATAATATTTAAATCAAAGAACTATATCATTTTATACATTACATCATCATCAGAGTGTACAACAACAATATACAACACAAACTGGACAGTTATATAAACTGGTCCTCATACAGAATACACTGTGGAATAAAATAATATCATATACAAGTGATATGTCTCGCCATCCAGCTCGCCACTGAGCTCCATAGCATCTCCTGAATCCAGAATGACCTGATAACCTGACTCTAGACTGCCCGTGTGGAAATTGGTGGGCACCCAGAGTTTAGGAAGGAAACAATAAACTCCAGGTCAGTCATGGTGACTGGTGTGAGAACTAAAACAGTTATTTATCTTTAAAAACAACAACAAAGGAAACAAACAATTTCGCAATGTTTATGGAAAATGAAACTACCATAAGACCTCCCGACACACACACAATGCAAACACAGAATTGGAGGATATTTCTTCTTATGATAGTCAAACATGCTTACTACGCAAAATCATTAGATTATTATTATTAGTGCATAGTGCAGAAAAACATTTCGAAAGTATAATATTAATCTTAGCCAGCATAGACATTCCGAACTATGCCTACTATAGCTACCATCTAAACAGTGGTGACCACCATAAGTAAATGGCAGGTTCTACAACTAAAACCGTACAGGGTTCGTATTGGCAAATGAATTTGCCAACAAATGGTCAGGCTAAGGAACTTCCTATGCCACGAAAGAAACGCCTTTGGCTGGACGCTCCGAGAGACAAATTGCTCTCTGCCAACAAGGCCGGGTTACCCCTGTAACTAGGTAACTCACGAATATGCCATCCCCTGGTCCTTTGGGACCTTTATCCGAGCGCTCGGTAACAACATCACACATAATAAATAAAGTGTGTCCATATGAGTAAGTATCTGGGCTCCATACCATGATACCACCCCTTTCCAGAAGGAAATGACATACCCTAAAGGGCGCGACCCTCATAACCTTGCCGCAACATTCCTGTTTCGACCATTTCCGGGTTGTGAGGCCCTGACGAAGTCTCGTCCACAAAGCTACGCTTTTTCACAAAGCCGTGCTTTGATCACAAATGATCAATACACAGCAACACTCAACATGCCACATTACCAAATTGGGAATATATCGCTGATAAATTTCAACTACATAACCTTTGAGCTCGTATGTCTCAGAGAAGGGTGTTAAGCTAAGAGAATAAATTCTCCACCACCAATAGAAATGTATTTGAAAGAAATTAGCTTTATATCTCAAAATGTAATGTCAGACACGTAACCATACAAGTCTGTTCCGGGTTCGAACAGAACCGAAGGCACTTCCAAAGAAGCCCTTGCAATCCGGGTATTCACAATCCCGATAAAACTTCCCATCACAAAGGAAATCTCTATACCATAGCTAACGGTGCAGAGACAATCGATAGGTCATCCTATCGTTTTCACAAATACCCGGTCTTCATCACCGGTCTTCAATACAATCCATATCGTCGTATCACTAATTCGGAATGGGTTATATGACACAAACGTCTTTTCCCGGCTAACCCGAATAGTGAGCACAATATTTCAAAATATAGGGATATAGGGATTTCAATTAAGTCACAACTTATTACCCAAATCCTTTCTTCCAAATGGTTTAACAATTACCATTTTAAATCTTTAAACAAAAAGATTTACTTCATATAGTTTACCCATTTTCACAAAGATTCATTCACAGATTTCCAAATCAATTTCCATTTTTATTTGATTAACCCATTAAATCTTTAAACAAGATTTAATTTATAGTTTTCAAAACTATTCACAATTCAAGTCTTTTATAATATAAAAGATACGCCTTTTGAAATACTCTTTTATTTCAAATAAAGTTTAATTATAGTCACAAAGGTTAATTTATAGTTTTTCTAAACTATTTACAATTTCATTTCAACTTGAGATGTTTCAATACAAATTGGAAATCTTTTCACTTAATGAAAGCCATTATCATTTGAAAACAGATAGTTTTCGTTTTGGGAAAAACTGGTTACATTTACAAAGGTTAAAGCCATTCAAGTTTAAACTTGAATATAAATTCAAATTTCCCCAAGACCGTATTTTAATTGGTTAAAAACCATAAAAACACCTTTTATACTTATAAAAATCTTTTAAACCAAAATTCTCAATTCATTGAATTCAATTTCAAAATATTGAATTCAAACTTAAATCAAATGATTTAAATTCCAATTCTATTAAGTTATTTAAAATAACTTTTATTTTTGAAACTCATTTCAAAACTTTCAATTCCAATTCCAAAACTATTTTGGATTCAAAAACTCAATTTTCCAAAAATTGATAAAAATTTGTGACTTAACCGATTTCCACGTGAAATCCACATTTGTGTGTGTATTGTGTAGTCCAAGGGTTTAACACAATAGTGCAACAGCATTCAATCATCACAGATCAAATATAATAGTATATAATTGATAAGCGGTATAAATTATAACGCTTATCTTCATTCACAGATCACAGATATATATCACAGATAAATAGATCACAAACCACACACAAATTAGAATATATCACAAAGCATCACACATCAAGATATCAAATAATTCGACATCCAATAAAATCGAAACATCCATAGATAGGATAAATTAAATTATCTGATTAATTTAAATCAAATAAATTTCCAAAGTTATTTCCTTTTTAAAAATAAATTTCTTTATCTCTTCAAATCAATTTAAAAATACAAAATCCATTTATTAAGCTCTTTTTCCCAAATTAGAAATTAAATTCAATACAGCTCAAAAATAAGACTTTTATCTTTTAAAACTCCTTTTAAATTAATCCAATCATCAAAAATAAAATTTTCAATAAATTTTCAACTTATATTTTCAAAAATTCAATTTTAAATATTTCTGGTATCCATCGATACCAAAATTATATTCGGCTAAATTACAGCCTTTTACAATTCCAATTTCACAATTATAATCACACGGCGATTATAATTAAACAACACACAACATATGAAATAAATTCAAATGTTTGAGGAATCCAGTTGGATCCCCCCAACCTGTTTCCTTGCATCCACAGATGTTAGCACAATACCAATTTCACTTCACAGTGAAATTATCGCGGTATATGGGATTTATAAATATTATCCGCTATTATGCGGTGCAATAGGGTCTCATCCGCTATACAATGCGGGAAATCAACAACTCCAATATATACATATTCCAATATATATATATATATATATATTGCTATATACATATATAATACCAATTCCACTTCAAAATGGAATTAACGCGGTATATGTTTTTAATAAATAACCTCCGCTTAATATACGGCGTATAGGGTCTATTTAACACAATAAATGGCAATCATCATTCAATCATCACAATCAATCACTATCAATAATTTTAAATCTAACTGTTTAAAATTTAAATCGAAACAAAACATTTGATTGAGTGAGAAGTTCTCACCTTGCTTTTCCGATAGCAATTTGTAGCATTTTATTTCGAATAAAATTAAACGGACGTTTAATTTTATCCAAAATTTTCACTAGCTCCAAATGACTCCAATCCAATTCGATTGCGTAGTGCTCGACAAAACGAAGCCAACGCAATTCGTTTCGTCCAAAACGGACTTCGTATGAAAAAGTTATGATATTTTGAAGTTAATACAAATATAAATACAATAATTTACACCTTATTTTTTTAAATTTAAAACCCTAATCTACATCATCACCGTTTGTTCTAGCAAGAAAATCCTGGCCGCTCCATCCATCTTCTCACGCGCGCGTTTCATCTCCAGGTCGCGTTCGAGAAAAATCAAACCCAAGGCCGCCGCTCCTAGGGTTGAATTATACTCCACCATTTCTCGCCGAGAGGCCGATCAAGCAACACCATTCAACAACCCCTCCTCGCCTCTATCATCGGCCGCAAGCATGAGAAGCTCGGCCACCATCTCGAGCTGGAAACTAGGTGTGAACGGCAGCACTTCCAAGGGTGATTCCCGCTGATCTGCTTGACTAAAAACGATCATCACCGTTCATATCGAAGGTCTCATGAAGCTCTCCGTTTTTGTAGTTGAAGACTTCGGCCAAATGTTTACGGATTGGAAGAAAAAAAGGGAAGAAGGTTGAATGTTTTCAGCCATTGAAGTTTGAACTGGCGGCTAAACAAATTAGGGTTAGGTTTTTTTTCTTTGTTTGTAAAATAAAAGATGATGGTCCTTATATAGAAAATTGGCGAATTACTATTCATTCCGGATTTTTCGAACTCCAATTTACGCGCGGTGACTAGCGTTTCCAGGGTTTAACCCGCGTTCCGGATATAATGGAATAGGTTTCGAAGGCTAATTCGATCGTATGTGAGAGTTACGGAAATAAATGATCAAATTTAAATCAAATCGATTTAAACCGATTTCGATGCGTTTTGGCTTGCCCCGGACAAACCGTAAATCCGATTGACACAAAATTTGAAACCATACAACAATTTCACATTATGGATCCGATGAAACTAGTTTCGTCGAAATCCGAGACTGTTTGAAAAATGGTCATTTTTAGTCGTCGATTAAATATTAAAATATTCAATTTTCTCAATTTAACTGTTAATTCGATTTTAAAAGTTCTGTAACATCATTATAACTCCAATATAATTTAATATAACTTTATAAATCATTTTTAATCACATTTAATTCAGATTTCAATTATTTACCCAATTTCAGGTATTAAATTAATAATTTAATCGCCCAATTAAATCACTATATCGAACTTAAATAAATTCGACTTCCAAATCTCACTTATTAATATTTAAAATTAATTAAATATATGAATTTCAAATGATAGAAATTCTGGGTCGTTACACCGTCGGTCCATTCGGAACCAATTCCTCGGTTCCTCCTCCTATTCAGCCGACTAGTTGCTCACCACTCGATCCCTTTGAGCAGCATATTGGCTATGACCCGATGAAACCTGGACTTGATATTCACGCTCTATCTCCTATTCCGGAAGGTGAAACTCCCCGAACCGTTGAGAGTTAGCCAAAAAGATTTCGTGTAGGCCATTCTGATCCCAAGCCAACTCCAAGGAGCGATGCTTCCATATAAAAGGAAGGGAAAATGGGAGAGGCAACTCAGACTAGAGAGACCCCCAGATCCGATGCACAAGTGGTCGGGGCGCTTGATAAAGACAAATCTGAAAATTTATCGCCCGTAGAGGAACATAAAGAAGTTGAGATCATGGGCGCCTCTGAACACACTTCAAAATCGAGCATGGTAGAGCAAATCATAGAAGAAAAGAAGAAGGCTGAGATTAAGATTGAGCCTCGGGTGGTGGAACTTGATGACCCATTAAACAGGCCCATGAAGGTTATAATCCCCGGTGGAACCTCGCCACAGGAAGTCCCTCTTCCTTCACCAGGCACCATTTCCCTTGTAAGCAAGGCGTATAGGAAAAAAAGCTCGGGGGAGGAGTCTTCTGAGAAACCGAAGAAGGAGAAGAAGCCAAAGAAGTAGCTATCATGCTTCGTTCAACGCGAATAAGACTGGATTATGTAATTATTTCTATTTATTTTTGTAGTCGTTGTGAATAGATTTTTTGCTTCGAGTTTAGAGGAGGTTGTAGTGAAACCGAATCCATGATTAGTAAATAAAATTTTGTTTTTCTGATGATGTTCGATGCTTAGCTTCACCATCCATCTTGTGTTTGAAATCCAAAGCTATGTGGGTCACACAAGTACTTGTTCACTTCCACGTAACTCGAAGTTTTATGAATCGCATCAATTTTAGTCCGCGCTCTGGGACTTAGAGATTTTTTAAATCGTTTATACTTCTAGTCCGCACTCTGGGGACTCAGAGTACTCTAGTCCGCACTCTGGGGACTTAAAGATTTTTTTTAAATCATATATACTCTCGTTTGCACTCTGGGGACTTAGAGATTTTTCAAGTCGTTTATACTATAGTCCGCACTCTAGGTACTCAGAGTACTCTAGTCCGCACTCTGGGGACTTAAAGATTTTTCAAGTCGTTTATACTCTAGTCCGCACTCTGGGGACTTAGAGATTTTTAAAGTCATTTATACTATAGTCCGCACTCTGGGGACTCAGTGTACTCTAGTTCGCACTCTAGGGACTTAGAGATTTTTCAAGTCGTTTATACTCTAGTCCGCACTCTGGGGACTCAGAGTACTCTAGTCCACACTCTGGGGACTTAGAGATTTTTCAAGTCGTTTATACTCTAGTCCGCACTCTGGGGACTCAGAGTACTCTAGTCCGCACTCTGGGGACTTAGAGATTTTTTAAGTCGTTTATACTATAGTCCGCACTCTAGGGACTCATAGTACTATAGTCCGCACTCTGGGGACTCAGAGTACTCTAGTCCGCACTCTGGGGACTTAGAGATTTTCAAGTCATTTATACTCTAGTCCGCACTCTGGGGACTCAGAGTACTCTAGTCCGCACTCTAGGGACCTAGAGATTTTTCAAGTCGTTTATACTCTAGTCCGTACTCTGGGGACTCAGAGTACTCTAGTCCGCACTCTGGGGACTTAGAGAATTTTCAAGTCGTTTATACTCTAGTCCGCACTCTGGGGACTCAGAGTACTCTAGTCCATACTCTAGGGACTTAGAGATTTTTATGTTTGGGTGTGCGTTCATACATCAGACAAAGTAATGTAATTTAATTTTTGTCACAGAATTGTAACATACGGAAACATCAGTAGTTCATGGAAAAGACGGCTTCAAACCTTTATTGATCATAACAAATGGAAACAAACTGAATTGTCTTATTACATGCCGAAAACTAAAAACAGCAAAATGAACATACACTGGAAATAATTGCAACTAAAATGCAAAAGAAATAGACTAGGTGTAATAACGACGCAAATGCTCGCTATTCCATGCGCGAGGAAGTGTCACGCCATCTACGGTCGCTAGCTTGAAAGTTCCTTCTCCAAGCCTCCGTTCGATGACATACGGACCTTCCCATGTGGGATTCAGATGTGATGGGGTTGGAAAAACTCGCTTCAAAACGAGGTCACCCACATTGAAAATTCTCGGTCGAACTTTTTCATTATAATATCGAGCAACTCGGTGCCTATGTGCAGCCGCTCTTAAATCAACTTCTTTACGTTTTTCGTCAACAAATTCCAGCGATTCTAATAGGAGATTCTGATTCATCTTGGGGTCGTAATAAGTTACCCGATGAGAAGGAACTTCAAGTTCCACGGGTATCACAGCTTCAGTGCCGTATGCCAAGGTGAACGGTGTATGGCCAGTCGCGGACTTGTGGGTGGTTCTGTAAGCCCAGAGCGTTGTCGAAAGCTCATCCACCCACTTGCCTCTAGCGTTCTCCAAGCGCTTCTTTAATATTGACTTGATTATTTTATTTACGGCTTCCACTTGTACATTCGCTTTAGGGTGAGCGACTGCCGAAAACCTTTTCTCAATGTGATATTTTTGGCAAAATTCTTTGAACTCCCTACTTTCAAATTGAGTTCCATTGTCCGTAATGATAGTTCGTGGGAGGCCAAAACGGCATATGATGTTTCGTACAACGAAATTAATTACTTTTTTGTTGGTGATCGTAGCTAAAGGCTCTGCTTATGCCCACTTGGTAAAGTAATCAACTGCAACGATTGCATATTTTGCACCACCTTTGGAAATTGGTAAGGAACCGATTATATCGATCCCCCAAATCGCAAATGACTAGGGACTAACCATTTGTGTGAGTTTTGTTGGCCGAGCTCTCGGGATTTTCGCAAACTTTTGACATTTGTTGCATTTTCTTACGTAGTCTGCAGCATCTCGATTTACAGTTGGCCAATAGTATCCATAGCGAAGGATCTTTTTTGCTAGTGTCTGCCCCCCAGTATGGTCGCTACATTCTCCATCATGAACTTCCTTCAAGACTCGTTTTATCTCATCATGGGCGATGCACCGGAGTAAAGGAACTAAGAATCCCCTCCAATACATTATTCCATCTTGCATTATGTACCGTGAAGCTTTACTAATGACTTGTCGTCTTTCATTCTTTATATCGGGCAAAGTCCCATGTAGTATATATTGTTTGAATAGGGTTATCCATGATTCCCTTTCAATTTCTGTTTCAAGCACAAAGTCTACTTCCATCTTGTTTATACTTGGAAATTATAAAACTTCAACAGGAACCAAGCCCATCTGTTGCGCATCGCCAGTACTTGCGAATTGTGCTAATGAATCGGCTTCCCTGTTTTGTTCACGCGGGACATGCGAAATATCGTAATATTGAAGGTCTGCCTAAAGTTCTTGAACCCGAGCGAGGTATGGAGCAAGCCTTTGCCCCTTTGCTTGATAATCTCCCCGCACTTGGTACACCACCAATTGAGAGTCACAAAAGATTTCAACCGTTTTTATTCCGTGCTCCCTGACAAGTTTTAAGCCAGCAAGCAATTATTCATACTCTACTTCATTATTCGTAGCTGGGAAATCAAGCTTCAAAGCATAACAAATAGATCAGTTTTCAGAGGTTACTAGAATGACTCCAGCCCCAAAGCAACGGTCATTGGATGCCCCATCGGTGTATAGTTTCCATCGAATAGTGGGTATAACATCATCTCCGTCTGGTTCGTCGGACACGGTAAATTCCGCGATGAAGTCTGCTAGAGCTTGCCCTTGTATGGCCCTTCGTGGAAGGTAGGTGATATCGAACTAACTCAACTCAATGTTCCATTTTAACAATCTCCTTGAGGTTTCTGGTCGTTGGAGTACCTGTCGCAAGGGTTGATCGGTATAGACAATGATTGGGTGTGCCTGAAAGTACGGACGAAGCATGCGCGATGCAATCACCAAACAGTTGGCTAGCTTCTCTATTTTAGGATAGTTTCTTTCTGCCCCCATTAAACGTTTACTGACATAGTACACTGGCTTTTGAACTCGGTCTTCATTGAGAACCAAAGCCGTACCGATGGCATGTTGAGATACGACCAAGTATACATACAACACTTCATGGTCTATGGGCTTCGATAGCACCGGGGGGCTTTCCAAATGTCTTACCAGAGCTCGAAATGCATCCTCACAATTGGGTGTCCATTCAAAATTTCTCTTTCCTTTATTTATTACATCGAAGAAAGGAATACACTTGTCTGTCGCTCTGGATATGAATCGACTCAACGCGGCCAATTTTCCGTTCAGGCTTTGTACTTGCTTTATAGTTCTGGGCACTTGAATGTCTCGAATAGCCTGAATCTTTTCTGGGTTAGCTTCAATTCCTCGTGCGTTAACAATGAAACCCAACACTACAAGAAATTTTATTTTTTATGGCGCTCAAAAAACGCTACCAAAACTTTTGGTGGCGTTTTGATAAACGCCGCGAGAAAACATGCGACTAAAAATCCATGATTTTTTGTTGCATTTATTTTAACGCCACTATAAATGCATTTTTGGCAGCGTTTTTCAAACGCCACCATAAATCTTTTTGTAGCGTTTAAAAAACGCCACCAAAAGATTTTTTGGCGCTACTAATAGAATTTCCAACTTTACCCCTGTTTTACGGTTGCATTTACTCAACGCCACTATATATATTTCGGTAGCGTTTTTGAAACGCTACTAAAAGTTATTTATTATTTTACACCATTTTTTCATGCTATTATTTCCTGTTAATGGTCTATTTTGGTTCTATTATATCAATCAACAATCACTCACATAATCATCATATTCATATAAGTTAAAAAACACATTAAGCATATAATCAAATAAAATATCCATAACCATTCCAATACAATAGTTTTTCGACAAAATGACCTAACTCACATACAATAACCATTTGTATACAAATTTACACATCGGGTACTAATAAATGTTATATCTGACTAGTGCTAACAAAACGTTTGATTACCCATAATTCTTTGTTGCATACACAAGTGAAAGCTAGCATCATCAAGTCCAAATTTGCTCTCTTCAAAAGTCTGATGCCTACACAAGTGAAAGCACAACAGATATTCAAACAATTACGTTAACTCGTAGGACTTCAAATATGAGATCAAACATCTACAACATTATACAAGTATATCCTACTATAAATGATGTCATATAAATTATCAAAGTTATAAAAAAATGAAATAAAGTCATTTCTTGAGCTTAAATAGTAGGAATCAATTTTGCACACTTACGAACCCTCCTTTGATAGAATGGTGAATCCAACAACCTGAGCAAGAAAAAAATGACAACGTAAGCACCTAAATTCATAATACTTTTCTAAATTGTAATTTAATGCATAATATGTAAAGCAATTAGTTAACAGTAAAGCAATTAGTTAACAGTTTAGTTGAAGGTACTAAAATTTTAAGTTTTAAATTTAATTTAATTTAAAGTTCAAAGTTAATTTAAAATTAAAGTTAATTTAAAGTTTAAAATTAAAGTTAATTTCAAATTAGAGTTAATTTAAAGTTAATTTAAAGTAAAATTAAATTTAATTTAAAGTTAATTTAAAGTAAAATTAAAGTTAATTTAAATTTTTAAGTTTGAACTTTTAAAAGTTAATTTAATTTTGAATTTAATTTTTAAAAGTTAATTTATTTTATATGTTTTAAGTTTTAAATAAATTAAATTATAAGCTTTGATTTTTAAGTTTTAAAAGTTAATTTAAAAGTTTTAAGTTTCAAGTTTTAAAATTTGAATTCTCACAACAATTAGATACGATATCTAAAGAGATTTTAGTTGTTTGAAATTTGAATCACTTGTAAAATATAAGATACAGTATTCTTATACTAACAAAACATATATACCTGAGCGGCTTTGCAAAGCATAAGGGCTATGCCACCCGCTCCATGAGACCACTGCACTAAAAGATCATTCTTACTGCCCTCACTTGAAGGGTAGTTCCCACCATGTCCATACTAACATAGACCATGGCTGTATTGAAGTCAACAGAAGTAGATACATACAGAGTCATAGACTGAAATTTATGCGAAGAACTCACAAGGTAGACAAATCCTTCCGAAGCTTCAACAATCTCTTGGGCTCTCTAACTGGAGATGTTGACCTACTTTTTGGGCTTCTGCTACCGTCAAGTGAAGGGCTCATGTATTTTCTAGATTTTGGCAGAGGGCTTCTTGACCGTCAGGTGAAGCAAGCAACCTCATCACTTCCTCCTCAATCCATACATTCGACCACACCATTCCCTCCATGCACTTTCATCCTCCCCTTCACAAACACAGTAACCACAAACAACTCCTACACCACCCAACTGACAAGTTTTATCACCAACTCAACCCCACACATACTTCATCTTCTACTCCTCTACCATTCTTCTCCTTTTACTCCTGCACATTCAACTTTCATCTCCAATCTTGAAACTGCACATTCATACTACTTTTTTTTCATTTTTAGTAATTATTTATATATAAAAACTGCAAAAAATCCTTGGTTGATACCAATTATTTAACACCGCCAAATATTGAAACCAAAACTAGTAATAAATATCAAAAGCACTGAAAAAAGCCATGTTTCCTAAAATTCAAGTTCTAATATGAATTCCTTCACTATATAGTTTATTTGACCGTCCAAACATAGATCTTCAAGGTCAGATAACACATAAGCATAATTAGCCTAACTAAAGTCAAAAACACAAAAGTCCTTTTATGATTGTAGCATAGTTTTAACATTCGACACTAAAACACTGACCATGAAGATTGCAGAATATAAATGTTTGTTCATAACAGGTTTTTGCAAGTGGAAGAAAATTACCTCCATAGATTGAACAATGAAGCATATAAGCATGTGCTTATGCATATCTTCACAATGAGAATTTGTTACGGGGAAGCTAATATCGTATCCCTGCATGTACAGAATATACAAGAAAAATATATATTAAGAAAGATAAAGATAAGGTTAAAGTATACATGGACTAAAAGATGAGAAAAAATTAATAATACATATTGCTTATAATTTGACATCTTTCTAGGCAAGCCATTGTTTTCATGTCCATATTTATTCAAGCTCCATGTCCAGATATAGTTTATCATGTAATGGTTTTGGGACGAAAAAGTGATCATAAGTTTTAATGTTTCTTGTGATTATTTTTAGTATTTAATTTATTTGGTCTGCAACTTTATTTCCCTACTCTTATTTCCTACTTCCTCTGTACATAAACAATAGAAAGTATAGGCCGCAAAACATGAGACAAAGACACCTTTTCCAAAAATAAGTTCACACACACATGAACATATATATACATATACATACTTACATACAGACGTGTGTACACACACACACACACAACACACATACACAACTGTGAATTCGATTTATAGGGTTACCTCTGTTTTATTCAATAGACATGAAGGGAAACAATTGCAGACATGAACACCACAAAAGTGACATCAATTATTCAATAGAAACAAGTGTATACACATCAGAGCAACAAGACCACACTCTTAAATACATATAAATGGATGTATGCATATGTTACCCACATACAAGTCCCAGTAAGACAATGGATTAACAGAGTATGTTATAACAAACTAGCTGAACTATGATATCCAAAATCAAAACAGTGCATTAAAATGAAAACAAGGGAGGAGTACTTGGATGCAACTCTCTCCACTATGTATACCTAAAAAAAATATAAACTCTCATGTGTTTGGGACTGCGTGTGTAAGGGTGTAGATTTGGATATATGTTGTGTTAGTGAGTGCATTGAAGCATGGGTGTGCATATGTCTAGTCTGCACAAATATTTTCCAAATATTACCTTGCAATTAGGGTGTAGATTTGGATATATGCGCTATGTTGTCCTCTTAAAAAACATGTCATAAACAAGCTATGTGCAAATATTTTCCAAATATTACCTTGCCAGTGTCGCCAACTACACAAATTTCTTGTTCATTTTTACTGCCTCCCGCAAACATGCACAGATCAAGCATTCCTCGTGAACCATTATCAAACTCAACAATCACGTATGCATTGTCGATTATGTCAGGCACCTGATTCATACTTTCCATCAGTGAGAATCAAGTACTGCAAATTGCTTGGAATGCAAGAGTAATGAATTTTAGCTTTCATATCATGAAATCTTTTAATTTTGCACAATGTTTCCACCAGAAGAGATGTTGCAAAATGTTTGATTTCAATAATCTATTTGACAAGTCGAAAAATGTAATTTTAACCTTTCCATTGTAAATTTCATCCTTGTGATTAACATCAATTGCTCCAGAAGCCATCACGCGTACAGGATTTGCTGTTGTAAAAAGCCTCATCAAATCAAAAAGTGACAGCACTTCTCAACCAGTGTTCCTCCTGAATTGACATTGAACCGATTCCAGTTTTTCACCTATACAAATTACCCAGTCTAGGAAATTAACAAGCAAAAGATCATCTACAGTTTAGATTATATGGTTAAATGTTTTCAATTGCTAAACTTCAGATATCTCTTTGTGGTTTAGAAAACTCTATTTGACTTGTTTGGATATGTGTGTGTATCGGGTCTTCAAACAAAAGAAAAGGATATCTATCACACCTTTCATAACCCAAAGTATCATTTTTCGTGGATCATGTATAACTAAATACACAACAAATACAAAAATATTGACAAATGGATCTAATAAAATGATTACTTTTCATTCATGGACACTTAAGAATTCTATCCTATGCAGCATTAATACTAAATTGCATGCCTTGTATTTAGTTAAATTTTGACAATACACACATTTTTTACACTTGTTGAATTGGGGACAATTTGTTAGGGACCATACATGCATCTACAAAATAATTTGATATAGAATCAGCTCAAGCATTTCTGAACAACCACAAAATTAAAAGGTTAGATAAGAAAACAAAACAAATGAACTCGCCATTTGTATAGGATGCACTTCATGCTCTTTGTAGGCTTTCTGCTGTGTCTTAGAAATAATTTTCAGTTTTAACAATTGATTAAATTAAAAATAATCCAACATTGTTCACTTCTTACATTTAAGTACTGAATAGTTCTACTGCATACTGAAAAGGGAATACATTTTACCTTGACCAAAAATGGAAATCGATGTTCACGTATAGCAACCATTTTAACATGCCCAAGTTTGCCACTATGAACTATATCAAGCAGTTTTGCTACAGGAGGCATGTATCTGTATTTCAACCCTACTTGAACCAATATCTCTGGTCTCTTCTTAGCTGCTTCAATCACCTTAAAGGGAGAAAAGAAAAGAAAAAGAACGGATTTTATTAACAATGTCCCATGTCAATTGCCTTTTCTTAGATTACCTTTCTAACATTCATCACTGTGACCTACAAAGAAACCATATGTGGTCAAGATGCAATTGTACATAATCAGACTACTCTCGTATAACATACTTGACAGTTTACATATTGTGTGTTCAAGTAATCAACAAGTGACATACAGCATAGCCCCAAAATCTTGATGAACTGATGTATTCAAAGTGAAAATGGTTCATATCAATCATTTATTTATTATACATCAATCAATACATACAAAGAATATATGTTGACCCTCATCTCCGGAAGCTGCACTTCTCTGTTTTGAGTTCTAATGCTACTTCCTTACCATGGACTAGCAACACAAAGTGCTTTTGGCTCTAAAGTAACTTTAAGAGGGCAACATAGCTTGATCCGAACTAGTGTGCTTGCTACATCCTAATTAGGAAAACCATTGTACAACCGATGTGGCAGAAATATACCCATATTTTTAATAAGTTTGCAAATAGGCATGTTTTTATTGAACCCGCAAAGTGATCTACAATTATATATACATAAATTTTCCTTCATTTTATTAGTATCTAATTTGCAATGTACTGATAAAAAATATTTGACACAATAAACGAAAAGCAAGAAAAAGGCAGACACACACCTGAAATTCGCAACTTCAGCTGTTTGAAATCTCAAACTCAAATTCGCCTTCGTCTCTTACAACAGCGCCTCCTCGAATTGATCCACCACCGCTCCACTTGAAATCACCTTCACCGCCTCTGCATTCATTCCAAAATCACCTAAATCCAGTTCGAAGTCTGGGTTGGGGGTTTTGATTTTGGTAATTGAGATTTTGATTCCCAAAACTTGGAATTCTGCTTTTAAAATCGCGTTTGCTTTATTTTAGTTCGGTCGCAGTTTTTGAATTAGGAAAATTAGGGCTTGTGGAGTAAATTGGAAGAGACGAATATTTTTTTTAAGTGGAGTAGTTTGAGAAGAAGAAAAAGTGGTAAAGGAAATTTGAACGGCGACAAAAAACTTTAGCAAAAAATTCCACGAATTACTGGCGGGAGAATTAGCCGCATTTCTTTGTTTATTTTTATATTGTAAAATTACCAACAGTTGCACAAAATTTAAAACGCCACCAATTAATGCAACTAAAAATAGTTTTTTTTGTAGTGCAAGAACTTTCCTGACACAACGCCAAAGGAACACTTCAAAGGATTGATTTTCATTCCGTAATACCTGAGTATATCAAACATTTCCACCAAGTCTCGAATGTGGTCATTTGACTGTCGTGACTTCACGAGTATGTCATCCACATAGACTTCCATCGTCCTACCGATTTGGTCTTTAAACATCCGATTCACCAGACGTTGATAAGTTGCTCCTGCATTTTTCAATCCGAAAGGCATCACTACATAATAGTATAGTCTGATGTCTGTGACAAAACTAGCGTGTTCCTGGTCTGGAATGTGCATCGGGATTTGATTATATCCTGAGTACGCATCCATAAACGACAATAACTCGTGTCCTGCAGTTGAGTCGACCAGCTGATCAATTCTGAGTAAGGGGAAACTATCCTTAGGGCATGCTTTGTTCAAATCTGAGTAATCAACACAGGTCCTCCATTTTCCATTCGCTTTCCTCACAAGTACAGGGTTAGAGACCCATTCTGGGTAGAGGGCGTCGCGGACGAACCCATTGGCTTTGAGTTTGTCCACCTCCTCTCTGAGAGCTACGGACCTCTCCGGGTCCATGCCTCTCCAATTTTGCTTTACCGGCATGTATTTCGGGTCTATGTTCAACATATGACTCGCAATAGCGGGAGAGATCCCGCACATATCGGAATGCATCCAAGCGAAAACATCCAGATTCGATCGGAGGAAATCAGTAAGATCCTCGATCATCAAGGGGTTGAGTTGTGATCCAATATTAAATACCCACGATGGGTCATCACGGATGACTGGGATGTCAATTGTCAGTTCAGTCGGTGCTGCTTTTGCCTCCTTGGGTTCCTCATCATCGTCCCTCGGATCTATGTCTCTATAGATCCGATCATGTTGCCCGAGCCAAGGCTCGGGCATTACTTGTCAATCTTCAGTGACTCGGATGTGGACGGAGTTGTCCATAACCTTTCCTTTCTCTCTTCATTGGGCCTCTCTCAGCTCAGCCACATAACACGCACGACCAGTCGCCTGATCGCCGTGAACAACACCAACTCGTTTATCCGTCGTAAATTTCAAAGTTAAACACCATAGGGCCAAGGCTGCCCAAAACTCTGCCAGGGCCGGTCGGCCCAGAAACACATTATACGGGGAATTGACATCCAAAACGATGAACGGCAGGATCCGCACCCTTCTACGTTCACCTTCTCCAAGTTCAACTGGTAATTCAACAAAACCCACTACATTAGTAGCTGCACCATTAAAGCCATGAATGCGGGCTTTATATGGTTTTAGATCCTTTGTCTCCATCTTCATCTGGTCGTATGCCTTTTTGAAGATGATGTTAACAGAACTTCCACAGTAAATCAGTATCCTTCTCACAAACGCTGGCCCGATAGTGGCTGAGATGACCATTGGGTCAATGGTAGGTGCCTCCACCCGATCGGCATCTCTACTTCTAAACACTATGTCATCCGTCATCAATCGCTGTTGCTTTGCCGGAGTTTCATCTTCCGTGTTTGAACAACATTCCAAATCTGCATGTTTTAAGGAACTAGCATAGCGCTCCATTTCTTGCCAATTTTTGTCTGCAGGGTGAGGCCCACCGACTATTATGTTTATGACTAATCTACCTCTAGTCCGAACGGGTTCCTCGGACTGCCTTGGGGCCTGTCCGCGATTGGGGTTGGATGTCCCTTGTCCGCCTTCCTGAGGGTCCTTCACAAACTCCTGTAATTTTTTCTGTCGAATTAGCTTTTCAATCGCATCATGGAGGTGCCTACACTCCTCGGTAATGTGCCCGTAAGTCTCATGGAAGCGGCAATACTTCCCAGTCTGCTTTTGTTCTTCGGTGGAATCTTTTGGGCGTGGCTTTCGATATTGGAAAGTATTACAGGTCGATAGGTAAATATTTTCCAGATATGCCTTCAGAGGAGTGTATTCATTGTAAGTTGGGATCCTTGGTGTCCACTTCCCGGCTTCCCTTTTCTTTCCGGAATTTCCTCCTCCGGATCCTTTTGACTGCTCAAGCATGTTTTGAACATTGACCTGGACTTTTCCAGAGTTGTCACCAAATTGTTTCACAGCAATTTTGCTTTGCACAGTCTCCTTGCCGGGTCCTGATGCATTATCTCGTCTCGTCCACCTGGCTTCCTCCCTTCTTATAAATTGATGCGCCTTTGAGTAAAAGCGTTCCAGCGTCGCCAGAGGCTTTCCTACCAGCCAGTCACCAAACTCCGAATTCGGATCCACTCCTCGCATTACGGCCATTAAAATGGCATGGTCATTTGGGTTGCTAACTTCAGTAGTAGCAACGTGGAACCTTTGTAAGTACTCCTTTAACGATTCCCCTGGGGCCTGAATTACACTAGACAAGGACATAACATCATTGGGACAAGTGGCATTAATCCTGAACTGCTCCATAAATTTCGTCGCTAATTCATCAAAATTGGAGATAGATCGTGGAGGAAGTCGGGTAAACCACATGGTAGCGATTCCAGATAAAGTTATTGGGAAACATCTGCATTTAGTTGCATCATTTGCCCTAGCTGAATCCATCATCCACCCATACCTCATTACATGCTGTCTGGGATCAGTCTTCCCCTCGTAGGTCGGGATAGTCGGCATACTAAACTTCCTAGGGTACTCAGCTTGTAGGATAGCATCTGTGAACAGAGTATGACTCCTAGATACACCCCAATCATCACTAGTTAAACCTTGATTTTCCCTCATCAGCTGTTTGACCATGGCTGATAGGTCTGGGGTTTGTATGGAAGATGGCAAGTTGGAATCCGTTCTGCGGGACCGTTCCGGTTGGTGCCTCCTCTGTTGGCGATCTACCAAACGTGTATCATTGGGACCTGCTTCATCATGACCTTAGTGAGCCAGTCGTCCAGCTTCCGCCCGTACTCCAGATCCTAAGTTTACTGTTTCAGCTTGGGCATGATTTTCCTGATGCACTGCACATGTATGCGTTGTTTCAGTTCTATGGCGTCTATGCTTGGGAGGTTCATCAGATGAAGCAGAGCTGTCGGACAAGGAGTAGGAACGGGACTTCCTCCAGCATTCTGATGCTGTTGTTGAGTAAGCTGAGTCATAAGGTGGGCGTTAGCTTGAATCTGCTCGTTAAGCTATCTCCTACTTTCCATGTATTCCCTCATCAGCTCGTTAAACTCCGTCCCGGTGACATCTTCCGTTTGGTTTTGGGCGGTGATGGTCCCTGCACCCGGATTAGCTTGTTGATTATTGGGTCCTACTTGTTGGACACTAGCGATCTTGTTGGCATCTGCATTGTGGGAGGCTGATCTTGTACGTGGTCTTCCCATTGTAGAGTTATCGATTGGAACTCTGAATATAATCAATGGACTTCCAGTGGATGACTTGGATCTCCTTCAGGGGATTTCTTCAATCCAGTAGCTACAAAGTATCCTAATAACCTGAGAATGTTAGTTCTCAGTGAAAGCACCAAAATGTTAGCACCAAAATTGGTCACTAACACCCTTGAGTAAGATTGTAGAGAGATTAATGAAGAAAATAAATTAAAACTGAGGAATATCGCAATAGAATGCAGTAAGAACAATAAAAAACGAGAACACCAGAATTATAATGGTTCGGCGTAACTGCCTACGTCCACTTTGATCGTAATCTTTATTACTTCTTCGAATAATTGAATACAGATACAATCTGTGCACCAACAACTTGAGTACAATTTTTTGTAGAAAAGAAATGAGTCTTCAAAATGGCAGAGTCTTCCCGGAGTTCTCGAAGAAAGGTCCCTTTTCACCGCGCCCCTGCCCCTTTATTTATAGACGAAGTTAGGCTGGACCTCTTGTGCGGGGCCCGGGAACAAAGTACTTTGGCCCATAGTAAATGACTTCTGCGCACCGAGCCTGGTATGCTGACCGAGACATGCCGAACGGCAAACGCCGATCGAGAGATGCCGAGCGAGGCCTTACCGAGCCGAACGACTAAGGCGTCCATGCCGAGCGCCCCTTGGCCGGGCCGCTTGATCGCACTTTCAATGCCGTTCGAGGGTCGCCGAGCCACGTAGCCTTCCTCACCGAGCCACATAATCGTCCCTCTATGGCTGAGCGGCATGGGACTAAGGTATTCCTGCTGAATGCTCCAATGCCGAGCCACCATTGCCGAGCGGCATATACTTTGCTCCTCCCGGACTAAACTGCTTTTAAATAGGACTCCCCGAGACCGATCGAGAAATGCCGAGCCGTCTCAACCGAATGAGGCATCTTGAATAATTCAGACCGAACGAGGCGTCCCTTTCTTTGACAGAGCCATGTGTTACTCCACTTCGTGAAGCCGAGCGGTACATACCGGGTGACGTTGACTCAACTGTTCGATCGAGGCTTGCCGAGCCATGTGGACCGAGCGACGTGTGCCAAACCGTACCTAAATGCCACAACATGTCGACTGCATCAAACCCGTATATCAACAGGCTCCTCTTGGTCAGAACCTTGTCTCATGCTCATGATAATGTCTTTAACTGTCGCCTTTAGTCCGGCCAAGGTGCCGGGTAACATCTACTTAATTAACTTTCATTCATAATTTAATTACATTCACCTTATCTTTATAACTTAAGTTCATTTATATATATTTGTTTTTCTTCAAAACAAATCCTATTTTATTAAATTCATTTCATTTATTTAATCCATTTGACTTCACTTAAGTTAATTCCACTTCATAATTCTATTTCAACCATTCTTTGTAATTTACCTTTGTATCACAAACTATTTACAAAATATAAATTTATTACCTGTTTAGTTTCTTAAGTTCATATTCATTTACTTAAATAGCATTCTCTTTTTAATATTCAATTTATGTCACTTAACATTTCTTATAACATAGATTAAGTGTATAAACATTCATTATAACAACTCAATTTTTATCTATAACTTTCCTTAACAAATTTCATTTTGGACATCTTATTACTTACATTTTATATTGTATACTATTCAATTACATGTTCTCATTAACATTCAAACCTTTTCCCTGGTAAGTTTTTATTAATGTTCAGAATGTAATTGAGCACTATACAATTTACCATTTATTTACAATATTTTTATTAGGAAAAATTTAGTTCGAACATTTTTATTACTTTCCTCTTGTATACCCTTCCGTTACATATTCATGTTAACATTTTAACTTTTTAAATATTTCAAGTAAGTTATATATGTTTTAGAACGCAATTGAGTATTATACAAATTAATTTTATCCTAGTTCAACTGTTTCAAATTGTTTAAATTTCATTTCTTATTTTAGATACTCCAATTATTCAGAAACTTTACTTCATTTCAACAATTGAAAACCATTACTTAACATAAACTTAAGAGTTTAATTTCCGGTTTCACTTCAAACCATTTTGAAATAAATATACGCATATATATTTTTTTGTATATCAAATCATACTTAAGAAATTCAAATCAAAACTCAGTTTCCAAAGAAAAAGTGTAGCAAAGTTACTAAGAGGTCCCCTTCACTTTGAGACTCGAAAATGAATGTCGATGATGCTGCAGTCATCACTGAAATTATTTTCCAACGACATAAGAGGAGAGTACTGACTTGCTTCTTTTAAAATTCTTTTGAAACAATTTCTACTTGAAAATACTTTCAAATAATATTAATATATATTTTTTTCAAACTTTGAAAACCAAATTTTAAAAACCACTGAAAAATAAATTCTCAAATCCACAATTTAATTTTATCTCATTTGCAAATCAGATTTATAACCATGTTTATAAAATTTCATCTCCTTATAACATACAACAATAGTTACAGGTCTAGGAATGTTAATAGAACAATAAATGATAATCTAGTATTATCATTTCTAATAACCAATTCATTTAACTATCTAATTTCAGAAAATTATACTTTTATATATAAAATATAATCATACTTAACAAAATAAATATGATATAAAACAATTTTTATAACACTAACAAATACGCTCTCTCATAGGATGATTCAAGAATGGATTTTAGAACAAAGATAGAGATTCAAATTTAGAGCAACCCTAATCAAAGAGAATCCTAATTAAGAAGATAGGCTCGAAAGGAAGGATGATTCTGTAATTGATTCTACTCATTCTAGGGTATTGCTACCCTATTTCTAATGAGTTTTTACTCCATAAGCTAAGTTTTGCCTAAACCAGAGCACTGATACCAACTGTAACAACCCGCTATTTTGAACCATTCAAATCGACAATAAACCACACATGGCAGACTTGAATTGCTCAAAATAACAGATTGTTATTTATATTTGGCAAAACTTAGCATATACAGTAAATAAATCAATCGCAGAACCACAAACAAAGAGTAATACAACAATACGCAGTGGAATAGATAAATAGTAGTTCGTGAAGCTACTACAACATCAAAGTCCAAGACAAAAGACAACATAAGTCCAAATACACAGAAGTCTCTAATAAATAAGCAAATAACAAGTCTGAACATAAACAACTAAATGACTAAAATAACATAATAACTGGAAAGCTGAATAGATAAGATAGATCTCCAAGCCAAGCTCCAAGCTCCAAAAGCTGAGTCTCAAATGCTGTAATACTCAGGCTGACCCGAGCATAAAGGAAAACACAAAACACTCAAGTCAGGATTAACAATCTTATGCAAGTAAATCAACTCAAGTGAAATGTCCAAATGAAATGCAATAACTTAAAGAGTGTTTGGGATTTCCATCCTTTAAGAATCCGTGGAACTATCTACATACATAATACAATACGCTACATAAATAATGTCCACAGTAAAGTAAAATATTAAAATAGCATTAAAGCGTTACCCATATCCCCCTTAACACATTTTATATAAATGCCATAGTCTATACAGTACTGTAAATTCCACCAAACTGGTGGGCTATCAGGGAGCACTCCATAGGTACGACACAAACCAAACTCGTAGTGGGCACGATCAGGATAAATATGACAAGGCACGTGAGGCAATGCCCAGGGTAGGATACTACCGTTTTGCGGATCCGGACTGGTGGTAACGCATAGTAGCTACTACCACCCACCTCGAGACACACTCCCAAATCAAATCAAAGGGTGGCCACCAAATCAATCACAAAATAATAATATGGTATCGAAGAAATGTGCCATTTAGGGGGAGCGACCCCACTTGGCCTGACATGGCTCCTGTTTTAGTCATTTTAATTATGATCCGAAGGTCAAGGCTATCCATCATTGTTCTCTTACTTCATTCCAGTAGCGTTCGCCAAACCATCCTACTTCATTCTGGATTCTCCACCACATGCACAGTTGTTAAAGTGGTTTTCGGTATTGGCAGAGAGTATGACAATATCCGATCCCGGTCTCTTTAACAACCAAATGCTTTTTTCACACCAGTTGGTTCTTTTACATTTCCAAAATTGATTCATAATTTATATCAAAATATCATATTCACTTCAAAATCATATCACTTTCGAAATCATATTCACTTCAAAATCATATCACTTCCGCAATCATATTCATTTTCAAAATCATAACCACAAAATAGGTTAAACCATCATATCTCGCATTTTAAATCAATTAAATCTAAATCATAACAGTTCCAACTTTAAACATTTTGAATATTGAATGTAGTTTATATATTGGAATAGTTATACATTAAAAATAGTTTATATTTTAAAAATAGGTTATAGATTGAAATAGTTTATATATTATAAATAGTTTATATATTAAAAATAGGTTATAGATTGAAATGGTTTATATATTAGAAATAGTTTATATATTAAAATAGGTTATATATTAAAATAAGTATATTAATTTAAATATTTTAAACATAATATATTTTATTTTTATTAAATTTTATTCAATTAAATCTTATATTATGAAAAAAAAGTAAATAAAGTTATAAGTAAAACCTTAAAATTTACATTTTGAAACTTAACCTATAAATTTAGAATTCTTAAAACTTATAATTTTAAAATCTAAATTTTACACATATGTTTTAAAATAAAATATTTATATTAAATTTAAAAATCATTTTCCTTTTTTTACCAAACACATCTTTCCAAAATTTCAGAAATCACTTTAAAAATAGACCAACGATGTCCGTATATAGTTTTCTATTCTAGGGTCAAGTGATACGGATATTTATCATTTCAATCCGCAATAATTTAAAATTTATGGGTATCTATCATTTCAACTCGCAATCCTAAATTTCCAAAATCAATAAAAACCGCTTGGGTTTATCATTTCAACCCATAACGATTTTTCCATATTCTAAAGATCATTCGGGTATGTATCATTTCAACCCATAGTGATTTCCTAAAACTAAGGGAACTTGCAGCATGATTTACATGAAATAAATAACATAACACATATTCATACATAACAAATTACATAAGATGGCACATATCTTACATAATGAATCACATAACATAACATATTACTTACATAACCAATTACATACCATAACACATAATTACATACAAACTACATAATATAACATATATGCATATTTAACATGGGAGGTGAAATAAGATTCCTACCATAACATAACCCAATACGCAACCATTTTTAACATAGCAATTTAGGTGATTTCCAACATAACACATATATGCATATAAATTTTGTTCTTTTTTTTCTTTTTTTTTATTTCACACATAAATTTCACATGTCATATTAATGATATTTTTCATCACATAAGTGTCAACCTTAAAATCAATATAACATTTTTCTTTTTTTTCAACATAGAAATTTAATTTTAACATCATGAAGCATAAATTCTAAGCATATCATCACATCTATTTTTATAAATAAACAACATAGTATCAATAATAATATCATGTCGAAAATAACAAGTGAACATAGGTGAACATATGTCATATCAAATCATAACCAAACTACGCAAAAATTTTAAACTATTGCAACATTCCAATAACATGTCAATTGATATTCATTCACTTGGCATAAGATTATAAATCGTTAGTGAATAGCTCATGTTTCAAGGCTAGGAAACATTTGACAAAACAAAGCTATGAAATTTGAATCTTAATTCCAAAGCAACGCTAGCTAGAATCGATGGATCACCAAAATAAAAATATGTAACCTTTGTTTGTCTTTATTTTTATTTTTATGAAATAGAAGAGAAAAGAGACAAAGAGGGCTCGACCTAGGGTAGGAAAAAAGGAGTAGGGTTTTGGCTTTGGGTGGTGATTGGTGGTCGAAAGAAGGAGGAGGAGATGAGGGCTTGGATGGTGGAAGAGAGGGCTACACAAAGAGGAGGAAGGAAGGATTGAAGGAGAGGAGGAAAATGTTTTGATTTGTGAGGTTTTGGAGATTTGATATCTAGAACTTTCTATAAATTTTGAGAGGAAGAAGGAAGTGTGTTGAGAAAGTTTTCTGAAGAGAAAATCATGTACGTACAAGTTAGTCAGAAGGAAACAAATGGTCGTAGGCATAGGAATAGACACAAGTCTCTTGGTACGGTTAGGGTCTCTTGGTTAACCAAGGCCCATTAGACCAAACAAACTCATTAGGACTTAGCCAAATTTCACAACTAAACACTTCAAACTTATGCCGGTTTTCCATAGAAATTCAAATATTTAGAGCAATAGAAATTTGATTTTGATGAAACAAAAAGTGGAGAAAAGATCAGAATTTAGTCTAGTATCATATAAAAAGAATAAAATTTTAAAATTCAAATTTAAAATTTTAAACCAAAAGTCAAATTTTGACTAAGTTTGACCAAAATTTATAATTTTAGAAAATTTTCTATTTCATTGAATTTGGAGAAATATATTACTCGATGTTCCAAAATTTGTTCTTTAATTTTAACCTTTAAATTTTATTTAAATTCAAATACTAATATATTTGAAGATTGAGTGAATTGAACCTCCATTTTATTAACATTGGTTTGTCTTCATTCAAATGTTCATTTTATTCAATTCAACATATATTGCTTATTCTTGACTGAATCAATTACCATCTGTTTCTCTTTACCTTAATTAAAATATTTAATTCCAATTAATTCAATATTATATTTCCAATTGAATGTTGGTTACACACTAATCGTTTTATTTTCATTAAATAATTCAAACAAAGTTTTATCCTTTTATTTCGATTTACATGTTCTTTATATTACATCAAATTTCTCTTTCAATTAAAACATATGTTTCCCTTTTATTTCCTCAAATTCCTATTTTATTTTAATTCAAACATACGTTTCTATTATTACGTCCATTAATTACAATTAATGTTCTCTTTCCTTTTATTTGAAAGATTTCAATTATATTTAATTCCATTGATTACAAAATAAATTCCAAAGCGGATTAATCAATGAGATGAGGAATTAATCAATTATTACAACTTAGTAATTCATATCTATTAATTTATTGTTTATACAAGGAGTATAAATCTACAAACCAAATAATTGATTTCTTATTGTATGCTAACATATTTAGAACATTGTTTATCCCATTCCCTAGTAACATTTATTGTTACAGTTGATGGAAATTACTAAGGGTGGGCGCGGGTCGGTTTGGTGCGGTTTGGAGTCCAAACTGCTTCCGCACCGCATCAAACGGTTAATCAAAAATACAAACCATTATACTAATCTTTTAAACGGTTCAGTTTCGGTTCGGTTTGAATGTAACACGGTTCGGTTCGGTCCGGTCTGGTTTGAACCCATATTAAATATGAAATAAGAAAATTGCTTCCATCAATAATCAATTTACGAAGGCAACTGTGTGAAGCTTTTACACTTAATGGTTAAAACACACAATGTTATACTGAAATAAAAGATTAATTCTTAACTGTATGAATATTTCAATTTGACATTTAGCTACAAGTGAGATATTTTTCGTAGATTAACCAAAAACATCAACATTTATCAATTCATAATCATCAAGGAAAATGACTAGAATAAGATTATAATTAGCATTTATCCAAAAAAAAATGGGGTGAAAAATATTATACCTAAACTATAACTTCTTCCTTTATGACAATGAATATTATTATTATAACAACATACACTAAAAATAGAATATACATCTTTAGAATCTATAATAAGATACGAGTTGCTTATATTTTTATCATAAGATTACTAATGTAAATATTCAGTTCTATCCGGTTTAATATGGTTGGTTCAATCGTCCAAACTGCAACCGAACCGTATCGATGCGGGTCGGTCCGGTTTGAGGTATTTGCTTTGGTTAGAAGATTTGGTGCGGGTTTCCTCACCGTTTTTACGGTTCGGTGCGGGCGGTTTCCGTATAGCGGTGCGGTTGATGCCCATCCCTATAAATTACATTAATACAGTTGTCAATTACATTTAATTAAATTATATTTTAATACGCGTTACCACCTTCCATTTCATTAAAGATTAGTTGTTTTAGAATTTTATCTAAGATCATGTTTTATTATTATTGTTATTATTATTATTTTTTACAATAATAATTGAAAATTCTTTATTTATAACCATATTATATTCAACAATTAAAATTAATATTTTTAAATTTTGTTCGAATTTACGAGTCGTTACAATTTTTAATTATCAAAAATATGGGTCATTACAAGATTTGACATCGCTTCTGCCTCGCACGCCTCCGGCCGCCCCAAGAGCCTACACGGGGCCACCCACTGCGCCTCCAGGCCCCTCCGCTGCCGTAGTGTTCAATCGCTGATCATGGCGAAATCGTGCACTTCTGAGACAAACTAACCGCATGGATGAACTCTACTCAGCCTCTTCTACGCGCCAGTGCTTCCCGATCGTCGGTTGGTCGACGATCCACCGTTGATTTTGCAAACTCCAGGATGGACGGCCGAAACTATTTTGCCCAATTCTGGACAAACAAAGCCTCCAATCGAAAAATGAATTACGGAAGCAGATTGCATTCATCGAGAGCTTCGCGATGACATAATATGATAGGGTTTGAGGAGTTTGAATTTTCGATTTGATTTGGAATTGGGAATTAGGGTTTTGGAATGTCTGTCATTGAGAAGGAACAGATAATTGAACATATAGATAGAAATTGTACGTACATAAAATGAAAATAAGAAACTACTAGGATTTATAACAACCTATATATAGACAAAGCTGGATAAGAATGGATGGAACAGATCGAATGGGTCAAAGCGCTAACAAAGACCCGAAAAGCGCGTTTCGTATCCGAAATGAAAGTAGGTCATCCCATATATCAAAATATAGGTTTTTGATATTTTTAAACTCAATGGAACTAGTTTCAAACCCTAATTCCATTGTATACAGAAGTTAGCTTTCAAAATAAAAATATATTCATTTAAATTCTTTTAATTTATTTCTATGCGTTTCGAGCCCGCACGATCTAACAATAAGTTCGACCACTACGAAACTTGAAATCCTATAATAATTCACGATTACGGATCTGATGAAACTGGTTTCATCGATATCCAAGACATTGGCCAAAAACACTAATTTTGCACATTAATTAAATAAATAATTATTTAAAAATCAATTTAATCACTTTTACATTCAAAATTTAAAAGTTAACTGTTTTCGTCATTCCTAACTAAATAGGAATTTAATAATCACTTAAAACACAATTTTCCATGTTAATTCCAATATTTGCATTACATTAATTTTAACGTTTAATTACAACTGTAATAAAATCCTAGTCTATTATAATTTAAATTCCAACAATTCTTTTATTTTGATTTTAAGTTATTATTATTAAATCATCAAATACCTTATGAATATAATTAACATTAGTTTACATTTTATTACTTTCATATTCTATAGTTATCATCTTAACTCATATTAACTACAATATTTAATTACATTAATTTCACATTGATTTCCAAATTAATTTCAATGGATTAAATAATAAGATGAGAATAAATCAATTGTTACAACTTACTAATTTAAACACATTTCGGAGTTAATTGTCAACAAACAAAAGCTAATAATTTACGTACTAAATAATTGATTTCATATTCCATATTAAAACCAATTAAATTGAATAACACAATATTTCACCATTAGATATACAACATTGATTTTAATCATTATTTACCTTAATCATTGCAATTGACTAAACTTACATTAAAACGGTTGTCAATTACATTCAATCAACGTTATTAAATCATATTCTAATATATTTTTCCATTTATAAATCATAAGTTTTAATTTCTCACAATATTAAATTCCAAAATCTAATTTAATTGAATATTTTTAATTGTAAAAAATACGGGTCATTACATTCTCCCCCACTCAAAACTTTTCGTCCCCGAAAAGGAACAAGAAAGAATCAAGAGGTTTGATATTTTTTTTCTTCAAAATATTCAATTTATAAACAATTAACTTACATATTCAAGTTTAATAGAAATTTGAAAATAACTCAACTTCTTCGAAAAATTTCTAAGTCCTAAATTTACGGAAAATTCCGGTAGAGTCTCCTTTGAACGGATAGGTCCGAAAAAATAATAATATCAATAATTGCAATATATATCATATTTCGGTAATAAACATCCCAAACCATGGAAAAAATAATAAAATATCGTTCCAAAACCGTAATCCGAAAACGTACCTATTTGTCGGGCAAACAAACTTTATTTATGAAATCAAAAGCAACTGATATTGCTTCCATAAACCTGTATTTTACTTACATAATCAAAAGAGTTAAAATTATGTAAAAAGAGCAATATATTAGTTGTTATTAATAATAGCACAAACAACACACAATATATATTAATCATATGCAAACAAAAGCAGTACGACCATTATATGCAACAAAAGAATCAATCATACAACCATAGCAACCAAAACTAATGGTTTGTTCTGGTTTAGAAACTTTTCATCGTACAAGGGTGATAAATAAAATAACAAGTGCATCTTACGCTCAATAGCCTTGGATAATTCCTCAATATATTATTCATACAACCCTAATCGATTTGAAGTATCATTTCCCAAACATCCCATAAGCCAACCACATAGACTTTTAAATATTATTTAAGTTTATTCTATTGGTTTCGTGTAACGACCCGCCATTTTGGACCATTCGCATCCATTATAAGCGTATAGGTAGACACTCATGCCGGAATTGAATTGCTCAAAATACCGCATTGTTAATTTAAATTTGGCAAAACTGAGCATATACAGTAAATAATCACAGATCACAGACACAGAGTAATAAGTGCAGCGGAAATAAAAGAGATAGTAGTTCACGAAGCTACTATATGAATATATAAAATACATCAGAGTTTACAACAGAAGAGTAATACGATACATCAGAGTTAAACCAGATACAACGGAAGAGTAACAGATACAAATCAGAATACATCACTGGAATCATCGAATATCTGAAAGCTGGATAGATAGCTGGATCTCTAAGCGAAGCTCCAACTCCAAAGGTGAGTCTCGAAAGCTGAACTACTCAGTCTGACCCGAGCGTAAAGCAAAAACACAAGACACTCGAGTCAGGATTAACATTCTCATATTAATAAATCCAACTCAAGTGAAATAGCAATTGAAATACAAGTAACTTAAAGGATGTTTGGAATAACCATCCTTTAAGGATCCGTTAAACTATCTACTATGTAGTAGTGTACGATAAGTAGATAATGTCCATCAGTAATATAAAGATATCAAAATAGCGTTAAGTCATGGCCCATTCCACCCTTAACACATTTTTATTCCCACAAGCATATACAAGACCGTAGTTTCCCCAAAACCGGAAGTCACCAGAGGGCAATCCATATACTCAAGGTACAAAACAAATTCGTAGTGGTCGCGCATAAATGGAATACAAGTATGACAAGGCACATGAGGCTATACCCAAGGTAGTGATACTACCGTTCGCCTGATCCGGACTGGTGAGAACGCAACGCCGCAGCGCCCGCAACACCGTGAGACAACACTCCCAAAATCAAGGGTGCACCAATCGACAACAAGTATAAGTAGTTCGAAGAAGTGTGTCCACTTGAGGTATCAATCCTCCATTGGCCCGGCACAGCTCCTGTTTTAGTCATTTCCAGTTTGACACAAGTGTCAAGGCTATCCATTATCGTTCTCTTTCTTCAGTCAACACGATCACCATTCCAACCACTTCATTCTGGATCATCACTCCGCGTATAGTTATTAAAGTGGTTTTCGGTTTAGATAGAGAGTATATCCATAACCGAATTCCGGTCTCTTTAATAACTTCCGTAATTATTACACCGATTGGTCGTTTATTTATTTCGAAACCAAATTAATTTCAATTTCAATTTCAATTCGTAAACCAACATTTCATATGTCTTTCAAAAACCAATTTCCAAAATTTACGTTTCAAAACTTCAATTTACCATTTCAAAATCTTATAATTCAATTTCAGTCTTTATTTAAAACAATCTAAATATTGATTCAAGTTCGAATACAAGTTTCATTTCGAAAACATTTAAATTAAATCTTATTTAACATTCAAATCAATTTAAAATCATTTATCGATTTCATTCAATATTCGTTAAGTTACTATGCCATTCAAAACAATTTCCATTAAATTTCCAATTCATTAAATCCATTATTTAAATTCAACTTCATTATCTCAAAACTTACAAATTTAATTAAATTAAATTCATCAAATCAAACTCTTTACATTTCAAGTCTTACATTAATTCCAAAATATCACATTTTATTTCTTGTTAAAGAAAATTCAATTTCAATTATTTATTTACTTACTTTAAATAATTTCCAAAACTTAATTAATAAAGAAAATCTCAATTTCAATTATTACGAAGTAAAATTCACTTATTCAAAAATTCAATTTAATTTAATCATTAAATAATTCAGTCTTATTTAATTATTAAATAATTCAAAACTTAATTATTAAATAATTTCAAAGTTTAATAATTTCAAACTCAATTATTAAATCATTTCAAACTTAATTATTAAATCATTACAAAGTTTAATAATTTCAAACTTAATTATAATTTCAAACTTAATCATTAAATCATTTCAAAGTTTAATAATTTCAAACTTAATTATAATTTCAAACTTAATTCAATCATTTCTCAAATTAAATATCGTTCTTTCATCAATTACATTGTTAATATTTTGTTTTAGATTATTTAACATTTTCCTTTCATTAAAAAAATTCAAATTTCAACTTCATTTCAAAACCATATTATTTATTCAAGTAAAATCTTCGTTTTATTTTAAATCAAATTATTGACCAATCGGGTTTTATTAAATTTTCTATCCTAGGTCAAAGTTCAATTTGGGTATTTATCATTTCAACCCGATTCCAATTCAATTCAAAATCAAAGCATAATAAAGGGAACTTGCAGTGTGATAGCTGGGATGGTGTCAAAGTAAATAAACAAGCAATAACAACGATCAATATCAATCCAATAATCAATTCAAATAATCCCGAAATAACCGTATTAATCCGCATTGTTATTTGTACGAATTAATATAATTATTTCTAGAATCTACACTATCATTTCATGTAGATTAAAGATTATTACATTACGGTTTTCACTTGTCATCTATTCCAATTTCATACATCATCAATTTAAACAACTTACATTCAGTGGTTCAAAATGTAATTAAACAAATCCTACGTGTCAATAAATTTAACAGTTAAAGGGGTCATATTATACAAATGTCATTTAAATCAAATTTAACATTTAACTATCCTATGTCAAGTTCAATTGCATATTATTTATCATTTTAACATTAACAATTTAACGTCCAATATAAACATCAACAATCAATCAATTTCAGCCAAACTGTATTATCATCACATAAATAATTAACAGATAATGGTGTCAGATGTCACAGGTGAACTGATACAGGTAATGGCATATATAACAGTGTAATTAACTAACAGCAGCATATTTCAATTGTCGTTTCAATTGAAATCAAATTTAATAAATAAAAGAATGTAAATCGTGAGTGATTGCTCACCTTTCGAGGCTAGAAATGATTCGATGATGAAACGAGTTACGAATCCAAGTACAAAGTGAGATAAGCACGAATTCGATAGTCAAGCTGATAAATAGAAACCGATGAACCATTAGAATCAGTTCGATATAAGTTAAAACGAAATGTAAATCATATCGATATACACTTTCTCAAATCAATACAAATGTATTACTTTAAAAAAATCAATATTGTTATACGTATGGCTATAGTCAGAATGAATATAATGATAACATACATAGCTTTCAAACTTTTTATATTACTTAACTTTTTACATATCATATTTTTATAAACTAAACTTATAAAAATCTAACAGTACAACTAATATATATATATATATATACCCACAAAAATATAATTTATAAAATATATGTATATATACCTATATATATATGTATATGTATAAACCAAACCCACCAAATAATATAAACAGCATATAGCCGTATACTTAGTGTATAACAAAGATATCAACTTACACTATATTCTAGTAACAAAGTGTATATATATAATACTGCTTTTATAAACTAATCGAATAACTGGACCTAAACAAAACATATACACATAAACATCAATATATACTATAACATCATTTACACAACAAACAACTTATATCATATATATTAAAATTAAAGTCAATATTATAAATTACTGTAGATATATAATATAGTAAAATCATATATATACATCACAGATTCTAACTCTTTTTTTTTATATAATATACACTTAAAATTTGAAACCATATATATATACTAACTGTCACAAAACTAACACACTCATATATATACAACAAACAAACATCATACGTAATATAAAAATCATACACAAATATATAACTTACATTTAAGATCTGTATACATTTCAAAATCAATACCCATAGCTATTATATTTAACGTACAACTAAAATATTGTAGGGATTGAAAATACTATAAAAGCATTTATATTCGTGTATATATTAACACAAGTTAAAACTCAGAAATCAATGTTTGTAAAAAAACGAAACACGTAGACACAGAAAAACAAAAACCTATACTAAACTAGACTCAATTATATAAAACTCGTATACAAACATATGTAGCTTACCTACACACTATGGAGACAAAAGTATAAATAACGATATATATACATAAAACAGGACAGACATAACTCAAAATACATATATACGAACAAGCATACAAGTATATAACTTAGGTAGTATATGTGATAATCACGGCTATGCCAAAACATTGTTAATATATACTTTAAAATTATATATGTTCTGTACCTATGTTATAAACAGTCTATATATAACAAATTCATACAATAGACTTCATACAAACTATAAATATATATCCTCACTACACACTATAGTATAAATAATATTAGTATACAATATATATAAAGTAATATAAACTGATTAGATACTATACAAACATACTTATATATCTGCAAAAGATCAAATCTTCTCAAGCAAAACAAATCGGCAAGCTATATTAATAACATAGTATATACACTCTTACATAGACTTGCATACAAACCTCTACATAACCGAACAGAGGAGATGAAGGGAAATTGCTGTGTGACTGGGTGACTTCGGTGGGCACGTAAGCCGAGTAGAGCATGGATGATGAAGGCCGTGGTGGTCTGGTGGGTAGATTCGACTTGGCTGTGACGAAGGTGGAGCCGGGTTTCAGGTGAGACTATCGGCTGCTTGGAAATGGCAGGCCGGAGTTGTGGAAGCTGTCAGGCGGGTTGGGACCAGAGTGGCTGCCGTGGGCCAGTGTTGGACGGCAGGGAGGAGGAGATGCGGTCAGTGAGTGAAGAGGATGGTCATTTGGGTGTTATGCAGCCAGTGTGTAAGCTGATGGACGGGTGGGGCCTAGCGGAGGACAAGGCGGTAGCGGTTAGGCGAGGTAGGCTGCTCATGGAGGTGGAGTTGCGTGGAAGGCCAGGGGACGGTCAGAGGGGAAGAAGTGGATCGGTGGTAAGAACAAGTGAACAAGCGGTTCACAAGGAAGAAGATGACGCCTGGTTTCTCAAAAGTAAATATACGAATCTCATAAATTATTATTATTTTTCTTCAGAATGAACAGAAGCTAGGGGAGGGAAGGCAAAATATGTACAAGTTTTAAATTAAATATTGCCTTCAAGAAACCAACTGACGTGAGCAAGGAATGTAGAGCAAAAGTTGGAAAATGAAAAGGCCAAAAGTTGTGAACAGTTAGAATACCAATGTAAATGGTGGGATACGAAATGATGTCAGACCATTTTCCCAAGCTGGTTACCGATAAGGTTATCGATTATGCGGATTCCGCCGCGTTTCAAATACCAAAACACAAAAGTAAATATATCGCCAAGATCAGCACAACGAGACGATCAAAACGGTATACAGATATCGACGGTACGATTGAATTATAAAAATTCGAATTTTCTAATAGCGGAAAATGCAAGAAAACACTGAAAAATAAGATCGACGGAGCCAAAGATGTCCGAATTTGGAAAAACGACAAACTGACATCTTTCTCAGAAGATGGTTTAGAATTTTTCTATGTAAAAATATTTAGGTTCCGAAAACATTTTTTTTCATTGCTTTTTAACTGATTAAATTGAAGTGAATTTACGCGCGAAATAAACTTTCATATTTTCGGACGAAAATTTACCAGTTTCTATGTTTAACTAGACGTATTCCAAATGTTAAATTTTTATTTCAAAATTTTATCGTTTTAATATTTTGCAAAATTTTAATTAATAACGTTATTAAAACCGGTTAAATTTGCGGGTCGTTACACTCTCCCCCACTCAAAACTTTTCGTCCCCGAAAAGGAACGAGGTAGGAGAATAGAAACAACCAGAAAGAAAACAGATTTGAAATACAAAATAACCATTAATTTAAACCATATAAATTCAAATTTAAATTAATTGATATTCAATAATTGATTTAATCCATTTGATTTCACTAAAATCAATCTCAACTATTTCTAAATTCATTATCTTATTATCCAATTATCCTTAATTAACAGTTTCAAAATCATAAATTTGAATAGTCACTTATTACAATCATATTTTATTTCAGCAATTTAAATTCTTCTTTATTCCAAATTATTGTTAAATTTATTCTACTTAATATATCTTATCACATATATTTAACCCATATAAATTAATTTAAACCATAAAAGTTTTGATTTAAATTAATTTATATTTACTAATTGCTTTCAAATTCAAGGTATTTTCATAAGTTGATAAAATTTCAATTTATTAATTCTTTCAAAACAAATTTATTAATTCTTTCAAAACAATTTATTTCATTATTAACTGAGTTTTATTTATTATCCTATCTAACTCTATTGACATCTTTATAATCAAAATTTAGTGTATAACATTTATTATAAACACTCAAATTTTATTTATAAAATTATTTTATATCGTATATTATCCAATTACATTTTTAACTTATGAATAATTTAGGTAAGTTATATTAGAATGCAGTTGAACAATATACAAATAAAATTTTCCCAATTCAATTATTCAAGTTTAAATATTTATTCCAAATTTTGGTTTTATTTATAATTAAAATCATCCTTTAACAAAATTTAAGAATTAGATTTCCGATTAACTCTAAAAAATTTAGAGATATATATAATATATTAATATCAAATCAAATTAAATTTAAAATAAGATACCTATATATATATAAATCAAATTATACTGAAGAAATTCAAATCAAAATATATATTTTTTTCAAAACAAAACCGTAGCAAAGCTACAGAATGGTTTCTCCACTTCAAAACTCGAAAATGAATGTCGATGATGCGGCCGCCATCACCGAAATTATTTTCCAGCGACAAAGAGAAGAGCACTGATTTCAACATTTTAAAAAAAAAATCCTTGAAAACGATTTCTATTCGAAAATACTTTCAATACTATATACTTTAAAATTTTAAAAACCAAAGTTCGAAATAACCGGAAACTAATAAATTCTCAAATTTCTGAATTAGATTCATTTCGAATTCCAATCAATTTATAACCAAGTTTATAAATTCATTTATTTATATTATGCAATAGTCAATGGTTTACAAAACAATAAATGAAAATCAAATATTATTATTTTCAGACAACAAGTTCATTAACAATTTAATTTCAGAAAACCTATATTTATATATAAGATAATCATACAAAACTTCTATTTTATTTATCAAATTTGAAAACGATATTGTGTCAGTTTGCTCTGCTCAAGTGTTTTGGAAATCCTATCGATAGCGTTGATCAGACGAATCGATTGAAAACCCAAATCAACATCAACAACTCAAACAACACAATATAAAAACATTTTAAAATTAATTTACAATACACTTCCTCGCTCGACGATACAAAAATGGATTCAAAGCAAGGATAGAGATTCAAGTTTTATTAATTCAATCAAAGAAAATTTTGATTTGAGAATAAGTTGGAACGAAAGATAAGGTGATTATTTGACCGAATAAGGAAATAGATAATCTTACATAAATCGCGGGTAACCATAACCGGTCGACCGTGACTTCAAGAATAAGATCGATGTGGAATTCCGAGGTAAATCGACATCCGATCTCGAGAAATAAAATTCAAGTATAGCAGGAGATAGATAGCATCGTAAACCGAGGATACAGAAATCTCCGGTGAATCGATGCCTATTATAAAGGAGTTTTACTCCTTTACGAATCATTCGAAGACTGGCGAGACCGCCGATTTATTATAAAGGTCATTCGAAATGGAGTTATGGGGTGCTCCAGAATTGAAAGAAGACGAATAGTGAAGGACACGAATGAATTTCGGAACCGAGGGGAACGTTCCAAAGTTCGAAGGAATTGAGTCAAAGGAAGAGATTGAAACTCGAATGAGAGTGATACTGTAAATACATTTACACTATATGTTAAGTTTTGCCTAGAGCTACCAAAGCTCTGATACCAACTGTAACGACCCGCCATTTTGGACCATTCGCATCCATTATAAGCGTATAGGTAGACACTCATGCCGGAATTGAATTGCTCAAAATACCGCGTTGTTAATTTAAATTTGGCAAAACTGAGCATATATAGTAAATAATCACAGATCACAGACACAGAGTAATAAGTGCAGCGGAAATAAAAGAGATAGTAGTTCATGAAGCTACTATATGAATATATAAAATACATCAGAGTTTACAACAGAAGAGTAATACGATACATCAGAGTTAAACCAGATACAACGGAAGAGTAACAGATACAAATCAGAATACATCACTGGAATCATCGAATATCTGAAAGCTGGATAGATAGCTGGATCTCTAAGCGAAGCTCCAACTCCAAAGGTGAGTCTCGAAAGCTGAACTACTCAGTCTGACCCGAGCGTAAAGCAAAAACACAAGACACTCGAGTCAGGATTAACATTCTCATATTAATAAATCCAACTCAAGTGAAATAGCAATTGAAATACAAGTAACTTAAAGGATGTTTGGAATAACCATCCTTTAAGGATCCGTTAAACTATCTACTATGTAGTAGTGTACGATAAGTAGATAATGTCTATCAGTAATATAAAGATATCAAAATAGCGTTAAGTCATGGCCCATTCCACCCTTAACACATTTTTATTCCCACAAGCATATACAAGACCGTAGTTTCCCCAAAACCGGAAGTCACCAGAGGGCAATCCATATACTCAAGGTACAAAACAAATTCGTAGTGGTCGCGCATAAATGGAATACAAGTATGACAAGGCACATGAGGCTATACCCAAGGTAGTGATACTACCGTTCGCCTGATCCGGACTGGTGAGAATGCAACGCCGCAGCGCCCGCAACACCGTGAGACAACACTCCCAAAATCAAGGGTGCACCAATCGACAACAAGTATAAGTAGTTCGAAGAAGTGTGTCCACTTGAGGTATCAATCCTCCATTGGCCCGGCACAGCTCCTGTTTTAGTCATTTCCAGTTTGACACAAGTGTCAAGGCTATCCATTATCGTTCTCTTTCTTCAGTCAACACGATCACCATTCCAACCACTTCATTCTGGATCATCACTCCGCGTATAGTTATTAAAGTGGTTTTCGGTTTAGATAGAGAGTATATCCATAACCGAATTCCGGTCTCTTTAATAACTTCCGTAATTATTACACCGATTGGTCGTTTATTTATTTCGAAACCAAATTAATTTCAATTTCAATTTCAATTCGTAAACCAACATTTCATATGTCTTTCAAAAACCAATTTCCAAAATTTACGTTTCAAAACTTCAATTTACCATTTCAAAATCTTATAATTCAATTTCAGTCTTTATTTAAAACAATCTAAATATTGATTCAAGTTCGAATACAAGTTTCATTTCGAAAACATTTAAATTAAATCTTATTTAACATTCAAATCAATTTAAAATCATTTATCGATTTCATTCAATATTCGTTAAGTTACTATGCCATTCAAAACAATTTCCATTAAATTTCCAATTCATTAAATCCATTATTTAAATTCAACTTCATTATCTCAAAACTTACAAATTTAATTAAATTAAATTCATCAAATCAAACTCTTTACATTTCAAGTCTTACATTAATTCCAAAATATCACATTTTATTTCTTGTTAAAGAAAATTCAATTTCAATTATTTATTTACTTACTTTAAATAATTTCCAAAACTTAATTAATAAAGAAAATCTCAATTTCAATTATTACGAAGTAAAATTCACTTATTCAAAAATTCAATTTAATTTAATCATTAAATAATCCAGTCTTATTTAATTATTAAATAATTCAAAACTTAATTATTAAATAATTTCAAAGTTTAATAATTTCAAACTCAATTATTAAATCATTTCAAACTTAATTATTAAATCATTACAAAGTTTAATAATTTCAAACTTAATTATAATTTCAAACTTAATCATTAAATCATTTCAAAGTTTAATAATTTCAAACTTAATTATAATTTCAAACTTAATTCAATCATTTCTCAAATTAAACATCGTTCTTTCATCAATTACATTGTTAATATTTTGTTTCAGATTATTTAACATTTTCCTTTCATTAAAAAAATTCAAATTTCAAATTCATTTCAAAACCATATTATTTATTCAAGTAAAATCTTCGTTTTATTTTAAATCAAATTATTGACCAATCGGGTTTTATTAAATTTTCTATCCTAGGTCAAAGTTCAATTTGGGTATTTATCATTTCAACCCGATTCCAATTCAATTCAAAATCAAAGCATAATAAAGGGAACTTGCAGTGTGATAGCTGGGATGGTGTCAAAGTAAATAAACAAGCAATAACAACGATCAATATCAATCCAATAATCAATTCAAATAATCCCGAAATAACCGTATTAATCCGCATTGTTATTTGTACGAATTAATATAATTATTTCTAGAATCTACACTATCATTTCATGTAGATTAAAGATTATTACATTACGGTTTTCACTTGTCATCTATTCCAATTTCATACATCATCAATTTAAACAACTTACATTCAGTGGTTCAAAATGTAATTAAACAAATCCTATGTGTCAATAAATTTAACAGTTAAAGGGGTCATATTATACAAATGTCATTTAAATCAAATTTAACATTTAACTATCCTACGTCAAGTTCAATTGTATATTATTTATCATTTTAACATTAACAATTTAACGTCCAATATAAACATCAACAATCAATCAATTTCAGCCAAACTGTATTATCATCACATAAATAATTAACAGATAATGGTGTCAGATGTCACAGGTGAACTGATACAGGTAATGGCATATATAACAGTGTAATTAACTAACAGCAGCATATTTCAATTGTCGTTTCAATTGAAATCAAATTTAATAAATAAAAGAATGTAAATCGTGAGTGATTGCTCACCTTTCGAGGCTAGAAATGATTCGATGATGAAACGAGTTACGAATCCAAGTACAAAGTGAGATAAGCACGAATTCGATAGTCAAGCTGATAAATAGAAACCGATGAACCATTAGAATCAGTTCGATATAAGTTAAAACGAAATGTAAATCATATCGATATACACTTTCTCAAATCAATACAAATGTATTACTTTAAAAAAATCAATATTGTTATACGTATGGCTATAGTCAGAATGAATATAATGATAACATACATAGCTTTCAAACTTTTTATATTACTTAACTTTTTACATATCATATTTTTATAAACTAAACTTATAAAAATCTAACAGTACAACTAATATATATATATATATATACCCACAAAAATATAATTTATAAAATATATGTATATATACCTATATATATATGTATATGTATAAACCAAACCCACCAAATAATATAAACAGCATATAGCCGTATACTTAGTGTATAACAAAGATATCAACTTACACTATATTCTAGTAACAAAGTGTATATATATAATACTGCTTTTATAAACTAATCGAATAATTGGACCTAAACAAAACATATACACATAAACATCAATATATACTATAACATCATTTACACAACAAACAACTTATATCATATATATTAAAATTAAAGTCAATATTATAAATTACTGTAGATATATAATATAGTAAAATCATATATATACATCACAGATTCTAACTCTTTTTTTTTATATAATATACACTTAAAATTTGAAACCATATATATATACTAACTGTCACAAAACTAACACACTCATATATATACAACAAACAAACATCATACGTAATATAAAAATCATACACAAATATATAACTTACATTTAAGATCTGTATACATTTCAAAATCAATACCCATAGCTATTATATTTAACGTACAACTAAAATATTGTAGGGATTGAAAATACTATAAAAGCATTTATATTCGTGTATATATTAACACAAGTTAAAACTCAGAAATCTATGTTTGTAAAAAAACGAAACACGTAGACACAGAAAAACAAAAACCTATACTAAACTAGACTCAATTATATAAAACTCGTATACAAACATATGTAGCTTACCTACACACTATGGAGACAAAAGTATAAATAACGATATATATACATAAAACAGGACAGACATAACTCAAAATACATATATACGAACAAGCATACAAGTATATAACTTAGGTAGTATATGTGATAATCACGGCTATGCCAAAACACTGTTAATATATACTTTAAAATTATATATGTTCTGTACCTATGTTATAAACAGTCTATATATAACAAATTCATACAATAGACTTCATACAAACTATAAATATATATCCTCACTACACACTATAGTATAAATAATATTAGTATACAATATATATAAAGTAATATAAACTAATTAGATACTATACAAACATACTTATATATCTGCAAAAGGTCAAATCTTCTCAAGCAAAACAAATCGGCAAGCTATATTAATAACATAGTATATACACTCTTACATAGACTTGCATACAAACCTCTACATAACCGAACAGAGGAGATGAAGGGAAATTGCTGTGTGACTGGGTGACTTCGGTGGGCACGCAAGCCGAGTAGAGCGTGGATGATGAAGGCCATGGTGGTCTGGTGGGTAGATTCGACTTGGCTGTGACGAAGGTGGAGCCGGGTTTCAGGTGAGACTATCGGCTGCTTGGAAATGGCAGGCCGGAGTTGTGGAAGCTGTCAGGCGGGTTGGGACCAGAGTGGCTGCCGTGGGCCAGTGTTGGACGACAGGGAGGAGGAGATGCGGTCAGTGAGTGAAGAGGATGGTCATTTGGGTGTTTTGCAGCCAGTGTGTAAGCTGATGGACGGGTGGGGCCTAGCGGAGGACAAGGCGGTAGCGGTTAGGCGAGGTAGGCTGCTCATGGAGGTGGAGTTGCGTGGAAGGCCAGGGGACGGTCAGAGGGGAAGAAGTGGATCGGTGGTAAGAACAAGTGAACAAGCGGTTCACAAGGAAGAAGATGACGCCTGGTTTCTCAAAAGTAAATATACGAATCTCATAAATTATTATTATTTTTCTTCAGAATGAACAGAAGCTAGGGGAGGGAAGGCAAAATATGTACAAGTTTTAAATTAAATATTGCCTTCAAGAAACCAACTGACGTGAGCAAGGAATGTAGAGCAAAAGTTGGAAAATGAAAAGGCCAAAAGTTGTGAACAGTTAGAATACCAATGTAAATGGTGGGATACGAAATGATGTCAGACCATTTTCCCAAGCTGGTTACCGATAAGGTTATCGATTATGCGGATTCCGCCGCGTTTCAAATACCAAAACACAAAAGTAAATATATCGCCAAGATCAGCACAACGAGACGATCAAAACGGTATACAGATATCGACGGTACGATTGAATTATAAAAATTCGAATTTTCTAATAGCGGAAAATACAAGAAAACACTGAAAAATAAGATCGACGGAGCCAAAGATGTCCGAATTTGGAAAAACGACAAACTGACATCTTGCTCAGAAGATGGTTTAGAATTTTTCTATGTAAAAATATTTAGGTTCCGAAAACATTTTTTTTCATTGCTTTTTAACTGATTAAATTGAAGTGAATTTACGCGCGAAATAAACTTTCATATTTTCGGACGAAAATTTACCAGTTTCTATGTTTAACTAGACGTATTCCAAATGTTAAATTTTTATTTCAAAATTTTATCGTTTTAAAATTTTGCAAAATTTTAATTAATAACGTTATTAAAACCGGTTAAATTTGCGGGTCGTTACATTTCGTTTTCACATTATTTACTTTCCATTTATTTTCATTCATTCATACAGAATCATCTTTTATTTATTTACATTCATTTACTTACATAAATTATTTTCCATTCAATATTTAAAATCATCAATGAATCAATTCTTAAAATATTATATAAGTTTCTTTGCAATTTAATTCACAATTATTTACTTATATAACTTGATTTCCATTTAATATTAATATTTATAATGAAACATTTCAACTTAAGTGTTTCTATTCTTAATTTACTTTTATTCCTTTATATATAGTATCATTTATTAATAACATACTCTATTACATATTCATATTAATATTTCAATTTTTTAAACATTTCTGGTAAGTTTTATATATGTTTTTAGAATTTAATTAAGTGTTATACCAATTTATTTTATTTATTTTAGTTAATAAAAATGTTCAATAGTTTACATCTTCTTAATTTCCATTATATTTTAATTTACTAGTTACAAACTTCAATTTTTATTTTTTTTCATTAAACATCTAGATTTTAATTTCTTATTTCTCATTTTAGAAGTTTCCAACTATTAAAATAGTCAAGATTCCATTTCATTATAATAATTGAAATCCCTAATTTATAGAAACTTAAGAACTAAATACCGGGTTCTATTTCAAATCACCTTGAAATAATACACACACACACACTCATATCTTTTATATATATCAAATCATATTTAGAAATTTAAAATTAAAATTTGTTTAACCAAAACAACTGTGTAGAAAAGCTACAATAGTGGTCTTATCACTTTGAAACTCGAAAATAACCGTCGATGATGCTGCTCAATCATCACCGAAATTATTTTCCAGCGATAGAAGAAAGGAGTACAGAATTTGTTTCCTTTCAGAAATTCTTTGAAAACATTTCTTTCAAGGGAATTTTGAATACATTTTGAAGACATTTCTATTTGCAAATACTTTCAAATAATACTAATATTATTTTTCTCAAATCTTTGAAAACCAAATTCAATACACCGAGATTTAAATTCTCAAATTTTCAATTAAATTCATTTATTTGTAAATCTTAATTAATACCATATTTATAAAATTACACTTCTTATAACATACAATAGTTAATGGGTTTAAGACCTTGACCGACCAACAATAAATGACAATAATCAAACATTATCATTTCCTAACATCCAACACAACAAAATAACAAAATCAATTTATAGAAAATTATATATATATTTTTATATATACAAAATATAATATTAGGTAAATTCATATACCTATTTTTAAAACAATATTGTGTCAGTTTACCCTGTTCAAGTGTTTAGAAACCCCTATCAGTGCCATAGTGTCCTATGTACTGACCGGAATTTATAAATACTCAACAAAACAAATTAACACAATACAAAAACATTTTTATAACACTAACAAATACGCTCTATCATATATAGACTCAAACTCATTCTAGGTTATTAGTAACCCTATCTCTAATGAGTTTAAACCCCCAACATGCTAAGGTATATCTAAACCAAAGCTCTGATACCAACTGTGACAACTAACCTATTTGGACGGTTTAAATCGACAATAAACCATAAATGTCCAACTCAAACCATTCAAAAGGGAGGACTGTCAATGGGGTAAATTAGAAAATAAGAGAAAAGAAGAAAAACGAAACACAGAATCTCGCAGCGGAATGACAAATATAATAATCAAATAAACAGTTCATGAAGCTGTTTTACAATATACATTTGATTACACAATTTTTACACCAATCAGAGTACAAACAACGACATACCAATAATGATGCAGTTGAAAATTACTAATAATATAATATACCAAGTCTTCATCCTCCGGAAATAATTTCTTCAAACATTGATATGCCCAGGCTGACCCGAGCGTAATGAAAAGATAAAACACTCGAGTCGGAAATAAAAGTTCTTATATAAGTTAAATCAATAGCAAATAAATATGAGTGTAATAGCTTTAAAGATGTTTATAGGATTTCACATCTCCTATCCAGTGTATAACGTGCATGCAATAACTTAAGGGACATTACGGGATTTTCCATCTCCTAAGGATCCGTTAAACTATCTATATGTGGTAAAATACACTATATATATGTAGTGTCTATCAGTAATATAAAGTATTAAAATACCGTTAAGGCGTTACCATTATCCCCCTAACACATTTTATATAAGCATCGTAATCTATACAGTACAGTAAACTCCACCGTAAACTGGTGGGCTATCAGGGAGCACTCCATAGGTACAACACAAAACAAAGTCGTAGTGGGCGCGATTAGGGGTAATATGACAAGGCACACGAGGCTATACCCACGGTAGGATTCTACCAGATTGCAGAACCAGGATGGTGGTAATGCATAGCCGCAGCTACCGCCTACCTCGAACAACACTCCCATAATCAAGGGTGGCCACCAATCAATCACAAAGGCAGAGATATGGTATCGAAGAAGTATGTTCGATCGGTGGAGCGACCTCACTTGGCCTGGTCATCGCTCCTGTTATATTCATTTTAATTATGACTCGAAAGTCATGGCTATCCATCATTGTTCTCTTTCTTCAAATCCAACAAAGTCAAAGGTTGTTACTCAAAAGAAAGAAATTGGTAAAACAATTACTATAAAAATTTGGGTACCAAAAACTAATAATAATTTAATCAGAGACAAGTATATAAAATCTTTTATAACTACAGTTCATAAAATAAAGATTTTACTTATAAAGGGAATTCTAAATCCTCTTGGGTTTAGCTTTCTAAGATCTAACTCTTAGGACCTTAATAAAAATTTAGGTACCAACGTCATTCATATATTTTTTGCAAGTACCGACTAAGAAAAGAGGAAAGTGGATACTAGACAGTGGTTGCTCAAAACATATGACATGAAATAAAGATATGCTAACCAAAATTATCTACTCGGATGGAGGATTTGTCACATTTGGAGATAATTCCAAAGGCTATATCATCGGCAAAGGCGATGTGAGCAATGGTGGTACATCTAACTTACCTCTTATTAAAATGTTTTATTAGTTAAAAATTTAAAACATAATTTGCTACGTATAAGTCGACTATGTGATAAAGGTTTTAATATAACTTTTTCTTAGAATAAATGCAACATTTTTTATCAAAATAATAATCTTATTTTTGAAGGAACCAGAGAAATAAATATTTATATATTAAATATGAAAGTCAGTCACAACACAAATATGTGTCTAGTAGCCAAAGGTAATGATCCTTGGTTATGGCACAAAAGATTTTGGCATATCAATTTTAAAGCTATTAACAAATTATCTAAAAATAATTTAGTTAGAGGTTTACCAAAGATGAAATTTAAAATAAAAAATATTTGTGATGCTTGTCAATTAGGAAAATTAACTAAATCTTCTTTAAATTAAAGAAAATGATTTCTACATTACAACCACTTGAGTTATTACATTTGGACCTTTTCGGACCAACTCAAACTCAATCTATAAACCCGGTGTGTAATAGAATCGTGAAAGCACCACCCATGTGACGGGAACAGAATTTAAGCAGTAAACTAGCAGAAAAGCAGTAAAAGACAGCACTTTATAGTGGTTCGGCTTGAGATTAAGCCTACGTCCACTTTGAATCTCTTTATTACTGAATCTGGTTACAAATCGATACAAATCTCTTATTAAAATGGTACAATTTGATCACAAGAAACAATCTTGACTACTAGCTCAATCTTCGACGATGAAACTCGATGAATCCGTGTTGGATGTAAGGAATTCCTCTCAAAGCTTGTTGTAGTGTCTCGAATGCTTGAAGATCTTTGATTGCTGAATGAGTGGAGAGTTCGACAGAGTAACGGCGCTTTAGAAATGATTTGCCCAAAAGTCCTCTTCATGTTGAAGGTAGTGGGGTATTTATAGGAGCTGAACTCTGGACTGCAAATTTCCCTAAGTCTTAAGTCGTGGAAGACTTAAGGTAAGTCGGTGACGAGATAAGGGGGTGTAAGTTGTTTCTGAATGTCCAGAATGAACAAGTCATAAGTCGGCAACAAGTTAGCATACGTCGTAGGTCGGCGATGACTTAAGAGATCGTACGCGACTTAGTATAAGTCGTAGGTCTTAAGTTATCAACAATTGCCTTAAGTCAGAGACCCCCTTTTCTCGTAGACTCTTAAGTCGGAGCATCTTATAAGTCGGAGCATTTCTTAACTCGGAGCCTTCTTTAAGTCGCAAACTGTTAAGTCGGTCTTCTTCTTAGATCGGTCACTGCTTCTAAGTCGGAGACTTTTTAACTCGTTAAGTCGCTAACCACTTCCAGTTGTTAGGTCGTGAGACTTCGTAAGTCGTAGATTGTAAACTTCCTTATGTCGGAACCTGTTAAGTCGGAGTTTTCTTAGGTCGATGCCTGTTAAGTCGGAGTTTTCTTAGGTCGATGCCTGTTAAGTCGGAGTTTTCTTAGGTCGATGCCTATTAAGTCGGTCCTCCTCTTAAGTCGGCTGCACCTTTAACTCGTTATATCGCGAATCAAAAAGAAGGTTAACATTTGCCCCTCGAAGTACACGCCTAAGTCGTAGGTCGTGTGCTTCGATTCCCCTAGCTCGCTCTGTGGACGACTTAAGATGAGTCATAGGTCGTAACTCGTATGTACCGGTTCACCTTCTACTGCCCCAGTATATAATAGTTTAAGTCGTCACTTCTTTTCCTTCACCTGCTCTCGTTACTTCATTCCGCCATTAACAAGCATTCGAAATCCTTGAAGACGAAATCAACTACTCGATTACCAGTTACTCTCATCATTATATTGCGTAAGTGAAATCGGCTTCCCCATTCAATCTTTGACTGTCACTGAATCGCAAATCCCATTTCTGACCTATTCTTCTTATGTCATGCTCCATTGCAATCTTCGTTTCAATTGATTATCGATGGATTCGAGACGATTTGTCTTCTACTTGGACAATCTGTATGTACGAGGCGACAGATTGCAGCGATTCAGCTTGTCTGACTCGTGGTTCGTGATGAAATAACATCACACCGATTTTATGGCGACTCTGTCGATTAAATGTGTTGAGGGAACGAGAGTTTTTGGTTGAAGAAGAGGTTAATGGGTTAACGGGTTAATGGGTTAGGAGAGTGTTGAATTGGTGTATTGAAAAGACGGACGACTTAAGATCTTTGTGATAAACAGAAATTGCCTCTTAACGCTTGACGACTTAACGTAGGTTGTAAGTCGTAAGTCGGTCAACGACTTAGGACGTGATTTTTGCATTCTGTCCTGAAATCCTTTATTACAGCACGACTTAAAGGATTGATGTCTTGACTTAACTCGTAGCTCGTTCCTTAAGCCGTAGACGAGATAGGACTTAGTGAAATATTTGAACTTGCATTCTTTAACTTGGACCATACTTTTGATATGAATTTCTTGACTTGAAATGCTGGAACAGACTGTCTAATTTTAACTGTTTGAACCTTCCCATATGCCACATTTATCTTACAAATCAACAACCTGTTAATCACAACATTTGCAGAACACGGGGACGAATATACTGCCATTAATTGTCCACATCGAATGACAGATTAGTTTATAAAGAAAAAATCAAATTAGAATTGCATGAACAAAATGTTATACATTAACCAATTCAAGTGAAGTATTAAAGCAAAATCGTAATAGTCAAATAAAACTAACTTGTTTGCATTAACACTATACTTTAAATGTTAACAAGTTCTGAAATTTCATAATCGACCGGTTGTCGACTAGTTTAATTCCAGTTGTGTTTACTTGTTATTTTCATTGGTTCTGCACAACACTTCACATCTTTTAGGAAACGTGCACCTTTATATTTGATCATCCAGTTCCTTGTGTAGAATGACATCTCAATACGAAGATTTGGAACCAGCTGGAGGAGTTTTTCCAATCGCTACTCCATTAAACGATCCTCTAGAAAGGACTCCTACTACTTTGAGCCATAAAGCCTTTTGTCAATTATGCACCCAGTTTGGCATTGCCGAAGCTGACGCTTTGCTCCCTGGAATAGATGATACTGCTGATAGACCGCCCCATGGCTTTGTCGCAGTTAACCGCCAAATGTGCTCGAGTGGAGCTATCCCCCAATTTAATGACTGCCTTCGAGAAATTCTTCTCCGACTATCTATCTCCCCTTTTCAATTACACCCTAATGGCTACGCCATCCTGCTGGGACTGTGTGTGCTTTTTAGGAGAACGCTGGACCGTTTTCCCAATTTTGGAGAAATTCGCTTCCTGTGCACATTTACAAAGCACAAAGACCATCCTTCCATTACAGTTGTGAGAAGTGTTAGAAATCGTAAGTTGATCGTTGGTCTCCCCGATAGTGTTCACAATTTCCTAAGTCAGTTTTTCTATGTCCGCTGTCCTCCAGGATTTTACGCCATCTGGAGAGTAGGGAATAAGATCATTTGTCTCTGTTTCTTATGTTTTTTTCGAACTTGTCGAAGTTAGAGTTATCGAGTGTTAACTTTGCCCTTTTCTTTTCAGCACTTCCTCCTCCTTCTAGAAATCCCGGTCACAAAGCGACTTTTGAGAGGCTTATGGCGGTGCCGGTTGAGGAAAGGAGTATCCAGTTTCTATTGACAGACAAATTTTTACATCAATTCGGTCTTTTACACTCTTCTCACTTTACCCAGCCTCGTGAAGTTTCTAATCTTCCAGCGCAGACATCAGATGCCCCAGCTTCAACGGAAGATATGGCTTCAAAGGAGCCAACTGTAGACACTACATTAGTAAAGTGTTCTACTTCTATTGGCGTTGCGGGAACGTCCAGCAAACCGGCGCTTGCTCCAATTATTGAAGAGGAAGAAAATCCTCGAATTTCTGAAAAATCAGCCGATGTGGAAGTTGAAAAGGAGAATTCTGCTGAGCATCATAATGATGACACCTTTGATGACTTGAGTGACATAATGATAACTTCTCAAGAGCTTTTCAAGGATAATCTTCCAAAAGCGAACTCTCCTATCGTTGAAGTGACTTCCTCTTTGAAACAAACTTCGACGCCTTCTACACCTGTCGTCTCCGTTCCCGCACTAAAGCGTGGTTTGTAGTTTGACGCACGTAGTTCGCACGCCGCACACACTTAGGATTTTTCAGCACTTATAAGCATTTATCCTCTTTTTCTGGAAATTTCTAAACTTTACTTCTTTTTCGGTTTTTAGATTCTCTGATGGGGCGTACCGGCTCATACTATGACTCATTTCAGCGCCTTGGAGGCCGTGGACCTTATGACTTTAGGAGATATCTTGGTGACCAGAGAGAGACAGATGAGGAAAGGGCTCAAAGGAAGGCTCAAGAAAAATGGGATTATGAGCAGCGGCAGAGAAGAAGAGACGCTTATCGATATGATTCTTCTTACAGAAGTTACGATTCTCATAAGCGAAAGTCTTATGATGACAAAGGGAAGACTCATATTACTGACGAATCAAGCAAACGGTCCAAGCCAAGTGACGCATCTGTAATTTCTGAGAAAACTGATGCTCCTATCCCTTCTGATACTCCGGCCGGCTCTCCTCCTTTAAATAAAACCGATATCCAAACGATCATCAGCAGGCCCCAATATCAGGTTAAAGACGGCCCTCCAACACTTCAAAGCCGGTTTCCGAACTGGTGCTTAAAAGGAGTGCGTTTTCACCTGGATTTGGTCCCAATTGATAACCAAGACATACTTAAAAGTCTCGATGCAGTTCGGCTTAACATTGAGAGGATGTCGCAATGGCAGAAACTTGTTGATGAACTCCAGAGAGTCAACCATATGAATCTTGAAAACATGCTGACTCTGGAGAATGATAAAGCTGAATGGGATAAGTGGTGCAAGCAGCATGACATGGAGATGACGAATATCGCGGATGACAATGCAAGGCTTGAATCTGAAGTTAAGCAGCTTAAGGAAAATCTCGCCTCTTCTTCTGCATCACATACTCAAATAGAAGAAGTCTTTCAGAAGCAAGTGCGGGATGCACATGCTGCACAAAGAGATGTCGAAATGAAGCTTGCCGCTGAGCAGCACACTACTGAGAAATATCGCACAGAAAACGCCGAACTGCGGGAAAAAGTCACCTCCCAGAACGTGGAGATTGAGTTACTAAAGTCTCGACTTGCTAAAGCTGAGACAGAGCGTGATGAGGCTATTACTGGTCGGGTTGCTGCCGTTGCCGAAAAAGAAGCGGCTGAGCAATCACATGAGGCAACGAAAGCAAACATCAGCTCTACCTTATTCGACTTTTATTTACACAGCGTTCTGGGTCGTGGGAGCCTTGCTTTTCTGGGTCCTGATTATGAAATCACTCTGGCTGAAGTGTGGGAAGCCGCAATTGATATGTTTAAAGGTGCCGGCTATGATGAAGCAGAACTCGAGGCTCGCTATCTTGATGATGAGGCTTGCGCCGCTCTTGTTAAAGGGAAGGAGCAGCTTGCTAAAGCACGGGCTGAATCACTGGGAGAAGAGCTTTCAAAAGAGGAAGCTCCTTTAACTGCCCCTGTTCATACTTCCACTTCGGCCGATGTAAACATTATGGATTCCGGCTCCCATTCTTCACTCCCAGCTAAAATTGCCCAAGAAACTGCGACCACTCCCACTGAGGATGAGGCACCGGACGATACTGAAGCCGAGAAATTCGAGATTGACCTTGCGAAGCCAACTCCTCCAGGTAATTTTGGCGTCGTCCCGGGCCCAATGAACCAGTTATTTGATTTAACCGAGTTTGATGACCTTCTTACTTGTTACTTAAACTTTGGTGAACCGATACCCTCTCTATTTTCGGGAGATGTTGATTTTAACTTCTTTTCTTCTACAGCGGAGGCACCAAACACTGCACAAGTTTCCACTCCTTCAGTTGCCGTCCCTCCATCTTTACAGATTACTCCTCCTTCTGCTTCCCAACCGGGATCGCAGGCAGAAAAAATCGAAGCTCTTCAAGGCCTGGACGATCTGGCTGTTTCGTAGGAGCAGAAGGCGGAGGATCTTGAAGACATCGAGAAGACCCCGGAGCGGTCTCTAGATGATGACCCGAAGCTTTCAACATTGCTTGCTACTCCGGGGAGCGAACTTCTTCGAAGAGGAAGGGGAAGCGTGCCATAAGGAAGAAGAAGAGAGGTGCTTCGACTGGGGAAGACAAAACAGAAGAAGACCCAACCACTCCTCCTTCTCCGTCCCGCCCACATCGGATTCCAAAATTAACTATTAGGCCAAGCAAAGGCTCCAAGGGTGGCGGAAAGAAGGAGTGACAAGCTGAACTTTCTACTTCTTATTTTGCCTTTTACATGTATAGACCGGAGATTGTGCGGGTACCGGTCCTTGCTTTTTCTCTTTTGAGATATCTGCACATGTAAAGAATTTTCATAGTACTAAATAAAACAGTAATTTTACTTGTACAAATTCTTGTGTATGTGAGAACGCATCTGTTTCTCTTTTTTAGTGTAGAATAAACGATTCCTTTTACTTGTACAAACTTTTTGTCTGTGTTTGGGAATACATTTATTCCACATCTATTTTTCGTGATATTGCAATGAACTTGTGGCATGTTGCTTTTATTAATATAATTGAATTGTATAGTGTTGCCCCCATACCACAAGTGCATTGCAATATTTCTAGCTTTTACAAGACTGATATTCTCACTTCAGAGAATAACAATTCCACTTTTAGGGGAGGAATCTTTCTGCTTTTAATAGAGTATATCTCGTTTTTTGGAGAAATTTTTATTTTTTCTTTCTTTTCGAAGAACACTTCAACTATCGGGGATGATCACTTTCATTTGTCAAAAAAGAAAGTAGATTTCCCTATGCAGTGAAATGAACTTTTCTGAAAGAATTTTGTAGCATTTCAACTTTTTTAGGAGGAACTTTTTGAGATGAACAAGTTAACCTTCCTTTGAGAGTTGAACTGTTCTTCCGGAGAAGGCTTTTCGTTCGATTATTCTATTTTGGGACATGCCTCCGGAGAGGGCTCCTCTTAAAGAGTTGTGCCTCCGAAGAGGTCTTATGCCTCCGAAAAGGGCTTGTGCCTCCGAAGAGGGCTTGTGCCTCCAAAGAGGGCTTGCGGTGCCTTGGGAAAGGGCTTTTGCCTCCGAAGAGGTCATGTGCCTCCGAAGAGGGCTTGTGGTGCCTTGGGAAAGGGCTTTTGCCTCCGAAGAGGTCATGTGCCTCCGAAGAGGGCTTGTGGTGCCTTGGGAAAGGGCTTTTGCCTTCGAAGAGGTCATGTGCCTCCGAAGAGGGCTTGTGCCTCCGAAGAGGGCTTTTTGATTGAGGAAAGCACTTTCATTTTTTGGCGTGCCTCGTTAGAGGGCTTTGTTGACCTTTGAGAAGGAGCGTTGGTTGGTTGGTGTGCCAGGAAGGTTGCGTCTCAGGGGCAAGTAGATCCACGGGACGGATGCAAGCTGCCTGATCGGATGCATCACGATCAGTTAGCAAGGGCCCTGTTCCTTCTGCTTGGGAAGGTGTCCCTTCGGTGGTTCTTACTGGCCCTTTTATTGAGAAGCATACCTCCTTTTGGCTGCTTCTTTGTTTGCTTGGCAATGTTCTCTCATCATCTGCTCATTAGCGATCTTTTATTATCGTTTCCAAGCGCATCTTCTTTCCTTACATTGCTGTGTTCGAAGAAGTGGATTTCACTGTTGAACGACTTCACGGGACAAATGCAAGTTATCCAGTTGGATGTCTGTTCATATTGACAATCTCAACCAATTAACAAAGGTTTGTCACAGTGGAGTTGCCAACTTTTTATGTGAAGTTCTCCTTGTATAGGATTTGTATTTGGAATTTTTTGTCGCTTGGTATTTGCATAACAGGTGATTTATAGAGGTCGCTTGGCTTTGTGACGAGCAAGCCTTGTTTTAATGTCCTGCAATTTTGAATCGACATTTTAGCAATACATTTAAAGTATTTACATATCTAAATAAAACAGGCATTATGAAATAGTAAAGAACACAAGATTTATAGTGGTTCGGCCAAGAATCGGGCCTACATCCACTTTATAGCTTTCATTCATTCACACTGATTTACAATGTTTTACAATACAACTGATACATTCATCACTATTTTACAATTTTGAACAAAGCTTTTTCTTTCAAGTGAAATAAGGACGTAAGTGGTTGCTGTTCCAGGCTCTTGGAATTGGATCTTCTTCAACAGTTATGAGTTTGAAAGTGCCATCAAGAAGTTTACTGCCAATGGCATATGGTCCTTCCCAGTTTGGTCCAAACACACCAGTTGCCGTCATGATCCTTTTCAAAACTAAGTCCCCGACCTCAAAGCTGCGTTGGCGAACTTTAGAGTTGAAGTGCCTGGCTATCCTTTGCTGATAAGCTGAAACTCTGAGCCTAGCTTCTTCTCTTTTCTCATCAAGAAAATCAAGTGCTTCAAGTTGCAGCTTTTCATTTTCAGCTTCGTTGAAATGAACTCTTCTATGTGAAGGAACTTCTACTTCCACTGGAATCATTGCCTCTGATCCATATGCCAGTGAAAATGGAGTGTGCCCAGTTGCAGTTTTGTGAGTAGTCCTGTATGCCCATAGTGCTAATGGAAGCTTATCAACCCAACCACCTTTTGCTCTTTCGAGTTGCTTTTTGATGGTTGACTTGATGATTTTATTTACTGCTTCCACTTGCCCGTTTGCCTGCGGATGAGCCACTGCTGAGAAGCTTTTCCGAATTCTGAACCGTTTGCAAAAATCCTGGAACTCTTCACTTTCAAACTGAGTACCGTTGTCTGTGATTATTTTCTGTGGCACACCATATCTGCAAATGATATTTTTCGTTACAAAATTTATCATCTTTTTAGAAGTAATGGTGGCCAAAGGTTCAGCTTCAGCCCACTTGGTGAAATAATCAACGGCTACGATAGCATATTTGATTCCTGATTTGGCAACTGGTAATGGTCCGATTAGATCTATCCCCCAAATGGCGAATGGCCATGGGCTGACCATCTGTGTGAGTTCGGTGGAAGGTGCTTTTGGGATTTTTGCAAATCTTTGACATTTGTCGCACTTTCTAGAGTAAATAGCAGCATCTCGGTTAATGTCAGGCCAGAAATACCCATATCGGAGAACTTTCTTGGCTAAAGTTTGACCAGCTGAACGATCTCCACATTCTCCTCCGTGTATCTCGGCTAGAATTGTCTTGGCTTCTTCCTTAGTTACACATCGGAGCAAAGGCATTGAAAATCCCCGTCTGTACAATCGGCCATCTTGAATTATATACCTTGACGCTTTCCTCAATAGTTTTCGACGTTCCTTAGAACTTTCTGGCAGGGAACCACTGAGTAGGTATTCTTTGATTGGAGTCATCCATGATTCATGCTCTTGAGACGTAGCCATAATCCAATCAACATCCATTTCATCAATACTTGGAGCTGACAGAACTTCTACAGGAATTAATCCTAGTAATTGAGCTTCTCCGGAACTTGAGTACTTTGCTAGAGAATCTGCCTTCATATTTTCCTCTCGAGGTATGTGGCTTATTGAATAGTGATCGAAATCATTGAGGAGTTCGGAAGTTTTTGTCAAATATGCAGGCAAATTTCCTCCTTTGGCTTGAAATTCTTTCTTCACCTGGCAAACAATAAGCTGAGAATCGTTGAAAATCTGTAACACTTTGATGTTTAGTTCCTTGGCGATTTTTAAACCGGCAATAAGTGCTTCATATTCTGCTTCATTGTTTGTTGAAGGAAATTCCAGTCTCAATGCATAACATAATGATCGTCCTTCGGGGGTTTCAAGTACAACCCCTGCCCCAGAACAATAATCATTTCTTGAGCCGTCAACATATAACTTCCACTGTATTGGAATGCAGTCAGCTGTTTCTTCCTTATTGTCTCCTTTGTCAGTAGATTCCGCAATGAAATCTGTTAAAGCTTGTCCGTTGATTGCTCTTCGGGGGTGGTAAGTGATGTCATACTGGCTAAGTTCAATGTTCCATTTAAAAAAACGACCCGAAGTTTCAGGACGAAACAGGACTTGCTTTAGAGGTTGATCAGTAAGAACCTTGATAGGATGAGCTTGAAAGTATGATCTCAACTTCCTGGAAGCAATTAGCAAACAATAGGCGAGCTTTTCTATCTTCGAATAATTCATCTCCGCCCCAGTGAACCGTTTACTGATGTAATAGACTGGGCGCTGTACTTTCATATCTTCCCGTACAAGTGCTGCACTGAGGGTGTGAGATGAAATTGCTAAATAGATGAAAAGGTCTTCACCGTCAGTAGGCTTGGAGAGAACCGGAGGTGTTTCCATATGATGAATTAGTTCATCGAAAGCATTCTGGCATTCGGGAGTCCATTCAAAAATTTTCTTTCCTTTCTTTAGAGCGTCAAAGAAGGAATGCATTTGTCTATGGCTTTGGAAATGAAGCGACTCAGAGCAGCGACTTTTCCATTGAGACTTTGCATTTCTTTCTTTGTTTTAGGGGCTTTGACCTCCCTTAGAGCTGTGATTTGAGTGGGATTGGCTTCAATGCCCCTGGCGCTCACAATGAAACCCAAGAATTTCCCGGATTCTACTCCGAACGAACATTTCAATGGATTGAGCTTCATTCCGTACTTTCGAAGAATCGCGAACATTTCCTCCAAGTGTCCCATGTGATCTACAGCTTTCTTTGATTTTACCAACATATCGTCGACATAAACTTCCATGGTTCTACCAATCTGAGGCTTGAACATTGCATTGACGAGCCTTTGGTAGGTTGCCCCAGCATTTTTCAATCCGAAAGGCATAACTTTGTAGCAGTAGAGACCCACATCTGTAATAAAGCTTGTGTCTTCCTGATCCGGCTCATGCATCATAATCTGATTGTATCCGGAGTAAGCATCCATAAACGATAACAACTCATGCCCAGCTGTTCCATCCACCAATTGATCAATTCTGGGCAGCGGGAAGCAATCTTTGGGGCATGCTTTGTTTAAATCTGAGAAATCTATGCATACTCTCCAATTTCCATTTGCCTTCTTGACCAATACTAGATTTGAAACCCAATTTGGATAAGTGGAGTTTCTGATAAAGCCGTTCTCCATGAGCCGATCGACTTCTTCCTTTAGTGCTGTCGATCTTTCTGGGCCTTGAGTTCTTCTTTTCTGTTTCACTGGCATGAATTTTGGATCAATGTTCAGAGTATGTACAGCAATTTCCGGGGAGATCCCACACATATAAGCGTGACACCAAGCGAACACATCTAGATTGGCTTTTAAGAATGATATCAGCGTGTTTTGAACTGTTATGCTTAGCTGTGAACCCACATTGAGTACTTTGTTCGGGTCTTTCGAGTCAACAGATATTGGTACCGTTACCTCCACGGGTACCACTCTATTTTCCCCTGTACTGGCTTTCCTGGGATCCATTTCTCTTCTTGCATTGCTGTGTTCGCCAGTACAGGGGTCACTCCGTAGTTGCTACAGGGTTGGTTCCTTGATGCGGAGCGGAGCTACCGCATCTTTCCCCATTTCTCTTTTCCTGGCCTCTTGGAGTTCTACAAGATAACATTCTCGTCCTGCGTTCTGATCTCCTTTAATAACAGCAACCCCATTATCAGTAGGAAATTTCATTGTTAAGCACCATGGAGCGAGGACGGCCCTGAAAGCAGCAAGAGTAGGCCGACCCAAGAAAGCGTTATAGGCGGAGAATCCATCAACAATCACAAAAGTTTGCTTTCTAACCAACTTCTTCTGCCCTTCGCCCATTTCAACAAACAAGTCCACCGTTCCAATTGGCTGTTTCAGCTCTCCTGTAAATCCGGCAATTTTGTGTGAAGAGGCTTGTACATCTGTCATTGGAATTTTCATTTGGTCAAATGTCTTTTTAAAGAGTATGTTGCACGAAGCACCACTATCAACCAGAACTCTTCTGACAATAGCTGGCCCAATACCGACAGAAACAACCAAAGGGTCCTCAGTAGGAGCTTCCACATCAATAGAATCCCTGGTTCTGAACATAATATCATCGTGAAAAGTCTTCTGCTGCTTTAGAGGTGCAGCATCTTCCAAGATTAAGACACTTTCTTCAGTCGGAGCATACTTCAAAGCTCTAGCATACCTTTCCATCTCACCCCAACTCCTGCCAGCTGGATGAGGTCCTCCTGTGATCACATTGATAACAGGTCTTTCCTTTTCAGCAGGCCTCTCTCCTGAACCAGATGAATGAGCTGGGGGTAGTTGCCCCTGGTTAGATGAAGACAGGTCTTTTCTATTCCTCTTGACGTACTGCTGCAACTTATTCTCTCTTAACAATTCTTCAATCAGGCTTTTCAAGTGGCGGCACTCATTGGTATCATGTCCTGGTTGGTTGTGAAACTTGCAAAATCTTCCGCTTTGAACAACATTCTTCCCAACTTTCACGGCCGGTGGTTTTGGAAATTCAACAGCATCCTTAGTGGCGATGAAAATATTCTCTGGGGTATCGGTCAGAGGAGTAAAGTCTAAAGGTTTAAGGAAGCGGGGCTTTTTGAGATCTTTTTGCCTCTTCCCACCGTTACTTTCCCTTTTCTGATTTGTAGGTTCTTTCTTGCTTTGAACTGTAGCATTATTTTCCACTACTGTTGTTACAACTTTAGCTGATGCGGAAAGATTCTCTAGGCATATAAATTCGTCAGCCTTTTTGTAGAATTTCTCAAGCGAATTCGGCTCCTTCATCTTCAGCCATTTTCCAAATTCGCTCGATTTGTCGATAGCACGCATCAAATAGGTCAAGATCATTCGTGGCTCTGCGTTATCGACTTCTGCCAGAGCTAAATTGAAGCGGTTCAGGAATGACTTAATAGGCTCTCCCGGATTCTGTTCAAGGCTGGACAATGACATTATGTCTTTTGCCTTTGAAGCGTATAGCCTGAATTGCTCTTTGAATTTTCGGGTCAGATCGGAAAACTGATCTACAGATCGGACAGGAAGCTTGGTAAACCAGAGAAGTGCTACACCTTCCAAATATACTGGGAAATATCGGCACTTTATTTCATCAGTTGCTCTTGCGCCGGTCATGTGCCAGTCGTATTTATACAAGAATTGATTTGGATCACTTGTTCCCCGATAAGCAGGAATGGTGGGGGGAACAAATTTTCTAGGAAATTCAGCCTTTAGAATCTTCTCGGTAAACGGAGTTCTACTCGGTGCGAATCCCCATTCGCTCTCATCTTCATCTCTTTGCATGCTCTCTTTCATTATTTGCTTGATCATGCCAGAAAGATATTCCTCATTGTTTAGAGATTTCGCAGAATAGACCTCGGCCATCTTTTCAGGGGTTTGTCCAGGTAAATGATCACGAAGAACTGGTGACAGCCTGGATCCTTCAGCCTGGAGGGGTGCCCCTTCAACAGCACCTGATCCCCCGTGAGGAATATTTCTCCCCTCGGAATTGGGAGCAGCATTAGCAAAGTTTTCCTCATTACTTACCGGTCATTGATTCGCCCCAAATAGAGCATTCAGCTTTTCCATCATCAGATTATTCTGAGTTTCAATCTACTGGTACAGTCTGGATACAGCAGCATCTAACTCTTATCGCGTCACACCGACGCTTGGAGCTGCCTGATTTGGAGAGAGAGAAGTGGCAGTATTGTCACGGTCATCATCAGTTCTGACAGACTTTCGTTTCCTTCCAGGAGCCATTATGTCTGATAGACTTCTGGTTTTGTAGGAAATTCTTTCAGCAAACTTCTATGAAGCAATGGTGAGTAGTAGCCTGAATTGGGTTCTCAGTGAAAGCACCAAAATGTTAACGTTAAAAAGTGAACGCTAACACCCGGTGTGTAATAGAATCGTGAAAGCACCACCCGTGTGACGGGAACAGAATTTAAGTAGTAAACTAGCAGAAAAGCAGTAAAAGACAGCACTTTATAGTGGTTCGGCTTGAGATTAAGCCTACGTCCACTTTGAATCTCTTTATTACTGAATCTGGTTACAAATCGATACAAATCTCTTATTAAAACGGTACAATTTGATCACAAGAAACAATCTTGACTACTAGCTCAATCTTAGACGATGAAACTCGATGAATCCATGTTGGATGTAAGGAATTCCTCTCGAAGCTTGTTGTAGTGTCTCGAATGCTTGAAGATCTTTGATTGCTGAATGAGTGGAGAGTTCGACAGAGTAACGGCGCTTTAGAAATGATTTGCCCAAAAGTCCTCTTCATGTTGAAGGTAGTGGGGTATTTATAGGAGCTGAACTCTGGACTGCAAATTTCCCTAAGTCTTAAGTCGTGGAAGACTTAAGGTAAGTCGGTGACGAGATAAGGGGGTGTGAGTTGTTTCTGAATGTCCAGAACGAACAAGTCATAAGTCAGCAACAAGTTAGCATACGTCGTAGGTCGGCGATGACTTAAGAGATCGTACGCGACTTAGTATAAGTCGTAGGTCTTAAGTTATCAACAATTGCCTTAAGTCAGAGACCCCCTTTTCTCGTAGACTCTTAAGTCGGAGCATCTTATAAGTCAGAGCATTTCTTAACTCGGAGCCTTCTTTAAGTCGCAAACTGGTAAGTCGGTCTTCTTCTTAGATCGGTCACTGCTTCTAAGTCGGAGACTTTTTAACTCGTTAAGTCGCTAACCACTTCCAGTTGTTAGGTCGTGAGACTTCGTAAGTCGTAGATTGTAAACTTCCTTATGTCGGAACCTGTTAAGTCGGAGTTTTCTTAGGTCGATGCCTGTTAAGTCGGAGTTTTCTTAGGTCGATGCCTATTAAGTCGGTCCTCCTCTTAAGTCGGCTGCACCTTTAACTCGTTATATCACGAATCAAAAAGAAGGTTAACACATTTGGACCTTTTCGGACCAACTCAAACTCAATCTATAAACCATAATAGATATGTTTTTGTAATAGTAGATGATTTTTCAAGATATACCTGGACAATATTTTTGAAAAATAAAAGTGATACATTTGAAAACTTTAAAATATTTGCTAAAAGAATTCAAAATATTTAGAATTTAAAAATAAAAAATATCTGGAGCGATCACGATGGTGAATTCGAAAATGAATATTTTGAAATTTGCTGTTGTCCACCCATTGTTATATGAAACAATTGTGGCCTCCCATTCCTTGTTGCTATGCACATATCATTTCACTTATATATATAAGGACTTCAATCCATTGCAGACAACACATTATAATATTCTTTCTTTCTCTCATAGCATAGAACTAAATACTACAATGAATTCTCATAATACTTCATCTTTCTTCAAATGTGTTATAGCTTTGATAATGATTCTGAGGAGAAAGATATCCTACTAGAGGAAGCCGAGGAGATACAAGAAATAGTTGACATACGCCATGAAGGTTACGGCTCCACATCTATAAAACACAGTGAATCGGTAATCGGTCGGAAACATGTAAACCATAATCAATTTGCCTTTCATAAAACTCTCATTCAAGACAACTTCAATCCAAATTGCACTTATGGACCATATATGTTCTGGAGAAGATACAGAATGTGAAGAGAACAATTTCTGGGACTTTTTGCAGGTGTTCAAAACAACAATAAATATTTTATTCAAAAACCAAATGTTGTACAAACACAGTGTCATAGCGACAAACAAAAAATGACCGTGGTATTGAGAATGCTAGCTTATGCCACCCCCGTAGGTGCATTGATTGATGCATATAGAATTGCAAAAAGTACCGCATTAGAAACCCTCGATAAATTCCGCCAAGTTATGGTGAACAATTACGGCACTGAGTACCTTAGATCTTTGAATGAGGATGATGTCGTACGAATTAAATAAATGCACGAGAGAAAAGGATGACCTGGCATGTTAGGAAGTCTCGATTGTATGCATTGAGAATGGAAGAACCGCCCCCAAAGCATACCATGGAGCTTACAATGGTAAAGAAAGAAGACCAATTATTATTTTGGAAGTCGTTGCTTGGTACGATTTATGACTATGGCATGCTTTCTTTGGAATGCCTGGATCTAACAACGCCTTAAATGTTATTGAAACATCACACTTATTTAATGATCTGACACTTGGCCGAGTAAATCCAGTGATATTTACTCTTGGGCAAAACACTTACGACCACGGATATTACCTTGGCGATGTGGATTATCAAAAGTGGAGCACCATTGTGAAAACGTGTCCAAATATGATAACACCAAAGTAAGCAAAGTTTACTGTGATGCAAGAGGGACAGAGAAAAGATGTGGAACGAGCTTTTTGCATTCTTTAATCCATATTTGCAATGATTAATAATCTTTGTCGATTGTGGTCTCGAGAAAACATGTCCATAATCATATTTGCATGTATTATTATGCATAATATGATTATTGAAGACGAAAGAGATGCGGATGAAGGACATCGTCACTACGAATATGATGGTGCAGTGCAAATGCCAAAAATATTTCGAGATGACATTCTTATAATCGAAGAAGCTTTCAATATTCACATGGAACGCCAACTTTCATTCCGGGATGCACAACTTCACAATCAACTACAAAAAAAATCTTATGAATCATATTAGGAATTACTTTAGAGATTGTTAGTTCAATGTTACTCTAATTAGTCATATGTGCATGCATTTGTCATGTATTCGTATTTTTGTTAACTTATAAACTGTATCGTATTTCATTCAAAACATTATTTAGTTTGGTTATAGACTTTGTATGAATGGAAATAAAATAGTAGAACATTAGTTAAAAACCAAATACAACGGTTTATATAAACTTAAAGCACACTAAAAATATTATAAATATACAATGCTAAGATTAAAACAAACTACTTTGATAGAACTTAGATATAAGTACTTATCTTTTGCACTCCATCCAATATTATGTTTGAATTTCATCCACTCCCGTCAAATCTTTATCCGTAATATTTTGTTATTGCCGTTCAATCACAAACTTTTGGTTTTTCCATTCAATATCCAATTTTTGTTGCTTAATATCTGCAAACTTAAGCATTACATCGATCTTCCATACGCTTGCCAGCTTCTATCTTGATGTCTTCTTTCGTGAATGTGACGACCCACCTTTTTGGATGGTTTAAATCGATAATAAACCACACATGTCCAACTCAAACCATTCAAAAGGTAGGATTGTCAATGGGGTAGATAAGAAAATAAGAGAAAAGAAGAAAAACAAAATACAGAATCTCGCAGTGGAATGACAAAATATAATAATCAAATAAATAGTTCATGAAGCTGTTTTACAATATACATTTGATTACACAATTTTTACAACAATCAGAGTACAAACAACGACATACCAATAATGATGCAGCGGAAAAATACTAATAATATAATATACCAAATTCTGTCTTCGTCCTCCGAAAATAATTTCTTCAAACACTGAAATGCTCAGTCTGACCCGAGCGTAATGAAAAGACAAAACACTTGAGTCAGAACTAAAACTTCTTATATAAGTTAAATCAACAGCAAATAAATATGAGTGTAATAGCTTCAGAGATGTTTATGGGATTTCACATCTCCTATCCAGTGTATAACGTGGGTGCAATAAATTAAGAGACGTTACAGGATTTTCCCTCTTCTAAGGATCCGTTAAACTATCTATATGTAGTAAAATACGCTATATATATGTAGTCTCTATCAGTAATATAATGTATTAAAATAGCGTTAAGGCGTTACCATTATCCCCCTTAACACATTTTATATAAGCATCGTAGTCTATACCGTACTGTAAACTCCACCGTGAACTGGTGGACTATCAGGGATCACTCCATAGGTACAACACAAAACAAAGTCGTAGTGGGCGCGATTAGGGATAATAGACAAGGCACACGAGGCTATACCCACGGTAGGATTCTACCGGATTGCGGAACTAGGATGGTGGTAACGCATAGCTGCAGCTACCGCCCACCTCGAACAACACTCCCGTAATCAAGGGTGGCCACCAATCAAGCACAAAGTCAGAGATATGGTATCGAAGAAGTATGTCCGATCGGAGGAGCGACCTCACTTGGCCTGGTTATGGCTCTTGTTTTATTCATTTTAATTATGAATCGAAAGTCAAGGCTATCCATCATCGTTCTCTTTCTTCAAATCCAGCAAACGCCTTCAATTCAACCACTTTAATCTGGACAATATCCACTGTGTACACAGTTGTTAAAGTGGTTCCAATATTGACAGAGAGTATGCCAATAAGAGGCCTCGGTCTCTTTAACAACCAAACGTCATGTTTCACATCGGTTGGTTCTTTTACATTTCAAAACCAATTCATATTTGATATCAAAATATCATATTCACTTCAAAATATCCTTCATTTCAAAATCATAATATTTACTCAAAGTATGTCATTTCCACTTGAAAATATCATTTCAAAGTCCAATTTAAGTTATAACCTCATTTAACCACATTCGTATTTAAATCAACGATTTAAATATAAAAATTCCAACTTTGCACAGTTTGAAATTCTAGATAATAGTTTGAATAGTTATAAATAGTTTATATAGTTTAGAGATATAAAACAGTTTAATATAAAATGGTTTGAGTATTGAAAATGTTTTATATAGTGAAATATTTTGTGAAAATCTATATAATTTTAATATTAAAACCAAATCAAACTGGTTCCATGTTGTCCGGAATTTCGATACGATCCCAACGGAAGAAACCACGTTCAAATCCGAGTTTGTATGCAAAAGTTATTCAAGTTAGAAGTTTGAATATTTTAAATTTAATTAAAATAAATTAAGGGGTAAATACGTAATTATTCACCTTAGCAAACCCTATCTCAACACGATTGAACGCACACAGTCAAACCAGTCGCCACGCTTCATGGCCAAAACGCTGCCGCTTCATGCCTGTACGCCTAGATCTGACATCGCCTTTGTCTCGCTCGCCTCCGACCGCCCCTAGAGCCTACGCACAGCCACCCACTGCGCCTCCAGGCTCCTCCACCACCGCAACGCTCAATCGTTGATAGGGAGAAATCGTGAACTTCTAAGATGAACTAACCGCATGGATGAACTCTACTCAGCCTCCTCTACGCGCCAGTGCCTCCCGATCGTCGATTGGTCGACGATCCACCGTTGATTTTGCAAACCCTATAATGGACGACCGAAACTGTTTCGCCCAATTCTAGACAAATGGAGCCTCCAACTAAAAAATGAATTACAGACGCAGATTGCATTCGTTGAGAGCTTCGCGATGATATATTATATGATAGGGTTTGAGAAGTTTGAATTTTCGATTTGATTTGGAATTGGGAATTAGGGTTTTGGAATGTCTGCCATTGTGAAGGAACAAATAATTGAATAGATAGATTGAAATTGTACGTACAGATAATGAAAATAAGAAACTGCTAGGGTTTATAAGAGCCTATATACATACAAAGATGGATAAGAATGGATGGAACAGATCGAATGGGTCAAAAAGCTAACAAAGATCAGGAAAGCCTGTTTCGTTACTGAAACGAAAGTAGGTCATCCCATATATCAAAATATAGGTTTTCGATATTTTTAAACTCAATGGAACTAGTTTCAAACCCTAATTCCATTGTATATAGAATTTATCTTTCAAAATCAAATTATATTCATTTAAATTCTTTTAATTGATTTCTACTCGTTTCGAGCCCGCACGATCGAACGATAAGTCCGATCGTTACGAAACTTGAAATCCTATAATAATTCACCATTATGGATCCAATGAAACTGGTTTCCTCGAAATCCGAGACAGTAGCCAAAAACACTAATTTTTCACGTTAATTAAATTATTATTTAAAAATCAATTCAATCACTTTTACATTCAAAATTTAAAAGTTAACTGTTTTCATTATTCCTAATTAAATAGGAATTTAATAATCTCTTAAAATAAAATTTTCCATGTTAATTCCAATATTTGCATTACATTAATTTTAACGTTTAATTACAACTGTAATAAAATCCTAGCTTATTATAATTTAAATTCCAACAAATTTTTATTTATTTTGATTTAAGTTCCTATTATTAAATCATCAAATACCTTATGAATATAACTAACATTAGTTTACATTTTATTACATTCATATTCTACAGTTATCATCTTAACTCATATTAACTGCAATATTTAATTACATTAATTTCACATTGATTTCCAAATTAATTTCAATGGATTAAATAATAAGAAGAGAATAAACCAATTGTTACAATTTACTAATTTAAACACATTTCGGAGTTAATTGTCACTAAATAAAAGCTAATAATTTACGTACTAAATAATTGTTTTCATATTCCGTATTAAAACCAATTAAATTGAATAACACAATATTTCACCATTAAATATACAACATTGTTTTTAATCATTATTTACCTTAATCATTGCAATTGATTGAACTTACATTAAAACAGTTGTCAATACATTCAATCAACGTTATTAAATCATATTCTAATATATTTTTCCATTTATAAATCATAAGTTTTAATTTATCACAATATTAAATTCCAAAACCTTATTTAATTGAATATTTTTAATTGCAAAAAATATGGGTCATTACAGTGAATTTCACGAGCGGCGTTCACTTTAGCGTTTATAATGACATCAGCTTTATTATTTCTCTTTGCTGCTTTGACGCCAATTTCTCTGTAATCTTCATCGGGTATCTGGGTGAGCATATCCACATCGTTTTCTCCCTTAAATGGGGTTTCCCTACATGATGAATCTCCTGGACTAGACAAGTATGATGATCTCGATGATTTATTCTTTACCTTTGCCTTTGTTTGAACATCTCGTAGACTCTTCGCATCATCAGAGTTCCACTTCGGTGTGCTCGTCAGCAACTCATTACAGTTCGGAAATTGCTAACAGTGTAGTTTTTTAGCACCATTTTCTCTTGCAAACAGCTTCATGAATTCCTTGTTCGCCATTCTTTTCTAATAATTTAGAAATAAATTAATAATATGATAAAAACTAACAAACTAAAAAGTAAATAAAAAACACCAATTGCTCTTCGCCTCCCATTCTGCTAGGATTCGCTTTCTTTATTTTATAAATATGTGATTAATTTAGGTTTGGTGATTGATTTTTCCGAATCGACCCTGAATCATCCACAAAGATCATATGCTTGAAGGATGCTTCTGGTTGAAGGTATTCATTATTTTTTCCCAAACTTGTCGTCGCTTTGGTCATTACCCCTAACCGAGCCTTTGGTATAATGACAGTAGATATTGCATAAGACGAAGTCCTCGTCGCTTGGCCATAGGTTGGATGAATGCTGACTCGAAGGAGTACTTAGTTGTGGCTCGTTGTCATCTTCGAAGACGTAGTTCTGTGTGACGAACCACATTTCAGAAGGTTTAAATCGATAATAATCCACACATGTCCAACTCAAACAAGCCAAAACACAGATAATCGATGGGTTAACTAAGAAAAATAAAAAAAGAATAAAACAAACACATAATCTCACAGTGGAACGACAAAATATAATAATCAAATAAACAGTTCATGAAGATGTTTATACTATACATTTGATTATAATTTATACAACATTTATAAGAGTTATATGCAATAGGGACAAATAAAATAATGCAGCAGAACAACATGATGCAGGGAATAATACTATTAATAATATACCAAATCTTCATCTTCATCCTCCAAAGATAATCTTCAGTGCGCTGAAAACTCAGGGCTAACCCGAGCGTAATGAAAAGACAAAACACTCAAGTCAGGACTAAAATATCCTTATGTGAGTCAAACTAATATCACATATAACATGAGTGTAATAGCGTCAGAGATGTTTATGGAGTTTCACATCTCCTATCCAGTGTATAACGTGCGTGCAATAACTCAAGAGATGTTATAGGATTTTCCATCTCTTAAGGATCCGTTAAAATATTTATATAGTAGAATACGCTATATATATAATGTCTAATCAATAAAATAAATATTTTTCTTAGCGTTAAGGCTTTACATTAATCACCCTTAACGCGTTTTTAAGCATTGTCGTACAGTTTTCATATAATGCCCCAGTAGCACGTCGGGGGATAGGGATGCACCATGATACGACAACATTAAACCAAAATCGTAGAGGTCTCGTATAGGGATAAAAGTATAACAAGGCACATGAGACAATGCCCAAGGTAGGATACTACCAGTTCGGGTCACAGGGTTGGAGTAACACATCGTAGCCACGATCGCCCACCACGTACATCCATTCCATATCAAGTCAAAGGTAGGTCATCCCAAAATCAAGGTGCACCAATCCAAGCAAACAACAAGAGTAATATATGGACCAAGTCCAAGAAAATCGAAGAATGGATGTCCGCTAGGGGTAGCTAGCCCGCTTGGCCCTGTCAAGCCGGCCTATTTTAGTCATTTCAAATTGGCCAAGTGCCGAGGTCTATCCATCATCGTTCTCTTTCTTCAAATGCAGTAAACGACGCCAAATCCAACCACTTCATTCTGGAGTCTCCTCCGCGTACACAATTGTTAAAGTGGTTCCAATATTGATAGAGAGTATGCCAATAAGAAACCCCAGTCTCTTTAACAAACAAACGTCATTTTACACACCGGTTGGTACTTTTACATTTCGAAAACGATTCATACCTGATATCAAAGTATCATATTCGCTTCAAAATACCATTCATTTCAAAATCATCATATTTACTCAAAATATGCTATTTCACTTCAAAAATCATTTTCGCCTCAATATCTCGATTGCACTTCCAAAATTGTTTCGAATTTCAGTTTAGGTTTTACATTCAGTTTAACCCAACTCGCATTTAAATCGACGATTTAAATATAAACAATTCACACTTGACTAGTTTGAAATTTTTTAGAAAATAGTTTAAAAATGGTTTAGATTTTAAAAAAGTTTGATATAAAATGATTTAAGTATTGAAAATGTTTTATATAGCAAAATAGTTTAGAAAATCAAAATAATTGAATACTTAAAAAGATAGATTTTAAACAGCTTATATTTAAGTAATTTATTTGAAAATAGTTTTAAAGTCAAACCGATTCAATTGCAAATCTTCCAATTCAAATCACTTCAATCTCAATTCAATTCAAATCGACTCAATTTCAATTTCAATTCAAATCAATTTCAGTTTCAATTTCAATTCGAATTAATTTCAATTCCAATTAATTTCGATTTCGATTTTTAGCGATTAAATTCAAATGGTTTAAATTTCAATTCAGTTTCCAATTTTAAACCATTTCAATTTATATAAAGTTTGAGTTTAATTGCAGAATATCGATTTTAATCATTTAATTCAAATTAAACTTCAATGTTCGAATTTAGATTCAAATCTTTAGAATAATTCAATTCCGAGCTCAAATTTGAAATATCCATTTAAATTACCTTTACTTAAATAACTTCGAAGTTTAAGTAAAAGTTCAAATCTTTTTAGACAATTCAATTTCTATAATTCAAATCTTATTTCAAATCATGACTTCAAATTATAATTAAATTCTTTAAAATAATTTCTTTTAACTAAATTTAATTTCAACATTTCAAACTCGAATTCGTAATTAATTCAATCTTCGTAAATTTGATTTTTATTTCTTCAAATCAAACCAAGACTTTCAAAATTATTTAATTTAACCAATCCGGTATCTGTATATAATTTTTTATCTTATGGCCAAGTGGATAGTTATTTCAATTTAATTTTAGGGATGGATTGTCACATCCCAAAAAATTTCGACTTTCGAAAATTCGACATCGATACTCACTTTATCGACTGCCGAGAAATCGAACGCCGGAAACTCCAATAGTGAGGGTTTTAGAAAGAAGAAGTAGAAGAAAAAGAGAAGAAGAAGAAAGAAAGCGGAGGAGAAGAACAACAGAACAACATCAGAATCTCACATATCGCAGCGGAATAATATACAATAGATAATTACTAGTCTTTTAAAAACAAAGAACTATATCATTTTATACATACATCAATCATCAGAGTCAATATACAACAATGGACAGTTATATAAACTTGTCCTCATACAGAATACACAGCGGAATAAATACTATCAGATACAAATACTACGTCTCGCCATCCAGCTTATCTCCAAGCTCCAGAATATCCAGAATATCCTGATAACATAACTCTAGGCTGCCCGTGTGGAAATTTGTGGGCACCCAGAGTTTAGAAGGGAACAATAAACTCCGAGTCAGTCATGGTGACTGGTGTGAGATCGTAAAACAGTTATATCTTTAAAAACAACAAGGGAATATTTTTAGAGTCAATTCGCAATGCTTTTGGAAAATGAAACTACCATAAGACCTCCCACCACACACACAATGCAAACGCAGAATTGGAGGAGATTTCTTCTTATGATAGTCAAAGATGCTTACTACGCAAAAATCAAATTCTTTTTGATATTATTATTAGTGCATAGTGTAGAAACATTTCGAAAGTATAATATTAATCTTAGCCAACATACGACCAGTATCGTATGCCTACTATAGCTACCATCTAAACAGTGGTGACCACCGTACGTAAATGGAAGGTTCTACAACTAATACCGTACAAAGCTCGTATTGTTTCTTTGGATTTCCAACAAATGGTCAGGCTAAGGAACTTCCTTTTCCACGATGAGTACGTCCCTGGAATAGACGACCCGAGAACCTAACCGGATCTCTACCAACACAAGGCCGGGTTACCTCTGCAAAAATAGGTAACTACTGACACGCGTATGCCATCCCCCGATCGTCACCGATCTTCCCGAGGATCCCCGATTCCAACAAACCACATAGAAAAAATAATGCAGTAACCACAGAGGTTAAGTATCTGGGCTCCATACCATGATACCACCTTTATCCAGAAGGAATGACCTACACTAAGGGGCGCTACTCCCTAGAACCTTGCTGCATCCTTCCTGTTTCGACCATTTCCGGGGTGTGAGGCTCGACGAAGTCTCGTCCACAAAGCTACACTTTCTCAAAAAGCCCTGCTTCGGGTCAAACAAAATGATCAACCTATGATCACAAAGATATAAGATCAAACAAATGATCATATCACAAATGATCAAACACTGATCATTTCACAGCAACACTCAGTATGCCACGTTACCAAATTGGGATATATCGCTGATAAATTTCAACTACATAACCTCTGAGCTCGTACGTCTCAGAGAAGGGTGTTAAGCTAAGAGAATAAATTCTCCGCCACCAACAGAAATGTATTTGAAAGAAATCAGCTTTATATCTCAAATTGTAACGTCAGACACACAATCCATACAAGTCTGTTCCGGGATCGAACAGAACCGAAGGCACTTCTCACGAAGCCCTTGCATATTCGGATAATTTTCAATCACGTCAGGACTTCCCGTCACTAAGGGTGATAAAACCTCTAAATCGAAGATCAGTCGATGTAGAGTAACTCGACGGTAATCCTTCCGTTTTCAAAAATATCCGGTCTTCAACACCGGTCTTCGAATGCAATTCATAACGACGTATCACATATTCGGAATGGGTTATACGACCCCATGGTCCTTTCCCGGCTAACCCGAATAGTGAGCGATTATTCAAAAAAAACAAGTGTGGCATTCAAATTCATCCAATTCACAACAAATACCTATCTAAAGGTAATTATTGATAGTCGGTTATTTAACTATCAATAAAGATGCGCACATCATCAGATTCCAATAATTTTCCCAAATTATTTTATCTTTCAAAATATCTTTACTAGATATATAATTTCCACACTTCAAAAATAAATCAATATTTATTTTTAAATAACTTCCCTTTCTTTTATAAATTCCATAGTGAATTTATATTTTCAAAATATCTACTGATATACGATTTTCAATCGTTTTCAAATATTCATTTTTGATTTATCTTTAAGAAGATAAAATCTCAAAACGTTTCGTTTCATTTTGGAAAACATTCCATACTTATTTAATAATAAGTGTTTCACAAATCTTTTATTTTCAACATTTGAAAATATTCGATATACTTAAATCAAATTAAGTATATATTTCATTCTTTAAGGAAATCTATTTTCTATAACAACATCAATTTGAGTCAAAACGAATGTTACGTAAAACATCGTTACGACGACTCAAAAATCACTAGTATAGGGATTCGAAATTTTAAAATAGATATGTAAATCCCAATACTAGATAAAAAAAATTTCCTTTCGGAAATCATTTTCTATAACAACAGTGTTATAGTCCACCATTTCCTTATTTCTCGAAAACGTCTATTTCAACAATAAAATGTTGAAATCTATGCTTTCGATTCATAATACATTTTAAAACATCTTTAAAATGTTTAACTTTATTTTTAAAATATTACTTCTTCAAAAATGAATCCATTTTACTTAACAATATATTCACTGTCCAAAATCGTGAATAAAATTTACTTAACCCCATTTCAATCATTCCTACACATTTTTATTTCAATAAAAATTCGCTATTCAAAATCGTGAATATATCTCCTTAAATAATCTTCTATATTAAATTTATCACATTCAATCTATTTTCGAATTTATAAGCACGTTTATAAATTCTATTTCTCTTTTAATAACAACTTCGACTTATAAACCTTCTTTTATCAACTTCTATATTTAACTTATCAAAATAAGTGACTTTGGGTTTATAACAACTTTTATAAATTTTAATTCTATTTATAAAAGCTTCAATACCAAATCAATCTCAATATTGATTTCTAATTTTATTTTCAACGTTTGAATAAAATTTCCATATTGATTTCTCAAAAATTCATTTCTAAATATTAAATCAATTACAGATTGATTTCAAATTTTATTTATCACTACTAAAATAAATTCCTTATTTTTCTCAAATTATTCAATATTCTGTTTTGAAATGGATTCTTCAAATTGAAATCATTTTACATTGATTTCACAACTTATTTCAATTTACCAATTAAATTCCAAACTGAATTTCCAACTTATCTTCTTTTAAATAAATTCCTTTTTAAGAAAATAAATTTCAATCGTTTCTTTCAATCTATTTAAAAATCCAAATTTAAATTAATTTCTTCAATTTAAAATCACTGTTTTATGAAATCCATTTATTTAGCATTTTCACTTTATTCTGGAATTTATTCGATAAGATTATAAAAATTAACTTTTTATACTTTAAAATTCCTTTCTTCAAAATTTATTCAATTTCTAAAATAAATTCACTTAGAAATTTCTATTTTGATTTCAAAAATTCAATTCCGTTTATTTTTGGAATCCAATGATATCAAACATCCATTCAGCTAAATTTTAGCTTCAAACAATTTCCAGACATCAACATGATTAATAACATCAATAATCATTCACAGATTCATACCACAGTATAAATAAAATCAATCAATGTGAGGGGTCCAGTTGGATCCCTCCAACCTGTTTCCCTGCATCCAAAGACGTTAGCACAATACCAATTCCGCTCCAGTACGGAATTATCGCGGTATATAGGTTTTTATAAATCCGCTTACTAACGGAGCAATAGGGTCTCATCCGCTATACGAGGCGGGAAATCAACAATCCAGTATATATATACATATATCCTATCATATCTAATATCACAATCAACATAGCAATCAGTCAATCAATAAATAACTGAAAATTCCACTTCATTTTTGAGTGAGAAGATCTCACCTTAGATTTTATTTTGCCATCCATTTTCCATTCTTGACCCAATTTCTTGATTTATACCTTGTATAAATAATCATATAAATTTATTAATATTCGAACCAATCAAATGATCCGTTTCCATTTAGCAGAATTTTATTTTATCTAATCAATTCAATTTCAAACAAATTTCCGTTTACATAATTTTAATCATTCAATGATTTTACTTTCCCCTAGTTTTCTTTTAATAATTTTATCTAATCAAAAATTTAAAATTAAGCTTTAAACAAAAATAGGTACATATGTGTATTTATATAACGATACATATTTGAATCAATTTGTAAAAGATGAAATCGAGAATACCTCTTCTACCTTATCGAATCGAACCCTAGCTGTCGACCCTGTTCACGCAAACGAGACCCAAAGACTACAGCTTGAACTCATCTCATTGCCAGAACATGGCTTGAACCCGACCTCCTCGAGACCGCGACCTCCAAATCAAATCGCGATGCAGCTCGCCCGCGACATCACACTGTGCCCTAGCTCACGATCCTCTTTGTCGACATCAAAGTCGACCACGATCTCTTCCTCCCCCAGTACTCGCGATTTCCCCTCCATCACAGCGCACGCGAGTACGAGTTTCATTGCCGTCGACTGAGTCGCCCCCGTAGTACGTGCCTCCTCATCGATGCCCTCGAGATCTCGAGATGCGAACGAACGAAAAAAAAATCCAACTTTCACGCGACCCAATCGCCATCGCGAACGCCTCCCTTCTGCCCACTCACGCGACCGCGACACCATCACTGATACTCGCGCGCTCCAGGCTCGCATGCGCGCTCGCCATTTAAATTTTTGAATTTGCCTTGGATTTGTTTTGAACGAAAGACAGTGCCCATTAATTTGTTCTTTTGGTTTGAAACGAGCTGAGAATTGTGAGGAGAGGGATCGGGTGTTTTAAAAATTGAAGGAGGGATGTTTTGCACGATTTATTTCGTGATTTCAGGCATGGGCTACGGCGTGATTTAAGGGAAGAGAAGTAGCTGATATTTACAAATTTTTAAACTATAAAATTAAATTTGAATTTGATTTTATCTCAACGCATTCATCTATCGTGCGCTCACATATCAACTCCAATCAATACAAAATTTGAAATCCAATAATAATTCAATATTACGGACCCAATGGAACTAGTGTCGTCGAATTCCGAGACTGCGCCTCGGACGGCTACTTTTAAATTCGATTCGAACGATATAAATTCAAAACTGAACAAATCGATTTCAATTTCGATTCTGAAGCTTCAATTATTTTCAGTATTATAAATACGAATTTTTAAAAGCTTTTGAAATATTTTTCTTCAACTTTAAATTGAAGATTTAAATTTCTATTCAATTCAATAGATTAAACTTTTATAATTTAATCGCCAAATTCAAATTTATATCGGGGATTCAAATTAAATCGTCGTTCAAATATTTAAAATAAATTAAATATTTCCAATTTAATCCGTTCAAAATTCTGGGTCGTTACAAACTTCCCTCCTTAAAAGAATTTCGTCCTCGAAATTACAAGTTAGAAAGAAAAAGTCCTTAACTCGTCTACTATTTTCCACAATCTAAATAGTTTTATAAATTTTCAAAACAGATCTTTCTACTAAAGATTCGCTATCATTCAACTAAATTTCTAACTTCAATTTCAAGTTTCAAACAACATTGTTTAACTTCTAAATTCAAATTTGAGTTTAAATTCAAATTTAAACTTCCAAATTTTCTCAAAAATTTTCTAACACTCGAAATTTTCGAAAAATTTCGCCAGCGTCTCCTTTGCGCGGCTAATACGGCACGACTACAAAACGTCCCTACGGACTCTCAGATTTCAAAAAGAAAAAGAAAAAGCCAATCGGCTAGACAAGAAATCATCAAAAACTCATATTATAATTCAAATACATACCTTTTTCGAGCAATTCAAATTCATCTTTGAAAATCAAATCCAATTCCTTTATACCTGTATATCCTACTAGCCATAATATCTAGTTACATATATTCAAACCATTTCGTACATTCAATTACAAAATTTTCAATATAACTGCTTATGCATTTTAGCTTACTTCACTGTTGAAGTTACATATCTCATTTGAATTCAATTCTCAATTTTAATTCTATTTAAAATCAATTCATCTTCAATTTTGAAATATTGAATTTCATCAATTTACTTTCATTCACAACTGCACTATTTTAAATTAGTTCCAATTACCAATTCATTACAAATTCAAATTTGTTTTTTCGTTCTCACATTCTTTCATTTTCAATTCGAATCCCAATTTTATTCTTTTGTTCAATCATCAACTTAGAATAATTTCAATATCAAATTTTACTTAAGAATTTCACTCTTCATTTCTTAGGTTCAATATAAATATTCCATGTACACATTACATTTAACTGGATTTCCAATTCGATATAGATTTTAATTCACCTTTCATTTATAACAATTCAATTCATTTTAATTAGTTTTGCTCACTAATTTTATTTTAGTACTTTACTTTAATTTAACTCCGTCTTTTAAGTTAAATTTATTCTATCAAAACTCAACTTGTATAAGTTATCAATTCATTTAGTAATCCAATAAATATTTTAAATAGGATTCCAGAATCAACCTTTTCAAAACCATTTTTGAAAATAATTCAAATTATCCTTTGAATTTCCTAAAACAAAAATCCAAATTTTTCAAAACAACTTCCATTTAAAACAATTTGGCAGCAATTTCCTCTTCTGGAAACCCGAAAATGAACATCAATAATGCTGCAGTCATTACCGAAGTTATTTTCCAGCGACCGAAAAGAGTTTAGAGCTTTCATCTCTCTAAAATACTTTCCAAAACCTTCGAAATCCATTTTCAAATCAAAAAGATATAAACTTTCAAATCTCCAAAATTTTCAAATCCTTTCCAAAACATTTTCAAATACTTCTCTGGAATTCCGTTTCAAATTACAAATCACATTTATAATTTACATTCTTTAAATTTCATTTGTATGTGAATTTATTTCTTAACTTTGGAGTTATGATTTCAATTTCTTACTTAATTTCAATGATAATAGATTAATATTATCACCTCTAACAACCATGCAACCATATACTATTATAATTCATAGAAAATCATTTCTTTTCTATACAAAAATAGTTTTGGGCAAAATTATTTCATTTACCCCATTTAAAACAATACTGTGCCGAATTGTTCTATTCAAGTGTTTAGAAACCCCTTCGATACAGTTTTGCAGACTGTGCCGACGAAGGTTCATATGCCACTCAATAACCCAATCAACACAATACAAAACAATTTTATATTCAATAACAAATACGCGCTCATATCTATTATTACACTCAAACTCATTCTAGAGTACTACTGACTCTATCTCTAATGAGTAACACCCAATAGAGCAGGGTTGTCGCTTAACCATATGCTCTGATACCACTTTGTCACATCCCAAAAATTTTCGACTTTCGAAAATTCGACATCGATACTCACTTTATCGACTGCCGAGAAATCGAACGCCGGAAACTCCAATAGTGAGGGTTTTAGAAAGAAGAAGTAGAAGAAAAAGAGAAGAAGAAGAAAGAAAGCGGAGGAGAAGAACAACAGAACAACATCAGAATCTCACATATCGCAGCGGAATAATATACAATAGATAATTACTAGTCTTTTAAAAACAAAGAACTATATCATTTTATACATACATCAATCATCAGAGTCAATATACAACAATGGACAGTTATATAAACTTGTCCTCATACAGAATACACAGCGGAATAAATACTATCAGATACAAATACTACGTCTCGCCATCCAGCTTATCTCCAAGCTCCAGAATATCCAGAATATCCTGATAACATAACTCTAGGCTGCCCGTGTGGAAATTTGTGGGCACCCAGAGTTTAGAAGGGAACAATAAACTCCGAGTCAGTCATGGTGACTGGTGTGAGATCGTAAAACAGTTATATCTTTAAAAACAACAAGGGAATATTTTTAGAGTCAATTCGCAATGCTTTTGGAAAATGAAACTACCATAAGACCTCCCACCACACACACAATGCAAACGCAGAATTGGAGGAGATTTCTTCTTATGATAGTCAAAGATGCTTACTACGCAAAAATCAAATTCTTTTTGATATTATTATTAGTGCATAGTGTAGAAACATTTCGAAAGTATAATATTAATCTTAGCCAACATACGACCAGTATCGTATGCCTACTATAGCTACCATCTAAACAGTGGTGACCACCGTACGTAAATGGAAGGTTCTACAACTAATACCGTACAAAGCTCGTATTGTTTCTTTGGATTTCCAACAAATGGTCAGGCTAAGGAACTTCCTTTTCCACGATGAGTACGTCCCTGGAATAGACGACCCGAGAACCTAACCGGATCTCTGCCAACACAAGGCCGGGTTACCTCTGCAAAAATAGGTAACTACTGACACGCGTATGCCATCCCCCGATCGTCACCGATCTTCCCGAGGATCCCCGATTCCAACAAACCACATAGAAAAAATAATGCAGTAACCACAGAGGTTAAGTATCTGGGCTCCATACCATGATACCACCTTTATCCAGAAGGAATGACATACACTAAGGGGCGCTACTCCCTAGAACCTTGCTGCATCCTTCCTGTTTCGACCATTTCCGGGGTGTGAGGCTCGACGAAGTCTCGTCCACAAAGCTACGCTTTCTCAAAAAGCCCTGCTTCGGGTCAAACAAAATGATCAACCTATGATCACAAAGATATAAGATCAAACAAATGATCATATCACAAATGATCAAACACTGATCATTTCACAACAACACTCAGTATGCCACGTTACCAAATTGGGATATATCGCTGATAAATTTCAACTACATAACCTCTGAGCTCGTACGTCTCAGAGAAGGGTGTTAAGCTAAGAGAATAAATTCTCCGCCACCAACAGAAATGTATTTGAAAGAAATCAGCTTTATATCTCAAATTGTAACGTCAAACACACAATCCATACAAGTCTGTTCCGGGATCGAACAGAACCGAAGGCACTTCTAACGAAGCCCTTGCATATTCGGATAATTTTCAATCACGTCAGGACTTCCCGTCACTAAGGGTGATAAAACCTCTAAATCGAAGATCAGTCGATGTAGAGTAACTCGACGGTAATCCTTCCGTTTTCAAAAATATCCGGTCTTCAACACCGGTCTTCGAATGCAATTCATAACGACGTATCACATATTCGGAATGGGTTATACGACCCCATGGTCCTTTCCCGGCTAACCCGAATAGTGAGCGATTATTCAAAAAAAACAAGTGTGGCATTCAAATTCATCCAATTCACAACAAATACCTATCTAAAGGTAATTATTGATAGTCGGTTATTTAACTATCAATAAAGATGCGCACATCATCAGATTCCAATAATTTTCCCAAATTATTTTATCTTTCAAAATATCTTTACTAGATATATAATTTCCACACTTCAAAAATAAATCAATATTTATTTTTAAATAACTTCCCTTTCTTTTATAAATTCCATAGTGAATTTATATTTTCAAAATATCTACTGATATACGATTTTCAATCGTTTTCAAATATTCATTTTTGATTTATCTTTAAGAAGATAAAATCTCAAAACGTTTCGTTTCATTTTGGAAAACATTCCATACTTATTTAATAATAAGTGTTTCACAAATCTTTTATTTTCAACATTTGAAAATATTCGATATACTTAAATCAAATTAAGTATATATTTCATTCTTTAAGGAAATCTATTTTCTATAACAACATCAATTTGAGTCAAAACGAATGTTACGTAAAACATCGTTACGACGACTCAAAAATCACTAGTATAGGGATTCGAAATTTTAAAATAGATATGTAAATCCCAATACTAGATAAAAAAAATTTCCTTTCGGAAATCATTTTCTATAACAACAGTGTTATAGTCCACCATTTCCTTATTTCTCGAAAACGTCTATTTCAACAATAAAATGTTGAAATCTATGCTTTCGATTCATAATACATTTTAAAACATCTTTAAAATGTTTAACTTCATTTTTAAAATATTACTTCTTCAAAAATGAATCCATTTTACTTAACAATATATTCACTGTCCAAAATCGTGAATAAAATTTACTTAACCCCATTTCAATCATTCATACACATTTTTATTTCAATAAAAATTCGCTATTCAAAATCGTGAATATATCTCCTTAAATAATCTTCTATATTAAATTTATCACATTCAATCTATTTTCGAATTTATAAGCACGTTTATAAATTCTATTTCTCTTTTAATAACAACTTCGACTTATAAACCTTCTTTTATCAACTTCTATATTTAACTTATCAAAATAAGTGACTTTGGGTTTATAACAACTTTTATAAATTTTAATTCTATTTATAAAAGCTTCAATACCAAATCAATCTCAATATTGATTTCTAATTTTATTTTCAACGTTTGAATAAAATTTCCATATTGATTTCTCAAAAATTCATTTCTAAATATTAAATCAATTACAGATTGATTTCAAATTTTATTTATCACTACTAAAATAAATTCCTTATTTTTCTCAAATTATTCAATATTCTGTTTTGAAATGGATTCTTCAAATTGAAATCATTTTACATTGATTTCACAACTTATTTCAATTTACCAATTAAATTCCAAACTGAATTTCCAACTTATCTTCTTTTAAATAAATTCCTTTTTAAGAAAATAAATTTCAATCGTTTCTTTCAATCTATTTAAAAATCCAAATTTAAATTAATTTCTTCAATTTAAAATCACTGTTTTATGAAATCCATTTATTTAGCATTTTCACTTTATTCTGGAATTTATTCGATAAGATTATAAAAATTAACTTTTTATACTTTAAAATTCCTTTCTTCAAAATTTATTCAATTTCTAAAATAAATTCACTTAGAAATTTCTATTTTGATTTCAAAAATTCAATTCCGTTTATTTTTGGAATCCAATGATATCAAACATCCATTCAGCTAAATTTTAGCTTCAAACAATTTCCAGACATCAACATGATTAATAACATCAATAATCATTCACAGATTCATACCACAGTATAAATAAAATCAATCAATGTGAGGGGTCCAGTTGGATCCCTCCAACCTGTTTCCCTGCATCCAAAGACGTTAGCACAATACCAATTCCGCTCCAGTACGGAATTATCGCGGTATATAGGTTTTTATAAATCCGCTTACTAACGGCGCAATAGGGTCTCATCCGCTATACGAGGCGGGAAATCAACAATCCAGTATATATATAGATATATCCTATCATATCTAATATCACAATCAACATAGCAATCAGTCAATCAATAAATAACTGAAAATTCCACTTCATTTTTGAGTGAGAAGATCTCACCTTAGATTTTATTTTGCCATCCATTTTCCATTCTTAACCCAATTTCTTGATTTATACCTTGTATAAATAATCATATAAATTTATTAATATTCGAACAAATCAAATGATCCGTTTCCATTTAGCAGAATTTTATTTTATCTAATCAATTCAATTTCAAACAAATTTCCGTTTACATAATTTTAATCATTCAATGATTTTACTTTCCCCTAGTTTTCTTTTAATAATTTTATCTAATCAAAAATTTAAAATTAAGCTTTAAACAAAAATAGGTACATATGTGTATTTATATATCGATACATATTTGAATCAATTTGTAAAAGATGAAATCGAGAATACCTCTTCTACCTTATCGAATCGAACCCTAGCTGTCGACCCTGTTCACGCAAACGAGACCCAAAGACTACAGCTTGAACTCATCTCGTTGCCAGAACATGGCTTGAACCCGACCTCCTCGAGACCGCGACCTCCAAATCAAATCGCGATGCAGCTCGCCCGCGACATCACACTGTGCCCTAGCTCACGATCCTCTTTGTCGACATCAAAGTCGACCACGATCTCTTCCTCCCCCAGTACTCGCGATTTCCCCTCCATCACAGCGCACGCGAGTACGAGTTTCATTGCCGCCGACTGAGTCGCCCCCGTAGTACGTGCCTCCTCATCGATGCCCTCGAGATCTCGAGATGCGAACGAACGAAAAAAAAATCCAACTTTCACGCGACCCAATCGCCATCGCGAACGCCTCCCTTCTGCCCACTCACGCGACCGCGACACCATCACTGATACTCGCGCGCTCCAGGCTCGCATGCGCGCTCGCCATTTAAATTTTTGAATTTGCCTTGGATTTGTTTTGAACGAAAGACAGTGCCCATTAATTTGTTCTTTTGGTTTGAAACGAGCTGAGAATTGAGAGGAGAGGGATCGGGTGTTTTAAAAATTGAAGGAGGGATGTTTTGCACGATTTATTTCGTGATTTCAGGCATGGGCTACGGCGTGATTTAAGGGAAGAGAAGTAGCTGATATTTACAAATTTTTAAACTATAAAATTAAATTTGAATTTGATTTTATCTCAACGCATTCATCTATCATGCGCTCACATATCAACTCCAATCAATACAAAATTTGAAATCCAATAATAATTCAATATTACGGACCCAATGGAACTAGTGTCGTCGAATTCCGAGACTACGCCTCGGACGGCTACTTTTAAATTCGATTCGAACGATATAAATTCAAAACTGAACAAATCGATTTCAATTTCGATTCTGAAGCTTCAATTATTTTCAGTATTATAAATACGAATTTTTAAAAGCTTTCGAAATATTTTTCTTCAACTTTAAATTGAAGATTTAAATTTCTATTCAATTCAATAGATTAAACTTTTATAATTTAATCGCCAAATTCAAATTTATATCGGGGATTCAAATTAAATCGTCGTTCAAATATTTAAAATAAATTAAATATTTCCAATTTAATCCGTTCAAAATTCTGGGTCGTTACATGGATATATATCATTTCAATCCAAAATAAATGTCATAGGTATATATCATTTCAACATATTTCTTAATTTATTCGAAATAATTCAAATAATAGTTTATATAATGTCAGAAAATTTACAAGGTGATAATAGGATATATATAAAAATAAATAAACATCCAAATCATCCAAAATATCAATCAATAGCATCCATCACAATCAACATTCCAAAACAGTCAATATATCACAACAATTAACCAGTTATCAATAATTGGGAATTTAACTAGCAATTTAATTCCAGTTTCAATTTAACTGTTAATTCAAAATTTCTAACACATAAATTTCTATGTCGATTTCCATGTCAGTTAAATTTACCAAACAACAACCAATAAATTTAAATCACTTCAGGATTTCAATTTAACTAACATAAAAATAATTTAGTCATTCGTGAGCATTTTAAACACTCACCTTTATTTGAAACTGAAAATATTCCAGCTTCAACTAAATTCCACCTCAATCCCATGCCGTAGGTGACTTCGATACGATTCCAGCGCAATTTGTTTCGTCCAAAACGGGTCTCGTATTAAAAAGATATGCAATATTTAATATAACGATAATTATAAAAATAAATTAACTTAATAATTATAATTACCAAACACTAACCTTCGTTCACTGTTTCTCTCCTTCTCCTAGCATGTAATATCGAACCCAAGCCGCTATCGTATCCCTCATCCACGCGCAAGCAAATGATCACTAGATATCGATCCACTTACGCTATGATGTCGACCGCCCCCTCCTCCACCAACGCGCCAAGCCATGGAGCCTCCGCCACCTTCATCGTCGAGAAAAATGCCCGAAGCCACGCGCACTTCGAAGCTTGATTCAAGCGGTTCCGTGATGCTTCACCATGATCCAACTATCCAAAATGTAGAGCTCGAGGAGATCTACAACTTTCCTTTTGGTGGCATTTGGTTTTAATGAACGGAATGGAAGAAAAAGAGGAGAGAAGGTCGAACGATTTCGGCCATTAACGAATAAAAAGAAGCGGTCGAAGTTATCTCTAGGGTTTGGTTATGCGAATATGAGAATAAACATGTCCTTATATATAAATTTTGGACGCGATTACACCTAAATTATTTCAAACTCCAAATGAAGCGTGTCGCTTGGCGTTTTATATGTTTACCCCCATTTCGAACACAATGGAACTAGTTTCGGGAGCCAATTCCATCATATTCAAAAGATAGCATTTCGAGATCAAATTATTTTAATTAAATTCCTTTAATTAATTTCTACGCGTTTCAAGCTCGCACGGCCAAACGATAAATCCGATCGTTACGAAACTTGAAATCCTATAATAATTCACTATTACTGATCCGATGAAACTGGTTTCGTCGAAATCAAAGACAGTGGCCAAAATGGCTATTTTTACCCGTTAATTAAAACAAGTAATTTCCAAAAATCAATTCAATCACTTTAAACTCAATTTTAAAAGTAAACAATCTTCATTCTTGTTTAAATAAAATTTAAATCAACTTTTGACATCATTTTCATTCACATTAAATCCCAGATTCAATTATTTAAATGATTTTTAATATTAAATTTAAACAATTCAATTATCAAATAGATTACATTAATAAATCATAAAATTTCAAATGAATTTTAGTTACCAATAATTATTTTATTTATATCTAAATAATTCAATATTTATTATTCAATTCTAGTTATTTATTATAAACACATTCAATACATAAAATTTCATTTCAATACTTGTTATTGCCAAAATCTTCGAAATTGTTTATTTCAAAATTTTATTCAATTTCATATTAAATAAATTACATGAATAAAACACTAAAATTTTATTTCTAACCATTTTTATTCAATAACCATATTAAATTTAATTGTTTAAAATAGTTAAAAATACGGGTCGTTACATTTTGAGAATTGGAAGAATGCATAAAATTTTCAAACGGCGAAGATATTATGATGATCGATTTTGATTTGAATATAATATGGGTTAGAGAAGGAAGTAGTGAAGGGTTTTGCATGGAAATAAAGAGCGGAAGTAGTGTATGTATGGAGTTGAAGAGGAGAAAATAGCCGTTGCAGGGCGAGGCGTTGGATCATTTACCGTTGGGCTCTAGGCAATGATTTAATCAGCGCCCATCTCTAGGCGCTGATTTAATCAGTGCCTGAGGCCAATTCAACATTCTAAATTGGCCCCTGAATATTATACTGAATATTCAACTTAATAGTCACCGTTGGAGTTGCATAAAATTGAAACATTGAATATAAGGGCTGAATTAACAACCGTCGGAGATGCTCTTAGGGTTATTGAATAAGTTGGATGTGAAGTAGAATTAAGGAGGTGATAATAATTTAGGTTTCGTTAGGTGAGTTTAAGAGGTATGGTGCTATTTTTAGGGAGGGTTTGCAATCAACTGAAAATGGAGAATCCGAGCTGGACATTTGATCAGAAAAGTTGAGTGAACGGAGAATGTGTTTGACGCTACGAACGGGGTATTTGAGCAGGATAGTTAAGTTGTAATTTTTAATTTAATTGATTTATAGTCTATTAATTAGTTATTTGTTTTTTAATAAATAATATATGTTAATAATTTGCAACAATAAATAATTAATTTGAAAATTTATAAATTGCTTATATTCAGTTCAAACCAACTGCATAATGTAGAGTATTTTGATACGATCGTAACACAAAAAAACGACTTCTCAAATGGACCTTATTTGCATAATTTATTAATTGTAAAAATTTATAAAATATAAAATATATTAATTATAATAATTAATTCACCAAACATGGCAAGTTTCCTCGTTCGGCGAAACGGGCCAGTTGCCCATTCCTGTTCATGATGCGTTGGACGCGCCGGACGCGTCACGAACGGGAGTGGGGTAAAAAAATACTGCAATCGACACCTTAGTCAAAGAAAATAACGGAGAGTAATGGGGTTTCAGTATTTTTGAATGACCATTGCAATTTTGGCATATGTCACTATTCATGAGTTCCTCATTTTTAGTTTGTAAAAGATAGACAATATATCAAAAGATGATTGCTTCTGTTACCACCCCTAAATTTGTCTTTCACCTCTCGGTTAAACCGTTTTAACTTATGTTACAATTTTATCCCTATTAACTACTTACACTCAGATATATCTAATCCTTTTTTACGAACCATATAAGACCAGGACATTGTTTTAATTTCTTCTGTGTCTTGTTTGAACTAGAAAATTCAAATTTTTTTAGGATATAAAACATGGATTTTAACACAGTATTAGATTTAGTAAATGAATTAGCTAAAAAAATTTGCTTCAGCGGACTAGTTCCTAGCAATTGGGGTTTAAAACAATTCACATGCACAGGTTAAAATCAAATGTCTCTTAAATCTTAAATCTAAAACTAATAAAGCTTACCATATGTTGATTTGAATCTTCTTTCCTACACCATTCTAACTTTGATAAAGATGAACTAGGAAATTGTTTAATTTTTTAAGGTAAAATCATGCATTGGATGCATGGAGGAATTGATTCTACCAAGATTAAAGTGGAATGAAATACGGCGGTAATAGTAGAAAGGGATAAGGCAGTAGTTCTGGAATGAATCAGGAGGTCAAAAGAATTTTGTGGGGTGTGATGTATTTTTGAAATATACTAAGGGTTAAATGCACTTTTAGGGGTGTTAATAGATGAACCCTAAAATGAAAATTTGACCGAGTCAAGAGAAGGGAGGACCAAGTGAGGTTCTCAGTGTATACTTCCAAATATAACCATGGCTTAGCAAATATTTTTGGTGATATATATCATTTTCAAACCACTATATATGATGCCCTCTCCTCGAATAAATCGTAATATTGTATAAACTAGAAAATAAAATTTCCTCTATTTTTATTGTTTTGGCAACGGACTATAATTGGCTTTAATCTTCCAAATGGAACTGAAGAACCTTGTAGCAAAAGATAAAAAACAACTCCTTTATCAAATCTTCCTTAAAGTAATCCAAATGCATTGTATTACAAAAGTCGTATGTGTAATGAATATACGATAACCGACACTTGCTCATGTAAAGAAACGTGTACGTGTGCGCATGGGGAAGTAGAGCTCTGTCCAAATCAAGATCATAATAATGCCAATTCACCATTGTTTAAGACAAAGCTTTGTCAAAACTTCATGGATGGGTGTTGCCGATTGACATCAAATTGTAGTTTTTCTCATGATGTTCATGGTAAATCTTCTTTCTTCCATTTTTCTTATTCTTTCTTTGTTTCCTTTTCTTTTGAAATTGATTTAGGGTAAATCGATTATAAGATTATGTATATATATTTGCTATACTTATGATTCAAATTCATTTGTGTGTACAAATTCTCAGTTGTATATGGTGCAGCGGTGCTTATAGCAACAACTTTTACCTTTTACAAACATACATATATACATATGTGTGTGTATGATGTATAGACAAGTTCACCCCTGAGATTCAATTTGGAAATGTATTTATAGTTCCTAAATTGAGGTTACGTTAAGAAATACATTTTCATTGATTTTCGAAAATAAAATTATTATTTTAAAAAATATTGGATTTTTAATATATAACTTTTGATTTCTTAAAAAAATTAGTTTTTAAATTTTCAAGAACAAAATTGATTTTTTTTTGTTTAATGTTTGGAATCTTTAAAAACTTTACTCAATTTTTTCATTATTGATTAAGAAGTTCGAATCTTTTCTTTGAAATTGTATTTTCTCAGTTAAAGTTTGATTTCCATTTTGAAAAAGAAATGAATTTTTTAAGTTATTTGTTTGTATGTTCTAAAAATATATATTTATTTGAAAATAATTCATGTTTTTTGGCTATATACGGAAGACATAATAGTAATGGGCCGGGATTTATGTAAATAATTACCCATATTATAAGTAATGTTTGTATATTTTAGTTTGATTAATCAAGTTGAAGTTAATATTGATTCGAAAAAAATAATTCGTTTTTAATGTTCTAATCTTGAAAAAAAATCACTTTTTTATAAAGAAAAAATGAATTTTTAGTTAAAATATTCTATAATTTTGAAATTATTTGATTTCTCAAAAGGAAAAAAGAAATAAGATCAATCTCTCTAAATTACACATATTTGAAATCTATATTTATTTGTTTGCTAAAACAACTGGGAAAGAAAAATTATTTGACTTATTACAGAAAGAATCAAGAATATATTTTTGGGGGGATTGAGAAATCGTATGTATGATGGACATGTTAAAACAAGAATGAAAAAATTGTTTGGCTTACTTGAGGATAATCAAGAACATATATTGAATAAAATTTAGGAGATATTTGTTGAATCGGACATGTTTATACATTTTTTCTTTTTACCTTAGGAAAAAAGAAAGAAAAAGTGAAAACTTTTTATTTATTACAAATAAGCTTCAAAATCAATTTAGGATTGTCACTGGTAGTGTTCTAACTATCGGCTTCAATTTCTAAAAATGCATTCTTATGCTTATTAATTTTATTTTATTTTATACAGAGTCGAGGTATACAAATAATGGAAACATACAATGTAACGGGGACAATACAAACTCGTAGAGTATAAACTACACCATGAAAAATCATGCACAACAATCTCAGCCTGATGCAGCACTGTTCATGAAGGCAACTGCTTAGGTGATTCAGTAAGAACAAATGATTATGAAGGCATCTAATCAGGTGCCTGAAACTCATACAAAGAGAAAGCCAAGAATAGATTGGAGTCGCAAAAGAAATATGGATTTGTATGGTGATTGGCCTACGAAATTTGATTTGGACATGATTAATCATTAACTTGAAAGTTGGTTAACTAGACATTGATACAAATTTACCTCTTTCATTTTGTTTGTCTATTTTATTTGATTAGTTTTAAATGTGTTTGTTTTCCACAATAATATTGTAGTATATAATGGCATTACGCCCTTTTTATGTAAATCCTTTATCGTAGTAGCATTGTTTGATATATCATTTATAATTGTGAACTGATTTGCATATTTATGTGTACTTCACAAGAGGGATTTTCTTGGTATCTAAAGCTTATTCATATGTTCTTTGACATTGATCATGCTAAACATTTTATAATCTGTTTATATCCTTTGAGAAGTGCTACTTCAACTGGGAATTATGGGGTATCTATAGTCTCATTAATGTTTATTTTGTAGTAATCTGGTTTTCTCCTAAACATAAAAGAAGCAAAAATATTCTTATGTGTTAACATATTTGATGTGCACAAAATCATGTCAACATTTTTCTATATTTACATGTTAAAAGTATAATTTAATATGAAACTCTGCAATAATGATATAAATACCATTAATTTGCACTTTTAACAGACCATAAATATAATTCCATGATCTAATGTCAATAATAGGATCACCACGAATTGTATAAATATAAAACATCAATCACATATTGTTTATGCCAAAAGTTGGCACAAGAACCCAAAAGATCTATAGAAGAGAATTAATGAAGAAATTAAATGAAAAATGAGCGAAAATAACACACAACAATTATAGTGGTTTGGCTAATCACTAGCCTTTGTCCACTTCAACTATTTTTATGATTTTGTAAAGTCTTTTACGAATGCGATCTTATGGTTTGATAATCTATGGATCATTATTGAGTCAAGAGATTACAATAATAGTATAGAATTTCAGAGTGCAGAAAAAGGTTCTCCTAGTAGTGCCCATCACCTCCTATTTATCGACGAAGATCAATGGATTTCTCTCTACCACATTCTCCCCACGTTTCCCATGTCTAAAGGAAGTTGATCTAAAATAATCGTGGCTAAATCATCAAATATCATCGATTGGTACCAAACGATGTTCTAAGGATCGGTACCGATCCATAGGGTTGATTGATTAGTCTTCTCTAATCCCTTGAGTTTGCTTGGTTGACTTGCAACTTCATCAATAACACTTGGGTGCATCGGTATGGTCTTAAACTTGGGTGAATTCTTAATTTCGAAAGTCGGGCAAAAGCACTTGATTTAATTGCATTGAAACTTTATTTATTTATCGATCGTTTAGGCCAAAGACAGCTAGCGAATCGTCTCATATTGCACGGATTTCTCAAATAACATCAAACTCCACTCTGCAAGAAGCTAAACATAATTTTGGGCAAGATCCATGGATCGGTACCAATCCATGGCTATGGATCAGTATCGATTCAAGACCTTTTTAAATTCTTGACTTTTGGTCTTGCACCTTTTGGTTTTTAGCCTGTAGGCTATTTTGAAGATTTTGATAGGATAATAACCTTATCCATTGATCATGTTTGATATATGAGTTTAGAAGTTATCGCTCTGGACTTCTGCTTGGTCATCCTCTAGTTTAATCAATCCGACTCATCCAAATATGGTTTGGTCACAAACCTGGGTAACATTTGCCCCCCAAAGTATATCTTGTGTTAACAAGATATGCATTGGATCGAGACAAAGCATGGACTCCCCATCATCAGTTTGAAGCTATGCCTTAACAGATGTTATTCATCTTGTGAACTGTCTTCATGGAGCATTGTACCCTTTACCAATCATTGCATTGCTTCGAACAGTTTTGAACTCGCAACTCATGCGTAGTATAAGAACTAGAGCATGCTCTTTATGTTCGCCATTTCGATTCCGGAATATTCTTAATGTTCTTTTTCTTCGAATTGCTTAGGTATGGCTGTCTTGCTTAGAATCTCATGTGTTCATTGTCATGCACGCATGCATACATACATGCATCTGTTACTTACTATTATGTATATGCATATTTATTATTATATATTTTTATTTGTTTTATTTTATTTTTATTTTTTGATCGTACAATACCGATACATGGACTGTGGATCGGTACCCCATACATAGCCGAATTTATCGCTTATGTTTAATGATCGGCTAGCATTAAGCACGACCAACACTTGAGCCAATTCAATTGTTTCTTTTTTTGCTTCGAGACCTAACTCCTTAAGGCCTCGTTTGCTGATCTTTAAGCCGCCGAACCATTATTTCAGGCCATCACTTCCATCTCCTATTGCCATCACCATCGCCATAGCTATTAATTCCATACTCTAACTTTCAAGCACCGAACCATTTTAACAACTCGAAGTTCAAATCCAAAAGCCCTCAAGCTTAATCAAATCGACTTGTTTTAGGTAGGTAATGGCATGGCTTGGTTATGTTCGTCACTGATTTGGACTTTGACCACATATGTGTTAGTACCTCACAATTTGATGTTTTGATAGTGACAACTAAACAAAAATGTATTTTTCATCCTAATAACAATTATAAGAAAAGATATCAACTAATCAAAGAGATCCACATGACAAAGATATATCACTTAGTCATAAAGTCAATAGTCTAGAGTTTATATATGTTAAAATCTCTTCAAAGTGGTATACATACACACTCCTTTGATCACAAAGTCATTCATAAATTTTTGAACAAATCATCAAATCAGTCAAGTAAAACAACCAGGTCAGTCGACTGAACATATGCCTTGTAAACAAAATCTGCTGACACTGGTCAGATGACTGAAATAACCAATTCAGTCGACTAACCGTGTTTTCATTCGACTAAATGACGATTTTCAGTTGACTGAAAATGGTGTCTGTTTGTACTATTTTCTTTCGGGAAATTCCTGACAAATTTGATTAACATTTCAGACGGCTGAATGAACTCGTTCAGTCGACTGTTCGACGTAGCAGCCATTTTTTATTTCAAATTTTGAACAGATCCTCTTCTCTTCCTCATGAAGAGTCACTTCTCTTTAATAATGTTGCAACTCTTCCAAAGGTTATCGCTCTTCACAAAATAGTTTGCAACCATTTGTTTTCTATATGAAGCAATCTCATTCTTGAATTCAAGCAACAATTCTACTCTCTTATTTCTATATCTTGTCTTGAATTCTCAGTGCTTTCAAAATATTTATATCACTTTCAATTTGATCAATTACACATTCATGTATACCTCTCTTGTGATCAAATCACTTTAAATTCTTCACGAATACACTTCATACCACCAAGAATAAGATTATAGGAAGGTTATGCTTTATTGATTCATTCGTGCTATTCAAGACCACACAGAGTCAAAAACATTACTACTATTTGTAATTGAAGTCCCGCTGGAGACTTTTTGTACGATGTCCTGTATGGCGGCTCAAGCAGTTGTAATACATATTCCTATGGTTTAAGTAAGGGTGTTGTTTAAATCTAGAAGGAGTTTGGGACTGAACGTAGAATGAGAAATTCAAACCAGTCTAAAAATCTATGGTGTGATCGTTTTTACTTTATTTCACTGCTTATTTACTAATAATTAGATGTACAGACTTTATTGATATACGAGTCTCAGTTTAGTATAGTATTTCATATTACTCGATCCATAGCTACTTTCATTTGGTATTAGAGCAAGGCCTTCAAATAACCGTAACAAAGTTTTTTGATATTTCAAGTCATATGGATAATACTACATCCAGTTTTGTTGAAGGTTAATTTATTGCACGACCACCACTATTTCACAGACTAAATTATAATTATTGGTCAACTAAAATGAGGATATATATGCAAGCAAGTAGTTATGACACTTGGAATATCACCGAACAAGAATACATTGTACTTACCACTGCTTATGCACAATGGTCAAATACACAAAAACTAGATGCTACTAGTAATGTTAAGGCAATGAAATGCTATTTTGTTCTTTAGACAAAAATGAGTTTAATAGAGTAAGTATGTGCGCATCTGCATATGAAATTTGGCTACTCTTAAAATAACTCATGAAGGTACAAACAAGGTCAAACAAAGCAAGATTTCCATGCTTAAAAAACCATTTTCAAAACTTTAAAATGAAACAAGATGAAACTATAAATGACATGTACTCTAGATTTCAAGACATATATCACTCACTTCTAGCACTAGCAGATTTTGATATTGTTTAAAAAAATCCTAAACTATTTAACAGATGAGTGGAAACGAAAGGTTTTAGCTATTGAAGAAGCTAATGACATTTCAACAATTAAACCAGAAGAGTTAATAGGAAATATCATGTCCTATGAATTGAATTTGCAGGCAACATAGGTACAAGCCTAAGATAGAAAAACAATTGCCTTTCAAGTAGAGAATGAAGAATCCGACGAAGAGGATGATAACATTACATTTTTAGCTAAGAATTTCAGAAAGTTTCTGAAGTTCAAAAAGAATAAGAAGTTTTGATAACAATAGAAATAGCAACAACAATCCATCTACTTCCTCACTCAAGTGCTACGACTGTGACAAGATAGGTCACATAAGGAAAGATTGCCCAGACCTTAAGAAGAATAACTTCAAGAATAAGAGCGAGAAGTTTCATAAAAAGAAGTAAGCTTTTGTGGTAAGTTAGGATGATTCGGACTCATCCTCTTCGTTAGATAGTGATAGCGACTCCGAACAAGCAATTGTATATTTCATGGTTACTAATGACGATGTAAGTGAACTCTTATTGATGATCTAATTGAAATAAATTGTGAGTTATTGGATAAGTTAAAAGATTTAAAAATAAAATATAAAGATGCATTAGGAAAGTTGAATAGAAGTGAACTAGAAGTCGATATACTAAAAGATGAAAAGAAAATTCTAGAAGAGGATTTAGTAAAATCACAGGATTCATGGGTTGATATAACATCTCAACTTACTATGCTAAGTAATGAAATAGAAACCTAGAAAAATAAGAATGATATATTAACAAAAGAGAATTGTAATTTAAATTATAGTGTTAAAATATTAGAATTAGAAGTAGTAGGACTTAATACCAAGTTAGAAAACATTACTAAAAATATTTTGAATTTTAATAAAGGTAGAGAAAACCTTTCTAAAATTATTGACAACTCTCAATCATCATTTAATAAAAAGGTCTAGGTTATCATAAAACAAATAAAAAAGTAAAGACATGTTCTAAAAGATATAACTCACTGTATACGAATTTTAAAAAGAAGGATGATAGTCATAAGAAACCGATAAAATCTATTAAGATTTGGGTTCCAAAGACTAATAATCATTTGATAAAAAATGATTATATAGATGCATTTATGTTTACTGTTCATAAAAATTCTAATTATATTTTCAAAGGGAACACTAAACCCTCTTGGGTATGGCTTCTTAAGACCAAACTCTTAGGACCCTAATGGGGGAAGTGGGTACCAATACACTTTAATATTTTTACAGGTACCAAAGAGGAAAATGGATACTTGATGGTGGTTACTCTAAGCATATGACGTACAATAAAGATATGCTAACAAATATTATCTACTCAGACGGAGGATCCGTTACTTTTGGAGATAACTCCAAAGGATACATCATTGGAAAAGGAGATGTGAGCAACAACGGTATATCTAATTCACTTCTTATTACAAATGTTTTATTGGTTAAATATTTAAAACATAATTTACTAAGTATTAGTCAATAATGCAATAAAGGTTTTAGTATATATTTCTTAAAAGATAAATGTAATATTTTCGATCAAAATAAAAATCTAATTTTCGAAGGAATTAGTGAAGAAAACATTTATGTTTTAAATATGAAATTAATCACAATATGGCACATGTGTTTAATAGCCAAAGATAATGATCCTTGGCTGTGGCACAAAATATTTTGTTACATAAATTTTAAAGCTATTAGTAAACTATCTAAAAATAATTTAGTAAAAAGGTCTATCAAAGATGAATTATAAAGTAAATAATGTTTGTGATTCATGCCAATGAGGAAAATTAACTAAATCGTCTTTTAAATCAAAGAAAATCATATCTACGTTACAACCTCTCGAACTACTACATTTGGATCTATTCTGTCCCACTCAAGTTCAGTCTATAAACCATAACAAATAAATTTTTGTAATCGTAGATGATTTCTCTAGATATAAATGGACATTATTTTTGAAAAACAAAGGCAATACTTTTGAAACATTTAAAAATTTTGCTAAAAGAATTCAAAAATTTTAAAGTTTAAAAATAAAAAATATTAGAAGTTGTCATGGTGGCGAATTTGAAAATGAACTGTTTGACAACTTTTGTAACAAAAAGGACATTAGTCACAACTTCTCATTTTCTAGAACTCCAAAACAAAATGGGGTTGTAGAAAGAAAGAATCGGACATTATAGGAATGTGCTAGGACTTTAATTAATAGTAGCCAACTAACAAAACATTTTTGAGCAGAAGCCATGTCTACTGCATGCTATGTTATAAATCGTGTCACTATTCGACCCTTAACTAAACATGCACCAAGCAAACTTTTTACCAATAGAAAACCTAGTATATCATATTTAAGAATATTTGGATCAAAATGTTTTATATTAAATACAAAGGATCGACTAGGAAAATTCGATTCGAAATCCGATGAAGGAATATTTATTAGATACATGGAATGAAGCAAAGTCTATAGAATATACAATAAACATACAAAAATAATAGAAGAAATACTACAAGTTTCATTTGATGAAAATTTCAAAAATAATAATTATAATGAACAAGAAATATTAGATACAAATCAACGTATAATAGAAAATAATTCTATAGAAAATCGAATTGAAAATAATCCACCTTTGGAAAATGAATTAAAATCACCTCCATGTATACTAAAAAATAATCCAATAGAAAATGTAATTGGTGAAGTAAATATAAATGTCAAAACTATACATTAATTAAATCAAATGGGTCATATCACGTTTATTTCCAATATAGAACCTAAAAATCCTAAAGAAGCTTCAACCGATGGCTATTGGATTTTAGCTATGCAAGAAGAGCTAAATAATTTTGAATGAAATGATGTTTAGGAATTGGTTCTAAGACGAAATGATCAAACAATCATTGGTAGGAAATGGGAATATAAAAATAAAGCTGATGAAAATGGTAATATAACTCGAAATAAGGCTAGATTAGTTGCACAATGTTATAATCAAGAAGAGTTGATAGACTATGAAGAAACTTTTGCTCATGTCGCAAGATTAGAAGCGATACGTATCTTACTAGCCTTCTCTTGTCATCATAACTTTAAACTTTATCAAATGGATGTCAAAAGTGCTTTTCTAAATGATTTTATTAAAGAAAATGTTTTTATAGAACAACCACCTCATTTTAAACATGAAAATTTTCCTGATCACGTTTAAAAACTTAAGAAACTTCTTTACGGTTTGAAATAAGCACCCCGTGATTGGTATGAACGACTAAAAAGCTATCTTATAACTTCAGGATTTGAGGTTGGAAAAGTTGGTCAAACTTTATTTATTAAAAAGGGCAAGAAAGATATATTAATTATACAAATTTGTGTAGACGATATAATATTAGGTTCTACAAATTAAAATTTATGCAATGAATTTTCAAATATAAAGAAAAGTGAATTCAAAATGTCTTGTATAGGAGAACTCTCATTTTTACTCGAGTTACAAAAAACAATTAAGTACTGGAATTTTTATCAATCAAGAAAAATATCGCAATAACTTAATAAAACGATTTGAAATGAAAAAATACATCAAGTAAATCGACACCTATGAGCACAACGGTTCATCTTGAAAAAGATGAAAATGGAAAGAGTATGGATCAATTTTGCCCGCGTCTGTGGATGGAGTGGGTTCGGGTTTGTGGTCAGCGGCGGCGAGGTGGAAGTCGCGTGGGTTGGCGTGTGCTAGAGCGGTCGGCGACGGTCTTCGGCAGCGCGAGCGGTGGTCGGGGGCGAGGCGTAGAGGCGCAGTCGCGAATTTGTTGGTGCTTGGGTTTCGTCGTTTGAACAAGAGTTTGAGCGGGGGGGAGGTAATTAAATTTAAAAGTTTATTAATTATAAGTTAATTATATTTAATTATTTCAAAACATTCATTAATTCATATTTAACTCATACGAGGTCCAAATTGAACGTGATAAGTTGCGTTGCGATTGTATCAGCGAATTCTACGTTATAGAGTTGGATTGGATGGATTTGGAGCTAGTGGGAATTTGGGTTAAAACTGAACATCTGTTCAATTTTAATTCAAACTGGAACGTTTTGATGAATTGAAACCAATGTGAGTTAAACTCACCTTTTTAGTTAATTTGAAATATTATATAGTTAATACAATTATTTGTTGGATGTGTGGATATTTTATTATTGATTGTTATTGACGTTTGGATGATTTACTAGTTTATATTGTTGGTTTGGATATATTCCCGCCTCTGGAGCGGATGAGACCATATTACGTTTCCATATAAGAGAGGATGTGTAAAGGCCCGTAAATCTGTACCCCTTGAGTCGACCATAATTCACATCAGTTCAACTCAAATTGAACGGAAAATACGAATCTTTAGGGTAAAGAAGAAGAAAGAGATAGAAGAAAAATAAACAACCACACAGAATCTCACAATCGCAGCGGAACAAAATATAATATATAATAACAGATTTTTATACAAAAGAATATGTAACAGTTTATATACTTACAATCATCAGAGTACAACAATCCATACATCAATCTGGACAGTTATAATAACTTGTCCTCATACAGCGGAAATATAAACTAAATACGGAGATACGTCTCTATCATCCAGCTCGTCTCCTGAGCTCCATAACACTCTAACCTGAATCTGTAATACTCGATTTGACCCAGCATTATAATAAAATAACACCCGACAGTCTCGAAAACTAGCATGAGAAAACACACTCAATTTGAATTATTAACTTTTCCCAAAATCCTTTGAAAACAAAGGTATCTCGTAAGACCACGTCATCCATAAACACGATGGGTTTTTACCTTACGATGACCAAAATAAATTTTATCAAAATCGTCTAATATTATAATAGTGTCTATAGAAAGTAAATAGAAAATAGCTGAAATGCTTGCATCTCACGTTTCAGCATAGTTGGGCACAACCAAAACCGTACGATGCTTATTGAAGAATGGATTCCATACGAATGACTGGGCCACTAGGTACCACCCATCACAGTACACCTCTATAACAATGTACCGAGGACCACGCTGGGATCCCCTACTACACAAGATCGGCCTACCCCTAACCTGGATAGACCAAATATGTTACCACCCCGGGTGTTCCCACCCTTACCATCGAGCGCTCCTTCTTTCATGCACAATCATATCCATAATATATAGGTTTCCGAGGACATCTAGAAAAGTGATAACATACCCTAATTGGATGCGACCCACTTAGCCTTGCTGCATCTCCCCTGTTTTAGTCATCCCCGATTGATGAGGCTTGAGGCTAAGCGTTGCCTTTCAAGAAACAGTTCCACTTAGAATACTCATCGTCCTCCAATGATGATGTTTTGATACCATTCGTCCATACAATTTATCCTGGGTTTGGACAAACCGAATCACCTTCTTCATCATCTTCCAGGTATTCATTCGTTACGTTCAAACCGGATCGAAGTGGTTTTCGGATAATTAAATCTGATCCTGGTCTCTTCGAAACGATTAACGAAATTGGCCAATATTGATAGTTGGTTATTTAACTATCAATAAAACATCCATAAGCAGACACTAGGCCTGATTTTATAATTCTACAAACATTTATTTCAAAATATCTTTACTAAGATATATATCCAAATCCCTTTCCATATTCCAATATTTGAAAACCATTTCAAATGCTTAAATCCATAACGGAATATTTTCAAACATCTCAACACTTAGAAATATTCCTAAATTTCCATTTTTATACCTAGGAAAATATTATAAGTCCTATTTTTCAAAATCTTTTCAAATATAAATACTTAAGAGAATATTTCGTAGCTTATTTCATAAGTCGTCGGAATCGCTAATAAATTCCCTTTTTAGTTTCCAAAACCCAGTGTACTTGTTTATAATTCTATTCAACAATTTATAACTTTTTTTTAAATTCGGTTTTCAATTTCAAAATTTCCATATTCGACATTTTGAAATTTTCGTTTACTCCAAAGCTCTTATAAAATTCCTCCCCTCAAAATCATATCCTTTTATAAATTCCTTTTTATGAATCTCGAGAGAATTTATAAATAAAAATGTTCATTCACTTCAAAACTCTATATAAATAAATATATATATATATATAATAAGTATTTAAAAAGAAAAATAAATTCAATTTTGAAAACATGTTCAAGTAATTATTTAAAATAATGAAAACATTTTTATAAACATTAATAACTCATTTTTAGATAAATAAATAAATTTCAAAGTTGATTTTAAAAGTTAGAATTTATTTAATAAATACTTAATATTTGAAAATCTACTTACCGAAGAATTTAAATCTCAACTAGTTTAAAATTTCATAGTTTTAAATAATAAAATTTTCCTTTCAAAACAAACTTACTTCTTAAAATAAAAATTCCATAATCTCAGTAACCAATTCAACTTATAAATTCCCCTCGATTTCATCACATCACCTCCATTCTGATTTCCTTAACCATTTTCAATTTTCAAAAATAGTATCCACTATTTTTCTCACACTATTTTCCATACCCTAATATAAATTCACCCCATAAATTTATATTCCCAATTTATCATCCTGATATCGATTTCCTTTATTTATAAACATCGTTTATAAATTTTTATAATTTATAAAAATAATCTTATTTATAAAATTCCCTTTTATAAATCCATTTCTTTATAAATCTATTTATAACTTCCAATCTATTTTTAATATCGACTTCAACCTCTTTGTTTTATATTTCCAGAATACCATTTATAAATTCTTTTATATAATTCTTTTACAAAATCTCTATTCAATAATTCAAAATAGTTAAGTATAACCAAAAAATCATATATATTTTTCTAACTCAATTTCTTTAAAATAATCCCAATCTCAATATAAATATTTTTTATCAAAAATTCCCTTTAATTCCTTAAATTTTAAAAATATATATTATGGTGTTTAAAATAGCAAAGTTCAGGCCAGTGCTACAACAGCATCCAATAATTTCAATCACTACAATAATCTATAGTAGATTATTCTACACAACTATATATTACAATATATGAAATTAAATTCAACAATTTTGAGGAATCTAGTTGGATCCCTCCAACCTGTTTCCCTGCATCCACAGATGTTAAAACAATATAAAAATACCAATCCCACTTCGAGGGAGATATCACTATATATAGGGTCATCCGCTATTATGCAGGGCACATAGGGTCTCATCCGCTATAATGTGTGAGAATATCACTCCAAATACTAATATATATACTACCATATATATAATATATCATTCAACAGATAATCATTTTCTAAATTCAACCAAGCAACCAATAATTAATTTTAACTATTTAAAATTAAATTGGCAATACAAATGAGTGATAATTTTCTCACCTTTGATTTATTTTTTTGCAATCCCTTCCAATTTTATTTAATTCCATCGCATAGAATTTGCAACTACAAATCCATCGAGGTTTATTCCATGATTTTGGACCTCGCGTAACAAAGTTGTTCAATTTATGCACTTGAATAATTAACTTAAAATTTAACCCAACTGAATTTAAATGTTTTAAACTAATGAATATTTTTATTTTTTTACCTTGCAAAAAAAACGTTGATCGATTCCACTCCCCTGTGCACGAAAACCCACCACGACGCGATCTCTAACCCCACCGCCACGCCTCTGCTATTCAATTCGAGCGATCGAACAAGTCAAACCCAATCTGCTCTCAATCGCGACTTCACCAGAGCTCACGACTTTCGCTCCCAGGCTGCCACCTCCACCTGATTGCCGCCCCACAGCCTCGGCCAAGCTCCAATCAAACCCAAAACTACACGACCCTAAAATCCCATAACCAAACGTGCAAGGCTCCATCGCCAAAACGAACACTAAAAGTCGTTGTTTCTCCTCGGGCCGAGCAAACTTCACGCCATACAAAGACAAATGCGAGCAGGCCTTCAACAACACCTCCAGCTAATCACTCCTCACCGCGCGCGGAAGTCGCCCACCCTCCTCGCGTGGAGTCACGATTCAACGAGCCTGCCTCTTTTTTTAGGTTGAATGCATTCGATTTCGTTTCTTTTTTTTCTTTGAATGATTTTCGAATTCAAGAAAACGAAGGAGGGGAGGCTCGCGTTTTTGTATAAAGGGAAAAAGAATTCACAGTTTTGTTTTCACAAGGCAGAAGAAGGAACGAATGTGGGTTATTTTTTTCGTGAGAAAGCTCTGAAGAGGGAAGAAAGGAGAGGAGTGCACGCATGATTTAAAAGAAGGGATGGGATGGAGGATAAGAAGGGTGGTGTGTTTTAGAAGGTAGGGTTTGAGTAAGCCTGACCTTGATTTGATTTGATAAAATTTTATATTAAAATTATCTCGTTACGTACCTCGTAATTTCGAACCCCTATTTTGGCCTGCCGCATGGTGTTCCTAATGTTGTACCTCTATTTCGAACCCAATGGAATAAGTCTTGAGTCCCAATTCGATTGTATGGAGAAGACAGCTTTTTAAATCGACTATTTGAATTAAATTAAATTAAATTATTTCTTTGCATTTCAATTCTGTACGACCAAACGGTAACTCCAAACGCTACAAAAATTAAAATCCGATAATAATACACTATTACGGATCTAATGGAACTGGTTTCGTCGAATTCTGAGACTGTGCCCCGGATCGCTATTCTAACGTGTCGATTAAATCGACGATTTCCAAATAATTTCGAAATCACTCGAATTTTCAGCTTTACAAACTTATTCACTCAATTTTAATTCCAATAGAATTTATATCAACATTAGAAATCGTTTTGGTTTCATATTCAACTCTAATTCAATTATTTAACTGATTTCTAATTATTAACTCAATAATTAAAATTATAAATTAAGTCACTATATTTGGAACTTACGTTTTGTTACACTATTTTTGATCGATAAACTTCATATTAAACTTTCCTTCGCGTTTCAAAACTAAACATTTAAAATAAATTAAATTTCCAAAATCAACGACCAAAATCCGGGTCATTACAGGATGACCCTTTGTATACAATCCCACCTCGAAGCGGTTGGTTTATATTATTTGGTTATATATTGTATGTGATGAAGGGGGACAGGATAAAGGGATCCAACTGGATTCCTCACACTATTGAATTTATTTTTCATATAATTCGACAGATGATATGTTGGATGCAATAATAGAGGGCATGGATATGATTTTGCTTATTTAGTGCTTTAGTAGCACTAGCCCTTATTTTTGGTTTTTTAAAATACTATAAAATCATGATTTGATTTAAAAAGGGATTTCAAAGTGATTTTGGAAATTATATATGTTTTAATAATTTTTCTTGGATTATCTAAAGAATAAATTTATTTTAAAATAAATGGTACGATTTTTAAAAATTTTAAATTTATAATTTTATAAAATATTTTAAATAAAGATTTTGAATTGTGATTAAAGATTTTTGAAATCTTAAAAATAAGTCCGCGTTCTATAACAAAGCGATATGGTTTTAAAGAAAAGAAAATAGGAATATTTTTGTACAAATATTTATTAACCGTTTTATAAAGTGATATGTATATACTATTAAGATTTATTTATAAACATGGAAATTTAGTAAGATGATAATGTATAAAATGACATTTTACAAATAAAGTGAAGATTTGCAAAAATCGTATTTACTAATAGAATGATAGATTTAGAAATGGTGTTTATAAATAAAAGGAAACCATTATCATTGGATAGATTGGGAGAATAAATCAAATTGGGGATTTATGATAGTATGTGGAATGTTGCTTTAAAAAAATAGTCGATTCTATTTTGGAAACTGAATGTGAGGATTGATTTGGAGATGTTAAACGATATGTTATAAAATAGGAAGAGATTTATAAATATTGTTTTATAAATATGGAAATGGTTATGTTGAAATTTAAGTATGGATTTTTATCAAGGAAATATATTTATGTTTAAAGGTTGTTTATTTATATTAATGTTGTTTTAAAGTTGTTTATTAATATTTTAATGTTTTGAAGAGTTAATTATTTAAATTATTTATATGGTTTGAAATTAATTATAATTACTTATCAATAAAGTTTTGGAAATTAATTATTATTATTTATAATAATGTTTAAGATAAATTATTATTCTTTTATTAAGAATGTTTTGAAATTATTAATTATTATCTATAATATGTTTTGAAGTTAATTACTATTTATTTATAATGTTTATTACTATATAATAGTGTTTTAAAGTAAAGGATTATAATTTATTTATGAATGTTCGACACTTATAAACAGAGTTTTATAACGGACTTGGGTTTTACAAGGAAAGTTTTATAAAATGGGTTAAGGGCTTAAAGGAAGATTTCATAAGCTGAAAGAGGTTTGTAAATGGTTAGATATTTATAAAAGAATTTGGAAATGGGTTTATAGATTTATAAAAGGAGTTTATAGAAGGTTTTATGGGCTTATAAAGGGGTTATAAATGATTTTTGGGATGTATAGAGGAGTTTTATAAATGGTTTCTGAAATTTATAAAATAGTTTATAAATGGTTTTATAAATTTATAATAGAGTTTATAAATGATTTAGAATTGTATAAAAAGGAAATCTTCCTCTGTGTTTGGTGAATATGCTTATGCAGTTGAGATAAATTTATGAATATTTTTCCCAAGTATTGAAATATACTGATTTGTGGATATATATATATATATATATATGTATATATATATATAGATAGATGTGTGTGTGTGCGCGTGCGTGCCTCTGTGTGTGTCTTTGTAAAAAAATTTGCTACAATATTTACAGAATGAAATTAATAAATGAAATGATTTATTAAAAGAGGCCAGTGATTGCTTATGAGCTTAACCAATGCTGGTTTTCCCCATAAAATTAAATCCCCAATTGAATATTTGTTATTTGATAGTTAAATGACCGACTATCGAATTTGGACCCAAAAACGTAAATTTGGAAATATCTAGGAGACACACGTGAGTTATATGGCACAGTCATCTCCGATGATGTCGTATCGTGTGTATAAATCTCGTTTCTTTCCCTTAGGACAAATGATAAGAAAATCCGTCCATTAACGGTTAGGAGGTGATCTCCGCTCTTATCTTTGGCTGTTTATTTCCTAAAAAACCAGAGTTGAGTTTACCAAAAATTATCGAAAGTTGTTACGAAGAGACCAGGATCAGATATGTTATCCGAAAATCACTTCGATCCAACTCAAAGCATTTCGAAGTGAAGACATCTTGAAGATGATAGAATTTGAAGACGGAGTTCTCAAGCGTTTCATTCAGTCCCAGAACAAACTTGTATGGATGAATGCTGATATTGCATTATTGCTTGAATGGCAGTATTAGCATTCCAAGTGGGAAGTGCTATATAAAAGGTAAAACGGAGCCTCAAGCCTCATTAACCGGGAATGACTAAAATGGGGAAGATGCATCAGGGCTAAGTGGGTCACTCCCGAGTAGGGTATGATCATCCCTATCTAGAGTCGATATTATCTCTCAATTGGATGCTTCGGGGCCCATTAACGGAGGGGTGATCATACACTGTACTATTGAGTAAAGGGTGGGCCAAATCTGTGTTGGCAGAGGTTGATAGTTTCAACCTCGGTGTTATTTTATCTAGAGATGCAAAGTGGCAGGCGGTACCCCAGTAGCTTGGTCATTGTATGGAATCCATTTTCCAGTACGTGCCTTTATGATTTTAGTTGCATACCCATTATTGGAATTTAATTAATGTAACAATTTCGGCTACGATTACTAAGTATTTGTGTCTTATACACTACTAAAATATCAGAGAATTTCATATGAAATTTTTTCGTTACCGTAAGGTAAAAACCCGTCAGTGTTTATGTCTGGCGTGCTCTTACAAGATACATTTGATTTCAAAGGTTTGTATAGCTTTAAATTTTAGTTGGGTGTGTTTTATCATACTGGTTTTCCAGACTGCCTCGAATGTTATTTTATTGTAATGCACAGGTCAGACCGAGCATATTACAGATTGCTTTGGATGCATTGTAGCTCAGGAAACGAATTGGATGTCGTCTTCAAGTCGTATTCACGTATATGTTCATTTTCCGCTGCTTTGTTGTTGAAATCATCAGCATTTGTGAGGACAAGTTATTATAATTGTCCAAGCTGATGATTGTGATTTATTGTTGTACTCTGATGGATGTATGTATATAACAGTCGCTATTTTGTAAAGATCAATGATATTATATTATATATTGTTCCGCTGTGATTGTGAGATTCTGTGTTATTTTAGTTTCTTACCTCTTCTTCTTCTCTTCTTCTTTCTTCTTTCTTTCCCATAACTATCCGTTTTTCCATTCAATTTGGGTTAGACATATATAGTTTATTGTCAGCTTGAATTGTGCGGATTGGCGGGTCGTTTCATTTGGTATAAGAGAGCAAAGATAAGCGAGAACCTTGGCTTTGGTGGGGTAATTCATTAAGAGAAAAGGTAGTGGAATGCCTTATTATGAGTTTTGAGTGTATTATATATATGAGAGCGTATTTGTTAGTAATTATAAAGATGTTTTATATTGTGTTAATTTATCTGTTGAGTAGCTTATGAATTCTAGTCGGTACATAAGATGCTACGATATCGATAAGAGTTTCTAAACACATAAACAAGGCAAACTGACACGTTATTGTTTTGACAATTGGTAGATGAAATAACTTTACCTAAATTATATTTTATATATATAAAGGAGTAATTTTTCGAAAATTACTATAGTTATATATGGCGTGTTTGGTTGTTAGTGAATGATAATATTTGATTATTATCATTTGTCGTTGGTTTTTCTAATAAAAGATGTTATTACTATAATCTAAACAAAGATAAACATTTGTAAAATGAGTTATATAAGAAAAGTAAATTTGTGAATATGAATTATAGAGTATTGATTATATTTAAAATAATAAACATTTTTGAAATGATATTACATAAGAAGTGGGATTATATAAATATGATTTATAAATGTGATTTATAAATGGAAAGGAAATGAAATTGTATAAGAATATTTATAAATATGATTCATATGTAAAAATGGGCTTAAAGCAAGAATTTTAAGAGTTTAAATTCCATTGATTTGGAAATTGTTCTCAAAGGGTTTTGGAATAATAATAATAGTATTATTTTGAAAATATATGGATTAAGAATATTATAAAGGGGAATTTAAAAGAAATAGAAAGCACTGAATTCACTTCGGTCGCTAGAAAATAATTCCGGTGATAACTGCAGCATTATCGCCGTTCATTTTCGAGTTTCTAAGTGATGGATTACTACTATTGAAGTTGTTTTTTGGTGAGCAAGTTTTGATTTTAAAATCAAAAGTTTGATTTGATAAATATATGAAAATAAGTTTTTGAACTTAGAATTTGGAAATGGTATAGATAAGAAAAGAAAATTTGGAATTTATATGTGAAATTAAAGTTTAACTTAGGTAAAATTAAATAAATCGAGTTAATGAAATGAATTAAATGAAATGATGTTTAACTTAAGAAAGATTAAATGAAACTGAATTAGATTTGAAATGAATTAGATAAACTAATAAAGTGAATTGATGTAATGAATTAATAGAATGAATGTAAATTTGAGTTACAAGATGAAATTCAACTTAAACTGTAAAATGAATTGAGTATGTTTTGGAATGTGATTTGGTAAAATTGAATATGAACTTAAGTTGTGAAGTGATAATAAACATTAATGGTGTAGTATAAAATGTTATAATGAACTTAAGTAATTGTTGTATGGAATGGTTCATAGATAATATTAGTATTGAAGGAATATACTAAGTGATAATAAAATAGAATTTAACTTAGGAGAAGTTAAAATGTAATAATTTTATGGAATGGTTGTTTAGTGTTGTTAACATTAAAGAAAATATAATAAGTAAATTGAATATGCAATGAAATGTTGTTAAACATGAATTGAATTTAAAGTAAATGTAAGCAAAGTGAATGAAAATAAAGTGAATGTTACTACTTGAATGTAAATGGAATTGGATGTAAATCAATTGAATGTAGATAAATTGAATGGAAATTAATTGAATGTAAATAAAGTAAAAACGAATCAATAGAATATTAATAAGAAATGTGAGTGTATAAATATAATGTTGACATTTGAAAATGCAAAATGATATGATGATAAATAAATTAGATAGATATTATTTGTTTGATGGTTTCTCTTGTTACGTTTTCTACAATTGCATATAGTTATTGTATATTCTATATTATATAGTGATGTTACTTTCTATATACATGTTCTTATTGGTTTTTGAGTTATTGGTAGGTGTGGATGGTGTAAGCTTTGCATTTGGAGCTCGCTTTCGCATTTTATTGGTTGTATATGCTTGCTAATACTAAAATAAGGTACACATCTTAGATTACGTACCGTATTTTTATGTTTTTCCCTACGGGATGCCTCATCCTCGAAGATGAGATGTATATTTGTGATTATATATATTGTAAATTTTTATGATCGAGGCGCGCAAAGGAGACGCTAGCGAAATTTTCCATAAATTTAAGGCGGTAGAAAAATTTTGAGAATTTTGAAAAAAAAATTTGATAACTAAATTTTGATTTTGAGTTATAACTTGGAATAAATGAGTGGAAGAAAATTAGTTGGTATAGGTGGGTGAATTTAAAAGACTTAGAAATTTACAATCTATTTCAACTAATTGGTTTTGAAAAAGCTAATGGGTTTTAGTATTTTTTTTCTTACTTGCAAATTTCGGGGACGAAATTCTTTTAAGGGGAGAAGAATGTAACGACTCAGAAATTTCAGTCATTGGAATTTGGAATATAAAATTGATTTTAAAATTAAAAAGTTAATTTTATAAGTTAAATAACTTGAATTTCAAATATAGCAATTTATTCGATTATTAAATTGTTAAGTTTAACATTTGGAATTGTTTAATATTTGGATCTTGAATTTTATGTGAACATATTTTGAAAGTTGATTTAAATTCTATTTAAATTAGAATGAAGATAGAAAACTTTAATTATAATTAAAGTGATTAGAATTGGTTTAAAATAATTATTAGTTTTAATTGCGTGTAAAATAGCCTTTCGGGACACTGTCTCAGGTTTCGACAAAAGCAGTTCCATTGGATCCGTAATAGTATATTATAGTATGTCATCGAATTTCGTGGCGATTGGGCGTATCATTTGGTCGTGCGAGTTCGAAATGCGTAAAGATTAATTAAAAGAATTTAAATTAATATAATCTAATTTTGAAAAGCTATCTTCTGTATATGATGAAATTGGGTCTCGATACTAATTTCATTGCGTTCGGAATAGGGGTATAACATATAAAATGCCAAGCGACACGCTTTGTTTGGAGTTCAAGAATTTCGGCGTTTAAAAGCTTGACAATTTCTAATTAAAAATATACATGTACTTTTCATAGCCATACCATCTCATATCCAACGTACACCATACCCCTCTCCTTCTTTATAACTATCGTGGTTAAATTAGAAGACAGTTCGCCTATTTTTTTTTCAAATTCGCTCCTCCCATCAAACGGCTCATGATCGACGGAGCCAACCCAAGCCAAATCGGCTCTCGACTTCAACTAGCGAAATGCAGAGATCAACAAGGGGAGCAACTTCAACGGTTGGATTGTTGTATGGCGAGGCAAGATGGACGTATTTTGGCCGCGTCTATGGCTTGAGTGGGTTCGGATTTGGGATCAGTGGTGGCGAGGTGGAAGTCGCGTGGGTCGGCGCGTGCTAGGGGGTCGGCGGCGGTCTTCGGCAGCACGAGCGGCGGTCGGCGACGAGGCATGGAGGCATGGTCGTGAATTTGTTCATTCTTGGGTTTCATCATTTGAACAAGAGTTTGAGTGGGGAGGGGGAAGGTGATTAAATTTAAAAGTTTATTAATTATAAGTTAATTATATTTAATTATTTCAAAACGTTCGTTAATTCATATTAAACTCATACGAGATCCAAATTGAACGCGATAACTTGTGTTGTGATCGTACAGCGAATTCTACGTTATAAAGTTGGACTGGATGGATATCGAGCTAGTGGGAATTTGGGTTAAAATTGAACGTCTATTCAAATTTAATTCAAATTGGAACGTTTTGACGAACTGAAACCAATGTGAGTTACACTCACCTTTTTGGTTTATCAGAAATACTAAATAATCAATTAAATTATTTTTGGTTGTGTGGATATTTTATTGTTGATTGTTATTGATTGTTTGGATGATTTACTAGTCTATATTGTTGTTTTGGATATATTCCCGCCCTTGGAGCGGATGAGACCTTATTACATTCCCGTGTAAAAGCGGATGACCCTTTTATACGATTCCTACTCGAAGCGGTTGATTTATATTATTTGGTTACATACTGTATGTGATAAAGGGGGACATGTTGGAGTGATCCAATAGGATTCCTCACGCTGTTGATTTTATTTTTCATATAATTTGGCATATGATACGTTGGATGATATATTAGATGACATGGATATGATTTTGCTTATTTAACGCTTTAGTAGCACTAGGCCTTATTTTTGGTATTTTAATAAAGTATAAAATAATGATTTGATTTAAAAAGGGATTTCAAAGTGATTTTGGAAATTATATATGTTTTAATAAATTTTCTTGAATTATTTAAAGAATAAATTTATTTTAAAATAAAAGGTATGATTTTTAGAAATTTTAAATTTATAGTTTTATAAAATATTTTAAATAGAGATTTTGAACTGTGATTAAAGATGTTTAAAATCTTAAAAATAAGTCCGTGCTTTATAACAAAGGGATATGGTTTTAAAAAAAGAAAATAGAAAAATTTTGGTACAAATATTTATTAACCGTTTTATATAAAGTGATATGTATATAATATATGTACAACTATTAAGATTTATTTATGAACATGGAAATTTATTAAGATGATAATGTATAAAGTGACATTTTACAAATAAAGAGAAGATTTGCAAAATTGTATTTTACTTATAGAATGATAGATTTATAAACGGTGTTTATAAATAAAAGGAAACTATTATCATTGGATAGATTGAGAAAATAAATCAAATTTGGGATTTATGATAATATGTGGAATGTTGTTTTAGAAAAATAGTTGATGCTATTTTGAAAATTGAAAGTGGGGACAGATTTGGAGATGTTAAACGATATGCTATAAAATAAGAATGGATTTATAAATATAGTTTTATAAATATGGAAATGATTACGTTGAAATTTAAGTATGGATTTTTATCAAGGAAATATATTTATGTTTAAAGGTTGTTTATTTATATTAACGTTATTTTAAAGTTGTTTATCAATATTTTAATGTTTTGAAAAGTTGATTATTTATATGGTTTGAAATTAATTATAATTATTTATCAACAAATTTTTGGAAATTAATTATTATTATTTATAATAATGTTTAAGATAAATTATTATTATTTTATTACGAATGTTTTGAAATTATTAATTATTATCTATAAAATGATTTGAAGTTAGTTACTATTTATTTATAATGTTTATTATATAATAATGTTTTAAAGTAAATGATTAGATTTTATTTATGAATGTTCGAAACTTATAAATTGAGTTTTATAATGGACTTGGGTTTTATAAGGGAAGTTTTATAAAATGGGTTAAGGGCTTAAAAGAAGATTTTATAAGGTAAAAGAGGTTTGTAAATGGTTAGATATTTATAAAGGAATTTAGAAATGGGTTTATAGATTTGTAAAAGAAGTTTATAGAAGGTTTTATGGACTTATAAAGGGGTCATAAATGATTTTTGGGATGTATGGAGGAGTTTTATAAATGGTTTCTGAGATTTATAGAATAGTTTATAAATGGTTTTATAAATTTATAACGGAGTCTATAAATGATTTAGAATTGTATAGAAAAGAAATCTTCCTCAATGTTTGGTGAATATGCTTATGTCATTGAGATAAGTATATGAATAGTTTTCCCAAGCATTAAAATATAGGTATTTGTGGATATATATATATATATATATGTCTTTGTAAAAGAATTTTTCTACGATATTTACATAATGAAATTAATAATTGAAAAGATCTATTAAAAGAGGCTAGTGATTGCTTATGTGCTGAACCAATGTTGGTTTTCTCTATGAAATTAAATCCCCGATTAAATGTTTGTTTTTAGATAGTTAAATGAGTGACTATCGAATTTAGACCCAAAACGTAACTTTGGAAATATCTAGGAGAAACACGTGAGTTATATAGCACAGTCATCTCCGATGATGTTGTACTGTGCATATAAATCTAGTTTTGTTCTCTTAGGACAAATGATAAGAAAATCCGTCCACTAACGGTTAGGAGGTGATCTCCTCTCTTATCTTTGACTGTTTATTTCCTAAAGAACCGAGGTTGAGTTTATTGAAAATTATCGAAAGTTGTTTTGAAAGGACCAGGATCAGATATGTTATCCGAAAACCACTTCGATCCAACTCAAAGCATTTTGGAGTGAAGACATCTTGAAGATGATGGAATTTGAAGACGGAGTTCTCAAGCGTTTCGTTCAATCCCAGAAAGAACTTGTATGGATGAATGCTAGTATTGCATTGTTGTTTGGAGGGTAGTATTAGCATTCCAAGTGGGAAGTGCTATATAAAAGGTAAAACGTAGCCTCAAGCCTCATCAATCGGGAATGACTAAAACAAGGAAGATGTAATAAGGCTAAGTGGGTCGCTCCCAACTAGGGTATGATCATCCCTATCTAGAGTCGATATAATCTCTCAATTGTATGCTTCGGGGCCCATTAACGAAGGGGTCCGGTAAAGGGTAGGCCGATTCTATGTTGGCAAGGGTCGATAGGTTCGACCTCGGTGTTATTTTATCTAGAGATGCATCGTGACGGGCGGTACCCCAATAGCCCAGTCATTGTATGGAATTCATTTTCCAATACGTGCCTTTACGGTTTTAGTTGTATACCCATTATGCTGGAATTTAATTAATGTAACGATTTCGGCTATGATTACTAAGTATTTGTATCTTAGACACTATTATAATATCAGAGAATTTCATATGAAATGTTTTTGTTAATGTAAGATAAAAACCCATCTGTATTTATGTGCGGCATGCTCATACGAGTTACTTTTGATTTCAAAGGTTTTTATAACTTTAAATTTTAGTTGGGTGTATTTTCTCACGCTAGTTTTCCGGACCGATTTGAGTGTTATTTTATTATAATGCTCGGGTCAGATCGAGTATATTTACAGATTGCTTTGGATACATTGGAGCTTAGGAAATGAATTGGAGGTCTTCAAGTCGTATTCGCATATATGTTCATTTTGCGTTGCTTTGTTGTTGAAATCATCAGCATTTATGAGGATAGGTTATTATAACTGTCTAGACTGATAATTGTGATTTGTTGTTGTACTCTGATGGATGTATATATATAACACTCTCTATTTTGTAAAGATCATTGATATTATATTATATATTGTCCTGCTATGATTGTGAGATTTTATGTTGTTTTAGTTTCTTTTCTCTTCTTCTCTTCTCTTCTTCTTTCTTCTTTCTTCCCCATAACTATCCGTCTTTCCATTCAATTTGGATTGGACGTGTATGGTTTATTGTCAGCTTGAATTGTGTAGATTGGTGGGTTGTTTCACGTACATTTTTCAACAATGTTCGATTACTCCATATCGATGCATCATTATGAACCACATGAAGGATTTATTTTGTGATCGAATCTTTTTTCATTTTAGGTATGTTTGGAACCTTTTAAAATATACTCACGCATTCGATCAAATCGAATCATTTCTATCGCATATTATTTTTACTTCTATTTTATATTCAATGAGCTTACCATAGACATACTACATGTGTATTCAAATACACATGTCCATGTCAATGATGACTCATCACCGATTAAGATGAAGTACGTGGAACCATTTTGGTATTTATAGAATTATGATTGCATACATCTTTATGTATCAATCCGAAGACTTCATCAACCCTTATGATGCTCCCACTAAATGGGTGCATAGCCCTTTATTGTTTGAGATATAATTAACAAGTATCATATAATTCAAAATCATATAATAAAATTATTTTTCTCGAAACTACGGCTTAATTTATAATTCCATAATAACTGTAGATAATATTAGATACTTTTGTATTTTCCAATGCATCACTTTTGTTATGAAAACAAATTCCATATTATAGTTTTATTTCATAATGAATATTCATAATATTTGTAGAAATATAGCTATGTATATTTGTTTAGTCTGTAACCAAAAATAGTTATTATTTCATAAATAATGTTCGATATGTTTTACGAAAACAATTTTCGTAATTTGATGCAATCAATAAGTTTTATATGACATGCTCCCACTATTTCCGCCATTACTATGATAGCGTACTAAATTCGAAGGTCCATAATTCACTTAATATAGATTTGTTTATTTTATATACTTCAACTAGTTTACCATGGAGAGTTCTTTGATCAAATATCTTGAACTCAAAGAAACAGATCTCATAGAAAACAATTTTCTATATGAAAACACATTTCGGAATAGAAATCATATTTCTCATTCCAATATTAAGTACCAATCACTGTTATGACAATTCTTGTTTCCGTTTTTTATTTATGAAGAAGAAATGACTATTCACTCTCTCCATCCCAACTATACCTTAAATCACATTTACTCTTATACACTCATTTTCCTTTCTGAATGGTCAAACCATGCAAAAGAAAACCCTTACTATAATATCATAACAAACCCTTTACGAAAACGCATTTGATTATCCTTAACATTTAAGGACATCAAATATGTTGCTCTTTGCATATACAAATTAAACTGACATTTCAGCGATCGAGTTCTTAGATCTGTCTTATAGTTTAGGTCTTGTGCTACAATTAACACAATATGATCTTTTATGTAATCAATCAAATTGAATACTCGATCTCATAGTACAGTTTATTGGCTTATTTCGAATGAACTATATTCATTGAAGTATCATACGTTACGAACTATGACCGTTCACCATATAACATTTATATGTGATAGTATATGGATCAAATATCCATCCATAGTCTTGTATTTCTTTTAGAGTTCAAAACTCATAAAATGCAATACATAGTCTAAACCAATTAACACGTAAGTGATCATTTTACGAATGTATTAAGTAGTTGTAACAATTAGGCACTTGTATGGGTATAGAAAACATTAACATGTAATAGGCATTTAATAGTGGGTATTATGTATCCATTTGTCAACTTTCAATTTAGTTCATTTGTATATGTTAATTGATAATCTTTTTATCAATCATAGTAAATGCACAAATTTATCATTGTAGGTAATTATAATATTATTTAGCATATGTTCTTACAATATTAGAAATGTTAAATGTTACCATTTCATTTTTCTAATAAGGCTCCCAGTAGTATTTCATGTTTCACCAAACCCGAAGAAAAACATAGAAGTTTTTCAACTTCACTAGTAGGTGTTAGGACTCGTATGCCTTTGGATTCTGACCTTGAGGAAAGCTCAACAAATCATAGGCCCGCTCTTTATCGGTTGTATCACATACAACTCCTAACCTTTGGTACCTTATCTGAATCCCGCCTTTACCTTGAGGAAAGCTCAACAAGTAAAGTGGGACTATTCACTCAGAACTATCATTTCACGACGGTCTAAGTATAACGCATGTACCTTGAGGAAAGCTCAACAAATACATGTGTGTAATGACCCGCCCTTCTATACACAGAAAGACGCATCATCTTTAAGAAAGAAAGGGGTGAGAAAATAGAAAAGGTAGAGAAGAAAGAAGAAACAACATCAGAATCTCAACAGCGGAAACGGAACAAAATATAATACATCTCATAACTATTACATAGTATCATATACATCAGAGTTACACAGATAATACAACACATACTAGACAGTTATAAACACCTGTCTAGTTAATACAACTCGATACAACTCAAATACAACACAGCGGAAATACACATAAACACTAACACAGCGGAAACAATATATATATCTATTAGTTGAAGCCTCCTGCTCCATTGCTCCTCCAGAATTCGTCAAAGCTAACCTGAATCCCTTGGCTACTCGTAAAAATTTGAGTACCCGAGAGTTTAAGAAAAACAGAAATAAACTCCGGGTCGGACATGGGTCTGGTATGAGTAAACGGTTAAAGTTGCTTAACTTTAAAAACCATTTGAAAACAAAGGTATCACGTAAGACTCCCCACACATAAACATGGGTAAGTTTTTACCTTACGCTAACCAAACATTTGATAGGAAATCCAATTATATTATAATAGGTCTAGGGTTTTCAAGTAAATAAGAAATAGCCGAAATTGTTACATCTATTAAATTCCAGCATACTAGCCAACATGTGGGTAATACAATCAAATCCGAGGGCACTTATTGGAGTTTGGATTCCATACAATGGCAGGGCTACCGGGGTACCGCCCGTCACAGTACCTGGCCTAGATCACCGTACCGAGGACCCACCCTAAGTCCCCTACAACACAAGGCCGGAACCATCCCTTACTGGATAATTCTGAATAAAATCACCCCACGGTTGTGATCAGCAACCGCACCACTAAGCCGAAATAAAAAGGGACATCTAGACAGGGATGACCTTACTCACAAGTGGGTGCGACCCACGAAGCCTTGCTGCACCTCCCTTGTTTTAGCCATTCCCGGTTGATGAGGCTTGAGGCTACGATTACCTCATCAGAACACATCACTTAGAATGCTCATCGTCCACCTGATGATGTTCTGAAAGCATTCAATCCATACAAGCTCGTTCCGGGTTCGAACGAAACCGAAGGCATTATCTCGTTACACTCATTTTGGAATCATCCTCAGAGTTAACGACAATAACCCTTGCACTCTGAATCTTCATCTTCACTTGAGATTCATGACCTATCGTTAATTTGGATTGATGTGGTTTTCAGATATCCAAATCTAGAAACCCGATCTCGGTCTCATCAAATCCAAACCGTGTCTTTTAAGGCCAAGTTGTTTTAAAGTTAAAACAATTCATTTTATTATCCATATACACACAGATAAATAATTCACAATATCACAGATAGATAATCCATATCACACAGCATTAATTATCTCGTATCTGAGATTTCAAACCATTCAAGGCAAACAATACCATCCATCCATACATAAGCAAGGATTAATAATCACATCATTTATAATTAATTTAAAATGAATTAAATTAATTACCTTACCTCTAATTAATTTGAAGTAAATTAAATTAATTACTTCATTCTATAAATTCTGCTTACTTAACTATTAATAATTACAAATCAATTAATTAATTATTCTCTAATTTCCATCTTAATTAATCATCTTTGATTAACTAACCTTTAATTACATTCGAGTAATTACCCTTTAATTAATCTCACAACTTAATTATCCTTAACCATTCACAGTAATTAACCATTAATTACTTCATCAAATATTACATTAATTAATGATCCTTAATAATTTACTTCCATTAATTAATTAACTATAATTAATTACATTAATCCTTAATTAATTACGTTAATTAATTAAACTTTAATTATTCACTTCCATTTATCAACCTAAATCATATACAGGAATTTCCATCTTGAAATTACTTACCTTAATTAATTAACTTCTTAATTAATTATATAAATCCTTTGATTAATTACACAAGTAATAAATCTTTAATTACTTCTACTAAGTAATTATATTTTAATTTACTTCCCATTAAGTAATTTCCTTTAATTAATTACATCCAGTAATTATTCATTAATTACTTCGCTGAGTAATTATAATATTCAAATCTCATTAAGTATTTACTTAATCAACCATCAAATGATTATCTTTATTTAATCAATTAATTAATTATCTTGAATTAATCACATTCATTTGATTAATTACAAATTGGGTAATTTATTCCTTAATTAACTTAAAACAAATTAATTAATCTTAACTGTAGATTAATTATCCTTTAATTATTAATTAATAAATCTTAATTATCATTTAATAAAACTTAATAACAAATTAATTACTTCTTAATTACCAGTTAATCAACCCTTAATTACAATTAATTAACCCTTAATAATAGTTAATTTATTCTTAATTAACTTTAATTATAGATTAATTATCTCTTAATTATTAATTAATCAATCATAATCATTAGTTAATTAGTTAATTAATTAATCTTAAATTAATTACTTAATTAATCCTTATCCTTAATTAATTTCCAAATCATTAAAACTTTAATTATCTTAAGATAAACCATTATCTTAATAAATGACATAATTATCATTTCATTTTAAAACATTATAACTATATAATTAACTCTACTTAATTAAATCAATAATTAAGTATATAAAAAAATCATTAACTTGATAAATTAATGTTAACGAAACTTCTTTTAAATACTTAAAATATTATCAAGTCATAGTTTTAAAAACTAATTTCAATTTAAATTTAAAAACTTGCTTTTATACTCTTTTTAAAACCTGGTTAGATTTGCTCAGCACTTGCTTCGAGTCAAACCCGAAGACCACTTGGGTCATACCCAAGTCTTCTTCCCTTTCTCCCCATTTCAACAATTTAGTTAATTTTTTTTAAAGTTTTAAAACTGCAGGCTTATCACCTACAAAATACTCGAGTACAAACCCGAGTTAAACACCCAAAAACCCGACCTTCACTTCGAGTCACTCCCACGACAAAACCCACTGACACACGAGCCACCTCGTGCACATGCACCATCGCCGGAGCTATCTCCGACCTATGACGAACTCTCCGGCACGTCACTCATCAACGTTGCAACCATAAACGATCACCAGCTCCCTCGTTCGAGCCTCACAACGAAATCGAACCACTCAGATGGACTGGAACCCAGAACCACCACCAGAAAAATGCCTCGAACACTCACCCCCGACCACCAGACGATGCGCAACCACTGTCACACGTTCCCCGACCATCCACGATCCCATCCCCCTTGGTCCCATCGAACTCCAAACAACAGAGAAGAAGCAACACACAAATTCCAGACTCGACCAAAATTAAGGTTAGAAACCTAAATCTCCTCCTCAACGTCACCTCGACGATCTGGAACACATCCAGACATTTTTCCTAAACACCCCGCAGCTTCGTCCATCCCCAGTCAAGATTCCGACCATCCCAGACACATAGATCATCAGAAAACTCTCGACAACCCATTTCCAGTTATCCCAAAAATTCACATTCATTACTTCATTTAAAATTGTGATTTTGATTTTAAAAATCATATTTTCCCAGGCTATTTCAAGTTATATACTTGAATTAGAGAATTTTAACCATTAGTTTTTAACATGTTTGTAATTTAATTTCTTATTTTACTTTAAAGCTTGATTTCCAAACACTATATAAATATAAACATGTTTAAACTATTTTTAGATCCAAGTTCAAGTTTAAACAAACTAAATTTGTTTGAAACTAAGGCCTATCACAGATCAGAGGAGAAAGAAAAATGGAATTTGAATTAAACTTAAACTCTGTAATATAAAACAGAGAAGAACAATGTATAGCAGACATGTACACATGAATACAATCATATATCAGAATTCTACACTTATTCATACACATGCAGGCACCATTATCATAGAGATTTCATAGCAACCTTTACTTACCTACTTAACTTTTAGATTAAAAAGTTTACTCACTTGTTTTAAGGCAGAAAGCTTGAAACTTTATTTGAAAACAGGAAGGCCTGCAAAACTGAAATTTGAAAACTTGAATACTTCTGTTGTTTTGTTTCCAGAGAACAATGTTTTGCTTGACTTAAAACTGAAAGCTTTAAAAACTGGAATGCTAAGACAGGAACATGATGATTTAACTTGATTCCAGGCTTGCAGTTTGAAGATAAAATCTGGTTACAGCTTGTAGAAAAATGTTTACAGGGTTTTGGTTTTGATTTTGTTTCAGAGGAGGTGATTACAGGTTTTGGCTTTTGAACTTGAGTATGCCAAGTTTTTAAATGAACGAAAATTAAAAGGAGCTTTGATATAAAGAAAACAATGTGTAGAGGCTAAGTAATGCTGGTACAAGATTTTTATATTTGCTTGGGTCAGAGATTTTCTTTAGATGGGGGTTGATATGATTCATTTGGTACAAGCATTTATTAACATGTCTTGTATAGTCATACTCATCCCTTTTAATTCAATTCGTATGTACTTATACCTGTACAGACAAATAAAGATATCTACTCCTTGTCATTCAGCCTTGCATATATCTACATGTTTACAATACTATTCTTTATTTTATTTTGTACTTCTTGTATGTATATTTTGTCTTGACTTATTTCTTCTTGCCTGCAAAACATGTATACTATAAAATTCTAGACTTACTTAAGTTCTCATTTTATATTTTTGCTTAACCATAATTTTATTTGAGATATTTTAAACTTAATGTATTTAACTAATGTATATTTTTCTAATTTAAACTTAATTTACCAAACACTTTATTTATATTTATTTATATATTTTATTTTATTTTTACTTATGTTAAATATGTTTATATATATATTAATACTTACATTTATGACCATATATTTGTTTTATATTTATATTTAATATTGACAAGATTTATTTGAATTTAAACATTATTACCAAAATTACATCAAATTATTATATAGATCAAAATGTAATAAGTAGAGTTTTACTTTAAATTTAAGATAGATTTTATTGTAATTATATTGGAACACTTTTATTTTAAATTCTCAAATCAAAATTTTCTTCTAACTACACACATATATATACACATTTAGATAACACTTATTAAATTAGAAATAATAGGACTATTTAAATCTATTTATAAAATAAAATAAATTATATTTGTAACTAATTATTCTTATTTAAAATCAATCTATAATCATAATTTAAAACATCACATTATAAATTAATTGGTTATTTATATTTGAAAATAACAATTTAATCAATTTTGAATAATTTAATTAAGCGATTATCACATTTTAAATTCCTCGAAATTCCGGGATGTCACATTCCTTCCCCCTTAAAAGAATTTCGTCCTCGAAATTTAAAACGAAAGATAATCTAAAGTTTTATTTTATTTCAATCAATTCAGCATACATATCAGCCATACACAACCAAACAAACAATTTCAATTAACAAACAATTCAATCAAAACAAACAACACTAGCTATTCAGACACAGATCCGGATAAGCTTCCTAAAAATTTCCCGAGTTTCCCAAGTACAGATACTGGAATACTCGCTCTACTGAATCCAAACTAGCTATACTACTGAGCTACTGAGCACCTACTCAACTTGATCTAAAATCTATACAAGAGATCTGACCACACTCAAGATATGATCAACAACCAAACCCTTCTGAACTGCTAGTTCCAAAACTAGTGATAGATCTTACACGTACTCCCTCAGAGATACGTGAAACACAACGAATCCCAGTTCTCCAAACTGGCAATTCACTCCTGTAATCCAAAACACTTATCCTTACAAAGAATACAGAAAAATCCAATATACTTCGGAGCTAACCTCACAGTCTTACCCAATTTATTGCTCCCTTTACTGAAGAAAATCTCAACAACCACGAAGTCTCCAACTTCGAATTCCAAATTCTTCCATCTCTTACCTACAAAACTCCTTTGACGATCTTGGACTGCCTAAATCCTTTCCTGACCAGCTAAATCTTCGCTAATGCTTCAATAAACAAACTGGATCAAAATAACTCAACAAAAAGATCCTCTCCAGATTTACCCAAAATCCAGAATACAACTCTACTCTACCATCATCAGTAGATTGCAACTTACTTCTCCTATCTGGAAAAGACAAAACAAAAACACTTGCCAATCTGGCCTCAAATCCAGAAAACAAATTTCCTGTAGAAATTCTCTAATCCCAAAACACTGCAACTTCTGGTTGCTTCCACTCTAGAACAGCTGCCACCTTGCTTCCGCTGCACAACTCTGATCTGAAGTAGATAAGAATGTTGATGAATTCGAACAAAATCTTAACCAACACCTCCTGGACACATAATACATCAGATCCACCACAATCGGAAACGAACTGCTCAAAGAAACAGATGAGTCCTCAGTCAAGGGTACTATCTTCAGCTACCCTTAGCTGGAAGAAACTCGAAACTAGATACAGAAAAGAAAACACAAATGCTCCACCAAATCTCCTTAGCTGAACCACGGGTACCACTTCTGGAGTCCAGTCGATACCAAACCCAATCTCCAGATGCTGACAAAACTCTGACTTCCTGAAGACATCCGGAAAACTCTCTGACAAACCAAGAGAACACTCAGACTATCGCAAGTCACTTTTGCGATCAATCTGGCCTATTTCCAGAGAAAAACTGCTCTCTCTTTACCAATCAGAACAGCTTACGCTTAGGAAGCCAATTCGTCGAAGAAACGGAACCACTCTGATGCTTCTGAAATTACCTCGAGAAAATCTGCCAAGCCAGAAGACTTCCTTGACGGCACATAGAACACTCCGAGCTACAATGCTGACCTAGATGCCTAAAGACTTCCTATCCAAAGCTCTTTGAGAACTCGGACCACAAACCAAACAGAAACACCCTGCTAAACACAGCCACAACACCGAAGCCGGCACACTTCCTTAACTTGTTCCAAAGAAAACATCTTCGGAAACATCCATAGTCACTGTGTCTCATCACACAGCTACTACATCCTGAGGTATCAAGATATCATGACTTACTTCTATCCAACTGATAGATCCAAACTCTCCAAAAATCCGCTCACACAAGCGCGATCAAACTTGCACTTCAATGATGAACTCTGAATCCTTAACAAGTTTCTTTCAGAGATCAATAAAATTCTTACATCAAACAAAGCTCACTCGAGACGGTATTAGGTCTACAGTCTCGACATATACACTTCCAACCTCAAACATTCAAACTCCAACCATTGGTAGTCGTGTTACACACACCACTACCCCATCTACCTTTATAAATTATATTGGAAAACCCGAAAAGGTAACCCAACAGATAGGTAGAAATATAGATATATATGTATATAGATAAAAATTACAAGTACGCTCTCTCAAGAAAAGCACCACTCCAGAGCTTAGGTATTCGCTCAACCTATGCTCTGATACCACTGTAATGACCCGCCCTTCTATACATAGAAAGACGCATCATCTTTAAGAAATAAAGGGGTGAGAAAATAGAAAAGATAGAGAAGAAAGAAGAAACAACATCAGAATCTCAACAGCGGAAATGGAACAAAATATAATACATCTCATAACTATTACATAGTATCATATACATCAGAGTTACACAGATAATACAACACATACTAGACAGTTATAAACACCTGTCTAGTTAATACAACTCGATACAACTCAAATACAACACAGCGGAAATACACATAAGCACTAACATAGCGGAACCAATATATATATATATATATATCTATACGTTGAAGCATCCTGCTTCATTGCTCCTCCAGAATTCGTCAAAGCTAACCTGAATCCCTTGGCTACTCATAAAAATTTGAGTACCTGAGAGTTTAAGAAAAACAGAAATAAACTCCGGGTCAGACATGGGTCTGGTATGAGTAAACGGTTAAAGTTGCTTAACTTTAAAAACCATTTGAAAACAAAGGTATCACGTAAGACGCCCCACACATAAACATGGGTAAGTTTTTACCTTACGCTAACCAAACATTTGATATGAAATCCAGTTATATTATAATAGGTCTAGGGTTTTCAAGTAAATAAGAAATAGATGAAATTGTTACATCTATTAAATTCCAGCGTACTAGCCAACATGTGGGTAATACAATCAAATCCGAGGGCACTTATTGGAGTTTGGATTCCATACAATGGCAGGGCTACCGGGGTACCGCCTGTCACAGTACCTGGCCTAGATCAGCGTACCGAGGACCCACCCTAAGTCCCTTGCAATCCAAGGCCGGAACCATCCCTTACTAGATAATTCCGAATAAAATCACCCCACGGTTGTGATCAGCAACCGCACCACTTAGCCGAGATAAAAAGGGACATCTAGACAGGGATGACCTTACTCTCAAGTGGGTGCAACCCACGAAGCCTTGCTGCACCTCCCCTGTTTTAGCCATTCCCTGTTGATGAGGCTTGAGGCTACGATTACCTCATCATAACACATCACTTAGAATGCTCATCGTCCACCTGACGATGTTCTGAAAGCATTCAATCCATACAAGTTCGTTCCGGGTTCGAACGAAACCGAAGGCATTATCTCGTTACACTCATTTTGGAATCATCCTTAGAGTTAACGACAATAACCCTTGCACTCTGAATCTTCATCTTCACTTGAGATTCACGACCTATCGTTAATTTGGATCGATGTGGTTTTCGGATATCCAAATCTGGAAACCCGATCCCGGTCTCATCAAATCCAAACCGTGTCTTTTAAGGCCAAGTTGTTTTAAAGTTAAAACAATTCATTTTATTATCCATATAAACACAGATAGATAATTCACAATATCAAAGATAGATAATCCATATCACACAGCATTACTTATCTCGTATCTGAGATTTCAAACCATTCAAGGCAAACAATATCATCCATCCATACATAAGCAAGGATTAATAATCACATCATTTATAATTAATTTAAAATGAATTAAATTAATACCTTACCTCTAATTAATTTGAAGTAAATTAAATTAATTACTTCATTCTATAAATCCTGCTTACTTAACTATTAATTAATTACAAATCAATTAATTAATTATTCTCTAATTTCCATCTTAATTAATCATCTTTGATTAACTAACCTTTAATTACATTCAAGTAATTACCCTTTAATTAATCTCACAACTTAATTATCCTTAACCATTCACAGTAATTAACCATTAATTACTTCATCAAATATTACATTAATTAATGATCCTTAATAATTTACTTCCATTAATTAATTAACTATAATTAATTACATTAATCCTTAATTAATTACGTTAATTAATTACATTAATCCTTAATTAATTACGTTAATTAATTAAACTTTAATTATTCACTTCCATTTATCAACCTAAATCATATACAGGAATTTCCATCTTGAAATTACTTACCTTAATTAATTAACTTCTTAATTAATTATATAAATCCTTTGAATTATTACACTAAGTAATAAATCTTTAATTACTTCTACTAAGTAATTATATTTTAATTTACTTCCCATTAAGTAATTTCCCATCAAATCTCAACCATCCGTCTCCAAACTCCTCTAGCTTTTTTTAATCGCATCCTACAAGCCATATTGCTACCAAAATACCATCTTAAAATCATAGGCTAAGAGCTGATTTAAGCCCAAATAAATGTAATTAATTAAATCTAATTTAATTGTTTATCGATATCGCACATCAATCGATATGTTTTATAACTATTATATATATATATATACAATAATATTTATTCCTTAATTCATATTCAAAATTTTATAATTAATATTTCATAAATATTAATTAATTTAATTAATTTATAACAACTATAAACTAATTAAATCGCTTGGTCTAATGAGAATTCATCGTTCTGGTTGTATGACTTGTCAAGTGTAAATTTGATTAGATATTAACATCAAACTATTCGAATGTTAATGTTCACATGTCACTTAGCAAGTGGTGTAACATTTTGGCAAAAATTATTGCTTACTTAGTTTTGGTAAAATCCAATTTTATATTATTAAGGGTTACTTAGTTGTGACATTTATTTACACCAATTCACTTCGTCAAAACTATATCACTTTGGACTTATGAAATTTCACAACGGTCAAAATTCTAATATCATCCATATTCTACTCTATAGTCCAAACACAAAGTTCTTTGTTTGATAAAACAAATACTATTAACCGAAATGCTCTAGTCAGAGACTTTGACTTTGACTTTGACTTGAGTTGACCATGACACTAACCTCATATAACTGAGGAGACGAATCCTCTCTTAAATAGTGTTTCACTTTCAATACTTCCACTCAACTCAACTATAGTCACTCAACGGATGACGTGCCATGATTTGACTATAATCAAAATGGGGCTTTCATATTAAAGATCAACAGTATTCTCAAATTGAGAGAACTATGTAAATCAGTCACATCGATATTTTCTGTTTGACCCTAGTTATATTAACCATTAGAAAGTTATCGAGTGAGTCGTTCCATAGTTATGCAATAAATATCAGTATGTAACCCCTAGGTGCCCTCAGAAGTGATGAGTAATACATTGCCCGACATTTGGAGAGTGTTACATACTCTAGTCTCAACGAATACATTGATATCCAGTCTCGATGCATATTGACTAGGAACATTTAAAATAGTGTATTTTCTTTCATTTAGATAAATTATTCATGGTTATAACACTTTGTAGATGCTATCATAAAACATAACATTTATTGATTTTCTATTAAATATACTTTTAATTAAATTAATTAATTTAATTAATTAACATAACACATTATATCAAGTATATAACAGAAAGAAAACACCTATTATTTCGAACAAGATTGTTTAGCAAGTTAGATATATGTAACAAATTACATAGTTGCTCATAGGGCATACCATAACTCTATCAATATCCTACTTGCACTTAGGGTCAATTATGGAATCTTATTCCAACTTCTCCACTCGGTTTTCTCAAAACCAATTGGGTCAGTCCCTCAGTGAACGGGTATGCTATTATGTTTCAATTATCTACCATATCAATCAACTCTCTCCGATGCTGATAAAGTATCTTTATCATGTGGAACAATTCGAAGTATATCTCTTGACTTCAGTGAGCTCTAAGTTCTTCTACGAACTATATATCATGACATTGTTATTATATAATAATGTAATGTGATTCTCAACATTTGGAATCACCATCGACTCAATTATAACTTATGCATTTATTATATATATATCTTTAATAATAGTTGTAATAGTTTTGGTGTCACACTTTTTTGTATCAAAGTGAACTACCAAAAACGCCCCTCTATATATTATCAAATCTTGATCACTTAAAAATAAGATATAATATTAAACTTCTTTTACAAATTCAAACAACCCTAAAAGTAGGATCTGATAATTAAACATGCTTTACAAATTCAAAACGCTTCTAAAAATAGGATCTAAAATTAAACTTCATTTACAAATTCAAAATACCTCTTTACAAATATACAAATCTTAATATCATTTAAAAAGAAATCATTTTTTTGACTCATTTAAACATATACAATTTATAAAGATAACAATTCACGCGCGAAGAGCGTGCCGTAACACACATGTGTGTGTATGTGTCTATATATATATATATATATATATATATATATATATATTGTTATCAATAAATTTGCTCAGTTATTCATTTGCAAGTGGAGCATTAGACCTGAGCTTTCCCTGCATATATATATTTTTTAGTTTTGTTGTTTTCTCTTTTGCATTATTTCCTATTGGGCCGAGATATTATTTCTCCTTTTAGCCCGTTACTGTTTGTATCTTGTCTCTCTTTAAATACATCGTGTAAAGCTAGGTTTCTTTTGTAATAAGAATAATGAAATTCAAATCTTTTCTCTTGCTTTATTTCTAACATGGTATCAGAGCACTAAGATCCGATCCGATCTCTCCATCTTTTTTTTTTCTTTTTCATATCGGATTTTTGATCTAGGGCAATGGCGGAAAATAAAACAGTATTGGATGTAATGCTTGTGATGTCAAAGATAACAGATCACAAGTTAGGGGATTCAAATTATTTTGATTGGAGTAAAACAATTCAATTGTACCTTCGGAGTATTGACAAAGAAGATCATCTTATGAAAGATCCACCGAAAGAAAATTCGGAAGATAAATATGATCAAGTTTGGCTGAGGGATGATGCTCGTCTGTTTCTTCAGATTCGAAATACAATTGATAGTAATGTGATTAGTTTAGTTAATCATTGTAGCTTTGTGAAGGAGCTAATGGATTATCTAGAATTTTTGTATTCAGGAAAAGGGAATTTGAGCAGGATGTATGATGTTTGCAAATCTTTTTATCGTGCTGAGAAGTCTGATCAAAGTTTGATGAACTATTTCATGAAATTTAAGAAAGTGTATGAAGAGTTTAATGTACTACTTCCTATGAGTCCAGACATCAAAGTCCAACAACAACAAGGAGAACAAATGGTTGTTATGAATTTCTTAGGTGGTCTCTCGAGTGAGTTTGAATCAGAAAAAGCACAAATCTTATCTGGATCTGATGTGATCTCTTTACAAGAAGTGTTTAGTCGACTTTTAAGAGCTGATGGTTCAAATAATTGTCAAAATAATTCTACATCAAATACTAGTGCTTTAATCAGTCAGAATAGTGCAAGTGCACAGAACATATATATGCACCAAACAATACACAGTGGAGACCAAATCAAAGTGGATATAGGAGAGGTGGTACACAACCTGAACTTCGACCTATGACCCCAAATTTCTACACATATTGTAAAAGAGATGGTCATAGATATCAGCAATGTTGGAAACTACAGTAGAAACACAAACAAAACAAGACTGGAACTCTTGATAAATCAACAAATAAATGGCAGAATTCATCAAATCAAATTGCAAATGTTGCAAATTCTAATCAGGTAAAATCAATACTCATCACTAGAGAAGAATATGCTAAGTTTACTGAATATAAAAATAACTTGAAGATGTCATCAACCAATCCAAGTCCAAATGTATCTATAGAAGCTACAACAAACAGATGGGTCATAGATTCAAGTGACACTGATCATATGACCGGTAACTCCTCTCTTCTATCAAATTTTCAGAATAACAGTGGTTCTCAGAGTATAACTCTAGCTGATGGCACATTATCATCTGTTCATGGATCTGGAACTGTTGATCTTAACTCCTCTCTGACTTTAAATATTGTGTTACATACACCAAAGCTTAATTTTAATCTCCTCTCTGTTAGCCAAGTAACTAAAAATCTTAACTGCAGCATTACCTTTTATCCTAACTATTGTGTATTTCAGGATCTAATGACCAAGAAGACTATTGGTAAAGGAAAGGAGCTTGGGGGTCTATATGTGTTTGATAGTCTGCCATCAACTATTGTTGCATGTACCAGTATCAATCAGGCTCTCAAGACTCATTGCCAATTAGGCCATCCTTCTCTATCTAACTTCAAAATTCTATGTCCACAGTATACTCTAATAAAGTCACTTGAGTGTGATTCTTGTCAATTTGCTAAGCATCACCGTCAGAGTTCTAGCCCAAGAATAAACAAAAGAGCTGCTTCAGCCTTTAATCTTGTACATTCAGACATATGGGGACCCTCCTTGGTTACTTCTAAACTTGGATTTAAATACTTTGTCTCGTTTGTGGATGATTACTCTAGGTTAACTTGGATGTTTCTTATGAAAAATAGGTCTGACCTATATTCTATTTTTCGTAACTTTTGTGCTGAAATAAAAACTCAATTTGGTACAACTATCAAAACTTTGAGAAGTGATAATGCTAAAGAATATACTTTAAGTCTATTTCATACCTTTATGAATGATAATGGCATCATGCATGAAATATCTTGTGTTGATACTGCATCTCAAAATGGGATTGCAGAAAGGAAAAATAGACATCTTTTAGAAACCACCAGAGCACTTTTATTTCAAATGCATATGCCAAAGTATTTCTGGTCAGATGCTATTTCCACTGCCTGTTTTTTGATAAATAGGATGCCTTCAAGCATGTTGAATGGTGATATTCCTTATAAAGTTCTTTTCCCAAATAAAGATGTCTATCCAGTTAAACCTAGAATGTTTGGGTGTACTTGTTTTGTAAGAGATGTACGACCACAAGTATCAAAATTAGATCCTAAATCTATAAAATGTGTATTTGTTGGGTATTCGTGATTGCAAAAGGGTTATAGATGTTATTGTCCAAGCCTTTATAAATATGTGGTATCTATTGATGTGACATTCCATGAAGACATTCCATACTATCAGCCTATGATTAATCAAACTGACTACATTAACAATGAAGAAACTGAATTCCTCATTTATTCTACCCATACCCATGCACAAGAAACCATGGATGGTGACTCAACTGCTCCCATACCTCCTTCACCTGTTCATGAACTTGTACCTCACTTCAATCCAGAGTTAGATATTCCTATTGCACTTAGAAAAGGAAATCAATTCGAAGTATATCTCTTGACTTCAGTGAGCTCTAAGTTCTGCTACGAACTATATATCGTGACATTGTTATTATATAATAATGTAATGTGATTCTCAACGTTTGGAATCACCATCGACTCAATTATAACTTATGCATTTATTATATATATCTTTAATAATAGTTGTAATAGTTTTGGTGACACACTTTTTTGGTATCAAAGTGAACTACCAAAAACGCCCCTTTATATATTATCAAATCTTGATCACTTAAAAATAAGATATAATATTAAACTTCTTTTACAAATTCAAACACCCCTAAAAGTAGGATCTGATAATTAAACATGCTTTACAAATTCAAAACGCTTCTAAAAATAGGATCTAAAATTAAACTTTGTTTACAAATTCAAAATACCTCTTTACAAATATACAAATCTTAACATCATTTAAAAAGAACATTTTTTTGACTCATTTAAACATATACAATTTATAAAGATAACAATTCACGCGCGAAGAGCGTGCCGTAACACACATGTGTGTGTGTGTGTGTATTGTTATCAATAAATTTGCTCAGTTATTCATTTGCAAGTGGAGCATTAGACCTGGGCTTTCCCTACATATATATACTTTTTAGTTTTGTTGTTTTCTCTTTTGCATTATTTCCTATTGGGCCGAGATATTATTTCTCCTTTTAGCCCGTTACCGTTTGTATCTTGTCTCTCTTTAAATACATCGTGTAAAGCTAGGTTTCTTTTGTAATAAGAATAATGAAATTCAAGTCTTTTCTCTTGCTTTATTTCTAACATGGTATCAGAGCACTAAGATCCGATCCGATCCGATCTCTCCATCTTTTTTTTCTTTCTTTTTCATATCGGATTTTTGATCTAAGGCAATGGCGGAAAATAAAACAGTATTGGATGTAATGCTTGTGATGTCAAAGATAACAGATCAAGAGTTAGGGGATTCAAATTATTTTGATTGGAGTAAAACAATTCGATTGTACCTTCAGAGTATTGACAAAGAAGATCATCTTATGAAAGATCCACCGAAAGAAAATTCGGAAGATAAAGATGATCAAGTTTGGCTGAGGGATGATGCTCGTCTGTTTCTTCAGATTCGAAATACAATTGATAGTAATGTGATTAGTTTAGTTAATCATTGTAGCTTTGTGAAGGAGCTAATGGATTATCTAAAATTTTTGTATTCAGGAAAAGGGAATTTGAGTAGGATGTATGACGTTTGCAAATCTTTTTATCGTGTTGAGAAGTCAGATCAAAGTTTGATGAACTATTTCATGAAATTTAAGAAAGTGTATGAAGAGTTTAATGTACTACTTCCTATGAGTCCAGACATCAAAGTCCAGCAACAACAAAGAGAACAAATGGTTGTTATGAGTTTCTTAGGTGGTCTCTCGAGTGAGTTTGAATCAGCAAAAGCACAAATCTTATCTGGATCTGATGTGATCTCTTTACAAGAAGTGTTTAGTCGACTTTTAAGAGCTGATGGTTCAAACAATTCTCAAAATAATTCTACATCAAATACTAGTGCTTTAATCAGTCAGAATAGTGCAAGTGCACAGAACATATATGCACCAAACAATACACAGTGGAGACCAAATCAAAGTGGATATAGGAGAGGTGGTACACAACCTGAACTTCGACCTATGACCCCAAATTTCTACACATATTGTAAAAGAGATGGTCATAGATATCAGCAATGTTGGAAACTTCAGGAGAAACACAAACAAAACAAGACTGGAACTCTTGATAAATCAACAAATAAATGGAAGAATTCATCAAATCAAATTGCAAATGTTGCAAATTCTAATCAGGATAAATCATTACTCATCACCGGAGAAGAATATGCTAAGTTTACTGAATATAAAAATAACTTGAAGATGTCATCAACCAATCCAAGTCCAAATGTATCTATATTAGCTACAACAAACAGATGGGTCATAGATTCAAGTGCCACTGATTATATGACCGGTAACTCCTCTCTTCTATCAAATTTTCAGAATAACAGTGGTTCTCAGAGTATAACTCTAGCTGATGGCACATTATCATCTGTTCATGGATCTGGAACTGTTGACCTTAACTCCTCTCTGACTTTAAATTCTGTGTTACATACACGAAAGCTTAATTTTAATCTCCTCTCTGTTAGCCAAGTAACTAAAAATCTTAACTGCAGCATTACCTTTTATCCTAACTACTATGTATTTCAAGATCTAATGACCAAGAAGACTATTGGTAAAGGAAAGGAGCTTGGGGGTCTATATGTGTTTGATAGTCTGCCATCAACTATTGTTGCGTGTACCAGTATCAATCAGGCTCTCAAGACTCATTGCCAATTAGGCCATCCTTCTCTATCTAACTTCAAAATTCTATGTCCACAGTATACTCTAATAAAGTCACTTGAGTGTGATTCTTGTCAATTTGCTAAGCATCACCGTCAGAGTTCTAGCCCAAGAATAAAAAAAAAGAGCTGCTTCAGCCTTTGATCTTGTACATTCAGACATATAGGGACCCTCTTCGGTTACTTCTAAACTTGGATTTAAATACTTTGTCACGTTTGTGGATGATTACTCTAGGTTAACTTGGATGTTTCTTATGAAAAATAGGTCTGACCTATATTCTATTTTTTTTAACTTTTGTGCTGAAATAAAAACTTAATTTGGTACAATTATCAAAACTTTGAGAAGTGATAATGCTAAAGAATATACTTCAAGTCTATTTCATACCTTTATGAATGATAATGGCATCATGCATGAAACATCTTGTGTTGATACTGCATCTCAAAATGGGATTGCAGAAAGGAAAAATAGACATCTTTTAGAAACCACCAAAGCACTTTTATTTCAAATGCATATGCCAAAGTATTTCTGGTCAGATGCTATTTCCACTGCCTGTATTTTGATAAATAGGATGCCTTCAAGCATGTTGAATGGTGATATTCCTTATAAAGTTCTTTTCCCAAATAAAGATGTCTATCCAATTAAACCTAGAATGTTTGGGTGTACTTGTTTTGTAAGAGATGTACGACCACAAGTATCAAAATTAGATCCTAAATCTATAAAATGTGTATTTGTTGGGTATTCGAGAATGCAAAATGGTTATAGATGTTATTGTCCAAGCCTTGACAAATATGTGGTATCTATTGATGTGACATTCCATGAAGACATTCCATACTATCAGCCTATGATTAATCAAACCGACTCCATTAACAATGAAGAAACTGATTTCCTCATTTATTCTACCCACACCCATGCACAAGAAACCATGGATGGTGACTCAACTGCTCCCATACCTCCTTCACCTATTCATGAACCTGTACGTCACTTCAATCCAAAGTTAGATCTTCCTATTTCACTTAGAAAAGGAAAACGCCAATGTACATATCCTATAGCTTCTTATGTGTCTTATAACCATTTACCAGTGTCCACTTGTCTTTTTCTGCAAACTTTTGATGCTATTTCAATTCCAAAATCAACTAGTGAAGCCATTTCACATCCAAAATGGCACTCGGCTATGATTGAAGAACTTGAGGCTCTTGAACTTAACAAAACATGGGAGTTAGTCTCTTTGCCTAAAGATAAGAAAGCAATTGGTTGCAGATGGGTGTTCTCAGTTAAGGTGAACCCTGATGGATCAGTAGCTAGGTTTAAAGCCAGACTTGTTGCAAAGGGATATGCACAAGTATATGGAGTGGATTATTTAGAGACCTTTAGTCCTGTAGCTAAACTAACTTCAATCAGGTTATTCATCTCTCTAGCTGCCACACACAATTCGAAATTGCATCAGCTTGATATTAAAAATGCATTTCTACATGGTGATCTTCAAGAAGAAATTTATATGACACAACCTCCTGGATTCTTTGCTCAAGGGAAAAAGGATATGGTGTGTAAGCTTAAGAAAACACTGTATGGCCTGAAACAATCTCCTCGAGCATGGTTTGGGAAATTTAGTCAAGTTCCGGAATCTTATGGTATAACTAAGAGTAAAGTTGATCATTCAGTTTTTTATAAAACTTCTAAGGAGGGGATTATTTTGCTGGTAGTTTATGTTGATGATATAATCATTACTGGGAGTGATGAAAAAGGAATATGTTCTTTAAAAAAATTTATCCATACACAATTCACACCAAAGATTTAGGGAATTTGAAGTATTTTCTGGGAATTGAAGTTGCAAGAAGTAAAAAAAAGGTATTTTCTTATCTCAAAGAAAGTATGCACTGGATCTTTTAGCGGAGACAGGGAAGCTTGGAGCTAAACCAAACACTACACCAATAATGCCAAATAATAACTGGACAGAGGATGGAGAATTGTTCAGTGACCCAGAAAGATATAGAAGACTTGTTGGTAAGTTAAATTATTTTACTGTTACCAGACCAGATCTATCGTATGCTGTTAGTATAGTCAGTCAGTTCATGTCATCGCCTAATATTCATCAATGGAAGGCTTTAGAGCATATTTTGGGATATATTAAAGGAACAGATGGATTAGGTATATTGTATACTAACCACAAACACACTAAAGTTGAATGTTTCACTGATGTTGACTGGGCAGGATCTAAATTAGATAGGAAATCAACTTCCGATTTTTGTGTATATGTAGGAGGAAATCTTGTGTCATGGAAAAGCAAGAAACAAAGTATAATTGCAAGGTCTAGTGCTGAATCCGAATATAGAGCTATGGCTAAAGGTGTGTGTGAAATCATGTGGATTGATCATCTTGTGTCAGAATTGGGTATAAAGATTGAGAAGCCTATTGTGTTGAATTGTGATAATCAAGCAGCATTGCATATAGCCTCAAATCCAGTTTTTCATGAACGAACAAAACATATAGAGGTTGATTGTCATTTTATTCGTGAAAAGATTTTGCAAGGGTTAGTTTGCACAAAATTTGTTCGAACTAGGAAGCAAGTAGCAGATATTTGCACGAAACCATTGGATGGAGCTCAGATCAGAATATTACGAAACAAACTATGCATGATCAATTTATATGCTCCACTTGAGGGGGATTGTTATCAATAAATTTGCTCAGTTATTCATTTGCAAGTGGAGCATTAGACCTGGGCTTTCGCTGCATATATATATTTTTTAGTTTTGCTATTTTCTCTTTTGCATTATTTCCTATTGGGCCGAGATATTATTTCTCCTTTTAGCCCGTTACCGTTTGTATCTTGTCTCTCTTTAAATACATCGTGTAAAGCTAGGTTTCTTTTGTAATAAGAATAATGAAATTCAAATCTTTTCTCTTGCTTTATTTCTAACATATATATATATAGTTTTATTGTGGTGCTATTCAAGTCAATGAATCAGCTGCATGAAACATTTCCTTCTTAATTTATTATTGACATATTATACCCAATATCACTTATGAAATTTGAGTCCGAACATTCCTTTAGAAGAAGTTCACTATTTCTGTAAATAATTCTCTAGTATTTCATTAGTACGCAGGAACACCTCAATTAACAATTAAGTGATATCAATTTGGATTTGATATTTGCTTCATGTATCTAAGACATAAACAAATCACGATATCACAAACAACATAACATATATGACAATTCCTATTGCCCATGCATAAGGAATCCATCTTACACATTCTGTATTAAGCATTTTAATAAGGTGCCCTTTCATATCGATTTGGGACATTCCCAATATCTTTTATACTTACTATAAAGGACATCATTTACAAATACAACATTGAGCATTAACACAACTGAGGCTGATTTTGACACAAGTACACTGATAAATATCAGCAATATGTTGTTTACTTATTGTTTAGAAATATCAATATCAATCTACCTTTTAACATTCTTTCTTATGAACACACACTTCATCTGCAATTTGAATGAAAATCAAACTATTTGATATTTCTATCAAAATACTTATTCAATTTTGATACTTATAAGATGATACTTTCATATCATTTCTTAGATCATATCCAAAAACTCAAAACCTCTATATCGCTCCCACTAACTTCGAGACACTTTGGTTGTTATGTGCAAATAGTCAATTCTAAAAATCATTATTTACAATTTTGTATTTCAGCACATATGTCCTAAGACACTAAGTCTTATCAAGCGATAATCCAATGAGTAAATCCAAAATAACTTGATCACGTTGAATGATGAATCTATTACACTAATTTCAGAAATTAAAATTTACGAGATTTTTCTTATCAATATTGCTCATTTAATTCCAACTGCATTAGTATTGTTTATAAACAATCGTAGCCGATGGATCACATCCCTTCGGTTAAGACTACAAAAATCATACTTTGATAACGTACTTGGAATTCTTTCGGATTTGCGCATCATACCATATCATAGAGTCGATACTCTTAATGGTTTAACTAAAAAACCGAGGATTATATATTTTTGACATTGGTAATAAACCCATAGTTTCTCTTCAATATGCGAGAATACTCTCTAATGCGGTATGTTCGTTAGGTTTGATAAATTCATTTCACCTCATATAATCAGTTTTATCTTTGGATCATGTCCAATTCTATTTTACTAGCAATAATTTCTCAAAGAAATTCCTTCACTATGAAGTTGGTGCAATGGAATAGGTATTCCCAAAAAAAGTCCTTCACTCTGATCTCGGTGCAACATAATAGGTATCATAAACCTTTTAGGAATTTATTTATATATAAAACTGATTTGGTTTTAGTTTACAAAACTTATGTTCAAAACATAAATTCGTTATCCAATGATAGTCCTTCCCAAACTACTTTTGGGTAGATTCATATAGGATCCTTCACGAACAATTACTACATGCATACTTTTGATTGGACAACCTACCAACTCCTTGACCTAGGATATGTTGGTATTTCTTATAAACCTTTATCGTGTGTGGTTTTGTAAACTATTATTTAAATGAAATAATATTAAAATTGTGTACCATTCATAAATATAAGATCTTATAGAAAGAAATTAAATCAACTTCACTCACAATTGATCGTACTTTGTCCAAAAATGTTTGATTACTCCTTATTGATACATCATTATATATCACATAGAAGAGTGACCTTTGAGATTGAATCTTTATTGATTTTAGGTACATTCGGAACTCTTTCCAATATACTCACCCATTTAATCAAATCAAATCATTTTTTTCGCATGTTACATTATTCACTTTCATTATATATTATATTTGCTCACTATAGAATTATACATGCGTATCAAATACACATGTACATGTCTGTGATAACTCGTTGGTGAATATGATTGTAACGACCGGGCAATTTTCGACCCCCGAAAATCGACACTAATACGTTAATTGTATAGAGTGACGAGAAACGAGTGCCGAAAATACTAGGTTGTTAGGGTTAAGAAGAAAAGGAGATAGAAAAAGAAACAGCAAAACAACAGCACAGAATCTCACAATCGCAACGGAACAAAATATAATATACAATTGCAGCATTTTATACAAAGAAAAGCTATAACTGTTAATATATATACAAGTTATTAGAGTACAATTATCAACAAATAAATCTGGACAGTTATGATAACTTGTCCCTAAATGCTGAAATACAGCCCACGATACACAGCGAAATATAATCAATACGTCTCTGCCATCCAGCTCGTCTCTTGAGCTCCAAAAAAACGTCCTAATCAGAAATTCTGTAATACGCGGTCTGACCCGAGCATTACAATAAAGTAACACCCGAGTCAGGCTGAAAACCAGCGTGAGTAAACACACTTAATTTGGAATACTTAAGTTATGAAAATCTTTGAAAACCAAGGTAACTCGTATAAACACGACGAGTTATCATCTTATTTAACCCAAAACATTTTACAGAGATCCATTGATATTATAATAGTGTCCAAGTACAATACTTATTTCAAATAGTTGGATTTGTTAAATTAATCCAATTTCCAGTCTATTTAACTTTATAATTAAACCTGTAAGGTTTGTAGTGATTTTCAAATCGAAGTGGTTCCGAATAACGTTGATATTCGATCCCGGTCTCTTCGATTCTAAGCAACAAATTTTAAAAGGGTAATTTGTTTAAAAATAAACAATTTATTATTTAAGGTGACAATATTCACACATGGAAATTCTATTACGGATTTTATTTCAAATAATCTGTATCATCATTTTAATCTTCTACTTAGCTCGTCTAACCACTTGATGGTACAAACAAAAATAATGAAAATAAATATCCAATAAAGTTAAGCCGAGATTTAGATCGTTAACCAATTTAACGATCAACAACCAATATCAAAACGATTCACACATTAGGGTTTAATTAACCTTGACTAACCGTATCCATTTATATTAGAACCAAATTTATTTTCAATTTAAAGAAATTATAAAGACAGTTTATTTTTAGTTAATTAGAATTTAACACTCTATTTAATATCCAATTTTGTTAATTTATATAAGTTAAGTCAACCATAATATAATTAATTACTCCTCTTAATTGTAAAATATCGTTAGTTTTAAATTTTGGAAAATCCATAATACTAATTTGTAATATTGGGTAAGATGTGAAAATATTCATGTTGGTTTGGATTTTTAAATGAAAATAGAATTGGAATTTTTATATAACTTAATTTATTATATAAAGAAAATATAAGTTTCCATTCTTCCTCTTTCCCTTTTCTTTCTTTTTTATTCTTTTTCTATTTACTTTTATTTCTTCTTTTCCTTTCATTTTTTCTTTCTTATTTACCTTCCTTTACTTTTCCTTTTCTTTTTCCTTTTTATTTTTATTCTTCCCTTTTCTTTTTCACGGCCCATCTCCACCCAGCCTAATTCCTCTCCCCTTCCCCTTTTCTTTTCTTCCAGTTCTTCTTCCTTTCTTCTTTTCTTTCTTTCTTTCGCCTGGAAACACGAAAGCGTGCATGCACCAATGCACGTATACACCTACCCCCGGCCAATACTCTCGACACCGACCGCCTTAGCACGTTAGGAGCTTAAAGGATTCTGGTCATGGACGTCCGGCCAATGTACATGATAGGAATTTTTAAACATTCAAACAATACAATTGGACATGCACTTTATTTGAGCAACTATTTTGGAAAATCATATTTTTGGAAATATGTTAATGCAAGAAGGAACAAAAATATTCCTAAAAACTAATGTGGTTTAAAATAAAATAGTATACGAAAATGCATATGAAGGTATGTATATAATTATATATTAAGGTTTTGGGGATATAAAAAGTATTTCTATATTATTATTAAAAGAATATAAATATTAGAAAAGATAAATTATATGAGTGATAATTTAATAATGGATTCAAATGCTTAACACTAGTGTATGCCGAGAACAATGGCAAGGCAATGTTGATTTTATAATCAACATCGCAGCCAATGGTCAAGGCGCTTTGTTATGAATGAACGGAGAGGTAACATTGTGTGTTGTTTATAATATTCGGGAACTGTTTTAGGATTTGCTCTGAAAATTGAATTTGTTATAATACTTTGGATAGGCTATGCAAGACCCTTATAATCTAAGTAAAAACACGTAAATGTAAATTCTTAAATAGTCAAATCAACAAAAGTTAAATGGAAGCATGGTTATTTTACTTAAGTCAATTGAAGCAAATTCTGAATGTTGAAAAGAAGCAAACTTTTAAGTTCAAAAATAAGCTTAGCTCAAATGATATGTGAGTTTGAGATCCCATCCCAAATTGTATTTGAAATAACAATTTGTGGACATAACTTTATGAATTAATTCATCTTTTTTATACTAACCCTGATATTAAAAGAAGTTTGTGATAATACTTTGTGAAACATATGATATATACATTAACTCATTATTCAACCATGTTATTAAGAAGATAATTATTTAGACTTAAATAATTAATGGTTTCAAAGTATCTTAAAATTTTAAGGATGACTTTATGGATTAATTTATCTCTTAGATATTAATTAAAACTGTTAAGAGAAAATTTGTTACACTCCTAAGAAAAGGATTTATTTTCCAAATGAAAATGGTCAGGGACTGAAAATATTTTGGGAATTTCAAAAGACTAGAAATTGTAAATAGAAAATCGAGGATGAGAAATGAGACTAGATTTATATTTTTTGGTTTTTACCCAATATAAGCTTTGTTGAATATTGAGATAAGTAAATAATTAAGGGATTTGGAAATTATTATTTCTAAATTAAAATGGAGTTTGGGAAATTAAGAAAGGAGTTCTTGTAAATGATTTTCTAATGGAAAAATGAATTTTTGGATACTTGGTTATTATAATAATAATTTTGTGGGAAGCTAATTCTTTTATTTTTATTATAAAAGAAAATAGAAAATTGGATTAGTAAATTCTTGAATGAGATAAAATCTAATTGGAGGATCCTATTCATTTATACACATACTATGCAAAATAGGTGAAGGCATTAGTAAAAGTAATAGTTGAACTTTAAGGGCTTTAACTACAAAACCTCTTTTGGAAAATCTTCAGGTTTTTGAAACTTAACACTAATTTGGCAATGACCAAAAGAAATTTCTTTATTTGGGAAATAAATATTTAGCAAAGAAATATAATTGGGATTTCTTTAGTAAAGAGTAATCTTCAGTTTGAAATTAAATTTGTAGAGGTAGACTATAAAGGAAGTATAGTTAAGTACTGTGAATACTTTAGAATGATTTATATAATTTGAGCCCTTCAAAAAAACTAATTAAGAGTTTTATTTGATATAAAAATAAGTAAGAGGTAAGTTTGAAATGAAAATAATTTGTAATTAGGGTTTGTGTGAATTTTGAAAAAAAACATTTGGGAAAGAATTTCGTGATCAGATAAATTTATATTAAGAATCTTGAAATTTAAATGAGGAGAAACACTAGAATCAATCTACAACTCTTGAATATGATTACTTAAGCAAGTCTCTTAGAACATTGAGAATGTTAAGTATTTTGAATAGACATAATACTTTTAGTAAATTGAGATATGAAAATTTTGATTAAAACTTGCTTGGAATTTTACAACTAAGGCCTCTTTTGGGTTATAACCATTATTAATAGTTGAGGTTGGAATTTGTAAATTTTAATCTTTTAAACAAGTTATAGGAATAATCTATAGTGAGATCTAAGAATGAGATAATTAAGAAATTTCTGGAAGTAGTGATTATAGAAATTTTTGGAGAACTCAAAGCAATCATTAGAGTTTATCCCAAATAAGTAATAAACAAAACTAAAATTTTGATGTTGATAAAATCTTAGAAATCTATCTCATGCTTGTATTTTTAACTCTGGTAGAACCTAGGAAGATCTTATCTATGTTGATTGAATTTTTCCTAGTATGGATAATTTCCAACTCGGCATCGGTATGGCTCCTTTTGAGACTTTATTTGAGAGGCCATATCAGTCACTCTCTGGTTAACTTGGGTTTGGGAAAGAAATTGATCTTAAGTCCCTACTCTATTCGTGAATCTTTTGGAAAGATCTTGGATTTTTCTATAGAAGATCAAATCTTTATTCATGTTTCTTCCTTGTTGGATGATTGGTACCTCAGTCAAATTGGAATGACAGCTTTTGATATATGGGACCCTACCCAACCATTGGGTGTGGTGGTCATGTTACTTACCGAGTTCCTTTACCAACCCAGTTTTCTTGCCTCCATGGTGTTCTTCATATGTTTCGGCTTTGGAAACATTTTAGAAATTCTGATTCTACTCTTAGGCATAAATTTTTTGTTGCACTTGAGACCCCTCCAAATCTAACTTATGAATAGGACCCTATTTGTGTGTAGCTTTGGAGATTAAACACTTTCGAAATTAAGATGTTTCGCTCAATCCAAGTCCAATGACCGATGATCCTAAGGACTATCCTGGTGGAGCTAGGGAGTTCCTTGAGCGAGCGCATCCTGTGTTGCTCTCTAATGCTCATTAGTGATGAGATTCATGATAATTTTATTTCGAACATAGCAGATTCCTTTTTAATTGGTGCATCATCCATAGTTGTTATTGGCTTTTCCCTTTAGGAAATTGCGGAGATGCAATTTTTGTAGGGAGTCTGTAACAACCCTTGTTGAGATTACTTGGAATTAATTCTAAAATATGATTTAATTAATCATAACTAATTTTTAGTGATAAATTTGGGGAATCTATATTTACAATTGTTCTTATTTCCAGATTTGAAAAGGATTGGGATTGAAATAAACAAGGAAATTTATAAAAGGATTTTCGAGTAATGATGGATGAATTGAGAATTTATAGAAACAAAAAATTATGTAGTTTTATTTTTATAAATAATAATATAAGAGTAATTTTGAGAAAATGGGTAACTAAAATATATGGAAATAATTTTGTAATTTAAAATATGAATTTTCCAAGGTCTTTTCACTTATTTCTTATAAAGGAGATTTGTGATAAATAATTTCCATTTCAAATTATTACAACAAATATTGTAAATTTAATTAAATGTTAATATTGTGATTGATTGTCAAAAGTGAGATTTTTCAATTAATAGTCTATTTTATCAAAACTATTGCGAATAACTTTTATTTCCAAAAGTTGTGTTTAATTTTTATAAGATGTTTCAATATCAATAGAATTGAGAATTTTGGGCATGTTATTTGTTTTGGGAAAATTAAAGGAATCAATTTTTGTTAAATAAACATTGTTTATGCTTAGTATAAATTGGTGTTTTATAAGTAGTAAAACAAAATAAGATTAGTAACACTTCTCCTAAAATTTGTAACACCTTGCTATTATGTTTATACACGAACCCTCTGGCCCATAGAGGAAATAAGAAACAAGTACGTACCCTTGTTTCTCATTTCTCATTATCAGCTCCTAAAAACTGAAAATACGAACATCTCTTTAAGCTCCAAACCTTAGTCCTAAAAATCCCCAGATCTAGATCAAATCAAAGGGCTTTTGGAAAGCAATTGAGGAAATAAGGTCAAGGTAATCTCTACCACCCTCTATTGCATCTATTAGGGTTTTAATTTCAGTTTTCACCCTAGTTGGTAATCTTCCTTTGTATAAATTATGGAATTTAGCCTAGGTTGTTATCCAGAGGATCTATCCTTGGTGAATCCGGGTTCCAATCATCAAAGCAAGCTTAATTAGGTGAGTTAATCTCACATTTCTAGCCTACAGATGAATGCTTATTGCAGTTGTTTTTATGGATGATTTTGGTGTTGAATTGATCTCAATTTTGTGTTGATTTTCTTGTGATATAAAACATGATTTTCTATATTTTTAAAACCCACTTTATATGACGACGAATTACATTCCATTATAATTGTTTTTATGCTCGCATGTTAGTTAATTCAGTGTACTAAAGGTAAGGCAAGAATCAGCGAAGTAATCACCGCCAACGGGCAATCAGAGCACCATCGGAGATGGTTGGGGCTCAGCCCAGGCGTGCCCACTGATGCACTAAACATGATTACTGGTGGACCGGTCATGACCTGGGTTGATACCAAGGTCACACTGTTTCAAGCTCCGTTCTCTCCTCCGTTCACCGTTTGATCGCTTGAACACTGCTTGATTTTGGTGCTATTTTCTGTGCCGATTTCAATGCTATTTATGGATATTGATTTATAAATATGAAAATTCATTCTGAAGTTATTATACCATAGAAATGCTCTATGTGTTCATGGAGTTATACCCAACTTTTGATACACATTTTCAACTTGAATTTATAAAAGGCTGATTTCTAAATCAAAACATTTTATGGAAATCTTTTTAAGTATAAAACTAATTCTTATATAAAGAATTTCGCAATATATATATATATAATTTATTCTCATTAACAATGGTTTTAAAGATGATTTGGAGCAATGGTTTAAAAAGCATACTTATATATATATATATATCCATTATAAACAAATGTTTTACAGAAATAGTTTTATAGTGAGATACTTTATAAAATTGCACGACAATGATCGAATGAGGAATTGATTTAAACATTTAAATAAAATGAGTGGTACAGAATGCTCGCATTTGTTTTACTGATTATTCCTGGACTTGTTCGACTGAGCTATTAATATACACAAGTGGAGATTACTATCGTATAGTAAATGTCTGAGCAAACCCGTGTCGCATAGAACACATGGTCGTTACCTTTTTGGTTACTGTATGAAAGTATATAACACTTATATCGACGAGTTTATGACTCGCTCTTGGAGTTCTATATGACTTGCACCTATCTTGGAGTTTTTATAGGCCTTGTACCTATCTTGGAGTTTTTATAGGTCTTGTACCTATATTAGAGTTTATAGGTCTCGTACCTATCTTGGAGTTCTATAGGCCACGCCTATCTTGGAGTTCTATAGGCTCATGCCTATCTTAGAGTTATTATGGGAATTATACCCATCTTGGAGTTTATAGACATATACATTTATCTTGGAGTTACATGAATGTAGGTGAATTTATTAACTAATCTTGGAGCTTTGGTGCTTTCCCCCTTTTATGTGTTCTGTTATGATTTATAAATTCGATGCTATTTGTTTTATCACCAAATGATTTTGGGGGTTTTGCATTCAAAAGCTATTTCAGGGTTTTGATATTTGGTGATTACACACTTGGAGTTTATTCAAGCATTCTTGTTGTAAGCTGATTCTTGGCTATGTGTTCATATTTGAGATCTGTACCATTACATCCATTATTTATCTTGCTTAACATATTCATTATAGTCTGGACTAATCCGATTATTATTTTATAATACTCGGGTTAGACCGAGATATTTCAGGTGTTCCAGTTTGATAGTTCTAGAGAGGATGTCACTCCAGTTATCTAATTATCATTCATCTTACCTTCATCTTATATATATGTACATATTCATGTAGTGTTGTATATTATATCAAGCTTAGACTCATTTATTATACATATTGATATCTATAGGAAATAGCACTTATATATTATGTAGTTCATAATGACCGCAGTTTTGTAACCGACTTGATGTACCTATTCGATATAATCAGCTTGTATCTATTTGTATTCTGCGGCGTATATTCTGTGAGCTATGATTTTGTGATCTGTATTTATCATATCTTATTCTGGATTATTATTTTAGCCACTGTAGTTTTGTTTTAAGCATAGATTGCATACGTCGATTCCAATTGTGATAGAAAAAACATATAGCATATTAATCGACGTATCGATGCTCGCTTAAAGTAAAATTTATAGATGATCGCTCCTAACCAGCCCTATTCTCTGCACTAGTAGACGATATTACTCTGTAATATCCTTTGTTGGTATGGGTCCCGGGGTGGGGCGTCACAACATTTATTCTTATAATATTAGAAGTGTTAAATTTTATCATTTCATTTTTTTAATAAGGCTCCCACTAGTCTTTTACGTTTTACCAAACCCTAAGTGGAACATAGAAGTCTTTCGACTTCACTAGTTGGTGTTAGGACTCGTATATCTTGCGATTCTGACCTTGAGGAAAGCTCAACAATTCATACTCTCATATACGACGAATAACTTCTTATTGGTTGTATCACATACAAGTCCTAACCCGAGGTTCCTTTTCCTAATCCTGCCTTTACCTTGAGGAAAGCTCAATAAGTAAAGTGGGATTATTTAATCGAACCTATCATTCGCAACGGCCTAAGTATAATGCACATACCTCAAGGAAAGCTCAACAAATACAAGCAGTTATCTTACATCTTCTATTCAATATATTAATTTTACTACACATTACATTTCAAGCTTGAGGAAAGGTCAACAACTAAGGAGTATGCAAGTAATCTATTAATATATAAATGATGGGGACAACATTATATTGAAGATTCATAATTTTTAATATATTATATTGAGTAACATCGAGTTATGGAATAATGTACTTCATATGAAATACCTTCGTGATTCAAGTGTCAGACACATCAGAAATCACGATATATATATACAATATGTATGTATTTACCCCTTAAGTCTATTTGGGCTTCTTTGATGTTCCATATTTAGTTTATACATTGATATTACATAAGTTTTATTATTATATAACTTTTATATTTTATTTAACTTATATAATAGTCTTATGTATAATGATATATTAATTAAATATTATTTAATTAATTTTAATTAATTAACATTTTAATTAATTTCATATTAATTTAACATTTCTATTCTTTAATTCTTATTTTTTGGAATCCTAGAAAATTCGGCTTCGCCGGTAAGAACATAGAGCAATACGCGTTGGTTCTCCACAACTGAATCCCCAAATTAAGCCAGCTCTTTCAGGCTACTCAGCGCGGCTGCCAAGACTCAAATTCTCAACCTACAACGAGGTAGTGTACGCTCTTGCCAACCGTACTATAACTTTTATAGTATTACACATTTATCTTATACTTGTATATATTCGATTAATTAATTAACCTTTAACTAATTAACCTTTAATTAATTTTATTTAACAAATTTTTTTAATTAAATTATATTATTTTTTTAATTCATTTATATACATACATGTATAATTATGTTAATTTAACATTTTAAAACAATATAACATATACTATAATATACAATACATGTATATATATTTATAAATTCAGTAACTTGTTTAATTAATATATTTTATTAATCTTATTAAAAAAATTTAAATTTCAAAATTAATTTTCAATCATTTTAAAATTTTCATTATGTTATAATATTTATAATATGTATATATTATATTTTAAATTTAACTTTTAAATTTAAAAACCTTATATTTTATTGTAAAGCACAAAAAAATTATTTATATTTTATTGCATTAAAATAAATTAATTAATTATTCAAAATACAATAAAATAATTAAAAAAATTTGATGTTATATTATTTGAATTTTAAATTTTTAGAAAATCAAGCATGATATTTTAAAGTTACAAAAAAATTTCTAGAATTTTCTCAGTCAAAATAGTATTTTTAATTAATTGATTGATTTTACTTTTACTATACTTTTACCACATTTATATATCTCTTTCTATTTGCTAATAAATATCCATGTCAAAATTTAAGTTTTGAAATAAGTTAGAAAAATTCCATATAAGTTATAAAATACTATTCACCCCCTTCCCATCTAGTGTTAAAGTAGCCTTAAGATCCATTCATAATAGTACCACACCGTTTCCCGCATTTGTATCAAAAAATATAATATATGCATATAAAGGGGAGTTATTCAACTTAGGGCGAGTTATATTATATTTTATATACAGGACATGACGTAGGATTGGTTAATTCGAACCAGTATAAAAATTCCTGGTGTCGTCTTTCTTACTTTTACTGCATTTATATATCTTTGACTATCTATTAATATATATCTATGATTGATTATCTGTGTTTGAATTTAAATCTTGAAATATGTTAGAAAAATTCCATATAAGTTATAAACACTATTCACTCTCCCTCTAGTGTTAAAGTAGCCTTAAGATCCATTCACAATAGTACTACACTGTTTCCCATATTTGGTCTCACAGCGGGTTGATGCGTGATCAGGGGTTCTCACAGTGTGATCTATGGTGAAGCATTGGCTCTTACCCCTACATGTCTTATGAAAATGGTTGGCTCGGGGCGAGAGGCTGAACGTAAAACCTGAGTTTGAGGGACTAAGATGTGGCCACCGTAGGAGGCTGGGAGAAAGTCACATTTGGTATCAGAGCGGCATGTTTTCAAAAACTCTTCATTTGATTTTTGAAAAGTATAAATGACTAGTAACACTGTAGTACACTTTCTAATATTTTTGTAGACGGTCAATCAATTGCTAGACCACCACTAGTAGTAATTACTGTTGGATTTGGGTCAGCCCGTAGAGGAAGTTATGAGTGAATTTCAAATTTTTTAACCTATTGGATCTATATTGGGCCTATAAGTCTAATTTATTTAGAACATTTCTAAATTTTATTTAAATAAAATCGCTTATTTTATTTAATTTATGTTCAATTAAATATAAAAGTACATATATGTATCATATACATAAACATATGTGTGTGCATGTGTAACGTAATAATCTCTGCAAGGTATAACATGCTCGCATATAAATGTTGAGATTTACCTCGCAACGGATATATTAGCTCATTCTATATATATATATATATATATTAAATATTGTCCAAATTTATGTATGTAAACTTGTTATTTATATAAATATTAAAAACTATGTGTGTGTGTGTGTGTATATATCTGTGTGTATAACTTATATGAAAAAATATTAATGATTTATATATATGTATATATATATATGCTATTACACTATATATGTATATACATAATATTTTCTTAAAACTACTTTGCAAATGTACGTATATATGTATGATTTACAATAACAAAATTACTATTATTATATTTAAATATATATATATATATGAACAAGTATATTTATAATATATAAATATGTATATGTATATATATAGTACATTAATAATGTATTTAAAAAATATTTTTTAAACCTTCCCGGATCGAATGCACGGCGGATTTTTATATTTTATTGCAATAATATATATATATATAAATTAATTATTCGAAATACAATAAAATAATAATAATACATATTTTTGTGTTATATTATTCGAATTTTAAATTTTTAGGAAGTCAAACATGATATTTTAAAGTTAATTTTTTTTCTAGAATTCTCTCAGTCAAAATAATATTTTTAATTAATTGATTAATTTCGGCCGTTTATTAAATCGATTTTCTAAAAATAAAAAAAATTAAATTTTGATTTTTTGATCGAGAGTTTATATGATGATGAAAAAATTTATAAAATTTAAAATTTAATTTTCGAAACATAGTTTATTTTATATGATTTATTTAATTAGTATACTGATTTAAATAATAGTAAATAAATATTAAAAATTAATTTGGAGCCATCAAAAATATAATTTATGTAGATATACATTTATAAAATATAATTTCGACTATTAACATGATATGATGATATAATTAAATACAAGTCATATAATCAAAATTAGGTTGTATATTAATACATACATACATATGTACATACATATATATATATATATATATATATATATATATATATATTAATAAACTGATAATAATTAAAATAAAATTTATTTGGCTGTGCACTTTAGAACTATTTATAAAAATGTGTTTTTTTTAATAAATTAAAACATAATATGTGACAACATTGATGATACATATAAGAGTCTCACCTAATTAGCAATATAAAACTGATATATATATATATAATATAATATTATCTAAAAAATATAAATCATGGAGTATAGTGATATACATATCTAATAATAATCCCTTAGACCTCACCTCGTAATGATAATTTCTCCCTCCTTGGAAATCTTCTAGATTCGGCAGATTGCTAATCTTTGAACCGTAAACTTTTAGCTATCCAATAGTTGTCGCCATTTGAATTAATTTGAAATGAATTTGTTGGAGCTTCTTGTTGGTGAGGTCGGCCAATGATAGAGAAATAGCATTAGGGTTAGGGGTCCTTTTATAGTGGAAGAAATAGAGAGAAATATGGATCGCATCTCATACCATTTCCCATCAAATCTCAACCATCCGTCTCCAAACTCCTCTAGCTTTTTTTAATCGCATCCTACAAGCCATATTGCTACCAAAATACCATCTTAAAATCATGGGCTAAGAGCTAATTTAAGCCCAAATAAATATAATTAATTAAATATAATTTAATTGTTTATCGATATCGCACATCAATCGATATGTTTTTAAATATTATATATATATACAATAATATTTATTCCTTAAATCATATTCAAAATTTTATAATTAATATTTCATAAATATTAATTAATTTAATTAATTTATAACAACTATAAACTAATTAAATCGCTTGGTCTAATGAGAATTCATCGTTCTGGTTGTATGACTTGTCGAGTGTAAATTTGATTAGATATTAACATCAAATTATTCGAATGTTAATGTTCACATGTCACTTAGCAGGTGGTGTAACATTTTGGCAAAAATTATTGCTTACTTAGTTTTGGTAAAATCCAATTTTATATTATTAAGGGTTACTTAGTTGTGACATTTATTTACACCAATTCACTTCGTCAAAACTATATCAGTTTGGACTTATGAAATTTGACAATGGTCAAAATTCTAATATCATCCATATTCTACTCTATAGTCCAAACGCAAAGTTCTTTGTTTGATAAAACAAATACTATTAACCGAAATGCTCTAGTCAGAGACTTTGACTTTGACTTGAGTTGACCATGACACTAACCTCATATAACTGAGGAGACGAGTCCTCTCTTAAATAGTGTTTCACTTTCAATACTTCCACTCAACTCAACTATAGTCACTCAACGGATGACGTGCCATGATTTGACTATAATCAAAATGGGGCTTTCATATTAAAGATCGACAGTATTCTCAAATTGAGAGAACTATGTAAATCAGTCACATCGATATTTTATGTTTGACCCTAGTTATATTAACCAATAGAAAGTTATCGAGTGAGTCGTTCCATAGTTATGCAATAAATATCAGTATGTAAACCCTAGGTGCCCTCAGAAGTCATGAGTAATACATTGCCCGACATTTGGAGAGTGTTACATACTCTAGTCTCAACGAATACATCGATATCCAGTCTCGATGCATATTGACTAGGAACATTTAAAATAGTGTATTTTCTTTCATTTAGATAAATTATTCATGGTTATAACACTTTGTAGATGCTATCATAAAACATAACATTTATTGATTTTCTATTAAATATACTTTTAATTAAATTAATTAATTTAATTAATTAACATAACACATTATATCAAGTATATAACAGAAAGAAAACACCTTTTATTTCGAACAAGATTGTTTAGTGATGCAACAGCGGAATAACAAAATGATGATTCTGTGAAAGTAGCAATCGATGGAATGAAAAATACTGAATGGCCCAAATCCGTTGATCAAAAGATGCCGGATTCTAGCTATCTTCGTCACGTTGATCGCACACGATACCGTGAAAGAAGATCTGCAATTCTTCAGACGTTGATGAAGCGCACTTGATACCGTGAATTGGCTTCTACGATCGTTGATTCGAGCGCACTCGAATGTCGAAAGAGGAGATAGGAGATCACACTCAACTACCAATTTAATGAAAGCACAAAGCTAACAAACAAAAGTTTTTTATTCAAAATTCAACTACTTTACAAATGAGGCCACCTCGCTATTTATAGAGCTTTACAACACACGCGACTCAAAACTGCACTACACTTAGGTCGGCAACGATCTAACATATACGACCTAAAACAGACGACTTACGACTTAACTAAGGTCGGCAGCGACTTAACAACAGTACAAAGAAAAACAATACAACACATTACAACTCCACACTTATAATACAACATATAGGTCGTCCACGACCTAAACATCACGACTTAACATTTGACCGACCTAAAACTTCCCGCGACCTATCTTAGGTCGTAGGTCGTTCACGCGACCTATCGTAGGTCGTAGCTCGTGAAAGTCTTCACTTGAAGTATCGAAGCGACCTAAAGTGAGCGACCTATCTCCCCATATCTTCCCACGACCTAGCATAGGTCGTAACTCGTTAGGTCGTTCGAGCGCTTTTCCCTTTAACTCGTTAGCTCGCGAGTCTTCAGTAGGTCGTTTGCGAGCTTCACTAAGTCGCTGGAGCGACTTAAAGGCCTCGTTAGGTCGTTCGCGACCTAACACTTTACCAACTTGTGCTTCATCATCCAGTAACGACTTAAAGGATTCGTTAGGTCGTACACGACCTAACTCTTCACCATTCTGGGTATCATTCTAGGCTGCATCATCCTCACCTGGTTGAAAAAAATTCGTCCTCGAATTTGCGCTCTCCTTTTTCTCAACAAACTCATTCCCATGATACGGTATCAGATGTTTAACATTAAACACGTCATACGTGTACACATCCTCTGGCAGCTTCAATTTATACGCGTTTTCATTGATTCGTTTCACAATCGTTACAGGACCAATCTTTCGAGCTTTAAGTTTATTATATGCTCCCACTGGAAATCGTTCCTTCGTTAGTACGGCATACACTAAATCTCCTTCGTTAAATTCAACACTTCTTCGTTTCAAATCTGCAGTTCGTTTATACTTTGCATTTGCTTTCTCCAATCGTTCCTGAACGATTTTATGACATTCTGTCAGCCCATCAACAAAATCAGCAGCTTTCTTAACTGTCCCCTTCGAGTGTGGTATTACCGTTAAATCCAACGGTCCCTTTGGTAAGTTTGAATATACGATCTGAAATGGACTGAAACCCGTACTACGGTTCATAGCATGATTATGAGCAAACTCCGCTTGACATAACTTCACATCCCAACTCTTCAGATTGTCCTTTACAAGACATCGTAACAAATTCCCCTATGATCTGTTTACAACTTCAGTCTGTCCGTCCGACTGCGGATGATAAGCACTACTAAAATTCAGTTTCGTTCCCACCATCTTCCACAAACTAAGCCAAAAATGACTCAGAAATCTGGTATCCCTGTCGGAAACTATAGACTCTGGTAAACCATGCAATCGATAGATCTCTCTAAAGAACAACTGTGCCACATGACTTGCATCTGCCGTCTTCTTACAAGCAATAAAATGTGCCATTTTCGAAAACCGGTCCACCACAACATATATGGAATCATTTCCCCGTTGAGTCCTTGGTAACCCCAACACGAAATCCATACTCACATCTACCCATGGTTTTGTCGGAACTGGTAAAGGTATGTATAATCCTGCATTTGTAGCGGTTCCCTTTGACACTTGACAGACATGACATCTCTCCACAAACCTCTCCACTTCTTTTCTCATTGACGGCCAAAAGTACGATTGAGAAATCAGCTGCAATGTACGGTCTCTACCCACATGGCCTTCTTCATGTAACTCCTTGACAATTTTCATCCGTAAACTGCAATCGGGTATGTAACAACCCGGTTTTTCGCGTCAGTTTATAAATGACGATTAAATCATTGTTAATTGCTAATGTAGATTTTAATCGAATCGGAATCCTTTTTGTAAAAGTTTGTTATCGTCACTAGACAATTGAAATTGATAACAAATTTCTATCAGCAATTTTGATCGAATTGAAATTCTTTTTAAGTTGTAAAATTCTTTAATAAAAGATTGGTTAGTGTTGATGGGCTTTTGAAATGGAGCCCATCCCTTACTTTATTTTGATGCCGAGATTCAATTAAACCGAGGACCCAATTCATTTTCTCGTTCAATAACCCTAACCAAACAAAGAAAAAAAATGGTGGCTCGCCTTCGTCCCTCTTTTCAAAATTAGGGCTCGTGAAAATCAGGGGCTCCGACTTTTGTTAGAGCGTTTGAGTGATGATTTTAGGTCGCTTTCTCCTTCGATCATCGCGTGCTTGGCTTCGTTCGACATAGGGATGCCACAGCTTCTACTCGAAGCTGTTCGATCCTCAAATTCGTGCTCGTTCGAGTTCCTTCGAGTCGCGTCGAAAAGGTGAGTATATTATACTCACATCTAATTCTAACTTGAGGTTATTAGCGTTCGAAATTGATGATTCTCGTTCGTATATGTTTTCTGATTTTGTTGTTTACTGTTCGATTTCGTTTGGAAATTTATATCGCCATGTGAACCTCTTACGTGACTTTCGGCTTTGATCATTCGAAATAGTCGAATGGTTATCTCAGCTATTCGATTTTGCTGTATTTGATGATTTCGAACCTTGTTCTCTGATTTCCTGACGTCTGATAGCTTCGACTTTGATTTTGAACTTGGTTATTGTTTTTCCTCTGTGACTTCATCACTGTCATAACCTGACTTGAGTACAAACTGCAGTTGTCCTTGTTCAAGACTGCTATTGCTTTTGGTTATTTTCTTGTATCCATGGAATTTCGACTTCACTGTTTTCGAATAGTTTATGATACACGTTAATCTGTAGTTCCATGTTGTATTGATCTCGGCTGATGTGTGCATTCACTTGAGTTCGTTGTAGTTATCTTCCTGTCATTACATTGTTGACAGTTAACATGACTTGTACCACTTGCGTCTGCACTCTATCAATCTGCCTTGTGTAGTTGCATCCTGTATCATTTCGTATCCACACTTCATGTTAGTGGTGATTCACAACTGTCTAGTGCACTGGTCTCTGGTCCTTGACTTGCGTACTGTCTTTGCTCCTACCAGTTCATTTCTTTGGATTGGTTTAGACAGTCAAATCTTGGTTTCATAGTATTACTGATTTTGAATCTTGATGGTTGCTCGTTTGCTTATGCCTTGACTTCGAGCTCATCATCTGGTTGAGACTGCAGCTTGTTACCATTGGGGTCTTGTTCTTATACATATAGTTTGCACTTGTTTAGTGAGTTTTGCCTTCATATATACTTCTGGTTACAGGGTATAATATATGTTAGTCTACATTGGTAGTTGCATTCTTTTGTAGTTGCAGTTTTGTATTTGACTTCCTTGTTTACTTTATTGACATTGCAACTGTGTAGTCGAACAAATTGGGTCCTTCATTCCAGTCTTCATGTTGCTCTTTGCATACTTGTCTTGTACACTTGAATGTTGCTGTGTACATGCTTTGATTTTGACCAGTTGTTCATCACTGGTCACTGAGTAGTTGCTTTTGAGTTCCCCGTATCACTTTGTTCACTGGTCGAGTTCTTTACTTGATGTTACTTGATCTGTTTCACCGTGTACCCTGATTAAATTGCCATGTGCAGTTTGTTATATACTATCACTTGTGTACACATTTCATATTCTCTTAGTTGAAGTTTTACGCAGCCGCACTGCCTTTTTCTCGAATCTGATACATTGCATTGATGTCTTGTATCATTTGCATTTTGTTATTTTGCTTCACTGGTGACCTTATGTTCTAATGAGGCTGATCTGCGTCTTTTCTGTTGAGTGTTGTAGTGCCATATCTTTGGTGCTCTCGCCTTCAGTTTGCTATTTCCCTGTGCCTTGCTTTGCGACATGTTGAACTTGTTTCACTTGTTGCCTCTGATCTTGTTTAGTATTGTTTTGAGTTGTTTTGTAGTGGCGAGGAAGTACACGCGTGCGTGTACTGCAGCCCTAGCAGGATTGACAGATTTAGTTGATATTTCGATCGTAAAATTATTTCTTTGGTTCAATTCAATACTTTGAAGTTGTATTTTGAAATGGTTCATTTTGATTTGAGTTGGATCCGTTGACTTTTGGATTCATTGATCTTCTAAGTATTTCATAGACTGTATTGGCGAGGCAGTACACGTTAGCGTGTACTGCAGCCAATCAGCATTGTTGTTTTTAAATTGACATTTCAATTGTTTAAATTGATTTGGATTGCTGATTTGTCGTTTAACACTGTTTAGTGTTATATCTGCTGTTATCCGATTCTTTTATCGAGGAGTTGGATATACGAGATTTCTGTGACTGTCTTCTATTTGATGTTTGATTATAATCGCTTTTATGCACTAATAACTGAGTTTGAATTAGACTGACCCGTGTATTATTTTCTTTTGAATGTAATACTCGGGTCAGACCCGAGTTATTTTAGGTTGTAGATTTTCTTCTTTGAGTTGCTGTTCAGGATTTGAAGACTTTTCACATCTTCTGAAGTTGTCAATGTCATTTTGTAGTAGTCGTGTCATTGTATAGAATGATATGTATTCATGTATATTAGTCGATAATGTACTTGTATATATAACTTCTAGAGTCGACAGTTGTAGTTGTATCATATGTATCGTATCAACTATATTGTAACTGACATCGGTTATATATATATGAGATTTTTGTTAATCTGTGTTCCGCACTTATATTATCTATGTTATTGTTATATCTAATGTCCTAAACTATTATGAACTATCGCAGTTTGTTTTATACTGATAATTGAATATGTCGATGGGAGTAAATAAATAATAGATGAAAAATAAAAAGTATATACCACTCCTATCGAGATAACCAATATTAGTGTAAGGCCAATTACGGATGGTTGCTCCTATCCAGCCTTATTCTTCGTAATAATAGACAGTATTTCTTTTAATACTCTTTGTTATTATGAGCATAGAGGTGGGGCGTCACAGTTGGTATCAGAGCTTGGGGTTTATGGACATAATATAAAACATAACTTGGATGGAACATATGTTACAACTATTAGTCGATGTTTTATCTGTGATTTGAGTCAAAACTAAAGTTTTGAAATTTTGATGCAAGTTTTTAAATATCATTATTTAAAAATAAAAAGTGAAACTGTGTTTTGTTGATTTGATTGAATTGTGTTCTGTTTATCAGAGTGCGCAGCGGAAATAGTGAAACTGTCTTCGCTGAGTACAACTGACAATCTTTTTGATTTAAAAATCAAAATACGAAATTGATATGAATTTCATTTGTTGTTTACATAGCTGTAATTATTTTGTTTCTTTGAGAATTTCGAATCCGAATTGAGGATTCGAAGAAATTACAGTTATGTGATTTTTGTTGAAATTTCCGCTGGCTTTCTTTTGTACTAATCATCTATTGATTAGATTTTTGCTGTTTTGAATTATCTTAATTGAAGATACATTCGAATGATTTCTTTGTTCATTTTGTAGTACGTGCAAAAATTTGAATTGCACGTTATTGCATTTATTTTACGTTGAACCGATGCTTGGTTATGAAACGTATTTTGTTGCCGTTATTTTTATAACGGGATTTTACACCAATGCTATATTTTGAAGCACGGTGTTTTGTGGCGTTTTGATGAATGAAAATTCACTGATATTACATTTTGATGTAAATTATTTTGATGAGATTTTGACGTTTAAAAATTACTGTCACCTTGGCTTCAGTAACCGTCAAGTTTTAAAAGTGGATTTTCAAGCGGTTATTCCGCAATACTGATTTGTGACCGTTTTTACGGTATTTTGAGAAGTACAATTTCCTTATCGAAATTGTTACTAATATTGCTGCTTTAATCACGTGATTGGAAACTCGTTTTAAAAATGAAAATTGTTTTATAAATTTTTAACGGTTTGCGTTTTCAAAAGGATGAGAAAGCGACTTAAACGATTCAGCAAAATCGAGGACTATGACCCCTTTCTTTTACTGATTCGCTTAACTCCGGACTTGTCCAGTTGAGAATGTGAATTGTTATTTTTACAAAATAAATAAAAATTGTTTTCAGAAATTCTAACAGTTTGCACTTTCAAAAGAATGAGGAAGCGATTTAAACGTTTCAGCAAAATCGAGGACTATGACCCCTTTCTTTTACTGATTCGCTTAATTCCGGACTTGTCCGTTTGAGAATGTGAAATGTATTTTTACAAAATACACAATTTTTCACTTTCAAGAAAACGATGAAGAGAATCAAACGATTTAGTAAAACACGTGGTATGGGACATGTGCGTTTGCTATTTCGGTTAATTCCGGACTCGTTAATTGAAATATTTGATGATTTTGTGTGCTTTCGAGCCACTATGAGGACCTTCGGGTCATTTGTTGGACCTTCGGGTCATTTGTTGGGCTTTCGGGCCACTCTGCGGACCTTCGGGTCAAATACCAGTACTAGACCTTCGGGTCACTCTGCGGACCTTCGGGTCAATCTGATGGGCGCCAAAATTATGTTGAGTACTTGGTAGGCTTCGGCCACTCTGAGATGCACGTGCGGCGAATTAAAAACTCGCCATCTGATGGGATCGATCCAAGCTTTTATGTTGATTTTCTAGTCTTCTTAATTGATTTCTAGATATTTGTTGTTTCCAATTATCTGCAGGTAATTGGGTATTTGTTGATATGAGTTCTGATTATCGTTTTTGATAATCGGATATTTGTTGTTTCTAATTATCGCTTGTGATAATTAGATATTTGTTGATATGAGTTCTGATTATCGTTTTTGATAATCATATATTTGTTGCTTTTAATTATCGCTTCAGATAATTAAATATTTGTTGATTTTAGATTTAATTATCGCTTTTGATAATTAAATATTTGCTGATTTGAGATTTAATTATCGCTTTTGATAATTAAATAATTGTTGATTTGAGATTTAATTATCGCTTCAGATAATTAAATATTTGTTGATTTTAGATTTAATTATCGCTTTTGATAATTAAATATTTGTTGATTTGAGATTTAATTATCGCTTTTGATAATTAAATATTTGCTGATTTGAGCTTTAATTATCGCTTTTGATAATTAAATATTTGCTGATTTGAGATTTAATTATCGCTTTTGATAATTAAATATTTGCTGATTTGAGATTTAATTATCGCTTCAGATAATTAAATATTTGTTGATTTTAGATTTAATTATCGCTTTTGATAATTAAATATTTGCTGATTTGAGATTTAATTATCGCTTTTGATAATTAAATATTTGCTGATTTGAGATTTAATTATTGCTTTTGATAATTAAATATTTTCTGATTTGAGATTTAATTATCGCTTTTGATAATTAAATAATTGTTGATTTGAGATTTAATTATCGCTTCAGATAATTAAATATTTGTTGATTTTAGATTTAATTATCGCTTTTGATAATTAAATATTTGTTGATTTGAGATTTAATTATCGCTTTTGATAATTAAATATTTGCTGATTTGAGCTTTAATTATCGCTTTTGATAATTAAATATTTGCTGATTTGAGATTTAATTATCGCTTTTGATAATTAAATATTTGCTGATTTGAGATTTAATTATCGCTTTTGATAATTAAATATTTGCTGATTTGAGATTTAATTATCGCTTTTGATAATTAAATATTTGTTGATTTGAGATTTAATTATCGCTTTTGATAATTAAATATTTGCTGATTTGAGCTTTAATTATCGCTTTTGATAATTAAATATTTGTTGATTTGAGAAATTTGATTATCGTTTTTGATAATCGAATATTTGTTGAATTTTAAATTTGATTATCGTTTGTGATAATCGAATATTTGTTGATTTGAGAAATTTGATTATCGTTTTTGATGATTGAATATTTGTGATTTTTGAGATTTGAACTTCGTCTTTTTCTCTGGCAATTCAGGTGAGTAATTTGATTTACTCACATTCAATTCGTGCTCTGTATGGGATTTCTGCTCTGTTTTCCTTCTCTTTTAGTTGCTGGAACTCGATTGTTCTTGCTTTTGTTAGTCGTCTGATTTTGATCCATGATTCCCACGATGTTGATTCTTTTGATTTGAAGCAGTCGAACGTTTTGATTTCTTATCTAACACTTCCCCGCTGACACTTGCTTTGCTTATACATTCGACATTGCCATGCTCTTTTGGTTGTTACCTTTTATCCATTTATTCCCTATGATTGCGTGGACGCAATTTCTTTAAGGAGGGGAGTCTGTAACAACCCGGTTTTTCGCGTCAGTTTATAAATGACGATTAAATCATTGTTAATTGCTAATGTAGATTTTAATCGAATCAGAATCCTTTTTTTAAAAGTTTGTTATCGTCACTAGACGATTGAAATTGATAACATTTTTCTATCAGCAATTTTGATCGAATTGAAATTCTTTTTAAGTTGTAAAATTCTTTAATAAAAGATTGGTTAGTGTTGATGGGCTTTTGAAATGGAGCCCATCCCTTGCTTTATTTTGATGCCGAGATTCAATTAAACCGGGGACCCAATTCATTTTCTCGTTCAATAACCCTAACCAAACAAAGAAAAAAAAATGGTGGCTCGCCTTCGTCCCTCTTTTCAAAATTAGGGCTCGTGAAAATCAGGGGCTCCGACTTTTGTTAGAGCGTTTGAGTGATGATTTTAGGTCGCTTGCTCCTTCGATCATCGCGTGCTTGGCTTCGTTCGACATAGGGATGCCACAGCTTCTACTCGAAGCTGTTCGATCCTCAAATTCGTGCTCGTTCGAGTTCCTCCGAGTCGCGTCGAAAAGGTGAGTATATTATACTCACATCTAATTCTAACTTGAGGTTATTAGCGTTCGAAATTGATGATTCTCGTTCGTATATGTTTTCTGAGTTTGTTGTTTACTGTTCGATTTCGTTTGGAAATTTATATCGCCATGTGAACCTCTTACGTGACTTTCGGGTTTGATCATTCGAAATAGTCGAATGGTTATCTCGGCTATTCGATTTTGCTGTATTTTATGATTTCGAACCTTGTTCTCTGATTTCCTGACGTCTGATAGCTTCGACTTTGATTTTGAACTTGGTTATTGTTTTTCCTCTGTGACTTCGTCACTGTCATAACCTGACTTGAGTACAAACTGCAATTGTCCTTGTTCAAGACTGCTATTGCTTTTGGTTATTTTCTTGTATCCATGGAATTTCGACTTCACTGTTTTCGAATTATTTATGATACACGTTAATCTGTAGTTCCATGTTGTATTGATCTCAGCTGATGTGTGCATTCACTTGAGTTCGTTGTAGTTATCTTCCTGTCATTACATTGTTGACAGTTAACATGACTTGTACCACTTGCGTCTGCACTCTATCAATATGCCTTGTGTAGTTGCATCCTGTATCATTTCGTATCCACACTTCATGTTAGTGGTTGATTCACAACTGTCTGGTGCACTGGTCTCTGGTCCTTGACTTGCGTACTGTCTTTGCTCCTACCAGTTCATTTCTTTGGATTGGTTTAGACAGTCAAATCTTGGTTTCATAGTATTACTGATTTTGAATCTTGATGGTTGCTCGTTTGCTTATGCCTTGACTTCGAGCTCATCATCTGGTTGAGACTGCAGCTTGTTACCATTGGGGTCTTGTTCTTATACATATAGTTTGCACTTGTTTAGTGAGTTTTGCCTTCATATATACTTCTGGTTACAGGGTATAATATATGTTAGTCTACATTGGTAGTTGCATTCTTTTGTAGTTGCAGTTTTATATTTGACTTCCTTGTTTACTTTATTGACATTGCAACTGTGTAGTCGAACAAATTGGGTCCTTCATTCCAGTCTTCATGTTGCTCTTTGCATACTTGTCTTGTACACTTGAATGTTGCTGTGTACATGCTTTGATTTTGACCAGTTGTTCATCACTGGTCACTGAGTAGTTGCTTTTGAGTTCCCCGTATCACTTTGTTCACTGGTCGAGTTCTTTACTTGATGTTACTTGATCTGTTTCACCGTGTACCCTGATTAAATTGCCATGTGCAGTTTGTTATATACTATCACTTGTGTACACATTTCGTATTCTCTTAGTTGAAGTTTTATGCAGCCGCACTGCCTTTTTCTCGAATCTGATACATTGCATTGATGTCTTGTATCATTTGCATTTTGTTATTTTGCTTCACTGGTGACCTTATGTTCTAATGAGGCCGATCTGCGTCTTTTCTGTTGAGTGTTGTAGTGCCATATCTTTGGTGCTCTCGCCTTCAGTTTGCTATTTCCCTGTGCCTTGCTTTGCGACATGTTGAACTTGTTTCACTTGTTGCCTCTGATCTTGTTTAGTATTGTTTTGAGTTGTTTTGTAGTGGAGAGGAAGTACACGCGTGCGTGTACTGCAGCCCTAGCAGGATTGACAGATTTAGTTGATATTTCGATCGTAAAATTATTTCTTTGGTTCAATTCAATACTTTGAAGTTGTATTTTGAAATGGTTCATTTTGATTTGAGTTGGATCCGTTGACTTTTGGATTCATTGATCTTCTGAGTATTTCATAGACTGTATTGGCGAGGTAGTACACGTTAGCGTGTACTGCAGCCAATCAGCATTGTTGTTTTTAATTGACATTTCAATTGTTTAAATTGATTTGGATTGCTGATTTGTCGTTTAACACTGTTTAGTGTTATATCTGCCGTTATCCGATTCTTTTATCGAGGAGTTGGATATACGAGATTTCTGTGACTGTCTTCTATTTGATGTTTGATTATAATCGCTTCTGTGCACTAATAACTGAGTTTGAATTAGACTGACCCGTGTATTATTTTCTTTTGAATGTAATACTCGGGTCAGACCCGAGTTATTTCAGGTTGTAGATTTTCTTCTTTGAGTTGCAGTTCAGGATTTGAAGACTTTTCACATCTTCTGAAGTTGTCAGTGTCATTTTGTAGTAGTCGTGTCATTGTATAGAACGATATGTATTCATGTATATTAGTCGATAATGTACTTGTATATATAACTTCTAGAGTCGACAGTTGTAGTTGTATCATATGTATCGTGTCAACTATATTGTAACTGACATCGGTTATATATATATGAGATTTTTGTTAATCTGTGTTCCGCACTTATATTATCTGTGTTATTGTTATATCTAATGTCCTAAACTATTATGAACTATCGCAGTTTGTTTTATACTGATAATTGAATATGTCGATGGGAGTAAATAAATAATAGATGAAAAATAAAAAGTATATACCACTCCTATCGAGATAGCCAATATTAGTGTAAGGCCAATTACGGATGGTCGCTCCTATCCAGCCTTATTCTTCGTAATAATAGACAGTATTTCTTTTAATACTCTTTGTTATTATGAGCATAGAGGTGGGGCGTCACAGGGTACACATAATCGATTTCCTTTAAACAGAAAACCATCCACCAATGTAAACTCATCCGACTTTCCCTCCTTGACTTCATCTACAAACTTTGCAAAGTAAGGATCTTCAACACACAACTCTGGAAGTACTTCGAACCCCATCACTTCAACTTTCATTGTAGTTAATACATGATTTCTTCTGCTCAACGCATCCGCCACACGGTTTGTAACTCCAGATTTGCGTTTCACAACAAATGTAAATTGCTGCAGATATGCAATCCACGATGCATGCCTTGCTGAAATTTTCTCCTGTCCTTGCAGATGTTTCAAAGCCTCATGATAAGTGTATAGCACAAACTCCATGTGAAATAAGTAATGTCTCCAATGTTTAATGGCTTGCACAACTGCATAAAACTCCACATCATACGTACTGTATCTCATTTTCGCCCCCTGATAACTTCTCACTGAAATATGCAATAGGACGTCCCTTCTGACTTAACACTCCTCCAATCCCAACTTTAGATGCATCTGTATGTAGCTCAAACAACAACTGAAAATCTGGTAATACTAGAATTGGTGTTGTCGTTAAAAGTTCTTTGATTCGTTCAAAAGCAACCCCTGCTTCCTCTGACCATAAAAATTGCTTCCCTTTCATACAATCAGTAACCGGTGCCATCACGCTACTAAAGTGTGGAATGAACCTTCGGTAGAATGATGCCAAACCATGGAAACTTCTAACTTCAGTCATCGTCTTGGGTTGTGGCCAATTTCTGACTGCTTCAACTTTATTCTGATCCACCTGTATACCTCCTCCCGATATAACATATCCCAAAAATAAAACACTATGCGTCATGAACACGCATTTCTTCGTTGCAGCATAAAATTGTTCCTGTCGCAGTACCATTAACACTTCTCTCAGATGTTGCAAGTGTTCTTCTGCGCTCCCAATATATATCAGTATATCATCAAAATACACCACCACAAATTTTCCAATGAATGGTCTAAAAATCTGATTCATCACCCGCATAAATGTACTCGGTGCATTCGAAAGACCAAACGGCATCACCAGCCATTCGTACAACCCCTCACGTGTCTTGAACGCTATTTTTCATTCATCCCCTGGTCTGATTCGAATTTGATGATACCCACTCTTCAAATCAATCTTCGAAAATATAGTAGCTCCAATAAGTTGATCCAACAAGTCATCCAATCTAGGCATAGGAAATCTGTATCTCATTGTAATCTTGTTCAATGCTCGACTATCAGTGCACATCCTCCACGTCCCATCCTTCTTTGGTACTAACAATGCTGGTACAGCACATGGACTTAAACTTTCCTGCACACGCCCCTGTTCAAGCAATTCTTCCACTTGTCTTCTCAACTCCTCATGTTCTTTTGGACTCATTCTGTAGTGTGGTCTATGTGGCAACACAGCTCCTGGAACAAGATCAATTTGATGTTGAATGTCTCTCAACGGCGGTAACTCTGTTGGTAGCTCCTCAGGAAATACATCGTCAAACTCTCCCAGCACTGGTTTCACTTCTTCAGGAATCTCAACCACTTCATGACTCTCACATCCAATCAACAAGAATACTTTAGGCTCCTCTTCTACCTCCTTAACAAACTCCTTCAAAGATAGCAACGTTTTAAGCTCTTCAATCTCCTCCAACTTGCTTTCCTCTTGTTGTCGCTTCTTGGGAACTAGAGTAATCTTGGTGCCTTCAAACATGAAACTGTAGCTGTTCGTACGCCCATCATGTTGCACCGCTCTATCATACTGCCACAGTCTCCCCAACAACAGATGACATACATCCATATCCACAACATCACACCAAATTTCATCCTTGTATTTCTTCCCAATTGAAAAATTAACACAAGCTCTTCGTCCAACTTTCACCTCCCCACCTTTCCTCAACCAAGCTAACTTGTAAGGTTTTGGATGTTTCTCTGTCTTCAATGACAACTTCTTCACAGCTTCTGTAGAGATAATATTATCACAGCTTCCCGCATCAATGACAAACTTGCAAACCCTTCCCAAGATAGTACATGTTGATTGAAAGATGTTACTCCTCAACCAGCTAGTCTCTTCCTCCTGCTTCGGTGTCAAGCAATTCCTCCTCATCATCAATGTATATCCATCATCTCCCAACAACAACTCTTCCTCCTCAACCGGTAATGAATTAGAACATTCAGCCTCCTCATCCTCAACCTCAGCTATCATCGTTCGCTTCTTTGGCTTTGGACATTCATTGCTTTTGTGACCAAGCCCCTGACAATTGAAACATTTGATACCACTATTGATCCTGGTCTTAGCAACTTCATTAACAACCGGTTTTGCAACAGCTTTCGAAACATTCGCACTGCTACTAGCCCCTTTCATTGTATTGTTTGAATTTGTAAACACTCCACCACCTCGTCTCCCTTGTTTCTCCCAAGCAAGTGCTTTCTGATGTGCCTCAGCGATAGATCTGGGATCAAACATGTTCACCATATCTTGAATCTGCATTCTCAACCCTCCAACAAATCTAGCTGTTAGCTGCTCCTCCGTTTCCATAATATCATTCCTGGCAATAAGCTGATAAAATTCATCTGCATAATCATTCACAGACTTCGTTCCTTGCCTCAAGTATTGTAAACGTTGATACATAAGCGATTGATAATTATAAGGTAAGAATGTAGCTTTCATTAACTTCTTCATCTTTTCCCATGATTCAACCTTTGACTTCCCTATCCGTTCACGTGTAAGTTTGGTTTGCTGCCACCACGCCAAAGCTCTACCCCTCAACCTTGTAGCAACCAACTTCACTCTACGATGTTCTGGAACCTCCTTGAAGTCAAAAATCTCTTCAACATTAGCCATCCAATCAAAAAACTCCTCAACTTGCATACCACCCTTGAATTCTGGAATTTCTATTTTCATCCCTGACTCCCATCTATGATCATATTCTGAATAATTTTTGCCTTGACCTCGTCCTTGTCCACGAACACTACCACCATCCAACTCCTCTTCAAAATCTGATGTATATCGATGTCGATCCTGACCACCAACATCTCTACTACCATCATTCCTCCGATCACGACCATTCACATTCCGATCATGACTTCGATCATCACCATTTCTATAACCATCTCGACCCATACTTCTATGATTACTGCCGACACTTCTCTCTCGATTGGAATGTGGTGAAACTCTACTTCCCCCATGATGAGATTCAAGTGAAACCCTTCTCTGGTTTTGATTCATCTCTAACATCATCTTCTCGATTCGACCAATTCCTTCATTAAGCTTCTCATTAAAGTTTTCATTAATTCTTTGCTCCATCTCATCGGCCTCTTCTCTTCTATACAATGCCTCAACGTTTTGATGGTGATGAGCTCTTCTCGGCGGCATTTTTCAAAATGATACCAACTTCAACTCTCAATGTGAACAAATATGATGTACGGCCTTCACTTGCTCTCGGCTCTAACTCCACAATCGCAAATTTTGGCGCGCAACTTCCACGGCCAAACACCTCGCAACCCTTTGATCCAAAATGATATGGATCGAAAACTCCAAGCTTGTTGCAATTTGCGACGAACACGATGAACACCAAACTTCTCCAAATGATGTACGGCTTCACTTGTTCGAATCTACACTTCAACTCTCGGCCTTGAACAAATAAAAGATCAATGATGCACGGCTTCAACTCCTCAAACTCTTCGATAAGAATTGGATCCAAGACTCGGCTTAGCTATGATTGGCTAAGTCTAGCTCTGATACCAAATGATGCAACAGCGGAATAACAAAATGATGATTCTGTGAAAGTAGCAATCGATGGAATGAAAAATACTGAATGGCCCAAATCCGTTGATCAAAAGATGCCGGATTCTAGCTATCTTCGTCACGTAGATCGCGCACGATACCGTGAAAGAAGATCTGCAATTCTTCAAACGTTGATCAAGCGCACTTGATACCGTGAATTGGCTTCTACGATCGTTGATTCGAGCGCACTCGAATGCCGAAAGAGGAGATAGGAGATCACACTCAACTACCAATTTAATGAAAGCACAAAGCTAACAAACAAAAGTTTTTTATTCAAAATTCAACTACTTTACAAATGAGGCCACCCCGCTATTTATAGAGCTTTACAACACACGCGACTCAAAACTGCACAACACTTAGGTAGGCAACGATCTAACATATACGACCTAAAACAGACGACTTACGACTTAACTAAGGTCGGCAGCGACTTAACAACAGTACAAAGAAAAACAATACAACACATTACAACACCACACTTACAATACAACATATAGGTCATCCACGACCTAAACATCACGACTTAACATTTGACTGACCTAAAACTTCCCGCGACCTATCTTAGGTCGTAGGTCGTTCACGCGACCTATCGTAGGTCGTAGCTCGTGAAAGTCTTCACTTGAAGTATCGAAGCGACCTAAAGTGAGCGACCTATCTCCCCATATCTTCCCACGACCTAGCATAGGTCGTAACTCGTTAGATCGTTCGAGCGCTTTTCCCTTTAACTCGTTAGCTCGCGAGTCTTCAGTAGGTCGTTTGCGAGCTTCACTAAGTTGCTGGAGCGACTTAAAGGCCTCGTTAGGTCGTTCGTGACCTAACACTTTACCAACTTGTGCTTCATCATCCAGTAACGACTTAAAGGATTCGTTAGGTCGTACGCGACCTAACTCTTCACCATTTTGGGTATCATTCTGGGCTGCATCATCTAGCAAGTTAGATATATGTAACAAATTACATAGTTGCTCATAGGGCATACCATAACTCTATCAATATCCTACTTGCACTTAGGGTCAATTATGGAATCTTATTGCAACTTCTCCAATCGGTTTTCTCAAAACCAATTGGGTCAGTCCCTCAGTGAACGGGTATGCTATTATGTTTCAATTATTTACCATATCAATCAACTCTCTCCAATGCTGATAAAGTATCTTTATCATGTGGAACAATTCGAAGTATATCTCTTGACTTCAGTGAGCTCTAAGTTCTGCTACAAACTATATATCGTGACATTGTTATTATATAATAATGTAATGTAATTCTCAACATTTGGAATCACCATCGACTCAATTATAACTTATGCATTTATTATATATATCTTTAATAATAGTTGTAATAGTTTTGGTGTCACACTTTTTTGGTATCAAAGTGAACTACCAAAAACGCCCCTCTATATATTATCAAATCTTCATCACTTAAAAATAAGATATAATATTAAACTTCTTTTACAAATTCAAACACCCCTAAAAGTAGGATCTAATAATTAAACATGCTTTTCAAATTCAAAAAGCTTCTAAAAATTGGGTCTAAAATTAAACTTCGTTTACAAATTCAAAATACCTCTTTACAAATATACAAATCTTAATATCATTTAAAAAGAAATCATTTTTTTGACTCATTTAAACATATACAATTTATAAAGATAACAATTCACGCGCGAAGATCGTGCCGTAACACACACATGTGTGTGTGTGTGTGTGTGTGTATTGTTATCAATAAACCTGCTCAGTTATTCATTTGCAAGTGGAGCATTAGACCTGGGCTTTCACTGCATATATATTTTTTAGTTTTGTTGTTTTCTCTTTTGCATTATTTCCTATTGGGCCTAGATATTATTTCTCCTTTTAGCCCGTTACCGTTTGTATCTTGTCTCTCTTTAAATACATCGTGTAAAGCTAGGTTTCTTTTGTAATAAGAATAATGAAATTCAAATCTTTTCTCTTGCTTTATTTCTAACATGGTATCAGAGCACTAAGATCCGATCCGATCTCTCCATCTTTTTTTTTCTTTCTTTTTCATATCGGATTTTTGATCTAGGGCAATGGCGGAAAATAAAACAGTATTAGATGTAATGCCTGTGATGTTAAAGATAACATATCATAGGTTAGGGGATTAAAATTATTTTGATTGGAGTAAAACAATTCGATTGTACCTTCAGAGTATTGACAAAGAAGATCATCTTATGAAAGATCCACCGAAAGAAAATTCGGAAGATAAAGATGATCAAGTTTGGCTGAGGGATGATGCTCGTTTGTTTCTTCAGATTCGAAATACAATTGATAGTAATGTGATTAGTTTAGTTAATCATTGTAGCTTTGTGAAGGAGCTAATGGATTATCTGGAATTTTTGTATTCAGGAAAAGGGAATTTGAGTAGGATGTATGATGTTTGCAAATCTTTTTATCGTGCTGAGAAGTCAGATCAAAGTTTGATGAACTATTTCATGAAATTTAAGAAAGTGTATGAAGAGTTTAATGTACTACTTCCTATGAGTCCAAACATCAAAGTCCAGCAACAACAAAGAGAACAAATGGCTGTTATGAGTTTCTTAGGTGGTCTCTCGAGTGAGTTTGAATCAGCAAAAGCACAAATCTTATCTGGATCTGATGTGATCTCTTTACAAGAAGTGTTTAGTCGACTTTTAAGAGCTGATGGTTCAAACAATTCTCAAAATAATTCTACATCAAATAATAGTGCTTTGATCAGTCAGAATAGTGCAAGTGCACAGAACAGATATGCACCAAACAATACACAGTGGAGACCAAATCAAAGTGGATATAGGAGAGGTGGTACACAACTTGAACTTCGACCTATGACCCCAAATTTCTGCACATATTGTAAAAGAGATGGTCATAGATATCAGCAATGTTGGAAACTTCATGAGAAACACAAACAAAACAAGACTGGAACTCTTGATAAATCAACAAATAAATAGCAGAATTCATCAAATCAAATTGCAAATGTTGCAAATTCTAATCAGGATAAATCAATACTCATCACTGGAGAAGAATATGCTAAGTTTACTGAATATAAAAATAACTTGAAGATGTCATCAACCAATCCAAGTCCAAATGTATCTACAGTAGCTACAACAAACAGATGGGTCATAGATTCAAGTGCCACTGATCATATGACCGGTAACTCCTCTCTTCTATCAAATTTTCAGAATAACAGTGGTTCTCAGAGTATAACTCTAGCTGATGGCACATTATCATCTGTTCATGGATCTGGAACTGTTGATCTTAACTCCTCTCTGACTTTAAATTCTGTGTTACATACACCAAAGCTTAATTTTAATCTCCTCTCTGTTAGCCAAGTAACTAAAAATCTTAACTGCAGCATTACCTTTTATCCTAACTATTGTGTATTTCAGGATCTAATGACCAAGAAGACTATTGGTAAAGGAAAGGAGCTTGGGGGTCTATATGTGTTTGATAGTCTGCCATCAACTATTGTTGCATGTACCAGTATCAATCAGGCTCTCAAGACTCATTGCCCATTAGGCCATCCTTCTCTATCTAACTTCAAAATTCTATGTCCACGGTATACTTTAATAAAGTTACTTGAGTGTGATTCTTGTCAATTTACTAAGCATCACCGTCAGAGTTCTAGCCCAAGAATAAACAAAAGAGCTGCTTCAGCCTTTGATCTTGTACATTCAGACATATGGGGACCCTCCTCGGTTACTTCTAAACTTGGATTTAAATACTTTGTCACGTTTGTGGACGATTACTCTAGGTTAACTTGGATGTTTCTTATGAAAAATAGGTCTGACCTATATTCTATTTTTCGTAACTTTTGTGTTGAAATAAAAACTTAATTTGGTACAACTATCAAAACTTTGAGAAGTGATAATGCTAAAGAATATACTTCAAGTCTATTTCATACCTTTATGAATGATAATGGCATCATGCATGAAACATCTTGTGTTGATACTGCATCTCAAAATGGGATTACCGAAAGGAAAAATAGACATCTTTTAGAAACCACCAGAGCACTTTTATTTCAAATGCATATGCCAAAGTATTTCTGGTCAGATGCTATTTCCACTGCCTGTTTTTTTATAAATAGGATGCCTTCAAGCGTGTTGAATGGTGATATTCCTTATAAAGTTCTTTTCCCAAATAAAGATGTCTATCCAGTTAAACCTAGAATGTTTGGGTGTACTTGTTTTGTAAGAGATGTACGACCACAAGTATCAAAATTAGATCCTAAATCTATCAAATGTGTATTTGTTAGGTATTCGAGATTGCAAAAGGGTTATAGATGTTATTGTCCAAGCCTTGATAAATATGTGGTATCTATTGATGTGACATTCCATGAAGACATTCCATACTATCAGCCTATGATTAATCAAACTGACTCCATTAACAATGAAGAAACTGATTTCCTCATTTATTCTACCCACACCCATGCACAAGAAACCATGGATGGTGACTCAACTGCTCCCATACCTCCTTCACCTGTTCATGAACCTATACCTCACTTCAATCCAGAGTTAGATCTTCCTATTGCACTTAGAAAAGGAAAACGCCAATGTACATATCCTATAGCTTCTTATGTGTCTTATAACCATTTATGTAACGACCCGATATTTTCAACCATTCGCATCCATTATAAGTGTATAGGTAGACGCTCCTGCCGGAATTGAATTGCTCAAAATACCACGTTGTAAATAAAATTTGGCAAATCTCAGAATATACAGTAAATAAATACAATCATAGATCACAGACACAGAGTAAAATAATGCAGCGGAAGTAAAAGAAATAGTAGTTCATGAAGCTACTATGTAAATATATCAGAGTTACATAAGATATAACAGAAGAAATAGAGTACAACAGAAGTCTCAATAAAATAACCAAGTACAAGCTGAGTAGAACAATGGAACTAAAATAGATAGGACAAGACAAGCAGATAATCTCCAGCGATTCAAATCTCCAAGAGAGTGGAAATCCAAATCTGTGAATAACTCAGGCTGACCCGAGCGTAAAGCAAAAACAAAACACTCGAGTCAGGACAATATATACTTATATAATGTAAACCAACTCAAGTGAACTGTAATAAAGGTACAAGTAACTTAGAAGATGCTTGGGACCGCCCATCCTCTAAGGATCCGTTAAAATATCTACTATGTAGTAATATTCACTATTATAATAATGTCTAATAAGTAAAGTATAATCATATAGAAATAGCGTTAAGGGGATGGAGAACCTTAACGCGATCGGATCTTAAAATCATAATCGTAGTGGGTTCGATGTGGTAGGTGGCACGGCACACAAGGCAATGCCAGGGTAGATATACCAATTACGCACACGGACTGATGGATACGCATAGCAGCCACTACCGTTCCACCTCGAACAACACTCCCAAATCAAGGGTGGCCACCAAAAATCACAAAATAATAGAATGGTATCGAAGAAGTGTGTCCGATACGAGGTGCTACCTCACTGGCCCGAGATCGCTTCTGTTTTAGTCACCTTATGCCAACTCACGGGAGTTGGGTCCACGTATATACCTTAGGATCGTCGCCACCATCCTACTTCATTCTGGAAACTCCACCGCGTACACAGTTGTCAAAGTGGTTTTCGGTATCGACAGAGAGTATGTCCATATCCGATCCCGGTCTCTTTAACAACCAATCGTTATTATAACCCGTGGTTATAACTTTTAAAACAATACTTTACTTCAAAATAAAATATCATTTCAAAACCATATATTTATCAAAATAAAGATTAAATCAATTCCAAACCATTTCCATATATTTAAAATATCATATCATTTCAAAACTTCATTTCAAATCATTTCAATATATCAAAATATCATATCTTTCCAAAACTTCATTTCAAACCATTTTAATATAATAAAATATCATATCTTTACAAAACTTCATTTCAAATCATTTTAATATAATAAAATATCCTATCAGTTCAAAACCAAAAATTCAACTTTAAATACCCTTTAAATTCAAAGATATCGTTCATTTACTATTATTTCAAATCACCTTTAAATAGTTTATATTCCAATCAAAATAATTCATTTAACCCTTTTAAAAGTGTAATTATTATACTTTCAAATCAAGTATTCAATTTTCAAAGTTTCAAACCATTCTGAGTTCGTTTACTAAGTCAAAAACCCTAATTATTAAAATTTCAGCATTTCACAGCATTTAAAAACAACCGCTACAAGTTATATTTGAAAACATTTTTAATTCAGCAAAGACAGCACTTAAAACTGCTGTTAAAACTCAGTTTAAGTTGAATTATAGTTCAAAATAGAAAAGACAGCATTTCAGAAGTGCTGCGGTAGTTCAGATTTCAAGGTTAAATTTGGTTTCAGCAAAGACTGCAGACGATTATAGCATTTCCAGAGAATGCTATAATAGGCCTGAGTTCAATATTAGCCTATAAGTTCAACTACAGCATTTCAGAAATGCTGTAATAGCTCTTTTTACACAATTTTAGTTCAAAACAGAATCTTTAGCATTTCTGAATGCTATTGAAAGTAGATTTGAGGTGTTAGTGTATTTCCAGCAATTAAATAACTTCAATTTAAAACACATAAACATTTTAAAAATCATATTTTAACATTTAAAATGTTCATTTTCATATCATTTAACATATATCTTTTTCACAATAAATTTCTTATAATTAAATCCAATTTTCAACAATTTACTTAATAAATTTAAGTGTAAAAGTTTCCAATTCTTCACATTTCAACAAATAACTTAACACTTCAAATTTAAATTACCATTTCTCAATTTTAACTAAATTTCCAATTTTATTTAATTAACTTAAACCTTTAATTAAAACCAAATTTCACATTTCCAAGTCAAGTTATATTTTAAAAGATCACTTTTAAACATTCATTTATTTAACCACTTAAACTCATAGAAAAATCAATAATACTTTAATAAATCACTTAAATTCAAATTTAATCAAATTATCATATTTTACCATTTTCCAAATATAATTAAATTTCCATCTTATTCATATAACTTAAATATCATTTTTAACCAAAATTCCAAATTCCAAACTTAAGTTATATTTCAATAATCCAAATTAACCATTCATTAATTACATTTTAACTCATAGAAAAATCATAATTTCTTTATTCTAAAACATTTCAAAATCTATTTAAATCAAAATTCATAAATTTATTTTTAAAAATACTTAAAATCATCCAAAACACATTATAAAATAACCACGGGCCTGTATATAGTTTTCTAACCTAGGTCAAGTGATACAGATATGTATCATTTCAACCCGCAGTTTAAAAAAAGAAAAATCCGGGTTATATCATTTCAAACCCGCAATCCCAAGTTAAATGAATGAATTTGAAAACCGCTCAGGCCTATCATTTCAGCCCATAACGATATTCCCTTATTCTAAAGTTCGTTCGGGTATGTATCATTTCAACCCATAGTGATTCTAGTCTACAGGGAACTTGCAGTGTGATAAACTGATATAAATAAACAGAATAACATAAAACAACAGTAACATATGATATAACAGGTGTAATAACAGGTGTGAACATCATATGATAATAATATAAGCATATATAACATGATAATATACATTACAGATTCAAATGGTGTCGGTTTATCAGTTATATAGGTACATATTGTCTGGTGAGAATAATTTACCTGTTAAAGCTGGAGATTAGCGATCAAAACACACGGAATAGATTCCAGAAAGCACAACAAGCACGATATAACATGACTTTTGATTTGAATGAATGGAGAGCCTTGATATTTATCTTGTAAACAATAACCAAACAAGAAAATATACACATAAATATTCAACGCAAACAATGTTGAAACAATGAAGATAAGAAGCAACAACGGAAAAGATTACTTGACTGTGCTTTAACCCTTCAAAAGCTTGAACAAGGGGTTCATTTTCTCAGCCATGATGATGATGAGTGTGGGAGAGACAAGGTTAACTTCCTCGAATACATAAGACAAAACAATACAAACAATATAAGTTTTCAAATGCACAATACGATAGAATAATATAGAATCAACTGCACGAATCAAAGTAGAATTGCTTTGCACTTGCTTCCAACAACCTTCAAGTTCAGCCATATGGTGTACTACAGGTCAAAGGAAAGATTTGGATTAGGTTTTGGTTGCCTAAGGGTCGGCCAAACATGTTTAGAGGATAGCAAAAGGTGAGTATGCATGAAACAACACAACAAGGCAAATCAATGTCACTTTAACATGGATTCAAGGCAATTCAAGGCTCGGCCAAGGCTCATAGGGCACGGCCAGTGTGACGACCCGCCCTTCACGACCCTCGAAAATCGACACAAAATACTCAACAGTATAATATGCCGACGATCGAATGCCGGAAAGACAGATTGTAGAAGAAAGAAAGTAGATAGAAGAAGAAAGAACTAAACAAAATCAGAACCTCACAGTCGCAGCGGATAAAATATAATATATAGAACAGAACTTTACACAAATCAAAACTATATCTGTTTATATACAATACATCATCATCAGAGTATGTCATAATAAAATCATCAATATCCAGTCAATCAGTCAATACAACAATCACAACAGCGGAATAATACAAGTACGAGAAATACGTCTCGAACTCTAGCTCCTCTCCTGAGCTCCATAGCAACCTATCCTGTAATATACTCGGTCTGACCCGAGCATTATAATAAAATAACACCCGAGTCAGTCTGGAATACCAGCGCATCATAAATACATCCAAACTGATTATTAAAGTTCAAAAATCCTTTGAAAACAAAAGCATCTCGTAAGACCACGCCACAAATAAACATGTCGGGTTTTTACCTTACGATAGCTAAAACACTTTTTATAAAAATCCTCTGATATTATAATAGTGTCTATTTACAAATACTTATTAAAATAGCTGAAATTGTTACATGATTAAATTCCAGCATACTAGGTATACAAACAAAACTCGTACAAGGCACGTAGGGAGAATGGATTTCCAACGAATGACTAGGCACTGGGGTACCACCTGTCACAGTACGTGGCCTAGATCACAGTACCGAGGAGTACGCCCGCTCCCCTGCAACACAAAGCCGGAATCATCCCTTACTGGATAATTCCAAGTAAAATCACCCCACGGTTGTGATCAGCAACCGCACCACTAAGCCGAAATAAAAGGGACATCTAGACAGGGATGACCTTACTCTCAAGTGGGGGCTACCCACGAAGCCTTGCTGCATATCCCCTGATTTTCAGTCATTCCCGGTTGATGAGGCTTGAGGCTAAACGATACCTTTATAGCACATATCCCTTAGAATGCCCATCGTCCACCTGACGATGTCACGAAAGCATTCGTCCATACAAGTCCGTCCCGGGTCCGAACGGAACCGAAGGCACTACCCCTACTACATCCATTTTGGAAATATCCTCAGGATTAGTAGCGACTAGCCCTTGCACTTCACTGCTCCATCTTCGACTCTGAAATCGTTTTCGCGAAACGTACAAACCGGATCGAAGTGGTTTTCGAGTCTCCAGACCTAGAATCCCGGTATACGGAAACTCGATCCCGGTCTCTTCGAAACGATCAGCGCATTTGGCCAATATTGATAGTCGGTGATTTAACTATCAATTAATGTTCACAAACATCCATACACATCCATCACACAATAAATAATCTCCATATTATTTATTTCCTTCTAATATCTTTCAAAGATATATTTTCACATTTTCAAAACTCGTTTGAAAACAATTTTCCAAACTCTTCCTTTACAAGGTAAATCTTTTATCCTTTATTCCCATCGGGAATAACCAAGTATAAAACAATTTGCATTTAAAACAGTTAAAATACTTTATATTGAAATATACTTTAAAATATGAAAATTACTTCTATTTATTTACTCAAATTATAAATTTAAAATATGTGAAGAAAACTAGTTATTAACACATAAACTTTGATTTAAAAATAAGGGTTTTAGTTTAACTAAATTCAAAATAGCGTTATAAGAAGAAAAATGCTAATTTTAACAACTTAAGCTAAAACCAACTTTTAAATAAATCCATTTGTAAAAATAATTGTTAATACTCCCAAATTATTACGGTATTAAAATTATTAATTTATTTCTTTTAAAAATAACGATTTCTTAAAAATACTTTTTAAAACGATTTAAAACTTAACCTTAGTTAAATAAAATCTTTTTATAAACATTTACTTGGTTTTCCCAGGGAAGCACTTTCCCGTTTCTAAACATTCCAAAGTACTCTTTCATATAAATCCACTGATTTATTTCAAGTCAATTTATGATTTCAACATAAATTTCCAATTCCATACTTAACTATAACTTCCTCCGAAGTTAAATCACAATTTTTCCCATTTTTGGAAATTCATTTTTTTAATATAGTTTAAACATTTTTAAATAAACATCTTGGTGAATTTTCAATGGAAGCCAAACTTCCAATTCACTTAGTTACATTCCAATGAAATACGGCATTTCAAAACATTCTATTTTTCATTTGAACTTGTTTATTTATAGTCGGAAACTCCATTTTAACATATTTTTAATTTCCGGATAACATTAGCCATTATTAAAATAAACACCGTTATTTTAAACAATTTATAATTTCATAAATTTAATCTCCAGAAAACTATACTTTCCATTTACTCATTTCATAAACTTCCCATTATATTCAAAATCCCAATTTGACCCAATTTACATTTTTCTCTTCAAATCCGATTTCAAATTTTATTCTTTGAAATTCTAAATTTAACAATTCATTTTATTTCGTAAAAACACAATTTATCCATTTATAATTAAATTCTGTGATTACACTTTATACAACAATTTCATAACACAATTAAATTTCCAGATTTATCAATCACAACATATAAACAGGTATGACTATCAACTATAAATAATTGCTACATTTTGAGGAATCCAGTTGGATCCCTCCAACCTGTTTTTCCCTGCATCCACAAATATTAGCACATCACAATATAAATATCAATCCAAACTGATAACAACAGTTATAATCAACCAATCACACAGATATTTAAATATTATCTATTTAATCTGCCTAGCATCCAGATGTGAGTGAGAAAAACTCACTTTGAGTTTCGGCGAGCGTTCGAAATTTAAATTAAACCGGACGACGTCCGATTTAACCCAAATTTCTACTTGCCCGGAATGACTCCGGATCTGCACCGTCGCGTAGCACTCGTCTCTGCGATTCCGATGCATTCAAAATCGTCCGAATCTGAGTACGTATGAACGAGTTATTAAATTTTGAAGTTTGAACAAATTTTAATACAATTCATTTTTAATTCAAATTATACCCTAACGAAAACGGCCGTTCATCAAGCAACCTTTCTTCCCGCTCAAGAACGCAACTCCAGGAATGAAGAAATCGAACCCACTTCACGATTTAGGGCAAGGAACCGCACCCACCACGCCGTCCTGGAATTCGATCAGAACTCCCCATAATGTGCGCGCGCCTCGGCTCTACCCACGGCCTAACTCCGGCCAAACTCGGTGATCGCACTCCCTCAAAACGCGCGCATGACCTGCAGATGAACGCGCCCTCCCCACGCCTCCAATCGACGACGACAGCTCGAATCACCCGTTGGATCTGTAGATCTCTTAGCAATCTACAACGTTCATGTAGAAAATTTTCGAAATCGAAGCCTGGATCACGAGATTTTTGAGAGGGAACGAAACTGAGTTTCAGCCATTGAATAAAACGAACGGCGGCTAACGTATAAGCTAGGGTTTAAGAGAATAAATGAATATATATAATTGTTTTAATATTATTAAATTAATAAAATATCTCAATTTAACAGTTAAAGCACACGACATCCAATTCTCACGTTTCGACAGGCTATCCTGGGGTTTTTCCGCATTCCGGACACAATGGAACAGGTCTCGTAAGCTAATTCGATTGTATGCGCGAGATACGGAATAAAACGATCAATTTAAAATTAAATTGGTTAAATCGATTTCGATGCGTTTCGAGCTGCCACGGTCAAACGACAACTCCGATTGCTACGAAAATTGAAATCCGATAATAACTAACTATTACGGATCCAATGGAACTAGTTTCGTCGAAATCCGAGACTGTGCCCCGGAAGGCTATTTTAACTCGTCTATTAAATCTAGCGATTATTAAACTTAACGAAAGCACGTAAAATTTCACTTTTAAAATTTTATTAACTCAACAATAAATCATATAAAATTTATAAACACGTTAAAAATCATTCTGGCTCAATCTAGACCAAAATCCGATTAAATTGCATTTTAATAATATTAAATCCATTTTTAAATTAATATAAAATCCCAAATAATAATTTATCAACTTAAAAATTCCTCTAAAAGTCCAACAACATTATTTATGTCTAAATAGACTTTAAAATAAATTTTAAAACCATTTTTATCACTATTTACATCCAGATTTACCTTTATCTCAAATTTCGAATATTTAATTATTATTTTTCCATTAATCAAATTCAACCAGGATTACTATAATTAAAAATTACAGCTTATTCTATTAATTAAACCCGAATCCAATCATTTCAAAATCAATTAAGAATCCACATTAACATTTAAAACGAATTAAATGTTCAAATTCAACGGCTTAAAAATACGGGATGTTACATTCCTCCCTCCTTATAAAAATTTCGTCCCCGAAATTTGCTAAGGTAGAAAATACTCTTCAACCCGGTTACTTACCCAATTGGCTGAGCTAAAAACTTATATACATTTTCCCAAAATCCTTTAGCTCAATCCCAAACTCATGTGCTTCACTAATCCAAAAGCTTTACTTTTAACTTTATTTCAAAATAACTTTACTAGTTATTAAAAACTTTCCCAAAAACCCCAAAAATTTCTAACTCCCAAAATTTCTGAAAAATTTTGGCGGAGTCTCCTTTGCACGGAGGAGCTTCTGCGATATCGCAGGATACACAAATATATATACATCGGCTCACATGGCCGGAAACCAAAATATATCACAATATATATATATATATCATTTTCCAATTATTTATGCGTAGGCGTACCTTTTAAGCAAATTTAAATAGCGAGCGGCTAATATAACGCATATACGCGCTCCAACACTCTCGAACGCCTCCCGTACCTGTACTATACTCAACAAACTCATCAAATTTCAAAGATAAGAACATTTCATTAGCATTTCCAATATAAATGCAAGCTAACCATCTTTATAAACCAATTTCACAATGCCAACATCATTTAAACTCTCATTACAAACTCAAACCCCATAGTTTAACAATGTCACTATATTTCAACAATCCAAAGATTTCAATCACCTTTAAATTTTCTTATTCAAGTCCAAGCTTCATTTTATTTCTCTTGAATGATCTATATTCAAGTTTACTATATACCATTCATATTTATTACAACCAATTCATTTTTGATTCAATATGATTAACATATGCCTTCCTTACATTTCTTTATTTCAACTTACATTCCCAATTTGATTTACAATCAAATTTTATTTTAAACTTGAAACATTTGCATTTCAGTTATGTTCCATTTCCATTCATATGCAAACATTACTCATTAAGAGGTCAATTCATTCCTATTGATTCAAAATCAATTTCATTTGCTATTCTTAACCAATTCACTTGCATTCATATACAAAACTCTTTGAAATGGGTTCCCATTTATATCAATTTATTCACAATTCAATTCCAATTGCTTTTAAACACTCAATTGCAAATACATGCAAATTTCCATGTCATTCAAGCAAAACAATTGCAACTTAAGCTTATAACCATTTAAAATTATTCCCAACTTGGATTCATATAAATTTTATTCCATTACAAGGTTCACAAACCAAATATTTTCTCTTTCCAATGTAATTGTTAAATTACATTTTCCTTACATCTTTATTTCCATTAACCAAATTCAAGTTTATATTAATATCATTCATTCCTGAGTTATTTACAACTCTTATATTTTTAACTCATACATTCCTAATTTACCACAATAATTAATGAATATCATTTCACTTTCACCATTTATTACCAAACTTAAATTTCATTCAACAACTGGATTTTTCCCTTACTTTCTAAATTTTGACCAAACTATCAAAATTCTATTTATTGCAATACAAATTCCATTTAATTTAGCTTACACAAGATTTATTTCCAAACAATCATTTTGGATTTAGTTGAGTAAACATTTACTTCATTCATCATCACCTCAACTAAATTAAATTTCCATTAAACTAAATTCTTATCCCATTTTAATTCAAGTTTAACTAAATTATATATGCATTTTCAATTTAATTCCTTTCCAGAATTTATTCAAGTTCTTCTAAATTTTATTTAGCCCACCTGAATTTAAACCATTTCCTTTACTACCTTAAATAAGAATTTAATTACATTCATTCTTATTCATAACACAACAGAAATTTTAATATTCAGCTTAATTCCATCTTTTATGTCTCACCTTACCTTATCTTACTTTACATTTCATTTCAGATTAAGTTTGAATTCACCATACCATTCAACTATTTCCCGTTTGTGATTATAATTCCATTTTACTTGGGTTTTCAACCAAATTTTCCATATTTAGGTTCATCAACTTATTTATTTATAAGTTTATATTGCTCATTTCAACCCATTTACATTTTATAATCACAATGTCAAATTATAACTCTTAATAACTTAAGAATATAAAGTTATTTGCACAATTTTGAATTCACTTACACAATTATAAGCATTTACACTTCACCTTTATACTTATTTCAAGTGAATTCCAATTTACTTAGGTGTAATTCAATTTCAGGTTTCAATTTAATTTAACTTATCTTAAGTTAAACCCAAATTCATTCCATTCACCTTCATTTCTTCAGAGTAAATTTACATTCTAGAACACAATTTCATTTTCCTTCTTATTTCAATCAACTTCATTTACTTCCATTTACCCAAATTAAATTTTAATTTCCGGATTAAAATTTCCATCCTTCCTTTCTCACTTAAATCAACTTTACTTTCAAGGTTATAGTTGATTTATTTCAATTTCCACATTTTTATTTTAACATAATTCCCAGAATTCAATTTACCCGGATTTATTTCAAAACCACTTTGAAATAAAAATCAACACATTTCTCTTTTGATATTCAAATCAAATACCAAATTCCAAAACAAACTGCTTTTACCAAACAATTTTCCTTTGAAAATTCCAAAATCACTTGTTTCTCAAACAAGTCCAAACAATGTCATAACCAACTATTTTGGTAGCAATCCATCACTTTAGAAACTCGAAAATGAATTCTAATGATGTGGCCAGCATCATCAGGATTATTTTCCAGCGACTGAAGTGAGTTCAATGCTTTCCACTTCCAAAATTCACCTCAAATCAATTTCTATTCAAAAATATTTCCCCAAAATATACTCCATTCTTACAAATGCTTTTGAAAACATTTCTAACATTTCCACAAAGTCAAACTCCCAAAACTTTGTTTAATTCCATTTGAAATCCCTTTCAAAATTTCCGGGGTCAAAATTCTAGTTTAAATCAAATTTTAATTTTTACTTTTCTTATTTAAAACATATCCAGTCAATTCCATTTGGTTATAAACCATTTTAATATTTTAACTTCTTATTTTCTTATATATATCATTTCAAATTTTAGATCATGTTTTAATTTCTTATTTGGTTATAGAAGAAACAACCAACCAAGCATCCAATACGTATAATAATTTAGAAAAATTATTTCTTTTTATACCAAAATACAATTTTGGATAAAATTATTTCATTTACCCACTTTAAAAATAATACTATGTCGGTTTATCTTGTTTAAGAGTTTAGAAACCCCTATCGATACGGTTGTACTTCCCGCACCGACCAGAATTCATAAACACTCAACCGATAAGTCAACACAGTACAAAAACAATTTTATATCCACTAACAAGTACGCTCTCATAGCTATTAGTACACTCAACTCATTATAGAGTACTTCTGACTCTATTTAAAATGAGAAATTTTCCCACCAAAACCTAGGTTGTCGCCAACCTAAGCTCTGATACCAACTGTGACGTCCCGCCCTTCACGACCCTCGAAAATCGACACAAAATACTCAACAGTATAATATGCCGACGATCGAATGCCGGAAAGACAGATTGTAGAAGAAAGAAAGTAGATAGAAGAAGAAAGAACTAAACAAAATCAGAACGTCACAGTCGCAGCGGATAAAATATAATATATAGAACAGAACTTTACACAAATCAAAACTATATCTGTTTATATACAATACATCATCATCAGAGTATGTCATAATAAAATCATCAATATCCAGTCAATCAGTCAATACAACAATCACAGCAGCGGAATAATACAAGTACGAGAAATACGTCTCGAACTCTAGCTCCTCTCCTGAGCTCCATAGCAACCTATCCTGTAATATACTCGGTCTGACCCGAGCATTATAATAAAATAACACCCGAGTCAGTCTGGAATACCAGCGCATCATAAATACATCCAAACTGATTATTAAAGTTCAAAAATCCTTTGAAAACAAAAGCATCTCGTAAGACCACGCCACAAATAAACATGTCGGGTTTTTACCTTACGATAGCTAAAACACTTTTTATAAAAATCCTCTGATATTATAATAGTGTCTATTTACAAATACTTATTAAAATAGCTGAAATTGTTACATGATTAAATTCCAGCATACTAGGTATACAAACAAAACTCGTACAAGGCACGTAGGGAGAATGGATTTCCAATGAATGACTAGGCACTGGGGTACCACCTGTCACAGTACGTGGCCTAGATCATAGTACCGAGGAGTACGCCCGCTCCCCTGCAACACAAAGCCGGAATCATCCCTTACTGGATAATTCCAAGTAAAATCACCCCACGGTTGTGATCAGCAACCGCACCACTAAGCCGAAATAAAAGGGACATCTAGACAGGGATGACCTTACTCTCAAGTGGGGGCTACCCACGAAGCCTTGCTGCATATCCCCTGATTTTCAGTCATTCCCGGTTGATGAGGCTTGAGGCTAAACGATACCTTTATAGCACATATCCCTTAGAATGCCCATCGTCCACCTGACGATGTCACGAAAGCATTCGTCCATACAAGTCCGTCCCGGGTCCGAACGGAACCGAAGGCACTACCCCTACTACATCCATTTTGGAAATATCCTCAGGATTAGTAGCGACTAGCCCTTGCACTTCACTGCTCCATCTTCGACTCCGAAATCGTTTTCGCGAAACGTACAAATCGGATCGAAGTGGTTTTCGAGTCTCCAGACCTAGAATCCCGGTATACGGAAACTCGATCCCGGTCTCTTCGAAACGATCAGCGCATTTGGCCAATATTGATAGTCGGTGATTTAACTATCAATTAATGTTCACAAACATCCATACACATCCATCACACAATAAATAATCTCCATATTATTTATTTCCTTCTAATATCTTTCAAAGATATATTTTCACATTTTCAAAACTCGTTTGAAAACAATTTTCCAAACTCTTCCTTTACAAGGTAAATCTTTTACCCTTTATTCCCATCGGGAATAACCAAGTATAAAACAATTTGCATTTAAAACAGTTAAAATACTTTATACTGAAATATACTTTAAAATATGAAAATTACTTCTATTTATTTACTCAAAATATAAATTTAAAATATGTGAAGAAAACTAGTTATTAACACATAAACTTTGATTTAAAAATAAGGGTTTTAGTTTAACTAAATTCAAAATAGCGTTATAAGAAGAAAAATGCTAATTTTAACAACTTAAGCTAAAACCAACTTTTAAATAAATCCATTTGTAAAAATAATTGCTAATACTCCCAAATTATTACGGTATTAAAATTATTAATTTATTTCTTTTAAAAATAACGATTTCTTAAAAATACTTTTTAAAACGATTTAAAACTTAACCTTAGTTAAATAAAATCTTTTTATAAACATTTACTAGGTTTTCCCAGGGAAGCACTTTCCCGTTTCTAAACATTCCAAAGTACTCTTTCATATAAATCCACTAATTTATTTCAAGTCAATTTATGATTTCAACATAAATTTCCAATTCCATACTTAACTATAACTTCCTCCGAAGTTAAATCACAATTTTTCCCATTTTTGGAAATTCATTTTTTTAATATAGTTTAAACATTTTTAAATAAACATCTTGGTGAATTTTCAATGGAAGCCAAACTTCCAATTCACTTAGTTACATTCCAATGAAATACGGCATTTCAAAACATTCTATTTTTCATTTGAACTTGTTTATTTATAGTCGGAAACTCCATTTTAACATATTTTTAATTTCCGGATAACATTAGCCATTATTAAAATAAACACCGTTATTTTAAACAATTTATAATTTCATAAATTAAATCTCCAGAAAACTATACTTTCCATTTACTCATTTCATAAACTTCCCATTATATTCAAAATCCCAATTTGACCCAATTTACATTTTTCTCTTCAAATCCGATTTCAAATTTTATTCTTTGAAATTCTAAATTTAACAATTCATTTTATTTCGTAAAAACACAATTTATCCATTTATAATTAAATTCTGTGATTACACTTTATACAACAATTTCACAACACAATTAAATTTCCAGATTTATCAATCACAACATATAAACAGGTATGACTATCAACTATAAATAATTGCTACATTTTGAGGAATCCAGTTGGATCCCTCCAACCTGTTTTTCCCTGCATCCACAAATATTAGCACATCACAATATAAATATCAATCCAAACTGATAACAACAGTTATAATCAACCAATCACACAGATATTTAAATATTATCTATTTAATCTGCCTAGCATCCAGATGTGAGTGAGAAAAACTCACTTTGAGTTTCGGCGAGCGTTCGAAATTTAAATTAAACCGGACGACGTCCGATTTAACCCAAATTTCTACTTGCCCGGAATGACTCCGGATCTGCACCGTCGCGTAGCACTCGTCTCTGCGATTCCGATGCATCCAAAATCGTCCGAATCTGAGTACGTATGAACGAGTTATTAAATTTTGAAGTTTGAACAAATTTTAATACAATTCATTTTTAATTCAAATTATACCCTAACGAAAACGGCCGTTCATCAAGCAACCTTTCTTCCCGCTCAAGAACGCAACTCCAGGAATGAAGAAATCGAACCCACTTCACGATTTAGGGCAAGGAACCGCACCCACCACGCCGTCCTGGAATTCGATCAGAACTCCCCATAATTTGTGCGCGCCTCGGCTCTACCCACGGCCTAACTCCGGCCAAACTCGGTGATCGCACTCCCTCAAAACGCGCGCACGACCTGCAGATGAACGCGCCCTCCCCACGCCTCCAATCGACGACGACAGCTCGAATCACCCGTTGGATCTGTAGATCTCTTAGCAATCTACAACGTTCATGTAGAAAATTTTCGAAATCGAAGCCTGGATCACGAGATTTTTGAGAGGGAACGAAACTGAGTTTCAGCCATTGAATAAAACGAACGGCGGCTAACGTATAAGCTAGGGTTTAAGAGAATAAATGAATATATATAATTGTTTTAATATTATTAAATTAATAAAATATCTCAATTTAACAGTTAAAGCACACGACATCCAATTCTCACGTTTCGACAGGCTATCCTGGGGTTTTTCCGCGTTCCGGACACAATGGAACAGGTCTCGTAAGCTAATTCGATCGTATGCGCGAGATACGGAATAAAACGATCAATTTAAAATTAAATTGGTTAAATCGATTTCGATGCGTTTCGAGCTGCCACGGTCAAACGACAACTCCGATTGCTACGAAAATTGAAATCCGATAATAACTAACTATTACGGATCCAATGGAACTAGTTTCGTCGAAATCCGAGACTGTGCCCCGGAAGGCTATTTTAACTCGTCTATTAAATCTAGCGATTTTTAAACTTAACGAAAGCGCGTAAAATTTCACTTTTAAAATTTTATTAACTCAACAATAAATCATATAAAATTTATAAACACGTTAAAAATCATTCTGGCTCAATCTAGACCAAAATCCGATTAAATTGCATTTTAATAATATTAAATCCATTTTTAAATTAATATAAAATCCCAAATAATAATTTATCAACTTAAAAATTCCTCTAAAAGTCCAACAACATTATTTATGTCTAAATAGACTTTAAAATAAATTTTAAAACCATTTTTATCACTATTTACATCCAGATTTACCTTTATCTCAAATTTCGAATATTTAATTATTATTTTTCCATTAATCAAATTCAACCAGGATTACTATAATTAAAAATTACAGCTTATTCTATTAATTAAACTCGAATCCAATCATTTCAAAATCAATTAAGAATCCACATTAACATTTAAAACGAATTAAATGTTCAAATTCAACGGCTTAAAAATACGGGATGTTACAGCCAGAGGAGTGGGGTCCAAGGTGATGACGTGGCAGAGGGTCCAGCTGGTGCTGGAGGTGGTGGAGGTGGTGTTGGTGGCGGCCATGGGTGGTGGAAGGTGATGGTACCAAAAAGTGGTCAACAAAGCATGGATCTAGGCATCTAGGTTGTATTTGGAAGAGTTTGGCCATCAAGGGGGTTCGGCCATGGTCAGATCTGGTGGTGTAGATGGTGGTGGTGGTCGGGAAGAGATGGAAGGAGGTGGTGGCCGTGGAATAGGGGGAGAGGCCGATCTAAACAAGGGAGAAAGCAAGGCAAATTTGCATAGAAAATGTAAGAAAAAAGTAGAAAGAAAAGAGGGAGTTTACCAAATTTTTTTGCAAGATGGAGGCCATGATTTTTTTTTAGGGTTTTGGAGCTTTGAAAATTCTTGAATAACAGGAGGAAGTCGGCTGAAAAAAAAGAATGAGGAATAGTTAGGGTTAATTGGTGAAAGGTTAGGTTAAAAGTAAAAAGGTGGACTATAAAAGCCCATAGGAAGATAGAAAGTTTAAGGCATTTCAAATTTCTTTATTTTATTTTTTATAACTTTATATTTCTGGAAAAAGATAATAATCCCAGGTAAAATTTCGAAATTTGAACAAAAATATAATAATTTATATAAATATTTATCAATAATATAAAGTTAAATTAAGGAAATAGCTAAAATAGTAAACTAGTCTAGAAATTTGAAATTGAATAGAATAAATTTTAGAAAAATTCATATGAGCTTGTAATATATTTTTAAACATAAATAATAACATAAAATAAAAATATATTCACAAAATAAATATTTAAAATTTAATTTACATATAATTTTTAATGAGGAAAATAGCAGAAAATAGGAAAACAGCCTTTAAAAATGAAAAATAAATACAGTAAATTTTGGAAAAATTCTATTATCATTTTAAAAATATAAAAAGACAAAATATACATAAAAAACATATTAACACATATTAAAACAAAATATAAGAAAGAAAGAGTAATTTATACAATTTAAAATAGACAAAATTGTTAAATAAACAATTTATACTCAAAATTGAAATGTACATAACTTTTACATTTTAACTCCGTTTTCAACGAAATGAAAAGCAATATTCATGTTATTAAATCTATTTTCATAATAAAAGATAAAATTTATAATTTCAAATATTAAAAATTTAAATTTAAAAGTCAAAGTTTGACTATTTTAACCAAAATTCACTCTTTCTGGAAATATTAAATTTAGTCATATTTGGAATTCTAATCCACATCAAAATCAAAGTTTATATTTAAAATAACAAAATTTATTCTTTTTCATAAATAAAGCTTTTGAATCTGAAAAAAAAAATCAATTTAAAAATATTTGTAAAATACAGGGTTGTTGTCTTTTTCTGCAAACTTTTGATGCTATTTCAATTCCAAAATCAATTAGTGCAGCCATTTCACATCCAAAATGGCACACAGCTATGATTGAAGAACTTGGGGCTCTAGAACTTAACAAAACATGGGAGTTAGTCTCTTTGCCTAAAGATAAGAAAGAAATTGGTTGTAGATGGGTGTTCTCAGTTAAGGTGAACCCTAATGGATCAGTAGCTAGGTTTAAAGCAAGACTTGTTGCAAAGGGATATGCACAAGTATATGGAGTGGATTATTTAGAGACCTTTAGTCCTGTAGCTAAACTAACTTCAATCAGGTTATTCATCTCTCTAGCTGCCACACACAATTGGAAATTGCATCAGCTTGATATTAAAAATGCATTTCTACATGGTGATCTTCAAGAAGAAATTTATATGACACAACCTCCTGGATCTTTGCTCAAGGGAAAAAGGATATGGTGTGTACGCTTAAGAAAACACTGTATGGCCTGAAACAATCTCCTCGAGCATGGTTTGGGAAATTTAGTCAAGTTCTGGAATCTTATGGTATAACTAAGAGTAAAGTTGATCATTCAGTTTTTTATAAAACTTCTAAGGAGGGGATTATTTTGCTGGTAGTTTATGTTGATGATATAATCATTACTAGGAGTGATGAAAAAGGAATATGTTCTTTAAAAAAATTTATCCATACACAATTTCACACCAAAGATTTAGGGAATTTGAAGTATTTTCTGGGAATTGAAGTTGCAAGAAGTAAAAAAGGTATTTTCTTATCTCAAAGAAAGTATGCACTGGATCTTTTAGCAGAGACAGGGAAGCTTGGACCTAAACCAAACACTACACCAATAATGCCAAAAAATAACTGGACAGAGGATGGAGAATTGTTCAGTGACCCAGAAAGATATAGAAGACTTGTTGGTAAGTTAAATTATCTTACTGTTACCAGACCAGATCTGTCGTATGCTGTTAGTATAGTCAGTCAGTTCATGTCATCACCTAATATTCATCAATGGAAGGCTTTAGAGCATATTTTAGGATATATTAAAGGAACAGCTGGATTAGGTATATTGTATACTAACCACAAACACACTAAAGTTGAATGTTTCACTGATGCTGACTGGGCAGGATCTAAATTAGATAGGAAATCCACTTCCGGTTTTTGTGTATATGTAGGAGGAAATCTTGTGTCATGGAAAAGCAAGAAACAAAGTATAATTGCAAGGTCTAGTGCTGAATCCGAATATAGAGCTATGGCTAAAGGTGTGTGTGAAATTATGTGGATTGATCATCTTATGTCAGAATTGGGTATAAAGATTGAGAAGCCTATTGTGTTGAATTGTGATAATCAAGCAGCATTGCATATAGCCGCAAATCCAGTTTTTCATGAACGAACAAAACATATAGAGGTTGATTGTCATTTTATTCGTGAAAAGATTTTGCAAGGGTTAGTTTGCACAAAATTTGTTCGAACTAGGGAGCAAGTAGCAGATATTTGCACGAAACCATTGGACGGAGCTCGGATCAGAATATTACGAAACAAACTATGCATGATCAATTTATATGCTCCACTTGAGGGGGAGTGTTATCAATAAATTTGCTCAGTTATTCATTTGCAAGTGGAGCATTAGACCTGGGCTTTCGCTGCATATATATTTTTTAGTTTTAATGTTTTCTCTTTTGCATTATTTCCTATTGGGCCGAGATATTATTTCTCCTTTTAGCCCGTTACCGTTTGTATCTTGTCTCTCTTTAAATACATCGTGTAAAGCTAGGTTTCTTTTGTTATAAGAATAATGAAATTCAAATCTTTTCTCTTGCTTTATTTCTAACATATATATATATATATATATAGTTTTATTGTGGCGCTATTCAAGTCAATGAATCAACCGCATGAAACATTTCCTTCTTAATTTATTATTGACATATTATACCCAATATCACTTATGAAATTTGAGTCCAAACATTCCTTTAGAAGAAGTTCACAATTTCTATAAATAATTCTCTAGTATTTCATTAGTATGCAGGAACACCTCAAATAACAATTTAGTGATATCAATTTGGATTTGATATTTGCTTCATGTATCTAATACATAAACAAATCACGATATCACATACAACATAACATATATGATAATTCCTATTGCCCATGCATAAGGAATCCATCTTACACATTCCGTATTAAACATTTTAATAAGGTGCCCTTTCATATCGATTTGGGACATTCCCAATATCTTTTATACTTACTATAAAGGACATCATTTACAAATACAACATTGAGCATTAACACAACTGAGGTTGATTTTGACACAAGTACATTGATAAATATCAGCAATATGTTGTTTACTTATTGTTTAGAAATATCAATATCAATCTACCTTTTAACATTCTTTCTTATGAACACACACTTCATCTGCAATTTGAATGAAAATCAAACTATTTGATATTTCTATCAAAATACTTATTCAATTTTGATACTTATAAGATGATACTTTCATATCATTTCTTGGATCATATCCAAAAACTCAAAACCTCTATATCGCTCCCACTAACTTCGAGACACTTTGGTTGTTATGTGCAAATAGTCAATTCTAAAAATCATTATTTACAATTTTGTATTTCAGCACATATGTCCTAAGACACTAAGTCTTATCAAGCGATAATCCAATGAGTAAATCCAAAATAACTTGATAACGTTAAATGATGAATCTATTACACTAATTTCAGAAATTAAAATTTACGAGATTATTCTTATCAATGTCGCTCATTTAATTCCAACTGCATTAGTATTGTTTATAAACAATCATAGCCGATGGATCACATCCCTTCGGTTACGACTACAAAAATCATACTTTGATAACGTACTTGGAATTCTTTCAGATTTGTGCATCATACCATATCATAGAGTCGATACTCTTAATGGTTTAACTAAAAAACCGAGGATTATATATTTTTGACATTGGTAATAAACCCATAGTTTCTCTTCAATATGCGAGAATACTCTCTAATGCGGTATGTTCGTTAGGTTTGATAAATTCATTTCACCTCATATAATCAGTTTTATCTTTGGATCATGTCCAATTCTATTTTACTAGCAATAATTTCTCAAAGAAATTCCTTCACTATGAAGTTGGTGCAATGGAATAGGTATTCCCAAAAAAAGTCCTTCACTCTGATCTCGGTGCAACAGAATAGGTATCATAAACCTTTTAGGAATTTATTTATATATAAAACTGATTTGGTTTTAGTTTACAAAACTTATGTTCAAAACATAATTTCGTTATCCAATGATAGTCCTTTCCAAACTACTTTTGGGGAGATTCATACAGGATCCTTCACGAACAATTACTACATGCAGACTTTTGATTGGACAACCTTCCAACTCCTTGACCTAGGATATGTTGGTATTTCTTATAAACCTTTATCATGTGTGGTTTTGTAAACTATTATTTAAATGAAATAATATTAACCTTGTGTACCATTCTTAAATATAAGATCTTATAGAAAGAAATTAAATCAACTTCACTCACAATTGATCGTGCTTTGTCCAAAAATGTTTGATTACTCCTTATTGATACATCATTATATATCACATAGAAGAGTGACCTTTGAGATTGAATCTTTATTGATTTTAGGTACATTCGGAACTCTTTCCAATATACTCACCCATTTAATCAAATCAAATCATTTTTTTCGCATGTTACATTATTCACTTTCGTTATATATTATATTTGCTCACTATAGACTTATACATGCGTATCAAATACACATGTACATGTCTATGATAACTCGTTGGTGAATATGATTGTAACGACCGGGCGATTTTCGACCCCCGAAAATCGACACTAATACGTTAATTGTATAGAGTGCCGAGAAACAAGTGCCGAAAATACTAGGTTGTTAGGGTTAAGAAGAAAAGGAGATAGAAAAAGAAATAGCAAAACAACAGCACAGAATCTCACGATCGCAACGGAACAAAATATAATATACAATAACAGCATTTTATACAAAGAAAAGCTATAACTGTTAATATATATACAAGTTATTAGAGTACAATTATCAACAAATAAATCTGGACAGTTATGATAACTTGTCCCTAAATGCTGAAATACAGCCCACGATACACAGCGAAATATAATCAATACGTCTCTGCCATCCAGCTCGTCTCCTGAGCTCCAAAAAAACGTCCTAATCGAAAATTCTGTAATACTCGGTCTGACCCGAGCATTACAATAAAGTAACACACGAGTCAGGCTGGAAACCAGCGTGAGTAAACACACTTAATTTGGAATACTTAAGTTATGAAAATCTTTGAAAACCAAGGTAACTCGTATAAACACGACGAGTTATCATCTTATTTAACCCAAAACATTTTACAGAGATCCATTGATATTATAATAGTGTCCAAGTACAATACTTATTTCAAATAGTTGGATTTGTTAAATTAATCCAATTCCAGTCTATTTAACTTTATAATCAAACCCGTAAAGTTTGTAGTGATTTTCAAATCGAAGTGGTTTCGGATAACGTTGATATTCGATCCCGGTCTCTTCGATTCCAAGCAACAAATTTTAAAAGGGTAATTTGTTTAAAAATAAACAATTTATTATTTAAGGTGACAATATTTACACATAGAAATTCTATTACGGATTTTATTTCAAATAATCTGTATCATCATTTTAATCTTCTACTTAGCTCGTCTAACCACTTGATGGTACATACAAAAATAATGAAAATAAATATCCAATAAAGTTAAGCCGAGATATAGATCGTTCAATTTAACGATCAACAACCAATATCAAAACGATTCACACATTAGGGTTTAATTAAACTTGACTAACCGTATCCATTTATATTAGAACCAAATTTATTTTCAATTTAAAGAAATTATAAAGACAGTTTATTTTTAGTTAATTAGAATTTAACACTCTATTTAATATCCAATTTTGTTAATTTATATAAGTTAAGTCAACCATAATATAATTAATTACTCCTCTTAATTGTAAAATATCGTTAGTTTTAAATTTTGGAAAATCCATAATACTAATTTGTAATATTGGGTAAGATGTGAAAATATTCATGTTGGTTTGGATTTTTAAATGAAAATAGAATTGGAATTTTTATATAACTTAATTTATTATATAAAGAAAATATAAGTTTCCATTCTTCCTCTTTCCCTTTTCTTTCTTTTTTATTCCTTTTCTATTTACTTTTATTTCTTCTTTTCCTTTCATTTTTTTCTTTCTTATTTACCTTCCTTTTCCTTTTCTTTTTTCTTTTTCTTTTTATTCTTCCCTTTTCTTTTTCACGGCCCATCTCCACCCAGCCTAATTCCTCTCCCCTTCCCCTTTTCTTTTCTTCTAGTTCTTCTTCATTTCTTCTTCTCTTTTTTTCTTTCGCCTGGAAACACGAAAGCGTGCACGCACCAGTGCACGTATACACCTACCCCCGGCCAGTACTCTCACCACCGACCACCTTAGCACGTCGCCCTTGACCCAACCACCATGTCCATCCTCCTGAAAACACGGCAAACCCACCAGTTCGATTTTTCAAACTTCAAACCCAAAAAATCGAACGATGACGAGCCACTCCATCTCCTCTCCGCGCCACCACAATCGGTCTTATACCACCAAACTTCACCCAGACATTCGCCACGACCACCCCTTCCATTTCCGCCACCGCACGCTGCTACCACCCTGATCACGCCACCATCATCGCATAACCGAAACCACCCAAAACCTGACCCTTAAACCCTATATCAGGCTTGTCCAACTACCACGCCACACAATAAAAAAACACACTATTTTTCTAAGTTTCCCCCTCCCCCGAGCTTCCTTCTGGCCAAGCCCCGACCGCCAACGTCGCTTGACTCGCTGTAATTTGATCAAAGACCAAATCCCGTTCATCTCCTTCTATCTCGACATCTACGCAACTAAAAATCGTGAAACAACCACCAAAATTCACCATTTCAAGTGCCGATAACGTTCATAAGCAAAAACCCAAAATGTGATGTTCGAATTCCTTACAATTTGGGTTACCTACTGTAAATTACACCTTCAACGGGTATACTTGATAATATTTCACGAAACCATTTTTAAAACAAAATATAATCAAAAACAAATAGATTTCCTTTAAACACCATAACCTGAAACTAATTAGTGTGAGTGATAGGGATTTTTGAAGTCGGGCATAGCATTTCTTTAAATAAACAGGGCAGTGTTAAAAAGCAATGGTGACAGGTCTGGGTTTTTCTCTGGTTATAACCTAACATATATTCACATACAAGTATACATATATATATATGTTACTATACAAGTATACATTTCAAACAGCACTTCAACTTCCATGACCAAGCCTATAACATATACTTCCAGTATAAAAGAATTTAGTTTACTCACTTTTCTTTCTTTTGAACAGAGCATTGTTTCTTTGAAAATATTTGTTTTCCTTTTGGTTTTGATCCTCTTGTACTTGAATGTTTCTGATTCCCTTTAAGTTGTAATGGCAGCTTGTATTTTATTTCTTATCTTGTTCGAATGCAAAAAAAAGGTGAAGAAGGCAGTGCCTATATATAGAGAAAAAAAGGGTAGTTGTAGCTAGGGCTGTTATGGTAACGGTAAATTTACCATTACCATACCATTACCAATCAATCGGTTACCATTTTCGAGTGAAATCGGTATACCAGTTTAATCGGTATGGTAACGGTAAATTTACCATTTTCTACGGTAAATCATTGGTAACATTTCTTCAATACCAGCGGTAACGGTAATTTTACCAGTCAATTTATAATACATGTATATTCATGTAACATGCTTTGTTATAGGCATTTAGAACCAAGCAAATGATTAAATTTAGTTTATTAACCAGGTGAAATAATGTTAAATACACTTCACTTCTTTCTCATTTATGTATTTTATTAAGTAACACTATAAATTGTATAATGAAGCACCGTTATGGTGTGAATACGTGTTATGTTACTAACCTTATTTAGACAAACGGTAATTTACCATTACCAGTGTAACGGTTACCAAATTATCGGTATACCAGTCTTCGGTATACCAGCCTATCGGTAACGGTAACGGTAAGCAATTTTCGCTTACCAGTAAAAATGGTACGGTAACGGTATTTGTGAAATGGTAACGGTAACCATTACCATAACAGCCCTAGTTGTAGCTTCTTGTGTACAGTAAGTTTTTTCTCATTTTTATTTTTATTTTGTTTGTATATATTTACTTGATTTGAGATTATGACCTGATATAATAGGAATAAGATTTCATAGTTGATTTGATAATTGAAAGAGTGATTTGATATAATATATTCTTGAGGGGATTTTTGGTAGTATTATTTAATAAATATTTAATTGAATTTATTTAAAATACAGCTTATTATTATTATTATTATTTGAAAATAAAAATAATTATTTTAGGCTTAAGAAGTTATAATATTGACATGAGTATAGAAATAAATAATTTTAAATTTAAGAGTGATAGTTATGTTTGCAAAAGAAATAAAATATGAAATGAACATATACAATAATTTTAGAAATGTATAAACTATTGGAATACATGTGTTTGCAAAGTATAAAGTAAAATAAATACAAACAAAAATGAACTTACAAAATAATTTTTTTTTATTAGATGTGAATGATAAGTATGGAGACTTGAAGATAAACAAGGATATAAATATCTTTGAGCTTGCAAAAGAAGACAGTAAAGTATATATTTATGTACAAGCAAACAGATAAGTATGTGGGCTGAGAAAAGTAATAAAACAAAGCAAAGTGAAGAAACAAAAAGGACATAAGCATTTAATACAGCAAACCAAAGTCAATTCGAAAATGTCTTCAGCCTCCAACTTGAAATAAAAATCTCTGATCCTATATTGTACTAAAAAGAAAAAAATATATATCACCCTATACAAACATATAATCATCCAGTACTCTTCTGTTTTATATATTAAGCTTCTCATCTTAATTCGATCGTCTATAATTTAGTACCTTCTGAAGTAAGCCTCAGTTCAAACTTAAACAATGATTCAGTTTAAACAACAATCCAACAATACAAACAAGAAGATTGAAGAAATGATTTCAGCAAGCAAATGTCAAAGCCAGTTTCAAAATAAAGCAGCTCCGTCATTTCTAGAAATAGGTGAGAAAACATCTTTTTAAAGGCTAAATTTGTTTGATATCCTGATGCATGTGATCATCCTTGAAATTTGATGTGATGATATGGTTTGTTTTCCTGTGATAAATGGCCATCTAAATATATATATCTGGATATATAATATGCTTTGAATTGCTCTGCTAAAATGTGTGTATATCTGTGTGTATATGTGTGCCTCTGTTATTTTCACTGGCTTGTCTTACTTTCAAAATTTTAAATCTCCTTATACAATCAGATATAAGCTTTGACCTGAGAATGAAAAATGATCATTACAAGGTAATATAAATGTTAAAAATAGTTTCGAGATTTTATATTTAGTAAATTTTTACAGAAATATAAAACACATTGATGATCAGGAAATAAGGGGAAAATCAAACATGTTAATCTCAACTATTGATTACATGATCAGATTTGTAATGTTAAATCATGAATTTAGGTGGCAAAATCTTGATTTTTAGATAGGGAATGGATGAGATAATCTGTGTTGATCAGTTTTGGGTATTTTGGCAATCGACGGCGATCGATGAAAATCTGGAGTTCGGGGTTTGGCCTGGAGGTGGTCGGGGTGTCGGGAATCTCTGGAAAAATGGTGAAGGAATTTATCTATGGCCGTGGTGGCCAGAAAGCAGTGAACTAGGGTTCGGAGGTTTGTTCTGGTAGGGGTTTTTGAGTGATTCGCGCGACGTCGATCGTTCGCCAGGGGTGATCGCGAGGGGTGGATTTGAAGTGTGGTGATGTGGAGTGGCTTAGGAGTGGTCGGCGTGATATATGATGGTCGGAGGCGTTGGCTGGGATGGGTTTTCTGATTGGGAATGGGTTCCAGTTTTGATGTGAACGCTCGTTTTCGATTTTGAAGTTGTATCGGGTTTTCTGAGTTTTGGGAACGATCGTGCATGTCATCGTCGACTTGCTGGCGATGTTGACGTTGGTCGGAGCGTTGACGATCGAGTGTGCATGTGCACAGGCATCAGTAGTATCGGTGGGTTTGAATCATTGCTGTAGGAATAGAAGAGAAGAGAGAGCTCGGGGTAGGGAAGGTAATGGTCTCGGGTAGGGGATCGAGTATTATTCGGGTTTGACCCGAAGTAAAATTTGTACAGTTTTAAGTTTAAAGTTTTTAAATTTAGATGAATCCAGTTTTGAACCATTTCTTAAATTTTATTTCTTTATATAATAAATGTCTTAAATAATTGTTTTAAGGAAATTATATAATTTGTTTAACTTAAATTTGTTATGTTAAATGCTTAAGTTATTTTAAACTTAAATTAAATGATTTAATTAAGTAAGTTAAATGTTTTAAATATGATTATGCTAATGAAGAAATTAAATAAAGATAAATGGTTTATCTTAAAGTTAATTAAGGTCTTGAATAATTAATGATTAATTAAACTAATGAGGTAATTAAAGAGAAATTAATTAATTAATGATTAAGGATAATTAATTAATAATTAAGGGGTATAAATTAATTAGAGATTAATTACTTAATGTAAGTAATTAAGGATTAAATCGATAAAAGTTAACTAATTTAATTTGAAATTAATGGATAGTTAATTACTGAATGTAATTAATTGAAAGGAATAATTAATTAATGGAAGTAATCAGAGGATCATTGATTAATAGGAGAAATTAAGGGTTGATTAATGTGAATGGTTAAAGAATAATTAATTTATTAAAGGGTAATTACTTAATGTAACTAAAGAGTAATTAATCAAGGATGATTAATTAAGACGGATAATTAAGGGATGATTAATTAATTGGTTGGTAATTAATTAATGTTAAGTATGCAGGATTTAAAAGTAATTGAAGTAATTAATTTAATTCATTTGTGGTTAATTAAATTAATTAGAGATGGTAGGGTTGATTAATCTTGCTATGAATAATTGAATGATATTGTATGCCTTAGATTAGTTGATATCTTTGGTATGTGATATGGAATGCTATGTGATATAATATGTTTGGGTTAAGACAGTGACACCCTATATTTAAAGTTTGAATTGTATTTCATTTGAATAACTTGGGTTAAGATGACATTGGATTCGAAGAGACAGGAGTCGGGTATTAGTTAATACCCGAAACCACTTCGATTCTATATAAATTGATATGTGATGTCAATTGGCTGGAATGTAATAATATGAACATTTGAACTAAATTAGAATACTTAGTATTTGAGTCATAAGTGTTGAGCACAACAAGTAATGAACTCGTAGTGAAGTTCGAGTTACCCGGGTTTCCTTTTAAATTGGATTAGTATTTCATGTTATATGGGTTTACTCACGCTGGTTTCCAGCCTGACCCGGGTGTAACTTTGATGTAATACTCGGGTCAGACCGAGTATTACAGATTTTTAGGTAAGGACGTTCTGAAACTCAGAAGACGAGCTGGATGGCACGAACGTATGGAGTGTATTCCGCTGTGATATATTGTAGTTTGTCTGGGACATGTTGATTGTATCTATCCAGTGGTTGTGTATATGTTGTAACTCTGATGTATAAAGTGTAATTTGACAAGTACAGATTTCCTTTGTATAACTGTTATTATTTGATATTATATTTTGATCCGCAGTGAATGTGAGATTCTGTGTTTTGTTTCTGTTTCTTCTTCTATCTTTTCCTTCTTTTTCCTAACTATCTGGAATTTTCGGGGTCGGAAATTCCGGGTCGTTACAAACACTTCTCCCAAAATTTGTAACACCTTGCTATTAGGTTCATACCCAAACCCTCTTGCCCATGGAGGAAATAAGAAACAAGTACGTACACTTGTTTCTCATTTCTCTTTATCAGCTCCTAAAAACTGAAAATATCAAAATCACTTTAAGCTCCAAACCCTAGTTCCTAAATCCCCAAATCTAGGTCAAATCAAAGGGCTTTTGGAAAGCAGTTAAGGAGATAAGATCAAGGTAATTTCTACCATCCTCCATTGCATCTATTAGGGTTTTAATTTCAGTTTTCACCCTAGTTAGTAACCTTCCTTTGTATAGAATCTGGAATTAAGCCTAAATTGTTATCAAGAGGATCTATACTTGGTGAATCCGGGTTCTAGTAATCAAATCAAGCTTAATTAGGTGAGTTAATCTCACACTTCTAACCTTTCAATGAATGCTTATCGCTGTTGTTGTTATGGATGATTTTGGTGCTGAATTGATCTCCATTTTGTGTTGATTTTCTTGTCATATGAAACTTGATTTTCTGTTTTGTGAAAACCCACTTCATATTAGCATGAATTGCATTCCAATGTAGTTGTTTTTATGCTTGCATGTTAGCTAATTCAGTGTATTAAAGGTCAAGGCGAAAATTAGCGATGAAATCACCTTCAATGGGCAATCGGTGCACCATTGGAGATGCCCGGGGCTTAGCCTAGGCATGCGAACCAATGCACCGATCATGATGACCGGTGGACTAGTCATGACCTGGGCTGAGACAGAGGCCACAGTTTCGGGCTCCGTTTGTTCCTGTTTACTATGTTTGTTGTTTGATCGCTTGAACACAGTTGCTTGATTTTGGTGCTATTTTCTATACCGATTTCAATGCTATTTACGGAATTTGATTTATGAATTTGAGAATTCATTTTGAAGTAATTATGCCATAGAAATGCTTTATGGGTTCATGGAATTATACCCAACTTTTGATGCACATTTTGAACTTGAATTTATGAAAGGATGGTTTCTAAATCAAACTGTTTTATTGAAATTTTTTATGTATAAATCTAATTTTTATATAAAGAATTTTAGAAATATATGTATATATATAATATTTATTTTCATTAACAATGGCTTTAAAGGTTATTTGGAGCAATGGTTTAAAAGTATACTTGTATATATATATTGAAATTTGGTTAATTTTATTTCAACTCAGATGTGCTTTGCGACCCAATATACAAGCATCTGAAAGTTACAACTCGAATAAGTACAACCGAACAATTTATGCGAAAAGCAAGCTTTAAACTCAAATGTTCCTCCTTTAGGGCTTAGAAATCAGCTATGGCGGCTCCCAGTTCCTTAATTGATCTTCTCCGCTCGCAGCCGTCCAGCTCATCCTCTCCAGTGCTTGTGCTTCTTGTGCCCTTAAGATGGTAAAATTTCATCTAGCCATTCTACCAATTATGATACGAGTATCTCAATTTATTTGAGCTAGTCAGTGACAAAACTTCCCTCTTTTTTTTGTTAAAAGCCCGGTCGTTACGCTCTCTCTAAAGGTGCATAAATTACATTTCATGTCTTCTAGAATCCCCCAGTTATGTAGTCTATCTTTGGTAGGTAGTTTATTCAACAATGCTTTGTATAAGGTATGAGCCATTTTAGGATTATTTGATCTGCTCCATACCAGTTGGTGCTAAGGTACAATAGGGAATTTTAACCTAATGTCTTCCCATGCACTATGAAGTTTAAACTGACCATTTGTTGAACTTTTCCAAGCCCATGTATCTTCTAACTTGTCTCTATGTATAGGAATTTCTTGTATTTTCTGTTTGAAATTCCTTGTAATAATATGCTTGTCACAATCCCATTCTGTTTCATTGATAATACTTGACACTCTACATGAAGGGTTACCATAAGAAGAATACCCTTCCCATCCCAATTTGTCTACAAAGCTTTTACTTTTGAGCCATGGGTCTTTCCAAAGATCAGTGCTTTCACCATTAGTAATGTGTCTTTCAATTAAAGGTTTCAGCTCATCCCTAAGTTTCAAAATATTCTTCCGAGTTACAGAAGCATTGTTATCTATTTTAATAGTCCAGAAGTTGTCTTTCAAGTATCTTGCTCTCATCCATCTAGCCCACAGATTATTTGAAACCAGTATTTTCCAAGCCAATTTCATTCCATAAACTTTTTTCATTTCAAATAGATTTGTGAGTCCCACTCCTCCTTTTTCAGGTTTGCACAAGTCTTTATAACTGACTTTGTATAATCTTCCCCTCCAAATGAAATTAGCACAAACTGTATTTATTTTTACGATAGAGCAGTCTGGTATTTGAAATGTTTGCAACCAAAATCTAACCTTCGAAGTAATAACTATGTGAACTAATTCTACCCTTCTAGCAAATGATAGAAGTTCCGATCTCCATTCCTGTAGTATCTCTCTTATACTATCCAACGATTTTCCACATTCAACATCTGTAATAGTATTTTTTGATAAAAGAACACCCAAATATTTTACAGGGAGAGAACCCTCTGTAACACCAATTTTACTTAGCGGATTATTTTATCTTTACAGAACTTATTGAAATAGTATTTTGTTTTAAACTCATTAAGTTTCAGCCAGTTGTTATTTCCAATTCTTTAAATATTTCTTTGATTCTGTCAACAGTAGTTAAACTGGCCTTTGTCACAATAATGAGATCATTAGCATATGTGAGGTGGGACACTATAGGTTGTAACCTATAAACTGGGATTATTTTATTTTGAAAATGCTAGCTCCATTTGTAGGGAAAATCACTCCATTGCAACAGCAAATAAGTATGTGGATAGAGGATCTCCCTGTCTAATCCCTCTATTAATATGAATGTAACCTTTGGGAATCCCATTGATAAGAATGGAGAATGTGGGAGAATTCAGACAGTAGGCTATTAGCTTTAGTAGTTTGTCTGGAATTCCCATAGATCTTAGCATACGTATAATAAATTTCCTGTTCGCTTTATCATATTCTTTATGCAAATCAACTTTTACGCACATTTTTTCTGCTCCATGTTTATTAAAATCTTTGATTAGCTCGTGAGCCATTAAAGAGTTTTATGAGATAAAACGACCTTTAATGAATGCAGTTTGTCATTGGGAGATCAAATATGGAAGCACCTTGTTTGTAATGATCCTGAACTCGGCCTTCGAAAATCGGCACCCGTACTTCACTTGTACTCGAAATGCCATAGATTCAAACGCCGAATCTGGGTCACCGGAGCTTATAACACCATTAAGTATAACAACACAGCGGAATAAAAAAATGAATGATATCGTATACAACTCCAATGAATACAATATCCAGAATGATATACTACAATGATATCAATATGATACAAGAATATCAGAGATAAATAATGATACAGCGAAAATAACAGAAGTGATACTCCAAATGATCCTCAAAAGAGAATGGGTCCAACAAATCCAACATCAGCTCGAACCACCAACACGATGCACCAAGATAAGCAGGTGCAGTCATCAACTCCGATGAAGTGAACTAGCTCCAGATAATCTACTAAACCTGACTATCTGAAAAACCCAACTCTAGACTGCCCGTGTGGAAAATTGTGGGCACCCAGAGTTCAGGAAGGGAACAATAAACTCCAGGTCAGTCATGGGACTGGTGTGAGTAAACAAGAATAGTTTATCTTCAAAAGAAACAAACAAAATAATTTTAAACATTGAAATCCGCAATGCTTTTGGAAAATGAAACTACCATAAGGCCTCCCGCCACACACGCAATGCAAACGCATAATTGGAGGAGATTTCTCCTTATGATAGTCAAACATGCTTACTACGCAAAATCATTGGATTATTATTATTAGTGCATAGTGTAGAAAGCCATTTCGAAAGTATAATATTAATCTTAGCCAGCATAAGCATTTCGCACTTATGCCTACTATAGCTACTATGTTCAATAGCAGGTTACCGCCACATTCCATAGCAGGTTATACAACTAAAACCGTACAGTGTTCGTATTGTTTCTTTGGATTTCCAACAAATGGTCAGGCTAAGGAACTTCCTATACCACATGGGAACGCCTCTGGAGGGATGCCCCGAGAACCACCTGGCTCTCTGCCAACACAAGGCCGGTTACCCCCTTCCCGGGTAGTAAACCTGAGATATTCCACCCCCGGTCCTTTGGGACCTTTATCCGAGGCGCCTCGATCACACAGCAACAATCACACAGTAAATGAGATTGGAGCAACCACACAGGTAAATATATGGGCTCCATACCATGATACCACCTTTTTCCATAAGGAATGGTCATACTCTAGGGGAGCTACCCCTAAAACCTTGCCGCATCTTTCCTGTTTCGACCATTTCCGGTTTGTGAGGTCCGATGAGGTCTCGTCCATAAAGCTACGCTTTTTCACAAAGCCATGCTTTGATCAACAAATGATCAGCAACACACAACATCACTTAGCATGCCACACTACCAAATTGGGAGTATATCACTGATAACCTTTAACTACATAACCTCTGAGCTCGTACGTCTCAAAGAAGGGTGTTAAGCTAAGAGAATAAATCTCCGCCACCAAACAGAAATGTATTTGAAAGAAATCAGCTTTATATCTCAAAGTGTAATGTCAGACATACAACCATACAAGTCTGTTCCGGGTTCAAACAGAACCGAAGGCACTTCCGAAGAAGCCCTTGCAAATCCGGATAATTTCTAATCATGTCCGGACTTCCCATCACAAAGGGTGATAAAATCTCTATATCAGAGATCAGCCGATGTAGAGACATTCGACGAGTTGTCCTTTCGTTTTCGAAAATATCCGGTCTTTACCACCGGTCTTCAAATGCAATCCATATACGACGTATCATTATTCGGAATGGGTTATAAGACACAAAGTCTTCTCCCGGCTAAACCGAATAATGATCGCAATTTTTAAAAACATATGGATATTGGAATTTCGATTAAGTCACAACTTATTACCCAAAAATTTTCTTTCAAATGGTTTAAACACATTACCATTTTAATCATTTACACAAAAAGATTCAATTTCACAAAGTTCACCCAGTTTCACAAAGATCTATTCACAGATTTTCCAAATCAATTTGGATTAACTCGTTAAATCTTCAAATTAAAAATTTAACTTATAGCTTTCAAACTGTTTCCAAAGATTTATTCATAACTTGGAAATATCATTTTGAAATCCCTTTAACACAAATTGGAAGTTCATTACTTATGTGAAAGCCTTTACTATTTGAAAACAAATAGTTTCGTTTCAGAAAATCCAGTTATATTTACACGAGTTAAAACCCTTGAATTAAATTCAAATTCCCAAATCAATACCTTTAAAATGGTTTAATCCATATATAACTTATATAGCACCTTTAATCCCTAGTTTCAAATCATAGGATTCAATTTCAAACTTGAATTCAAATTTAAATCAAATTATTTAAATTGAAAAACTTTACAAAGTTATTCAAAATAACTTTTATCTTAAAAACTCCTTTTCAAAAACTTTAACATTTAACCCAAATCCATTTCCAAAATCGATTGAAATTAAAATTTCAATTTCAAAAACATTATATTTAAATCATTTGTGACTTAACTGATTTCCTCGTGAAATCCATATTTGTGTGTGTAAGGTGTAGTCCAGGGGTTTCACACAGTAGTGCAACATCATTCAATCATCACAGATCAGAATACAGAAATATAGTTGATAAGCGGTATAACTATAACGCTTATCTTTTATTAACAGATCACAGATATATAAATTACAGATAAATAAACTACAGTACAAATCACACACAAATCAGAATATATCACACAGCATCACAGATCAGGGATATCAAACAATTCTACCATCCAATATAATCCAAACATTCATAAGTAAGATCAGTTAATTGTCTGATTAATTCAAATCAGATTAATTTCTTATGAATTACTAATCCTGGTTAATTAACATCAATAAATTACAAATCATTTTGATTAATTATTCTTTAATCATTTATTAATTAACCATTAAATTAATTATCCTTAATTAATTACAATAAGTGATTATACTAATCACTTATATTAATAAATTAGAAATTAATTTTTAATCACTTGATTAATCAACTTTAATTATTAATTAATTACTTTAAATTAAGTAATTATCTTTAAGTAATTACTCACCTTTAATTACTTACATTAATTAAGTATCCTTTAATTAATTACATTTATTAATTAACACTTAATTAATTCCTTTATCTTATTACCTTAATCAATTAATCCTTAATTATAAATTAATTAACTTGTAATTACATTATTAAATTTATTTTAATTAATCTTAAGAATTAATTTATAAATAATGTCACATAATTAAATAAACTTAATTATTTCAAAGTAACTTACTTAAACATTTACTAATCCTATCTTTTTTTTCAAAACAATTATTTTTAAAAGAAGAAACTTAAAATTGTTCAAACTTGATTTTGTTTAAAATTTGAAACTGTTTTTAAACCAACCCGAGACTTACTCGAGTGTTTCCCGAGTCAAAACACTCCCTGCTTCGAGTTCCCCCTGAATCAACCCGATACCATTTTTTTCCCAACTTAAATTTTGTTTTAAGTGTTTATTACCCGATACAACTTAAAACTACACGAGCTCAAACTCGAGCCAGCAACCCATCTTCCCAAAGACAACTTCGAGCCTCAACTCTTCTTCCCAAACTCAAATAATACCAGATACAAACGAGCACAGGTTGTGATGACCCGGAATTTTTAACAATTTAAAATGGGATAATTGAATTGATTTTAAACATTTACAAGTTGATGTTGACTATAATTTGAGAAATCAATATTTAATTGATAATTAAATCATTGAATTTTATAGTTCAGTATTGCATTTAATAATTAAAATTAGGTAAATTATTGAATCTGGAATTTCTAAGCCTGTTAAAATAATTTGAAGGTTTGTAAAATTATAACGATGATACTGAAGATAATAGGATGGTTGAAATTTGATTTAAAGGTGATTTGTTTAGTTTTAATAATATACCGTTTAAATCGATATTTAAAAATAGCCTTCCGAGGCACAGTCTTGGAATTCGACGAAACCAGTTCCATTGGATCCGTAATAATTAGTTATTATCGGATTTCAATTTTCGTAACAATCGGAGTTGTCGTTTGACCCCAGCGGCTCAAAACGCTTCGAATTATTTTAATCAATTTAATTTGAATTTGATCGTTTTCTTCGGTAACTCGTGCATATGATCGAATCAACTTACGAATCACGTTCCAACGTGTTTGGAATGCGGGTAAAACCCTATAATCGCCTAGCGGCATTCCTTAAGTGGAGTTCAAAATTTTGAATGGCAATTAACGAGATGTTTTGAAAGTTTATAATATAATAAAATTTAAAGGCAAATGGTCAAAGATATTTTTATCAACCAAACAAGCGTACTCGAGAAGCTTCCCTAAATCTAGATTTATCTCGGTCCCCTTTCTATTCTCAAGGGCAGCAATCGAACAAAAAGGAAAAAAATAAAATAATGGCACTGCTTTGAAAATGGCCAATTGAACTCGTTCTTTCCTCTCCCTCGTTCTTCATTCCAAAACGAAGCTTTTACCCTAAAAAAATGATTAACGAAGGCTCGTGTTGGAAATCGATCTCGTGAAAGTCGTTTGGAATCGCGATTGAAAAGTTGAGCGCGTGGGTTTTGGTCTTCGAGAGGTGGTTTAGGAGTCGGTTGAAGCTTCTGTGGTCGAGGAGACAATCGCGTGCAGCGCGACTTGGATCAACGCGCTCGCACTCGCGTAGAGGCCGGTGGTGTTCGTCGAGGTGTAGGTTGATGACTCGGTGGTATCTCGGAGGGGCAGTTCGCGAAGAGGAGGTGTAGTCGAGATCGTGACTCGGTTGAGGCCGACTTTGGGCAGGAATTCGAGACCGATGGTGGAGGCTTTCGACGTGGTCGTCGTGACGAAGCCAGTAGCGACGTGGGGGAGTGCAGTCTCGGGCTTGGGTTCTGCGTGATTTTTGATTTCGACCGTGATGAAATCAAGGTCAAAGGTCGGCGAAACCAAGTCGAGAATGAGGTGAATTGCAAATTTAAGGGGGCAAAGGTGAGTAAATCTCACTCTGTTGGATTTCTATTTAAATTTAATGGTTAAATTTAAATATGTGGTTAAATGATTGAATTGATTTGATATGCACTGTGAAATTGATGATCTGGTGATTTTGGTTTTGGATGGTTCTCGAGTTGATGGTTGCTTAACTCAAAGTATTGGGAATTTTAAGTTGTTTAAAACTTAAAACATAAATAAGAAAATGTTTCCGTTTTTAAAGTTACTAAAGGCTTAATAATTTGTGATACATTAAATTAGTAGGGTAATTAAAATGGATAATTAATTAATTCAATTAATTAATGATTTGGGTTATTTAACTTGGTAATTAAAGGTTTGAATAAATAATAAATTTAGTTGTAAGTTAATTAATTAAGTATAAGTAATTCAAAAAAATCATTTAATGATGTGATAAATAATTACTTAATGTAATTAATAAAATGTAATTACTTTGTGAAATTAATCAAGAGATTAATTAAGATTTCTAAATAAAAAGTAATAAATTTATTAATGAAGTAAAATAAAAGATAGTTAATTACAGTTTGGGATTAATCGAAAATGATTAATACTGTGGTTTCGTTAATATAATTAAATTTGATTAGGATAAATTAAAATATAATTGAAAATCCTTAATTTATATAATTAATGATGTAATCAATGAATTGATAAATTAGGATTGATTAATCCATATTAAGTGACGTATGAAGTTAATTAATATGAGAAATTAAGGATTAATGTAATTAAAATGGTTAATTAAACTTTGAAGTAATTAAGATTACTTATTGATTTGGTTTAGAATATTTAATATCGTGAATTTAATTAAAAATAATTACTTGAAGGTAATTGAAAGATAATTAATCCAGGGTGATTAATTATGATGAATAATGAAGGGTTGATTAATTAATTGATTTGAAATCAATTACTATTGAATGAAGGAATCTAAGTGGATGATGTTAGTAATTCAATCAGGATTAATTTAATTAATTTGGAAATGGTTAAGCTTTGCTTATGGATGATTGATTGGTATTGAATGCTTGAATGAGTTGATATCTTTTATATAAAATGTTGTATATTTCATTTGATTAACTTGGGTTAGGATGACGTAAATTTCGAAGAGACCGGGGTCGGGTATTAGGAAATACCCGAAAACCGCTTCGAATTTTTATAAGTTGATTGATGAAATCAATGAGCTGGAATGAGATGATTCAAGTAGATTGGATTTTTTTTTAAAACTAAGCTGGTACTTGGAAATTGATGTGTGGTGAGTGTCGTCTATAACAAATTGTGAATTTGTTAAATTGATATAAGTTACCCCGGGTTTATATGAGTTGTATTTTTGTATTCCATGTAAGTTGGGTTTACTCACGCTGGTTTCCAGCCTGACCCGGGTGTTACTTTGATGTAATGCTCGGGTCAGACCGAGTATTACAGATTTCAGGTACGGACGTTCTGAAGCTCAGGAGTCGAGCTGGATGGCAGGAACGTATAGAGTATTTCCGCTGCAGTATATTTTTGTGTATTCGTGCCATGATAATTGAATGTATTCAGTGACTAAATATATGTAAACTCTGATGTATTAAAATGTAATCTATAGATACAGTATTCTTGTAAACTGTTATTATTTGTTATTATATTTTATCCACTGCGAATGTGAGATGATGATGTTTTCTGTTCTTCTTCCTCTATCTCTTTCTTCTTTTTCATAACTATCTGAAATTTTCGGCTTCGGAAATTTCGGGTCGTTACAGTTGGTATCAGAGCTGAAAGGTTAAGCGAGAACCTTGGCTCTGGTGGGAATTACTCATTTAATAGAGTCTGTAGTACTCTAGAATGAGTTGAATATATTTATATGAGAGCGTACTTGTTATTTTCTTATATAAAGGTTTTGAATGATTTTATATAAAAATATATTTTGATATATAAAGCAATATTTTCTTCTAATGAATATTTAGGTGATTGGTTGTTAAATTATTGGAATTGAGTTAAGAAGTAATATAAAATACAACCTTATTGAAAACATGAAATTGAAATTAAATTAAGTGGTAACAGAAAATATAACCAAATTAAAATTAAAACTGATTAAAATGGAATTCTAGAATTAGAACCCAAAAAGATTAAATTGTTTAAAAACTTTGAATAAACAAGGTTAATTTGGTTTAAAAAGTTAAACCAATCTTTGAGAATTTAACTCGAATTTATATAATTCGAGATGGTTAAAATTTGAAGTAGGAATTGAATTCATTTAAATTGAATCCGGTTAGAATTAATTGGATTTGTGATTAAAGATGGATAAGTTTAAAAATTCAAATGGACAATTTAAATTGGATTAAATTGAAGTGATTGGAACTGAAGTGGGTGGTATCAGTCCAAATTGATTGGAATTTGAAATATAGATTGTAAATGTAATTTATAAATTGAAATAAATGAGATTATAATTTGAAATAAAATCCCAGAGAATATTTGAAAATAAAGTAAGATGAGAATTCCAGAGTAATGTTTAAATATGAATTGGTTGGATTGGGGATTTGGAATTTTGGGAAATTTTAAAATTCCTTTGGATTTGAAAGTGGTTTCCCAAGGTTTTGGAGAAATAATGGCATTATTTCAAAAAAAAAATATTTTTGTGTTGAAATTGGAATCTTGGAGATTTGGAAAAAATATATATTTGGAAATGTTTTAATGAGATAAAAGCATTGAAACTCTTTTGGACACTGGAAAATAACGTCGGTGATGACTGCAGCATCGTCAATGTTCATTTTCGAGTTTCTAGAAGAGAAATTGCTACCAAATTGTTTTATATTGGAATTGTTTGTGAACTGGGTTTGGTTTTGAAATTCAAAGGTAATAATTGAATTTGCCAAAGCATTTTGGATATAGTTGAATTTTAAGGTGATACTGAAATTTTGGAAATTTGTTTAAACTCTGGAATCTTGATTAAAATGTTTATGGAATAATAAAAATATATTGGCTAAATAAAATATATAATTCCGAGTTAAAAGTAAAATGTGAATGAAATTGATTATAAATAGAAGTTGTAAAAGTGAAGTTATAAATAAAGTTGAATAAGTAAAAATCAAATGGAATTTGATTTGAAATTTGAAAGAAATTTGAGAATTAATTAAAGTTGAATTGGGAATGAATCAAGTCCAATGGAAATTGGAGTATTTAAATTGGAATTGGGTCAATTTAAATGGAAGTGGAAATTTAAATTGAATTGATGGGAAAGTGGACAGTTTTGACTCTGGACTATCTTCAGTATAAATTGTTTTAATATAAATTCATTTTTCCAAGCTATTAAATATATACAACATTCCTTCCTTAAGACAAATTATTTTATACTTGTTTTACAATTATTTTTGGAGCTATTTAACCATTTTTCAACTGTTTTCTAAACTAGTTGCTATTTTTCAACTATGTTACAAATTAATTACTATTTTATGACTATTTTGCAATTATCTAAAATTTCTATAACTATTTAACTATTTTCTAATTATTTTGCAACTAGTTAATTATTTTATGGCTATTTTACAAACTAATAATTATTTTCAACTACTTATCTGTTTTAAAATTTTCAAGCTATTTTCTAAATATAAACCGGTCGGAGTTCAAACTGTTATTGGTTAAATACTCAATTGAGATAAGGATTGAAGTGATAATCCCATGAAATTAAAGCAATTGTGAGTATGTGAATGGAAATTCAAGTGAATGTAAATAGAAAAAGATTTTTGAAAGTGTTTGAAGTATAAAAGGAGTTTTATACAAGTTTGAAATGATCCAAAGTTTTAAAAATTATATATATCTATATATATATAAAGGATCTTATGAGAATTTTGGAATAAGGTTTTGGGAACCTTTGGATTTGAAAGGGCTTTTGATTTTTCGGTAAAATCAATATTGAGATTTGGAAAAGCCTACTTTGAAATTTATCGATTTTGGAAATCGATTTGTGTAAAGGAGCCTTGTGTGAAATTCATACTAGGTGTATGATTTGAAATACTATATGTGTATAGTATAAAGTGTTTTGAGATTGGCTCTGGGGAAAAAGGCGCTCTCTTGAAATGAACTTCTCAGGAGTGCCACTGGGTGGTACTGCCTTGAGCCTCTAAGGGGAGGTTCTAAAGTTGATCCTGTGAGGAGTCCGGACAAAACTAGTTCCTGAGGATTATGAGTAGTGTACCATAGCGAAAGTCGTGTGTGCCGCTGAGAGCCAGCAGTCTGCGTTTGATTTTATATCGGTAGACTGTGACACTATGGTAACATAGCGAAAGTCGTGTGTGCCGCTGAGAGCCAACAGTCTATGTTTGATTTTACATCGGTAGACTGCGACCTATGTAGGAGTGGAGAAGTTTCATTTCGACAGCGTAATCGTGAGGCCGTTGAGAGCCTGCAGTTACATGGACTTTTGTTGCGACGGCAACGTAACCCTGGATGTAACTGCGATCTGTCGTGGGTTCTATGGTGTAATCAGTTACATGGACTTTTGCTGCGACGGCAACGTAACCCTGGATGTAACTGTGACCATAGATGGGTGTGATGATTTCCAGAGCATTCTCACTAAAGCTATTTTCTCTATTTCACAACTGTTTTAGTAAAAATATTATTTTCCAAGCATTTTCACTGGATGTTGAAAATGGGTCCACTAAGTACTTATAGATTTTCAGTCCTACGCCCGATCAACGTATGACTGAATTTCTGTGAGAACAAGGATGGACTGGTTGAGACATCGAGTTATAAAACGATATTTTTATAAAAGGGTATTTTAATAATATTATCTGAATTTAGAAGCATTTCTATTTTTTTTTTAAATCAAAGTGATGGAATTTTGGGAAATATAAAAAGGAAATCCAAACCGACTTTATAAAATCTGAACTCAAGAAAATTTAATGAAGTGATTCGGTGTAATAAAATCGAATATTGGGTTAAAACTGAACGTAAAATAATAAATAACTATTTGATAATAAATTGAAGTTAATAATGGAGTTTGAATATGAAATTGAGTTGAATGAAATAGAGTTGGTTGAGAAAATGCAATGGGTTGAATTACAAATAAAATTCAAGTGGGTTATGGATAATATTTAACGAAATTTGCTAGTAAAGTGATATAATTGAAGGGTTGTTGAATAAAATGGAATTGAAGGATAATAGAAATGTTTGAAGTGCAGACAAAACCCAAGTAAAAGGGAATAAATTGAGAATGGCTTGTAGTAACGAAATAAATGTGGAAATGAATTAACTGAGTGAAATTAGAACTTTATATATGGGATGAATAAATGGATTGATTAAATTACTAAATAAATGGGTTGATTGAATTAAATAATAAATTGGATGAAGTCTGGCTGAAGAAAGATTGAATCAAAGCTTTAATTAGAATTGAGTTATCCGAGTGAACTTAAGTTATGATGGATATTAATTTGAAGATAAAATTATTTAGTTCAATGAAAGCATGGTTTCGTATAAGAATGGAAGACCATTTAGTAAAGTTCGGGTTAAATTTACATGGGAAATGAATATTAATATAAGCATTGAATGTTATCAAGCTTAATGAAATAGCTTTAAAATGGATCTAATACGGAGATGAAAGGAAATGCAAATGTGTGGTTGGTGAATAAATTAAAAATGAAATGAAATTGAATATAGAATGAGTTGAAATTCATTTACAGTAGTTATAAACAAAAATAGATACTCTATTAAGCAAATGCCGTCGAAATTGCATAAAATATTGGTAGCTTAGCGTAAACAAAAGCAATTAAAATTTCTATGAGATGATAGAGATTAAATAAAATTGATTTTGAATCATTTGAAGTGATTATGAGCTTGTTTGGATTAAAAATCAATTGAATGTAGGAAATTGAGTTGAAACTATTAAAATTTAATGAAACGGCTTATGAATTGGTTGGAAACAATTGAATTAGCTTTGGAATTTCATGAATCGCTTATGGAAGGTGTTTGATGCTTGTTGCTTATGAAATACATGTGTTTAGCTACTGAAAGTGAGAAACTGCTAATAGATTTTCTATATATGATGCTTATATGTTTAAATTGAGTAAGTACAGATACCTGAAGGCCGTTTGGCTGGATTTGAATGCGACAATTGCTAAAATAAATAAGCTGCTTGCTTAAATTGCTAAATAAGATACGCAGGTATATAAGGGAAAAGAAAAGTGGATTTGATTCCAAACGATAAATTTTGAATGGCCCGACAAAAAGGTATGTGTTTAAATTTCTGTATGAAATTGGATTGGATTGGGTTTTTGATATAGCCACTTGGCTTTTGTTTCTTTTGAGATTTGGGAGCCCGTAGAGGCCTTTTGTAGTTGTACCGAGCTAGCCACGCAAAGGAGACGCTGGCAAAAATTTTCGAAAATTTAGAGTTAGAAAATTTTTGAGAAATTTTTTTTATAATTCAAAATTTGATTTAAATTTAAATTTGAATAATTGAGAAAAGGGTCTTGTTTGGGAAATGTGGGAGAGTTTGGGAAGTTAGTAAGATGATTAGGGGTTTAATATAAAAGATAGTTGATAAGATGTTGAACTGTTGGTTTTGGGAGAAAATTGAACGTGTATTAGCACCATTCTTCCTAACTAGTAATTTCGGGGACGAAATTATTCTAAGGGGGGAGGAATGTGATGACCCGGAATTTTTAACAATTTAAAATGGGATAATTGAATTGATTTTAAACATTTACAAGTTGATGTTGACTATAATTTGAGAAATCAATATTTAATTGATAATTAAATCATTGAATTTTATAGTTCAATATTGCATTTAATAATTAAAATTAGGTAAATTGTTGAATCTGGAATTTCTAAGCCTGTTAAAATAATTTGAAGGTTTGTAAAATTATAACGATGATACTGAAGATAATAGGATGGTTGAAATTTGATTTAAAGGTGATTTGTTTAGTTTTAATAATATACCGTTTAAATCGATATTTAAAAATAGCCTTCCGAGGCACAGTCTTGGAATTCGACGAAACCAGTTCCATTGGATCCGTAATAATTAGTTATTATCGGATTTCAATTTTCGTAACAATCGGAGTTGTCGTTTGACCCCAGCGGCTCAAAACGCTTCGAATTATTTTAATCAATTTAATTTGAATTTGATCGTTTTCTTCGGTAACTCGTGCATATGATCGAATCAACTTACGAATCACGTTCCAACGTGTTTGGAATGCGGGTAAAACCCTATAATCGCCTAGCGGCATTCCATAAGTGGAGTTCAAAATTTTGAATGGCAATTAACGAGATGTTTTGAAAGTTTATAATATAATAAAATTTAAAGGCAAATGGTCAAAGATATTTTTATCAACCAAACAAGCGTACTCGAGAAGCTTCCCTAAATCTAGATTTATCTCGGTCCCCTTTCTATTCTCAAGGGTAGCAATCGAACAAAAAGGAAAAAAATAAAATAATGGCACTGCTTTGAAAATGGCCAATTGAACTCGTTCTTTCCTCTCCCTCGTTCTTCATTCCAAAACGAAGCTTTTACCCTAAAAAAATGATTAACGAAGGCTCGCGTTGGAAATCGATCTCGTGAAAGTCGTTTGGAATCGCGATTGAAAAGTTGAGCGCGTGGGTTTTGGTCTTCGAGAGGTGGTTTAGGAGTCGGTTAAAGCTTCTGTGGTCGAGGAGACAATCGCGTGCAGCGCGACTTGGATCAACGCGCTCGCACTCGCGTAGAGGCCGGTGGTGTTCGTCGAGGTGTAGGTTGATGACTCGGTGGTATCTCGGAGGGGCAGTTCGCGAAGAGGAGGTGTAGTCGAGATCGTGACTCGGTTGAGGCCGACTTTGGGCAGGAATTCGAGACCGATGGTGGAGGCTTTCGACGTGGTCGTCGTGACGAAGCCAGTAGCGACGTGGGAGAGTGCAGTCTCGGGCTTGGGTTCTGCGTGATTTTTGATTTCGACCGTGATGAAATCAAGGTCAAAGGTCGGCGAAACCAAGTCGAGAATGAGGTGAATTGCAAATTTAAGGGGGCAAAGGTGAGTAAATCTCACTCTGTTGGATTTCTATTTAAATTTAATGGTTAAATTTAAATATGTGGTTAAATGATTGAATTGATTTGATATGCACTGTGAAATTGATGATCTGGTGATTTTGGTTTTGGATGGTTCTCGAGTTGATGGTTGCTTAACTCAAAGTATTGGGAATTTTAAGTTGTTTAAAACTTAAAACATAAATAAGAAAATGTTTCCGTTTTTAAAGTTACTAAAGGCTTAATAATTTGTGATACATTAAATTAGTAGGGTAATTAAAATGGATAATTAATTAATTCAATTAATTAATGATTTGGGTTATTTAACTTGGTAATTAAAGGTTTGAATAAATAATAAATTTAGTTGTAAGTTAATTAATTAAGTATAAGTAATTCAAAATAATCATTTAATGATGTGATAAATAATTACTTAATGTAATTAATAAAATGTAATTACTTTGTGAAATTAATCAAGAGATTAATTAAGATTTCTAAGTAAAAAGTAATAAATTTATGAATGAAGTAAAATAAAAGATAGTTAATTACAGTTTGGGATTAATCGAAAATGATTAATACTGTGGTTTCGTTAATATAATTAAATTTGATTAGGATAAATTAAAATATAATTGAAAATCCTTAATTTATATAATTAATGATGTAATCAATGAATTGATAAATTAGGATTGATTAATCCATATTAAGTGACGTATGAAGTTAATTAATATGAGAAATTAAGGATTAATGTAATTAAAATGGTTAATTAAACTTTGAAGTAATTAAGATTACTTATTGATTTGGTTTAGAATATTTAATATCGTGAATTTAATTAAAAATAATTACTTGAAGGTAATTGAAAGATAATTAATCCAGGGTGATTAATTATGATGAATAATGAAGGGTTGATTAATTAATTGATTTGAAATCAATTACTATTGAATGAAGGAATCTAAGTGGATGATGTTAGTAATTCAATCAGGATTAATTTAATTAATTTGGAAATGGTTAAGCTTTGCTTATGGATGATTGATTGGTATTGAATGCTTGAATGAGTTGATATCTTTGATATAAAATGTTGTATATTTCATTTGATTAACTTGGGTTAGGATGACGTAAATTTCGAAGAGACCGGGGTCGGGTATTAGGAAATACCCGAAAACCGCTTCGAATTTTTATAAGTTGATTGATGAAATCAATGAGCTGGAATGAGATGATTCAAGTAGATTGGATTTTTTTTTAAAACTAAGCTGGTACTTGGAAATTGATGTGTGGTGAGTGTCGTCTATAACAAATTGTGAATTTGTTAAATTGATATAAGTTACCCCGGGTTTATATGAGTTGTATTTTTGTATTCCATGTAAGTTGGGTTTACTCACGCTGGTTTCCAGCCTGACCCGGGTGTTACTTTGATGTAATGCTCGGGTCAGACCGAGTATTACAGATTTCAGGTACGGACGTTCTGAAGCTCAGGAGTCGAGCTGGATGGCAGGAACGTATAGAGTATTTCCGCTGCAGTATATTTTTGTGTATTCGTGCCATGATAATTGAATGTATTCAGTGACTAAATATATGTAAACTCTGATGTATTAAAATGTAATCTATAGATACAGTATTCTTGTAAACTGTTATTATTTGTTATTATATTTTATCCGCTGCGAATGTGAGATGATGATGTTTTCTGTTCTTCTTCCTCTATCTCTTTCTTCTTTTTCATAACTATCTGGAATTTTCGGCTTCGGAAATTTCGGGTCGTTACACAGGTGCATGTGCACCTCCGATCCAACCTTCTCCGACCATCGTTGCGAACACCCACATGTTGTCGATGATCTATCCTAACCTTCTGACCACCCAGGTTGGCGAATCAACCTGGAAATCAAATTTGAGCCAATCGAGTCACTACTGGAAACCAACCTGATCAACTAGAAATGCCTCATGCCGTCGCCTGTGACCACCAGGCACCTCACCATCATTCCCGAAGCTGCGTCACTGACTCGAGCTTTGATTCCCCCACCACCGGTTGCCTCCGAAGCGACCATGTCTACGCACGAGCCTCCAAATCATCGTTGACCCAAACAGGTCATTAAACCCTATATCACAATCGATACGTCACTTCGACCATCTATAAATACTTCGGTCATTTTTCCGATGATCTACGACCTCCAATCTACCTTCGACGTAAGGCACGACCCACGAAACTTCGCCGATCGTTAGCAGTCGACAAAGATACGAATATCGATCAACTGGAGATTTCTCATCGAATTCCCACTTAAAAATCATGATTTGATTTTTAAAATCCATCATTTTCACATACGAAACAGAATATTTAATCAAAACTTAGAATCCAGATACTTGATTTTCTGACTTAAAAAGATTATCACTGTAATTCTTTAGTTTCCATAAATCTATTTGTTAATTATACTTAATTATATTTTTATAAATGATATTACACACATATGAACACTTTTTATTCAGAGATTAAATCTTAAAAAGGTCTAGTGGGATGATTTTGGATTTTTAAACAGGTTTTAAACTTGTAACATATGAACAGAGCTTAAATACAGACATGCACATCATCATTCCTATATATATACAGACATGAAAGCATATTCACACAATCATTCAAGCACATTCCAGATCGTACTTTAAGCATCAATCACACTATCAAAGGATATAAGCAGATATAAGGTAGTTTGCTCACATTGTTTCCAGAAGAAGAAGAACAGAGTTTTTCTTGAACCAGGCTTTGAAATGTGCTGGAACCCTCTTCTTGAATTTCTGATCTATTTAGATGTTTGTTGTTTTAAGATGTTGTTTACTCAGATCTTTTCTCAGCTGGAATGGAACGAAACTGAAGTGGAGATTGATATAGGAAAAGTGAAGTTACAGGGTTATTATTTTGTACAAGTTGGTGTTTATTTGTACAACATAAATCAGAGATATTTTCTTTTGTTTGTACAATAGGCAGATGCTTTTTTCTTTGCTTTGGTTTTGCTGGGAGGCTAAAGTGATGTTTATTTTGGTGGCTGATATAATACAATTTAGGCTAACATTTATTACTTTGTACAATTCTTTACTTATCCTAATTTTAAATCATACTTGAATATATAGTATCTTCATTTGCAAGCTAATACATATGCAGTCACATATATTTTTGTCTCAACTAAAATGATGTAAATCGTGTGCTAATATTTATTACTTTGCTTTAATCCAGGTTGTAGCTTGCTTTTATATATTTGTTTTGCAATTCAGTTTGTACATAACTGTATATTTCTTTTCTTGTACAACCTGACTTGGTTTACTTTTATAAGTGTTCATGTTTGAATATATTGTTCCCTTTCCTTAGTCATATTACTTTGTATTATGAATGAATTTTATTTTTACAGGCATTATTTTACTTTGTATATTTACTTCTATTTTAACTTAAAGATTTATTTCTAGAAGTTTTATATGTTCCTTTCATATTTTACATAATTATAAATTTATTTGAAACATTTGTTCGACATAAACACTTATTTGAATTCTTTTTAAAGTTTAATTATCTAACATTAAATTTAACCATATCCAATTTAATTCTCGATTAATTCAAAATTTATATTAAAATTTATATTAATTACCAATTACTTCACAATTTTTATTTAAAAATTAATTTAATTATCAATTTAAACTTATATAAAATTCGGGGTCGTTACATTGTTCAATCTCATGCATGTAATTTTACTTAGAAGTTTATAAGTGATTACAACAAGCAATTGGCCTATAATCTTCAGTTCTTTCTAGTTTTTTAACCTTAGGGATGAGTGAGATAAAAGTGTGATTAATTTCTTGAGTGAACTCACCAGTATCAAATGCTTCTTGATAAGCTCTTAACATCTGATCTTTAGGTGTATCCAATTCACTTTGAAGAAAGCTACCCCCATTCCGTCAGGGCTCGGACTAGAGTCATTGTGGATGGAGAAGGTGGCTCTCTTCAGTTCCCCTTCCAGAATCCTAGTTGTCAGCATGGCACTTCCCTCCTTGGAAATTCTCCTTCTACTATGAATTGCTGGTAAGTTTTGCTCATATTCCCCATTGTATAATTCTGAGAAGTATGCAATAGCTTTATCCTCTATCTCTTGGATGTTTTCAGAAGTGTTCCCCTGTTCATTAAGATAGTTCAGCAAGTTATTATGATGATGCCTTTGTGACATTTTAGTGTAAAAAAAATTTATTGCATTCATCTCCCTACAGAGGCCATTTTTCTTTAGCTTTTTGTGTAAGATCTACAACTTGCTTTTTAAGTTCATCTTTAAGCTTCTTTTAAAGAGAGTAAAAATCTGCATTAAGTCCTTCATGTAAAGGGTCATCATCCATTTATTGTTGAGCATCCTCTAGTTGGCTTTGAATTTTTGTAATTTCATCATTATGCTTTGGTCTTATCCGGTTCCACTCTTTCAGTCTATTTTTCATCTTTTTAACCAGCATGACATACTTATACATCTGTGTTCCTTGGGGAATGTGTACTGCACTAGAATCCACTGCCTCATTATAGCCCTCTAACATATGCCAATTGTTAGCATATCTAAAAGGTTTGCCCTTTGTAAAGTTTGCATCATTGTTAAATTGAATGAGGAGGGGACTGTGATCACTTGTAGAACTAGGTAGCATAGTTATTTTTATATTAGGAATTGCATTAAATAATTCTACATTTCCTAAAGCTCTATCTAGTCTTGAAGTAATCTTCTTCGCCTTACCACTTCTCCATGTGTATTTCAGGCTAGAATGGAATGCCTCTACCATTCCACTAGTAAGCATACAATTTTTGAATTCTGCCACTTGGGAAATCTTCAATGTAATTCCTCCTTTCTTTTCACTTGTACTAAGCACTGCATTAAATCCTTAATAACCAACCAAGGTTGGGTAATGAGTTTAGAATTTGTAGTAAGTTGCTTCCATAGGTTAGCTCGTTCTGAAGCAAGATTTCTAGCATAAACAAAAGTGATAATGATATCCAACCCACCTATATTTTTAAAATGCATCGACACTTGTTGACCATCCTTATTGACAGCTGTACCAGTCCAACTATTATTTTCCCATAGAATCAGAATTCTACCCTTAACTTGATTTGTGCTATTATGAATTAAGCTCCAATAATCCCCCAGATGGTTTTTAAACATTTCTATATTCTGTTCAGTAAATTTATTTTCTAGCACAACTATAATAGATGGCCTGAATTTGGCCATTATATTATGGAGGTCTAACTGACGTATGTCATATTTAAAACCTCTCACATTCCAACAAATAATGGACATTAATGTTTGATAGATTTGCTCCTAGTCATAGGAGCAGAACCTATCTTAACTGATTTATAAGCAGTTATCCTCATTTTAGATGCGAATTGTTTATTGTAGTCCACATTCTCTTCTGTATAAACATTAATATTTTTTTCCTCTTTGTCTTCTTCTTCTTCAGATGCTTCCTAGTGAATATTCAACTGATGAATTTCCTTTAGAGATTCAGGCAGCGCCTCCTCAACCTTCTTAATATTGTCATCAAGTGGTTCAACATTTGGAGAATGGTCTGCAAGAGACTCAACAATTAGGGAATGATCTACCTCAGGAGGGGGACCCTTTGCTTTCTGATCCTAAATTGGAGGAACTATTGGCTCTAATCCAGAGCCCATCTCATAACTATAGGGTGTTTATATGGTAAGGTGGAATCACTAATTGCAGCATCCTTTATGTTATTTTTTGTTGCTGCTTCATTTTTTGAACCACTGGTCCTAGGATGATCTTGTGCAGCTGTTTTTGGGGTGATGTTTTTTGTCTTTTCCACCCAAATCTGTGTTGGTTTCTTAGTGTTAATGTTACAATGTTGATTACTTCGACCAAAGAACTTACACTAGGTACACCTGGGAGGTATGAATTCATACTCTACTTCCTGCACATAAATATTTCCCTGTTTATCAATGGCTTTAACTATTATAGGTAGTTCTGAACTAGCATTAATTTCCACTAATACACGAGCAAATTTAATTCGTTTCACCCGCCTAGTATTTTCATCAATATCCAGAGGTTTACCACTAGACTTGCTAGTTTACTCATACATCTCATGTTCTATAAGGCTAGGTTTAGATTGTTAAGTTTTATCCAAACCGGGTAAGTTGTGAGAATTGCACATTCAAAATTTAAATCTGCTTCCCAATTACGCATGAAAATAAATTTACTGTCCATAAACCATGGACCCCTTTGAGAATCCTACAATAATCATCTTCTCATTCAAACTTGATCAAGTAGAATCCATTATCCAGCGGGAAAATATCCCAAATGCCTTTAAGGTTCCAAACCCTTTTAATGTAAGCATTAAAATAGACATGGTAAGGCCTTTTAACTACCATATAGACATATATCGAGTTTTTCCACTTACATTTAGACTCAGCATAATCCTCCTTATCTATTAGTTGATATAATTCTTTACCATCCGACTGAGGTTCAAAGAAATCCACTCTACCTTTCATTTCGATCTTATTTCCCAATGCTTCGACCCATGATTTAGGGTTTTGGGTGGTTGCCTAGGGTTTTTCTTTAGAGCCTCTACAAACGATTGCTTCTCTTTCCCCTTCCTCTTAACCTCCTTCCATACATCGCCATCATCTTCTTCTAATTCAGTTGCTAGGGTTTCGGGAATGCTAGATGTGGTCGTCATTAATTCCGTTGCACGACAATTGCACAACATCGATCGAATAAGGAATTGATTTAAATGGTTAAATAAAATGAGTTGTATGGAACCCTCGTGTTTGTTTTACCGGATAATTCCCGGACTTGTTCGACTGAGCTATTAATTACACACAATTGGAGATTGCTATTGTATAGTAAATGTCTGAGTAAACCCATATGGTATAGGACACATGATCGTTACCTTTTCGGTTACTATACGAAAGTAAATAACACTTATATCGATGAGATTATGACCCGCCCTTGGAGTTCTATAGGCCTTGTACCTATCTTGGAGTTTTTATAGGCCTTGTACCTATCTTGGAGTTTTTATAGGTCTTGTACCTATCTTGTAGTTTATAGGACATATTCTTATCTTAATGTTTATGGGTCTCATACCTATCTTGGAGTTCTATAGGCTCACGCCTATCTTAGAGAATTATACCCATCTTGGTTTTTATATACATATACGTCTATCTTGGAGTTACATGCATATAGGTGAATTTATTCACCAATCTTGGAATTTTGGCACCTTTCCTCCTTTTATATGATTTTCTAGATTTCTATTATACTTTTCTATATTCGATGCTATTTGTGTTGTCACCAAATGATTTTGGGGGTTTTGCTTTCAAAAGCTATTTTAGGGTTTTGATATTTGATGATTACACACTTGGAGTTTTTTAAAGCATTCTTGTTATTAGCCAATTCTTGGCTTTGTGTTCATATTTGAGATCTATATCATTACATCCATTGTTTATCTTGCTTAACTTATTCATTATAGTCTAGACTGACCCGTGTAATATTTTATTATACTTGGGTCAGACTGAGATATTTCAGGTGTTCTAATTTGATAGTTCGAGAGTGGATGTCACTCTAGTTATCTAGTTATCATTCATTTTACCTTCGTCTTAAATATGTGTACATATTCATGTAGAGTTGTATATTATATCAAGTTTAAACTCATTTATTGTACATATTGATATCTATGGGAGATAGTACTTGTATATTCCATAGTTCGTAATGACCGTAGTTTTATAACCGACTTTATGTACCTATTCGATATGATCAGCTTGTATCTATTTGTATTCCGCTATGTGTATTCTATGACTTATGATTCTGTGATATATATTTATCATATATTTTTCTAGACTATTATTTTAGCCACCATAGTTTTGTTTTAAGCCTGGATTGCATACGTCGATTCCACTTGTGATAGAAAAAATATATAGCATATTAATCGACGTATCAATGCTTGCTTAAAGTGTCACTCTTAATCAGCCCTATTCTCTACACTAGCAGACGATATAACTCTGTAATTTCCTTTGTTAGTGTGGGTCTTGTGGTGGGACATCACAGCTTGGTATCAGAGTCGAATTTAGAACAAAATATGATATTACTGACACAAATCTTGGCCTAGGTGAGTCTTAGAGACCGTCCATTAAGGGTTCTTGGGGTAGATAGTAGGAATCAATCCCTTTAAAATAAGGAAAGTATCTTTTGGGATTCTAGGAACGTTTTACTTCGTTTTCACTCTTTATCTTCCTATTATCAAATAATGTTATTCCTAAGTAATCTTTGATCCAATCTTATCCATTCTGGAAGTGTAGTTGGTTGGTGGTTGAGTCACTCGTTCTACTATTGGGCAATCCAGCAAGCCTAGTTGAAACGTAGTACTTTGTCCGCCCAACAAGTCATAAAGCTTGTTGGTAATCTTTTTGGGATCAGATTCTTGCAACGGATCAAGTGGTTTGTTTCCCTTGGGCACATTATCTAGTAGATTTGTGATTTATTTGATTGGCTAATGAGATGTTTGTTTGCATAGGATTCTTAGTGAAAAATCTAATTCAATTAAGAATTTTACTTTAATAATTAGAATTCTATTTGAAGGTTAATAATTAGACCTTGCGGTGTCTTAGTATTGAAATCACCGCAAGAGATTAATTTCTTGAATAAAAATCAAGGATCAAATCTTGTAATTATAAAAATATTAACCAATTGGAAATGAAGATAAGTTGGTATTTGATTACCAATTAACCCAAAATAATAAATGATTTATTAATTAATCTAAACCAAGAGTTTGATTAAGAATTGTTTTAATGCAGTCATCGCCTAATAAAAAATACCATCCTATGAGTTTTTAAGATGTTTGATGGTGATGATTATAGGCTTATTAATATATGTATAAACTAGAGTATATATAAAAATATTGTATTCTCCATATTAAAAGAGAATTGGTGAAATATATATTTATGAGTGTTAAATTGCCCGTTAGGAGCTTAAAGGATTCTGGTCGTGGACGTCCGGCCAACGTACACGATAGGAATTTCTAAACATTCAAACAATACAATTGGACATGCACTTTTATTTGAGCAACTATTTTGGAAAATCATATTTTTGGAAATATGTTAATGCAAGAAGGAACAAAAATATTCCTAAAAACTAATGTGGTTTAAAATAAAATAGTATACGAAAATGCATATGAAGGTATGTATATAATTATATATTAAGGTTTTGGGGATATAAAAAGGTTTTCTATATTATTATTAAAAGAATATAAATATTATAAATGATAAATTATATGAGTAATAATTTAATAATGGATTCAAATGCTTAACACTAGTGTATGCCGAGAACAATGGCAAGGCAATGTTGATTTTATAATCAACACCGCAGCCAATGGTCAAGGCGCTTTGTTATGAATGAACAGAGAGGTAACATTGTGTGTTGTTTATAATATTCAGGAACTGTTTTAGGATTTGCTCTGAAAATTGAATTTTTTATAATACTTTGGATAGGCTATGCAAGACCCTTATAATCTAAGTAAAAACACATAAATGTAAATTCTTAAATAGTCAAATCAACAAAAGTTAAATGGAAGCATGGTTATTTTACTTAAGTCAATTGAAGCAAATTCTGAATGTTGAAAAGAAGCAAACTTTTAAGTTTAGAAATAAGCTTAGCTCAAATGATATGTGAGTTTGAGTTCCCATCCCAAATTGTATTTGAAATAACAATTTGTGGACATAACTTTATGAATTAATTCATCTTTTTTATACTAACCCTGATATTAAAAGAAGTTTGTGATAATATTTTGTGAAACATATGATATATACATTAACTCATTATTCAACCATGTTATTAAGAAGATAATTATTTAGACTTAAATAATTAATAGTTTCAAAGTATCTTAAAATTTTAAGGATGACTTTATGGATTAATTTATCTCTTAGATATTAATTAAAACTGTTAAGAGAAAATTTGTTACACTCCTAAGAAAAGGATTTATTTTCCAAATGAAAATGGTCAGGGACTGAAAATATTTTGGGAATTTCAAAAGACTAGAAATTGTAAATAGAAAATCGAGGATGAGAAATGAGACTAGATTTATATTTTTGGGTTTTTACCCAATATAAGCTTTGTTGAATATTGAGATAAGTACATAATTAAAGGATTTGGAACTTTTTTTTCAAAATTAAAATGGAGTTTGGGAAATTAAGAAAGGAGTTCTTGTAAATGATTTTCTAATGGAAAAATGAATTTTTGGATACTTGGTTATTATAATAATAATTTTGTGGGAAGCTAATTCTTTTATTTTTATTATAAAAGAAAATAGAAAATTGGATTAGTAAATTCTTGAATGAGATAAAATCTAATTGGATTAGTAAAAGTAATGGTTGAACTTTAAGGGCTTTAACTACAAAACCTCTTTTGGAAAATCTTCAGGTTTTTGAAACTTAACACTAATTTTGGCAATGACCAAAAGAAGTTTCTTTATTTGGGAAATAAATATTTAGCAAAGAAAAATAATTGGGATTTCTTTAGTAAAGAGTAATCTTCAGTTTGAAATTAAATTTGTAGAGGTAGACTATAAAGGAAGTCTAGTTAAGTACTGTGAATACTTTAGAATGATTTATATAATTTGATCCCTTCAAAAAAACTAATTAAGAGTTTTATTTGATATAAAAATAAGTAAGAGGTAAGTTTGAAAGGAAAATAATTTGAAATTAGGGTTTGTGTGAATTTTGAAAAAAAACATTTGGGAAATAATTTCGTGATCAGATAAATTTATATTAAGAATCTTGAAATTTAAATGAGGAGAAACACTTGAATCAATCTACAACTCTTGAATATGATTACTTAAGCAGGTCTCTTAGAACATTGAGAATGTTAAGTATTTTGAATAGACATAATACTTTTAGTAAATTGAGATATGAAAATTTTGATTAAAACTTGCTTGGAAATTTACAACTAAGGCCTCTTTTGGGTTATAACCATTATTAATAGTTGAGGTTGGAATTTGTAAATTTTAATCTTTTGAACAAGTTATAGGAATAATCTATAGTGAGATCTAAGAATGAGATAATTAAGAAATTTCTAGAAGTAGTGATTATAGAAATTTTTGGAGAACTCAAAGCAATCATTAGAGTTTATCCCAAATAAGTAATAAACAAAACTGAAATTTTGATGTTGATAAAATTTTAGAGATCTATCTCATGCTTGTATTTTTAACTCTGGTAGAACCTAGGAAGATCTTATCTATCTTGATTGAATTTTTCCTAGTATGGATAATTTCCAACTCAGCATCGGTATTGCTCCTTTTGAGACTTTATTTGAGAGGCCATATCAATCACTCTCTGGTTAACTTGGGTTTGGGAAAGAAATTGATCTTAAGTCCCTACTCTATTCGTGAATCTTTTGGAAAGATCTTGGATTTTTCTATAGAAGATCAAATCTTTATTCATGTTTCTTCCTTGTTGGATGATTGGTACCTCAGTCAAATTGGAATGATAGCTTTTGATATATGGGACCCTACCCAACCATTGGGTGTGGTGGTCATGTTGCTTACCGAGTTCCTTTACCAACCAAGTTTTCTTGCCTCCATGGTGTTCTTCATATGTTTCGGCTTTGGAAACATTTTAGAAATTCTGATTCTACTCTTAGGCATAAATTTTTTGTTGCACTTGAGACCCCTCCAAATCTAACTTATGAATAGGACCCTATTTGTGTGTAGCTTTGGAGATTAAACACTTTCGAAATTAAGACGTTTCGTTCAATCTAAGTCCAATGACTGATGATCCTAAGGACTATCCTGGTGGAGCTAGGGAGTTCCTCGAGCGAGTGCATCCTGTGTTGCTCTCTAATGCTCATTAGTGATGAGATTCATGATAATTTTATTTCGATCATAGTAGATTCCTTTTTAATTGGTGCATCATATAGTTGTTATTGGCTTTTCCCTTAAGGAAATTGCGGAGATGCAATTTTTGTAGGGAGTCTGTAACAACCCTTGTTGAGATTACTTGGAATTAATTCTAAAATATGATTTAATTAATCATAACTAATTTTTAGTGATAAATTTGGGGAATCTATATTTACAATTGTTCTTATTTCCAGATTTGAAAAGGATTGGGATTGAAATAAACAAGGAAATTTATAAAAGGATTTCCGAGTAATGATGGATGAATTGAGAATTTATAGAAACAAAAAATTATGTAGTTTTATTTTTATAAATAATAATATAAGAGTAATTTTGAGAAAATGAGTAACTAAAATATATGGAAATAATTTTGTAATTTAAAATATGAATTTTCCAAGGTCTTTTCACTTATTTCTTATAAAGGAGATTTGTGATAAATAATTTCCATTTCAAATTATTACAACAAATATTGTAAATTTAATTAAATGTTAATATATATTGATTGATTGTCAAAAATGAGATTTTTCAATTAATAGTCTATTTTATCAAAACTATTGCGAATAACTTTTATTTACAAAAGTTGTATTTAATTTTTATAAGATGTTTCAATATCAATAGAATTGAGAATTTTGGGCATGTTATTTGTTTTGGGAAAATTAAAGGAATCAATTTTTGTTAAATAAACATTGTTTATGCTTAGTATAAATTGGTGTTTTATAAGTAGTAAAACAAAATAAGATCAGTAACACTTCTCCTAAAATTTGTAACACTTTGCTATTATGTTTATACCCAAACCCTCTGGCCCATGGAGGAAATAAGAAACAAGTACGTACCCTTGTTTCTCATTTCTCATTATCAGCTCCTAAAAACTGAAAATACGAACATCTCTTTAAGCTCCAAACCTTAGTCCTTAAAATCCCCAGATCTAGATCAAATCAAAGGGCTTTTGGAAAGCAATTGAGGAAATAAGGTCAAGGTAATCTCTACCACCCTCTATTGCATCTATTAGGGTTTTAATTTCAGTTTTCACCCTAGTTGGTAATCTTCCTTTGTATAAATTATGGAATTTAGCCTAGGTTGTTATCCAGAGGATCTATCCTTGGTGAATCCGGGTTCCAATCATCAAAGCAAGCTTAATTAGGTGAGTTAATCTCACATTTCTAGCCTATAGAAGAATGCTTATTGCAGTTGTTGTTATGGATGATTTTGGTGTTGAATTGATCTCAATTTTGTGTTGATTTTCTTGTCATATAAAACATGATTTTCTATATTTTTAAAACCCACTTTATATGACGACGAATTACATTCCATTATAATTGTTTTTATGCTCGCATGTTAGTTAATTCAGTGTACTAAAGGTAAGGCAAAAATCAGCGAAGAAATTAAGGCTGTTACGGTAACGGTAAATTTACCATTACCATACCATTACCAGCCAATCGGTTTCCATTTTCGAGTGAAATTGGTATACCAGTTTAATCGGTATGGTAACGGTAAATTTACCATTTTCTACGGTAAATCATCGGTAACATGTCTTCAATACCAGCGGTAACGGTAATTTTACCAGTCAATTATAATACATGTATATTCATGTAACATGCTTTATTATAGGCATTTAGAACCAAACAAATGATTAAATTTAGTTTATTAACCAGGTGAAATAATGTTAAATACACTTCACTTCTTTCTCATTTATGTTTTTTATTAAGTAACATTATAAATTGTATAATGAAGCACCGTTATGGTGTGAATACGTGTTATGTTACTAACCTTTTTTAAACAAACGGTAATTTACCATTACTAGTGTAACGGTTACCAGATTATCGGTATACCAGCCTATCGGTAACGGTAACGGTAAGCAATTTTCGCTTACCAGTAAAAATGGTACGGTAACGGTATTTGTGAAATGGTAACGGTAATCATTACCATAACAGCCCTAGAAGAAATCACCGCCAACAGGCAATCAGAGCACCATCGGAGATGGTTGGGGCTCAGCCCAGGCATGCCAACTGATGCACTAAACATGATTACTGGTGGACCGGTCATGACCTGGGCTGATACCCAGGTCACACTGTTTCGAGCTCCATTCGCTCCTCCGTTCACTGTTTGATCGCTTGAACACTGCTTGATTTTGGTGCTATTTTCTGTGCCGATTTCAATGCTATTTATGGATTTTGATTTATGAATATGAAAATTCATTCTGAAGTTATTATACCATAGAAATGCTCTATGTGTTCATGGAGTTATACCCAACTTTTGATACACATTTTCAACTTGAATTTATAAAAGGCTGATTTCTAAATCAAAACATTTTATGGAAATCTTTTTAAGTATAAAACTAATTTTTATATAAAGAATTTCGCAATATATATATATATATATATATTATTTATTCTCATTAACAATGGTTTTAAAGATGATTTGGAGCAATGGTTTAAAAAGCGTACTTATATATATATATATATATATATATATCCACTATAAACAAATGTTTTACAGAAATGGTTTTATAGTGAGATACTTTATAAAATTGCACGACAACGATCGAATGAGGAATTGATTTAAACAGTTAAATAAAACGAGTGGTACGGAATGCTCGCATTTGTTTTACTGATTATTCCTAGACTTGTTCGACTGAGCTATTAATATACACAAGTGGAGATTACTATCGTATAGTAAATGTCTGAGCAAACTCGTGTCGCATAGAACACATGGTCGTTACCTTTTCAGTTACTGTATGAAAGTATATAACACTTATATCGACGAGTTTATGACTCGCTCTTGGAGTTCTATATGACTTGCACCTATCTTGGAGTTTTTATAGGCCTTGTACCTATCTTGGAGTTTTTATAGGTCTTGTACCTATATTAGAGTTTATAGGTCTCGTACCTATCTTGGAGTTCTATAGGCTCACGCCTATCTTGGAGTTCTATAGGCTAATGCCTATCTTGGAGTTATTATGAGAATTATACCCATCTTGGAGTTTATAGACACATACATCTATCTTGGAGTTACATGAATGTAGGTGAATTTATTAACTAATCTTGGAGCTTTGGTGCTTTCCCCCTTTTATGTGTTCTGTTACGATTTATAAATTATATGCTATTTGTTTTATCACCAAATGATTTTGGGGGTTTTGCATTCAAAAGCTATTTATGGGTTTTGATATTTGGTGATTACACACTTGGAGTTTATTCAAGCATTCTTGTTGTTAGCTGATTCTTGGCTATGTGTTCATATTTGAGATCTGTATCATTGCATCCATTATTTATCTTGCTTAACATATTCATTATAGTCTAGACTAATCCGATTATTATTTTATAATACTCGGGTCAGACCGAGATATTTCAGGTGTTCCAGTTTGATAGTTCTAGAGAGGATGTCACTCCAGTTATCTAATTATCATTCAACTTACCTTCATCTTATATATATGTACATATTCATGTAGTGTTGTATATTATATCAAGCTTAGACTCATTTATTATACATATTGATATCTATGGGAAATAGCACTTATATATTATGTAGTTCATAATGACCGCAGTTTTGTAACCGACTTTATGTACCTATTCGATATAATCAGCTTGTATCTATTTGTATTCTGCGGCATATATTCTGTGAGCTATGATTTTGTGATCTGTATTTATCATATCTTATTCTGGATTATTATTTTAGCCACTGTAGTTTTGTTTTAAGCTTAGATTGCATACGTCGATTCCAATTGTGATAGAAAAAATATATAGCATATTAATCGACGTATCGATGCTCGCTTAAAGTAAAATTTATAGATGATCGCTCCTAACCAGCCCTATTCTCTGCACTAGTAGACGATATTACTTTGTAATATCCTTTGTTGGTATGGGTCCCGGGGTGGGGCGTCACAACATATATTCCTATAATATTAGAAATGTTAAATTTTATCATTTCAATTTTTTAATAAGGCTCCCACTAGTCTTTTATGTTTTACCAAACCCTAAGTGAAACATAGAAGTCTTTCGACTTCACTAGTTGGTGTTAGGACTCGTATATCTTGCGATTCTGACCTTGAGGAAAGCTCAACAATTCATACTCTCATATACGACGAATAACTTCTTATTGGTTGTATCACATACAAGTCCTAACCCGGGGTTCCTTTTCCTAATCCCGCCTTTACCTTGAGGAAAGCTCAATAAGTAAAGTGGGATTATTTAATCGAACCTATCATTTGGCAACGGCCTAAGTATAATGCACATACCTCGAGGAAAGCTCAACAAATACAAGCAATTATCTTACATCTTCTATTCAATATATTAATTTTACTACACATTACATTTCAAGCTTGAGGAAAGGTCAACAACTAAGGAGTATGCAAGTAATCTATTAATATATAAATGATGGGGACAACATTATATTGAAGATTCATAATTTTTAATATATTATATCGAGTAACATCGACTTATGGAATAATGTAATTCTTATGAAATACCTTCGTGATTCAAGTGTCAGACACATCAGAAATCACGATATATATATATACAATATGTATGTATTTATCCCTTAAGTCTATTTGGGCTTCTTTGATGTTCCATATTTAGTTTATACATTGATATTACATAAGTTTTATTATTATATAACTTTTATATTTTATTTAACTTATATAATAGTCTTATGTATAATGATATATTAATTAAATATTATTTAATTAATTTTAATTAATTAAAATTTTAATTAATTTCATATTAATATAACATTTCTATTCTTTAATTCTTATTTTTTTTCGAATCCTAGAAAATCCGGCTTCGCCGGTAAGAACATAGAGCAATACGTGTTGGTTCTCCACAACTGAATCCCAAAATTAAGCCAGCTCTTTCAGGCTACTCAGCGCGGCTGCCAAGACTCAAATTCTCAACCTACAACGAGGTAGCGTACGCTCTTGCCAACCGTACTATAACTTTTATAGTATTACACATTTATCTTATATATGTATATATTCGATTAATTAATTAACCTTTAATTAATTTTATTTAACAAATTTTTTTAATTAAATTATATTAATTTTTTTTAATTCATTTATATACATACATGTATAATTATGTTAATTTAACATTTTAAAACAATATAACATATACTATAATATACAATACATGTATATATATTTATAAATTCAGTAACTTGTTTAATTAATATATTTTATTAATCTTATTAAAAAAATTAAATTTCAAAATTAATTTTCAATCATTTTAAAATTTTCATTATGTTATAATATTTATAATATGTATATATTATATTTTAAATTTAACTTTTAAATTTAAAAACCTTATATTTTATTGTAAAGCACAAAAAAAATTATTTATATTTTATTGCATTAAAATAAATTAATTAATTATTCGAAATACAATAAAATAATTAAAAAAAATTGATGTTATATTATTTGAATTTTAAATTTTTAGAAAATCAAGCATGATATTTTAAAGTTACAAAAAAATTTCCAGAATTTTCTCAGTCAAAATAGTATTTTTAATTAATTGATTGATTTTTTTATTTATTAAATTGATTTTTTAAATTATAAAAAATGATTTTTAAATTCTCATTTTTTGGCTAAGAGTTTATATAATGACAAAAAAAATTATAACATTTAAATTTTAATTTTTGGAACATATTTTATTTTATATGATTCGTTTATTAGTATATTGATTTAAATAATATTAAATAATAGTAAATAAATGTTAAAAATTAATTTACAGCCACCGAAAAATATAATATATGTAGATATGCAGGAATAAAATATAAGTTCAACTATTAACATGATATGATGATATAATTAAATGCAAGTCATATAATTAAAATTAGGTAGTATACTACTATATATATATATATTGATTAATAAAATGATAATAATTAAAGTAAAATTTATTTAACTGTGTACTTTAAATCTATATATAAAAATTTGTTTTTTTAATAAACTAAAACATATATATTACCAATCCAATATGTGACAACATTGATGATACATATAATAATCTCTCATTACTAGCAATATAATAATGATATATATATATATGAATAATATAATATTATCCATAAATTTTAAATCATATAGTATAGTAAATACATACATAATGCTAATGCCTTAGAGCGCACCTTGTAATGATGAATTCTCCCTCCTTGGAAATCTTCTCGATTCGGCAAATTGCTAATCCAAAAACCCTAGACCTTTAGCTATCCAATAGTTGTCGCCTTTTGAATTGATTTGAGATGAATTTGTTGGAGATTTTTGTTGATGAGGTCATCCAGTAATGATAGGGAAATGGCAACCAAACATTTCTTTTTGCATTAAGGTTAGGGGTCTTTTTATAGTGGAAGAAATAAAGAGAAATATGGATCACATCTCATACCATTCTCATCAAATTTCAACCATCCATCTCCAAACCCTTCTAGACTTTTTGGCCATCTCCTACAAGCTCTATTGCTGCCAAAATAACATTTTAACATCATGGCTAACAGTTCATTTAAGCCTAAATAAATATTATTAATTAAATCTGATTTAATTACTTATCGATATCACATATCAATTGATATATTTATAACTATTATAAATATATACATACAATAATATTTATTCCTCTAATCATTTTAAAAAATTTATAATTAATATTTCATAAATATTAATTAATTTATAACAAATATAAACTAATTAAATCGTTTGGTCTATAGAGAATTCGCCATTTTGGTTGCGTGACTCGTCAGGTGTAAATTCGGTCAGCGATTAACATCGAACTATTCAAATTTTAATGTTCACACGTCACTTAGCAGATGGTGGGACATTTTGGCTAAATTTATCGCTTACTTAGTTATGGTAAAATTCAATTTTATATTTTTAAGTGTTACCCGGTAGTGACATTTTTTTTGAATACGGGTTCAAACTTTTCTATTAAAGAGGAACTATAAGCAAAATATTTACAAGAGCCAAAATGCAAGACCAAAGCAAAGCTAAGCCAGCTTCTAAACAAACAAGACAGACCCGAACTAATCGTTCAACACTATCGGCCCAAAGCCCACCAAGCAAAGAGCAAATGCCAGAAACTTCGAGACTGTTCTCAAAGCAGAAAAGGCAATACGACACTTCATCTACTTCATTTACTCATCTCGAAAGAAAAAATAAAAAAGAACAAAAATGGCGGCGAGCGAGGAAGAACGAGAAACACAATCTAAATTACTACAAGATCGAAGCAACTGTCGAAGATCGACTGGTACTCGAGGCATCCTCTGCTACTTCCAGATCGGAGCTTCTATCAAATCAAATCCAGAAACCAGCACTTCCACGTGAAGAACTATACAGATCTTAGCAGATAAGTCTCTAACACCTAAAAAGGAGGAGTCTTTAAGCTTTGAATGTAAAACTAACATATTTCCTTTGAAACTAAGGAGATGAACAGCAACAAGGAATCGAAGGACAACAACTAACAGGAGATCTTCGATCCATCCAGAACTGACAAGACAGGTATAAGATCTGAGAAAATCTTCTAAATAAAACTCATAACTTCAGTCTAAAACTTCTATTGTGACTAGGACGTGATTACGAGCACTCGGAGCAACCTAAATCACTTCAAGGTCGACTGTTGCTCGAAACCTCGTCTTCTGCTTCCAGATCTAAGCTACTATCAAAACAATGGAAGCAAATCACACTTCCTCATGAAGAATAGAGAAGATCTTAACAAGATAAGTCTCTAATACCCAAAAAGGAAACTTCTTTAAACTTTATGTGAAATAATTTCCTTTGAATCTGCTTCCAGATCTGTAATGAATGCAAATCTAGGGATATCGAGACTGCAATCATGAATCGGAGGACGACAGCAAGCCAAGGATGTTAGATCCCTCCAGAATTGGCAAGACAGGTATAAAATCTGAAAAAGACCTTCAAAATAAATCTCATAACTCAAGCTAAAAATTCTTTTGTGACCAGGACGTGATTACAAGCACTCGGAGCAACCTGCAAAACTGCAACCTTATAAACTAATTCAATAATTATTGTTAATTGTAAATTATTATGTAATTTAAGTGAGAGGAGGTGAGGACACTGTAAATAATACAGGTTCGTGGAACCTAGAGCCAAGAAACATAGAAACAGGAAGATGGCAGAAGAACAATACTTATGATAAAGCAGATGATGCCCAAATTCAGCGTTGGGAGGTATATCCCCATTTCAATGCTATTGCTTCATTCATGCCAGTAATGTTCTTAAAATGTTTTGATTTTGCCATTCTGATATTCATTGTCTGGAAAATTTTGGTACAAATCTGCGACCTTTCAGTAAAACGATTCTGAAAAATCCTACCATTCCTTTCTTTCCAAATATGCCAAACACAAACAGAAAGAGATAGTTGGAACAAGTCTGAATTGAGACTTTTTAAGCTAGAGACAGAAACAATTTTCTGTAAATCATCTTTCAAAGAGAAAGAGAATAGACTTTTCGGCGTTTGAAAAAAAAAATTTACAGCTCCAAAGCCAAACGTTTTCTGTAAAATTACATTGAAAAAATAGATGATCTATATTTTCAATGTGATTATTACAAAAGACGCGGTTATGGTCCATGACTATCTGCTTCTGAAGTAATCTTTCTTTTGTCAATAGATAGTCATTAATGGCTTTAAACTGGCATACCGCCATTTTAGGAACGTGAATTTTGTTCCAAACCAAAGACGCCCAGTACTTAATTTCAAAACTAGATCTAACCGTGTTCCAAACTTTTTTAAACTGATACAAACCATCCTTAGAACACTTCCAAGACCAGAAATCCCTCTCCCTATTCTTGTGAATCTTGACACCTTCAATTTCTGCATGTATTTGAAATAAAAAACTATACGAATCCCACTTCCACTCACCATTTCTTAAAATCCTGCTGAGAGACAAATTTTCCGTACCAGTTCTGAAAGCTGTGTCTCTACCAATACGTTCCATAATAGTACTTCCATTTAGCCATGGATCATACCATAGAGAAGTAGTTTTACCGTTTGCAATGTTAAGAGAAAGGCAATTCAAAGCTTCATGTCTATTCTTCAAAATGAATTTCCACACTCCCGAGTCGTCCGATCGCTGGTTAATTTCCCAAAAACTTTTATGACCAATATATTTACAATGCATGAGTTCCGCCCAAATTCCTTCTGAGTTGATTACTTTCCATATCAGTTTGATATATAACGCTCGGTTCATCTCTTCTCAATTTCTCAATCCCATTCCTCCTTCTTCTTTTTGCCTACACAAAACCTCCCAAGGAATCTTACTGCTGCGACTTTTCCAAAGAAAGTTCAGAATCAAATGTTTAATTTTTTGAACTGCAGAGGCTGGGAGACAAAAGCATTGCATCCAGAATTGAATTATGGGGTAAATGGTAGATTTAATAAGTTCAAGTCTCCCAGCTAAGCTAAGCATTCTTGTTTCCCATCTACCAATCCTTAACTTGATCTTCTCTATTAAAGGAGAACAATCCTTATCCCTTAAATTAGCACTAGACAAAGGAATACCCAGATACCTTATTGGGAGATCCGATTGCTGAATATTGAGGATCATACTAATATCAGTACAACAATCCACCCCTTTCCCAAAGAAAACGTTAGATTTCTCAAAACTTAACTCCAAGCCAGTAACCCTCTTCATGGTCTTAAAAACATCACTAATAGCAATTGCAGTTTGGGCATTGGCTTTAGTAAAAACAATAATGTCGTCAGCGTAAATAAGGTGAGTCAACTTATTATCAAAGTCTGTAACTGGGGAAATAAGACCAACCTTGACTTTTTCATCCATCAATAACATAAAATATTCCATAACCAAGGTGAAAAGTATAGGGGAAAGCGGGTCGCCTTGTCTAAGCCTATTAGAACTCTTGAAATAACCGTGCGCTTCTCCGTTAGCAATGATAGAAAACACATGAGTCTTAATAATGTTTTCAATAATTTTCACCCATTTGTCTGGGAAACCCAAGCTTATTAACATATGTATAACAAAAGATCGATTAATCGAATCATATGCTTTCTTTAAATCAACTTTGGTACACATATATTTGTTATCCTTTCTTCCGAGACCCCTGATAATTTCATGAGCAAACAAAATTCCATCCCCTATTGATCTTCCTTTGATAAATGCTGTCTGATTCGGGGACACCAACTTATCCAAAAAAGGACCCAGTCGGTTACACGGGATTTTGGTGAAAACCTTATATAAAGTATTACAACAGGCAATGGGTCTAAAATCTAGAATACATGTGGAATGGTCTTTTTTTGGAATCAAGTGTATGAACGTATGATTCCACTCGTTGATTATAAGACCCTTTTGAAAAATATCGTTCAGAGCTTTGAAAACTAAGTCTTTCGAAAGATTCCAATGAGTTTTAAAAAATAGCGAGTTAAAACCATCCGGACCTGGAGAGATAGTATCTTTAATATCCCACAGTGCAAATTTAATTTCTTCTAAAGATATACCATCGTTCAAAAAATTAGCACCGTAATCAGTAATTATCGATTTACAAATAACTTCAGGGAAATGTTCACATAAGGGAAGGTTAAAGATTCATATGTAGAAATCAGTAGCCGATTCAACAAACTTATCTTCCGAAACCACCTGTCCATCGACAACAATGTTGGTCAAACGCTTTCTACTTCTTTTACTAGACATTTTAGCGTAGAAAAAAGAAGAAGCCTCGTCACCCATCATCAACCATTCACATTTAGCCTTTTGTTTGGCATCCAGAAATTCTTTCTTGAGTGCTAAATCCAGATTTATCTTTGCATTTTGAAATTCCATAGCTAAATTGTGATCATGTGTTTTTTCCAGAAGTTTCTGAAGTCTTGAACAATTCTCTCTCTGAACATTAACCTCCTGTTTGATTTTACGTGATTTAGCACTCCAACTCTTAAGCTCTCTCTTGATATTCTTGAGAATACTAATGATTTGATACAAAGGTCTGTCTGTATGATTAGAAATCCAGTGTTTCTCGATCAGAGGAAAGTATTGATCACATAAAGACCAATGGTTCATATATCTGAAAGATCTGTTCTTGTCCCTAGGCTTAGTGAAAAGCGAGACGAGGACGGCATTATGATCGCTTATAGAAGGAGGCAAATATTCAGCCGATAAGTCTGTGAATAAGTTGATCCAATCTAGGTTTGCAAAAACCCTGTAAATTTTAGAAAATATGTTTCGACTCGGACCAGACCACCAAGAAAATTCATAACCTTTAATATTGATCTCATTAAGACCAGTATAGTTAGACATATCATCTAATTCAAACAAGTTACCAAATGTCACTGGGTTACCTCCCTTTCTTTCTGAGGGACTACGAATGCAATTAAAGTCCCCAAGAAGCAGCCATGGTCTATAAATATTGATAGCATCCTCCTGTAAATTCTTCCATAATCTTTTCCTGAATTCAAAAAAAATATGAGCGTAGACAAAGGTTAGATTACATTTGAATTTCGAGGTATTGATTAGTTCAATGGTAATGTGTTGATCACTCATACTAATATAGTTGAAATCCCAAGAATCTCCGTCAATGAGGACCATAATCCTGCACTTAAAATAACAAGAGACGTTACTTATTATTTTCCATCTGTCATCCAACGCTCTTTCCAGCTTCAGTATATCCGAAAACAACAGCTTATTTTCCAAAACACCGAAACAACTTATTTTATACTTATCAATGAGTTTTCTCAGTTCTCCCATTCTGTTGGGGTTATGAAAACCCTCTAACATTCCAGTAAGCTACTGACATTATGTAACCTTGTTATTGCGGGTCCACAACGACCTATTGCTGGAGGACTCCCCTTTGTCTTCCGAAGGAATGCCTAGCATCTGAACCCACTTGGGATTCTTACGAACAAGCTTATCCTTCTGAATATTCTCAAACTCTATATCTTGAGGCTTAGGAAGAGGTTGCTCCAAAATACCTCCTGAACTGGGTTTGCATTATCATAAGTATTCTGTTCCTCTACCACTTCTGTCGTTCCTGTATCCTGATCCAGATTATCTTGCACCTGTAAGTCAATACAAGTATCAGTGCCTCTCCTAAAATTAACATTATTAATTATACAATCATCAATAAATATATCGTTAGAAAATAAAGAGTTCGGAAAAGAAGGAGAATCCGATGATGACGAAGGGCGTTTGAGAATAGTTATGTGGGTCGAAGGTGACTTCGGAGGTGATGTTCTCAGATCTTTGGCTCCCGGGGTAGTTGGAGACACACGAATGAATGGCTCGCTGGTTCCTTGATCAGGAGGAACTTCCGACCTGGCCAGAGGAACAGTGAAGCAATCTTCACTGACTCCTACTCCGGTAAGAGTAACAGGTTCTGACTCTGGTGCTTCTGAGATTGCCCCCTCACCGCGCTCTTCTGAGGATGCAGCTCTTTCTAAAATCTGATCCGAGGGTAAAACTTCTGCTTGCTTTTGTTCTGAAATGGACTTTCCCCTAATTTCTGTCTCCAGCCCATTAGAAGCTATCTGGTACCTATCCCGAGACCCATCAATAGGTGGGCAGTCAACTATTAGGTTTTGATTTTCTTGATGCACTTCTGACTGTAAGATTTCGGTCATACCATCACCACATGAGACCTCCGCCACAAAATTCCTGATTTCTCCATTAGACAAATGACCATCGTGTAGTAATTCAGAATTAAGGGAATCAGTGGGACAGCCATCATTCAACTGCTTTTCGAGATCATTAGAAATCTCAATTCCGCCTTCCTCCCTTACAATTTCCACACGACCAACAAGACTTGGATCCACAGGGCTTTCCTTATCAGGATTGGCAGCTTGGGTCAGTTTAATATCCCAAGACTTGGTCATTGGGCATTCATCAGTTACGTGTCTGAAACACACGCACTTGCCACATATGGGAGGAGGGTTCTCATATTCCACTTCCTGAATGAAACTCCTCCCATTGTCATCCATGCCTTCAATGGTGTTAGGCATACCATAAGTAGCATTAACCTCAACCAAAACTCTGGCGTAGGCTAATCTAGATTTATTTTTCGTGGCCTCGTCCATCTTTATGGGAACTCCAATGGTACTTGTTAGTGCGCTAATTGCCTTATTGCCCCATAACTTAAAACTTAAACCAGGAAGTCTGACCCACATAGGCAAGGATGTAAGTAGATCTCTATCTGTTCTCATGTCTGGGGACAGTCGCTTCATGATGATCAAGTTCCGGTCCATGAACCAAGGACCTGATTTCAAAATCTTATTGCAATCCTCCTCAGAGCCAAATCTCACTACAAAGAATCCATTATTCCTTGAGTGAACTGAAAATGGCTTCTTTGTAGCCCAAACCATGTTGGCATATCCCTCAAAAGTTCTAAGCCATGGTTTAAACCCTGTTGAGCGAACGACCTTATGCCGCCGTGAAGATAGGTCGCGTGAAGGGTCTTGGAGCCACATTTACTTCTTAGGTCGTGTGCGTTGTATTTTTAGGTCGTTTATGTGTTGTAAATATTCTAAGTCGTAGGTCGCACTGTTATGTTGTGTTGTAATGTTTTAGGTCACTATTGTGTTGTAAATATCTGTTAGGTTGTTAACGACCTATACTAGGTCGTAAGTCGTAAGTCGCTATCTGTGTTAGGTCGTGGACGACCTATGTGTTGTGATATAAGTGTGGAGTTGGAAAATGCCTATAAATATGGGGTTGGGTCATTTGTAATAGTTAGTTGATTTTGAATAAAAACTTGTTTGTGTGCTTTATGCCACTTCTTCAATTGGTAGTTGAGTGTGATCTCCTATCTCCACTTTCGGTATTCGAGTGCGCTCGAATCAACGACTGCTGAAGCCGATTCATGGTATCTAGTGCGCTAGATCAACATACGAAGAATCGTAGATCTTTAAACATGGTATCGTGCGCGATCAACGTGTTTGAGATAGCTAGAATCCGGTATCTTTGGATCAACGGGTTTGGGCCATTCGGTATCTTCTATTCCATCGATTGCTACTTTCATCGTCACATTCATTTTCAGTTATCCGTTGCTGCATCATTTGGTATCAGAGCTAGACTTAGCCAATCATAGCTAAGCCGAGTCTTGGAGCCCATTCTTATTGAAGAGTTTGAGGAGTTAGTGAAGCCGTGCATCATATTTGAAGATCAAGGCCGAAAGTTAAAGTGTTCAAGTTCAGTTTTGTTCAAGTCGAGAGTTGAAGATTGTTTCATTTGACAATGCCGCCGAGAAGAGCTAATCGTCATCAAAATGTTGAAGATTTGTACAAGAGAGAAGATACCGAACAAATGGAACAATGCATTAGTAACAAATTCAATGAGAAGTTAGATGAAGGTATTGGGAGGTTAGAGAAATTGATGATGGACATAAACCAAGGTCAAAGAAGAAGGTCGCCAATCTTGAACCATGGAAGAAATAGAGTTTCACCATCGGTTACGGAAGCGAGGAGGGTGTCGCCACAATCTGATCGAGGAAGAAGAGAATCATCAGTTTCGATGAGAAGAGAACATCATGAGTATAGAGAGGAAGAGAGAAGAACTCCACGAGAGTTTGAACATGAACCATACCATGATGATGAAAGACAAAGTAGAAGAGATATGCGAGATCATAGAGATGTGGGTGGTCGAGATCGATATCGAAGTACATCTGTTTTTGATGAAGATGGTGGTAGATGTAGCGTTCATTCTAGAGATCGAGGCCAAGTACGAAATGCATATCGGGATGTTGAAGATGATCGTCGATGGGAATTGGGGATGAAAACTGAAATTCCAGAATTCAAGGGAGGAATGGTGGCTGAAGAATTTTTGGATTGGTTGTCTAATGTTGAGGAGATTTTTGACTTTAAGGAAGTTCCCGAGCATCGAAGAGTGAAGTTGGTTGCTACTCGTTTGAAAGGAAGAGCTATGGCATGGTGGCAGCAAACTAAACTAACACGGGAGAGGATGGGAAAGTCAAAGATTGAGTCATGGGAGAAGATGAAGAAATTGATGAACGCTACATTCCTGCCGTATAATTATCAATCTCTTATGTATCAACGATTGCAGAATCTGAGACAGGGAATAAAGTCTGTGAACGATTATGCGGATGAATTTTATCAACTTATTGCCAGGAATGATATCATGGAGACGGAGGAGCAGTTAACCGCTAGGTTTGTTGGAGGGTTGAGAATGCAGATTCAAGATATGGTGAATATGTTTGACCCTATATATGTTGCAGAGGCACACCAGAAGGCATTAGCTTGGGAGAAGCAAGGCAGAAGAGGTGGTGCTGTGTTTACGAATTCCAACAACCAGAACAAGGATGTTATTAACAGTGTGGATGTTTCCAAAGTCGTCAATAAAACGATTGTGAATGAAGCCAACAAAGCAAAGGGCAATAGTAATCTCAAATGTTTTAATTGTCAAGAGTGGGGCCATAAAAGCAATGAATGTACAAAGCCCAAGAAGCGAGCAATGATTGCGGAGATTGAGCATGAAGGTACAGAGGTAGAGTGTGTCAATTCGCTACCAGTTGAAGAAGAGGAATTGTTGACAGGTGATGAGGGTTGTAGTTTGTTGTTGAGGAGATCGTGTTTGACACCAAAGCAAGAGGATGATTCAAGTTGGTTAAGGAGTAACATCTTTCAATCAACATGCACTATCTTGGGAAGGGTTTGCAAATTTGTTATTGATGCAGGGAGTTGTGACAACATTATCTCTACAGAAGCTGTGAAGAAGCTAGCATTGAAAACAGAGAAACATCCAACTCCCTACAAATTAGCTTGGTTGAGGAAAGGAGGGGAGGTGAAGGTTAATCGAAGAGCTTGTGTTAATTTTTCCATTGGAAAGAAATACAAAGACGAAATTTGGTGTGATGTGGTTGACATGGATGTATGCCATCTGTTGTTGGGAAGACCATGGCAATACGATAGAGCTGTGCAACACGATAACCACGCAAACAGTTACAGTTTTATGTTCAAGGATACACGAATCATTTTGGTTCCTAAACGACGTCAACAGAGTGAAAACAAATTGGAGGAGATCGAGGAGTTAAAGACTTTGTTGTCTTTAAAGGAATTTGTTGATGTGGAAGATGAAGTCGACAGTTTTCAATCACCAAAGTTAGACATAGATGAAGTTGTTGATTTTCAACCAACGAAGTTTGATGAACATGAGGTTGAAAATTCACAATCAGCAAAGTTGGAAGAGGGTAATTTGTTGATGAAGGAGGTGGATTCGTTTGGTCTATTATCTACAGAAGAGTTTGTTAAAGAAGTGGAGGATAGAGCGGAAGAGTTTAGGTTGAATGGGAATGAAACCAGTAGAGATCTCGAGACTCCTGAGGAGGTTACGTCAATGGTGAATGATTGTGAAGATGTGATTCCTACTGAGTTGTCCAAGGAATTACTACCACAGGGAAACGTACATCATGTTAATCAAGTGTCAAATGCTATTGTACCGTATATGCCACGTAGCCATATGTGTCCAGCAGATAGAGTTGAGAAGATTGGTTGATGGGTTTCTGTTCAAAAGAAGACAATTGTATACTCCTGATTGCAATTGGAAAATAAAAGTTATCAAAGATGTACATGTAGAAAGACACGTGGGCCGTGATCATACCATGCGGTTGACTACAATGTTTTGTTTTGGACCGTTAATAAGGAAATGGGTTGAAAATTTTTTTCAGAAGAGTCAGAGTTATCAAATTTTAAAACAGACCACGACGAAGTCAGGATTATGTATGTCATTACCTATACATACTAGATCATGGGTGGACGTAAATATGGACTCTGTATTGGATTTGACGAAGACACAAAGTGACAACGAATCTATCTACTTGATGGTTGAACGATTTCTTGTTGGTACATACAACAAGCTAGATACCAGAGGAAGGGGTCGTTTGGAAATTATGAAGACAATTTGTGAGAATGATTGTAAGTTGAGCTTGCTGGATCATCGTCCTATTGCTAATATTAACAATATCAAATACATGGTTCCATTTCACGAGGATAAGGGTATCAAAGACGAAGAGCTATTGAATTCGAGGACGAATTTCTTCCAACAGGGGGAGGATGATGCAGCCCAGCCTGATGAAGACTTAGGTCGCGAGCGACCTAACGAGTGGTTAAGTCGTGTGCGACCTAATAGACCGAAGAATGACGAGATAGGAGGAAAAATCAAGCTAAGTCAACAAGTTAGATTGCTAAGTTCTTATGTCGCAGAAGTCGTAGGTTGCCAATGACGTAAGTCTACTAAGCTACGACCTAAAAGGTTACGACCTAAAGAACTACGACCTAACGGGTAAAGAGCTAAAGAGTTACGACCTAAAAGGTTACGACCTAAAGAACTACGACCTAACGGGTCAAGAGCTAATGAGTTACGACCTAAGTTAGATCGCGGGATTGAATTACGACCTATATTAGATCGCGGAGAAGAGATACGACCTAAGTTAGGTCGCGGGAAGGTAGGTCGCTCAACTTTAGGTCGCTCGAAGATTTGCAGAGGCAATGTTCTTAGGTCGCTCGTTCTTATGCTGCTTTCTTTAGGTCGCGAACGACCTTATGCCGCCGTGAAGATAGGTCGTGTGAAGAGTCCTGGAGCCACATTTACTTCTTAGGTCGTGTGCGTTGTATTTTTAGGTCGTTTATGTGTTGTAAATATTCTAAGTCATAGGTCGCACGGTTATGTTGTGTTGTAATGTTTTAGGTCGCTATTGTGTTGTAAATATCTGTTAGGTCGTTAACGACCTATACTAGGTCGTAAGTCGTAAGTCGCTATCTGTGTTAGGTCGTGGACGACTTATGTGTTGTGATGTAAGTGTGGAGTTGGAAAATGCCTATAAATATGGGGTTGGGTCATTTGTAATAGTTAGTTGATTTTGAATAAAAACTTGTTTGTGTGCTTTGTGCCACTTCTTCAATTGGTAGTTGAGTGTGATCTCCTATCTCCACTTTCGGTATTCGAGTGCGCTCGAATCAACGACTGCTGAAGCCGATTCATGGTATCTAGTGCGCTAGATCAACGTACGAAGAATCGTAGATCTTTAAACACGGTATCATGCGCGATCAACGTGTTTGAGATAGCTAGAATCTGGTATCTTTGGATCAACGGATTTGGGCCATTCGGTATCTTCTATTCCATCGATTGCTACTTTCATCGTCACATTCATTTTCAGTTATCCGCTGCTGCATCATCTAGTTGCAGTTTTTTCTTTGTTTTCTATTGCTTTTGTTTAGCTTTGAATTTGTGTATATAGGCTGGTGCTGTGCAGATACAGGCACCGCCTTTTTGTTAAGAAAGTTTGTTAATAAAGAATAAATTTGTTTCCTTTCAAATCTTGCGTCTATTTTTTATGTATTAGGAAATATTTTTATCTATCCGTTTAATCGAGGTTCATTCGACTAGTGATAGTGATGGAGTTTATACCATTCTCTATGTTAAAAGAGTAATAGCTTGGGTACCTATCTCTGGGCACCCATGTTTGGTCTCGCTTATCTTTGAGCATCGACCAACATTAATCACCTTGAGTGGTGATTCAAATGTCTACTTCTTAGACGTTCTATCCGATCTCACCTAACCCTAGGCATTGATCGTATATGCCCCCATCTACGGGGCTAAGTAAACATGACACCTTTCTCTGGGCGATGTAACGTCTATCACCTGATGTTTGTGCTAGATCTCGCCTAACTTCGGGCATCGATTGTTGGCCTTGCCATCCTTTGGGCAAGGGGCCATGCTTTGCCAAGCTCCAAGAAAAAGCTGTCGGGTTGTACTATCTTGTCTTACCCTTAGGTGTTTATACTCCTGCACCAAGTCGTAGGTTGGAGGAGTTGATTGGCATCAATCTTTGGATACTTAGAACAGTTTGCTCCTTAAGTCCATTCATGGATAGCGAAACTCAAGTGGTATCTTTCTTCGGTTACTTGCGTAACTGCATTATGCACTTGTAAATTATTTAATTTTGCCATTATTCAGGGCATACGGTTAGGCTACTGAGAACACAGATTCACCAATCCCCAAAGCCAATTCATTTTATATTCACAGAGAAAGGCAGATTTTATCTTGTTACATCAAAATTAACTAAATATATTGTAACAATCCGCCCTTCGGGAATACCCAAAAAAATGGATATTCAAGGTAAAATTAGAACAAAACACTAACCAAGACATTTGTAAGACCTCACAACGAAATGGAAACATATAATATACTGAATATACATGAACATAGTAGAATGATAATATATAAGAGACCACGCTAGTGAAAGAAACTGATAAATAAATATCAGTGCAAAAAGTCAGAATATATCAACTCCAAAAGCACAGAGTTCTGAGTAAATATTCAATACAACAGTCACATATACATATAATAGGTTTGTCGTGTACTAATATAAATATCAACTATACATATCCAAAATATCGACGTCACGCTTCCAAAATGCTCCAGATGCACATCCTGCTAGCGTATCCCCAAAGCACCCAACTCTCGAAACAACTCAATCGAGTGCCCAAAGGTTGTCATAACATAAGCAGACAAAGACAAAATGTGGGTCAGACATAAAGCCTGGTGTTAGGTGATCTATCTCAAAATATTGTATATCGGAACTATATACGAATAAACAGGAAACAACTAGCTCACAACCGACCCTCTCTACAAACGTGGCTCAAGGATAATCCGGACTGCCTATAACAAATATAGTAAAACCATCTCAAAAATAGGGGATGGTACCATAACCTGCTATTCTCCTGTACTCAACGAGTCAGCACAACTAGTATAATGAAATTGAAACGTAAATATCATGCTATGATAAAAGTAACCCAACATCCAAAAGTAGGGTGACTAATGACTCACACAACATAACAATGGAAGATAACTAAGGAATATAAATCAATACCCATCATTACTGATGGCATAGTCAACTATGGACACTTATCGCGATCCAATGGTTCAAGATAAACAAGGCCAGTACACTAATGTTATAACATCCCCCTACTTGGAGGCCCAAAACCAACGGCTATGGATGCTGCAGTCATCCATAGTTATTAAACCTCGACGACAAAATATAACAATTTTAGATACATTGATACACAGAAACACATGAATATGGAAAAAATTTAAAACATCAAACACGATCCACATTCCATTTCAAAACATTGCAATTTCATTACATAATCCCACAATCATCATCCATGTTCAGAGAAAATATATTTATTACAACATACGCCAAGAGCGACATATGAAGATGCCCTCTTGGATTATTAGAGTATGTACAGGCTATTTAATAATTTTTCCATTACAAACAACACAGCGGAATAAAAATAAAAGAGAACTCTAGATAGCTATCATGCCTCCTGCACGTCTCCAGAAGCTTTATTCGTCTAATGAGGTACTTGAAAACCTCAACTCTTAAACTACTAAAAATCAATTGAGTACACAAGAATTTAAGGGGAAAACATAAACTTCGAGTCAGACATAAAGTCTGGTATGAATACTAATCTACCATCTCAAACCATTTATATATCTAGTGAGACCATGCCGGTTAGCAGAACGGGTTTTCCCCTCACTAGTATCCTATGTTAATTCATGAGTTTTGATTCATGACACAAGCTTCAGAGATCATACGACGAGAATACTATACGAAAGCGACAAAAAGAGAATAAGTGCATATTGTGTACTACAAAGGAGACAAGACTACAATCCAGAGATTAGTAATGAATATTTTATTTTATTGAGTCTTAGAATATTGTTAAAATCATTCCTCAAATAGTCACACACACACACAAAACAATTTATATTAAAACTGTGTACACTGTGCAAGTAACACCAGGTCGGCCGACCGACCAGGATCCTCGGTCGACCGACCCTGTGTTATGTGCACAGTGACTTTCTGTTTTGTATACGATTTCAAACTCAGCTGATCGGCCAGGTTTTCCGGTCGACCGACCAGAGAATAACGGCTAGTTTTCTGAAGAGATGCGATCATTTCATGAAGAGCAATGTCCTCTGTTTCAAGAGATATGGACACAACTATTGACTGAAACTCTTCATGAAAGATTATAACTCTTCTACAATTATATAAACACATTCAATTCATTTCTACAATCACCGATTCTTGTTTATATTTCTGAAATCTAATCTCTATTCATTTCTGCAAATAAAAGTTTTCATTCTTAATTAATATCACTAGAATCCTTGTTTTAATTTATAATACTTCGATTCTACGTGATTATCTTCCTTCTAAATCTTCACACACATATATACTCTTGAGGATTTGATTATAGGAAAGTTGTACTATATAAAGACAATCAGTGTTATTTAGAACACATTCGTCAACAAACAATTTATATTAAGCTGAAGTCCTCTTCGGTTGTTGAGGCGGAAAAATTCATGTTCGGCTGCTCAGGTGTCGTATACCTATTCCTCCGGGTTAAGTGAGGGGTTTAGTTTAAATCCAGAGGGTATTCTGGGACTGGACGTAGAACGGGAAGTTAGAACCAGTATAAAAATTCCTGGTGTGCTTACTTTAATTTTTACTTTACTGTTATTACCAGTTTCCGCATTTATATACCATATTACACGATCCTTATTACTACACGTACACTTTCATTTGGTATCAGAGCAAGGTCATCCTATAACCATCACAAAGTTATTTGATATTTATTTCTAGTAATATGGCAACCACACAAATTAACGATGTTAACACTCACACTAATTCTAGTTTCACAGAAGGTCAATCGACTTCACGACCTCCACTTTTTAATGGTATAAATTACAATTATTGGTCAACTAGAATGAGAATCTATATGCAATCAAGTGGATTTGATATCTGGAATATTATACAAAGTGAGTACACAACTCCTACTGGAGAATACTCAACTTGGAGTAACACACAAAAACTAGATGCTACATCAAATGCTAAGGCTATGAATATTTTATTTTGTGCATTAGATAGAAATGAATTCAATAGAGTTAGCATGTGCACTTTCGGTTATGAAATTTGGAGAACTCTTAAAGTTTCACATGAAGGAACGAACAAAGTTAAATTGAGCAAAATTTCAATGTTGAAACATCAGTTTGAAAATTTTAAAATGAGGCCAAATGAATCTATAAATGACATGTACTCTAGATTTCAGGATATTTATCATGCTTTATTATCATTAGAACAAAAGTTTACTAATTTTGATGTTGTTACAAAAATCTTAAATTCTTTAACGGACGAATGGGAACGAAAAGTCCTAGCTATTGAAGAAGCAACTGATTTGTCAACATTAAAACCAGAAGAATTGATAGGTAATTTAATGTCCTACGAAGTAAATTTGCAGGCAAAACGAAATGGTGCACAAGAAAAGAAAAATGTGGCATTCCAAGCAGAAAAAGATGATTCCAACTCAGATAATGAAGATATGGCAATGATCGCTAAAAATTTCAAAAAGTTTTTGAAATTCAACAGAAACAAATTCAAGGGAAACAAAAATAATTCCAACAACAATTCCAATAGCAACAAACCATCATCTTCAACAATGGAATGTTATGAATGTCATAAGAAAGGACACATGAAGAAGAATTGTCCAGATCGTAAAAAGAATAACTTCAAGAAGGATAAAACCAAACGAAAAGCTTTTTCAGTCACTTGGGACGACACTGACTCATCATCCTCATCAGAGAGTGAAAGTGATAATGAACAAGCAAATGTATGCTTCATGGCTTCTTCAGACGATGTAAGTGATTTTACTTTTGAAGATTTAATTGAAATAAATTCTGAATTAGTAAATTTAACAAAACAACTTAAAAAGAAAAATAAGGAGTTGCAAAGAAAGTTAGATAGAACAGTTTTAGAAGTAGATATGTTAAAAGATGAGAAGATAATATTGGAAGAAGAACTTGAAATTTCTCAACAATCGAATTCTAACTTATCTTCTCAAATTACGTCAATATCTGAAGAACTAGAAATTCAGAAAAATAAAAACGATGTTTTACTTTTCGAAAATAATAGTTTAAAAAACTAAGATTAAGGATTTAGAGTTAGAAAAATCTAGTCTTAAAATAAAATTTGATGATATTTCTAAAAATGTTTCTAATTTCAATAAAGGAAGAGAAAATCTTTCTAGTATACTAGAAAACTCTCAATCCTCTAACAATAAATCTGGACTAGGATTTAAGAAACAAAATAATTTTACTAAAAGTAGGATTAATAATAATATTAAGAAAGATATTAAGAAAACAGTTTATCCAAATACTAAAACCATCAAAATATGGATTCCAAAAACGAATAATGTTTTGATAAGGAATAAGCATATCAAAATATTTATGGAAACTGTTCATAATAACAAGAATTATGTTTATAAAGGGAATTCTGGACCCGTATGGGTTTGGCTTCCTAAGATCTAACTCTTAGGACCCTAAAAAGATTGGGTACCAACTTTTTATAAACTTTTTGCAGGTACCACATAAGAAGAGAGGAAAATGGATTTTAGATAGCGGTTGCTCAAAACACATGACTGGAAACAAAGAAATGTTGCCAAACATCATATACTCAAATGGAGGAGCAGTCACCTTTGGAGATAACTCAAAAGGATATATCATCGGCAAAGGCGATGTCAGTAGCAACGGTACCTCTAATTTACCTCTCATTACTGATGTTTTATTAGTTAAAAATTTAAAACACAATTTATTAAGTATTAGTCAGCTATGCGATAAAGGTTTTAATATAACTTTTTCTAAAAATAAATGTAATATTTTCGATAAAAATCATAACACTATTTTCGAAGGAAAAAGAGATAAAAACATTTATATCTTAAATATGAATGTTAATAATGATTCAAACTTGTGTTTAGTAGCTAAAGAAAACGATTCTTGTCTTTGGCACAGAAGATTTTGTCACATTAATTTTAATACAATAAACAAACTAGCTAAAAATCAATTAGTTAAAGGATTACCCAATATAAAATTTAATACTGATATATTTTGTGATGCATGTAAATTAGGAAAATTAACAAAATCTTCTTTTAAATCTAAAAAGGTAATATCTACAGGACAACCACTTGAGCTTTTACACATGGATCTTTTTGGTCCAACTCAAGTGCAGTCTATTAATCATAATAGATATGTATTCGTTATTGTAGATGACTTTTCTAGATATACTTGGATTTTCTTCTTAAAAAATAAAAGTGATACTTTTGATAATTTTAAAATTTTTGTTAAAAGAATCCAAAATATTAAAAATCTAAAAATTAAAAATATAAGAAGTGATCATGGAGGAGAATTTGAAAATGAAGCTTTTGAACAATTGTGTAACAAGAAAGGTATTAATCATAATTTTTCGTTTCCTAGAACTCCACAACAAAATGGAGTTGTAGAAAGGAAAAATAGAACGTTACAAGAATGTGCAAGAACTTTATTGAATGGAACCACTTTATCAAAACATTTTTGGGCAGAAGCTGTAGCTACTGCTTGTTATTTATTGAATCGTGTCTCTATTCGACCGCTAACTAAGAATACTTCATATGAACTTCTAAATGGAAGAAAACCAAACATTTCATATCTTAAAGTTTTTGGGTCAAAATGTTTTATATTAAACACTAAAGATCAATTAGGAAAATTTGATCCAAAATCCGATGAAGGAATATTCGTTGGATATTCGGAACGTAGCAAAGCTTATCGAATATATAATAAAAGAACTCAAATTATTGAAGAAAGTTTACATGTTTCATTTGATGAAAATTTTAAAAATACAAGTCCAAATATTACTATCGATTCTGATGATGAAACTACTCAGACTGAAAATAGTAATCTAAATGAAAATTTTGATATTTATGAAATAATTGAAAATACAAGCATTACTCCTAATATAATAAAATCTCCACCTAGAATTTTAAGAGATCATCCTGTGCAAAATATAATTGGAGAAGTTAATACGAATGTTAAAACCAGACATCAACTAAATCAAGTTGGTCATGTAGCTTTTCTCTCTAACATAGAACCTAAGAATATAAAAGAAGCTTCAACTGATGACTACTGGATTCTTGCCATGCAAGAAGAACTAAACCAATTTGAACGAAACGAAGTTTGGGAACTCGTTCCTAGACCCAGTGATCAATCAGTCATCGGTACTAAATGGGTTTTCAAAAATAAAGCAGATGAACTAGGAAATATAACGAGGAATAAAGCTAGATTAGTTGCACAAGGATATAATCAAGAAGAAGGAATTGATTACGAAGAGACGTTTGCTCCGGTCGCTCGACTTGAAGCAATACGAATATTATTAGCTTACGCGTGTTTTCATAATTTTAAACTATATCAAATGGATGTTAAAAGTGCATTTTTAAATGGATTCATAAAAGAAAATGTTTTTGTTGAACAACCACCTTTGTTTAATCATGAAAATTTTCCGGATCATGTATATAAACTCAAAAAGGCGTTATATGGTTTAAAACAAGCACCACGTGCTTGGTATGATCATCTTAAAGGCTATTTATTAGAATCTGGTTTTGAAATCGGTAAAGTAGATCAAACACTTTTTATTAAGAAAACTAATAAAGATATTTTAATAATTCAAATATATGTTATTGATATTATTTTCGGATCGACAAATGGAAAACTATGTCAAGAATTTTCAACTATAATGACGAATGAATTTGAAATGTCTCATATGGGAGAATTATCATATTTTCTTGGATTACAAATTAAGCAAATTGAAAATGGAATATTTATTAATCAAGAAAAGTATTGTTATAATTTAATCAAACGTTTCGGTCTGGAAAACACTGCTGCCAAACCAACTCCTATGAGCACAACAATTCATCTCGATAGAGATGAAGATGGCAAAAGTGTTGATCAGAAGCTATAACGTAGTATGATAGGTTCTTTACTTTATTTAATAGCAAGTCGACCCGATATTATGATGAGTGTTTGTTTATGTGCTCGATTTCAAGCAAATCCCAAAGAATCACATATGAGAGCAGTTAAAAGCATTATTCGTTATCTAACTAAAACCAAAGATTTCGGACTATTTTATCTGAAAGAATGTCCTTTCGAATTAGTTTCCTATAGCGATGCTGATTTTGGAGGAAGTCGGACGGATCGAAAAAGTACGAGTGGAACGTGTCATTTCATTGGACGTTCCTTAGTTTCTTGGTTTAGTAAGAAACAGAACTGTGTTTCTTTATCAACGTGTGAAGCAGAATATATATCTGCTGCTCTGGCATGTGCACAAGTCGTTTATATGCAACAAACACTACAAGATTTTAATTGTCATCTTGAAAAATCAATAATTTATTGTGATAATACTAGTGCAATAAATCTTTCTAAAAATCCAGTCAATCACTCACGAACAAAACACATTGATATTCGTCATCACTTTCTTCGTGATTGTCTGGAAAAAGGATTAATAAATTTAGAATTTATCAACACTGAAAATCAAATAGCTGACATTTTTACTAAACCGCTAAATGAAAATACTTTTATAAAACTAAGACGTGATTTAGGTATAATGTCGTTTAAAGATTTATGAATAAAAATTTGCAAAAATATCGAAAAACAAAAAGTATTTTATTTCTGACCAAAGCGGAACTCGAACTCATGACCTCTGACTTATTTGTTAAATGTTGTATTATAGCCACTTAAGCTATGGGTGTTTCTTGTTTAGCTCTCTTTAAAAAAAAATTAATCCGTTTTTCAGACTAACTATATTTAGCTCTTGAATTATAAATCATACATATAGAAACAATTTTTTTTAAAATTTTGTGATTACAATTAAAGTTTGTTTCAAACCACTAATTTTTCAGAAAATTTATAAGTATATATATGCACTATGTTTATTGATTAAGAACATATACTACAAAACTTTTTGCAAAACAAAACTTGAAACAAAAATGTCTTCTAACAATGACATCTACAATTCTGAAAATTCTCATCTTTCATACACATCTTCGGACGACGACTGTTCTGATCGCATCCCCGAGAATGGTCCCTATCCTACTTTTCCAATGCCTAACCGTGTTCTAAAATTCTCCTCTCCAGATAATGACCCCCGACACAGGTGGAAACCATGGGAAGACTCTCATACATGCTGTACACCTGATAAAAAGAAAGGGAAAAATACAATGGTAGTATCTCCATCAACCAAACAAAAGATTGATGAAATACATCACTACCAACAACAGCAAATGAATATGCAACGGGAACTCTATTACGAACAAAAAGTCACGGCAAGACGTTTTAGTTTTCTTGAAAAGATTGCCATGAAAATTTTTTCATCTAAGAAGGATGATGATGCTGAACCTTCTTACAGGTCTCCATCACCTTCAAACCCCGTTCAAACTCCAATTGCACCAAGATGGTCACCAATAGAAAATGTTCCGTCCCCAAACTCATGGGAACGTAGATACTGATGAACCATGGTTATAATTTAATATATATATATATATGTTATTATTTTCAATAAGATGTATAGATATACATGATGTAATAATATAATTTATATTTCTATATTTCTTTTTGAAAAAGCAGAAATTTGTTTGTTCACATGCCTCGGTCGACTGAACTCCCTGACTCGGTCATCCGAAGCCATACCGAGATGTTTTTTAAAAAAACATTTTTCTGCCAGGTCGGTCGACCGAACTTCCTGAGTCGGTCAGCCGAACTTGTTTCCCGAAAATCTACTAGAACATTTTTTTGAGTCGGTCAATCGAATACCCTGCTCCGGTCGACCGAAGCTCTTCCCGAAAGATTCAGCACTGTTCTGAACTTCAAGTCGGTCGACCGACCCAGGTCGCTCAGCCGACCGAGCCTGCTATTCTATTGAAATTGCCTACATATTTTAACCCATCCTCTCACCTTTTCATCTCACCTCTTCACTTTTACTCTCCCAAAACAGATTTTAACCCTAGCCCCCATTACAACATTCCCAAACTTCTTCAAATTCTTCAAAGAAAAAATGGCCCCCAAGAAGAAATCTAAGACTACTGCTGGCTCATCTTCATCAACTCCTGTAGACTCTCAAATTGCTTCTTGGCTAGTAAGTGAAAAAGCTTTAGAAAGATGGATAAGGCTTCAAGATGCCAAAATTTTTGAGGAATCATTCGTAAGTTATCCTGATTTTACTTCCTACGGTATTGAAAATGCCGCCCTTGAAAGTGGTCTTGATACATTTCTTGACCATAGAAAAAATAACTTGAAAATAAATCATATAATGGTCAAGTTATTTCTAGCAAATCTCAACCTTGTAAATCCACCAAGAAACACTGAAAATTGTGTTTGGACATCGGTGTGTGGCACTTCGATTTTTCTATCCATTGATCGAATTAACCATATTTTAAATGCTCGACCGGGTGGAATTTCTTTACATGATGTAGATTGTAATACATCGACTCGTGACCGTCTAAGTCATCTATTTTTTAAAGATGACGCTACCGATTTAAGGCAAACTTCATCCCTCCGACCTAAAGCACGACTCTTTCATCGATTCATGATGAAGTCTATTGTTCCAAGAGGAGGGTCATACCACTTAGTATATCCCGAAAACTTCAAGGCGTTATATGCTATGTGTGGAAATATTCGAGTAAATTGGACACAACTTCTTATGGATGAATTTCTTACTTTCAGCCAAGGAAAGATGCTCCATATTTATTATGGAGAATACATAATGCGGTTGATTAATAACTTTGTCACCCATGCTCCGGAATCCGAAACATCCAAAGTTCGTACCTTTGACTCACGAACCATAAAACTAATGAAGTTACCCGATGCACCGTCCCAAATTACAACTTTTCAACAATGGCGTACTACTCCTCGAGAACAACTACGTCGCAGCTATTCTACACCTCAACCATCCACTCATTCTACAGAACGTGTAACTCGTCAAACCTCAATTCAACGACCACCTCCCGGTACTAGCACAGCGGCTGCCATTGATATTTTGGCTCGAAATCAACTAGCTTTGGATTCTCGCCTTCAAAAGATTAATGGTCGTTTCAAGAAGATCAAAGGCTTCTTCGTAAATTTATGGGATGCCTTATCATGTACTTCTGAAGCCGGTGCTTCATTTGTTGCTCCTGGAAAAAGACCAGCACCAAATTTCTCTTGGTCTACATCCGATAACACAAGTTCCAGAACATCGGCAACTCCCGCACCTACCAGTCGAAGACGGGGTAAGGAACAGGCTCCTCTGGATGAAAATATTCGTCTGGAATTTTCAGATTCTGATGATGATGAGGAGTAATTGTAGTGTTTTACATTTCATTTTCAAGAATTTCCTTATGAACTATCTTTTTATTATGTTGTGTATTAATCGAACATCTTTAATTATTCCTATTTTGGTTTGAACATGTACTATTTAAAAATTCAATATTTCGCATATTACATCTAGTAAGTATTCCTTTTTGTCGATGACAAAGGGGGAGAAAAATGTATGAAAGCTAACATATTTTTTTCAGAAAAGTCGCCATATATTCAGGGGGAGAATTATAATATAGATAAGTTTTACTTCGTCACATAAGTATTGTCATCAATCAAAAAGGGGGAGAATGTTGATTCATGAGTTTTGATTCATGACACAAGCTTCAGAGATCATACGACGAGAATACTATACGAAAGCGACAAAAAGAGAATAAGTGCATATTGTGTACTACAAAGGAGACAAGACTACAATCCAGAGATTAGTAATGAATATTTTATTTTATTGAGTCTTAGAATATTGTTAAAATCATTCCTCAAATAGTCACACACACACACAAAACAATTTATATTAAAACTGTGTACACTGTGCAAGTAACACCAGGTCGGCCGACCGACCAGGATCCTCGGTCGACCGACCCTGTGTTATGTGCACAGTGACTTTCTGTTTTGTATACGATTTCAAACTCAGCTGATCGGCCAGGTTTTCCGGTCGACCGACCAGAGAATAACGGCTAGTTTTCTGAAGAGATGCGATCATTTCATGAAGAGGAATGTCCTCTGTTTCAAGAGATATGGACACAACTATTGACTGAAACTCTTCATGAAAGATTATAACTCTTCTACAATTATATAAACACATTCAATTCATTTCTACAATCACCGATTCTTGTTTATATTTCTGAAATCTAATCTCTATTCATTTCTGCAAATAAAAGTTTTCATTCTTAATTAATATCACTAGAATCCTTGTTTTAATTTATATACTTCGATTCTACGTGATTATCTTCCTTCTAAATCTTCACACACATATATACTCTTGAGGATTTGATTATAGGAAAGTTGTACTATATAAAGACAATCAGTGTTATTTAGAACACATTCGTCAACAAACAATTTATATTAGGCTGAAGTCCTCTTCGGTTGTTGAGGCGGAAAAATTCCTGTTCGGCTGCTCAGGTGTCGTATACCTATTCCTCCGGGTTAAGTGAGGGGTTTAGTTTAAATCTAGAGGGTATTCTGGGACTGGACGTAGAACGGGAAGTTCGAACCAGTATAAAAATTCCTGGTGTGCTTACTTTAATTTTTACTTTACTGTTATTACCAGTTTCCGCATTTATATACCATATTACACGATCCTTAGTACTACACGTACACTTTCATCCTAAAACCTTTATAAAACCGTATACTTGTGCTCCTTCATCCACAATGGTTAAAACAATTAAAAACAATGTGATATGATGATATGCAAAATAAATGAATTAATTCTGGATTACCCACCCCCATTCATTTTGTCAATCTGTCTCAATTATAGTTTATAGCGTTACTATTAACCTAATAATTTTCATGGGCTGACTAATAACCGGTTAAATGTTTAAGGACTCCTTGTCCATTTACATAGTTTTCATGGGCTTGCTATGAACCTGTTGGCCCCTGCCGATATCTTTACCGTTTTATGGGTTCTCCCTGAACCTATTGGTAACTCCAATATCTTTTCTCTTATCCTAGTTTTCACGGGTTGACTTCTGTTAATATCTTAATCCGGATATAGTTTTCATGGGCTTACTACAACCTATTGGTCCTTGCCAATATCAAATCATAGTTTTCATAGGCTAACTATAAACCTGTCTTTTTGACATCTTCATTTATACATAGTTTTCATGGGCTTACTATGAACCTATTGGCTCCTGCCAATATATTTTCTTATACACAGTTTTCATGGGTTAAATGTGAACCTATTGGCCCCTGCCAATATCTTCCTTTAATATTTTAGCATCCTATATTCTGGTCTTCCTGACCTCCTAAATGCAATTCTACTCATTCAGGATTTAACTTAATTTATATTCACTACTGGGTCAACCTAGCTGGTTATTTTTCCCTTCCCCTAAATACATTTATGGGTCCATTACAATGTGAATATATACATATGAAGAAGCTAAAACAATAATTCGGTTAATCCCTTTAACCTTTTATTCAAAGAAAACTTCTTCAAAAACTCCTTTTCAAAACACTTTATTTATTTATACCATGATTTTCTTTCAAATGAGATTGGGTTATTTGTTTTGAAAAACTAAGGCTTTCAAAACCTTGTTTTCGAAAGTTGCAAATCATTTAAACAAAACATTGAAGGATAGCGTTGAAATCCCCTTTCGATACCATTGCCTTCGAAACCCTTGGACCCTTTTGAAAGCATTTAGGAAGTGGCTTAGAACATCTTTAAAACAAAACTACCCTTCGAAGGTATTGATGACTTTAATATACTCGAAAGACAAAAGAACGGCAGTAGGGCTTTGACTAGGTTGGAATCCCTACTTCCAAAAGTATCATTTTCATAAGTAAAGAAACCCGTTCGAAAGCTTATTATTTAAAACATAAGATAGCTACCCCTTCGAAAGCCTTTAGAAAACCTCTTTCGAAAACAAATGCTTCGACTCCTTCGAACAATTTAATAAAACAAAGGCAGGCGCTTCACTTTTAAAACAAACAAAAGGGTATCGACCCCATCGAAAGCAATGCTTTCGAAACCATGCCTTCCGCCTTTCTCCAATCCACTACGTACCATCTAAGTGATACTTTGTGTATTGGTTTTGGCTTAGTGGGGTTTCGACTTGATTGAAGGCGGAAACTTTAAGTCGAAAAGTACTTCTATTAGAGGTGGAACCTGTTTTTCTGAGTAAAAGCCAATTAATGCCAATCAAAGCAAATTTTATATAACTAACCTGCCATGTGTAAACATATGATTGGTTGCCTTAACTTTTCAAATTATTTGTCAAAATAACCGTCGCTTAATTCCAGATCTAAAACAAGGTTAATTTACAAATAGGCCCTTTCCATTAAGCAAAACCAATATTGCAAATAAGTCCTTGTTCTAAAATAATATAATTTGCATAGCAAATCACTTAGGAAAAATCTCCAAAAATTACAAAAATTCAGACCACGCCCACACATAAACATAAACGGGTTTTTATCTTATGATAACCAAAATACTTTATACTGAAAATACTTTGATATTATCTTTAATGACATTGGTTAAAAACACTTTTCAAGTATTATATCAAAATAAAGTATCAATATCCGGACTAAGTCTATGGTAATATATCTGGACTAGGTCAACGGAATACACTGGACGGAATATATGATACCAAAGGGGTAGTTGAAATGTTTGCAAAGCATTACACTATTTTGGGAATACAATCAAAACCGTAAAGCTCGTACTAGATTTAGATTTCCAACATGACAGGGAACTAGTGGCTTTTCCTTCGATCCACGCATAGCAAACATAGTTCCCACGGTGCCTTAATCGCTTTTCTCAAGCAAGTCACTTGGAACCGTACTTGCTACACTACCAATATCCGGTAGCCTTATCACTTTTCGCAAGCTAGCTACTATATTCAAATAAATAAATGCCTTGAGCATCTAGATTTCACTAGACTCCTCCATACTCATACAACCGATAGCCTAAAATATATGTCCAACGGACCATATAATTACCTATATCATCTCCAGGATGTGAGGCTCGTGAGGCTACGCTCAATTTTAACAAAGCCATGCTTTGCTATTCACAAAGCCATGCTTTATTCTTCCATAAAGCACATTCCACTTAGAACGCCACATTGCCATTCCTTAATCACACAACTGATTTCTACCAATGTATAACTTCTGAGCTCGTATGTCTTGGGAAAGGGTGTTAAGCTAAGAGAAGTTGCCTTCTCCGCCACCAAGCAGATAATACATTGATAGAGATTAATTAATATGATCAGAAATGCACTGTCAGACATTCTTCCATACAAGTTCGTTCTGGGACTAAACGAAACCGAAGGCACTCCTCCTACTACCATTAGTAGCGAGTAGTCCTTGCAATTTGAAGATTTCAAAACACGATAGGACCACTGCTATAATAAATGTCTCTATATTGGGAGCTATCAAGAGAATGCCAACAAGCAGTCTTTTCACTATGAAGATCTTTGGTCTTCAATAATCATCATCTTCAACATGTCTTCACTTCCGAACGTATACATTGGTTCGAAGTGGTTTTTGGATAGGAGTTATCCAAATCCAACCCCGGTTCCTCTGAACCAATCATTGATAAAAAGGCATTCAGGTATATAGGTGATTATCACACATCATTAAATTTATTAACCTTTTTATTTAAATCCAATTTCTCTTAGAGATATATTCATTGAATCATTCCTTTAGCTTTCTCAGAGTATATGGAATCATTAAGCCTCATTTATCAAATCATTTGGTTAATTTTAAAACCTTTTTAATCTTGGAATAATTCCAATTTATTTCATCCTTTACTTTAGGAAAATATTTCTAAAACATTTATTTAAATTTTTGCAAAGATTTCTTAACTCAGAACTTTGATCGAGTTAAAACTATGTTATCTAGAATGTTAATCCAAAAGCAGTAAATATTAAATGCGCAGAATCTACAGAATCGTCTAATTCTACTCATTATCAATTCCCATATTCATCAAGTACTATGGACGGAATAACGGCGAAATCACCTTTTACATTCCACGAATAGTATAAGTTCCTTCTTCGAGCTTTAACACCGAGTATAAGAAGATTATCTCCACAAAATCCAGGTTATTTAAATTCGGAAAATCATATCCTTTATACTTTGGAAAATTTTGATCCGAGTAAACAAAATTTATTATCCCATCTGTTAGGCCAGTCCGGATAGCTAGGGAGAGCAGGAAACTGGTTTTCCAAACTCAAGCCTAGACACTATCTCTCTAACACCCATAAGGCGATCAAGTTATTTGATCGACTCTAAATCGTTCAACATTTAACCATTCCATAAATCCAATAAATCATCTTTAAAATACTTTATTGATCATTTGAAAACATTTATGAAAAATTTGGAAAAGAACGGTTGCGTTTAAAACTATATTTCAAAGTTACAGAAAAGTGCTGCGGAAAGTGCTTTTTAAGCTATATTGGTCAAAACGACTTTTTATCATTTGAAAATTCATTTTTATAACTCAAATCACTTTTAAAACATTTTAAAAGATTTATTCCATATTTTTAAACATTTTAAAAATATATATTTAAAACATTTGCCAATTTGGCCAACGAACTGCCAAAGCGCGATTTTATCGAAAACTTGATTTGCTCATATTTCAAAATCTACTTATCAAAATCTCAATTTTCTTTCTTTGTTTGAAAACTATGGATATAATAGTTCGGAAAATTCTTATCTTGAAGAATTTTGAGCTATATTCCATTTTATATATTTGTCTGACTTTTACGGCGCGAAATCGCGGACTACCGTTACGCGACGCACCTATTTTGACTCGATTTTCAATATTCATCAAAACTTCTCCAAATTGAATTTTAATACTTATAAAATATTTATAAACCATTTTCAAACATTTAAACTAGTATTTTTAATATTAAATCTCCTTTTCACTTTTAAATCATTTCATAATATTATATTATTATAATATTCATTTTCAACATTTTTATATTTTTAAAACCATTAAGCGGCTAAATAACTTCATATACACATCCATATGGAGTTATTTTCCATGAAATAATTATGGTTAATTACTTAACCATTTCAATTATGGTTTTCTTTTCATCATTCATCAACCAAGTTATCAACCATCGTAATCTCCATATAATCAAACAAGTAATCATCCAAGCATCAACCAAGCATTTAAATTTATAATTTAAACATTCATATAATTATTTTTTAAATGAAAGTAAATCGAGTACTCACCTTAAATCAAACCATACTTCCTACCAACATTCTTATCCAAACAACACTTCAACAAATCATCTTTTACTTCACTAAACAACTCCACCTCCCATCAAGTGCTCGACCGTCCTTCTACCTTCATTATTGCTCTCGGCCTTGACCTCCTACCACCACCAAGCTCACGGCCAAGCCCATCCACCCTCCAAAACTCACGGCCTCACCTCCTTGCTCACAGCCTAAGGCCACTAATAAGATAAGAGAAGAAGTTTTAAGAAGAAAGAGAAGGAGAGAGTGTGTTTGTATTTTATTTCATTTTGCTAATATTCCTCTTAATTATTTTATTTATATAGAGAAGTCATTAGAGGTGAAGAAGAAGCTTAAGAAGAAGAGGAAAGGCTTAGGAAATTTGTGAATGAATAAGGAAATGGACTTGGTATTTATAGGCAAAGAAGAGGAAAATATCATGATATTTTACATGAAACATCACATCACAAATCTTTTAATATATATATATAATTATATTTAGTCGCATCACACTCTTCTATATATGTATAATTATTATGTCTAGTCGCATCACTATCTTATATATATATAATTATTTATATCTAGTCACGTCATTTATATATATATATATATAATTATTATGTCTAGACACATCACTTTCTTTTATGTATATATATATATAATTATTATGTCTAGTCACATCACTTTCTTTTATATATATATATATAATTATTATGTCTAGTCACATCACTTTCTTTTATATATTAATATAAGATAATTTATTTCTAAGTATATTGTTACTTAGTTAATTAAATCTTATATATATGTATATATAGTGCACAAAGACGAACAACGTTACTGACAACTTTTTGGTGTCGAAAGGTCGAAATTTCGGAAAACGTTCTTTCGGTCACTTTTTCTTTTTTTCTATGAACTATTTAATTTGGTAAACAAATTTTTAAAACAATTTCACCGTCGTTATTAATTAATTAAAATGAGTTTATTTTCATTATAAAACTTATATATTGAATATTTAAAATTAATTAAATATTCACTAAACAAAGCAGTGAAATTCCGGGTCGTTACACTTTACGAATACCGCGACCGTTCCCTAAGGCGAACTGCTTGGTCTAATAAAATTCCTTCCTTCTAGATCCACCAGTTGCACCTTTAATTCCTTCATCTCAGTAGGTGTCATCCTGCTAGGTGGTCTACTCACAGGTTCAGCTCTTGGCACAAAATCTATCCGAAACTCAACAGCTCGTCTCAGTGGTAGTCCCGTAACCGACTCAAAAACATCTATAAACTCTCTTGCTACTCGAACCTGACTTAACTCTTCTCCCACTTCCATTGCACTTAACAAAGCACAACTACTTTGATCGGAATTCTCCACTGAGAATATGATTCGATTATGACTATTAGGGTGTCTTAGTGATATCTCCCCATCCTGGAAAAATATCCTAGCCTCATACTTGCTCAACCAATCCATACCCAAAATGATTTTGAAATCTACGAAATCGAAAACATACAGACTACATGCAAACTTATGACCTAACAAATCAAGTTCTAACTGGTCACATCTCATCCCTAGAGTCGCATACCCTTCTATTGGATTCGCAACTCTTAAGGAAGTAATAAGGTATATGAGTTCTAAGCATAACCTACCAACCAAACACTAGGATATAAATGAATGTGATGCACCGGTATCAAATAGTATCCTAACTGGTATACTCTAAATCAAAAACGTACCTTCCATCACAGTCTTCCCTTTATCCGCTGTAGTTGGCTTAGCAGATGATGGTCCAACAACAAAAACCTTTCCTTTGTCTGCCCTAACCGGTTCTGGACAGTGATTCGTATAATGCCCAACTTGGTCACAATTAAAGCACTTCACATTCTTCTTGTCTGCAGCCTTCTTCCCCTTGCCTGACTGGCACTCATTTGCATAATGACCCTTCTTGTCACACTTGTAGCAAACTAAATCAGCCTTTGCCTTCGTGGCAGCTTCTCCCTTTTGGGCTCCTTTCTTCTTAAAGAACTTCCTCTTCTTTCCCTGAGAAACCTGGGATTCAACTGGCTTCTCTCTAGCACAAACAACAAGCATCTCTTCATGGCAAATTGTCATCTCCACGACCACGTTACAAGGATCACGGATCTGTGTTAGGGTCGCCCTAGCAAGCTCGGGCCTCAATTCCCGAATGAACCTCTCATTCCTTCCGATGTCAGTGTCTATAGTAGCATACCCATATCGAGACAGCTCATCAAACTTAGTGGCATACTCGATAATCGACATCTCTCCCTGATCAAGATCCATAAACTTTCTCATCAATGCTGACTTAGCAACCTCGGATAAAAACCTCTGTTCAAATCTTCTTCTGAATTCAGCCTATGTCAACTCTTCCTCAGGAACTCCGATAGTAACATTATTCCACCAATGAAGTGCTAACCCTTGCAACTACCTAGAGGCCAACATTCTCCTCTGTGCATCATCTAAACTCAAATCAGCAAAGATACGCTCACAATGCAACAGCCAATTTTCAACTTCTATGGCATCTTCTGTTCCTATAAACGGTTTCCCACCAAGACTGGTATAGTCTCTGCACAACTTAGCATAATTATTCCCAACTGGAGCCATAGGATTAGCTCCTCCAACGTTCCCAGCAGCTCCAGTAGCATCTCCTGCTTGCATCACATTGACGAAGAATTGATACATCGCCCCCATATCTACTGGTGGATTTCCAACACCCACATTGGCATCAGCATTTTGGTTAGCATTAGCCTGTCGACCTTGGTTCCTCCTGGTATTAGGTCGAGCATTTCCATTGGTTGTGGTGCTTCCTCCACCGAGATTTCCTCTTCTGTTTCCGGCTTCCATATCTTCTTTCTCGTAAATCTGCATACGAGCCTTAATAAGATACAGAAGAACAGTCTAAGAGAGAGGGGAATACGTACTTATATATATATATATCAAATACAAGTACGTTACTATAGCGTTATCCCAGCCCCGATCATATTTCTGATTCATTGGTTTATGTTTCAAAAAAGCATTTAGGTTTAGCTTTTCTTTTAAGTTTCATAAACCTATGCTCTGATACCAACTTGTAACATCCCCCTTCTTGGACGCCCAAAACTAATGGCTACGGATGCTGTAGTCATCCATAGTTATTAATCCTCGATGATCAAATACGACGATGTTAGATACATTGATACACAGAAACACGTGAATATGGAAAAAAAATTAAAACATCAAATAAGATGCACATTCCATTTCAAAACATTTCAATTTCATTACATAATCCCACAATCGTCAACCACATTCAGAGAAAATATATTTATTACAACATACGCCAAGAGCGACATATGAAGATGCCCCCTTGGATTATCAGAGTATATACGGGAAATTTAATAACTTTGCCATTAAAAACAACATAGCGGAATCAAAATAAAAGAGAACTCTAGATAGCTATCATGCCTCGTGTACGTCTCCGGAAGCTTTATTCGTCTAATAAGGTACCTGAAAACCTCAACTCTCAAACTACTCAAAAGCAATTGAGTACCCGAGAGTTTAAGGGGAACACATAAACTTCGATTCGGACATGAAGCCTGGTATGAATAATAATCTACCATCTCAAACCATTTAGATATCTAGTGAGACCACGCCGCTTAGCGGAATGGATTTTCCCCTCACTAGTATCCTAAAACCTTTATAAAACCATATACGGTGCTCCTGCATCCACAATGGTTAAAACAATTCAAAACAATATGATATGATGATATGAAAAACAAATGAATCAATTCTGGATTACCCATCCCCATTCATTTTGACTATTTGTCTCAATATTAGTTTCTAGGGTTATTATAAACCTAATAGATTTCATGGGCTGACTAATAACCGGTTAAATGTTTAAGGACTCCCTGTCCATTTACATAGTTTTCATGGGCTTACTATGAACCTATTGGCCCCTACCAATATCTTTACTATTTTATGGGTTCTCCCTGAACCTATTGGTAACTCCAATATCTTTTCTCTTATCCTAGTTTTCATGGGTTAACTAGGAACCTATTGACTTCTGTCAATATCTTAATCTAGATATAGTTTTCATGAGCTAATTACAAACCTATTGGCCCCTGCCAATATCAAATCATAGTTTTCGTGGGCTAACTAAGAACCTATCTTTCTGACATCTTCATTTATACATAGTTTTCATGGTCTTACTATGAACAGGCCCCTACCAATATCTTTTCTTATACACAGTTTTTATGGGTTTATTGTGAACCTATTGGCCCCTGCCAATATCTTCCTTTAATATTTTAGCATCCTATATTCTGGTCTTCCTGACCTCCTGGATGCAATTCTACTCAGTCAGAAGTTAACTTAATTTATATTCACTACTAGGTCAACCTAGTTGGTTATATTGCCCTTCCCCAAAATACAGTTATGGGTCCATTACAATGTGAATATATACATATATGAAGAAGCAAACACAATAATTTGGTTAATCCCTTTAACCTTTAATCATTCTTCAAAAACTCCTTTTCAAAACACTTTATTTATTTATGTCATGGTTTTCTTTCAAAATGAGATTAGGTTATTTGATTTGAAAAACAAAGGCTTTCGAAATCTTCAAAACCTTACTTTCGACCTCGCTCGATAACCTCCTTCGAAAGCATAAAAAATCTCTTTTCAAAACATTAGGCCCCTGCCTTTCAAACACTTTAAAACTTCTCTTTTGAAACCTCTCGAATGTAATAAAGTATTACTTATTAACTTTTAGAAGCATAGCTTCGAAACCTATGAAAGTACCCATTTCAAAACCTTTGGAGGTATCCCTTCCGAAACCATTTGAAAGTCCCCCTTTCGAAACCATTGGGTTTATATTAAAAATATCATTTGGGTCAAAGTAAATCAAAATGAAAGTATCTCTTTCGAAACCATTCTTTATCACATAAAAGTATTGGGGAAAATTTAATGGCGTCGGCACCATCCCTTTCGAAAGCTTCAAATCATTTAAACAGAACATTGAAGGATAGCGTCGAAACCCCCTTTCGATGCCATTGCCTTCGAAACCCTTGGACCCTTTTGAAAGCATTTAGGAAGTGGCTTAGAACATCTTTAAAATAATACTACCCTTCGAAGGTATTGATGACTTCAATATACTCGAAAGGAAAAAGAACGGCAGTAGGCTTCGACCAGATTGGAACCCCTACTTTCGAAAGCATTATTTCTATAAGTAAAGAAACTCATTCGAAAGATTATTCTTTAAAACATAAAATAGCAACCCCTTCGAAAGCCTTTAGAAAACCTCTTTCGAAAACATATGCTTTGACTCTTTCGAAGGCTTTAATAAAACAAAGGCAGGCGCTTCACTTTTAAAACAAACAAAAAGGTATCGACCCCATTGGAAGCAATGTTTTCGACACCACGCCTTCCGCCTTTCTCCAATCCACTACGTACCATCTAAGTGATACCTTGTGTATTAGTTTCAGCTTAGTGGGGTTTTGACTTGATTGAAGGCAAAAGCTTTGAGTTGAAAGGTACTTTTATTAGAGGCGGAACCTGCTTTTCTGAGTAAAAGCTGATTAATGCCAATTAAAGCAAATTTTATCTAACTAACCCGCCACGTGTAAACATATAATTGGTTGCCTTAATTTTTCAAATTCTTTGCTAAAATAACTACCGCCTAATTCCAGATCTAAAACAAGGTTAATTTAACAAATAAGCCCTTCCATTAAGCAAAACCAATATTGCAAATAAGTCATTCTTCTAAAATAATATAATTTGCATAGAAAATCACTTAGGAAAAATCCCCAAAAATTTTAGAAATTCACTTTCATCATGTTATCTAACATATCAAAATTTCAGACCCAAATTCTCAATATAATTTTTGAAATAAATTTATAAACCCAATTAACCATATTTTCCTTTGAAAATTCATAGTAATCTTTCCATAGCTTGAAAAATTATCAAAATTAAAACCCAATTCCAAAATCATGTTTTACATAACCTAAAAAATTTCCATGGCATTTAAACATCAATATCAATCGGTTTAGCCCTAAAACCGCATAAAACCTTATTTAAATAATCTTGTTTAAATTAAACAAATTATAATTCAAGCATATCATCATCCAAATCATCATAAAAACGAATTTAATCTTAAATCCGAAAACATATTATTATAAACAAAATAGAGATGGTATAAATTATTATTCACCTTGATTAAGATAAGGAGATTGGATTGAAATTAAGATTTATTCCCCTTCTTTAATTCCTTAGCTTGATTTGAATTCTCTTCTCTTGTCTTCCTAGCAATAGCCGGCTTTTCTTATGTTTTTATTTTGTTTGCCAAATGACATGAATGGGAAAATGAAACTACGGGAAATGATGGTATATATAAGGGCAAGGGTTATGTGTGGCTAATTCCCATTATGCCCTTATGTAAATTAATTAACTTATAACCCGTTCTTAAGCCCATTTAATTATTTAATTGAGCACGACCTTAATTATATTTATATCTCAATCCCCTTATCACTTAACATTTACATTATTCTATTTATTTTATCTAATTAAATCTCCAGAATAATGTTATTTAGGGGTGTTACAAATGTACTCAAACATTTGTCGCGATCCAATAATAAATAGAGTCAGTACACTGACGTACCCAGACAACTATCTCGATCTCATAATAAGTAGAGTCAGCACACTAACGTATTAAGACATTTAGCACAATCCCATAATAAATAGAGCCAGCACACTAACGTACCCAGACATCTATCTCGGTCGTATAATAAGTAGAGTCGGCACACTAACGTACCCAGACATCTACCATGATTTTATAATAAGTAGAGTTAGCATACTAATGTACCCAGACATCTATCTTGATCGTATAATAAGTAGAGTTCGGAGTCAGCACACTAACGTACCTAGACATCTACCATGATTTTATAATAAGTAGAATCAGCACACTAACATACCCAAACATCTGCCACGATTCCATAATAAATAGAGCCAGCAAACTAACGTACCCAGACATCTACCGCGATCCCATAACAAATCATGCCAGCACATTAACGTACTTGGATGTCTATCAGGATCAAATAATAGGAATGTCCACTAGTATAAGGCCAATACAATGCATGATCACTAATATAAGATCAATATTATGCATGGTCACTAACGTAAGACTGATAGAATTTATCTAACTATATATACCCTGGGATCAACCCCCAAAGGTACGAATCTACTCTGTTTGTTCGTACATGCTTGTCGAACGTGATCATGTGACCAATCGTCGTACTGATTCCGTGCTTGGTCATTATTGATTCCAAAGGAATCACTCAGCATTCTCATCTGAATCACGAGCTTCGCCTTGCATCCCGCTTCCCCAAGTAGCCTATAGCCTCTCCGAAGTCGTGCCAAGACTCTACGAAGAACCGCGATCTAATGGGAGAAAAATCCCCTAAAGTCTTCATTGCCCCAAGGGTTCAGGCGACGAGCATTCATTCAGTCGACTGAGCCCAGTCGACTAAACCCAACAAACCCCAATCTACTGCTTTGGACTCCCCCTTGGGATTTTGTTTCTAATATAGATTCGGTCAATCGAATCTATATTCAGTCGACTGAATCCATATTCAATCGACTGAATATTGCCAGGTTCTGGCAATGTACCTGGGTAGGTTGTAGATCTCTCGAACGGATGTCGATTTGTGTGTTGTTTTTTCCGACGCTTCACCCAATGAGTAGCCTTGCTTCCAGAGCCTACTTCTAATTCATCGGACCTCTACCGGAGTTCATTTGTTAATGTTTTGGAAGTGAATTCTATAAGTGTTCGAAAACCAGTTTTGACACAAAAATCCACTATTTCAATAAGTAAAGTTCAACGGACGATTATAGCAACCCGACTTCCTCTAACATGCCAAAAATGACATACCCAGCCTCCTTGCCTTATGCGGAGCTTATACATGTGTCAATACATCATGCACGATAAAGCACACACGCTCGTGCAAACATACAACAACTTCTCTATTCACATTCCGGACTTCACTGGGGCAATTGCTCGACCCGGTATACTCACCTGCATCTTAACACACACGATGGCCGCTACAGCTATGTGAAATGCCCGCAGTGAATTTGTATTCAATAATATTTTTAGATAATCAAACAATTGCAAATACACACACACACACACACACACGAACAACCAAACATACAACAATTCTAATTACAATTCACACAGCGTTTCAATTGTATATATCCTTAAATACACATATACATATACTTGCACATACTCATATACATACACGTATATTTAAATAAGTAATTCATTTATTACTTAAATCAAATATTAATTTTATTAAAAAAACCTCTTCAATAAATGTTTAATATGGTTTTATACTATTTCATAAATTCTTACATCCATGTTATAAAAATATATCATTTTTTTTTTGAAATGGTACTTAGATACAACATGTCACTGGGACAACAAACCACAAATCATGTGTCAATAAATGTTCGAATCACGCTATGCAAGTTTCGAACTTGTGACATCTCGCACCAAAGTTGAATCACTTAACCACTGGGACAATGGTGCTTGTCTATAAAAATATATCATTTGCTCATAAATCAACATAAACCTTTATATACTTAATTTTCCCACTTGAAAGTAAGTATGCTTCGTATTACTATCTTATAAAATCTCATTTCCATTTTATAAAATTTATACTTCATTTATAATATCGCATAACCATTTTATAAATACTAATTAAGCTTCATTAACCCTATAATCACTTTAATAATAAGTGTAGAGTTCAAAATTCACTTAATTAGTTTACTAACCTTTTCCAAAACCATCTAAATTAGTTTAATTATTGCTAACCAATGATATGCACTTAATTATATCATGAAATTAGCCTCTAGTCAATCTCAACATCACTCAAAATCAATTACTAACCCCATAATCAAAATTAGGCTTACTAACTATTTCAAAAATAGGGATTAAGGTTTCTAACTAATATTGAGTGAATATAAACATGTTTAAGGCCTAAAGAAAAACCTAATTACATTAATAACATCCTCCAAACGCTTCATATGATTTTATAATTTTCAATAAACGAAAATATGATGATTAACACATAAATTAATTAGGAGAATCATCCACCTTGCATTTTCCTAAACCAAGCTCTAATCACCAAAAACCCAGTTTTTGCTCTCTTTAAATTTTGAAATCAACACTTAAGATCTGATTCAAGCCAATTCCGTCGTGGGTTTTGTAGAGAATCCCATGAAAAATTATGGTGATTTTTATTTGATTTTAGAAAATTTGTTTAATGGGTATAGGGCTTGGGGATTAGAAGATGATTAAGGGTTAATTAGAGAAGGATTAGGAGAAGAGGAAGAAGAGTGAATGTGAAAGAAGAAGAAGGAAATGAAATTATGAAGGGTAAGCTAGCTTATAGCCAAAGCCATGGGCGCGTGCCCAATTCATGTCCTTTCATGTAAACACTATCCATCCTTGAAATTCATCGACTCCAAACATAGTTAAGTTTATACTCATTTTACTTGTGTCAAAATAGAGAACTTAACTATGGGTGTATCGAGTTCTAATTCACTCGTTTGTAAAAATTGAGTATAGTAGGCGTTTCGTTACTTACCGATTAAATATTTAATTAATCATCTAAATATTCGATCATTAAAATTACGGGGTGTTACGTACATACAAAGTTAGATTTTAAGTGAAATAGCATTATAGATGCTCGCTATTCCACGCCCACGGGAGAGAAATTCCATTAACATTCGCTAGCTTGAATGTTCCATCCCTAAGTTTATGTTCAATAGCATACGAACCTTCCTAACTTGAGCCAATATTCACAGGACCAGGGAAGATTCATTTAAGGACAAAATCGCTGATCTTGAAGGTCTGATTCCTGACCTTAACTTTGTAATGTCGAGCCACTCGCTTCTGAAGAGTAGCAGCTCTCAAATGAGCTTCATCGTGCTTCTCTTCAATCATATCGAGGGATTCCAACTAGGAATGTAAATTGGTCGACTGGACCGGATGGAGGTGTGTTCAGTTTTCATCCTAAATGAAATTGGACCGAACACGTACAGAACGAGATTTATGCTCATGCAAATTTTGTTGTCCTAATTCATGTCCTAAATAAAATTGAATGGACACAGACAGACATTTTTCGGCTACGGACTCGAACGAACATGGACGGATATTGCTATTAACATCACATTTTATATTTATTAATAGACTATCTATCAATTATAATATTTTATCTGTATATACTGAAACATTAGCATTTTATGAATCTTTACTCAATCAACCAGCCAAATAGTTGTCAAAAATATTCTAAAGTACATAATGGATATACTGAATTGTAAGAAAATCGGAGGAATTCGAACAAACACGAGTTGGACAAGATTTTTGCTCGTACAAATTTTGTTGTCCTAATTCATGTCGTAAATGAAAAATCGAAGGACTTGGTAGACGTTTTTTGGCCACAGACACTCATATAAAATTAACAGCCTTGATTCCAACGGGAGTTCCTCATTCATTCTGGGATCGTAATGGATCGTTCTATGAGAAGGCACTTCCAATTCGACCGGAATCATGGTTTCTGATTTGTAGGCCAAAACAAATGGAGTGTGATCGGTCGCGAACTTGTGGGTTGTTCAGTAATCCCAAAGTGCTAATGGAAATTCATTGACTCGCTCACCCTTGGCCTTTATCAATCTTTCCTTCAAGATGAATTTGATAATCTTATTTACTACTTCTACATATCCATTCACATACGAGTGTGCTACCGTTGAAAATATTTCTTTGTCTGGTATTTGCTACAGAAATTCTTGAATTCTGCACTGTCGAATTGGGTTCCTTAATCGGAAATGATCATTTATGGGACCTCGAATCAACAGATAATGTTCCTTACTACGAAATCGATCACCATCTTCGTGGTGATTGTGACAAGCAGTTCCGCTTCAGCCCATTTCATGAAATAGTTAACCGCAATAATGACACATTTTACTCCATCTTTCGACATTGGTCGCACACCAATATTGTCGATTCCTCATACCACAAACAGCCATGGGCGGACCATCTGTGTAATCTTCGTTGACGGGGCTCTAGGAATTTTCATGAATCTTTGGCATCGATCACACCTCGTGGTGTAATCGGCTGCATCTCTATTGATTGTCGGCCAAAAATATTTGTAGCAGAGAATCTTCTTGGATAATGTTTGCCCATAGTGTGATCACCACAGGCTCCTTCGTGAATATCCACAAGGATCCTCTTAGCATCCTCATTGGCAATGCATCATAGCAGGGGAATAAAGAACCCCCTTCTATATACTTCTCCTTCTTGTACAATAAACCGTGGAGCTTTGCACATGAGTTTTCTTCTTTCATTTCTTCTATCCGAAAGGGTTCCCTTTAATAGATACTCCTTGATTGGAGTCATCCATGATTCTCTCTCATATTCAGCCTCCAAGATCCAATTGACATCGATTTGGTCGATGCTCGAAGCTAATAATACCTCTACTGGAACTAAACCTATGAGTTGTTTATCCCCAAAACTAGCCAACTTGGCTAGTGAATCGGCTTTCGTGTTTTTTCTCCCTGGGGATGTGTGTTATCGTGTAATACTCAAAGTCATTGAGCAGTTTCAGAACCTTCGTTAAATAGAGGCTAGTCTCGCTCTCTTGGCCTGAAATTCTATCCTCACTTAGCAGACCACTAATTGAGAATCACTGTATATGTGTAAAATTTTGATCCCTGATTCTATTGTTATATTGAGTCCTACGATCAGTGCTTCATACTCGGCTTCACTGTTAGTTGTGGAAAACTCAAGTTTTAGGACATAGCAAACTGATCGTTCCTCGGGGGTCACTAAAACCACTCCTACCCCCAAGCAACGTTCATCGGATGCTCCATCTGTATACAACATCCATTGAGCATTCTGCTCTGTATCTCCCTCTCTGTCGTCATCTCAAGTGGTGAACACAACAATGAAATCGAGCAAAGGTTGGCCTTGGATTGCCCTCCTATGATGATATGATATTTCATATTGACTTAATTCAATGTTCCATTTCAACAATACTCCAGAAGTATCAGATTGTTGCAGAACCTTCCTTAAGGGCTAATCAGTCAGCACCTTAATTAGATGAGCTTCAAAGTAGGGATGGAGTTTCTCGATGCGATCAACATGCAATAGGCTAGGTTTTCCAAATTTGAATAATTTCTTTCTGCTCCTACCAATCACTTGCTGATATAATACACCAGCCTTTGTATCATGGTATCTTCGCGTACAAGGGCAGTACTCAAAGCATGAACGGATATTGCCAAATAAATAAATAAATCTTCTCCCTCCAACGGCTTTGACAAGACATGTGGTCTTTCCAAATGATCAACCAAGGCTTGAAAAGCATCCTTACATTCTTGCGTATAGGCAAAGTTTCTTTTCCCTACCTTGATTACATCGAAAAATGCCCTACATGTGTCTATATCCTTTGAGATAACTTGACTTAATGCGGCTACTTTTCCATTCAAACTTTGTAGCCTTTGAGATAAATTTACTTTTCCATTAAAACTTTGTAGCCTTTGAGATAAATTGACTTAATTCGGCTACTTTTCCATTCAAACTCTATGCCTCCTTTATCGTCTTTGGAGCTTTAACATTTCTCAAGGCTTCAATATTTTCTGGATTGGCCTCAATTCCTATCGAATTCGCAATATGACCCAAGAACATCCCTGACGCAATTCAGAACGAGCATTTCAAAAGGTTGAGCTTCATTCCATATGTTCAGAGCATGCCAAACATTTTAGACAAATCTTCCAAATGGTTTGTTGATCGCCATGATTTTACTAGCATATCGTCCATGTAGATTTCCATCGAACGTCCGATCTGATATCTGAACATGGAACTTACCGGTCTCTAGTATGTGGCTCGGATGTTTTATAGACCGAACGACTTGACAAGGTAATAGTACAATCCCAAGTTGGTTATGAAACTGGTATGTTCCTAGTCTGAGATGTGCATTGGAATATGGTTATAGTCAGAATAAGCATCCATGAATGATTGCAATTCATGACCGGCAGTTGAATCATCGGTTGGTCGATCTTCGACAGTGGGATACCATGTCCTTTGGACATGCTTTGTTTAAATCTGAATAGTTGATGCATGTCCTCCACTTCCCATTTTATTTCTTGACTAGGACTGCATTGGATACCATTCAGGGTATAGAGCATCCCGAATGAAGCCATTAGCTTTTAGCTTATCTACGTTTTTTTTCAATGCAGTGGATCGCTCAAGACCAAGGTTGTGTCGCTTATTCTTCACAGTAATGACATATGGGGTTTATCATGTGGACTTCACATGATATGTATATATGTGTATATCAAAAAGTGCATTTTACTTGCGAACTTCATACTAACTTAGACAACTAATACAAATGAAGAATAATTTGTGAGAAGATATAATCTACAAAAGCAATTGAGAATGAAAGTTGGTACAGTAAAGAAAAAATAATAAAGAAATCAAATACCAGTATAATTAAAAATATTCATACTGACATTCTTGTATTGAAAGATAAATACATCATCCTAATATAGATTTTAGAATGGTAAACATACCATGAAATATGGATTCATGCAATGCTGAAAAATTTGGAGAAACAAACAAAACAAAAATTGTATTGATCAACAGTAATGTTTATTAATAGCCGATTACAACGGAGGTTAGCAATTATTTAATCTAAAATAATCAGCAATGGTGTTTGATATTTTTCCATTGATAATCTAAACATTGTGACATAAAGAAAGTAGTTAAACATAATAATGTCATTTTCTGAGCGTTACTGTGAGAAAGGTAACCATTGTCTTGCAAAAATTAGTTGTAATGTTTACAACTAAAGATGGTAGTATATGCTAAGAGGACTTTGTAAAATGTGCATTATGTCAATTTCATCATAAATTTATTACTACAAAGTCACTGGACAAGCCAATGAACATAAAATAGTTACAGTGAATGTTGATTATTGATATTTAACAGCTATGATGGTACACTATTTGTCCCTGCCTTCTCTTCATTCATAAAATTAGGTTGAAGGTTTGTTTTATTGACTTACACTTAAGACATGTGCATCAGTTCTCCAACCTATAATACCAATAAAATGAATCAATTGTTTGTAATGTAATACACAAAATAATACAAAGAAAAGTGGAAAGTTCGATTGAAATTAATTTCCACACAGTCAAACAATTAAGCAAACTACTAATTTACTTCGAAACCTATGTAAAAGTTTGTGTACTTGAAAGCAAGGAAAGACCATATGAGGTAGATTTGATAGCTCTTTAGCTTTCCTACATAAAAGTGGAATAGCTACTCATGTACCAAAGTGAGTGTAACAATTTAAAAGCAGAGTTAAATATCACACAAATAAACATGCTTATTTTCTCATTTAAGTGGCATAAAATAAGGGTCCGTCTATTGTCACCCCGTTTATTGCTTTTCCCACCCCGTTTAGTTTAGAAAACAATCCTCACCCCACTTTTTTCTTTTCCCACCCCGGTAGTTTCCAAATTACCCTTCTCCATATCCTTAACAACGATTACTTTCCTCTTCCTTCACTGTTACGTTTTTTTTGAACCAAAACCCTAGAAGAAAACCCTAGAAGTTCGCGGTAATGGTAAAGGAGAAGCAGCAAGGCAAATGAAGAAGATCTAAGCAACAACATGGTAATGGTAAGATTTTGAATTCTTCGGTTAACCCAGATTAGCTCAGCAACCTAGGCCGCCTGAGGCGTTGGTCGTTTTCAATCAATTCCAGTGTTTGGCGTTGATTGAAATCGACCAACGCCTCAGTCAACGTTGGTCATTCTCAATCAACGCCAGTGGTTGGCGTTGATTGAAAACGAACAACGCCGCCTGAGGCGTTGCTCGATTGAAATCGTTTAATTATCATTAGGTAGTTGCTCGATCGCCAAGCACTGGGTAGTTGCTCGATTGACACGCCGCCTGAGGCGTTGCTCGATTGAGAATGACCAACGCCGCCTGAGGCGTTGAAGAAAACCCTAGCTTGTTTGCTTGATAGAACTTGTTTGCTGATTGAAATCGATAAAACCCTAGCATTTGTTATTGTAATTAACGTAAAACTATTGCACCTGTTTGTTGGAACATAATGAAGCATTTGCTTGCAGCAAGAAAATGATCATGTTAGCTTGCTACAACATATTTTCATATAACATAAGAAAATGCAATGCAATTGTAGAAACTGATATATAACATTAGCAAAGCAAATGCTTGAACTGATGTATATATATAATTTAAATATGACATAGTTGATTATATTTTAATAATGGAAATGATTCATATATACATTTATAGATATATCTGAAGTTCCTGAAGCTACTACCCATGGCCGAACTCGTTTAACAGCGTCAGAAAGAAATAGACGAGTGAAAGCAAGAAAACAAAGTCAGAATAAGCAATCAGAGGAGCAGAATGTTAACATAGACAATGAAGAGCAGTCAAATGTTGAAGAACAAAATATAGAGCAAAATATTGAAGAGCACAATATTGAACAACAAACCCAGGATGTAATCGGTACCTCTTCAGAAAGACCCAATACACCACCAACTTATGGTGGTCCACAACTTACCGACATCATTAGTAGTTATGACACTCATATTGCTTCGTCGATCTGGAGTGGCAAGGTATGTTCTATTAATTTAAATATAATACATTATTTTTTTGGAACTTTAATTTAATTCAACATTTTTCTTAGGAACATGAGCCTCTTATATGTGTAAATCATGGAACAAAGGTTTTAAATTGGGAAATTCCAGATAATGCAACAATTTTAGGGAATATTTAAAATCTTCGGGATTATATCCCATATTAGAAACTTGTTATAGCACAGTAAACAAGTATCTTATCTCTGCCTTTGTCGAGCGTTGGCATCCCGAATCAAATAATTTTCATTTACCATTTGGTGAGATAACAATTACATTAGATGATGTTGCTTCTTTGCTGCATATTCCAGTCGAAGGATTACCAATACAAACATTTGATCAACCCAAAAGCTATATGATAGATTTGGTCGTCAGTAACTTAGGAATTAGTAAGGAAGAAATCAAAGAAATAATGAAGGATAGTGTAGGATATAAAATAACCTTTACTAAGTTGCATGAAATTTTTGATGGTGTCTGTGATGAATGGGAAGCTGAAAGAATTAAACAAGCTGCTCGTGCATATCTGCTTTATCTAGTTGGGAATACGCTATTTGTGGATAAAAGCAAGTCACATGTATCCGTACAATACTTAAAACAACTTGCTAATTTGGATCAAATACATAGTTATTCTTGGGGGTCAGCAACTCTATGTTGGTTGTATAGACAACTTGGGTTAGCGAGTAGAGTGGAAGTAAAACAGATAGCCGGATACTTAGGATTGTTGGAATCGTGGATCTATGAGCATTTTCTGAATTTGCATCCGTCAACTCAACTTTATAACGATAAATCACCGAGAGCAGCTCGTTGGGATCCTGCAAATGACCATCGCTATTCAATACAGCCTTTAAGAATTTATCTCGATAATATTAAAGAACATGAGGTATTTTTTGAACAAAGAAGCATAACATATTCTTTTGTAGATTATTACATTACAACTATGATAAAAATTGCTTGTTTGTTATTTAGGTAATCTTTGATCCGTACACGCACGCACGAGAATTTCATCCTTTTCCACAAATTGCTTGGTACTTTAGTTGTTTGTTATGCTTAAGTGTTGTAGAACCGTATCATCCTACTCGAGTTTTGAGGCAATTTGGTAGAGTTCAAAATATTCCACGACCTATTATTCCATCGAAAAGTAAAAAGAGAGGTGCTACTTCAAAAACTTATAAAGTGCTTTATGATTTTGTGGAAAACTTATGGAATGAATGGCAAAATCATTGCGTGAGTAAGAAATATCGTTCTGTACCACTTTCCGGGTCGGCTGTTACGGTGACTGATGATTATTTTGATTGGTATTTTCCTCGCACCATAGTAAAAGTTCAACCGGACAATGAACAACCCCGACAACGAGGAACTCTTCCATCCTATGATCATTTGTATACGGTAAGCATACAATTCAAATTTTATACTGGTTTGTTTAACATTATTTTTGTTTGTTTGTAATATATTTTCTTTTTGTAAATCTAGAGTTATGAAGAACTTCATAACATGCTTGATGAAGGAATCACTTTGGCTTCATTGCAACCGGAAAGTTCATGTTTGTCTCATCTTGATAGGATCTGCAAAACTCTAAGTCTCTAACCAAAGCAAGAAAAATATGTGCTCGATTTATTAAAAAAGATGCATAGTTGTTAGGGGATTATTGTGGTCAATTAAATATGGTATATTAGTGATTTTGTTGAAACTGCATGACAAAAAGTTTGCTGCTGTTTAACAGAATATTGTAATTTGGTGAAGTAGTAATTTTTTGGTGGATATGTAATTTGTTATGCTTAAAACATTTGCTGTTGTTGAAACTGTCCAAGTTGGTGAAGTATTTGTGAAGGATTTTGTGAATTTTGTTATCAACATATGTTCTGTTATGTAATTCTTTTGATGTTATGTTCTGTTATCAAGATTGTCCATATTTACTGTTTAATTTGGTGAAGTATTTGTGAAGGATTTTGTTAATTTTGTAAAATGTTCTGTTCTGTTCTGTTCTGTTACCATGGGGATCTGAAGTATTGGTGAAGTATTTTGTGAATTCTGTTATGTAATTTTCTTTCTGTTATCAAAACCGTGTATCAGGCATTGCAAAAGTGTATGAGCTCTACAGGCATTGCAACAAGGATGTATTATGCGTGTATCAGGCATTACAAAAGTGAAAGGCGTGGATATATAATGTTCAATGCTTGTAACAGGCATTGCAACAAGGAAAACAACGCTCTACCCAAGCGTGTTCGAAGAGGAGTAGCTTCTGTTAATACATTCCCTGATAACTACGTGGTTTTTCTTCCACTGGCGTCCAAAAGTTACGTTATTTTGCCTATTTATAGTCAGATATGGACGTAATTTAATGTGTTTCAACGCAATGTACTACCGATATTAATGCCTGTCAACGCTAGGCTGCAACGTTGTTTTTATTTTTCCACCGTCCATTGCAAATTGTTTAAACGGCTTCAGGAAATAGAACTTCTGTTTACACATTCCCTGACAACAACGAACTTTTCGCCATATCAGCGTATGATATCTACGTTGAAATATATATTCCAAGCGTAACAAAGACGGTGTTTTATTCATTTTACAGTTAGTAGTTAGAGATATTCCCACAGAAATATAGCACTGTCAACCTATATTCAAAACACTGTTAAAATTTTACCACACAAATTCAAGCAAGACACTGAATGATTCATGTCATTAATTTCATGCAATAATACTGAATGATTCAAGGCTGAGTTTCAACAATTTCAAACAAGAATTCAACAATTTCAACTTCAAATTACAATTTGATTTCAAATAACATTGTCACTACAGTAGATGAAATTCGACATTAATTCTACAAAATTCAACAAGTACATAATATTCAGCGAATCCCATCTAGCCATATTATCACAATTTTCAAACTTTTCCCATTTTCTCTTCTATCTCGTAATATATGCTCCCATTGTTCAGCTTCAACATGACGATTAGCAAACCACTTGATATATACGGGTGGTACCGGATGGTTCGCTTGTAAGACGACCTATACAAATAAAAACATTTCATTGTAAGTGCACATCCTTCATCTAATCATTAAAAATAAAAGAATACCGCATAATACCTGAACAAAATGGTCATTGTTCACATGAAGAATCCCTAATTCATGACGTTGCAATTAAGATGGAAATTCTCCTCTTAAATGTGGTATAGTCAAACTCAAACTCTCACTAATGCTAAAAATGACAATATTATATTTCGTAGCTATTATGTACCCAATCTCGGGCATAATCATCCATTTACTTGGTTCGGCACCGCCAAATTCGTGATTAAGCACATTTAGCAAATAGGAGGTTCTACCTTTTTCAATAAACACTTGTTCATATATTTCTTGATGTTCTTCAAGTTCTTCCATTAATTCCTTACGGACTTGCCACCATCGATCTTCTCCTAATCCTAAAAAAGAAGCAACACATCTAAATCCACAATTACCATCCATATCCACGTCTACAATTCCTTCAATGTATGGCTTCCACTCTTTTGGTATGCTATTTTCATAAACACCTAAATTTATTTTTTTAGGTCTACGAACAATCAATTTTTCTTTTTTTACCGAAATACATGGATCAACTTTTTGTTTTTTGGCTACGCTACATTGGGTTGAAGCACATTCACCAAGCTCAAATGCGGAAGGTAACCTTTTTGTTGAAGTATCAATTTTCTTATGAGACCTTCCACGGGTTTTGACTTTGCTAATCGGAGATGCAAGAGTTGATGTTTGCGGATAAATAATCTCTTTTATTTTCTTATAGACTTGCATTTGATGCGGTAATTCCAATTTCATAACTTCATTTAGCATTTCTTCAAGCTTTTTCTTCATATTAAAATCTCTTTTCTCTCCCATTTTTATAATATGCAATCTAGTCCAATGAACATGAATCAAATCCAAAGGTATTTCAACATTTCGACCTACTTTTGTTAACGCATGAAAGCATGGAAGTCCGTGTGTCTTACGAACGACACATCTGCATAAGTCATCATCTACAATTTCATAAGAATTTACCTGTAGAAGCTCGGAATGAATTAGCTCCAAAGCCGCAAGCGAAACTACACCACGTAGATTTTTAAATTCTTTTTATGATAAACATGAGCTACTTTTAATAGGCTTGTTTAAAATGAAGCTTTTAGTTCGGTAAAAGATAGTTCAAGCAGTGAATGCATACTCTCCCATGCTCTTTCGAAGTTGCATTGACTTGTGGCCAAATGTTTTTTCAATTTAGCATGTGCGGCCTCGGCTCTAAAAGAGAATAGATATTAAGTTATTATTATAAAAAATTATAATATAATTAAATAAATATAAAAGCAAGTGTCTTACCTATTTGATGTGTAGTTGCCAAAGTGCATAAAATTGTCGATCCAAGCATGTACAAATCTATCTTTCCATGTCTCAAGCCAATTTTCAGTAATATATTTTATTAACTTTGGGTACTCACCATACTTGAACTGCAAATCTTGTAGATTATTATTATATTGCTCAATATTTCCAGACTCACATAAATTGGTCCAATCTTGAAAAAATTGCTTTTTTCCTTCTTTTTTCATACCCGTAACTCTTCTTTGAATAAAAGCAAGAATATTTTTTTCGATATGCCACTTGCATAGGATATGAGCTGCTTGGGGAAAAACAATGTTAATGGCATTAATCAATGCTATCTCTCTATCCGTGACAATGACACTTGGCATTTCTACATCACAATCAATCATTACCAATTGAAGACGATTTAAGGCCCAAAGATAGTAATTTTCACGTTCAGATACGAGATATGCAATAGCAATGCAAAAGGTTTGATTAGTTGACATGACACCGACAATCTCCAACAATGGCATTCTATATTTGTTTGTTTTGTAAGTACAATCCATAACAAGAAGATGTGGAAATGTTCTTAGCAAATCTATACTCGTAGGATGAGCCCAAAATATATCAGTAATTACATCACTTCCATCTAAAGTGTTACGATGCCATTCGAAGTAATTTTTATCCTTAAGCTTGCTCAAGAGATATTGTATTTGAGAACGACCCGCTCTATCCATTTTCTTGTGCCTAGAAAGAACGTTATATACTGTTTTAATTATTGTACTATTGGATGGATCATTTTGTTTTATAGTGTGCAAAATGGCTTTTGGCTTCACCATATTTTTGTACATTTCAATGGCTAATTTTTTTCATCCTCCGTTAGTCGACCAAGAAAAGAGTGGCCTTCTGAACTGTAAAGTAAAGAATGATTATGAACACCGCATATTACTTCTAATCTCCAATTATCTGAACTATGAAGTTTAACACCTTTCAAACGAAATGGGCAATTGCACTTTTTTGTACTTGTTAATCTAATACTGTTAGATTTCTTGCCTTTGTACTCTTTATATGCTCCACTTCTCTCACATCCAAATATAATTCTTGGATTTCTATCGCTACTGTTATATCCGATTTTAAGACTACCACTACCATCGCATTCCTTCTAGCAGTGAAATCAATCCATTCTTTCATTTTATATCTATTTGGAAATACCTTCATACAATAAAAAAAGTAAGAAATTTTCAATTTAGAAAATAATTTAATTTACATAATACTAAAATAAATTACATACATCATATGTTGTGAACTCATTACTATAATCCATAACAATTTCTTCATCTTCTTCGTCCACCCATCCAATCTAGAAAATAAAAAACAGGCATAGTATGTAACGAACAATGTTTTCATCACTTCCTAGTACATGATAAACTAGGTTTTGAGCAATTCCTAGTGTATATGGCACTATGATTATATAAGTTCCTAGTATAGTAGCAGCGATGAAGGAAGCATACCTGATTTTGTTGTACGTAGTCATCTGTAGTGCTCGTATCCTCCATTTCAATTTCAGCAGACGGAGAGATGAAGATGAAGATGAATAGACACAGTAAATTGAATAAGATATCTATTTAATTGTTAAAGGGTATAATTGGAAATAAAATTTTAAGATTTTTACCGGAGGGTGAAGAGAAAATACCCGGGGGTTAATAGACGGACCCTAAAATAATTATCTATAGGTAAATACATAGTAACTAGTAGCATAAAAAAGCTAAAAGGAAAAATAAACAAAACATGAAATGTGATATATCAAGTAGCAATTGCAAGAAAAGATTTACCAACCTTTCCTCTAAAGAATAAAGGGTACATAAACTATGTAGAAACATTTGTAAATTAAGGATTATATGCAGGGCTTTAACAACAACATCTATAACTAAACTTATTGAAAATAGTAACTACCTGAAAACCAAGCGAGTTGTCAAATGTGAACATAGTGACTGCGAACGAATTTAATATGGTAGTAGAGAGATCGTTCAGAAGACATTGATACACTGGATATGAGTTGGAGGAGGATTTACAAATTATTTGATGAAAATTTAGGCGATGGTAATCGAATCATCGGATGAATTTGTTTAATCGTCGTTGAATAGAAAGGGTATATTTAAATAATTAAATAATAGAAGGTAAGAAGGATAGTTTGGCTGAGTCAAGAGGAGAGAGGATTGGTTCTCTGTTTGTACTTCAAATATAATAGCAATTAAGTCATAATATCATCCAAACTAGAAAACAAAAATTTCACTATTTTCCTTGTATTGGCAACGAACCATGGCTGGGCTTAATCTTCCAAATACAATTGAAGAACCAAGCAGCAAAAGGTAAAAAACAACTCTTTTATCCAATCTTCCTTTAAGTCATCCAAATGCATTGTATTACAAAACTCGCCTATGTAATGAATATATGAAATATGGCACTTGCTCCACATAAAGATGCATGTACTTATGCGCATGGAGATGTAGAGCTCCATCCAAATCATGACCATAATAATGCCAATTCGTTATTATTTAAGACAAAACTTTGTCAGAACTTTTTGAATGGGTGTTGCAGATTGTCATCAAATTGTAGTTTTGCTTATGGCGTTCAGGGTAAATCTTTTTTCTTTTTCTTTGTTTTTTGTTTTTTTTATTGTTCCCAGGCAAATCATTAATAAAAATGATGCATGGACATACACGCACTTTGCCATCTTTACGTAGTTATGGTTTTCTCATAATTGAATGACAAGTTTTATTTGTACAGTTGCACTGATAGTGTGTTCTACTTTTACTTTTTTAAATATTATATATACTTATGGTCGTCCATTGTATATTTATGAAGAATAGGCAACTTCATCTAGAATTCAATATAGAATGTATTTGTAGTTACCAAGTTGTGGTTATGTAAATAAATACATTTCGGTTAATTTTCAGAAATAAAATTGTTATTTTAAAAAAAGTTGGATTTCTTTGATTTAATGTTTGGATTCTTTCAAAACTTTACTCAATTTTCCATTATTTTTTAAAAAATTCAAATCTTTTCATTGAAAATTGTATTTTCTCAACTAAAGTTTGATTTTTCATTTTGAAAAAAAAAGTTGAATTTTTTATGTTACTTGTACATATGTTCTAAAAGAATACATTTTCCTATATTGGGGTTTTTAGGCTCGAAGAAAAATTTAGTTTTAGGGACAAAAAGTTTGCTTTTTAGGTTGAAAGACACTTTTTAGTGTAAATCACAGAATGATAGTTGCAACTATCATTTTCTGTTCACACTGAAAAGTGTCCTCTAGGCTAAAAAACGAACTCATCGTCCCTGAAACTCAAAACAACGCTAGTATTACATTACAGCAAGTAAAATTTCTCATCTCAGTTTTGACTTCGTGGAATTCTTCAATGGTTTAGCAACTGGAAGAGGTTGACTGCATTTTGCATCTGCCTTTTTTAACATATTATTGCTAGAAGCATGATGGAATACACGTAAATTGCTAATTCTGGATCAACAATAATCGGCTTCTTTAGAAATCCTTCCTTTATGAGACCCCATGTCACAAGAAGAGTGCCAAACATGCTCATTCTTCCAGGGCTTATGACTCCTATTAGGGCCCTACTATAGCGAAATAGCTTCCAACGAGAACCTAACATCACAATAAACATCAGTATGCATATATATATATATATATATATATATATATTTGTGTGTGTATGTATATATGTGCGCGCGTGCATATATATATATAATTTATTGCATGTCTTTTGGATTAAATTTGCTCAATTTATACTAAAATACACATTTAGATGGTGACTAACAGATATTTATTTTTGGTTCACATGGATTTTATTTTTATTTATGACTTTTAAAAAAATTACAAAGTAACTGTTTATCATAAACTAAAAACGATGTGTGCGCGTGTGTGAAACATTGTAATAAAGATCAAATAGCAATAAGTGAAGTACAAATATTAGTTTATTAGCATAGATGAAAATGATGTAACGAAAATAACAAGGGATAATCTTATCATTACAAAAAGAGACCGTTGAATTATATAAGATAAGTTACTTTTGCTAATAGTAGAGTATATAATGTGAAACCTCATGTCAATAGTTGCTTTACAGTTCAAGTTTTCAGGCATCATCTCAATTGACAGATTACAAAATCAAGATAACACTTTTTTGGTAAACTAGTATTGTGAAAAAAATGAACTTAGAATGAGAACTGAGTGTTAAATCTTTGTATTTATATGATTATTACTCTCTACTAATAATGCAAACAGATGGTTATTGGTTTTTTTCATGTACTTCCAAAATCGCTTTTTCACAAACAAATTAGACATTTGGATAAAACCATGAAAAAGATTGCTTGTAACTTGTCATTTGTTCAATTATGTAATTTAGAATTACCTTTAAAAAAATACGGATATAACACGCAATTGCTAAAACTAAAAGTAATTTTGAAAATATATTATATCTTCAGAACCAAATCGGGATGGAGATCTTTTTTTAGGAAGAAACAAACAAGTTATGAATGCCTACATAAATAGAATCATTCAGCATATATAATGTGGAATTCACGTGCATAATGCTATTTTATGATTTAAGCAAGAATAAAGCTTGAATTAGGTGTTAGAATGATACCTGAATTTCAATTCGCGATTTGAAGAAGGAGCAAGGCCAATGGTGAAGCGTCGACGAGGAAGGAGGAAGCCCTAACCCTAGAAGCGGAAGCAAGCTCCAAGAAGAATTGCCAAACCACTATTTTTGTTCAGTGGAGTTGGAGCGATGTAGGGTGGAGACCGAACGAGCTACTTCGTTCGGTGGTTGGCTGATGGTTGGAGCGGCAGTGGTAATCTAATTCGGTGTTAAGGAGGCCGGACGAGAAATCTCGTCCGGTGATTTTTGGTCCAGTGTTGAAGCAGTAATTTCATTCCGGGTTTGGAAGTTGGAGCAGCTGATCTCGTTCAGTAAAGAAGAGGAGAAGTGAAAGTGTCGGACGAGAAATCTCGTCCAATGTTGCTAGTTTCGTTCGGCATTAAGTTGATGCCGAACCGAGTAGTGCCGGTCCAGATTTAAGTCGTTGAAGGCTGAACCAAATATTTGGTTCGGCGTTAGAGCATGCCGGTCCAAATCATACCGGACCAAACCATGCGTGCTGTTGCAAATGCCGAACCAGATGAATACTGAACCAAGTTGACCGAACCAAAGTGATGCCGAACTAGATGTGCCGAACCAAACCTCAGGACTGCTATATAGCAACTACCCCTCCTCGTATTTTCACTCTATAAATAGTGGAGCTTCTGGACAATAATAGTAGCCATCCTAGAGAGCTGAAACTCTGCAAAATTTTGTCTGTACTGTTAATTCTTCTTATGTATAGCCTCCATAAGTGAATCAATCTTGTAACTCTAATCTTTCAGTGACTAATAAAATCTCCTCTCCCCAAGTGGACGTACACTGCCTCGCGGTAGTGGAACCACTATAAATACCAGTGTTATTTATTTTTCTGCATTGCATAGATCTGTAACTCGGATGTCTCAGACCATTGGGTGCTGGACTCGGAGGCGTCTTTCCATATGACGCCCAATAAGGATTACTTCAGTTCTTTCGTTGGACGAGAAGGAAGCTCTATTCTTATGGGTAATGATGCTAGCTGTAGAGCAATGGGTGAAGGTACAGTAAGGATCAGGATGTTTGACGGAGTGATACGCACTTTGATAGCTGTCTGGTATGTTCCAGGTCTTCGAAAGTCCTTAATTTCTTTAAGACAATTGGCATCTTTGAGATGCAAGGTAACTATCGAGAAGGATAATCTAAAGGTTTCGAGAGGTGCACTAGTTCTTATGAAAGGAGATGCGTTCTGAAATCTGTATTTGCTGAAAGGAACCACAGTTCTTAGAAAGTCGTGTGTTGGAATAAACAGTTCTCATGCTTTGGATGCCACAAAGCTTTAGCATCTCAGGTTGGATCATATTTCAGAGAAGGGCTTAGAGTTTCTTCAGAGATGGAACATGATCAAAGGAGAAAGCTTCGACAAGATGGACTTTTCCTAGGAGTGTGTGTTAGGCAAGCAAACTAAAGTATCTTTTGGAGTTGGACTCCATAGATCGAGGCAAGTACTTGAGTACGTGCATACAAATGTTTGGGGACCGGTTACTACTCCTTCTCTCGGAAGAGCAAAGTATTTTATCTCTTTCATTGATGATTTTTCTCGAAAAGAATGGGTGTATGTGATGAAGGCCAAATCAGAGAGTGTTGAGAAGTTTAAAGACTAGAAAGCGCTTGTTGAGAACCAATCTGGTTCTAGGTTGAAGGTGCTGAAATATGATAATGGCGGTGAATTTGTCTCTAGGGAATTCCTCAATTTCTGTAGACAGCATGGCATTCGGAGTCATTTCACTACACTCAGTGATCCTTAATCCAATGGGGTTGCAGAAAGGATGAATAGGACTCTACTGGAGAAGGCTCATTGCTTGAGATTGACGGCGGGCTTGTCTAGAGGCTTTTGGGCTGAGGCATTATCAACTACGGCGCATATCATAAATCGAATTCCTTGCTCAGCCATAGATGGAAAGATTCCAGAGGAGAAGTGGAGAGGTAAAGCAGTGTATCTTGGTTATTTCCAAATTTCTGGTTGTCCTGTGTACGTTCACCATACAGGTGATAACAAGTTGGAGGCTAGAGCATACAAGGGCATACTAATGGGATACACCGATGGTATCAAAGGGTATCGAATTTGAAATCCTGTTGACCGGAAGATTGTTCATTCTAGACATGTTACTTTTGATGAGTCTACTATGTTCAATCCGAAGGAGAAGCTACCTACCACATCAGAAGATTCTGATAGGCTTAAGGAGATGGAAGAAGTTCTCGTGTTTCAGCCAAATAGTAGAGTTGTTGTTGATGCTGTCAAGGAAAACGCAGTTGATGAAACATCACGGGATAGTCCACAGGTGCCTTCTAGTAGTGCTGGTGATGTGCATGAATCTAGAGGAAGTTCGGTTCAAGGTGGAGCTGAAAGGAGTTTAGGCGAAGTAGTACCTACCCGGGTCAGTCATAGGACTATCAGACCGTCCGAAAGGTATGGTGATTGGAAGTTTGCAAACCTTAGCCTTGGTGATCAGTTTGACTACGCCCTACATGTGGTTCTTGAGGAGCCGCTTGACCTTTGATGAAGCTTTGAAGTCAAGTGATAGTTCAAAGTGGATGTGCGCTATGGAAAAGGAGTTAGAGTCATTGAAGAAGAACAAGACTTGGGATCTAGTACCACCTCCTCAAGGAAGTCGAGCCATAGGTTGCAAATGGGTGTTCAAGGTGAAGGATGATGGGAGATACAAGGCTAGACTAGTTGCCAAAGGGTTTTCACAAAGAAAGGGATTGGAGTATGATGAGATATTCTCTCCAATAGTGAGACATACGTCCATCCACATTTTGCTCGCTATCATCGTAGCTCATGACTTGGAGCTGGAGCAACTGGACAGTAAAACTGCTTTCTTGCATGGAGACTTGGATGAGACCATCTACATGAAGCAGCCAGAAGGATTTGTTGTAGATGGGAAAGAAAATTGGATTTGCAAATTGAAGAAGTCATTGTATGGACTTAAGAAGTCGCCTAGTCAATGGTATAAAAGGTTTGACTCTTTTAAGTTTTCACTTGGTTTTGATCGTAGCATCAAAGAGGTTTGTGTGTACTTCAAGCATTTAAAGAATGGTAGATGGGTGTACCTACTCTTGTACGTGGATGATATGTTGATTGCTTCCAAGGATAAGGCTGAAATCGATAGTTTAAAGCAAAAGCTAAAATCAAAATTCAAAATGAAAGACCTTGAAGAAGCAAAGAAAATTTTGGATATGGAAATCCAAATGGATAGACAGCTAGGACTTTTGAGCCTCACTCAAAAGGAGTACATTCGAAAGGTGTTTGCTCGCTTTAGCATGGAAGGGGCAAAGGCAATCAGCACACTCATGCCTTTGCACATACAACTTTCTAGTAAAGGCTCTCCAATCTCAGAAAAGGACAAGGCTTATATGATGAAGGTCTCATATGCAAGTGCAGTTGGCAACTACAATTATGGGTAGCCACAATAATTTTGACTTGATAATTAATCGACAAAATTTACATAGATTAGTCTGTCATTTATAACTTTACTGCTTGGCAGCACAGAAGAGCAAAGAAATAAACACAATTAAAAAAGAAATAAAATTGGTACACAAACAAAATTTAGGATAATGTTAAAGCTATAACCTGGAATAAGTATTCTTTTATCATAAATTATTCTTTTCTTGCTTCAAGTTTCCATGTTTGCCGTAGTAGAAGCACTACTTATGGAACTGTTCCTCATGCTTCTAACCCAATTGCTCATATCAAAGAAATTTATATTTGACTTAGTTGAACAATTCTTCAACATCCTAAAATATTAAAGAAAAGATTAACAAATCCAGTTATATAAATGAATATAAAAGAAGAAAATGGATTGGATATTCATTACATGTAAGGAAAGACAAATTGCATGGTGTCCATAAATTGCGTTAACAAAATTGCGTTATTGCATGTAAGGAAAGACAAACTTTCTTCAGGAGTGCCTGTTATATATGAATCTCGTTAAACAAACTTTCCTGAGTTTTCCAATTACTAATGTCAGCGGGAGTTTTCTCTTATCATGCTGAAAAAGCATGACATTTAAAATTGATTGCTTAATGGCAATGTAAAATAAGCACTGTTTGATAGCAGAATTTTACATTCCATAATCTACATTTACTTTGCATATGGCAATATTTTGCGGTGATTAACTTGTTTAAAACTTTAATTTATGTTTAAGCTTAGAAATTTTTCCTTCCCTGTGCAGATTTAAGAACAATAAGGTAGTTTAGCAATTATATAGATGGACTTAATAAAATTATCAGTTTTTACTATAAGTGATTTTTTCGTACTAGTTTATTTCCATTTGCATTGTGGTTTCTATATGTAAAAAAATAGATATATTTATGTACCTAATAGAATTTGAGTCTGCTAGGACTAATGAAAAACGATAACACAAAAATCAACGAGTAAGAGGAAATTGAGATGCAATACAAGGTAATATATGCTAGCGTTGCAAAAAGGTCGGTGTAACATTAAATGTTTTACTTTCATCATGGCTTTTAAGCTGCATTAGTATGTTATTTAGTTATCATATGATGGGGGTTATTTTCATAATTTGTATCAAGGTAAGTGATTATTTGCTTCTGTCACTTATTTACCTTATACCATAAGAAAATAATCAGGTGTTATTATCAGAAAAGTGATTATTATTTTTGTATATTAAGATAACTGATTATTTGATAAGTACATACAGGTACTATTTGTGGAAGGTATAACAATCAGGTATTATGTGCATAAAGTAATTTTGATTACAGGAAATTTTCTTCAAGGACACATTTTGGGGCTTTTTTTTATGAAGGACGGCCCATAAATATTTTTCTTCCAAGGACAAATTATCGTTTTTAGTTCTCCTGCCCAATTCTCGCGCGTTTATTCTTCTTCTTCATTCGATCAAAATTTTGAGTTGCGATCAAATATTTTTCCCATAATTGTAATATCAATCAACGTTATTCGTTTATTTCAATTTCGTCCACTTCAACGATTATTTTTTTCCTTCCGTTCTTTTGTTGATCTCGTTCTTTTCATATCTGTATGGTGATCTCGTTTTTCTTAGGTATGCTTATATCAATCTGTTTTTTTGATTTTTTTTCAATTCGAGTTAAATACAATTGTTCCTGATTTATAATTGTGTTTATTATTATGCCTGATATGCAGTGTTGTTCTTCTCTTTGTTTTTTCATTCGTCGATGGATGACTATGGAAGTACCAGCAAGTTTTTTATTGTTATACTCGTTTCTTTATGCAGTGTTGTTTTGTAGTTACTTTTCATTTGATTTATTTTGCATTCTCTTGCATTACTGTTGGGATGATTGGAGAAGTATCGTTGGTTGGGTTGTATATTAATTTGTTATTGAGTGGAAAACTATTGTATTTTAGGTTCAGTTTCTGGGTATCATTTTTATATTTTCTTAGTATCATTTTTTTTTCTTCAGTATCTAGGTATCAGTTTTATCTACGGTAGGTATCAGTTTTGTAAAATTGAATAATTACTGTTCTAAATTGTACATATTTTTACTGATGTTTATTATTATTATTATTTTTTGCAGTGGGGATAACAGCCTTCTTTGTTTGTTTGTGTTGAATAATAATACTTTTAGCACTCGATTGTTTATCGATTGCTCTTTGTATGATTTGAAGAGTGAGATATGCCGATATTGGTCTCAATTAACTCCTTCTATTCAGATTTCTTATGTACTTGAGGACAAAGTTATTATGGTTGACACTGATTCTGATATTCAGAGCATAATTTGTTTTCAGTTACACAAGAAAAGTTCTTTCTTTGGTTTTACTATTAAGGTTAAGGGTTGTGAATTGGAAGTTGTTGATGGTGCTTGTATTTCAAGTTCATCCTATGTTCCTGCTTCTTCATCTTCTATTGTATCTGTCTGTTCAAATGTTGTTAATGGTAAAAGTTATTTAAAAGATATGTTGAGGAGAGGGTCGACATTAAGCATTTCCAATTTTGTTGGTTTTTGTTTTGGAGGCGCTGAACATTTTAGAGAGTTTTTGATAGCATATCAAATTCAAAAGGGGTATGAATTAGTATTTTTAAAGAATTGTGCTACAAGAGTTACTGTGATTTGCTCTTCGTATAAGAATGGTTGTCTTTTCAAAGTCCATGTTTCCTGTGATTCTGGAGAATTGAAAAGGTTCTTTATGAGAAATTTGGTTTCTGATCATTCTTGTGGGGCTGGTCTAAGACATGTGAATAATCCATATATATCTAGTTCTTTTGTTAAATCGATGATTATTGATGAGATCCGCGATTGTCCAAGTAAAAAGCCTAAGGATATTATACTTGATTTTAAAAGAGAATACAATTTTCAGTTGTCTTATGGTTATGCTTATCATGGGAAACAACTTGCATTGATGGAGTTGCACGGTAATGATGCTTTGTCTTATAATGATTTGAGTTGGTATTTGGAAGCAGTGAAGAAATCTAATCCAGGTAGTTATGTTGATATGGATGTTGATCCTTGTAGTAATGAATTTCAAAGGGTGGTTATTGCCTTTGGCGCTTGTTTACTTGGTTTCAAGTCTTGTCGTCCTATGATATTCTTAGATGCTACCCACTTGAAGGGACGTCCTGGTGTATTGATGGGTGCAACTGCAAAAAATGGTGATCAAGGTATGTGTTTGTTTTCAAACTTGATTTGTTTATATTGAGATTATAATACTTGGCATAATTATTAATGTACATTCTTTTATCATAATTTGTATTCTGTTGGTATCAGTTTTAAGAAATGTAGTTTATAAGTAGCAAGTTTCTAGTATCAGAATTTTTATTGTATTAAATTGTAAGTTTGTATTTCGTATAATATGTTCATACTGCTAAACAGGAGATTAGTATCAGTTTTTGTATATTATTAGTATCAGTTCTAATTAGTTCATATATGGTATCATTTATAGTTATGTAGTATTGGAATTTGCTTTGTATCGAAATATATGTCATTATTTTTGTTTCTTTGTTGTTTTAGAATGAAGATTAATGTGCATAATGTTGTGCTTATCAATATTTTTATAATGGTCATATCAGGTTTTAGGTATCAGTTTTGTTGCTGTTAGTATCAGTTTTATGAATTGTTTTATATTTATGGTTGTATTTACTTTTTTTAACTAATTATTTTTGCATTTGCAGGTTTCTTCCCTTTAGCTATGAGTGTAGTTTCTGTTGAAAATGTGGATAACTGGACATGGTTTTTGAACCATTTAAAACAAATGCTTCAAGAAGAGCGTACTTTAGTTTTTATGTCCGATCGCCACCAAGGTTTGCTTTCAGGTGTTCGTGATGTTTTTCCTTCAGATTATCACAGTTATTGCTACTTGCATTTGGAACAAAATCTTCTTTCTGCAGTGAAAGCCAAAAATGCAAATGTGTCTATTGTTGATTTATTCAAAATGTGTTCTAGAGCTTCAAATCTATATGAATTTGACGGAGCATATTCTAAGTTTTGTCAAATTGGTGGTGTTGCTGGTGTTAATTTTTTAAAGGATAAGCCATTTGATAAGTGGGTGGATTTATTTTTTCCAGGGAAACGTTATGGTGAATATAGTTCCAATGTTGCAGAAAGTTTTAACGGTTGGATTTTAAATGAACGAGCATTGCCTATTACTTTGTGTTTAGATGGTATTCGTATTAAGATTATGGAACAAATGGCTAGAAGAAGAGAAGAATGTCGTTTGTGGAGAACAAGTCTATGTCCTTCTATGGAGTTACGTTTAGATGAATTGATTGAAGAAGGGTTTGGATGGGATGTATATAAATCTTCTGATTTTGCTTTTGAAGTGAAATCTCCAAACTCTCATTGTGTTGAGTTGAAGGAGCGCGTTTGTAGTTGCAACAAGTGGAAAATTACAGGATTTCCTTGTGCTCATGCTATAAAGTGTATGAACAAGTCTAAGTTGTCTGTATATGATTTTGTCGAGAATTATTTCACTGTTGATTCTTATCGATGTTCTTATGCCAATGCTATAAATCCTATTCCAAATTATGATAGGCCCATTGTTGATGGTAGCATACAAGATGTTATTAAGCCACCAAAGGAGAAACGTGGCGCTGGCAGACCATCATTGAAGTGCAAAGGAGGATTTTCATATTTTCATAACAAGCAAAACAGATGTGGCGAGTGCAAGCAATTTGGTCATAATAAACGGAATTGTCAAGCTTCAAAGAGGATATGATTTGATTTTATATTTTTAGTTTGTTTATAGTAATAAGTGTATGTGAGACTTGTTTCAGTGGTCTATAGTAATTGAACCTTTTGTTATTATTTTGTATTTAGTATAGCATATTATGGAATTGATTATAATTTCAGCTATTTTTAGTATAGATGATAGTATCATTTTTTTGTTTTTGCAGTATGATTTATGTGGTTTGTTTGTGGAAGTTTTGGTATCGGTATCTTTTTTACAGTATCATTTTACAGTATCATTTTTTACAGTGCCAAATATTATCAGTTTATAGCTGCATCAGTTTTTTTTAAGTTTTGGTATCATTTTTTAATTTTGGTATCACTTTTACAGTTTTGGTATCAGTTAATTTGGTTGGAGATAATGTTTCATTGATTGGATATAAATGGTTTTATTATCAGTTTTTGTTTGTTTTTAGAATCAGTTTTGTGTATTATAATATGTGCTATAATTTACAGCAGTAGTCCTTAATAATTATAATAATATATGGTGTTTGCAAAACCTGATACCTGAACTAATTGTTGTTTCATACAGTATGTTGAGTATAAGTTTTGACAAAAGTGATACTATCAGTCATACGAAGTGATGCCCAGTTACTGTTTTGTATTGTAATATTACATGAAATTTGATAATATCATTTTACAACTGAAAGTTGTATCATAGAACTGATAATATTATGTTGGATCCATAGTTGGATGATAGAACATACATTATTTAATCTTGTTATAATATAAACAACAGGAAAATAAAAGAACATCACCACAACATATCATTCCAGGAGACGAGAATTGTTTTTACAAGTAAAAGCAGCAGTGTTTTGCTTACAGAACAACATTACTTCATAAGTATGAAATTACAACAGAACATCATTAATTCGCAACTATATATTTCAACATAACAACATTACATCACAGGTATCAAATTTAATTGTGAAATAATGCAATGTGAACTCATTTCCTTTCCTTTCTTTGTTCTTCTAGGCTCGACATGTATTTTGACAAACTCCAGCAGTGTTCATCGTTTGTTAATATTGCATGTGCAATTCTTGCCCTTGTTGATAATACATCTTTCTTTTAAATTTTTATCGGTATCCTGCTTTTGTTCAGCGAAATGATGAATATCATTACAAAAATTCCACGATTTGAGTTCTAATTTACAACTTTCGTGTATTAATTAATGGCGCCCTCTACCCACCCTGTACCCCCGATCTCCTTTGTCCCCAGCAAATACAACTCCGCCCTGAATGACCCATCCCCCCCTCCCTCCTCCTCTGCCGCCCGCAACCAGGAAGCGATCCCATCCCGAACCCCTCTTCCTCCACCCGGACCAAACAAGCCTCTCTGTATCGAGATTCCAACAGCCAAGTCTTACGCCCAGGTAGCGGGTTCTGCACCTCGCTTCCCCCTCCTGCCCAATCCTCCGGCCAAGAGGCGCCACCCCTTACCGCATTTCAAAAACGTTCGTCAAACGGTTGAATTTCTGAAACAGGAAAACCGTTGCCTTCGATGTGCTGGTCTTAGACACGTGGCGCAGCTTTGTCGGGACGCAAAGATATGCTGTAAGTGCAGATTTTTTGGGCATCCTCAATCTCACTATCCCGATAAAATCCCCAATCAGTCTCTGGCTCACCAGTAAAGTCCCTTCCTCTCCCAATAAAGACAAACCTACCTCTGCTCGTTGGGCCCCAAAGTCACATCCACACTCAACTCAAACGAAACCTTTCAGCTCCCCAATGCACTTCACATCCCCTGTAGCTACACATAGTCTGCCCCAATCCCCGAAGCAACATCATAACACTTTCTCGAACCCCAAGACTTTCTCAATGGTGGACCCAGAACTGCTCCTCATCGCAAACATCATCTCCGACACATGGTCCATAGACTCTCTTCACCATACTCTATCCTCCACATTCCAACACAGAGAATGGCCACTTTGGATCCAGTCCGACTCCAGCTTCATCTTCTACTGCCCCACTTTCTCAATCAGAGACCAAATTCTCCAGCGTTCGACCATCTCTAGGGTCGGAGGAACCGTGCAATTCCAACCTTGGTCTGAGCTCGACCGCCCTGCGCCGTCCTTAGAACCACCTTCATGGGCGCGAATCCAAGGTTTCCCAGAGCTCCTACGATTCAACCCTGAAGCCATCACTGAAGCAGTTAAGCCAGTGGGTAGATTCCTGGCCCAGGATGACTACCTGGGCAGAACTCGACCACCGTTTTTTATACATTTGAATACAGTTCTACAGTGGCATCATCTCTCCATCATCCTTTGTCACCGTCCTCAACAACATAGAATACCTCCTACGCATCGAAAGATGGGAGCATGAACACCCTAACAGGCGCCCGGAGAACCACCTGCTGGGTTTTGACTACGAAAGACACTTCCCCCTATTCGAGCACCACATCCCTATCGAAGACCTAGAGTCAGAAGACAGATTCGACGTCTTGAATTACTCCCCAATCTACTCCGGCTCCCCACCGGCACCCGGCCAACTCTACGACCAGTCATTCGAAGTGGTGGGTCCAAGGGGCTGGGACCCATGGCCAGTCCTAGAACATAGGTGGGACCCATTCTCTGACTTGGACCTCTCATCCCCGCTCTTCCAACAGATCCCAACCCCTCCAGTTTCAGCTGCCCCACCGCATCCTCCCCATAATCCGACCCCTCAAACTGATACCCAATCACTCCCGGTGCAGATCCATAATTCCTCCACCCAAGTTGACCCACCCTCTCCCGTTCATCAATTCCCCGTCCCTAGCCCAGCAGAATCTAGCCCAGCGGCTCACCCAAGGACTGATCAAGAGCCTCAGCCGGCCACTCCAGCGGCCGCTCGGTGGTCCTAGCCCATCACCCCAACAGCTGTGCGCCGTAGCTCCAGACTGGACAGAGCAGCATCTCATCCCGGTAGTTTCTTTAAACATGTAGTATTTTCCTCTCTTAATAAAAGCTTAAATAAGAAAATGGCACATTGCATGGGAGTGAACTTGCATGGAGAACACTACACCTCCATGCAGGCACTAGAATCGGAGCGCCTATCGTTCTCCCAATGAAGTTAATGTCCTGGAATACACGGGGGTTGGGGGACCCCAGTAAAAGACATTCTGTTAGCCTTGTCATATCCCCACAAAAAGTAGACATCCTTTTCCTGCAAGAATCCAAACTGTCAGACCCAACCCCCAACATTCTCAGACAGATCGGTGGGCCTTTCCTAACTGGGTGGGCCCACATAAATGCTGTCGGTTCGAGTGGAGGTATTTTGACAGCCTGGAATGAAACCGTGTGGTCCCACTGCCAAACCTTCTATCACACTTCAGCCTTACATGTAGCCCTTCGACATCTACAAACTGGAATAATCTTCTTCTTCTCCAATATCTACGGCCCACAAAACCCTCGAGACCGAAATGAACTCTGGTCGAACTGTCCCACCTTCTCCTCTCATATTAATGGCCCTTGGGTTTTCGGAGGTGATTTCAACACCACCAAATCCCCAACCGAAAGGAACTCAGGCAATCTATCCCAAGACTCTGAAGCCTTCAACCAGTTCATCAATCTTTGCTCCCTAATAGACCCACCCATCAGCAACCGCCTTTACACTTGGTCTAATCGCATATCAGATCCCTCACTAGCTAAATTGGACCGCTTCCTCTTCAACCCAGCCTGGGAGGATTTACACCCCCTCTCCAGTGTCTCGGGTCTAGCCACAGTTATCTCCGACCACTGCCCTCTCCTCCTAGACACGGGATCCCTCACAAGTCATATCAGACCCTTCAGGTTCGAACGCCTCTGGCTCCTTGAGCCATCATTCGATAACTTCATCAAAGAAATCTGGTCTCAGCCTTCCCCCATCCAATCAGCCACTGTCAGGGTCGTCTCCAAGCTCCGTTCCCTACGAAAAATCATCAAACCCTGGGCCAAATCAGTTTGGGGCTCCATCCGCTCGCGCATTTCCGCCATCCAAGATGAGATTCTGGACCTAAATATCCTGGAAGAATCCTCTCCTCTTTCCGAATTGGACCGATCTCGCTTGAGAGAGCTGGAAGCTGACCTAGACAGATTGTCACTGCAAGAAGAAATAGGTTGGAAACAACGTTCTAAAGCGAAATGGATTGAGGATGGCGATAAGAACACTGCTTACTTCCACCGACTCGCCAATGGCAGACGTAGATCCACTTTTATCCCTAAAATTACCCACGACAACAACACCACCTCCGACCATTCTGTCATCCTTAAACTTTTCACCGACTACTACCGAACCATTCTGAGCAATCACCACCCCCCCTTCCTCCAATTGACTGGAAGCTGCTCTACCCAGAGAACCCTCCCATCCTCATTGACCAACCCTTCACTGAAGCAGAAATTTGGGCAGCGCTTAAAAGCATGTCTGATGACAAGGCTCCTGGCCCGGATGGTTTCGGGACTCTTTTCTTCAAACACTACTGGGAAATAATCAAACTCGACATCATCGAAATGTGCTCTGAATTTCATGCCGACCCATCATCCGTGGCCCGCATCAACTATGCAAATATCATCCTCCTCCCAAAATCCCCCGGCGCCACTTCCCTTTCGTCCTTTCGTCCTATTAGTCTCCTAAACACAACCTTCAAGATCATAACCAAGGTCCTGGCCAACCGCCTTCAAACCTTCATAGCCCCTCTAATTGGAATTGAGCAATCCGCATTCATCTTGGGCCGTAACATCATGGACTGCGTAGCAACGACCCAAGAGGTCATATCCTTCTGCCACTCTACTTCAACACCAGGCATGCTACTCAAACTAGACTACTCAAAAGCCTTTGACTCAGTCAACTGGCAATTCATCTTGGAGCTCATGGAACACAGAGGCTTCCCCACAAAATGGTGCAACTGGATATACTCTATTCTCAACTCTAGCATGTCCTCGATAGTCATTAATGGGGCCTCGGGGGGTCTAATCAAATCGGCTCGTGGACTGCGACAAGGAGACCCACTTTCCCCCTTGCTTTTCGTCCTGGTGGCCGATGTGTTCAAACGTATGATCAAGTTAGCAATTTCGAACAACATCTTTCAGGGCATCAAACTCCCCAATTCAAATCTAGTCATATCCAACCTTCAATTCGCCGACGACACCATTCTATACGCATCACCCATGATCAACCACATTCACTGCCTCAAAGTAGCTCTATACTCATTCGAACTCATATCCGGCATGTCCATCAACTTTAGTAAAAGCTCCATCATCATGCTCGGAAACGCTGACCATCTCGGGCAAACCTGTTCCAGCCTGCTCAACTACAAGATCGCACACTTCCCCATCTCCTACCTCGGTGTCCCAATCCGTCCAACCAAATTACACAGATCCGATTGGTTCCCCCTCATCGCCAAAATCGAAAATAGACTCCTGTCATGGAAAGCTCACTCCCTGTCCTCAGCAGGGCGCCTAGTCCTTGTTAAATCTGTCCTTTCAGCAATTCCCACATACTGGATGTCGCTGTACAAGCTCCCCTCCTGGGTAATCAAAAAAATTGACTCGATCAGAAGTTCCTTTCTCTGGAATGGTAGTAATATAAAGAGACTCGTGAACTGGCCGACCGCTTACCTGCACTCGAAAAACGGCGGCCTTGGAATCGTTAACCTTCATGACTTCAACATCGCGCTCCTCGCCAAATGGCTCTGGCGGTTCCTAACCCCAGGCTCCTTCCTTTGGAAATCTTGGATTACCTCTCTCCACTATCCCTCAAACCCTCATCTTGCCCTCCATGCCCCCACCGGAATCAAACCATCACCCTTCTGGTCTGGTGTCGTATCAACCCTACCCCGCGTCAAACGGCTCTTCCATGTCAACCTGAGTAATGGGGCTAATTGCCTCTTCTAGCTGGATACATGGCATAACCAGCTTCCCCTCTCCTCCATCCTTCCCAACCTCTTCTCCTACTCATCTAACATCTTCGCTTCCACCCTGGACATTTCTATTTCGGGCCCAGTTCAGCTTCTCCCGACCTCCTACTTCGACCTCCACACCCTCACCGAGCTTCACCTTGTCACCTCTATCCTCCGTAACATCCATCTCAACCCCCGGCCAGACTCCTTAACCTGGGCCCCCAATCCAACAACCGGCTTCTCCGTTGCCTCATGCTATGCTCACCTGAACAACCCCGGTCGCCTCTTCACCTTCCCCAGACTTTGGAAGTGCCGGATTCATCCCCGTTTCGCTTTCCTGCAATGGTGCCTTATTCACGGGCGAATCAACACAAGAGACGGGCTCCTTCGCCATAACATCGTAGTCGACCCCTGTTGTGTCTTATGCTCTACCACTACAGAAAGTTTACAGCATCTTTTCTTTGAATGTGATTTTGCTATCAGGGTCTGGGCTGCGACGACTGTTCACATTCTTGGACACATTCCCACATTCAACTCGTTTTTCGACCACTGGCAGTACAACCCCCCCAACCATCACTTGGATCTCATAGTAGCTATATTCAGTTAGTGCATTTGGGCCGAGCGAAATGCACGTGTATTCTGCAAGCCCATATCCAACTTCGAAGGAACTTGTAGACGTATTATTCACTACTCCTCATCTATATCAGGTCATAGCTTCTCCGCGCCGTTCAGGCTGAGATTACCACATCCCAGTTCTCCACCTGCTGAATCCTCGGGCAGCACTTCAGCAGTTCCTTCTGGCAGACATCGAGGGCATCACTAACTGCTATATAGGTCTAGCCTTTTTTTTTCATTCCTGTTGTTCGCAATATGTATTTTGTATATAAAACTCTGTCTCGCAATGACTAGCTTGCTATATCTTACTACTTTCTGGCCAGCGATCAGGCTTGTTGATCGCGCTATTTACCTATTTATATGATATCTAATCGGCTGTGTAGTTCCACGCTACACATCCGTGTTGCTCCAAAAAAAATTCCACAGTCAAGCCTGTTGAAACCAAGATGAAATATTAGTATAAATTTTCATTTGCTTTATTAATAGGTTTATAATTAGTACAAAAATTTGAATTTTAGAAACAATGGTACAACAATACAGTATGGTTTGAATTAAAATATTTAGCAGTTATACTAGTGCACTATGTACTTATTTCTGTAGGTATCAGTTTATTTTTTGTAGGTGTCAGTTTTGTTTGTGTAGGTATCAGTTTCTTGTTATGTAGGTATCAGTTTTCTTCCTGTAGTAAATGTTTATTTGTATTTAAAGTTTATTGTATTGAGGGATAATAATTCTCAATATTTTTATTACGAATGGAATTCAATTAAATATAAACGGTATACAATGATGTCTAGAAGTATGTATGGAAAATTATAATGCAAAAAAAAATTATAATGGAAAAAACTTACGTGTCTGCTCCCTGCTGTGCACACTTTATTTGACGCATTTCATCTGGTTTCACTGCCATGTCTTTTATGTCATTGCTTTTCCAGATTTCTTGGAGCATTTCCTCTATTTCATGTCTCTAAAACAGGTAATATATTAAAATTTTAGCTCATATTCACGGTGATAAGTATTTTTTTAAAAGAAAGATAAATCTCATACCAATTTTATAGCCTCCTTTAAACTTGAATTGTTTCTTTCGTTTGATCTTCTAGGGCGGTTAGAATCTAAGTGGCACCATTGCATTGTTGGGTATGTTAAAGTTACTAATGTCCAGTGGTTCTCACAATGCAAAGGAAAATATATACTTTCAGTAAATTTGTTGTGTACAATAGATTCTAGCATAGGGAGAATGAGACTTTTCTTCACACTCTTCATATCACACACAATTGCTTTCTGTTTTATATGAAAATAAGTTATGATATAATAAATGAAGCAATTATTATGTACTTGAATATTAAAGTTTTATTTACCGTCATTGTAGTTGTGAAAGCATAGTTGTGGTCTTCTATTCCACATTTTGAAATGTACCAATCTATGATTTGTATTAAAATCAGAAATGTATACAATTTAAAATTTGTGGAGCAATTTTAAATTGTTAATAGTTTCAGTACTCTTAGTAGTTGCTGTGTATGTTGATAATTATAGAAATAATAAAGCATAAGGTCAATTTAAGCATGTTGTGGATTTTGGTATCAGTGTTGACGTAAAGAAAAAAATTATTATGTACCTGCCCGTCTGTTTCGCCTCCTTCTAGTAGAAGTTTTAGTGCATTCTTTGTTATGACACAACCTCCTCTGATTGTGTCATTGTCTTCCCATGCTACTACACTATTTTGATAAAAACAATTTGTATATGTTAGATAAACTTAATTTCATATTTAAAATTAATATACATATTTGTACACTTACTTTTGTGATGATATTGTTAATGAAAAAAAGTTTTGATCACATTTTGTTGCTCAACGTTGAGGTAGATCAAACATTTGCAATGACCAAGCCCCATCTCGTAAAGTGTTGGCTCTATTACTGCAAGTGGCTTTGGATTATTGTCTTGTTCACTTTGGTTTTCAACATTTTCTTTTTTTTCACATTCCTGTTTTTGCTTATTTGCAACTTTCTTTTGTTTCATCCCATATTCAAAGCTATCACGTTGTTTTTTCACTCTTGTTCTTGCCTTTAATCTTTGAATATAGGAAGCTGTCCCTTTTTGTGTTGCTTTGATTTTTTTGTCAGTTGATTTTATGACTTTTTGTTTCCCTTTTCTAGCAGCTTTTTGCCCATGTTCTTCTGCATCTTTTTTTCAGTTTTTTCGCTTTCAAAGTCTTGTGTGTCGTAAAGTTTGAAAGATGGAGGGGTAAAGTCAAGCACATACGGTATACTTTTGTTTTTTACATCTGTATCCTGTTGAACAGTTTGAGTATCTTCTGAGTTGTCTCCCTGCACTTCAGTTTCTTTTTCCATCTCTTCTTTTGTTGGAGTCTGTTTTTTTTCTTCATTGTCACATTGTCTTTCTTCACTGCTTGTTTTTTTAGCCAATTCACTTTCTATTTCGATTGGCATTTGTTTGTTCATTTCTTCTGTTTTATATGCTGTTTTTTGTACACTCTCTTCAGCTATTTCTTCATTTTTTTCTTTTTCCATTTGTACAAAAGTATCTGCATCTAGTTCAGTTTGTAAAATGTTGCTTTGTAGGTTGAAACTTTCCTTTTTATTTTCACCATTTTCTTCACTGTCATTCAAAACATCTTCAACTTTGTTGGTGTTGTCTTCAGCCTGTGATGTTTTCTCTTCATTATCTTTCAGTTTCAACTTTATTTCTTTCAACTCTTGTTTCAACCTGAAAACTTCTTGCTCTGCTTTAATTCTTTTCTTTTTTTCCACTTCTAATTCTTTTTTTGTTTTCTTTGTTTCTTCTTCCAAATCTTTTATATGCATTTGGAAGATCCTGATGCTTACGTCTTCCTCAAATGACTGTGCAGTTTTTGTGGTTTCTTCAAACTTTCTTTTCTTTCCATGCTTTTCTTTTTGAATTTTGGGGAATTTGTGTTGAACAGTCTCTGTTTGAAGTAGACTTTCTTCATATGGGCTGAGATTTGTGATTTCTTTCACCTATAAAATTGGTATTGGAAAATTTGTTTCAGTTTTAAGCTATGATATCAATTTGCAATGATAATTGAATTTTTACTATAATGAAAAAAAAATTGTATTCAATACAATAAATATGTATTTATTTTTATTTTCTGATACTATTAATAGCAGGTTCAATCATATTAGTATCAATTTCTTATACTATAAGTATCAGTTTATAATCATATTAGTATCAGTTTATAATCATATTAGTATCAGTTTCTTATACAATAAGTATCAGTTTCTAATATGTAGAACTATGGTATCAGGTATTGGACTGTAGCATCAGCGTAAATTGTGAAATTATAAGCTATCAGTTTTTGCATTCTAGTATCAGTTTTGAATACATCCACATTTAGTTTCAAGCATGTACTCATTTGTTATCAGTTTTTGCATTTTTGTCTCAGTTTATGATACTTTTAGTATTTGTTTCAAGCAATTAAACATATGGTATCAGTTTTTTTCATTTTATTTTTTGTTATTGATACTATTTACTATGTTTTGATATGGTATCATTTTTTGATCACTGTAGTATCAGTTTTATGGTATAGGATAAATCATCGACAATAAAACTTTATTCTGCATAATAGTTAAAGCATATTGATTAACAAAAAATGAAATGGAATTTTTACTTACATCACCCTCTTTCACGTTATCAAAAACTGCTTTGACTGCTTTGTCTTTGAGTTTCCTTAAATCCCATTTTGCAAATCTTGGTAAGGCTGGAGTATAATATTGCCTTTGTTGAATGAGATCCAGTTTCTCACAAATGCAATACTGTTAACATTAAAAGAATTGATTAGATATGTTTGTTAAAAAAATAACTAATAAATTTTTGAATAAGAAATCTTACCAGTGGAAGCATGGAGCATCCCGACATATTTCTTGGATTATGAATGAACTTCTTAACAAATTTATTGAAATTCTTTTCTATCGTCAGTGGCCAAGAAACTAATTGCATTGTCTCTACATTAATTAAGTATGGCAGAAGTCCCCATCTTAATTTTTGTTGGTTGTTTGGAAAGAAAAATTTAAATAGTATTTCAATTACTATTAACATTGGCAAGTCTTCTTCGTACTCCTTTTTCTTTTTTGCAACTTCTTGCTTTATTCTTTTTTCCACTACGTTTCTTGTTATATAAGTGCTGTTGCCGAAGTTTCTGTTTGCAAATTCTCTACAGTGCACTGGAATTGTTTTGTTTGTCATTTTTTGAGTCGGCTCAATGTTAATTCCTTTTAGTGGTAGGTCAAATAACAAACTTATATCCATTGCTGTAACTTTCATTCTTTCTGTGGAAAATAAGAAAGCATCTTCGATAATTGAGTAGCATTTGTATAAAGCATCCAAATTGTGTTGATGCTTTTTGCATTCTTTCATTACAATTTTCTCTTCATAGAAAACTCTAAAGAAGTTGTAGAAAGGAGTGCTCTTCATTATATCCATTTGCTTATTTGATAGAGCATTTTTTTGTTTTATCATTTTAACTGTTTTGAATATTGCCTGCAGTCCACATCTGTAAGCTGTTTCATGCTTTTTACCTTCAGCTTGCTGTTTTGTTTCTGATCTTTTTTTTATGTATTTTGGATGAGCATCAACAAAATCATCATCATCCTATTTGTTCAAAATAAAGACAGTAAGTTATTTGTCAAATAAATTATGTTTAAAACAAACAATAGATTCGGGTTTTAGTTGTAGTGAAATATCTTCTGTCAAATATATAACAATTTCAAGTTTGAAGTAACTAAGTATCAGTTTTACATTACCTAAGTATCAGTTGGTACAAAGTAGGTATCAGTTTTCTCTAATCAGGTGTCATTTTTTCAAGTAGGTTTCATTTTTTTATAACTAGGTATCAGTTTTTTGTAACTAGGTATCAGTTTTCTGTAAATAGGTATCAGTTTTGTAAATAGGTATCAGTTTTTTGTCTGTTTCATATTTCAACTAAATTATACTGACTATTATTTTATCAAACAATTTACGCTTACTGATAAACACTATTATTACTTGTTACTAGGTATCAGTTGGTACTAATTAGGTATCAGTTTTCAGTAATCTGGTATCAAGTAGGTATCATTTTTATATAACTAGGTATTATTTTTTGGTAATTAGGTATCAGTTTTTGTTAGTAGGTATCATTTGTTTGTTTGTATCATATTTGAACTAAATGTCACTGACTATTGTTTTATCAAACAATTTATGCTTAATTATAATGACTATTATACTACTAATTGGGTATCAGTTTGTTATACCTATCAGTCTTTTCTTTTACCAAATGATTTACAGGTAGTATTTTTGAAATATACATTATGGTATAAAGTTATGATGTTTTATATTTTACCGAGTTGAGTTGTTCTTCTTCCAATTCTTGATCCGCAGCTTCTTTATCTTCTTTTTGCTGAGATTTAACAAAATTAAATTATTAGTATTTCAATGTTGCTATAACAAAACTATACTAATTTTGTTGTGTTTGATTTTATATTAACAGTTACCTTCTTTGATATACTTTCACTTATTTGTCGTTTGCTTGTTCTTGCTGTCATTTTTTCGTCTCTTCTCTTTGTCCTTTTTTCTCTATTTTGGTTTTCTTCTTCTGTTGCTGTAGGTTTTTTAAGCCTTAATTTGTTGCTTTTTCTCTTTAGTGCCGACGCTATCGTTTGTGCTAAAGGAATGTTTTCCTCTTCTATCTCTGCATTTTCTTTTTGAACATCAGCTTCGTCGACATTTCGATTTTCGTTTTGTTGATTCGCTGTCGACTTAGTTAGGTTTTCTTCGGCTTTCGATTGTTGTGGTTGTTCTTCATCTACAGTCGATTTGTGAGGTTTATTTCTTGTTTGCGATGCCATTTTTTACTGTCGAGCAAAATTAACGTGAATCCTTTGTTTCGAACAAAATTACCGATTGTTGGAGTGTAAGGAAGGAGGAAGAAGATGGACAGAATTATTCGTTTTGTTTGAAATTCTTTTTGGGCTTTGGGCTTTGTCCTTGCGATAAAAGTTATATGCGCGTGTCCTTCTGGACAAATATTTATTATAATTTGTCCTTAAAAAAATTTTCTCCTTTTGATTACTTGATAGAAGCAACAATAAAGTAATATTGTTAAAAGCAACATGATAGCTGATGCAAAAGGAAATTTTAATTATCACTTACATCATAACATAAGCAAATAATAACAGTTCCTTAACTGTGATAAATGTATCCAAAGTCCAAACATAATATGAGATAAGTGCATGCAAAACTGTACCCTTGCAAGTTATGACCACAGAGTAATTTTCTTTTTCTTCAACTGATTAATCATTTTCTGCAAAGCAGGCTAGAGTAGAAAACAACAATATCCCACTAATTACAATAAAGATGACATGAAGGAGTTTTAACCAATAGTAGCCATTAGATATTTATAATCAGCAATGCTTCACTATGATATCTAAAATGATCAATCATACACGTTATCTGCTTATTGTAAAGTTTTATATATTTGTGCATGTACAATTTTGGAGGATGCATTTACATAATTACAAAATATTTCATTGTATGCAGAAAATGAGTACAAAAAATTAAAAATAACTATGTACTGTGCAATCTTTGTAGACAAATAATGCAACATATGTACATAGAAGTCCCTTCACATAGTGGATTATATATACCCTATCTCTATTCCTCAACATTCTAAACTCGGACAATTTTTCAAATTAGACCCATGAAGTTAACTTATTTCAATTTTAGGCTTCATCCAAAACTTATTACAAAAATAGACCTCGTTTTTGTGCATACAACATTTTTACTTACGCAATCCAAAATTGCGCAAGCACAAAAAAAAAATTTCAAAAATAACACTTGCGCATTCCATAAATGCTCAAGCATAAAAAAAAATTTTCAAAAATAACACTTGCGCAATCCAAAAATGCTCAAACACAAAAAAAAAAAAAAATTAATAACACTTGCGCATGTACAAATTTGTTTTTTTTTAAATACACTTGCGCAATCCATATTTGCGCAAAACCAGACCTGTTTTTGTAATAAGTTTTCCACGAGGCCTAAAATCGAAATAAGTTATTTTTTGTACCCTTGTTTGAAAGTTTGTCCTTCTAAACTCACATAAATTATGTGAGATTTATTTTAACAAACATGCATTGCAGAATTTAAGCAATGTTTACCTTACATATTGTAAAAGGAAAAACAAATTACAAAGTAAAAAAACAAAATATTTGTTTGAGCATGATCCACTTTAATGGACGCAGTATACAAAACTAATAATGAAATTAAATGTTTGATTATAGATAGTTACGTTTTTTTGCTGCCCAAATAGGGTCTGTATAAGAGAGATCCACTTCATTTGGTATGTACTTCTATATGGTTTGTAACATTATAAGCAAAGAAATTGGTTTAAATATGTCCAAATAGAACATAGTTATCTACAGATACCCAATTGCAAACATGATCATTCTGCATACACAGTGGGACTAACATTATTTTAGTCCTAGGAGAAAAGATGTCGGGAGTAAAGATATAATAGTAACAATGGATAGTCATATGATTAATATATGGAATAAGTTCAAACTTCAAAGCTTAACTCTCAAACTTGCACTTGGTGTGTATGCACTGCGACCTTATAAACAAATAACTCACAAAGTTAGGTGGCATAAGTAGTCTAAATCTATAACCGTGTGTGTAATATCAATGAAATATATTGAATTATGAAATTTAAAGGCTACCCATAACAACGTCCAAGATTCAAACTAACCCATCGTATATCTGCATTTCACGGAATGGAAAAATAAAATAAAAATGGAAACACTTCACATTTCTCAACCAAGCTATTAATCATGTGTATTTGTACATAACACATACACACATACATAATATGTATATATGTGTATATCATAAAGTGCATTTTACTTGCAAAATTTCATACTGACTTAGACAACTGATACAAATGAAGAATAATTTGTGAGAAGGTATAATCTACAAAAGCAATTGAGAATGAAATCGGTATGGTAAAGAAAAAAATAATAAAGCAATCAAATATCAGCACAATAAAAAATTATGTTTTATGCTGTTGGTAATTTGATTGAAAATTTAAAATACAAAACAATGCCAGGTTCGAAAAACATCGATTGCAGAGTAAAAATATTTTTACTGACATTCTTGTATTGACAGATAAATACATCATCCTAATACAGATTGTAGAATGGTATACATACCATGAAATATAGATTCACGCAATTATATAGATCTGAAGTTTCCATGTTGACAAATTTGGAGAAAGAAACAAAACAAAAATTGTATTGATCCACAGTAATGTCAGTAATGTTTATTAATAGCCGATTACAACAGAGGTTAACAATTATTTAATCTAAAATAATCAACAATGGTGTTTGATAATTATTGTGAACAAAGTAACCATTGTCTTGAAAAATTCAGCTGTGATGTTTACAACTAAAGCAAGTAGTATATGCTGAGAGGACTTTGTAAAATGTGTGCTATATCAATTTTCCTCGTAAATTTATTACCACAAAGTCACTGGACAAACCAATGAACATCAAATAGTTACAGTAAATGTTGATTACTGATATTTGACAACTATGATGGCACACTATTTCTTCCTGCCTTCTCTTCATTCATAAAATTAAGTTGAACGTTTCTTTTATTCACTTACACTTAAGACATGTGCATCGGTTCTCCAACCTATAATACCAATGAAATGAATAAATTGTTTGTGATGTAATACACAAAATAATACAAAGAAAAGTGGAAAGTTCGATAGAAATTAATTTCCACACAGTCAAAACAATTAAGCAAACTACTAATTTACTTCGAAACCTATGCAAAAGTTTGTGTACTTGAGCAAGGAAAGACCACATGAGGTAGAGTTGATAGCTCTTTAGCTTCCATACATAAAAGTGGAATAGCTACTCGTGTACCTTAGTGAGTGTAACAATTTAAAAGCAGAGTTAAATATCACACAAATAACATGCTTATTTTCTCATTTAAGTAGCATAAAAGAATTATTTACAGGTAAATGTTGGGCAACGACGGTCGGACCAAGCCCCTCCGTCTCCAATACGTGGCGTACGCATATGAGTCGGCACACACTTTGTTGTAACAGAAGGAATCCCTGATGTTACGTGTCTACCAACTCATATTTATACACCACTTCTTCAAGTTATTTTTGTAATGTGGGACTTTCCAAATCCAAACCGTCGTTCCTCCATTAAACATGCGAGACAAACCTAATAGTAAATACATAGTAACTAGTAGCATAAAAAAGCTGAAAGGAAAACTAAACAAAACATGAAATGTGACATATCAAGTAGCAATTGCAAGAAAAGGTTTACAAACCTTTCCTATAAACAATAAAGGGTACATAAATTATGTAGAAACAGTAGTAAATTAAGGATTATATGCAGGGCTTTAACAGCAACATCTATTGAATATGGTAGTAATTACCTGAAAACCAACCGAGTTGTCAAATGTGAACGTAGTGACTGCGAACGAATTTAATATGGTAGTAGAGAGATCGTTCAGAAGACATTGATACACTGGATATGAGTTGGAGGAGGATTTACAAATTATTTGATGAATTTGGGCGATGGTAATCGAATCATCGGATGAATTTGTTTAACCGTCGTTGAATAGAAAGGTATACTTAAATAAAATAATTAAGTAATAGAATGTAAGAAGGATAGTTTGGCTGAGTCAAGAGGAGAGAGGACTGGTTCTCTGTTTGTACTTCAAATATAATAGCAAACAAGTCATAATTTCATCCAAACTAGAAAACAAAAATTTCACTTTTTTTTCTTGTATTGGCAACGAACCATGGCTGGGATTAATCTTCCAAATACAATTGAAGAACCAAGCCGCAAAAGGCAAAAAACAACTTCTTTATCCATTCTTCCTCCAAGTCATCCAAGTGCATTGTATTACAAAACTCGTCTATGTAATGAATATATGAAATATGTCACTTGCTCACGTAAAGATGCATGTACTTATGCACATGGAAATGTAGAGCTCCGTCCAAATCAAGACCATAATAATGCCGATTCGTCATTGTTTAAAACAAAGATTTGTCAGAACTTTTTGAATGGGTGTTGCCGATTGTCATCAAATTGTAGTTTTGCTCATGGCGTTCAGGGTAACTTTTTTTTCTTCTTCTTCTTTGTTTTTTCTTTTTTTCATTTTTTTTCTTTTTCATTGTTCCAAGGCAAATCATTAATAAAAATGATGTATGGATACACACGCACTTTGCCATCTTTATGTAGTTACAGTTCTCTCATAGTGTGTTCTACTTTTACTTTCTTAAATATTATATATACTTATGGTCGTCCATTGTATATTTATGAAGTACAGGCAACTTCATCTAGAATTCAATATAGAATGTACTTGTAGTTGCCAAGTTGTGGTTATGTAAACAAATACATTTCCGTTAATTTTCAGAAATAAAATTGTTATTTTAAAAAAAGTTGGATTTTTAATATATATTTTTTGATTTTTTTTTTTTAGCATTTCAATTTTCAAGAACAAAATTGAATTTCTTTGATTTAATGTTTGGATTCTTTCAAAACTTTACTCGATTTTTCATTACTTTTTTCAAAATTCAAATCTTTTCATTGAAAATTGTATATTCTCAACTAAAGTTTGATTTTTCGTTTTGAAAAAAAAAAGTTGAATTTTTTATGTTACTTGTACATATGGTCTGAAATGACATATATAGTAGTGATGGCAGGGTGTTATGTAAATAATTACCCAATTTGTAAATAATGTTTGTACATTTTTTGTTTTATTAGTCAAGGTGAAGTTAAAACTGAGTTCGAAAATAATAATTCATTTTTTTTGTGTGTTTCAATCTTTAAAAAATCAATTTTTGTACGAAAAAATGAATTTTTTATTAAAATATTCTTCAATTTTGAAATTATTTGATTTCTCAAAAAGGCAAAAAGAAATAAGATCGATCTCTCTAAATTACCTATACTTGAAATTTATATTTGTTTGCTTGCTAAAACAATTAGACAAAAAACTGTTCGACTTATTACAGGAATCAAGAATATATTCTAGAAAGGCTTGAGAAATCATATGTAACGTGAACATGTTAAAACAAGCATGAAAAAATTGTTTGGCTTACTTCAGGAAAAAATCATGAACATATATTTTAGAAAATTTAGAAGAATATTTGTTGAGTTAAACATATTTAAACATTTTTTTATTTTCACATTAGTAAAATGAAAGAAAGATTGAAAACTTTTTATTTATCACAGATAAGCTTCAAAATCAGTTTAGGATCCAAACTATGGACTTCAAGTTCTAACTACCGGCTTCAAGTTCTGAAAATGTTGCCTCATGCTTATTAATTAATTATTTTATTTTATTTTATACAGAGCTGAGGTATACAAATAACGGAAACGGACAATGCGACGGAGGCAGTGCAAACTCACAGAGCACAAACTACACTATGATAAATCCTGCACAACAACCACAGCCTGATGCAGCACTGGTCATGAAGGCAGCTATACTCAAGTGCTTCAGAAAATACCAATGATCATGAAGGCATCTACTCAGGTGTCTGAAAGTCATGTAAAGAAGAGATCAAGAATAGATTGGAGTCGCAAAAGGAATATGGAAATTCATGCAATTGCTCAAACTAAAAGGTAAAATTTAAAAATATATTGCATCTTTACAATAAAATTGATATGGAGATTTGTTTCCAGAACTAAAACATACATGTCATGGATGGCCTTGTAAATAACATCATTTTGCATATATAATGTGCAATGCACGTGCAAAGTACTGTTTTATTATTTGAGCAAGCATAAAGCTCCAATTAGGCAAGGTCATTCTCATTAAGGCTTTTATCATGACCAAAGAATTTGCTACTACTTTACAAAGGTTAACTTGGACATGATACCATAAACAGAATTCTTATGGTGTATTGTTTATTAGCAAGAGTGTTTTACAGTGAGCCATCATCAACATAATGAAGTGCGACAAATATAGACTCACTGTAACGTTTATATAGTTCAGTTCAAAAAATTAAGTGAAGATTATAGCAAATTCGAAAGAGACAGGAATACAGACACCATGCATATACATCAGATGTTAGGATTGTACCATCACCAAAATGATTTTTTTTTTTTCAAATGCTAATGATTTTCTTTTTGATCATGAACAGTTTGTGAATATTCTGAATGTTCATCAAGCTCATAGTTAACGGCGATGGCTAACAAATGTGCAAAACCATCATGAAGCCTTTTGCAAAGTGCGGCGATGGCTAACAAATGTGCAAAACCATCATGAAGCCTTTTGCAAAGTGCGGCGAACGATGCTCGCCTTTTTAAATTACCGTGCAAACATTAAAAAATTATAATTTATTATACACCATAGATAATCAAACCAGACTAATGTCGTATTTATTTTCTACTAAAAGTTATTTGACAAAGTATCCTTATCATTTCGCAACTAACATCATTAAACATAATCTTATAAGCATATAATTTGAATCACAATAGTCGTCCAAAGGCCAAAATCTGAAATAATAGAATATATCACTCATAAACAATAAAACACTTTCGGTTTGAGTCCTAATTTGCTTAACGAACCAAATAAGAGATGTAAAAAGGAATACGATATGTTAACTTGTCATTAAAAGTGAATATTCATTATTATTCATTGGTCCAATTTTTTAAGAAAAAAAATTTGTAGAAAATTTATCGAAAAATAAAAACAGTTCAGCTATTATTTAATAATGTTTGTCGTAGAAAACATAAAAAGTATGTATTATTATTATATTTATTAAAAATTAAAAATAAAATGCATGTACAATCATCATATCTCGTTGAATGTTAAATTATTTGTTCAGAAATTAATTTCAAACTAAAAGTTCATAGCAAGTTTTTGCAGTCAAGTTTCAAGTTAAAAACTTATAGCTAATTGTATATCTTAACTGAAAGAACAGCAAGATATGAAATTTAATTAGTGTGATATTATTTTGGTACACTTATTTTGTTTTAGGTTACTTTTATATGTTTATTTTGTATCCTATTTTTGTTTTGCTTCATACATTTTCAGTAACTATTTCGTATATTGATCATATTGAACTACAAAAGTCTGATCTAATTTTTACATGAACTTGAGTAGACAAAAACATATTTGAACGAGAGTTTTATCGTACCATCATACGAATAGATGTACAATATATACAAACATCAACATTAGTTTGTTTATACATGATCAATGTAGTATTACATGAAAAAACAAATAAAGTACAAACTTGTTTTTGATAATATTACATAAAAATTTGGTTTTTCCATATCAACTACTACATATGTTTTTTGAAGTAAAAGAATTTTGTAAAAGAAAATTACGTGTTTTTAGATTGTAAAAAAATTAAATAAACAAAAAGGTGAGATGTCGGTGTTGTACATCATGTGCGCACTTGGTGCACTTTCTCATGTGCAATGCATCATAGATGCAAAAGGCGAAATCACGGCGTCATGCGCCATGGCGCACCTATCATAATTGTGATCAAGCATGGGTTATTTGGAGAAGAGCAAAACGTTGCCAAGGATGTCCATAGAGCCTGAAATAGAGCTTAGGTGGAGCTCCACAACTGGAAGTATGCATCAATATATCCCACAAAATATAAACATATCCGACAAAAATAAAGCACGCACGCGTGCAAACAAACCAAATATAGTCCACGTTCAGCTAAAACAAAAGTACACAAGTCGAGGAAAAGGCTAAGAACTCCCACTAACTCTCACCAGCATCTATTTAGCAAGTAGATAAATATTAACAAATGTGACCTAGTCAAGAACTAGTTAACTTTATTTGATACGATAATTGAGATAGCATCAGTTATTACCATCTTAACTAAGTTCGATTTGAATATCAAGATAGATTAGTACTATCATTAACATTATTTGTTAATATTTATCTACTTGCTAAATAGAAAGTTTGGTCATATTAGGACAAGTGGAGGAAAAAGCCCAAGAACTCCCACTAACTCTCACCAGCACCTATTAGCACCCAAGCATGCCCAAAAGATGCTTAAGAAACTTGCATGGTCATATTAGGAGGTAGATTCCATGATGAACCATCACCGTACAGGTAGGGATCATCAGCACCCATGTCAACATGGCATTAAGGTTCAAAGATAAATGAAAGAAAGCTTATTAAGATGGTTTAAGATAAGACCAGGTAGAAAAAACAGTGCCCAAAGTACAAGTTAAGGATATGGGTCCACAATTAGCAAATTCGGAGGTGCGCGTATAGTTACTATTGGGCCCAAATGATATATATGTACGTGCGTGCATGCGCACGCATATGTATTTATATGTGTACACACACACATACATGCATATATGTATGTATAAGGCAAGAATCGGCGACACCTCATTCTTGCTACACCTCTATTCTCTCCGATTTCAACCACACTTCGATTTAAATAATACGTACATACATATTAGAGAGAGAGAGACGGAGGGTTTATTCAGTTGTTTGATAGTTCGAACAGCTAGATCGAACCCAGAAACCGACAAACCCATAACAAATACTCAAAGTATGTTATGGGTATCAAAAGTTCCACTAAGGTCATTTTATACAGTCATAAGACTCCATGCAATAACAACATAGGTTGAGAGAAGAAAATAAGGATTAAGAAGATAAAACAACAAAGTATTCCAACCAACAGCCAAATTTTCTCATAATAAACTACAGACTTTCAATTTTGTTGCCCTTGCTTGGAACTATTTTTCTTAGCTTAATTTCTTGTCAGCCTTACACCTTTTTTATTCGAACTATTTCAAATTAAGGATTAAAATTGTTGTTTGTAAAAGATGTCATGACAAATGTGATGAAGGACCAAAACACTACAATATCACTTTACAACTTCATTTCTGTTAACACACATACATTATTCATTCATGTTAGTGTACAATAAAATTCTATCATTGTAGCTCGCATACCTATTATATTGTTTATGATAATCCCACAAAAGTACAATAAAGCCAACCTTTAACAGCTGCTTAAATCATCCATACAACCCTGAACAAATATCTTTAAAAATGCACTTAGGATAAAAGGAGTGGTGGTGATTGGGGTTATATGATTATTACTTGATAAACTAAAAGTTGATTTTAAGAAAAGTTTTAAAATTACCAAACACAAACGCGATTTCACAAATTCATGAATAAATATATCCTTTTATGCACCAAACTTAGTAAATGGAATGTAGTAATAGTGGATACACATAATCAGTTTTGGTTGTGTTAAGCATTATTTTTTTTAAATTTTAATGTGTATATGAACATATTCTAGAGAAAGATGACTATCAATTTTCATTACGACTATCGATAAACATGCTGTGCACTTATTGACCTTGGTGATGAGCCACATATAGAGAATGTTGCTTATGAGCCAGAATTGAAGCTCAGAAACACCTTTTTTATGTACATTGGCTTGTAGTAAATATACACATTTTTTCTAAGGTAAAACCGATTATAAGTTAAAGGCAATAAGTGCAAACAAATTGGCAGATGAAATATTTTAGAATTAAATAAAACAACACAAGTAAAGAGAACAATTGTGTAAATAACTTACGGTACAAAGTAAAATCAAACAATACATAGAACGGGGTTGCAAATAACGTTAATGATAGTATTAACCTATCTTGATATTCAAATCGAACCTAGTTAAGATGGAAATAACTGATGCTATCACAATTATCGTATCAAATAAAGTTATGTAAACCAAATTGAATTAGAGCATACTGGTGTCTTTTAAAACAGCAAAACACAGTGGTTAAGATCTCTGTACACATACTTTGACGGTCACAAACTCGAAAAATAATTACATACCTGTGCAGCTAATGATCGCCCCAATTTGATAGTGCAACGTTTATCGATCGCCCTTCCATCGAAAGTAATCGATGCCTGAATCAAACTTGAGTTGTTAAGTAATCATGTCCGAATCAATGTCTGAATCGAGAGTAATAGCCGCCCACGAATGTAGTAGATGTCATCGGAAGTAAGCGAATTTGCAGGAACTCGGCGGACTGGGAATAAATTAGGGTTATAAGGCTGGTACACGTCACTATTCCACCTTTAAACCACTGTATATAAATCTCTCTCTTCGAAAAAGTTATAATATCTTCCAAACTGAAAACAAAATTTTCTTTTTTCTTCTTCTTATTTTGACAACGAATCATGGTTGGGTTTAATCTTCCAAATGCAGTTGAAGAACCTGACAGCAAAACGCAAAAAAACAACTCTTTTATTTAATCTTTCTCAAAGTAATCCAAGTGTTTTGTATTACAAAACTCGCATGTGTAATGAATATATGAAAACCGCACTTGCTCGCGTAAAGATGCATGTACTTATGCGCACAAGGATACAGAGCTTCGTTCAAATCAAGATCATAATCATGCCAATTCATCGTTGTTTAAGATAAGGCTTTGTCAGAATTTCTTGAATGGTTGTTGTCGATTGTCATCTAATTTTTACATGGCGTTCATGGTAAATCTTCTTTCATCTTTTTCTTTCTTTCTTTTAACTTTTCAATTTTCAATAACAATTTTTTTTTTTTTACTATTTGAAATTTTTCAGAACTTAGCTCCGTCTTTTTCATTATTTTTTAAGAAGTTCAAATCTTTTTTTGAAAATTATATTTCATCAACTAAAGTTTGATTTTCATTTTGAAAAAAGAAATTGAATTTAATATGTTATCTGCACTATATTCAAAAAGAATATATCTATTTGAAAATTATTCATATTTTTGGGTCGGGTACTAAAGTAATAATAGTAGTAATGGGTCCGGTTTTATGTAAACAATTACTATTTTGTAAATAATGTTAGTATGTTTTTAGTTTTATTAATCAAGGTTATGTTAAAATTGAGTTTGAGAACAACAATTCATCTTTTTATGTGTTCCAATCTTGAAAAAAAAAATCACTTTTTTATAAGGAAAAAATGAATTTTTTATTAAAATATTCTAGAAATTTGAAATTATTTGATTTCTCAAAAAGGAAAAAAGAAATAAGGTCAATCTCTCTAAATTACACATATTTGGAATCTAGATTTATTTGTTTGCTAAAACAACTTGAAAATAAGTTGTTTGACTTATTACAGAAAATGATTAAGAATATATTTTGGTAGAGATTGTGAAATCATATGTAATGTGAACATGTTAAAAACTTAAAATAAGCATGAAAGAATTGTTTGGCATACTGGAGGAGAGAATCAAGAACACATATTCAATAAAAATGTAGGAGATATTTGTTGAATTAAACGTGTTTAAACAATTTTCCTTTTACAATAGACAAAAGGAAAGAATGAGTGAAACTTTTTATTCATTACAAATAAAATTCATAATTAGTTTAGGATCTTTCACCAGTGATGTTATAACTATTGACTTCAAGTTCTAACTGTCGGCTTCAATTTCTAAAAATGCTATCTCATGTTTATTTTATTTTATTTGATACAGAGCTGAGGTACATAAATATAGGAAACGTACAATGCAACGGAGGCGGTGCAAACTCACAGAGCACAAACTACACTATAATAAATCCTGCACAACAACCACAACCTGATGCAGTAGGTGCTTCAGGAAATACCAATTATCATGAAGGCATATACTCAGGTGCCTGAAACTCATGCAAAGAAAAGACCAAGAATAGATTGGAGTCGCAAAAGGAATATGGATTTATATGCTGATTGGCCTACGAAATCCGAATTGGATATGATTAATCGTTAAGTTGAAAGTTGGTTAATTAGACGTTCATTATTATTTACCTCTTTCATTTTGTTTGTTTGTCTTGTTTGATCAATTTTAAAAGTTCTTTTTTTCCATAATAATATTGTAGTATACAACGACATTGTTTGTATCAAAAATGGGCACAACACTCATCGGATGTAATTAAAGAGATTAGAATGAAGAAGTAAAATGAAAAATGAGGCTAATCTAATAATCAAACCAAGAAAATAAACAGTAACAGAAAGAAAACAAGAATTTATAGTGGTTCGATGTTATTGCCTACGTCCACTTTAAAGGTTTTGATGTTTATTGCTGATTAGAAACTGAGTTACAACAGTACAATAGCTAACACTTGAATTACAATGGAGTTCAACTCAAGTAGCAGCATAGAAGTCCCTTTTAGTTGTAATGGAGGTGTTATTTATAGATGTGGAGCTGGAAATATCTGCCTTAGGTCTCGAAATACTCTTTCTCAAGCCGAGGTGGGCCCACACGATCGATCCATGGTCTCTTGGGATTGATCCTTGATCTATCCAACATCACTTCGTATCGATCAGAAACTGCTCCAATTGAGCTGCGATCGATCATGGATGCTCCCTATGTGTTGTGCAACTTGCTGTGAAAATCTCATTGCATTTGGAGTTGTGGTTGTGGAGTTACTGATCGATCAAGGTTGCAAATATGGAGTGGCTGAAGCCCTCGTATCGATACCTTCGTATCGATGACGTGGCATGCGCGTTTTGTGGATATCTATGATTTGTGCATAGTGGTGAGACCGCTTCTTTAGGGTTTACTGCTTCCTTCGGAACTCTAGATATGCGTCTTGCTTCATCCGTATCCATCCACTGCTTCCTTTCCATATCGATGCCTTGCTTCCATCTTCATATCGATTGTAGGCTTTACTCTTCGTATTGATCAAGTAGGTGATCGATACGAAAAGTGCAGTTGTTGGCTAGGTGAAGTGTGATCGATCTAGGAAGTGCCTAAGTCCATCATCATGAGTTTGAACCATGTGGATACGAATGATGGATGTCGAATGCTTGAGTTACGTTCATTTCGTATCGATGCTGATCGATACGAAATGATGGATACAAAAGATGGATACGAGATTGGCATGTTTCTCATGGATCTTGATCGTTCCATAACTTGAGCATACGAACTCCGATTGACCTGAAATTAGGAATGTTGCTTTGCATAGCTCTGTTTGTCATGTCATGTTGATTGTGGCCCGATCCGGACTCGGACCAAATTTGCCTAGATCCATCATGAACTTGCAGATAACTAATCTCCGGAGCAGATTGTCTTCAGTCTCTAGTCAAGTCCTTGGTATCATGGCCTTGCCAAAAGGCGGGATAACATTTGCCCCCTAAAGTACGTTCTGTGTGAACATGACGTGCTTTGAAAAGCTGCTATCTTCATTCTGAAAAGACTTTATCTGATTCATTGAATAGTTGTTGTCCCTTCATCAAGAGATGTAATTTTCAGTAGATATGACTTCTGGTCGATTTCCAGTAGTATAAATGTTGAGTGATAGACTGCTAATGATTACGCAGCTTCTATTGTAGCTGAAGATCGAGTGTTAGCAAATTGTTGTCATTGTTCTAATTGTCGCCGGGTAAGCATTTAATTCCTGTTAACCTCAAGAATCAAATGTTAGTATAGCATGTAGGTACATGTATGTATTTGGACCTGACTCCCGTTCACGCTTGCACGTTCATGGGTCGTTGTCAAGTTTTTTTTAAAGGATTTTGGTAAAAAAAAGTTCTTAAAATCGATTGATGGTTCCTTTTGGATCGAGTTCGTATCGATCCTCTCTTGGATCGATGTGAAATTCGAGTTGTAACAACGATCGATGGTTGTTTTGATGCCCCTCTTCGTATCGATCCTCTCTTGGATCGATCTGGGGTGCATTAGAGTGGATTTTGTATCGATGGTGATCGATTCGAAATAAAGTTGCAAAAGGCATGTTCCATAATGATGGATACAGATTGGTCTGAATTGTTGTACAAACGTGCTTATCGTATCGATGGATACGAGAGTTACAAGCACAAACGTATTGGAACACTTCATATCGATGGATACGAGATATAGGGATTCAAATGCACTTCGTATCGATGGATACGAACAATCCGAACACGAGTACATGGTGCATTTCGTACCGATGGGTATTTGACCGATTCAATCGGTGAGAAAACCGGGATACGAATCGTTTTTTTTACGTTGGATATGAAGGAGTATATATACTTTTCTGTACTTAGCACCGATTACCCAATTACCCAATCCAAATCCCCTTAAACCTTAGGTAAGCACTGATTGAATCATGCTTATAATGATGAGATTCAATTTTCGTGCCCCCTCGTTTACCATAATCGCCACATCTGGCGTCGTTGTCGCCGGAGGGTAGCTGAGGTGGAGTGGAGAGCGTTGCTAATGGCGATTTAGAGATTTGGAGAAGAAGGAGGGTAGCTGGAGAGGAAAAATGGATACGGAGTCACTGACTCCGGATCTGACTAACTCAGGTGGTGATCTCACATCGATGCGGGGGATGGATGGGAATCGATCTGGATGTATGAAGTCTTAGAGATAGTGGATGTGAAGTAATTGTCATGGATCGATTCACTAGATCGCATATGCGATCGATATGAAAAAGCGTGTCGATGGATGTGGTGGAAAACAGTTTCCACGATCGAGGAGAAAAGTAGGCATCTAGAAACGATGGGGAAGGAATAGTTAGATGATCGATCCGAGGTGAAGCGACTCGTATCGATATGGGGTGAGGCATCTTCTGATCGATCCGAAGCCAGAGCTCATTAATCGATACGAAAGCACCATTTTCTGGATCGGTCATGTGTTGCCGTAGGGAACAGATCGATACAAAGCGATCGATATGGAGTGATCGATATGGGAAGATCGATACGAAGTGCTCGATCGATACGAACAGGTGATCGGTCTGACTGTTTTGATCGATACGAATGTTAGCTTTAGGGGAACGATCCGGAATGAATTATGATGGATACGAATTTCATGACTTTTACATACTCGAACACTTGACCCCGACGAGCTTTAGCCTTCCATATTTGGACTCGACCGTAGAACTACATATATGACTATCCTTCAAAGCTCATTGATGGAACTGTAACTTGTTTAAACATAACAAACTTTTAATATGGATCATTCTTCGAAGTTAGAATGGCACGGTTGAGACGGCCAGTAATGACGGTTGATCCGGTCGGATCTCGAACTCCCATCTCTTAACCTTGTAGAATTTTAGAGTACCGTGTAACACTTACACAACACGATCACTCACTTTGCACTAGAGGGATACAGGTTTTCTACCATCTAATAGTGGATTTACTGAGTTCAATAGTTATGGATCGTAGAAGCTCAGAACAACAAGAAGCTCAAAGTCCTCCATTCTTCGGAATAGATAGGCCGGAGCTCCGAATAAGTTGTCGGATGCAGTGGTGATAATGAATCCAGCAGATTCTGTCCAGTTCATGGTACAGAAGAGGTGCTAGGTAGAATTTGCCTTAAACATGGGTTGTCTTTTGAAGAAGTTCAGCTACCAAGTCCAGAAGATAGAGCACACTATCTCCCAAAGGGATTCACCGCATGCAACAGATTTATGTGCTAGGCTGGAACAATGCTCCCATTCAACCAATTCATTAGGGACATGCTGTTTTATTTGAGGATCGCTCCCTCTCAACTTCATCCGAACGGATACGCGCTACTCAACCGCTTGTACATAATATTTATGGAACATCTCCTCCGTCTCCCGACTGTCGATGAGATCAGATATTTATTCAATGTTAAGAGTCGCACGGATAATCCATCATTCACCTTCCTGGAGGCTATTAGGAACTGCCAAGTGGTGGCAGACACATGGAGCAAGTTGAGCTACTTCAAAATGGAGTGGTTCTATGTGAGATGCCCACTAGGATTTGCCAGGCGATGACTGGCCAGACGTAAGTGTTGTTACTTGTTTCGTTATTTAACCATAACTGGATAATATAGATTGATGCTGAATACATTGCTGTGTTTCTTTTACAGCTTTTATTCCACGGCCCGAAGGAGCACAATATAAAGGGATAGTGAGGACACTCCAAGCGGTGCCTGTCAAGTTAAGAGAAACAGATGAAGTTCTCAGCGACGACAATTTGATTGTCGTCGGGCATTTAGAGAAAGGATAGAGCATAGGGCTCACGGGGATTCCAAGAGTAGCCCTAGTAAGACAAGGCGGAAGACGGGCTCCTGTCATGCCCCCAATCGAGGGAGCTCAGGTCGTGCTCGGCATAAAAATCATCGAACCTTGCGATGATGAGGATACAGAAGCTGGTCACGAGCCCGCGGTCGTGCCTCCGCAGGGCCCTCGGCCGTCCGAATTAAAGAGAAAAGGCAAAGCTCATGTCTATCAAATCAAGAGGTGAAAGACTACCGAAGCAACTCAACTTGTGCCTACTTCCATAGGTCCAGAGACCTCTTCTCCGTAGATAGAAAGCTCGCTAAAGGGGCTATCGGATATTCCCATTCCTGAGGACATATCATCATTCCCTGATCTTGGGTTAGAGGGGCTCCACTCCCCTTCAAGAACCAGCACAGGCCTAACTTCAATAGATATAGGGGAGTCAATTCCAATAAGCAAAGCTACTACAACCAGTCGGTTGGGGGGTTTGCACATGCATACACGCACTCTACGGCACTACACGACATTTCATCACATGCTTCTCATATCTGGCGATGACCGATTTCCTTCTTCTTTTTTGCAGATACAATGGTGAAACAAGGTTCTATGCTTGATAAACTCCGCTCTTTGCGCCATTCGTATGGATCGCATTCTGAATCACATCACTGCGAGGGTAAGAGAGATTATGATCGTGGCTACCATTCTAGCCGAAAACGTGAGCACCGCGACAGGGAAAAATAAAAATCACACCAAAGCAAGCACCGCTCCAGGTCGCGATCTCAGCCACCGAAAGTGCCTTCTAAACCTTCTGGCCCCAGCAGGCTCTCTTCTGAATCTTCGCACCAAACAGTGTCAACTCATGCTCAAAAACCGACGAACAACGCCGCAGAAGTGAAACAGCCGCTCCCGTTGTCGTATAACAAACCTCTATAGAGCCAACGGGGGAAGGAGCCATCCGCATCGCTAAACTGAAGTAGGATTTTCCAAACATATGCTTCGATGGTTTCCACTTTCCCCCCAACTTAAAGAAAATCCCAAATGATATAGAGAAACTGGTGCGGGATTATGTGCACGATGCATACAGCCAATACCGTGAGTGGGTCAAGACGGTAGAGAGGGTCTCGGTTTTGTCCTTCGAACGAGCCAAGGAGATTGAGAAATTGGAGGGCGACCTTTCTCACAAGGACAAGATAATAGAGGTGCTCTCGAATGAGCTCGAGTCCTCAATAAAAGCTGAGATGGAGGCCGGCCAGAGAGCCGAGGAAGCTAAGAAGTCCATGGAAGAAATGAGAAAAACCCATATGGACTTGGTGGAAGAGATGGGGCACCGCAGCACCATAATCATTCAAGAAAGGGATGATGCGATAGAAAGGGAGAAAGCAGCCCTAAAAGAAATCGCCGAGCTAAAAGAAAAACTGTTAGAGGCGACTAAAGAAAAGGATGACGCTAACAAGATCGCCCAAGAGCGTGTGAGGAAGTTGTGAAGTTGCGAGATGAAAGGGACAAAGCAGAACAAAAGGCCGCGGAAGCAGATGCCAGAATTGAAAGGGAAGTAAAAGCCATTGAGGCCAAGGCGGACGCTGAATATGAGGACCTTTTGGTCACATACAACGCCAATGTTATCAATTACCGCAATCTGAACTAGCTCGGTGAAGATTATCCCTTTCACTTGTACAAGGCCAGGAATCGCCTGGTTGAGGAAGAAAAGAAGATTCAAAAAGTCGAAACTATTGATGGGTTTGTATTGGAAGCTCAAGTACTGATAGGAGACGAGCCCAAAGTCCTTCACGACACAACTATCTCGCTCCAGAGAGAAGCCCTGGCTGCTAAATACCCAGAGGATGGAGAAGGATCTGGGGGCGAACACCATGACTCTACTTCTGAAGTGCCCCCAGCATCTCAACCTGTGCCCACATCTTCCGCTGACCCCCCAGTCGTCCCGGGGTATGATCCTGACAGGCCACATCTCTCTCCAATCATCGAGTGCAGCTTAGAAGGCATGTCGGCTCAACCCGGGAGCCAGTCTGAGGAAGGTATTCCGTACACTTCTCCTATTCTTCAGAACGTCGGAATGTTATCAAAGGATATTACTAATATATTCTCTTATCTTTATTCAGCCTTAGGTTCCACATCGGCCAACCCTCCTGCAACTCAAGAAGTTCATCACGAGGAGGAGGCGTTAACAACAGAGTCCACAACTGTGACGATTACTACTTTGGCTGGGGAGATGCATGATAGAGGTTGTATGCTTGACAACCAAATGATGGAAGCGCTTCTCAGCCGCCAAAGCGATCTGAGCATTGAGATACTCTTTAATTTAAATGAAGATGTTACTATTACGTGCTCCTCGAGTCCAACTGGTAGTATCCCAATGAGCGAGCGCGTGGACCGAGAGGAACAAATAACGATGGAAATTAAGGCTGAGATTGAGCAGGATCTTAGAGCCGGTGGAGGTATGGCGGGTCCTGGCCCGATCCCTATTCTTGTGATTTCTCCAGGTAGCACCATGATTGAGACTAGCGCGCCTTATTATTCTAGTATCAAAAGTGCCCCTATTCCACCAGCTTCACACACAGGGGATACTTCAATCCCCACGGGCCCCCAAGGGGAGACCGCATCAATTCCCCCGGCTAGAGGGAATCCAACTGAAGTGAGCCAGGGAGGCAAGGGTTTCAAAAGAGGTTTGGATGGTAGCTCAAGTGGATCTACGCCAAAGAAAACTAAAAAGGACAGGAAACCGAAGGCGTAAATTTGCATTTTGACTTCCTCTTTTGTAGGTAGTTAGAAGAAGCTTCTTTTCTTTTGCTTTTTGTAGGCCATGCATAGATGCGGGCTTGGGCCCCCGCTTATAGGAATTCTTTGGACATATTTTGCACTTCTTTTCTGAAGAATAGTATGAATAGAATTCCTTTTCTGTTTTTGGCATAACTCTGCGTTTATTTGTTTAAGTACTTAAGCATTCACATTTCCATTCAATGTACTCATGAAGCTTTAGTCTTTGAGTTGAACTTGAGTTCGGTCTTTAAGTCTTGAGGTCATGGCCTCGGGTCATAATCAAACGTTGAATTGAGTCCCAACGTTGCGCTGTCTCGGCCAGCGGCTGGTACTTGAGTTATGCCCCCAGTTCTGGGGATAGTTGAAGTAGTTAGTTGGCAGTCCTTCTCCACCTTCACTAACTTTGATTTAACTTAGTCGGAACCAAGTTAAAGTAACATGAGTTTGAGTGGTTGGATCACACTCGCTCATTTGTTGGCATTTGCTCCACACTTTGGGGATTAGATTTGTATTCCAGTGGTCGATCACGCCCGCTTATTGTTTAGGATTACGTCTACACTCCGGGGACATAAGTTATTCTGTAGGTGGTCGATCACACCCGTTTAATGTTTATACTCTAGTTCACACTTCAGGAATCTTGAGTCAGTTGACAGACGATCGATCACATCTTTTTAAGGATTAGGATCTTATTCACGCTCTGGGAATAAGGAGTTGGTTAAGGTCGTGGATGGTCGGATCATATCCTACTTAATCCAGTTCGTGAAGTCGTAGATGGACGGATCCATCCTCTTCGAGCTTGGAAAGAGGCGAGGTCGTGGATGGACGGATCCGTCCTCCTCGAGCCATGTAAGGAGGTGAGGTAGTGGATGGACGAGTCCATCCTCCTCGAGCCATGTAAGCGAGGTTGTAAATGGATAGGTCCATCCTCCTCTAGCTGGACGGTCGATTCACATCTTGATTTTGGAGTTTGCACTTCAGCTCGCACTTTGGGGGCTGAAGTTTGTTGGAGAATTATTGTGTTTCGACTCTCTTTTAATTGATTGTTGTTTGCCCCCGAGCTTGGGGTTTCATTTAGCGAGTGACCGATCGTATCACGATCACTCTCTATTTGAATGAGTCCCATCGTAAGATGGAACTCAACTCTTCGTACATCATGGCGGTTGCATGATGCATTTAGGAATCACTAATCTGGCTTGATGAGTCTGTGCTTTATTGTTAAAATAGGAAATCATGGCAAAGTCAGTTGCATTATTATAAGTATAAATTCTCGAATTACATAAACAAACTTCAAAAGAAAAGCAGACTAAATGAATGAAAGCCAGTTATATGTAATAGCGACGGAGACTCTCGCTGTTCCATGCCCTCGGTAGAGTGAGACCATCAACGATCAATAGCTTGAATGTGCCATCTCCAAGCCTCCGTTTGATGACATATGGTCCTTCCCATGTTGGTTTCATGTGTGAAGGGACTAGATAGATTCGCTTAAGTACGAGATCACCAATTTCAAAGGTTCTAGGTCGGACCTTAGCATTATATAATCAAGCGACTCGGTTGTGATGTGCGGCTACCCTCAAATCAACCTCTTCACACTTCTCATCCAATAAATCCAGAGATTCTGCAAGTAGGATGTCATTTGTCTTCGGATCATAATAAGTCACACGGTGAGAAGGTACCTCTAGCTCAACTGGAATAACGGCTTCAAAGCCGTAAGAAAGTGCGAATGGAGTATGGCCGGTCGTGGTCTTGTGGGTAGTTCGATATGCCCATAAGGCCATAGGGAGCTCATCGACCCACTTACCTCCAGCCTTCTCCAATCGTTTCTTCAAAATGGACTTGATGACTATGTTGACATCTTCGACTTGTCCATTCGCTTGAGGCTGAGCTACTGCCAAGAACTTTTTCTCGATGCGATATCATCGGCAGAAATTCTTAAACTCGACACTATCGAATTGGGCCCCGTTGTCAGTTACAATTGTCTATGGGAGGCCAAAACAACAGATGATGTTGTGCACAATGAAGTTGATTACTTTCTTCGTCATGATAGTAGCAAGGGGCTCAGCTTCTACCCATTTGGTAAAGTAGTCAACTGCAACGATGGCGTACTTCGCGCCACCTTTGGCTAGAGGCAAGGACCCTATTATATCAATGCCCCATGTGGCAAACGACCATGGACTGACCATTTGAGTAATCTCGGTTGGCGAGGCTCTCGGAATTCTGGCATGTTTCTGGCACCTATCACATCTCTTAGCATAATCCAATGCGTCTCGGTTTACAGTTGCCCAGTGATACCCATATCTGAGTATCTTCTTTGCAAGGGCTTGCCCCCCAATGTGATCGCCACATTCTCTTTCATGCACTTCATGCAATACTCGCTTGATTTCATCGTGGGTGATACACTAGAGTAAAGGAATAGAAAATCCCCTTATGTACAGGACTACATCTTGGATGACAAACCGTGAAGCCTTTCGGAGAATCTGTCTTTTCTCACTCCTACGCTCAGGTTATGTTCCGTGCTCAAGATAGTTTCTGATTGGAGTCATCCACGACTCCCTCTTGCGTGTTGCCTCACGAACCTAGTCTGTATCCATCTGATCAATACTTGGAGCAGTAACTGTCTCCACGGGGACAAGTCTCATCTGTTGTGCTTCGCTAGTGCTGGCCAGTTTTGCTCAAGAATCGGCCTTCTGATTTTGCTCCCGGGGTATACAGTGGATAGCATAATAGTCAAACTGATTCAACACTTCCTGGACCCGCATAAGGTAGGAGGCCAATCTTCAGTTTTTGGCTTGATACTCTCCTCGAACCTGGCATACCACTAGTTGTGAATCACAATAAATCTCCACAGTAATGACTCCCAAATCTTTGGCAAGCCCCAGTCCAGCAAGCAAGGCTTCATACTCAGCTTCGTTGTTAGTAGCACGAAAGTCAAACTTCAAAGCATAGCATACGGATCACCCTTATGGGGTTTCGAGCACCACTCCAGCACCTGAGCATCGGTCGTTTGATGCACCATCGGTGTATAGCTTCCATATATAGTTAGGAGTTTCACTGGTTTCAGGCAAGTCCTCCGGTATGGTGAATTCAGCTATGAAGTCCGCCAGAACTTGTCCTTGAATAGCTCATCTTAGGGTATAAGTGATATCAAACCGACTTAGCTTGATGTTCCACTTGAGCAACCTACCAGACGTCTCGTCTCGTGTCAGGATCTGTCGTAATGGCTGGTCGGTATAAACAGTGATCGGGTGAGCCTGTAAATATGGGCGGAGCTTTCTCGAGGCTCAACAAGACAATAAGCCAGTTTCTCTATCTTTGGGTAGTTTCTTTCTGCCCCTATCAGTCTTTTGCTGATATAATAGACCGGTCATTGGATTCGATCCTCTTCTCGAACTAATGCAGCACTGATTGCATTTGCTGATACCGCCAGATAGACATACAGCTTCTCGTGATCAACCGGCTTTAACAAGATGGTAGGTGTTGCCAGATGTTGCACTAGTGCCTAGAATGTGCCCTCGCACCCCTCTGTCCACTCGAAATTCCGTTTCCCTTTTCTGATCAGATCAAAGAAGGGAATGCACTTGTCTGTGGCTCTGGAAATGAATCTGCTTAAGGCTGCCACCTTCCCATTAAGACTTTGCACCTGCTTGATGGTTCTAGGAGTTTTGAGATTCCGAATCTCCCAAATCATTTCGAAATTAGCTTCAATTCCTCTGGCGTTGTCAATAAACCCAAGGAACTTTCTGAAGGTGTGTAAGCTGTGTGGCTAGTTAACACTTAGGATCATGTAATATGGAATATTATAATGGTGTGGAAATATAAACTAGATAATAGATAATAGTAATAAAGAAAATGAAATAAGCACACCAGGACTTTTTATACTGGTTTGAACTTCCCGTTCTACGTCCAGTCTCAGACTACACTCTGGATTTAAACTCTATAAACCCCTCTCTTAACCCGAAGGAATAGGTATACAACACCTGAGCAGCCGAACAGGATTTTTCCGCCTCAAACAACCGAAAAGGACTTTTACCGCATGAACAACCGAACAGGACTTCTACTGGTACAAGTAAATAGTTGACGCTTGTGTTCTGAATAACACGGATATGTCTTTAATAGTACACCCTTCCTATAATCAAATCCTCAAGTATATATTGTGTGTGAAGATATGAAAGGAAGATATTGCTTAGAATCGAAGAATATGATAACTAATTCGGAGATTCAAGCAATATATAGATTGTGATTGCTTTTAGATTGCAGAGATAGATAGTAGAGAATATAGCAAGAAATCAAAATAAAATTCTGTAATTTGAGAAGTGATTCTAACGTGTTTATATAGTGAACAAATAGTTACAAGTATTCACAAAAAGTTTCAATCAAAAGGTGCAGCCATATCTCTTTAATTTGGATTGAAACTTTTCGCAATTATAAGTGTCTTTTCAGGAAAAATAGCCATTAGAGCCGGTCAGTCGACTGAGAAAAATCGACCAGTCAACTGAATATTCAAAAACAATGTAGAATGGTGCATTTCTGTGCATTGAATAGGTTCATTCGACTGGTTGTTTTCAGTCAGTCGACTGACCTGATCGTAAGTGCACAGTTTGCACATATTTTAAAAAAAATGAACTTTAAAACAACTTTGAGTATGTGAAAACTACTTGAGGATAGATTTTAACAATTATAAACCATATCTAAGACTGAAACTTCAGTAAATAATCATACTATACTTAGATTTGAAGTCTCATCTCCTTTGTAGTTTAATTAGCTTGCATATCTCATTCTCTTTCTGTCGCTTGATCGTATAGTCTCATCACTGATCGTTTAAGCTTTTTGTCATGAATCAAAACTCATGATTCAACACTTTCCAGATGCCACTCCGAAATGACACTTCAAAGGATTGAGCTTTATTTTGTACTGTCGGAGTATGCTGAACATTGTCTCCAAATCACCGATGTGGTTGTTAGATAGCCGCGACATCATGAGCATATCATCCATGTACACCTCCATAGTCTTCCCGATCTGGTTTGCAAACATTCGGTTCACGAACCTTTGATAAGTCGCTCCAGCGTTTTTGAGTCCAAACGGCATCACCTTGTAGCAATAAAGTCCCAGATCAGTGATAAAGCTAGTATGCTCCTGGTCAGGAAGGTGCATCGGGATTTGATTATAGCCGGAGTATGCGTCCATGAAAGATAAGAGCTCATGTCCGGCTATTGAATCCACCAGTTGATCAATTCTAGAAAGTGGGAAACTGTCTTTGGGGCAGGCTTTGTTCAGATCTGAGTAGTCCACACATGTTCGCCATTTTCCATTTGACTTTCTAACAAGCACTGGATTTGATACCCATTCTGAGTATAAAGCATCATGAATAAACCTATTAGCCTTAAGTTTATCCACTTCTTCCTTCAGGGCGGCAGATCTTTCTGGATCCATACCGCGCCTTTTCTGTTTCGCCGGGACGTGCCGCGGGTCGATATTTAATGTATAGCTCGCGATGTTAGGCAAGATCCCACACATGTCTGAATGAGTCCGGGCAAATACATCAAGGTTTGCTCGGAGAAAATCAACCAGTTCATGTCTCATCTAGGGGTCGAGCTGAGATCCGACCTTTACCACTCTAGAATCATCATCATCATTAATCGGAACATCAATTGTCAACTTCGTCGGGGAAGCCTGGTATTCTTTAGCTTCCCCTTCATCATCGTTGTCTCTAGGATCAAGATCCTTAGGAAACTGGTCATGGCGCCCGAGCCTAGTCCCAGGCATTAACTGTCAATCCTCCAAAAAGCGGACGCAGAGAGATTCCTCCACGCCCTTACCTTTCTCTTTTCGTTGCACATCCCGCAGCTCTGCAACATAACAGGCGTGTCCAGCCGCCTGATCACCATGTATAATCCCAACCTCATTGTCAGTAGGGAACTTTAGGGTAAACACCACGGGGCAATAGTTGCCCTAACTCCGCAAGGGCCGGTCGGCCCAGAAAAGCATTATATGGGGAATGTATATCCAACACCACAAATTGTAACATCTGAACTCTTCGGCGATCAACAACGCCTAACTCAACAAGTAAATCCATCGTTCCAACTGGTATAGTTGAACTTCCATTGAAACCATGTATACATGACTGACACGGTTTCAAATCTTTCGCTTCCATCAGCATTTGATCGTAAGCACGCTTGAAAAGTATATTTACAGAACTTCCACTGTCAACCAAGATCCTCTTCATCCAAGTAGGACCTATCTGGGCAAAAATGACCAATGGATCAATCATAGGGGCCTCGACTCTATCGGCACCACAGTTTCTGAAAAAGATGTCATTTTTCATCGTCCTCTGTTGTTTTGCTGGGGCCCCTTCATCAATACTACTACAACACTCGAAGTCTACATGCCTAATCGAACTAGCATATGACTCCATTCCCTTTCAACTCCGATCAGCTGGATGAAGGCCACCACTCACAGTATTAATTACCAACCTCCCGCCAGTACACGCGAGTTCCTCAGGCCTAGCTGAGCCTTGATCCCGATTGGCGTTAGATGGGCCCGCACCACCATCCTACGGCGTCCAGACAAACTGCTCTAACTTTCTTTCTCTGATCGACCTTTCAATGATATCTTGCAAATGACGGCATTCATTGGTGTTATGACCATAGCAATTATGGAATCTACAAAACTTCCCGGTCTGAATCTGCTTCTCCGACGACGGTTTCAGAGCTGGCTTCTTGTACTGCCCTGTATTATAGGTCTGAAGATAAACATTTTCTAGCGACGTGTTCAAGGGAGTATATCGATCGAACATAGGAGCTCTGGTCTCCCACAACGAAGGTCTCTCTTCTTTCCTTGACCTCCATCACCCTTCTGCTGATTTTGTTTATTCTAAATATTTAACTGTACTTTACCGAAGCTTTCCCCGGTCTGCTTCACTGCAACATTACTCTGGATACCTTCACCACCGGGTCCCATGACGTCCTTCTTCCTAGACCGTCTATCACCTTCCCTCCTCAAAAACTGGGCTGCCTTTGCGTAGAAGCGATCCAACGAAGCGAGGGGTTTCCCAGCCAACCAATCACCAAACTCGAAATCAGGATCGATCCCTTTAGTCAATGCCATCGGAATAGAGTTGTCGTTGGGATTGCTGACTTCAACGCAAGCAATGTGGAAACTTTCTAGATAATGCCTAAGAGTCTCTCCTGGAGCTTGAGTAACACTGGACAAGGTATTAACATCCTTCGGTCTTGCAACATGCATGTAGAACTGCTCAACAAACTTAGTAGCTAACTGGTCAAAACATGAAATAGACCTTGGTGGTAGATGGGTGAACCACATAGTCGCAATGCCCCCTAAGAAGATAGGGAAGCTTCTACACTTAACTGCATCGTCGGCTCGAGCGGCATTCATGAGCCACTCATATTTCATAATATGTTGGTTGGGATCCGAATTTCCTTCATGCATTGGTAAGTTCGGCATTCTGAATCGACAGGGTGGCTCCGCATGTAAAATGTCATTGGTGAATGGGGTGTGACTTCTGGAAATTCCCCAATCATCATTTGTGAGGCCTTAACTTTCTCTAATCATCTGGCGTATCATAGTTGAAATATCAAGTATCTATAGATTCAGAGCTAAGGCATGGTCGGGTTCCATGTCACGAGAATGGTCTGGTCACTTACTACGGTCTGTTCCATGCCTCCTTGGCTCTCGAGCTCCATGGAAGTGAGGATCCTGGGCATGAGTGCGGTGTCGAGGGGCTGGATCTGGTTGGTTCTGGATCTCAGAACCCAAACCTATAGCAGCAGCTGCGTTGTCATGAGCAGTGTTGTAAGGATGTGTCCCCCAATGGGAGGAGGGTGCAGCTTCATGCCCTGTAGAAGGACCTATCCTCGTCCGTCCAGGGTTCACAGCATGTGGGTGCCCGGAGGCTTCTGCATAGTTCTCATCTAATCGGTGGCGTGTAGATCTGTGATAGAAGTTAGATGACGTCGAGCTTTTAGACAAGGAATAAGAGGTATGCTCCCTTCTAGATCTCCCTCGTCTTTCTTCATTTAGTTGGTTCATAAGTTCCGTGTTGGCATGGATCTATTGAGTGAGCTCTTGATAGCTTTAAGTGAGCTCGTGCATGAGGGTCTGGTATTCCTCTCTAGTTACTGGACCAGATGGATATGGACCTCCAGCTGGTGTTTGGCCTGTAGTAGTCATCTGCGCGGAATTCTGCATATTCCTTCCTTCTGGATCAGAGGCGTTGGAAGCGGTTCTGGTAGTACGCACCATGTGACGACCCACATTTCGGAAGGTTTAAATCAATAATAATCCACACATGTCTGTCTTAAACAATCCGGGACGTAGATAATTAATGGGGATAATTAAGAAAAAAAAGAAAAGAAGAAGAAAACAAACATAGAATCTCACAGCGGAAACGATAAAATATAATAGTCAAATAACAGTTCATGAAGCTATTTACTATACATTTGATTATAATCTATAATAGCATGATGCGGGGAATAATAAAAATAGTAATATACCAAATCTTCGTCTTCGTCCTCCAGAGAATAATCTTCAATACGTTGAAAAAACTCAGGACTGGCCCGAGCGTAATGAAAAGACAAAACACTCGAGTCAGGACTAAAATACTCTTATGTAAGTCAAATCAATATCACGAAATATGAGTGCAATAACTTAAGAGATGTTACAGGTTTTTCCATCTCCTAAGGATCCGTCAAACTATCTATATATAATAGTATAAGCTATAATAGGTAATTTCTATCAGTAAAATAAATATCAAAATAGCATTAAGGCTTTACATTGATCCACCTTAACACATTTTTACAGTTCTAAACCAAAGTCGTAATGGGCTCGTATAGGGAAAAATATGACAAGGCACGTGAAGCAATGCCCAAGGTAGGATTCTACCAGTTTACCTTTTCTGGCTGGTCGTAACTCATCCGTGGCCGACCGTGACCATCAATCCAAACAAAAAAATGTGCACCCATCGAATACTAAATTACAATAGTAATACGAGGGATCAACGTCGCTAGAGGTGGCTAACTTCATTGGCCAGACATAGGCTCCTATTTTAGTCATTTTAATTATGACACGAGTGTCAAAGCTATCCATCATCGTTCTCTTACTTCATTCCAGTAAACATCGCCAGTTCTACCACTACATTCTGGATACCATCCACCACGTACACAGTTGTCAAAGTGGTTCTAATATTGATAAAGAGTATGCCAATAAGAGGCCCCGGTCTCTTTAACAACCAATCGTCATTTTTCACACCGGTTAGTTCTTTTATATTTCGAAAATAATTCGTATTTAATATCAAAATATCATATTCGCTTCAAAATCAAAACCATTTCGAAATTTACCATATTCACTTCAAAAATCATATTTACTTCAAAATGTCAATTCAGTTCGATATATCAATTTCACTTCGAAATTTGGTTCGAATTACAATTTAGGTTTTAACTCCACTTTAACCCAATTCATATTTAAATCCAAGATTTAAATATAACATTCTACCCTTTTAACCAATTTGAATCTTAGAAAATAGTTTTAAATAGTTAATAGAAAATAATTTGAGTATTTAAAAATGGTTTATATAGCAAAATAGTTGGGAAAATCAAAATAGTTTGAATATTTAAAGAAAATAGATTTGAAATAGTTTATACTAAAATAATTTATTTAAAATAGTTTCCAAGCCAAACTGATTCAATTCCAAATTTCCAATTCAAATCAATTTTCATTTCCATTTCGATTTAATCGATTCAATTCCGATTTCAAGTCGAATTTTACTTCGATTCCAATTCCAATTCAAATCAATTTCAATTTCAATTCCAAATTAATTTAAAATTTCAATTATTCGGTTCTTAAATTTAAACCATTTCGATTTATATCAATTTCGCGTTCGATTTTAAAATATCGATTTAAACCACTTAAATCAAATTAACTTTCAATATTCAAATTAAAATCCAAATCTTCAATTTTAATTCAATTCCGAGCTCAATTTTGAAATATCGCTTATATTACTTTTACTTAGCACTATTCAAACTTTGAATAAAAGCCCAATCTTTTAAAACGAATCAATTTTTGAAATTCACATCATATTCTGATTATAACTTAAAAAATCTCAACTTCGATTAAGTGAACAATCCCTGTTTCAAATTTAAATTTCAACATTCCGAGCTCATATTCGAAAATAATTTGATTTCCATAAATTGGATTTATTTATTTCTTTAAATCAAATCATTTAAATAATTTTCAAATCAAAATTTTTAAATCATTTAATTTAACCAACTCGTGCCCGTATATAATTCTCTATCCTATGGCCAAGTGAATCAATTATTTCAATTTAATTCCAAGGATGGATATATATCATTTCAATCCAAATTTAATGCCATAGATATATATCATTTCAACCTATTTCTTAATTTATTCGAAATAATTCAATTTACAGTTTTATACACTGTAAACAACATACAGGATGATAACATGATATAATAAAGATAAATAAAACATCCAAACATCCAAAATATCAATCAAATTTCATCCATCACCATCCATCATCCACATAGTCAATAATCACAACAATCAACCAATTATCGATAAATTGGGGATTTTACTAGCAGTTAAATTCTAATTCAATTTTAACTGCCAATTTAAAATTTATCCATTAATTCAGATGTCAATTAAATGTCAATTTAAATCTTATCCAACAACCATCAATAAATTTAAAATACTTCACGATAAAAAAATTTACTAACATAAAATAAAATAGTCAACGTGAGCGTAAAATACTCACCTTTTTACGAAGCTGAAAATTCACTCAAGCGAAAAGCATCAAAACCAACTCCATGACGTTGATGACGTCGATATGAATCCAACGTGACTGATCGCGCGCCAATATGACCTCGTTCGTACGAGAGAGATACAATTTCATTAACATCTTTATTGTTAAATTAACTTAAATATGAATTAATCAATTAAATTAAACGTTAATTACTTACCCTAATCACGTCATTAGCACCGTACTCTTCTTCCCAGTTTTCACGAACCCATCTGTGGCCCTTCCTCCTCCCTACCATCGCCTCCGTTCGCCTGAGCATGCCGCTCACCTACCACGTGTAGCCGCCCATGCCATCGCCTGCTCTACCCTATCGCGAACACAACCCAACGCGATGATGTGAGGATCGAGTTCGAGACCTAGCCTCGCGTGCTTTCTCCCCCTCACACGCGCGTGTGCCCTCCTCCACGAATCGATCGTGTGTAGCCTAAATCGATACGATTGATTTCTTTTTTTTAATGTTTGAATCTACAATCTCGATTTGAACTGATGTGATTCGAGAAAGAGGGAAATGGGACGAGATAGTGGGGTGCGGTAGATAGAGGGCATGTGCGTTGATTGAGTAGATATATATTATTATCAAAATTAGAAAATATCTCGCTTATAATGCCCGAAATTCCGAACTCCAAACGAAGCGTGCCGCCTGGCATTTCTAATGTTTTACCTCTATTTGAACGCAATAGAACTAGTTTCGAGGCCTAATTCGATCGTATGTGGAAGATAGCTTTTCAAAGTCAATTATTTTAATTAAATTCGAAATTAAATTTCTACGCGTTTCAAGCTCGCACGACTAAACGACAAGTCTGATCGCTACGAAACTTGAAATCATACAATAACTCACTATTACAGATCCGATGAAACTGGTTTCGTCGAAATCCGAGACAGTGGCTAAAATAGCTATTTTTACTCGTTAATTAATATATAAAATTTCCAAATTCAAATTATTCGCATTTAGATCAAATTTTGAAAGTAAACGATCTTCATTCATATTTATATAAAATTTGAATCAATTTCTGATGCCATTTTCATTCACATTAAATCCAGAATTCCATTATTTAAATAATTGCAACATAAATTTAAAAAATTTAATTACCTGATACATCAATACTAATTATTCATTAAATTTTTTTTTACCCATTTTTATTAAATAATTATATCAAATCCTATAATGTAAAGCAATTAAAAATATGTGTCGTTACATACTCCCCCACTCAAAACTTTTCGTCCTCGAAAAGGCGTTAAGTACAGAATTTAACATACAATATATTTTCTCAAAATAATTAACTTATAAACGTAAATATCTTATTTGCAAAACTATTACTACGCTATTTCGATATCGATTTTACGAAAAATATAATTTATATATAAAAACAAGCTATAAAATTTTTAAAACTTACAAAAAATTTCTAACTCCCGGATTTACGGAAAATTTCGGCAGAGTCTCCTTTGCGCGGCTCAATCGAAAAAATTTACAATATCAATATATATCACAAATATACCAAATAGATATCAAATATACATCTCATCTTAATGATGAGGCATCCCGAAAGGCAAAAATATAAAATCGCGGTATGTAATCCGAGATACGTACCTTATTATTTATAATACGAGCGAGTTCGCTCGTATTAAGCAAGCAAAAGCATATAAATCCTCGTATACGCCCCAAACGGTCTTCGTATGTACATATCTCAATTCAATTTAACATGTTAGTTGCATATAACGATATAGAAGCATGTATAAGTCTAATATAGCCATATGACATGGATTTTGAATCCAAACAATAAATACAAGCACAAATACGCAACATGCAACAATCATAAGCAAGCAAAACGGTAAGAACAATGGTTTGCAACAAAAGAAACCATCCAACCATCAATATCCATCCAATTAATCCAATTAATTCATAACCATGTGAATTTACGTTATCCAATGTCAATTTTTAATTTATACCCTTCATTTCTTATTAACATTCATTTTATTAACATTTTAATTGATTCATTTCAATTTTATTTGCATTCAACCAACTTTTATTCAATTAGATTCACGTTCAATTGATTTTTCATTCAATTTATTTACTTCTAATTGATTTACATGCACTTATCAACATTAATGAATTTACATTCTATTAATTTACACTCATTTATAATTACATTCATTTTTTCACTTCCATTATTTCATTTCAATAATTCATATAATTAATTACACTTAAGTAAATTAATTCCATACCCCATTCCATATATTTTAAATTGATTCACATTCACTTATTAATATTCATTTCGTTAATCATACAATGGATTTATATTCAATTCATTCGCTTTTAATTGATTTACATTCAACTAATTTGGTTTTAATCCATTTTTATTCACTCAACCAATATTCATTGCATTCACATTTGATTGATTACAATTCAATGTATTTACATTCAATCGATTTGTTTCAATTACTTACATTTGTTTTATCGACATTTAATTGGTTTACATTCCATTGATTTCTTTCAATTTATTAACATTCGTTACAAATTCATTATATTCAATTGTATTCAATTCAATTTGCGAAATTCCAATTGTTTCACTTTTTGTTTAACATATTTCACATAAATTCATTGGTGAATCATTTATAAATTATTCCACTTAACCTTGCTTAAGTTAAATTTGTTTTATTTCCACTTAGTATATCCTCCTTTTTATTATACTAACATCATTTATAAATTAGCTAAGTTTATTATAAATATTTTATACAACACAACTCACTTTTATTATTATTCATCGATTCACTTCATTTATTCAAATTCACATTATCAATTTACTAAAGTAAAATTTTACTTCATAACTCAATTCATATTAATAAAAAAAATTCACAGTTTATTTCATTAAATTTTTTTAAGTTACTTCCATCCGTTAATTTGTTTCATTAACTTATTTCATATGCAGTTAGCTAACATGCAATTTATTAAAACTCATTTCATTTGTATTTAACTTATTTTAATCAAATTTTAAATTAAATTCAATTACTCACATTATTTTTTTTCTTCACACTTAAGTTACATTTCATTTTAAAATTCAAGTTCATATCCATTTGATTGATTTCATTTTAAAATGAATTAATTCACTTTACTAATTTATCTAGTTTCACTTAATATCTAATTCAGTTTTTTTTAACATTAAGTTAAACTTCATTTCATTTTAATCCATTACTCATTTTATTTAATTTTATTCAAGATAAATTTTCTTATCATTCCCATTCAACAAATTTAAATTCGTTTTTAGCTTATTAATTCTCAAATCTATAAGTTATACAATTTGTTCATTCAAATTTCATTTTATCTAATTCATTTCAAATACATTTCATTTTATTTAAGCTTCTTGAGTTACACTTCATTTTATTTACTTAATTTCACTAACTCCATTTAATTTAACAATGCTAAGCCAATTATTTTATTTCTTATCTCAAATTCAAAATTTTCCTTTGTTTGCTTAACCAAAATTTAACCATTTTAAATTTGGTTTATTTTCCTATTCAAATTTATAAGTTATAACTTATTTCTTTTCTATACTATTTTAAATTTATAAGCTATAAACTCATTCCTTATATACTATTTTCAATTATAAGTTCAAAACTATTTTCATATATTTATTTAAATCATACTTAAAATATTTTTCATAATCAAAACTTGTTTTAATCGAAAAATAAATTTCTTTTGGCAGCAATTTTCACTCAGAAACTCGAAAATGAATACTGACGATGCTACAGTCATCCCCAGAATTATTTCTTAGCAACCAAAGCGAGTTTAACGCTTCATTTCTTTCAAATAATATTAATATTAATTTCAAAGTCTTCGAAAACAATTTTGAAAACAAAAGGATTTTAAATTCTAAAATTCGTAATTTTTAAAATCATTTCTATTTATAAGCTATATTATAAATATACTTATACAAGTTTCCTTACCTTATTATCAAAATATTCCATTAATTTACAACTTGGTCATCTTAACTACTTCTTATTTTAATTGATTTCAATCCAATCTAATTATCAAATGCTTCATAAAATAAAATTCATTAAGTATTCGTTTTATTTTATTTTTCAACTAATAATCGATGATAATTAAATATTATCATTTCCTTACAATAATTTCATTAATAATTAACCTTTTATATATATAATATAATTTAGGTAAAATTATTTCATTTACTCGATTCTAAAACAATATTATGTCGACTTGCCTCGTTTAAGTGTTTAGAAACCCCTTAACACGACATCCCGCACATCGACAAGAATTCATAAACAACTCAACGGATAAGTAAACACAATATAAAATAATTTATAACACTAACAAGTACACTCTCATACACACACACACTCAAACAGATTCATTCTTGGGTATTACTACCATATCTCTAATGAGTCAAACCCCATAAAGCCAAGGTTATCGCTAAACCTCACTCTGATACCAACTACGACGACCCGCATTTCGGAAGGTTTAAATCGACAATAATCCACACATGTTCGACTTAAACACGGGGATGCATGTACTTATGCACACGGGGATGCAGAGCTTTATCCAAATCAAGATCATAATCCACTATAAGAAAACTACGGTTGTAACGACCCGTATTTTTACGGATCGAAAAGTTTGTCAAAATCTGGGATTTTCAGCATTTTCTAGTTGTTTCAGATTTTGGTGTAATTTGTCTAAGTCCTAGGTCGTGAACGACCTAAGAGCTAAGTCGTGACCGACCTATAGGATGGTAGCAAGTTAAGAGCTATGTTGTAGACGACCTAAGATAGGAGACTTAAGGGTTTTGAGCGACCTAAGGGATAGGTCGGCAACGACCTAAGGAAATGTTGTGAGCGACCTAAGTGTTTGGGTGAGTTAAGTGTTAGGTCGGCAGTTCGAGTTAGCGACCTAAGAGATAGGAGGTAGCGACCTAGTAGAGTTAACGACTTAGGGGATAAGCAGTTTGCGACCTATAGGAGTTAGCGACCTATGGAATTGACCGACCTAAGTGTTAGCGTAGTTAGGTCGTTAGTTCTGTGTTGAGTTAGGTCGTAGGCGACCTAAGATGGTTAGGTCGCGTGTGTGTTAGGTCGCGAGTTTGCTAAGTCGTAGGTCGCGTGAGTTGTTAGGTCGCTAGGATAGTTAAGTGTTAGGTCGCGTGGGTCTAAGTGTTAGGTCGTATGTGTTTTAGGTCGACATGTGTTAGGTCGCATAGAAGCCTAAGTTGTTAGGTCGCAACCCAACTGAGTCGTAGGCAGTTAGGTCGTGGACTTCTGTAGTTGTTAGGTCGCGAGGAAACACTTATGTGTTAGGTCGCTGTGAAGTTATGTCGTAGTATTGTTAAGTCGCGCAGTGCTTTAGGTCGTTGGTGTGTTAGGTCGTAGCACTGCTAGGTCGCACCTATGGGTAAGTCGCTAAGTCATAGGTCGTAACCTTGTTAGGTCGTCAAAGCGCCTGGGGAATAAGTCGTTAGGTTGTTAGGCGCTAAGTGGTTAAGTCGTAGGTCGACTTAATGGTTAGGTCGTTTGCGCAGAAGTGTTAGGTCGTAGGAGTTGAGGCGCGCACATATCTGTTAGGTCGGAGAGGCTTAGGTCGGAGACGACTTAGGAGATAGCCGAGTTACGACTTAGAGAGATTTCTGCTATAAATAGAGGGGGTTGTTCTCCCTTTTTGGGATCCGGATTTTGAAGTGTCGAAGTGCTGCCATTTTGAGAGCTCGACTTCTACACTTCTTCACTTCTTTTCTCCACTCTAATCTAGTGCTTCCTTTCATCCACATCGAAGATCAAGATTGAAGATTCAAGAGATTAGATTGAAGATCTTCATCTTTTCAAGAGAGATTTCTTCGTTTGAAGCGGATTCGTGATAGATCAAGCTTGATCCTTCGCTGTCCAGATCTGAAGCGTATTGATTTGGGTTTGTTTAGGTGATTTGGTGAGTGGTGATTATCTCTCACACGGATCCAAAGGAGTATATCGGATTGTTGGCTCGATTTGGTGTTAAAATAGTGATTTCCATGCATTTTCTTCATCCTAAGTGTAGATCCATATAGATCCATTGTTCATGATGATGTTACATCCATTTTATCATATGTTAACCTATGCAAGTTCATTCATCAAGTTTGTAGAGATATAATTCATGTTTTCATGCTTATTGGACTTTCAACTCTTTAATTACGAAAATGCCATTATTGTTATAATTGTCTACTTAGATCATATTTGAATGCTTGATTGCGTGGATTGATGTTTGATTTGATTGATTGTTATGAACTAGATGATTGATGATTAGATTTAGATCGAAGATGATTCAAAAGCTAAGGGAAAGGCTCTTGAATTGGGAAAGCTGCTCGTGGCATATGTAGCGGGATGATGAAGCTCTTATGCATAGATTTGATGATGTAATGTTGAGATGAGGCTTTGCGAGGATGTGATGAAGCGAGGCAATCATGTGATGAAGACTTGGTCTAATCCAGACGGGATCATTCCAAGCACGTTGATAACTCGGTGATATGATTCGAGTTGAGGATAATGAATGGATATGTGAATAGTCGTCAAGGAGGATGACTAGGAGGTTTGGATAGCATCGTTGTTGAAGGTTCTAGCATGCTCTAAGCAAGAGTACGTTTGGGCAGATTCGATAGTCCCAACGACAAACTGTTGATGGTCGAGTACTCTGGGCAGATTCGATAGTCCTAGGCACGGGCTGCGACGACGTGCAGGAGTTATGTCTAGAACCGGGGTTTCCATTAGCCCTTGACGGACGGCTGAAAGAATGTGCCGGACATTCAATTAACGGTGATATCGAAGCAATGATAACAGTGATAGCCAGAGTCATGGATGTTTGGTTGTATCGTCATTCGGACTCAAGAGCGGTATTTCCTGGGTGCTTATCTGATTTAGGCCTTGGTACTTGGAAAACATCGCCCTTGACTCGAGTGATAGTAGCTTTACTTTAAATTGTATGCTCTGCTATGTTTGCTTCTGCTTAGTGTGTGTCTGGGGGCTATCACTGTAGAATGAGGTTGGAGTGGGAGGGTTGTATTCCTATTCCTTTTCCTTTATGCTCTTTTGGTATGTTGTTAGTTAATTTACTGCTCACTAAGACTGTTGTCTGACTCAAGGCTTTATGTTTTTAATTCTTATTGCCTTGGGCTGTTCGTCCATTTTGGGACGGGCAGACTAGGTAGCAGGTGACAGGTGCCGTTCTCTTCTCACGATGCTGATATCGAAGACGAGCTGGAGGGTTGCATATTATCTTCTTATTATATGTACTGGATATTCCGCTGTTTTGTATTCTCTGAGAGATATGTAGTGAGGCTGGATGTATTGACTATGTGGATGTTTGTATTCAACTATTATGGAGTTTTATATGATGTCATTTTGTTTTGTAAAGCTTCACTATACATATGTTCTATTGTATTTTGTCCATGCGCTGTGAGTAATACGATAGATCCTGTTGTTTTAATCTACCCTGATAATCGCCCATGGTCACCTGGCACACTTTACAGCGCACTATCTCTAGATTCGGTGCAGGGGTCATGGGCGGTCTTCACATTTGGTATCAGAGCATTGGTTAATCGATTTTACCCAACGCTCGCCGTCGTAACTACGTATGAGAGACGTAATTGTATTTTGATGGATGAATACTATATATAATATAGTAGCTTAGTAGAGTTTGAGTCCTTTATGCAGTTGTTTCTCTAGATGTTCTAATCATTCCTTTTTATAGATATTGAGAATGAGTCGAAGAGGGAGACCAGCTGCTAGGGAAGGCCGTGCTACTGAAGAGACTGCTGATTATGCAGCCATGTTCGAAGCTATGATGACTTCGATCATGAGAAGGATACCAGTTCCGGGGGCAGCAGTTGATGTTGGAGTTCAAGTCCAAACTCCGAAACCAGTGGATTTTGCTAAGCTGTGCAAGGACTATACTGCTCTTGGAGGGAAGGTTTTCTTGGGAACAGAATCAACTATCGAAGTCCAGAGATGGATAGATGCTTGTAGAAGGATCTTTGGTGATTTGGGAATTGAGGATGCTACTAAGAGGAAGTTGGCATCGAGACAGCTTCAAGGGAGAGCTTCTGATTGGTGGAACTCTATTACCATCACTACTCCGGAAGAAGAGATTACTTGGGAGCAATTCCAAGTTAGGTTTGAAGCTAAGTTCATTTCTACAGCTCAGAAGTCTGTTCTGTTCAAGAGGTTTGTGGAGCTCAAGCAAGGTGAAAGATCAGTTCTTGAGTATGTTTCTGAGTTTGAATCGTTGTCCAAGTATGCCCGGTCATATATTGAGTCTGCTTACCAGAAGAATGAGAAGTTTGTGACCGGCTTGGATAGTTATCTTGGGAGACAGTTGGTGGATCATTTGGACGATTCATTTGAGAAGCTTGTGGAGAAAGCTCTTAGGCATGAGAGTCTGTTTCCTAAGGAAGGATCTGTTGTTGCTGTGACCAGGGAAGAGTCTAAACCCCAGCAGGGTGGAAACAAGAAGAGGAAGCAGCAGCAGCAGAAGGGTAAGGATGGCCAGAAGAAGCCGAAAGGCGAGGTGACTTGCTACAATTCTCAGCAGAAGGGCCATTTTTCTAAGGATTGTAAGAATCCGAAGGTGCCAATGAAGTGTCACAACTGTGACAAGCCAGGGCACATTGGGAAGAATTGTCCAGAACCGAGGAAGGACAAGCAGATTGTGCAAGCTTATGCTTTGGGAGCTGTTCCGTCGTCTTCGAAAGCTCCTACTGCTGAAGAGAAAGGAAAGAGTGTGGTTGTTCAAGGTACTCTTTTCCTATGTGGTGTTCCAGTTAGAGTTCTGTTTGATACTGGAGCGTCGCATTCGTTTGTTTGTAATGAACTCGTAGGCCGGTTGGGTTTGGAACCAGATATTGTTGATAGGCCACTGGTTGTGACTAATCCAGTTGGGGGTTCATCTTGTTTGTGTATGTTATGCCGTGGTCTAGTTGTATCGAGTCATGGTTGCTCTTTTGTTTGTGATTGTTTTGTTCTGAACTTTGCGGGGTTCGGAATTATTTTGGGGATGGACTGGCTTAGGAAGTATGCGGCTAAGGTTGATTGTGAGAGGCTAGAGGTGACAGTCGAGAATGTGGAGGGGCGAAAGATTGTGATACGATGTAAGCATGAGGAAGGCGTCTTCATGAGCTTCATGTATTCGCTAGTTGTTCCACGGGGTGGACTGTCTTTAGTGCCAATCGCAAATGGATTCGAGGATGTCTTTGACGAAGTCAAAGGGTTGCCGCCGCATAGAGAGATCGAGTTTCGTATAGATCTAGTTGAAGGAGCCAGACCTGTTGTGATACCTCTTAGGAGGATGGCGCCTAGGGAACAACAAGAGTTGAGGGTGCAAGTTGATGACCTTTTGCAGAAAGGATTCATTCGGCGTAGTGTGTCCGAGTGGGGTGCACCAGTTGTGTTTGCAACCAAGGCAGATGGGTCGTTGAGATTGTGTGTGGATTATCGTGAGCTGAATAAGGTGACTAAGAAGAACAAGTATCCATTGCCGAGAATATATGACTTGTTTGATCAGCTTCACAAAGCCAAGGTGTTTTCTCAGATGGATTTGGCAACGGGATTTCACCAGTTGAGAGTAGCTAAGGATAGTGTGCCGAAGACTGCTTTTAGGACACCATCTGGTTTCTTTGAGTGGCTGGTAATGCCGTTTGGGTTGACTAACGCGCCAGCATATTTTGTGGATCTTATGAATAGAGTGTTCAGAGATCAGTTGAACAAGTTCGTACTTGTGTTTGTGGATGATATTCTGATTTATTCCAGAACTGAAGAAGAGCACAAGACGCACTTGCGTATTGTTTTGGAGATCTTACGGAAACATCAGCTGAAGGCTAAGTTTTCGAAGTGTCACTTCTGGAAGAGTGAAGTGAGGTTCTTAGGCCATGTGATTTCTGGAAATGGAATAGCGGTTGATCCCGCTAAGGTGGCAGCAATCCAGGATTGGGTTAGACCTAAGAATGCATCTGATGTGAGAAGTTTTCTTGGGTTAGCAGGATATTATCGACGGTTTATCAAAGACTTCTCCAAGGTAGCTGCACCGTTAACAGGATTGACGAAGAAGAACCAAGTGTTCAGTTGGAATGCTAAGTGTGAGCAAGCTTTCGGAATCCTGAAAGAGAGACTGACGAGTGCTCCTGTTTTGACTATTCCAAGTGGGAATGATGAGATGGTGGTTTACACCGACGCATGTGGTACTGGACTTGGAGCAGTATTGATGCAGAAGGATAAAGTTGTTGCGTATGCAAGTCGACAACTGGAGCCGCATGAAAGGAATTACCCGACTCATGATTTGGAGTTAGCGGCGATTGTATTTGCTCTGAAGATGTGGAGACATTATCTATTGGGAGTTCGATTCGAGTTGTATACGGATCACAAGTCGTTGAAATATCTCTTCTCCTAAAAGGATTTGAATCTTCAGCAGCAACGTTGGCTAGAGTTTTTAAAATCATATGATTTTGGTATAGCTTATACTCCGGGAAAAGGTAACGCGGTGGCAGATGCGTTAAGTCGAAGACATGCAGGATTGGGAGCCATGTTTTCTGAATGGAAGAATCTCGAGTATTTAGCTGGATTTGACTTCAGGCCTAGATGTGAATTGGAACCTGAGATGTTGGCAAACTTATCAATAAGACCCACTCTTGTGGAAAGGATTGGCGAGGGCCAAAAGCGAGATGATAAGCTTGTCAAGATTATCCGTGATTTGGAATCTGGATTGGATCCAGAAAAGGATAAAGGATTCAAGGTCGATCGAGAGGGTTGGCTTCGGAAGCAAGGACGACTAGTTGTTCCCGATATAGATGAATTGAGGAGTGAAGTTTTGAAGGAAAGTCATCACTCGAGGTTGACAATTCATCCTGGTGGAAATAAGATGTATCGGGACATGAAGAGAACATACTACTGGGAAGGCATGAAGAAGGATGTTGGAAGTTTTATTTCCAAGTGTATGAACTGCCAGTTGGTAAAAGCCGAACAGAAGAAGCCAAGTGGATTGCTTCAGCCATTAGAAGTTCCTACATGGAAGTGGGAGCAGGTATCGATGGATTTTATTGATGGATTGCCTAGAACCAGAACGGTAAATGAAGGGATTTGGGTTATCGTTGATCGTTTGACCAAGAGTGCAAGATTCATTCCTGTTCGATCGACTAGGACTGCATCAAAGCTGGCGGAATTGTATGTTAAGTGGATAGTTCGATTCCATGGTATTCCGAAGAGTATAGTGAGCGATCGAGACCCATTGTTCACTAGTGGATTTTGGAAGAGCTTCCAGGAAGTTTTGGGAACCGAGTTGTGTTTGAGTACAGCTTATCACCCTCAAACAGATGGTCAGACCGAGAGAGTCAACCGAGTTTTGGAAGATCTTCTTAGAGCTTGTGTTTTGGATTTCGGAGGATCATGGGAAGATCACCTTCATTTGGTGGAGTTTGCGTACAACAACAGTTACCAGTCAAGCATTGGTATGGCACCGTATGAGGCATTGTATGGAAGACCGTGTAACTCTCCGACATGTTGGTTGGAAACTGGAGAAAAGTTGATACTTGGGCCAGAAATGATTCGACAGACTTCAGATTGTATAGAGATCATTCGGCAACGAATGAAGGCAGCCCAAGACCGTCAGAAGAGTTATGCCGATAAGCGTCGTAAGGATTTGGAATTCGACGTAGGATATATGGTTTTTGTGAAGATTTCTCCTCTGAAGAATGTTATTCGATTCGGGAAGAAAGGAAAATTGACTCCGAGATTTGTTGGACCATTCCCGATCATCGAGCGAATTGGAAAGCTCGCCTACAGATTGGAGTTACAGGAGAAGATGTCGAGTGTGCACAATGTTTTTCACGTATCATATCTACGGAAGTATGTGCACGACTCGAGTACGGTGGTTTCTGTTGATGGTTGTGAAGATTTCGAAGTTGATCCAGTCGATAGAAGACCTCGTAAGCCGCTCCGTGTTGTTGAAACTGACACGAAACAGCTTAGAAGGAAGGTAGTTAAGTTGCTCAAGATACAATGGAGTGATGATGATAACGACTGTACGTGGGAGGTGGAAGAGAGGATGAAAGCAGCTCATCCTGAACTCTTCAAGGTATGGCCCTAAGGTGTCGTGTCATCTCACGATATTGTGACTTGTTCTAGTGTTAGAATTCTGTACGCTAAGCTAGAATTGGATGCATGGTTTATTGATTGCTATGGATAGTAGGCGTAAAGAATAGTCTTTGATTGCTTTGGTTGTTTGGAATTTCGGGGGCGAAATTCCTAAGGGGGAGAGAATGTAACGACCCGTATTTTTACGGATCGAAAAGTTTGTCAAAATCTGGGATTTTCAGCATTTTCTAGTTGTTTCAGATTTTGGTGTAATTTGTCTATGTCCTAGGTCGTGAACGACCTAAGAGCTAAGTCGTGACCGACCTATAGGATGGTAGCAAGTTAAGAGCTATGTTGTAGATGACCTAAGATAGGAGACTTAAGGGTTTTGAGCGACCTAAGGGATAGGTTGGCAACGACCTAAGGAAATGTTGTGAGCGACCTAAGTGTTTGGGCGAGTTAAGTGTTAGGTCGGCAGTTCGAGTTAGCGACCTAAGAGATAGGAGGTAGCGACCTAGTAGAGTTAACGACTTAGGGGATAAGCAGTTTGCGACCTATAGGAGTTAGCGACCTATGGAATTGACCGACCTAAGTGTTAGCGTAGTTAGGTCGTTAGTTCTGTGTTGAGTTAGGTCGTAGGCGACCTAAGATGGTTAGGTCGTGTGTGTGTTAGGTCGCGAGTTTGCTAAGTCGTAGGTCGCGTGAGTTGTTAGGTCGCTAGGATAGTTAAGTGTTAGGTCGCGTGGGTCTAAGTGTTAGGTCGTATGTGTTTTAGGTCGACATGTGTTAGGTCGCATAGAAGCCTAAGTTGTTAGGTCGCAACCCAATTGAGTCGTAGGCAGTTAGGTCGTGGACTTCTGTAGTTGTTAGGTCGCGAGGAAACACTTATGTGTTAGGTCGCTGTGAAGTTATGTCATAGTATTGTTAAGTCGCGCAGTGCTTTAGGTCGTTGGTGTGTTAGGTCGTAGCACTGCTAGGTCGCACCTATGGGTAAGTCGCTAAGTCATAGGTCGTAACCTTGTTAGGTCGTCAAAGCGCCTGGGGAATAAGTCGTTAGGTTGTTAGGCGCTAAGTGGTTAAGTCGTAGGTCGACTTAATGGTTAGGTCGTTTGCGCAGAAGTGTTAGGTCGTAGGAGTTGAGGCACGCGCATATCTGTTAGGTCGGAGAGGCTTAGGTCGGAGACGACTTAGGAAATAGCCGAGTTACGACTTAGAGAGATTTCTGCTATAAATAGAGGGGGTTGTTCTCACTTTTTGGGATCCGGATTTTGAAGCGACGAAGTGCTGCCATTTTGAGAGCTCGACTTCTACACTTCTTCACTTCTTTTCTCCACTCTAATCTAGTGCTTCCTTTCATCCACATCGAAGATCAAGATTGAAGATTCAAGAGCTTAGATTGAAGATCTTCATCTTTTCAAGAGAGATTTCTTCGTTTGAAGCGGATTCGTGATAGATCAAGCTTGATCCTTCGCTGTCCAGATCTGAAGCGTATTGATTTGGGTTTGTTTAGGTGATTTGGTGAGTGGTGATTATCTCTCACACGGATCCAAAGGAGTATATCGGATTGTTGGCTCGATTTGGTGTTAAAATAGTGATTTCCATGCATTTTCTTCATCCTAAGTGTAGATCCATATAGATCCATTGTTCATGATGATGTTACTTCCATTTTATCATTTGTTAACCTATGCAAGTTCATTCATCAAGTTTGTAGAGATATAATTCATGTTTTCATGCTTATTGGACTTTCAACTCTTTAATTACGAAAATGCCATTATTGTTATAATTGTCTACTTAGATCATATTTGAATGCTTGATTGCTTGGATTGATGTTTGATTTGATTGATTGTTATGAACTAGATGATTGATGATTAGATTTAGATCGAAGATGATTCAAAAGCTAAGGGAAAGGCTCTTGAATTGGGAAAGCTGCTCATGGCATATGTAGCGGGATGATGAAGCTCTTATGCATAGATTTGATGATGTAATGTTGAGATGAGGCTTTGCGAGGATGTGATGAAGCGAGGCAAGCATGTGATGAAGACTTGGTCTAATCCAGACGGGATCATTCCAAGCACGTTGATAACTCGGTGATATGATTCGAGTTGAGGATAATGAATGGATATGTGAATAGTCGTCGAGGAGGATGACTAGGAGGTTTGGATAGCATCATTGTTGAAGGTTCTAGCATGCTCTAAGCAAGAGTACGTTTGGGCAGATTCGATAGTCCCAACGACTAACTGTTGATGGTCGAGTACTCTGGGAAGATTCGATAGTCCTAGGCACGGGTTGCGACGACGTGCGGGAGTTATGTCTAGAACCAGGGTTTCCATTAGCCCTTGACGGACGGCTGAAAGAATGTGCCGGACATTCAATTAACGGTGATATCGAAGCAATGATAACAGTGATAGCCAGAGTCATGGATGTTTGGTTGTATCGTCATTCGGACTCAAGAGCGGTATTTCCTGGGTGCTTATCTGATTTAGGCCTTGGTACTTGGAAAACATCGCCCTTGACTCGAGTGATAGTAGCTTTACTTTAAATTGTATGCTCTGCTATGTTTGCTTCTGCTTAGTGTGTGTCTGGGGGCTATCACTGTAGAATGAGGTTGGAGTGGGAGGGTTGTATTCCTATTCCTTTTCCTTTATGCTCTTTTGGTATATTGTTAGTTAATTTACTGCTCACTAAGACTGTTATCTGACTCAAGGCTTTATGTTTTTAATTCTTATTGCCTTGCGCTGTTCATCCATTTTGGGACGGGCAGACTAGGTAGCAGGTGACAGGTGCTGTTCTCTTCTCACGATGCTGATATCGAAGACGAGCTGGAGGGTTGCATATTATCTTCTTATTATATGTACTGGATATTCCGCTGTTTTGTATTCTCTGAGAGATATGTAGTGAGGCTGGATGTATTGACTATGTGGATGTTTGTATTCAACTATTATGGAGTTTTATATGATGTCATTTTGTTCTGTAAAGCTTCACTATACATATGTTCTATTGTATTTTGTCCATGCGCTGTGAGTAATACGATAGATCCTGTTGTTTTAATCTACCCTGATAATCGCCCATGGTCACCTGGCACACTTTACAGCGCACTATCTCTAGATTCGGTGCAGGGGTCATGGGCGGTCTTCACAACGGTTTACCTACGCCAAAATGGCGTAGGCGGGGCGTAGGTAAATGCATTAACTACGTAACCCTTACACCAATTTTGGCGTGGGTAAAACTTGCGTAGCTAATAAAATATTTACGCTTTACCTACGCCATCCGTTGGGTTGTTCCCTACGTCTTTCCTACGCCATGATTTTGCTACGTCTTTCCTACGCCTTATTATTCCTACGATTTTGCCAATTCATCGTTGTTTAAGACAAGGCTTTGTCAGAAATTCTTGAATGGATGTTGTCGATTGTCATCTAATTATAGTTTTGCTCATGGCGTTCATGGTAATTCATCTTTTTTTCTTCTTATTCTTTTTCTTGTTTGTTTTTTTCTTTGTTCCAAGGTAAATAATTAAAAAAATTGATGTATGGACTTACATACACTTTGCCATCTATATGTAGTTACGGTTTTATCACATTGAATGACAAGATTTATTTGTACAGCTTACTGATTGCATGTTCTACTTTCAGAATGTATGTGTAGTTACCAAGTTGTGGTTATGTAAATGAATATATTTCCATTGATTTTCATAAAGAAAATTGTTATTTTTAAAAAAGTAGGATTTTTAACATATGTTTTTCGATTTTTGGATTCCTTCTTTTTAGCATTTCAATTTTTAAGAACAAAATTGAATATTTTTTTGGTTTAATGTTTGGAATCTTTCAAAACTTTACTCACTTTTTTCGATATTTTTTAAGATCAAATTTTATGCTTTTAAAATTATATTTTTTCAACTAAAATTGGATTTTTCATTTTGAAAAAAAATGAATTTTTATGTTATTTGTACATATGTTATGAAAGAATATATTTATTGAAAATAATTCATACTTTTGGGCCAGGTACGGATGACATATATATTAGTGATGGCAGGGTTTTATGTAAATAATTGCCTAATTTGTAGACAATGTTTGCACATTTTTAGTTTTATTAATCAAGGTGAAGCTAGAAATGAGTTCAAAAATAATAATTCTTTTTTTATATGTTCCAATCTTGAAAAAAATTGCATTTTTATGGGGAAAAAATTCTACAATTTTGAAATTATTTGATTTCTCAAAAAGGCAAAAAAAAAAGATCAATCTCTCTGAATTACCCATACTTGAACTACATATTTGTTTGTTTGCTAAATCAAATAGAAAAAAAGTTGTTTGACTTGTTATAGAAAAGGATCAAGAATATATTTTGAGAGGGATCGAGAAATTATATGTAATGTGAACATGTTAAAACAAGTATGAAAAAACTGTTTGGCTTACTTGAGGAAAAAATCAAGAACATATATTTTAGAAGAATTAGAAGATATTTGTTGAATCAAACATATTTAAACATTTTTTATTTTTACATTAGTAAAAAAGAAAGAAAGAGTGAAAACATTTTTATCTACTACAGGCAAGCTTCAAAATCAGTTTAGGATCCATCAGTAGTAATGTTCTAACTATTGACTTCAAGTTCTAACTATCGGTTTCAAGTTCTAAAAATCCTGTCTAATGCTTATTAATTAATTAATTAATTTTATTTTATACAGAGCTGAGGTATATAAATAACGGAAACGTACAAAGCAACGGAGGCAGTGTAAACTCACAGAGCACAAACTACATTATGATAAATCCTGCACACCAACTACAGCCCGATGCAGCACTAGTCATGAAGGCAGCTACTCAGGTGCTTCAGAAAATACCAATGATCATGAAGGTATCTACTCAGGTGCCTGAAACTCGTGCAAAAAAAAGACCAAGAATAGATTGGAGTCGCAAAAGGAATATGGATTTGTATGCCGACTGGCCTACAAAATCCGAATTGGATATGATTAATCGTTAAGTTGAAAGTCGGTTAATTAGACGTTCGTTAATATTTACCTCTTTCATTTTGTTTGTTTGTCCTGTTTGATCAGTTTTAAATGTTCTTTTTTTCCATAATAATATCGCAGTATACAATGGCATTACATCCTTTTTATGCAAATCCTTTATCATAATAACATTGTTTTATTTATCTTTTTCATAATTGCGAACTGGTTTGCATATTTATGTGTACTTCTTAAATGGGGTTTTCTTGATATTTGGAGCTTATTTTTATGTTCTTTGACCCTAAACTCTTTTATAGTCTCTCTGTTTCCTATGGGAAGTGCTATTTCAACTGGGAATTAAGGGGCATCTATAGTCCCATTAATGTTTATTTAACAGTAATGTTGTTTTCACCTAAACATAAAAGGAACAAAAACATTCCTGTGTATTAACATTATTCAATGTGGACTAAATTTTGTCAAATTTTTTCAAATACCCAAGGCATCTTAAAAGTATTTTTTAATACAAATCTCTATTCTCTGGAACAATGATATAAATATAAAAGTGCTACTTAAACCAATGATTTGAAGCTTAGGAATATAGTTCTCCATGAACTGTACAAATATAAAAGATCAATCACATAGGCAGCACATGTTGGGAAAAAAAGGAAGCTTAGGAAAATTATTCTACAAAGCAAATAAATAGAGTAACATATGAAATTTCAAGTACAAGCTATATAATCGACGTCTGGTGCTCAAAACGTAATAACTTAACGTATTACAACAAATATCAACCCATTACATTATTGATTTCAGTAACTTAAAACAACACTAGTATAAGTAAAATTTCTCATCTCAATTTTGACTTTGTGGAATTCTTTAATGGTTTAGCAACTTGAAGCGGTTGACTGCTTTTTGCAGCTGCCTTGATTAAGTCGTATCCTATAGAAAACACTGCGCATATAATTGCTAGAAGCATGGTGGGATACACATAAACTGGTGAGTTTGAATCAATATTAACTAGCTTCTTTAGAAATCCTTTTTTTATGAGACCCTATGTCACAAGCAGAGTGCCAAACATGCTCATTCTTCCAGGGTTTATAACTCCTATTAAGGCCCTAGCTACAGCGAAGTAGCTTCCAGCAAGAACCTAACATCACAATAAACATCATCATGCATTTTTATCACCTAAAACTAGTAAAACTAACAAGCACACTATCATATATATCATTTAATGCATGTCTTATGAATTAAATTTACTCGGTTTACACTAAAATATAATATATACATTTAAATGGTGACTAATAGAACTTACAATTTCAGTTACTCTCTAAATATATATTCTTGGTTGGCATATATGATTTTTATTTCAATTTATGACTTATTAAAAAAGAATGTTTCTTTGTTACAAAATAACTATCATAATGTAAGAAAGATGGGTGTGTATGAAACATCATTATAAAAATCAAATAGTAACAAGTGAAGTGCAAAGAGCTCGTTGAAATGTTGAAAATATCGAGTATTAGTTTACTAAGATAGATGAAAATGATGTGATGAAATAACAAAGGATAATCTTGTCATTCCAAAAAGACACCATTGAATTATTTGTAATAAGTTTTTTATTAATAGTAGAAATACGAGACCTCACGTCAACTGTTGATTTACAGTTCAAGTTTTTCGACATCATCAATCGCAATTAACAGATTACACGACCAACATAAAACTTTTGATAAACTAGTATCGAGAGAAAAAAATGAACCAAGAATGAGAACTGAGTGTTTAATCTTTATATATATATGATTTAATGATGCAAATGCATGGTTATTAGTTTTTCTCCTATATTTATCTTCCAGAGCCGCTATTTTACCAAAAAAAAGTCAGACATGAGGATAAAACCATAACATAGAGAGAGTACTTGTGCCTTGTCATTTGTTCAATTTTGTAATTTATTATTACTTTATATATATGTGTGTGTGTGTGTGTGTGTACATATATGTATGTATGTATGCATGTATGTGTGTATGTACATGCAATTGCTCAAACTAAAAAGTAAATTTGAAAATTTATTACATCTTCACAATCAAATCGGAATGGAGATCTGTTTTTAGAACTAAAATATACATGTTATGAATGGCCAACACCATGTGTATACATAAGATGTTAGGAATGTACCATCATCAAAATGAGTTTTTCAAATGCTAATGAGCTTTTTTCCTTCAGTAATGAAAAGGCTGTGAATATTGTGAATGTTCATCATGCCCATAGTCAATCTAAAAAGAAAACACTTCAATCATTATTGAATAATGTTTGTCATAGGAAAAATAAAATGTATATATGTATTATTATTACTATTATTATTATTATTAAAAACAAAATGCATGTGCAATCGTTATATCTTGTTAAATGCTAAATCATTTGTCTAGAAGTTAAATTTCAAATTAAAAGTTTATAGCTAATTTTTTGCAGTTAAGTTTCAAGCTACAAACTTATAGGTAATTTGGTATATCTTAACTGAAAGAATAATAAGATATGAAATTTCATTAATGTCATGTCATTTTGGGGTAGGGGTTTGTCTGTGTGCAATATATGTTACTTTGATAAGTTTATTTTGTATCACATTTTTATTTTGCTTTGTATTTTTTTAATAACTATTTTGTATATTTGATCATATTGAACTACAAAAATCCATAATTTAAATTTTACATTAATTTGCATAGACAAACATATTTGGATGAAAAGTTTTATCGTACCGTCAGATGGATGGATATATAATATATTCAACCCATCAACATTGGTTTACTTATACATGATCAATGTAATACTACAAGATAAAATAATGAAGTACAAGACTTGTCTTGATAATATTACATAAAAAGTTGTTTTTTTCACATCACTAACGCATATGTTTTTACTGAAACAAACGAATTTAGTAAAAGAATATTTATGTAATGTTGGATTGTGATAAAAATAAAATTGGAAAAAATAAAACAAAAAGGCAAGATTTGTTTGCGATGTACATCATATGTGCCATTCGGTGCATCTTCTCATATGTGTCACATCGTATATGCAAAAGCAAGAATAGCAGCGCTATGCGTCATGGTGCACCTTTCATAGTTATGATCAAGCATATGTTTTTTGGGCAGAGCACAACGTCAGATGTCCCTAGAGCCTAAATTAGTGGCTGGTTGAAGCTTAGGTGAAGCTCGACAACTCAATGAAAGTATGCATCAATATATCCCACAAAATATAAACATATCATACATGTTAAACGAAAAACACTTCATTTATTATTGAATTATGTTTGTCGTAGAAAAGATAAAATGTATGTATGTATTATTATTATCAAAAATAAAAGCATATGCAACCGTTATATCTTGTTAAACATTAAATCATTTGTCCAAAAGTTAAACTTCAAATTAAAAGTTTATAGCTAATTTTATTGCAATTGGGTTTCAAAATACAAACTTATAGGCAATTTTGAATATCTTATCTGAAAGAACAACAAGATATGAAATTTCGTTAGTATCACCTTATTTTGATATATTTATTTTGTTTTATGTTACTTTGATAAGTTTATTTTTGTATCACATTTTCATTTTTCTTTGTATTTTTTAATAATTATTTCGTATATTTAACCGTATTTAACTACAAAAATCTATAATTTAAATTTCACATCAATTTGCGTAGAGAAAAATATTCGAATGTGAAATTATTATCGTGTTATCAGATGGATAAATATATATTATATTTGACCATCAACATTAGTTTAGTTATATATGATCAATGTAATAATATAAGATAGAGATAAATAAAGTATAAGACTTGTTTTGATGATGTTACATAAAAATTAGATTTTTCCATATCAGCTACTGCATATGTTTTTGTTCAAGCAAAAGAATTTTGTAAAAGAAAATTAATGCGTTTTTGGATGGTGAAAAAAATTAAAATTGGGGAAAAATAAGCAGAAAGGCAATATTTTTTTGCAATGTACATCATGTGTGTCATTTGATGCACATTCTCATGTGCACTCACATCATAGATGCAAAAGGCAAAATCAGGTGCATCATGGTGCATAACACCCAGATTCTGCCTTTTGCATCTATGATGGTCGAAGCTTAGGTGAAGCTCCACAACTCAATGAAAGTATGTAATCATATATCCTATGAAATATGAACATATCCAACACAAATAAAGCAAGTGTAAACATACCAAATATATCCATGTTCAACTAAAATAAAAGGCACACAAGTAGAGGAAAAAAGGACCAAGAAGTCATATGGTATTGCGAAGTGTTGTCATTTCATTGCCTATGTGTCGTTGTACCTATTCAGTAGTAATTATCAGACTATAATATTCATTATGGTATTATTTTGGAAGAAAATTGGGATTATCGTCATAAGGCATAAAATCTGGATCACCATTGTTGTATTTTCATTCAAATATCATAATAGAAAGAAGGGGATTTGAATGTAACCCCTGTAGGTCCAACGAGCTTGTGTTAAAGGACATAATTTAATGTTATTTGGTCAAGGTTCCTATTATTTTAAATGTAATTTAACATTAAATTGCCACTGCACTTTTACTTCTAGAAAAGGTTGCCACGTATTAAAAACAGTCAAACTGTGACCATCACTTTCAAAAGTGAAGAACACAAACATTCTACACTTTTTAAAATTACGTATTACTATTAAATAAAAGTGCAGCTTATACAAATTTCACAAAACTAAATATTCAGCAACAAAAAGAAAAGTAAAAACAAAATTAAAACATTTATGAATTGCAAAATTTATATGCTTTTCAAGAGTACCTCGTATTTCAAAAGTATATATAAACTATGAATGAGACTTGCACATTTTTTGAAATTTAAGAATTAACTGGAAAAAAAATCCAGCCTCCAAGCATTATGCACTTCTGAAAAATATAAATAAAATATCATGTAAAATTACACATTATTTGCATGACCTTCACATGTAACTAAAAATTGTTTATGCTACAAGCAGAAAATATATAATCCAAATATCAACGTAAAAAACGTCAATGAAAACATATTTTAAATAAGTGCACATTATGGACTTTACAATAATACTTATAATTTATTATATGGGGAACTAATTTAAAGGACAAAAATTTGTATATTTTTAGGCTCAAGGACACGACCTCAATATTTTAACCACAGGGACAAACATTCTCCTAAAAATTATTCATAAGGACAAACATTTTTACAAAATTATTCATAAGGACAAACATTCTTCCAAAACCGCTACCGAACTAAAAACTGATACCTAAAAACTGCTACTGATAACTACAAACTGATACCTAAAAACTGCTCTCAATAACAAAAAACTGATACCTAAAAAAAGTTGTCCTTCAGGCTAAAATATTGAAGGTCTGTCCTTGAAGCTAAAACGCTGAGAAATTTTGTCCTTGACAATAATTTCCTGTTTATTATAAAGGGCGGATGATATGCAGTTTACAAATCAAGCGTAAAATATAATGTTGGAATACTCGGTTATAAAAAAACACATTTTGTAAATTTTTGAAAAGTATAAACATTGTGCACTTTCCAAAAATTATAAATAAACTATTATTTAAAGTGAAAATTATCTATGTTAAGTTTGAATGTAACTAAAAGTTACATAGTTTGTATATTGAAAAAACCAGGAAAAAAAACATTTCAAGAGGTGCACACATTTAAGATAAGGTTTCTTCCCAATTCATATTTTACATTAAATCGTAATCTCAGCTTTAGATGAAACCGAATTGAACATATGTGCTTACTCTTATGTATTTATATAACTTTAAAGAAAGTGATGACTCAAATTCACTCATAACCAATAGTATTTTGTCTAACAGAGCCCGATTATGCCTTATCGATCAAACCATATTGTTTAATTCTTTTACATGTTATAATTTTTTATTTTTATTTTATGTTCTATGAATTAATCATAGTTTCTATAACATCCCGGTCTCTATACCCATGCCATCGAAGAGTATAAATTGTCTGAAAACGTAAAGAATGGGACACTGTATGAGTGATCTAATGTACATACTCCCTTGGGCTAGCACTGAATAGGATAAAACAATAATATGACTAATTACCATATCGTATTCAATGTCGACAGAAAACAATAGTACATGCAATTTTCTAAAACTGAGCAATATATAAGCAAAAGTCAATTTAAAATCTACCCAGGATTCGAAATTGAAACATAGTAAGTATAATGCATCCCAAGGAATATACTAGTGTTTAGAACAATAAAAAAGTTATCGGGTCATCGAATACAACACTACTAATCTAAAATGCATATGTATAAATCGTAGATGTGTTATACAACCAAATACATTTCATTTTGTATCCTAAATATTCTATCAAGAGTCACATCATGTCCATCCAAACCAATCTAATAAAAACAAAACCTAAACCTATAAATTCTCACACTGATTTGAGGATTATAAATTGTCTAGCATGAGTGAAATCATATCCAAATAAATTAACTGCACATAAAACGATTAAAATTTTGCTTGAACCCTTAAGTAAACATTCCAATTACATAAGCAAGGTAATTATACTCATGCTTTAAGTAAAACTTCTTGAAAATAATTTATTAGTATAACATTTGTGATCATAATTAATTTCCTTTTAAATAGTAATTCACCAATTCGAATAGGTATTAGATATTCAAAAATATCATATAGAACGAGTCCAAGAAAATTAATAAACATACAATTCATAAATAAATGTGTCAATCTTGTCCAACAACCAACACTTTGCTTGCAAGCAAACAACCATGTGTAAATACAACACACCGGCTTCATGACAATTGATTGGTTGTTTATTATCACTACACACACATATATATATTGATAATTTGAAAAAACACAACCAATATTAATTTTTTGAATTAATTTATCAACCGGGCTATACCAATACTTCGAAGTTGCTATGCCAAAGTTCTCGTCAAGTAATCCTTTTGCAAATTACAACGATAGCGCCTGAAGTGTATCGAGATCCTATCATTGTAACTTACTCATAACAAACAAATCTCTTCAAGTGCTCCATTTGCAAATATAATGATGGTGTTTGATGTGCATCGAAACAATATTTATGTAACTTGCTCATAACGCACAAACAAGCGGGTTCCCCCACACGACCTATATGCTACTTTCACCATCTGGTATTGCAATCATTCTAACCATTCTCAAGATACTGTGTGTGTGTGTGTCGACTTCTGCAATACTATCAATTGTAACATACCATTATTAGACGATTACAAACTTCTAAAGTCGAGTAGCTATTGTATGACTATAGTGATGTGGGCTAAATCATCACTAGATTCGGGTCATGGGTCTGAATTAGTCAGCTAAGATGGATGTTAGATTTTTTGATATCACATACGTCATACACCCCATTATAAATATTTGGTCGCATTGATATTAATACAATATATAGATATATATTTATATATATAACCCCTACATATATTTCTCGTCTTTAAACAAGTACAATATGAAACCATTATATGCAGTAATTATATATATATATAATTTCATTAAATATACTTGAATCACCCTTCACAACAATGATATATAAAATATCATTAAATGTATTTTTCCCAATATATTATTATAAAACCTTAATGATATGTGTGTGTGTAATTATCCTTTAATATATATCCTATATTTCCAAAAAATGTTATCTGAGATATCATTTCGAAATCCTTAAATCAATTGATATATGAAGATATCATTTTCAACCCCTCATATTAATTGATAAATGGAACTATCACTTACACATTTCAAAATAAATGGTATATTAAAATATATCATTTTAAATTATTAAAAATAAATGATATATAAAAATACCATTTTAAACGTTTGAAATTAAATGATATATGAAAATATCATTTTTATTATCTCAAACTAAATGACATATTACAATATATCCTTTTAAATATCCCAAAATAAATTACATATAAAAATACCATTTTTATACATCTCACAATACATGATATATTAAAATATTATTTTAATATCTTAAATAGTGGAATATAATAATCCTGTGTCATTTCCTAGCTTTATTCAAATCCTTTAATTTGAAAGAATGCCATTCATCCCAATATAAATAATATACTAACATACAAATGTCCATAACCACTTGTATACCGATACATTTAACCATATATGAAAAATGAATATAAGATGTAGTAATAATTAGATGTCCCATAACACTGGATTATTATCCACCATTTACTCACCAAATATTAAATTTCCAAGTTCATCCACCAGTTATTCGACAAAAGTATTTTGTTCGAGCAAATTATTCCTAACCTTAAAATTTAATTTAAAACTAAAATGAAGTTATGATATACTTAAATTTTATTAGATAATCTGTTTTTGTATTTTATAATATTCCCAAATAGATTTGATTGAAAAAAAATTTAATTTCATATATATATATATATATATCAAGAAAAAATTGTATTTTTATATATTATGTGAATGATACATGAGCGAGCTATCTACATGGAGTGTTTGCGTACACCGTGCTTTAGGCACAGGACACACACTACATAGTTTGACATTTCATGATGTCCTCAGTTAATGTGCAAAATCCAATTGGTTAACACACTCAACATCCGTTGGATTCTGTACATCGGCAGTATGGATTTTAATTAAAGTAATTCATTAAAGTAAAACATACTTGACCACGTTCGCTATCAAGCTTATCAGTTCAAAATGACCAAACGATCTCCTCGACTTAAAGCCACCATTGGCCCTTCTACCCCTCTAGAGGCGGGCTCTTCTATCACTCGAGCCTCTATATTCACTACTTCCGAAGCGAGACGTTCTATAACTCGAGAACTTCAACTCCAGGTCCTTTCAGCTGCACAACCTAATGGTCAGGCTCCTCAAATGGACGAGCAACTCATTCTGATGGTCTTGGATAATCCCTGTGATCGGACACCATCCAAGTTGACATAAAGCATATCCGATCAATGTTTATAAACATGGGATTCCCGAGGATAGGGTCCTCTTACCAACACTCGACCAATGGGGCTCATCTCCTACGTTTAGGCTACATCGCATGTAATGGATATATGTGCTTATCTGGAGCCATGCCACCATTCAATGGCTTTTTCAAATTTTTCCTTCAATAAATCATGTTGGCTCCCACCCAAGTTTATTATAATGACTATGCCTTGATCAACTCCCTCTATATTCTTCTCATGATGCAACTAGCTCATCCTTCAACATTCGGAGAACTCACTTACCTATGCGCTTCAAGAAGAGGCAAGATTCGCCTTCTCTACTAATCCTTGAAGCTATCAAACATTGCATGGTTATCGAGGTGCTCCATAACAAGCATAGATGTTTCAAGAGCGAATATTTATTTGTTCACTGCCCCGAAGGCTTCAACCATTTCTAATTGTTTGGCTTTTTCTTCTTACCTAATGCCTCCTTCTCACTTAGGTTTTTTTACCCAACCATCTGACTTTCTTTATATATCCTTCATAGATCTCCCCAAAGGAGAAACCTCCGTTGCTCATGCCCAAAATTTGGAGTTCTTGAAGGGGATTTTAATGACCGCCCTACATATCTGATGCTCGTATAACCGAATAATGCGTTGTTGGGGCATCCGATGGATGTAGAACGATTGTCAAGGGAAAGAGAAGAAGTGAAGAAGGGAAATAGAAGAGAGGAGAAAGAAAACATCATAAAATCATTAAACCTGTAGTATATCTCACATTGCATCGAATAATATATAATAATCACCACATATACAAAACAGAGGAGACAACAGTAACTACATGAACCACAAAATCAGAATACAAAGGATCATACAGTTATACAAAACAGTAATAGAGTTCGTACAACTGATAAATAAACTCAACTGATAAACTATCTCTACTAGTAAGTCAAACACTGTCAAGGCTCCACGGTGTCATAAACTGTAATATGTAATAATAAGCCCAAAATATAAGTATGAGAAAGCATCGCCTCCCTGCTGGTCCATCTACATGCTCCATGTGCTACTTACACCTACTATCTAGTATACTCATTTAAGAGTACCCAAGGCAATAAGAAGCAAAGCATAAAACCTCGAGTCAGACAACAGTCTGTTGTGAGAAATAAACAATCTCAAAATACTACATAAGTTGTTATAGTATATGGAACAAAGGGTATAAGGATCTTACCTGACCCTTACATCCAAGAGTTAGCACATAAGCGTAGTATATGCTAAACTACTATCACAAGTTAAATATGGGTATAGAGGTATCACACGACATCTCAAGCACACAGTAAACATGGCATCCATCACACAGCCTCGCATCTATCACTCAAGTGCTTCAGATGTACGATGTCTCTCATAGATGCTCAACTCATTACCCATATAGATGGCTAGGGATTGGACATACGCAGACATTCAAAATATGGATACATACAGATTACCCTAGGTACACACAGACTACCCTATCCCACTAAGGAGCATCACAACCACAGAGTTATCCATCAATCCCTTAGCACACACGCTGATAGTAAAACTACATCACAGATGCTCAATTCATGCTCAAGTAGACAACAAAGGACTGGATCCACGCAGACATCCAAACATATGGCTACATGCAGACTACCCTGGGTACACACAGACTACCATATCCTACTCACAAGCATCACAACCTCATGTTCTACTCTACGAGCTATCACGTAGAACTCGTTCTTTCAGCCCATCACCAGATGCTATAGTCACTCGCCTCATCGAGTCGTTGAAGTCATCGTACTTCGTTGGTTGACATCCTAAAGTCATCTAGAGTCATCCTTGGGGTCCTCCATCCTTATGCCGAGGCAACTCCTCAAAACTTCCCTCCAAGTTCTGTTCAACATCCCTCTATTCAACCTGAAACCATGGTCCCATCGAACAACATTTGCTATTCGGCTCCCCAATACCGAACCAACAACTATTAGACAATATTTCTTGTTCAGTCCTTCACTAGCCGAACCAAGCTCCTACTGAATAGGGTTTCATGTTCGATCTTCCACTACCGAACCAACAAACATCGAAACTAGTACTTCTCCTACCTGAAGCTAACCATTAGACCACCCTATGCCGGACCAAGCTCCACCGGACCGGTACTTGTAGTTCCTTCAGCATAACAACATCGAACTGATTCCATCACTACGTCGAACACTTCAACCCTCATGCATTACCTATGCAACGATATGACTCCAAACACTCTAGAGTCTATTCGTCGAAGTCAAGTTTTACGGTTCCTACCTCTAGTTCACTTCGATGAGGGTTTTCAACCATACAAGTAAACAAACATAGACGCAACCATCATTGCATACATACAACCAATATAGCATATATATAACACATCTATATTAAACAATAGGGGATTCATATCAAAAGTAGTCTAAATCTAGCAATTTCCTAAAAATAGCACATCAATAAGAAAAATGTGATATTTGATTTAAAACCATTTTAAAGTACTTCTAATTTCTTTTATAACAATCATTTGTATGTATAAATATATTAAAATCACATTTAAAATTAAAAATCATTCCAAAACGTCATTTTTATAATATACTAACAATCATAGTATGTTGAGGGACAATATCACCCACCTCAACAAAAGTTTGACAATCCAACGTCAAGTCATGGAGCTCTCCATCAGGAGTGCAATGTAAGAAACCATGTCCAAAATAGACCTTGTATGCAAAAGATATAGATTTATAATATTTCGGATTATCTAAATCACTAACTAACTAATTAAAATACTAATTACCTCATTATTCCTCAATCCCTTTAATAATCCTTCTTCCGTAAATTTGATACATACATGAAACTTGCATAAACCCAAACCCATCTCCTTCTCTCCTCGATTACTCAATGGAACGATGTGCCATCTTCGCCAACGGTCATGTGCAGTTAAAGCCCTGTAAAATTCCTACTATAGCGTGTAACCCGCTTCGATCGCTATGCTTTTTCAATCTAGTGCTATTAAACAATAGATCCGCTTTAAGCCCCGCTATATTCCACTACACCCGCTAAATCAAGGTTTTTTTAGCACGCTTTTTAGCAATATTAACATAAAAAGGTTGATCTGACTAGTTTTCTTTTGAATCAAATCAAAAAAGTTAGGGTAAAGACCTAATTTTAAGGCATAATTACTCAATATAAGTTAGAAATCTATTGTAGTCACCAAATCTAGACTATATATAACATGTTATTCTTCGGTTTTGTTATAAATTAAATAATATTTATTTTACCTACACAAAAGGTGTGAAAATGAGAGCAAACTAATGTTAAATCTTCAGTTTATACCTAATTAAGCTTTTTGCACCTCCGATATTTTCTGCTATATCCCCACTTATCCCTCTCTATAACTTTTTATACTTCCACCTCTATGGAACCGCTAAACGCTTTAACTGCAAAGCAACAAACTCCACTTCATGATCTTCCGATCCTGGATCCAAAAATGCAAAGCTCAGCTCATCAATTTAAGACACGACCAGTAGCCACTCCTTTATGACCGTACATGTCGTACATTACCAAGAGACGTCGGCATTGCTAAAAATTGGTAGGGAGGTGCTTCTCGACAGAAGAAAGATGATGGCGCACCTCGTTTAGCCTCTCTTGTCTCCTAGCGTCGCAAAAATTGAACCCTAGTTGCCACATGAAAAGGTCGAGCACGACCAAACACTGCCGCACCCCACATCAACCTCACAGACGTGAATCTCTCTCCAAAAGGAGTTCAACGGACCCGTTTTATCAATTTTCATGGAGTGAATCGCCCGATTTCATTTTTTTGAATGGATTTGGGGAGTGGTGGCGATTTATTTTCTTCTAGGCAATGAAATAGTCTAAAATTAGATAAAGGAGGGATTAGGTAGTGTTTGATTATATTAATATAATATATAATTTATTTGAATTCTAAAATAAATCGTTGTAGGTTTCAAGCTCATATGATCACACGTCACGTCCAATCGCAACGAAACTCGTTTGTGTACATTACCTCATATTTCCAGTTCCAATGGTATAAATTTCGTCTCTATCTGAGATAGCGCTCTGGGATGATAATTTTGCGCATTTCGATATCGTTTTGGCCATCGGATCATCCGATCTTCAAATATAGCAATGCTTATACTTATTTTGATTCGCAATGTCGATTTGAACTCAACGGAAGTGGTTTTGAATCCTAATTAGATCGTATGCTAAAAAAATCATATTTTTGGGCCTTTAATTAATTAACGATTCTACATTTTATCGTTAAAAATATGGGTCGTTACACTCTCCCCTCCTTAAAGGATTTCGTCCTCGAAATTCCCAAGGTAAGAAAAATGTCTTCTAACCTAGGCTTTCAAAGCCCTTTGTGTTTTGAAAAAATTCGGCCGCACCTCCTTTGTGTGGCTAGGTCCAGAAAAAATCCCGAAACAATATAGATATATATACATCTCATATCTAAGGCATCTTGTTTTCGAGGACAACCAAGCATATATACTCAAATTTACATTACAGATATTATCTACCTCTTTTGTAGCAAGAGCATACCATGTTCCTGAACATGTACTCAACAAAAAGGATTAAATACAATAGCAACATCATCATGTATTTAGGTGTATTAAATCGTATATAGCAATCATCTTAGATAAATATGTTATATCAAACTATAACTATCTCGCATGCCTGACAACCATATAAGCATAAGTAATCGCGTCAAATGCCAATAATCAAACATCAAACAGGCACATATAAGGTTAAATACCCAAAAAGTAACATCCATGCCTATCCTAGCATGTAGGATACTAAACTATCTAATATAAGACATAAAATATAATATCCAATATGAAAACCGATGAAAAATGAAATCTTACCAAGTGAAGAGCTCCGAATAAGTGGTCCTCATGCTTTTCTCGATCTCCCATATGTTATCGTCTTTGCTTTCACTCCATCGAGCCTTTAGTACTCCACTGCCTTCTACCTAACTTGTTTCGTTTCATGTTATACGGTATGAATAAGTCTACGAGGTCTCGAAGTTTCCGGTTCAGTCTTAATATCATCTACTTGATTTGGTGCCATATTTCCCAACGTCTCTTGTAAGTTCTCCCAAAACCCTTTATCGAACAATGGGTTTCAGCCACTTACAATGCTCTTCGACACACCATGGAATTAGACAATCCACCTCATATACAACTCGGCTAGTTTGGATGCCTTCAATTGGACTCAACAAATATAAATCTAGCACTCTTCGTCAATCTATCGAATTTGATCCAAATGTTATCATATCCTCTTCTGGTCCTTGGCAATCCATCGATGAAGCCTATAGATATTTGCTTCCACTACCACTCGAGATTAAAAAAATCTCCTATCCCTACGGAACCAACAATCTCGGACGGGTCTGCACTACATCACCTCTACATACACTACTCATTCCTTTAACTTAGCCATGATCTCCGCTAATCTAGCTTTACGCCTTTGACAAGTACCGATCTACTAAATCAAAGTACGTATGTCATTTAAACTAGCCATCATCTTTGGCCGTATCTCACATCGATTTCTAAAGTCATAACCAGCAATAAACTCAAGCAATGTCCACTGTAGGAATATCGCACCTAAACTGGTATTCTTCCACTCAAAGCATCAAAGACTGCATTTCTCTTACAAGCGTATAGGAAATGTCAAAGTCATAAGAGGCTAAAAATTCCAACCACCGTTGCCGGCGAAGGTTAAGATCCTTCTCGAAGAAGAGGTACTTCAATGATGAGGGATCAGTGAACAACTCGAACCCCTCTCCTAATAGGTAGAGCCTCAAAATCCTCAAAGCAAATACTATAGCTATCAACTTCAAATCATGAGTTGGATATTTCCTTCTATGCGGTTTATGTCATCGACTAGAAAATGTGACAACCTTACCTTTCCGCATCAATATCGCATCTACTCAAGTACCACAAAAATGTATGTAATATCGATCCCTCATTCCACCGCTTGGAATGAGTAACATTAGTGCACTCGTCAACCTCTCTGTCAGATTCATAAACGTGCGTCCACACCTCACGTTCAAAACAAAAGTCCGATTTTTTTTGCCAGATCGGTTAACAGTGTCGCTACCTTTGAGAAATCCTTGGTAAAACGTGTATAACATCTCGCCAATCCAAGAAAACTACTTAGCTGTAACACCCTTGGGTCTGCTCAAATTTTGGACTATCGTACTCGCAGGATCTATAGCAATGTCTTGCTCCAGAACAACGTGACCTAAGCATCTCACTTCCCTCCTTTAGAAGTGAAACTTCGAAAATCTCACCATCAATCGGTGTTTTCTCAACACCTCCGATACAATCATCAATCATGTCTTGTGCTCCTCTTTCATCCTTGAGTAGACGAAAGTATCATCAATGAGCACAAGCATGGACTTACTCAAGTGATCTCTCAAAACATGGTTCACGATATCAATAAAGCAGTTCGAATCATTGATTAACCCAAATAGCATAACCAATCAATCAAAAATCAAAGTAGCATACAAAATGCTATGATCGACACACTTCCTCTAACTATTCTCAACTAATGAAACTTCATCGCAAAGTCCAACTTTGAGAATACCTCGCACCATAGAGCTGATCGAACAAGCCATCAAGCGGGATTGGATACTTGTTCGTCATCTCATTCAGCTCATGGTAATTAACATACAACCTCAAAGATCCATCCGCCTCAATGGTGAACACTATAGGTGCATCCTACGAATGAACCCTCGCATCAACAGGTCATCCGCTCACACCTTTAGTTTCCTTTGCACTTTGGGCATCATATGCCTTAAAAGCATAACTGTTGGTCTAACACCTCTAACCAAGTCGATACGAACTCAATCCCTATATGGTGGTAATCCGGTCACCCTTTCGAATGTGTCTGGATACTCTCTAACTAAAGGCAAAGATGACAACTCATTATGTGGGATATCGAGCGAATATAAAAAGCTTACTATAACAACCCGCTTTTTGTATAGTTCAAGTCGATAATAATCCACCATGTCTAACTCAAACCGAATGGAAGGGCGGATAGTTAAGGGTGAAAAAGAAAAGAAGACAGAATAAAATAGAAAATATAATCTCACACGAACGGAATAACATATATTATTTCAATATATAATCTTTACAGTGGAAAATTTTCCATACAATATATCAGAGTCTAACCTAGATTCAACCTGGATAGTTATAAACACATGTCCTTACAAATGGTGAAAAACATTAAATAAATGCAGCGAAAATAGAATGCGTCCGTACGTAGATGAAGATCTCCAGTTCTCCTCTGGAAACTCCAAGCGTCTTCAACTAAACCTAAAACTACTCAGATCTGATCCGAGTATTAAAAATACCCGGATTAGGCTTGATACACCAGTGTGAGATACTCAAAATTTTAAATTTATAGATCATGCTGATGTCAATCAAAACCTTTGAAAAGAAGGATATCTCATAAGATCACGTCCATATATAAATATGGATGGGTTTTTATCTTATGATAACCAAAATAATTTATACTGAAAACACTTTGATATTATCTTTAATGACATTGGTTTTGAACACATTTTTCAAGTATATATATATATATATATACAAAGTATCAATACCCAGACTAAGTCTATGGTAATATATCCGAACAAGGTCAACGGAATATACCGTACGTAATATATGATACCAAAGGGGTAGATAAATGTTTGCAAAGCATTACAGCTATTTTGGGACTACAATCAAAACCGTAAAGCTCGTATTGGGATTGGATTTCCAACATGACAAGGAACTAGTGGCCTGATGTGTTGTTTTTGTTGCAACAAACATATATCCAATAGCTACACATCCAAGGACTCAGACGCCACTATAATGCTGTCAACAACCAATGGAAATCAATATCAATGGCTACTCATCCAAGGACTCAGACGCCACTTATTCTACCCGCGGAAGGCTGTAGCCTTTTTCGCATTTCATCAGGTAACTCATAATTGTATCTTGTAGACCACATAGTATCCCGTATCATTACCGGGTTGTAAGGCTAGAGAGGCTATGCTCTTCTTTTCATAAAGCCATACTTTGTGTTTCACAAAGCTACGCTTTACTCTTCCACAAAGCACATTCCACTTAAAATGCCTCATTGCCATTTCCGTTTATCACTAATTGACTTCCACAAAAATAAAACCTTCGAGCTCGTATGTCTCAGAGAAGGGTGTTAAGCTAATAGGAGTTTCCTCCTACGCCACCAACAAATGTACGTTTGTAAAAATCAACGTTCGTGATTTAAAAATGCAATGTCAGACAGTCATCCATACAAGTTCGTTATGGGACTGAACGAAACAAAAAGGCACTCCTCCTACTACATCTTTGGGAATCACCTAGGATTAGTAGCGAGTAGTCCTTGCAATATGAAGATTTCAAAACATGATAGGACCACAGCTATAATAAATATCTCTATACTGGGAGCGACCCAGAGAATGTCAACAAGCAGTCATTCTGCTATAAAGATCTTCGGTCCTCAATAATCATCTTCTTCAACATGTCTTCATCATCAAGGTGTCTTTATTTCCGAACGTATACATTTGTTCGAAGTGGTTTTCGGATAGGAGTTACCCAAATCCGACCTTGGTTCTTTCGCACTAATCATCGATTAAAAAGTTGTTAATTTCAAATGTAATTATCAAATATGAATCAATTAAATTCATCTTTCATTCATAAATATCTCATAGAGACATATTATTTTAAATTATTCTGTTTATCATCTTAATAGTATATGGAATCATTAAACTTCATTTATCAAAACCTTTTGGTTAATTAAAATCCCTTTCTAAATCTTGAAATAACTCTGAATCGTTTCATTTTTTACTTAGGAAAAACATTTCCAAATTATTTATTTAAGTCTTATATTGGAAAACATTATTTTAGAGCATCCGGGCTTGCCCTCCGACATGTTCCGTCCCTTGCCCAAGTCTCCTTAGATCTCAGAGCGAAACACGTGCACTAGTCGTTTTCGTATACTCCTTTCATCTTTAGAAACGATTTATAAAACTTCCAAATCATTATTCATAACACTTAATTATTCTTTTAAAAACCATTTATAAAAGATATGAAAAGGAATAGTTAAGTTTAAGATCATATTTCACAAGTTATAAAAGTGCTACGAAAAAGTGCTGCAAACAGTGTATTTAAGCTTCTATGGTCAAAACAACATTTCCACTTCACATATGTTCATTTTTCCAACTCAAACCACTTTTAAAAGATTTATATAATTTATTCCATATTTTTAAACATTTAAAAATATTCATTTTAAATCAATTTCAAATTCGGGTTTTAAACTGCAAAACCGCGATTTTCTAAAAATTTGTTTTGGACATAACTCAAATTTTATCAAACAAAATCTTGATTTTTCCTTTTCATTTGAAAACTATGGTTAGAAGGATCTGTAAATTTCTTATTTCAAAGATTTTCGACTTAGTTTGCATCCTACGTATTGATTTAAAGTTCCTGGTCGAATATTATGAACTGCCGCAACGCGACGAGCTCGATTTTGACCATTTGGTGAATTGTTCTGAAACTTGTCCAAAACACATCAAATAGGTTTTGAAACCATATTAAAACTATTTTAACTTACTTAAAGCAATAATTTATTATTTTAATCATTAAAGAGGCTAAACAACTTCATACATTTTTCATTTGGATTTATTAACTAACTATTGTTAGTTTACTAACCATTACCTAACTTGAATATTATTTTCACATCAATTGGTTATAGAATTTCACAACCAAGTTATCAACCATCTTAACATCCATATAATCATCAAATTCTCAATCACTTCTCAACCACGCATATAAATTCTTTAACTGAACATACTTAACAATATTTTAAGGAGCTGAATAATTAAAGATAACATGAGTACTCACCTTTATCTCTAATTAATTTTCCCTACCAACATTCTTATCCAACAAAACTTCACTATCATTACTAAACCCAACCAAACTCCAACAAATCAATTCCTTATTCACTTAAACATCACCTAGAATCATGCTTCTCCCTTCTATACCACACAACCATCCTCCATCATCGTCTTTTAGCTCACGACCATCCTCCCTCCTTCACTTTGCTCATGTCCAAGCCCCTCCACATCCACCATTGCTCTCGGCCTTAAGCCTTTATGGGAATGGATGCCCTAAACATTCCACCATACATTACTATTTGGTTTTCTAATGATGTTCTAAGGTATTGGACAAAGTTTGGAGGAGATTAGAGTTTGTTTGATATCATTTCTAGAAAGTTAGAGAGGAGGAAGAAGAAGAGGAAGATATTAAAGGGAAGAAGAAGAAGTGAGCTTAAGAAATGAAGAAGAAGATGAATGAAATGAGTAGAGTATGCATGGGTATTTATAGAAATAAAAGTTTACAAAATATCTTTAGGTAAAAAGACCAAAATACCCCTTCCTTAACATTAAGCTAAGGTCACTTGCATCTTTAATCCACATCACTTTCATCACCCATCACATTGTCCTTCGTCTCTTGCCTTAGCCCTTAAGGAAATGAATGTTGAAGCATTTGTGGCTAAAGGGAAGATTTGGTTTGGATTTGATGTGATTTGACTGGATTCTATTTAGATTTTGTTAACTTTGTTTAATTAATTACTCAATTAGTTTAATTAATATTTGTTAGTTCTAAATACATATTGATGTGTTAGTATGTTTATGTAAATAACTATTCAAGTTGCAAAATGTTTACACAAAGTATATTTAACAAAACGTTGAATTTCGACAAAACGTTTTACGGTCACATTTTGACGTTTTTGTTAAACTATTTATTAATGTAAACAAAACTTGAAAATAATTTTCTTATCATCATTAAATAATTAAAACAAATGTATTTGACTTATAAACCATATCTAGTAATATTAAAATCCAATTGTAAAAATACAATGTTGATTTGTCAACGTGTGACGAAAATTTTCAATCATTATTAAACAAGTATATATGTTTATATAAAATAATTATAAATCAAATATCTATTATTATCATATCATTATGTAACCATTAAAAAGAGTTATCTACCATATACAACTATTATTTGAATGTATCAAATTTTATCGAAAACCGTCTTTTGTCAATTTTACGACGAAAATCCAATATCTCTTATTTTTGTAAATCAATTCTAAAAATAAGTTCACCGTTATTATTTATCACATAAAACATAATTATTTAAGTTTGAAAATTCTATATTTGAATATTTAAAGTTAATTAAATACTCCATTTAAAAGCGGTAAAATTACTGGTCGTTACATACTTCCTCCATTAAAAGAATTTCATCCCCGAAATTAAACCAAAACCCAAAACCCGATAATACTTATTCAAAATAATTTTTAAACTCAATTTTGTATGATATACATAGATCATCCATACGCGATATTTGATTCAATATTTTATTTGAATCCATGACTTTACTTCCGAACTAGTATTGATCTCCCAATCTTCTAGTGTGGAATATGATTAGGCTCTTTGAACAGAAACCTTCGTTCCCCTTACATAGCTCTCAACTATGATAGAAAACAAAAGTACCCAACCATAAACCCTCATCAAAGTTCGTCGTCTTGAGTGATAAATCCTCTTTCAGACCGGTGAGAACATCTTAAAGCTCTGTATTCGAATCTTAGATCAAAATCGTGCGACGAAATGATCTGCGTACCTCACATGTACTTATTTTCATTCAAATTTTTTTATGAAAACTTTCATAAAAAATTTATCTTTTATTTTTATAAAGGTATAACCACTTTAAATATATATTTCCAAATATTTTTCTTAAAGGAAAACATTTCATCCCAAAGGAATCGTTTCAATTCTAAAAGATATTTTACCTTTTATTTTTCAAAATTACAATCAACTTCTATCATTAAAATATATTCATTTTTAACCAACCTTGATATTAACCTATCAAATAACAATTCAAAATTATCCTTTTAACTTAAGGAAAATTATGTAGATTGAGTAACTCCAAAATAATACCAAGGAACTGGCTACTACCAATAGTATCTTATATCCCCTTAACAAGAAGGGTAATACTTAAGAGAAGTATTTACCAACCGAACATATCTCTTGCCCAGTTTTAGTTATTTTTGAACCACTCAAACTAGTTATCATTTGGGACTTTTTACTTTTCAAATTTCTTGTTTGAAATAACACCGTTGTTATTTCTTTTCAAAAATCCTTTAGAGATTACTATTTTATAAAACTCATTTTATAAATCCCTTTTATAAAATCATCTTATATTAACTTACTTCCTTTTAAAATTTCATAATTCTTTTCTAAAATACTCAAAATTTAGTTTCTCAAAATTTATATAACATATCTTTTATATCCATCCTTTTCCAAATTATTTTATCTGTGTAAAATACATTTACATGCTTATTTTATTATCTTATACAAATTCATTAGCCTTAACCCTATAGTATTATCAAACATCTTATAGCCAAATCGTGAAAATTAATTCATAAGATGTTCATTCAATCAACAAATGGTAATGACTGAATATTATCATTCCCTTAACTATAAACTGACATACATACATATATATATATATATATATATATCTTTCAAAAGATATTCCTTTATACTTAAAATATAACCCTTATAAATTTTCCAAGATTAGGATAGGAGTTCTTAAAATTCTTTTTTATTAAACATATATCTTTTACACCTGAAACAGAATATATCAACCCTAAAAGATTTTTCTTTCTTCTTTTTCTTGATTTTCCTATCCTTACATAGAACTGCATAATGCCCTTCTTTACCGCATTTGTAACAGAAGATGACGGCATAAGATCCTAGTTTTAATTTCTCTTCTGCCTCTTTTTATGTGTGTATTCGTGCTTGCTTTGGATTAGCCCATAACTCATCACCCAACATATAATAAGACATCCTGACTTAAATGATATACTAAGTTATTATCAGAAGTTTCATACCATTAATTTATTGACTTATCCAAATTAATTGAATCATATTTGTTCGGATTTGAACTTGCCTTGATTATACAATGATAAGAAGAATAATTTACCAAATGTTCGATACCATTCGCCCAAGCCAACATATGATCGATACTTTGAAGATTATTCCAACCATCACCAGACAGATCATGACCTTAGTCTTGGAACTTTCCAAAGAGATAACATCTTATAAACCTTCCATATCACACAAATATTTATACTTTTGTATACATAAAAATACACCTTTTAAAACTATGTGTCGATTTTCCTTGTTTAAGTGTGTAGAAATCCCTATCGATAATGGTGATCAAGCGCATCGACCAGAATCTATAAACCACTCAACAAATAAATTAACACAAAACATTTTTTAATAGTCATTAACAAATACGGGCTCATATATATAATACTCTCAAACTCATTCTAGAGTGTTGCTAATCCTATCTCTAATGAGTCACTCATTCTAAGGTATTACTAACCCTATCTATAATGAGTTTTACCCCACCAAAGCATCTAGGTGTTCGCTCAACCTAAGCTCTGACACCAAATGTAACGGCTTGCTTTTCTGTACAGTTCAAGTCAACAATAATCCACACATGTCCAACTCAAACCGAACGGAAGGGCGGATAGTTAATAAAAAAGAAAAGAAGACAGAATAAAATAAAAAATGGAATCTCATACGAATAGAATAACATATATTATTTCAATATATAATCTTTACAGGAGAAAGATTTGAATACAATATATCATAGTCTAACCTAGATTCAGCTTGGACAGTTATAAACACATGTCCTTACAAATGCTGAAAAACATCAAACAAATGCAATGGAAATATAATACGTCCATACATAGATGAAGGTCTCCAGTTCTCCTCTAAAACTCCAAGCGTCTTCAACTAAACCTGAAACTACTTTGATCTGTCCCGAGTATTAAAAATACCTGGATCAGGCTTGATAAACCAGCGTGAGATACTCGAAATTTTAAATTTATAGATCATGTTGATGTCAATCAAAACATTTGAAAAGAAGGGTGTCTCATAAGACCACATCTAAACATAAATACGAACGGGTTTTTATCTTATGATAACCAAAATAATTTATACTTGAAACACTTTGATATTATCTTTAATGACATTGGTATTGAAAACATATTTCAAGTAAATATATATAAAAAACAAGCATCAATACCCGGATTAAGTCTATGGTAATATATCCGGACTAGGTCAATGGAATATACCGGACGAAATATATGATACTAAAGGGGTAGCTAACATGTTTGCAAAGCATTACAGCTAATTTAAGACTACAATCAAAACTGTAAAGCTCGTATTGGGATTGGATTTTCAACATGATAAGGAACTAGTGGCCTGATGCAGTGTTTTGGTTGGAACAAACATATATCCATTGGCTACACATCCAAGGACTCAGATGCCACTATAATGCTGTCAACAACTGATGAAAATCAATATAATGGCTACTTATCCAAGGACTCAGACACCACTTATTTTACCCATGGAAGGCCGTATCATTTTTCGCATTTCATCCGATAGCTTGTAATTATGCCTTGAAGACCATATAGTATCCCGTATCATTTACCGAGTTGTGAGGCTAGAGAGGCTACGCTCTTCTTTTCATAAAGCCATACTTTGTTTTTCACAAAGCTACACTTTATTCTTCCACAAAGCACATTCTGCTTAGAATGCCACATTGCCATTTCCATTTCCATTTATCACTAATTGACTTCCATAAAAATACAACCTGCGAGTTCGTATGTCTTAAAAAAAGGTATTAAGCTAATAAAGTTGCCTCCTACGCCACCAACAGATGTACGTTTGTAAAAATCAACATTCGTGATTTAGAAATGCAATGTCAGACACTCATCCATACAAGTTCATTCTGGGACTGAACGAAACCAAAGGCAATCCTCCTACCACATCTTTGGAATCATCCTTAGGATTAGTAGCGAGTAGTCCTTGCAATACGAAGATTTCAAAACATGATAGGACCACTACTATAATAAATATCTCTATATTGGAAGCGACCCAGAGAATGTCAATAAGCAGTCCTTCCTCTATGAAGATCCTCGGTCTTCAATAATCATCATCTTCAACATGTCTTCATCATCAAGATGTCTTTATTTTCGAACGTATACATTGGTTCAAAGTGATTTTTGGATAGGAGTTACCCAAATCCGACCGTGGTTCCTTCGCACCAATCATCGATTAAAATGATGTTAAGTTCGAATGTAATTATCAATCATCAATCAATTAAATTCATCTTTCATTCATAAATATCTTAGAGGGACTTATTATTTTAAATTATTCCATTTATCTTCTTAACAATAAATGGAATCATTAAGCCTCATTTATCAAATCCTTTTGGTTAATTAAAACCCGTTTTAAATCTTGAAATAATTCTAAATCGTTTCATTTTTTACTTATGAAAAACATTTCCAAATTATTTATTTAAATATCATATTGAAAACATTATTTTAGAGCATCCGAGCATTCCCTTTGACATGTTCCAACCCTCGCCCTAGTCTCCTTGGATCTCATAGACGAAACACGTGTACTAGTCGTTTCTGCATACTCCTTTCATTTTTATAAATGATTTATAAAACATCCAAATCATTGTTCGAAACACTTAATTATTCTTTTAAAAACCATTTATAAAAGATATGAAAAAGAATGGTTAAGTTTAAAATCATATTTCACAAGTTATAAAACTGATGCGAAAAAGTGCTACAAATAGTGTATTTAAGCTTCTTTGATCAAAACAACACTTTTACTTCGCATATGTTCATTTTTCCAACTCAAACCACTTTTAAAGCATTTTAAAAGATTTATAGAATTTATGCCATATTTTTAAATATTTAAAATATTCATTTTAAATCAATTTCAAATTCGGGTTTTAAACTGCAAAACCGCGATTTTCTAAAAACTTGTTTTGAACATAACTCAAACGAAATCTTAATTTTTCTTTTTCATTTGATAACTATGGTTACAAGGATCTGTAAATTTATCATTTCAAAGATTTTCAACTTAGCTTGCATCCGACATATTGATTTAAAGTTATGGGTCGAATATTACGAACTAACGCTATGTGATGAGCTCGATTTTGACCATTTGGTGAATTGTTCCGAAACTTGTCCAAAACACTTCAAATAGATTTTAAAACCATATTAAAACTATATTAACTTATTTAAAACAATATTTTATTATTTTAATCATTAAAAAGGCTAAACAACTTCATACGCTTTTCATTTGGATTTATTAACTAACTATGGTTAGTTTACCAACCATTACCTAACTTGAATATTATTTTCACATCAATTGGTTATAGAATTTCACAACCAAGTTATCAACCATCTTAACATCTATATAATGATCCAATTCTCAATCAATTCTCGACCAAGCATATAAATTCATTATTTGAACATACTTAACAATATTTTAAGAAGTTGAATAATTAAAGATAACTCAAGTACTCACATTTGTCTCTAACTAATTCTTCGTACCAACATCCTTATCCAACAACACTTCACTATCATTACTAAATATAACCAAACTCCACCAAATCAATTCCTTCTTCACTTAAACATCACCTAGAACCATGCTTCTCTCTTCTAAACCACACAACCATCCTCCATCACCATCTTTTAGCTCACGGTCATCCTCACTGCTCCACTTTGCTCATGTCCAAGCTCCTCCACATCCACCATTTCTATCAGCCTTGAGCCTTCATGGGCATGAATGTACCAAATCTTCCACCATACATTGCTATTTGGTTTTCTAATGATGTTCTAAGGTAATTGACAAAGTTTGGAGGAGATTAGAGTTTGTTTGATATGATTTCTAGAAAGTTAAAGAGAGGAAGAAGAAGAGGAAGATGTTAAAGAGAAAAAGAGAGCTTAAGAAATGAAGAAGAAGATGAATGAAATGAGTAGAGTATGCTTGGGTATTTATAGGAATAAATGTTTACAAAATATCTTTTGGTAAAAAGACAAAAATTAGGTCTGTCAATGGATGCTTTCGAATGCGGATAGTGCTATATCCGCATCCGCATTCGAAATCATTTCGGATATCAGATATTCACATCCATAGATATGGACGGATATCAGATAATTATCATATCCGTTAACGACCGATAAATCAAGAATTATAAAAATAAAATTTTAGTATAACATAAATATTTTTCAATCCCATTGATTATAAAAGTGTTAAAATTTAACAAATTTAATGATAATAAACAGTTTCGAACAGTTAAAAAGCATTAAGTGCATATAATATAAACTACTAACTTAATAAAATAGCAAACAAATATCTTTCACTGCACCAAAATACACATAATTTGAACTATAATCTTGACAGAAACCAGACGGATAGTTATCGGATGCGGATGTCTTCGTATCCGCCTTCGCATACGTTTTTTCGAAAATAACAAGCTAAGGTCACTTCCATCTTTAATCCACATTACTTCCATCACCCATCACATTGTCCTTTATCTCTTGTCTTAGCACTTAAGAAAATGAATGTGGACGCATTTTTGCTAAAGGGACGATTTGATTTGGATTTGATGTGATTTGACTAGATTTTGTTTAGATTTTATTAACTTTGTTTAATTAATTACTCACTCAGTTTAATTAATCTTTGTTAGTTTTAACTAATGTTTATGTGTTAGTATGTTTATATAAATAACTATTCAAGTTGCAAAACGTTTACACAACTTATACCTAACAAAACGTTGATTTTTGATAAAACGTTTTACGGTCACATTTTGACATTTTTGTTAAACTATTTATTTATGTAAACAAAACTTGAAATAAGTTTCTTATCATATTTAAATAATTAAAACAAGTGTATTTGATTTATAAAACCCTATTTAATAATATTAAAATCCAATTGTAAAAATACAATGTCGATTTGTCAACGTGCAACAAAATTTGTCAATCATTATAAAACAAGTATATATGTTTATAAAATCGTTATAAATCAAATTTCTATTATTATCGTATCATTATATAACCATTAAAAAGAGATATTTACCATTTACAATAATTATTTGAATGTATCAAATTTTATCAAAAAACCGGCTTTTGTCAATTTTATGATGAAAATCCAAAATCTCTTATTTTTGTAAACCAAATCTAGAAATAAGTTCACCATTATTATTTATCACATAAAACATGATTATATAAGCTTGAAAATTCTATATTTTATCATTAAAAGTTAATTAAATATTCCATTTAAAAGTGGTAAAATTACTAGTCATTACACTTACCATCACCTTATCACTAGATGGGTAGCCAAACACTACATTCTGTTCCTTTCTGTTCCTTGTCATCACCAACAGCCTCTCATGATCCACCATTATTCCTACCCCTTCAACCAATCCCTTCCTAGACATAATATCGAACCTAATTAACCCAAAACAAACTAATAACAAACAAACAACCATGACTCGATAAGGCTATGTCTGGACAAACCATGCATAGGCTAGATGAGTGCCTAACAAGGTTCATTGTAAATTAAAGGTCGGTTAACTATCTCGAGTCTCAACTATAATCTATCTATCAAATTACTAGATATAAAGGAATATGAAACCTCGATGTCAAATAAAACATGTATAGAAATGCCATAAGTGGGAAGCATACCCTAGATAGTAATGCCCTTTCCCTTCTCTTTCGTCGATGGAGCACTCGACGAAATTAGAACGGTATTCAATGCATATGCTTCCACAGTTTGTCCCTGCTTAGCTGATTCATGACAGTCCTTCTACAGTGGACATGCTCTTAAGTCATCAGCCTTCTCGATCAACTCCTCGAAGCTCTCGTCAATATGGCCAATCAATCGCTTCCCAAGATGATTGTAACAACCCAAAATTTAAGCTATAATAATTAATTAACGAATTAATTGAATAATAAAATAAGTTTGTGAAATTGTCAGAATTGAGCCATGGGAGTTGCACCATTGTGTCCATGGTAATTTTCTGGTCAATTTCCATATATAGTTTGTCAAAATCCGAGTTAATATGAAGAAGATACGAGAGAAACAAGAATTGAAATAAAACGAAAATAAATAAATATATATATATACAAAGGGTCAGGTCGAGCCATACCTAGGTCAGGTCGACCCTAGGGTAGACCCCCAAGGCCATAGGTCGACCCACCCTTGTATTTGGACGTTGTTTCGTCCAGATTCAAGCGTAACGTCATATTTTGATTTTTCTTCAATCTTGTGTGTTCGTGCTTCCATTGATAGTTCCTAGTGAGCCTATGACGTGGTTGCACCAGATTTAATCTTCAAATCCAATGGTCTGAGATCCCCAAGTAACACTATAAATAGAACCCTAGGCCTAGCTATTTTTCTCATTCAAATTTTCTCCTATTTGGGTTCATTGCTAGAGGTTGGACCCTAAATAGAAATTTTTTCTACGGTGGAAATCTTTTTGATAAAAATATTCTACGCTCTAGGAGTGGATCAAGGAAGACCAAGGACTAGAGCTAAGGATCATAGGTGTATGTTTTGTAATTATTTTAGATTTTTAAGCAATTTAAAATAATAGGTTTCTCAATAGTTGTAGTTTTTCTACAATTTTGGCACAATTTTTATGTAAGCTTATTTACAGGCTATTTTTAAGTAAATTTTAGACTTTCTTTTCACTTTATTTTTATTCAGCTATTTTATTCATTTATTTACAGTTATTTACATTTATTTACATCTGTTTTGAGTTGGAATTTAGCCTGTAAATGTTGGTTTCTTTTTATTCCTTTTTTTCACGAATAAAATATTAAAAAGAGAATAATTCGCAAATATGGATTAAAATAGAAAAACGCTAAATTTACAGAAATTAGATGTAAAATAAGAAAAATTATAATAAAATAGAAATGGACTGAAATAGGAAAATTTAAGATATTTGCAAGCATGATTATAACAAGTGGTTATAAATAAAAAAAGAAAATAGAAGAGTAACAATTATAACATAGGTTATAATTAGAGAAAACAGAAAAGGCTTGTTTTACAAGTTAGATCTTGGATTAAGTTAATAAGCAAAAGAACAGTTATAACACATAGGTTATAATTAAAAGAAAGAAATAACAGAAGAGGCTTATTTTAAAACTTAGATTAAGTTAATAAACAAATATAGCAGAAATAACAAAATATGCTTATTTTAAAACTTACACTAAGTTAATAAGCAAACATAGAAGAAGGGCCTGTACCAACAGCATTCCCTTTCAGTTAGGAACTGATGGTCTCACAATAGTTAGGTGAGGCTGGGACACGCTTATGCTAATTAGGGTAAATAACTTGCCAATAGATAGAGACTCAAATTTGGGGATTTGAGCAAGGGGCGCAAACTAGAATTTGTTTGTTAGGACCAGTACCGGCAGCATTCCCTTTTAAGTCTAGGACTGATGGTCTCACAACACTTAGGTGAGGTTGAGCAACATCCCTTTTAGACTAGGACTGATGGTCTCACAATAGATTATGTGTGGCTGGGCACGCTTATGATGATCAGTGTAAATAAGTGGTCACAAGAGGGGGCGACAGTTAGCGTGTACCGGCGATGACCGAGCGTGCGACATTGATTAGGGTAAATAATTCGCTACTGTGTTCCAAGCGCTAAACAGGTGTCTTTTGCTATGGAATCAACAGGATTGGATCAGCTCACAGTGGCACAACAGAGATAGAAGGCTGATCAACGGGTAGAATTAGGATTTCAGCCTAACTAAAATAGGATTAGGGTTTCAGCCTAATCACAGCAGTTTATGACAAGTTCAAACAATCCAAACAATAGAAACAACCAAAGCAAACAGTCAAACAGAATCAGTATTTTACTCCAGTTTTATTTTTTCAGTATTTCTTTCCATACTAGAACTATTGCTTAGTTTATTATCTTTATCTTTCTTAGAAATGCTAGTAATTACTTCCACTCACCAGACTTATTGTCTAACCCACTCCTCTATTTTCCTTTTCCCCTATAGGCCAGTAGAGTCGAGGACAGTAGATTCAGATTTCTTGGAGATACATTCACGGAGTTCTTCATGTATTCTTCTTCTTTTCAGTTTTCATTTCATTTGGCTTTTGATGTACTGGTACTTATGAGAAGGATGATTATTGTTATTTTTGTACTCTTACTTTATGAGATTGAGATCTATTTTTCATAAGACATGTGTATTTGGTATTTGAGACATGTGATGTTTTTCAGACTTATTTATGATGTTTTATTTTGAATAATGAACTACCATTTAAATGTTTCCACTGTTTTTACTTATTTGTCTTGTGAATCTTAGTCTCTGTGTTGTTTTAGCTATACCTATAACGCACCACATTCTTTAGTGTGCCCTTTTTGGGTATACTAAGGGGTGTGGGATGTTTCACTTGGTATCAGAGCCTAAGGTTACAGGATTCATAAAACTTATTTTAAAAGTAAAGTATTTTTCAAAAGTAACATATCTTAAAAGTATTTTTTAGAAAGAAAATCTTATTATAGAAATTGTTTTCAAGTACAAGAGAGTTTTTATAAAAAATCCCCTCAAAGTCCAGTTCAACCTTCTTTTGATTTTTTCGAGCCAAAAATTCTCTTTTCTTTGCATAGAATGGCGGACACCCTAAATCTTCCAGAGGGTGACCAAGTCCCTGGCTGGTTCCATAGATACCTCCAAGCTACGACACCTGAGGTGCAAGGGAAAGCGCCCAATGCAGCACCGGTGGGTGGAGATCCCATTAATCCACCTGCAGCAGCCAATTTTTCTAAGCTATGCAAGGACTTCGCTAATCTAGGAGGCAAGACGTTTTCTAGCATGAAGGATTTCGTGGATGCACGAACTTGGTTAAGGAATACGGAGTAGATATTTTGGCTGTTAGGATTGGAGGACTGACAGAGAGTTCGGCTTGCATCTTGGTAGCTGAAGGGAGAAGCTTCTTCCCGATGGGAGATCATAGAGATGGAAGAAAGAGACGTTGGTTGGTTTGGATTTCAAGAAAGGTTTGAGAGAAAGTTCTTGTCAAAAGCTGAGGAAAGCATGCAGTTGGAGAAGTTCATTAGTCTGAAGCAAGGGAGACTTTCAATGAAGGGGTATATAAATCATTTTAATGAGTTGTCGCAGTTCGGGATGGAGCTTGTCAATACACCACATAAAAGGCCATCAATTTTGCTAAGGGTTTGAACCAGCCCCTCCAAGGGTTGGCATTGACACATGTACCTATGGGAGCGACGTATTAGTCACTTGTGGAGATGGTTCTCATGTCAGATGGAGCTAAGGAAGGAGGGCTTAAGGAGGTTCCTAAGTTAGAAAACTCTAAGAAGCAGTGGTGGAAGAATAAGAAGGATAAGGACAAGAAGAAAGGAGGAGGACCTCAAAAGCAGATCAGGAAAGGCGAAAAGTGTCATAGTTGTGTATTGGTTGGTCATTTCACAAAGGACTGTAAGAAGGACCCGATGAAGGGGAGGTGTTACAACTGTGGGCAGGCTGGTCATCTTAGTAGAGCTTGTCCTCAGAAGACGGGGCAGAGAGCAGGCGCACTTACAGTGCAAGTACAGGCTTTGGATGCTGCACCTTCTAGTCGTGGACTGGATCGAGGTAGGAAAGTCTCTGTGGAAGGTTTGATCTCTATTTTGGATTTTCCTATTCGAACTCTTTTGACTTCGGAGCATCGCATTCTTTCATTTCTAGTTCCTTGGTTGATTGTTTGCACTTAGATGTCTCTCTAATAGTAAACCCTTTAGTTGTTTCAAACCCCATAAGAGGATCGACACATTTATCCATGATTTGTAGAGGTTTGAAAATTTTTATACTATGCGTAGAGTTTGATTGTGACGCCTATGTACTGGGATTTTCGGGATATGGGTGATTTTTGGGATGGACTGGTTATCCACTTATGGAGCAATATTGGACTGCGAGAGGAGATTCATCAAATTAGAGACATGTAGCGGGCGAATTCTCGAGGTTTCTTGCGACTCACAGGGGTCAGTCATGTTAAGCTTCCTTTATTCCCTTGATTCATCACTAGGAGAGTTAGATTCTGTTCCAGTCGTTAGAGATTTCCTAGACATTTTCCAGGAGGTTAAGGGACTACCCCCTAAGAGAGAGATCGACTTTAGGATCTATCTAAATGACAATGCTAAGCTAGTGGCATTCCCCGTGAGACATATGGCTCCTAGGGAGAGGAAGGAGTTAAGTAAGCAGAATGGGGAGCTATTGGAGAAAGGCTTCATCAGACGGAGCATATCTGAGTGGGGAGCGCCAGTCGTCTTCGCTACAAAGGCGGATGGTTCCCTTCGACTTTGCGTAGACTATAGAGAGTTGAATAAGCTCACGAAGAAGAACCGTTACCCACTTCCAGGATCATCGATCTTTCAATCAGTTGGTTGGCTCTTCAGTATTTTCTCAGCTAGACTTGGCTACTGGATTTCATCAGCTTAGAGTCGCTGACGATAGCATCGATAAGACAGCATTTAGGACACCTGACGGATTCTTTGAGTGGTTGGTTATGCCGTTTGGGCTGACCAATGCCCCAGCCTATTTTGTAGATTTGATGAGCTGTGTTTTTCGAGATGTCCTAAATAAGTTCGTTGTAGTGTTTGTGGATGACATTCTGGTGTTTTCCAAGAGTATGGAAGAGCATGCTATTCATCCCGAGGAGGTTCTTCATACACTTCGTGTTCATCAGTTGAAAGCAAAATTCTCGAAGTGTCACTTTTGACGTGAGGAGGTGCGTTTCTTGGGGCATGTAGTCTCAAGAGAGGGTCTAGCTGTTGATCCCACTAAGGTAGTAGCAGTACAAGATTGGAAGGCCCCCAAGAACGTTACCGAAGTTAGAAGCTTCCTAGGTTTGGCTGGTTATTATAGGAAGTTTATCAGAGATTTCGCTAAGATTTCAGCACCGCTTACTCGCCTCACTAAGAAGAATGTGGCATTTCTATAGGACATAGATTGTGAGGATTCCTTCACGATGCTAAAGAGGGCCCTTACTAGTGCACCGATGTTAGTTTTACACGACGGAGCTAAGCATTTTACAGTATACACTAATGCATGTGGAACGGGTCTTGGGGCAGTATTGATGCAAGAAGGGAGGGTAGTATGCTATGGAAGTAGACAGTTAAGAACTCATGAGAAGAACTACCCAACCCATGATTTGGAGTTAGCTGCTATTGTTTTCACACTCAAGTCTTGGAGACATTACTTGCTAGGAGAGTGGTTCGAGCTTTTCACTGACCATAAATCATTGAAGTACATATTCTCACAAAAGGATTTAAACTTGAGGCGGTAACAATGGATGGAGTTTTTGGCATCATATGACTTTGAGATAGCTTACACCCCTGGTAAGGGAAATGTGGTTGCAGATGCATTAAGTAGGAAGAAAGCAACCCTTAGTCCAATTTTTGTGGAGTGGAAAAGCCTAGAGTTTATTTCCACCTTTGATTTTAAGCCCTCTACGGACATTATCACTGGATTATTGACAGCACTAGAGGTTAAGCCTACCCTCATAGATCAGATTGACTCAAGGCAGCGAAAGGATTCAGAGCTTATGCATATTCTAGAGAGGATTAGTAGGGGAGAGGTCTCTAGACATCTCCAACGCTATTCCATTGATAGTAAAGGGTGGCTTAGGAGAGATGGAAGCCTTTGTGTCCCCCGCAATTGTGATTTGATGAGAGCAGTTCTAGCAGAAGCACACCATTCTCAAAATGACTATTCATCCGGATGGTGATAAGATGTACAAGGACATGAAGAGAATGTTTTATTGGAGCGGCATGAAGAAGGATGTGGCAGAATTTGTAGCTAAGTGTCTTGTGTGCCAAAGAGTTAAGGCGGAGCAGCAAAAGCCTGGCAGATTGCTTCAACCATTGGATGTACCTAAATGGAAGTGGGACAGTGTCTCGATGGACTTCATAGATGGTTTACCCCAATCTAGGAAAGGGAATACCAGTATTTGGGTAATTGTAGATCGTTTGACTAAGAGCGCCCACTTCATTTCGGTCAAGAGTAAGAGGACAACACCTTATTTGGCATCCATATATGTTCGTGGGATAGTCCGACTTCATGGAGTTCCCTCTAGCATAGTGAGCGATAGAGACCCTATCTTTACTAGCGAGTTTTGAAGGAGCTTGCAAGAGGCTTTAGGAACACAGCTTAGATTGAGTACGACCTATCACCTCAGACGGATGGCCAAACATAGAGAATTAATAGAGTTCTTGAGGATTTGCTGAGGATGCGCATTCTTGATTTTGGAGGAACTTGGGAGGAGCACCTTCCTTTAGTGGAATTCGCATACAACAACAGTTTTCAGACTAGCATTGGAATGGAACCTTTTGAAGCTCTTTATGGAATATCTTGCAAATCGCCTTCGTGTTGGTTGGAGACTACGGAAAGATTTATACTTGGTCCCGACATGGTTAGAGAAACTTTGAAAAAGATTGATTTGATTAGGAGAAGAATGAAGACGGCCTAAGATAGGAAGAAATCCAATGCAGATAAGCGGAGAAGGGATATTGAGTTAGAGGTAGGAGATTTGGTTTTCATTAAGGTATCTCCGCTAAGAAAGGTAGTGAGATTTGGATCGAGTGGGAAACTTGCTCCCAGATTCGTAGGACCGTTCCCTATTATGGAAAGGGTAGGGAAGATGACATATTGAATAAAGCTACTAGAGAGGCTCGCGGGAGTTCACTATGTTTTTCATGTTTCGCATTTAAGAAAGTGCTTACATGATTTAGCAGAGGTGGTGGAACCTAGTCAACTTGAGGAAGTTGAAGTGGAGAGAGAAGCATCGGTTCGTCGCATTCCTACCAAGATTGTTGGACGCGATATCAAGAAGCTTAGGAATAAAGAATTCCCATTGGTTAAAGTGCAGTGGGGAGATAGTATTGAAGATGCTACGTGGGAGGCTGAGGAGAAAATATGTACCTCTTATCCACATTTTTTCGATGGTACGTCTTGAATTTCCTATTTCCATCTTTAGTTTTGAATAGGTTCTTTCCTTTAGTATCCTTTGGGAGGGTAGATCTTAGGATTTAACCTATAGATGGTAGGACTGAATGTAAACATGTTACTAGAACATGTTATGTGTGATGGACGCTAGTGGTTGCAAGTGTTTGCTAGTGGATGTTAATGGACGCATATACATACACTAGGCACTATTATCTCTTAGGGATCGGCCTAACTAGGTCACTTAAGCATGTGCATATGGATGTGTGTGCACTTGCACTTTTATTTTGTTTCCATGGTTGCTATAAATGGATGATTATCATATGATTGTTGCATTTGGATGATGATTGTAGCACACATATAGAACTATCAGTTGTCATTAGGGAATTTGCATTCATTTGGATACATGGTACGGACATGATTGCATAAAAGGAGGTTGACTGAATCAGTAGACCGCTTAATCTTTTCCATTAGTTAGGGATATTGATACTACACTATTGCATATACCATAAATTGCATTAGAAAACTTAAGGACAATAGATGTGATGGATGATGATTGAATGTTTGGTTGTAGAATTTGGATGAAAATATTTATTTTATTCTTCTGTCCTTGGAGATTTTGGGACGAAATCCTTTAAGGAGGGGAGAATGTAACAACCCAAAATTTAAGCTATAATAATTAATTAACAAATTAATTGAATAATAAAATAAGTTTGTGAAATTGTCAGAATTGAGCCATGGGAGTTGCACCATTGTGCCCATGGTAATATTCTAGTCAATTTCCATATATAGTTTGTCAAAATCCGAGTTAATATGAAGAAGATACGAGAGAAACAAGAATTGAAATAAAATGAAAATAAATAAATATATATATATATACACAAAGGGTCAGGTCGACCCATACCTAAGCTAGGTCGACCCTAGGGTAGACCCCCAAGGCCATAGGTCGACCTATAGGTCGACATGTAGGTCGACCCACCCTTGTATTTGGATGTTGTTTCGTCCAGATTCAAGCGTAACGTCATATTTTGATTTTTCTTCAATCTTGTGCGTTCATGCTTCCATTTGACAGTTCCTAGTGAGCCTATGATGTGGTTGCACCAGATTTAATCTTCAAATCCAATGGTCTGAGATCCCCAAGTAACACTATAAATAGAACCCTAGGCCTAGCTGTTTTTCTCATTCAGATTTTCTCCTATTTGGGTTCATTGCCAGAGGTTGGACCCTAAATAGAAAATTTTCTAAGGAAGAAATCTTTTTGATAAAAATATTCTACGCTCTAGGAGTGGATCAAGGAAGACAAAGGACTAGAGCTAAGGATCACAGGTGTGTGTTTTGTAATTATTTTAGATTTTTAAGCAATTTAAAATAATAGGGTTCTCAATAGTTGTAGTTTTTCTACAATTTTGGAACAATTTTTATGTAAGATCATTTACAGTCTATTTTTAAGTAAATTTTAGACTTTCTTTTCAATTTATTTTTATTTAGCTATTTTATTCATTTATTTACTGTTATTTACAATTATTTACATCTGTTTTGAGTTGGAATTTAGCTTGTAAATGTTAGTTTCTTTTTATTCCTTTTTTTCATGAATAAAATATTAAAAAGATAATAATTCGCAAATATGGATTAAAATTGAAAAACACTAAATTTACAAAAATTAGATGTAAAATAAGAAAAACTGTAATAAAATTGAAATGGACTGAAATAGGCAAATTTAAGATATTTGCAAGCATGATTATAACAAGTGGTTATAAATAAAAAGAGAAAATAGAAGAGTAATAATTATAACATAGGTTTTAATTAGAGAAAACAGAAAAGGCTTATTTTATAACTTAGATCTTGGATTAAGTTAATAAGCAAAAGAACAGTTATAACACATAGGTTATAATTAAAAGAAAGAAATAACAGAAGATGCTTATTTTAAAACTTAGATTAAGTTAATAAGCAAATATAGCAGAGATAACAGAAGAGGCTTATTTTAAAACTTACACTAAGTTAATAAGCAAACATAGAAGAAGGGCTCATACCAACAACATTCTCTTTCAGTCAAGAACTGATGGTCTCACAATAATTAGCTAGGTGAGGCGGGGGCACGCTTATGCTAATTAGGGTAAATATGTGGCCAATAGATAGAGACTCAAATATGGGGATTTGGGCAAGGGGCACAAACTAGAATTTGTTTGTTAGGACCTGTACCGACAACATTCCCTTTCAGGTCTAGGACTGATGGTCTCACAACACTTAGGTGAGGCTGGGCAGCATCCCTTTCAGACTAGGACTGATGGTCTCACAACAGATTAGGTGAGGTTGGACACGCTTATGCTGATTAGGGTAAATAAGAGGTCACAAGAGGAGGCGACTGTTAGCGTGGACGACGATGATCGAGCGTGCGGCATTAATTAGGGTAAATAATTCTCTACTGCGTTCCAAGCGCTAAACAGGTGTCTTTTGCTGTGGGACCAACATGATTGGATCAGCTCACAGTGGCACAACAGAGATAGAAGGCCGATCAACGGGTAGAATTAGGATTTCTGCCTAATTAAAATAGGATTAGGGTTTTAGCCTAATCACAGCCGTTTAAGACAAGTGCAAACAATCCAAACAACAGAAACAACCAAAGCAAACAGTCAAACAAAATTAGTATTTTACTCCAGTTTTATCTTTTCAGTATTTCTTTCCATACTAGAACTATTGCTTAGTCTATTATCTTTATCTTGCTTAGAAATGCTAGTAATTACTTCCACTCACCAGACTTATTGTCTGACCCACTCCTCTATTTCCCTTTTTCCTCCATAGGCCAGTAGGGTCAAGGACAGTAGATTCAGATTTCTTGGAGATACATTCCCGGAGTTCTTCATGTATTCTTCTTCTTTTCAATTTTCATTTCATTTGGCTTTTGATGTAGTGGTACTTATGAGAGGGATGATTATTGTTATTTTTGTACTCTGATTTTATGAGATTGAGATCTATTTTTCATAAGACATGTGTATTTGGTATTTGAGACATGTGATGTTTTTCAGGCTTATTTATGAAGTTTTATTTTGAATAATGAGTTACCATTTAACTATTTCCGCTGTTTTTACTTATTTGTCTTGTGAATCTTAGTCTCTGTGATGTTTTAGCTATACCTATAACGCACCACATTCTTTAGTGTGCCCTTTTTGGGTATACTAAGGGGTGTGGGGTGTTTCAATGATAACTCAACCCAATGATAAATTATTCATTCTTTCTGAATGGAGTATCAATAGATAGACCATACTTTGATAGAATACCGAATTCGATCACATACTCCACTACAGACATATCACTTTACTTCAAATCGACGAACTTCCTGAACAACACCGATTTTTTAAAAGTCGAGATAAATCTTCTTTCCGATGCGAACTATGAACCGATCCCAAGTAAAATGCCCTCGGGAATTGAAGCTATATGGGCACTCCACTAGTTCATTGTTTGTCCCTAGAGTTATCTAAAGGTTAACTTCTACCTCATCGCATCTAACTACAAGTCATCGAAGATCCTTTCGCAAATATCCTTCATGTCTTGCACCTCAATAGTCTACTTTATTCTAAGGAACGTTCTACCTCCTATACTCATATGGTATTTATATAGCTCGGCAAAGTAGACTTTAGGCGTTTGCGCTTAAGCGCCATAACCACTTGAAGCAACTTAGGCATTCCAAATAATGTTTTGCACCATCTTAGTGAACATATTCTGCAAATCGAGGTTAGTGGTCCTCGATCCAGCCCACTCCTCTACTACAGAGATGGAGTCAATAGTACCATTTCTCATATGCCACATCACTCCTATTCTATAATAAGAATGATCAGTCTCTCATAGAGAAAAACTACATCAAAAGTGCTCATTGTGCTATACAACTTATATACTATATACACTGCAATATAGTTTTGAAAACCAAAATATATAATAAATACATACTCTCTCGTATATAAGTATACTATAGATCCATTCTAAGGTGACAACTTCTACCCTATCTATACTAAGTCACGATATCAACTCAGGTTAACTACGTAACCTAAGCTCTGATACCAAATGTAATGACTGCCCTACACCTACGATGCTTATATAACCTAACAGTGCATCGCTGGGGCATCTGGTGGATGTATGACGATTGTTAAGGGAAAGAAAAGAAGTGAAGAAGGGAAATAGAAGAGAATATAAGAGAAGAGAAAGAAAACATCATAAAATTACAGAACTAATAGTATGTCTCACAGCGCATCGAACAAAATATTGTAATAATTTCAAATACAAAACCGATGAGACAATATTAACTACATGAACCACAGAATCAGAACACACACTCATATAGTTATACAAAATAGTAATAGAGTTTATACAACTAATAAATAAAATCAACTGATAAACTGTCTCTACTAGTAAGTCAAATACTATCAAGGCTCAACAGCGTCACATAGAGGAATGTGCAATAATTAGCCCAAAATATAAGTATGAGAAACCATCACCTCCCTGCCAGTCCATCTACATGCCCCATGTGCTGCTTACACCTGCTATCTAGTCTACTCATTTAAGAGTACCCAAGGTAATAAGAACCAAAGCATAAAACCTCGAGTTAGAAAACAGTTTAGTGTGAGCGATAAACAGTCACAAAATACTACAAATGTTAGTATAATATATGGAACAGATGGTATGGAGAATTATACCTGACGTGTTCCTGCATCAAAGAGTTAACACATAAGCGTAGTATATGCTAAACTACTATCATAAGTGAAATATAGGGTATGGGGTATCACATAGCATCTCAAGCATACAGTAAACATGGAATCCATCACACAACCTCGCATCTATCACTCAAGTGCTTCAGATGTACGATTACTCTCATAGATGCTTAACTCATTTCCACATAGATGGCTAGGGACTGGATACATATAGACGTCTAAAATATGGGTATACACAGACTACCCCGTCCAACTAAGGAGCATCACAACCATAGAGTTATCCATCAATCCCTTAGTATATGTACCGATAGTATCCCATGTAGATGGAAAAGGACTTGACACACCCAGACGTCCAAACACATGGGTACATGCAGACTACCCTGTCCTACTCAAGAGCATCACAACCTCATATTCTACTCTATGAGCTAACAAGAAGAAGTTGTCCTTTTAGTCCATCACCAAATACTATAGTCACTCGCCACATCGAGTCATCGAAATCATCGTACTTCATTGGTTTCCATCGCAAAGTCACCTTGAGTCATTCGTAGGGTCCTATATCCTTACCCTGAGCCAACTCCCCAAAAGCTTACCTCCAAGTTCTGTTCGGCATCCCTCTGTTCGGCCTAAAACCATTCTCCCACCAAACATAAGCAACACTGAACAACATTTGCTATTCAGCACCCAACACCGAATCAATAACTAACGAACAAGATTTCCTGTCCAGACCTTTACTAGCTGAACCAAGCTCCTACCAAATAAGGTTTCCTGTTCGGTCTTCCACTGTCCATCCAACCGACATTCAAACTAGCACTTCTCCTTCCTAAAGCCAACCATCGGACCACCTTATGCTGGACCAAGCTCCACCGAACCGAAACCTGTAGCTCCTTCCCCAAAATAACATCATGTTGATTCCATCGCTAGCCCGACACTTTGACCCTCATGCATCGCCTATGCAACGATATGACTCCAACTGCTCTAGAGTCTATCCCTCAAAGTCAAGTTGCATAGTTCCTACCTTTAGTTCGCTCTGTTGAGTATTTTAAATCATACAAGAAAAAAACATAGATGCAACCATCATAGCATACATACAACTAATATAACATACACAATGCACATATAACACATATATATCAACCAATTGAGGATTCATATCAAAAGTAGTTTAAGTCTAATTTCCTAAAAATAGCACGTCAATAGGAAAAATGTGATATTCGATTTAAAACCATTTTAAGTACTTTTAATTTCTTTTATAAAAATCATGTGTATGTTTATATATTTTAAAATCACATTTTAAAATTAGAAACAATTTCAAAAGGTCGTTTTTATACTATACTAATAATCATAGTATGGTGAGAGACAGTATCATTCACCTTAATGAAAATTGAACAATCCAATGTCAAGTCATAAAGCTCTCCTTCAGGAGCACAACACAAGAAGCCATGTCTAAAATGGACCTCGTATGCAGAAGATATGGATTTTATAAGATTTCGAATTAATTAACTAATTAAAATATTAATTATCTCATTATTCCTTAATCCCTTTAATAATCCTTCTTCCCCAAATATAATATGCATAGGAAACATGCACAAACCCACCTCCTTCTCTCTTCGATTACTCAACGGAACGATGTATCGTATTTGCCAATGTACTCCACTTCGCGATCACTCCGCCCCGGACCATATAATTCGAACCACGCCTCGTCAATTCAAGATGCGACTTGATAGCCGCTCCTCTATGACTGTACGTGTCGCATATCACCGAGGGATGCCGATGTTGTTGAAAATTGGTGGGGGAGGGGCTTCTCAATAGAAGAAAGATAATGACGCACCCCATTTACCCTCTCTCGCCTCCAAGCATCGCAAAACTTAAACCTTAGTCACCACATGAAAAGGTCGAGCATGACCAAACATTATCGCACCCCACATCGACCTCATAAACGTGAATCTCTCTCCAGTATGAGTTCAACAGACCTGGTTTTGTCAATTTTCGTAGAGTGAATCGCTCGATTTAGTTTTTTGAATGTATTTGGGGAGTGGCGGCCATTTATTTTCTTGCAAGCAATGAAATAGTGTAAAATAAGAGAGAGGAGGGATTAGGTAGTGTTTGATTATATTAATATAATATATAATTTATTTTAATTCTCAAATAAATCATTGTACTTTTCGAGCTTATACGCTTACACGGCGCGTCCGATCGCAATGAAACTCGTCTGCGTACATCATCTCATTTTTTCGATCCCAATGGTATAAATTTCATCATTATCCGAGATAGTTTTTGGGATGATAATTTCATGCATTTCACGATCCTTTTGGCCATCGGATCGTCCGATCTCCAAATATAGCGATGCTTGTACTTATTTTAATTTGCAAAGTTGATCCAAACTCATTGGAAGTGGTCTCGAGTCCTGATTTGATTGTATGCGGAAAATCGTATTTTTGGACCTTTAATTAATTAACGATTCAATACCTTATCCTTAAAAATATGGGTCATTATAGGATTCATCTAAGATTTCATGCAATTCTTATCCTCTCATGAATGCTCGAATATGCCAATATTATCTTTTATATAACAACAGAAGCATTTTTACTAATAGAACACCTACTAAAAGATCTCAAGCTGGCGTCGGTCCCACTACCCTAGCCCGCGTTTCTGATGACGAAGATCAAGGGGATAAATAAGGTCTATAAGGTGAGGAAAATCTAGAAGAGGAAGAAAGAAGAGAAGAAGAAAATACAGCATACGAACGAGATGAAGGAAGAAAGGAAGGAGAAGACGAGGGTGATGGTGAAGATTATGCTATTGGCGGGGATGAGTCGTACGAGGAGACATCCACCGAGGGCACTATCGTCATTAGCACCTCCCTGATTGAAACGATTTTCCATCAACTCTTCACAACTTGCACCCGGACCAAGCCTTGGACCAATCAAAGAATCAACTCCTTCCAAAAGCGCCTCTAATAACATCTTTAGCTCCTTGTGCGATCTTGGGAACTTGTTAGATTTTGCTGCGAGGAATAAGCTTCAGAGACATTCTATACACCAACCCCACGAATTCTTCTTTCCTTCTGGGGATATCCTCGAGGCCCCCGAGGCTGGAAAAACTCCATCTCCAGAACCCCTCGAGCACGGTTCATTGGTTACTTAGAGAAACACCAGCATTTCACACAATTCTAGGATCACGAGCATAAACATTTGGCACTCTTTCTTACTCTTGCGCCTTAGTTCTGATATATCCCTTCTTCTTTTCAGGTTTAATGGGCAGGCAACCCTATAGCAACCTTCAAACGGGCTTGGACTAGCATCGTTCCTCAACTCTGGAGGCTTACTATCAACGTCCAAGCTCCTATCAAGAAATAGATCATGAGAGAATAAGGAGAAAAGATCAAGAATGCCGAGATGGAGAAGGCTAGTATCGTTGTCACGAAGAATGGGAGTGATGCGATGCTGAAAGAAAACAGTGTCTCCAAGATGAACAATGGAAACCACAAGCACTTCGGTCGCGACTATGACCTCAATAAGAAAAATTCTCACTCCCAATCTTTCCAACAACAACCTCCACCATCTCGACCTTTTACCACTTATATTTCTGCCTCACATCAATCTAAAGTAGCCGACCATACACAATCACTTCGATCTTATAAGATTGGAAAATATATTTCTTCAGGTCACACTACATCTCCTCTACCCCCTGAAGGTCAGACTTCATCTATTACTACCAAGATGCAGGCTGCTTTGCCCGACTTCTGCCTGGAGTGTGTAATGTTTGATTGCAATGTTAGGGATATCTCTCGAAAAGAAGCTAACGAAGGTCTTAAAAAATTTAAGGAGTTCATAGAGTAGTTATTCCAATGGAAAAGGCTCGCAAAAGGCCTCTCCGATGTCAGCGGGCTAACCTTTTAATTATTCGTTCCTTCGACTTGGAGAGGTTAATTATAACAAAATATATGGCTTACAAGCAAGAGCTGGCTGAAATTACAAAGGAAAGGGATGAAGCAACAAAATCAGCCAAAGACTCTAAGATAGAATGGTCAAGTTATCAAAGGTCCATACATAAGCGATCATAGTTATGAATATTCAATTAAAGATCGCACATGGTAAAAATGCTAAGCTTGAGGAAAGGCTCAAAGCAAAAGATGGGCAACTAATGGCACTTCAAGCGAAAGTAGAAAAAGTTAGGCCGAGTTGGAATCCAAAGCTCAAGTTTAAATCGAGCTTACCGCTACCAGAGAAGAAATCATAGAACTCAAAGCAAAGGTCATTCAGACCAAGGAAGAGACGGAGGCTACTCTTCAATTTTCCGCCAATGCTATTGAGATGAAAATCTTGAAGTGGCTTGGAGAAAACTATGCATTCACACTAGCTGATGCTTGGGAAAAGTTCTTGCATAGGGCCAATAAATCTACCCCTGGCGTCGATGAAGACCCCCTGAAATCAATATTCTTGGATGAAGATGACCCGGTGGCCCTAGAAAAGGGAAAGACAATCTTAGGAGCAGATGCTGTAGCAAAAGGGCAAATGCCTATTGAGGCTTCAGTTGGTCCCAATGCATCAGATCATGGAGAAACTTCCACTCTGACTTCAAAAGAGCCTCTAGTAGACACTGTAACTTCTATGGACCACCTTTGGGGCTGCCATTGCCAAGACGTCTACCCTTGCTGCATTCGGTGCTGATACTCCATATCTAACTCAGCTAAGTACTCATCGGTCCAACCTACCATCGAGGAGTGAGATGTCGGCAACTGCCCACCTAAGGACACACCAACTGGCCAAGGTATATCTCTAGTCTCTCCAGTCTTTGATGAACTTTAGTTCTTGCATGAGGACATTACTAATATTTACCTTTCTCTCTATCAAGTTATAGGTCGTCCATCGCTCCCCCCTCCATTGTCAGCTACTCAAACTCCGCGCTAATTGCCATCACAACGATGTGTGCTTTCATTACCATAATTCTCATTGCCCTAAATTCCTCCTTCTAGCTCCGGCCGTAGCATAGACTCAAAAACGATAGGGGTAACGGGAGGGTTAGAGGACGTTGATCCATCTTAAGAAGCGGAGGTGACAATCGTGAGTACAAAGGACCTTGATTCTATTTCAATGGCGGAGAGGCTGAAGCGTGACTTTGATAAGATAGAGGGTAAGAAGGAATAGAGAACAGAGAAGCCTATCGCTGGTTCAGGTAAATCCACACCTACTCCCAAGGTTCCCTCAAAAAGTTAAGCCGCCCTAAGGTCATGGTGCCGGCACCTCAAAGACCTCTAATCCTACCTCCGAAAAACCTGAAGATCCTATCAACTGGACAATCGAGTAGGAATCCTCTCCATCTATGGAAAGTTATGCAAAGAAAGTGAAGGAGAAATAGGAAACGATGGTTGTCACGAAGAAGAACCATGCCAGGCTAGCTATCAGGAGTAGCAAACGAGAGAGAGGGAAGTAGGTGATCACGTCGGTTTTTGAAGGCACTTTCTTTTTGACATTTTTGTATTTTGTTCTTTTTTGGCATTTCCTGTATATAAGATGTATTTTTGCGGGAACAACCCCGCAACTTATGTACAGAAGATACGTAAATAAAAGACTGTTTTCTGTTCAATCCTTTTTGCATTTACATTACTGTTTCTCTTGTTTCATTTGCTTATGTACTAGACTACGTATATAATATAATCATTTGTAATTCAATTACATTCACATTATACATGCATACTTCTTTGCAATGCCATTATTTACTGTTACTTTGTATGTAAAAAATAAATTTCTGCATTTCTCAATATTATTTCTTACTTAGTTTTGTTTATCCCCCAATATGCTTCTTATTTAGCTAAGTAAAACTGTATTTCTTTGGCTAAGTCTACCAATCTTCAGCTAAGTGCATCTCGCTCAACCATAATAGAACTATATCACTTTGGCTAATTCCATAGCCAAGCTTGTTTATCTTTGGTTGGGTGCACTCCGTTTAGTTGTGAACTAGGTTGTATTTACAAAAACTATTAACTTTGCACAATTTCTTATCTTCGGGAAATGGAAGTTTGGACGTCTATCTCTGGACATCCACCCTTAATTTCACCTGACACTAAGTGAAAATAAATGAAGTCTTGTCAATCAACCTCATTTATCGTTAGCTGAACATGACACATTAAGTTGTAAATGTGGTTGTACCTGTAGAAGATTCAATTATACACCAACTCCTATCTCTGAGTATCAGTGTCTTAGATGCCTATCTTGGGACATCCATCCTTGATCTCACCTATCTCTAGGTGTTGATCGAGATCATTCACCGACCATCTCCACTTTTCTTCAACAGAGCATGTCTCACCAAGCCATAAGCGTAGTCGTTCCTACAATAAGATACAACTCTATACCAGTTCCTATCTCCAGGATCCGGTGCCTAGATGCTTATCTCCGAGCATCAATCCTTGGCCTAGCCTGTCTCTGAGCATTGGTCTAAGATAAGATATATAAGGGCAATCATCCGATCGACCCTAGTATAGTTATACTCCTTCGACCCGATCTTAAATCGGAAGAGTTCATCTGTACCTATCTTCGGGTACCAAGACTTCCGGTTTTTCAAAATATGGGATGTCAGGTTCTACCGCTGATTACGCGGCACAAAATTAGACTTTTAAGAATACGCTTCCATTGATTCTAAAAGCCAACTTTATTTAAATAAAACTAAATGAAACAACATCTTTAATATTCGTTATTTCATGCCCGTGGAATTGGGACCCCTTAAAAGTCAGTAGCTTGAAATTTACATCTTCAAGCTTTTGTTCAATTACATGGGGACCTTCACATTTCGAACCAAGTGACTCCATACTAGGATAAACTTATTTTAAAACAAGGTCACGTATCTCAACGGTGCAGTTTATGACATTGGTGTTGAAATGTCTTATCACTCTTTTTTATTGAGCAACAACCCTTAGTTAAACCTCTTCTAGTTTTTCGTCAACCAAGTCGAGAGGCTCAAGCAAGATTTCCTCGATCCCCTTGGGATGGTAAGGCATTCTTTGATGAGAAAGGACTTCTAGTTCAATCGGAATCATGGCCTCGGCTTCGTAGGCCAAAGCAAATGGAGTATGTCCAGTCATGGACTTACGGGCCGTCCTATAAGCCCATAATTCTACGTGGTAACTCATCAATCTAGTTGCCCTTGGCTTCCATCAATTATTTCTTCATGATGGATTTGATGATCTTGTTCACTGTCTCCACCTGTCCATTTGCTTGTGGGTATGCTACTGCCGAAAAACTCTTCTCAATTCGGTACCGATTAACGAATTTTTTAAATTCCACGCTCTCTAATTGAGTTCCATTATCAGTAATGATCTTCTACGGAACTCCAAATCTGCACAGGATGTTCTTCACTGCAAAGTTGATCACTTTCTTTATAGTGATTGTGGCTAGCGGTTCCGCTTTAATCCACTTTACGAAGTAATCCATGGCTAAGATACCATACTTTGCTCTGCCCTTTAACATTGATAGCACACCGAGTATATCAATTTCCCAAAATTCAAAAAACTATTGGCTAACCATTTGCGTATGCTTTATGAATAGGGCTCATGGTATCTTCGCAAACCATTGGCATTTATCACATCATCTGGTCAATCAGTTGCATCTGAGATGATTTTTGGCCAAAAGAATCTGCAGCGAAGAACCTACTTTGCCAATGTTTGCCCTCCTGTGTGATCACCATAGCTTCCTTCATGCACATTCAAAAGGATTTTCTTAGCTTCATCTCTATGACATAACGTGGAAAGGAGGTCAAGAACCCTCTTCTATGCAACACTCCTTGCATAATAAATCATGGTACATTATGCAGGAATTTTCTTCGTTTATTTGTTTAGGTTGAGAGAGTTTCCTTCAATAGATAATCTTACACAAGAGTCATCCATGACTCCTCTTCCTCGTCCTCCAAGACCCAATCAACATCCATCCGGTCGATGCTTGGAGCCGACAAAATCTCTAATAGAATGAGTCCAATAAGCTACGCATCCCTAAAGCTAGGTAGTTTGGCTAGTGTAACAACTCTGGTTTGGAGATTACCTGTTAATATTAAATTATAATGGTAGTTATAGTTTAATATTGTAAATTAAAATAAAATTGGAGATTTATAATTGTTTATCTGGAATAAACAACGAATTTTGGAAATAAAATGAGAAAAATAAAGTTTGGAACTTTATTTTATTTGTTTGGGTTAATAATGATTGGAAAATGGTTTTTATTTAGAGAAAATGCAATAATTGTATTAATTATTGCCAATTACTTCTTTTAATAATTTTTAAAAAAAGTATGTGATTTTAAAGGATGTTTATTTAAATAAAAAGATGGAAATTGGTTTTAAAATGTGTTTTAATTGTAAAGTTGAGTTTAAGATGGTTTGTAATATTTTTATGAGTAAGAAAATAATTTTTGAGGAATTTAGAAGTTAAAAATGTAGACTTTTGCATTTAATTGTGAAAATAGTGCATTTTAGTAAAATAAAGGATTTTAATAATAAAAATGTCTTAAAAATAAAAATTTATCTTTTTATATGGTGTAAAATATTTCATTTCTTAAGTATGTAAATTTACATACTTTGTCGTGTGAGAATTTAAAAGAAAATAACATTTATTCCATTACATAGTGTAAATATGAATATATTTGGCTTTGTGTTAATTAAATTGGCTTAACATATATTGTTTTCTTTTAATTTTGGGTCCATAAGCCCATTAACTCTTACCTGATATTGAGAAAAGAAGGAAACTATAGCCAGTACGTTCATCTTGTTACCTCCTTCTTCCTTCTCAAACCAGAAAACTGAAAACAATAACCCACCTCTCAAATTTCCAAATTCAAGCTCAAAACGTCAAGTTAACTCCATAAATTAAAATATTTTTCAATCTAGAGTGTTAATCAACAGGTAATCTAACTCCAAACCTTTTAATTTCATCCAATTCCTAATTTCAGAGATGATTTTCTAATTTACAGAAAATTTTCTTTTGCATGCTGTTTCTTTTTACTATACAGGTTCCTAGAGATTAATTCTTCCACCAAAGCTTCAATCTTTCTTCATAAATCCGGGTATTTGCATTCTAATAGCAAGGTGAGTTGAATAAACTCACATATCTAGCAAAAAGAAGTTGTAATTTCTTGAAACTGTGCAAAATAAGTCACTGTAATCGTTTATCTGTTCATAGTTTTCTTCTGTTTGAATCTGATTTTTGTTGCTTCTTTGAATGACTGTAACTTTTGATTCCGACAACAAAATGCTGCCGGATTTCTTTCATTTGGTAGTTTACATGTTGGAATTGGTCTCTTCAAAATTTAGTTGAGAAATATTATCATTTGAATGTGCAAATAAGTGCTTGAAAATCAACACGAAGAAGGAAAAGCAGCTGAAGAAAGTTTCGTGGCCTAGGTCAATAGGCCGGTCGACCTAGGTGTCGACCATAGACCCATGAAGGTTGACCGTACAGTCGACCTTCGGGGTTGTATGGTCGACCTAGCTATCGACATGTTTGCTCCCTTGTTTCTGCCTTTTTCTCCTGTGCTCTAGTGCTTGTTCCAGCTTATTTTTCTCTCACTTTTACTTGATTTTGATGAGGATTTTGTGCTGTTTTGAGAGCTATGATGCCTACCAATAGGCTAGCTAAAATTTGGAGATTTTGAAATTTAAATTTGAATTGATTTTGAGTTGAATTTGAATTGAATTCAAATTGAATTTGAGTTATCGGTTTTGAGTATTTTCTTTGTTTTTCATTGAATTCAAGCACGGATTTCTCCAAACAGTTTTGAAATAATTTTTAAAATAAATTGGCATTTAAAATGATTATTATACGATATTTTTAATATTTTTAAAGTATTTTTAAGTTATAAAATCTATTTATTCTCTATAATAAAGGAATTTCAAATATTGTTTTCAAAATCGTTTTCGGAAAATGGTTTTAAAGGATTGTTTTCTCGAGTAAATTATTTTAAATATAAAATACACATTTTTGCACTATTCGAATGTATGAGAAAGAGAATTAAATGATTTAGTAAAACCCGTGGTAAGGCACACGTGCGTTTGCTTTTTCGGTTAATTCCGGACTTGTATGATCGAAGCTATTCGAGAATTATGAATTTCTGAGTTGATATTTGAGAGTTGCCATTCTATGGCGTATTTTGAGTTTTATAATTCCTATTTATAGGAATTATCTGAGATGGCCAATATTTGGCGAGTTATTGTGGTTTGAGATCTCCTATTTTAGGCGTTATGGTCGATGAGAACCATCATGATGTTTTTATACTTGTCGATGATATAAGGCAAGTCTTGAGTTTGTGATTTCCTATTTTGAGATTTATGGTTCATGAGGAACCATCACGAGGTCTATTTATACTTGTCGATGAGATGAGACAAGTCACGAGATTTTATGAGTTTAATGATGTTTTCAAGTGTGGCATTGACCTGTGCAGTTAAAGCGCTCGGCAGATTCAAAGCGGTGGAGGTGCAAAAAGTCATAGCGGGGATACAGCGAGGATATAGCGGGATATAGCGGATGACTCTAAAATAGCATATAAAACTCGTACTTAATGTTTTTACAGATATATAAATGGTAATTAAATGAAAAAAATATCATTCAAATGAATTATAATTAATACATAAATAATTTTAAATAAAAACATGTGCGAATATACTTTAAATAAACGTAAAACTGTTATACAACATAATTGAATTTAGTAGAATATTAGAGTATTTTCATTCTGAAAATATATTAAAAATTAAATCAAATAAATCAGTTTCATAATTTTTATAATGTATAAATGCAATTTTTCAGTTCATTTTATTAAAGAAGATATAGCGGAAATAGCGGAATATAGCGGAAATAACGGGATATAGCGGAAATAGCGGGGCTTAAAGCGGAAAGGCTATATTTTGGGGGTATATGGAAATATCGTAGCGGTAGAAATCCGCTATGAGATATAGCGGGGTTATAGCGGGGTAATAACGGGGCATTAACTACACAGGCATTGACTCACGGTTAGTAAACCGTTTAGTGAGAACGTGTGGTACAGGACGCACATTACCACTTTTCGGGTTCCTAGCTGAGAGTTTGTGACACATTCACGAGTATATGCCAGTACTTAAGATGTTGGGTTCTACATGTACATATATTTATATATATAGCCGAGGAGCTATTTATGGGCTGTTGGGTCCTAAAAGAGGCTGGGGGTCTACACGGTACTTGGCAAGCTGTTGGGCCATAGATTGGGCTGTTGGGTCCTTTCATATTTTATAGTTGTTGGGCTTTTTATTGGGCTGTTGGGTCCAATCTGGGTTTGTAGCTACAAATGGGCTATTGGGTCCTTTCTCTTTTTATAGCTATTGGGCTATTATTGGGCTGTTGGATCCATATTTTATTTATAACTGTTGGGCTTTTTATTTGCGCTGTTGGGTCCTATTTATGGGATTGAGATTATATTCTCCTTTTGGAGATATCTGAGTTTGCCTTTCTGTGTATTTTGAGTTTGAGATTTCTCTATTATGAGAATATATCTTAGTTTTCCATTTTGGCGTATTTTGTGTTTGAGGTTTCTCCATTTTGAGATTATATTTGTATTTTGCCATTTTGGCCAGTTTTGAGTTGGTTTTATGCCGTTGAAATGAGGCATATTCTGAGTTTTGGAACTTCTCCAATAGGAGAGTATTTAGTTTAGCCATTTTGGCGAGATTTGAGATTTATCATTTGAGTTTTCTTCTATTTAAGAGATAAGGTTAGAGAAACCCTTATAGCTACTTTTGGCTATCCACGATGATATGAGGCGACTATTATACTTGATGATTTATCTTGAGTTCTTTTCTTTAGATGTTCTATATGCTTAAGTGATTTTTGCTCACTTAAGTTATGGACATGTATTGCCATTGTCTCTTCTTATTCGAGTAGAATTATCATACTCATCTTATGCTTCATATTATCATCCATCTTTATTAAACTGTTTGTTTTAGCTAGACTGACCTGTGTATTTTATACTTGGGTCAGACCGAGTTGTTTCAGGTTAGACACCTGCTTTTGGACTTAGCTTCGCTTTGACGCTTCTGCTTGGATATATCTGTTTCATCCTTTGTTGTAACCTTTTGTGTAGACACTCTAATGTATATTATTTTGACTCGTGTGTATATTATGGTCGTCATATCACATGATATGTATCATTTTGTATTACTATGACGATGTATCTATATATGTGTGTGTCTTTATATATATATATATATATATATATATGATTATTTGTTATTCTGTGATGTATTTTGCATTTGAGTTGTTGTATTTTGTTCTGATAGATTCTCTAGCCACCTATGGCTTTGTATTAAGTATTTATTGGATATGTCGATCCACTTGAGTCGGAAAATAAATATAGAGTATTTATCGACGTATTCAATATATATTTAAGACAAGGCTATAGATGGTCACTCCTAACTAGCTCTATTCTTCGGATTAGCAGATGGTATTACCCAGTAATACTCTTTGTTAATGTGGGTCTCGGGGTGGGGCATCACATCTTGGTATCAGAGCGAGGTTCAGAACAAAATATGATAAACACAGAACAAAAACACATATTACGACACATCCAAGTGTAATACAAGTGTTACGAATCCCTTAGTCATCGTGCCTTGTCCTTTTCTTGTCCTTTTGGGGTAGATAGAAGTTCGTAATACGTGTAGGAATGCATTTTAATTCTGTAGTATTCCTTAATTGAATTAATGATATCTACCCTGTGAATAATTCATATCTACCTTAACTTTCAGCTCATGGCTAGGAGAGAAAGAGGTCAACACTTTGGAGGCTGAGCAGTTTAGTGGCTCATGCCCCGAAGGTGTGTACATGTCGACTGATCAAATTTTAGAGCTTATTTGGAGCATCCAGCCTCCTGCTCCATCCCATTCTTCTCCTCTGCGCAAATCCGTATTTGCGTGCATGTGTAGTGATTTTTTCTCATTTAGGAGGTAGACCTTTCAAAGGTTCTGAGACTGTCCTTGAGGTCCAGGCTTGGATTAGGACATGCGAGTGCATTTTCTCTCGCATGGATTTATCTGATCATCACCACGTTCTTATAGCATCGAGTATGATACAAGAGCGTGCTCTCGATTGGTATGAGCTTCTTATTGCCGAGATAGACGAGTCCACCCTTACTTGGCAGCAGTTTAGAGAGCGATTTGAGTTCAAATTTGTGACTGAATCTGAGAAAGCTTTCCTAGCCCGTCGCTTCCTTAAGTTGAAGCAAGGGAAATCATCCGTTTCAGAGTATGTTTCTTCTTTCAAGTCCCTATCCAAAAATGGGCTCGAATTTATCAGCACTCCTTATAAGAAGAATCTTCGATTTGTCTCTGGTTTGAAGAAATATTTGAAGAAGTCTCTTATGCTCCAGCTTAAGCTATCATTTGAGGAGTTAGTAGACTCGGCACTTCACCTCGAAGCCGTTGAGAAAGAGCAAGATAGTAGTGATGAGTTTGAGGTTCATAAGAACCCCAATAAAAAGAAGTTTCCCTTTCTGAAATCTAAGTCTTTTACTCCGAAAAAGAAGAAACTGCTTGCCTCTAGTTCACATTTAGTAGCAAAACCTCATTCTCATAAGTCGTGCTTCAACTGTGGTTCTCATGAACATTTTATTAAAGAGTGCCCTAAGCCTATCGTTTTCCGCAGTTGCAAACTAGAGGGACACTGACCTTCCCAGTGCCCCAATTCATCTAAGAGTCCTCATTCGGGAAAACTTCTTATGATGGATGCTTCAGGCGGTTCCTCTCATCCTGGAGGTACTTCCTTTTTCTTTTCTAGAGCTTTATATTTTTTATGTTTATTATGTTCAAGTTCTCTTCGGTACGAGTGCTTCATATCCACTCGAATCGAAGAAGCTTATTAATGTTATACCTTTAATGTTTCTTACTTTGTTATTCTTAGAGGATTGCGAATCCTTTTGAGGGGATCCGCAATATTGGACATGATACATGAGGATTTTGGGATTTTGTTCCTTGTAGTTTATCTTTTTTTGTGTATTAGCATGCTGTTTTCAATCTAGAGTTTGGAGTCATTTGTAAAGGAGTGGCTCGCATTTTATCAAACCACATTCTGTGATTTGAAGGATCCTATATTTAGGTATCCAAATTCAGTTGGTTTGTTATTTCTTATCTTCGGAATATTGATTATGATTCCGAAGTCTCTGTATTCACTCTTGGGTATTGAGATGTTGATGATATATCTCGAATTTCCGTCATTGTAACCCTGTTGATTTCTGTGAGTCCATTCGGGTATGACACCCAACCGGGCAATCGAGTATTGTATTGACCTCATTCCCGGTTCTTAGCCTTTCGGTCATTCCTCCACAAGGATGTCCACTAAGCAAATGAGGTGATTCATTGAATTTAATTGATATTGCCATTCTTACCTCTTTTGAGATACCCTTTTTGAATACTCATTTGTTGATAGGCTTTATGATATTACTTCATACGAAGTAATGATATGTTATTAAGTGTTCTTCTTCTCATTTGAGAAGATGTCTTGCCCTTACCCTTAAATCTCATCTGTTCCTTTTTAATCTATTGAGTGGTGTTAGGGTCATACATCAGTTCGACCCTACACCGATCTCCTTGAGTTACGAGTCGTGGAGGATAGCGTTCCTCTTACCGCACTCGTATGGGCCTTGTGAGTGGTTCGTTATATCGTTCATAATAATGAACACTATAGTTTATCCCATCAATCTTGTGAATCAAGTATTCTAAGAATATCTTGATGAGTTCTCCTTGTGTTTTGATTTTGGATATATGTAATGAATTGTGTTTTCAATTTTTTCAAAAAATTGAAGATATATTTCTAAGAGAAATTGGATTTGGTTTTTGGGATAAATAAAGAACATTTTGAGAACTAAATATGAGATACTTCTTTTATAGAAGATGATTTTTGTGTTGGGTTGTCCATCAAGTGCTTTAAGAATTCTGGTCGATACGCCAGATCAACGTTATCAAAAGGAATTTCCTAAACGCTATGATGAGACAATCAGACACGATAAATTGAGTTTTAATGAGATTAAATTTGGAAAATAAATTAAAATGGTTCGAGAATTAAATTTTATTTAGGATGACATACGCAGCCATTGAACTATAGTAGGTTGGATGGGTGGCGAGGCAGTTTTGATCATTTGGTCAATTCTACAGCCAATCGATAGGGTTATTCATTATAAACCAATGGCGAGGCAATGCCATTATGATAATTGAAATTTAAGAAATGGTATAAAGTTATGTTTTATTGTTGAAATAATGTACTTTAGATGAGATAATACTTTGCTTGAAAAGTAAAAGGTTTAATTGAATATTTTAATGTGAGTTATACATGTTAAAGACGGAGTTTGTTATGAGAATTTGGGTAGTTGAAAATAAAGAGTGGTAAAATTTTAAACTATACCTTGAGAATTTATTGATGGATTTATAAAACTCTTTTGAAAATAAAATCTTGTTACAAGAAAAGAATATGAGATTAAATTTATTTATTACTATAAGATGCTATATTAAAGGGATTTGAAAAGTTTCAAATATTGAAAATTTAGATTATGGTTTTGAAGATAATGAATTTTGAACTCTAATAAATTTTGATTGTAAATTAAAATTTAAATCTATTGTGTTCCTCGAGTTTGTTTTGCCTTAGTGCAATGGTCTAACGACTAGCGTTTTGCGGTCATTTGAGTTGGGTGATCTTTGAAGTAACCACCTCTTATCAGAGTTTTTTACCTCAATTATTGTTATCTTTGTATCTGTATGGCTCCTTCCATAGTGACACATGGAAAGTCACGGTCTTGTTGTTTGGAGCTCGGATGAAGCGATGCTAATTCCCAACTCTATTCGAGAAACTTTTGTGAAATCAATCTCCTTCGATTGATTTTTGGGTAGCACTCCGTTGTGTTCTTGTTCCGAAGGTGAGATACTTTCGGAATCATGATGTATTTCTCAAAAAAATTCAATTGTCTGCTAATCCCACTATTTATACTTGGGGAAATCATTGAATTTATCGAGCAATTTTATCTTGGTCTTCTTTCATCTTGAGTAGAGAGTGAGGAATTTTGATCTCGTGTTTGTCTATCTATCCTTTGATTGATGAAATAATTATGTTGAATACAAACTCTTCTATAGAAATTGCAAGGATGCAATTTTGTTAAGGGGGGAATCTGTAACAACCCTGGTTTGAAGATTACCTGTTAATATTAAATTATAACGGTAGTTATAATTTAATATTGTAAATTAAAATAAAATTGGAGATTTATAATTGTTTATTTGGAATAAACAATGAATTTTGGAAATAAAATGAGAAAAATAAAGTTTGGAACTTTATTTTATTTGTTTGGGTTAATAATGATTGGAAAATGGTTTTTATTTAGAGAAAATGCAATAATTGTATTAATTACTGCCAATTACTTTTTCTAATAATTTTTAAAAGAAGTATGTGATTTTTAAAGGATGTTTATTTAAATAAAAAGATGGAAATTGGTTTAAAAATGTGTTTTAATTGTAAAATTAAGTTTAAGATGGTTTGTAATATTTTTCTGAGTAAGAAAATAATTTTTGAGGAATTTTAGAAGTAAAAAATGTAGACTTTTGCATTTAATTGTGAAAATAGTGCATTTTTGTAAAATAAAGGATTTTAATAATAAAAATGTCTTAAAAATAAAAATTTATTTTTTTATATGGTTTAAAATATTTCATTTCTTAAGTATGTAAATTTACATACTTTGTTATGTGAGAATTTAAAAGAAAATAACATTTGTTCCATTACATAGTGTAAATATGAATATATTTGGCTTTGTGTTAATTAAATTGGCTTAACATATATTGTTTTCTTTTAATTTTGGGTCCATAAGCTCATTAACTCTTACCTGATATTAAGAAAAGAAGGAAACTATAGCCAGTACGTTCATTTGGTACATCCTTCTTCCTTCTCAAACTAGAAAACTGAAAACAATAACCCACCTCTCAAATTTCCCAATTCAAGCTCAAAACATCAAGTTAACTCCACAAATTAAAATCTTTTTCAATCTAGAGTGTTAATCAATAGGTAATCTAACTCCAAACCTTTTAATTTCATCCAATTCCTAATTTCGGAGATGATTTTCTAATTTACAGAAAAATTTCTTTTACATGCTGTTTCTTTTTACTATACAGGTTCCTAGAGGCTAATTCTTCCACCAAAGCTTCAATCATTCTTCATAAATCCGGGTATTTGCATTCTAACAGCAAGGCGAGTTGAATAAACTCACATATCTCGCAAAAAAATTGCAATTGCTTGAATCTGATTTTTGTTGCTTCTTTGAATGACTGTAACTTTTGATTCCGACAACGAAATGCTGCCGGATTTCTTTCATTTGGTAGTTTACATGTTGGACTTGGTCTCTTCAAAATTTAGTTGAGAAATATTATCATTTGAATTTGCAAATCAGTGCTTGAGAGTCAACACGAAGAAGGAAAAGCAGCTGAAGAATATTCCGTTGGCGTGTCGACCATAGACCCATGAAGGTCGACCGTACGGTCGACCTTAGGGGTTATATGGTCGACTAGCTCCCTTGTTTCTACCTTTTGCTCCTGTGCTCTAGTGCTTGTTCCAGCTTATTTTGAAATTTAAATTTGAATTTATTTTGAGTTGAATTTTAATTGAATTCAAAACGAATTTGAGTTATTGGTTTTGAGTATTTTCTTTGTTTTTCATTGAATGCAAGCCCGGATTTCTCCAAACGGTTTTGAAATAATTTTTAGAATAAATTGGCATTTAAAATGATTATTATATGATATTTTTTATATTTTTATAGTATTTTTAAGTCATAAAATCTATTTATTCTCTATAATAAAGGAATTTCAAATATTGTTTTCAAAATCGTTTTCGGAAAATGGTTTTAAAGGCTTGTTTTCTCAAGTAAATTATTTTAAATATAAAATACACATTTTTGCACTATTCGAATGTATGAGAAAGAGAATTAAACGATTCAGTAAAACCCATGGTATGGGACACGTGCATTTTCTTTTTCGGTTAATTCCGAACTTGTACGATCGAAGCTATTCGAGAATTATGAATTTCTGAGTTGATATTTGAGAGTTGCCATTCTATGGCGTATTTTGAGTTTTATAATTCCTATTTATAGGAATTATCTGAGATGGCCAATATTTGGCGAGTTATTGTGGTTTGAGATCTCTGATTTTAGGATTTATGGTCGATGAGAACCATCATGATGTTTTTATACCTGCCAATGATATAAGGCAAGTCTTGAGTTTGTGATTTCCTATTTTGAGATTTATGGTTCATGAGGAACCATCACGAGGTCTATTTATACTTGTCAATGAGATGAGACAAGTCACGAGATTTTATAAGTTTAATGATGTTTTCTACTATGGCATTGACTTGCGGTTAGTAAACTGTTTAGTGAGAACATGTGGTATGGGACGCACGTTACCACTTTTCAGGTTCCTAGTTGAGAGTTTATGACACATTCACGAGTATATGCCAGTACTTGAGCTGTTGGGTTCTACGTGTACATATACTTATATATATATATATCCAAGGAGCTATTTATGGGTTGTTGGGTCCTAAAAGAGGTCGGGGATCTCTAGTACACGGTACTTGGCAGGCTGTTGGGCCATAGATTGGGCTGTTGGGTCCTTTCATATTTTATATTTGTTGGGCTTTTTATTGGGATGTTGGGTCCAATCTGGGTTTGTAGCTACAAATGGGTTGTTGGGTCCTTTCTCTTTTTATAGGTGTTGGGCTATTATTGGGTTGTTGGGCCCATGTTTTATTTATAGCTGTTGGGCTTTTTATTTGGGTTGTTGAGTCCTATTTCTGAGATTGAGATTATATTCTCCTTTTGGAGATATCTGAGTTTTCCTTTTTGTGTATTTTGAGTTTGAGATTTCTCTATTATGAGAATATATCCGAGTTTGCCATTTTGGCGTATTTCGTGTTTGAGGTTTCTCCATTTTGAGATTATATTTGTATTTTGCCATTTTGGCAAGTTTTGAGTTGGGTTTTATGCCGCTGAAATGAGGCATATTCTAAGTTTTGGAACTTCTCCAATAGGAGAGTATTTAGTTTAGCCATTTTGGCGAGATTTGAGATTTATCATTTGAGTTTTCTTCTATTTAAGAGATAAGGTTAGAGAAACCCTTATAGCTACTTTTGGCTATCGACGATGATATGAGGCGACTATTATACTTGATGATTTATCTTGAGTTCTTTTCTTTAGAGGTTCTATATGCTTAAGTGATTTTTGCTCACTTAAGTTATGGACATGTATTGCCATTGTCTCTTCTTATTCGAGTAGAATTATCATACTCGTCTTATGATTCATATTATCGTCCATCTTTATTAAACTGTTTGTTTTAGCTAGACTGACCCGTGTATTTTATACTCGGGTTCGATCGAGTTGTTTCAGGTTAGACACCTGCTTTTGGACTTAGCTTCGCTGTGACGCTTCTGCTTGGATATATCTGTTTTCATCCTTTGTTGCAGCTTTTTGTGTAGACTCTCTGATGTATATTATTTTGACTCGTGTGTATATTGTGGTCGTCATACCACATGATATGTATCCTTTTGTATTACTATGACAATGTATCTGTATATGTGTGTGTGTGTGTATGATTATCTGATGTTCAGTGATGTGTTTTGCATTTGAGTTGTTGTATTTTGTTCTGATAGATCCCCTAGCCACCCGTGGCTTTGTATTAAGTATTTATTGGATATGTCAATCCACTTGAGTCAGGAAATAAATATAGAGTATTTATCGACGTATTCAATAGATATTTAAGACAAGGCTATAGATGGTCGCTCCTAACCAGCCCTATTCTCCACATTAGCAGACGGTATTACCCAGTAATACTCTTTGTTAATGTGGGTCTCGGGGTGGGGCATCACAGCTAGTGAATTAGCCTTTATGTTATCTTCTCTAGGAATGTGCGTTATCATATAGTGCACAATGTTGTTCGGTAGTTTCAAAACTCGTTGGAACTGGGTTAGCCTGCAACGGAAGTTGTGGGTGAATTTCAAACTTTTTTATCCTATTGGATCTTTATTGGGCCCATGAAGTATAATTTATTTAGAACATTTCTATATATTATTTAAATAAAATCTTTTATTTTATTTAAAATTATAAATTATATAGTTATATTTAATTTATTTCTTGATATATACATACATACATACATATACATATATATATATATATATGTATTGTATACACATATATATGTATGCATGTGTGACATATAAACCCATGCAAGGTATAATATGCCCGTGTATAGATGTTGTGATTCATATCGTAACAGATATGTTGGCTCATCCAATATACAAGTATATGTTGTCCAAATATATGTATGTATATGTCTACTATTATTTGTAAATAATATTATAAATATATATACATATATGTATCAAGTTTTGTTTAAATAATTTTATACAATTATATAAGTGTATTTATACACATACACACATATATATATATATATGCATATACATATATATGTATGTATATGCATATACATATATATGTATGTATGTCTAATCACATGAATAAAATATTAATATTATATATACATATTATGTAATAGATGTATGTAATAGATTTATATAAATAAACTATTTAGAAATATTAAAAAAATTCTTAAAAATTGAGAGTAATACATATATATATACATATAATTTTTTCTAATATATATAATTTTAATATATATATATATGTATACACACAAATATATTTATAACAGTATATATATAATATATTGATAAAATGTAAAAAATATATATTTTTTATTAAATATGAGATACCAGGTCTTACGTATAGCTCAGCAAATAATTTACTATTATTTTTTTGATATTTTAAATACATTTTAATTAAATATTCATTCAAAAATTAATAATATATTAATAAAAAATTAATTTTGAAACTTTATTTCAAATTTTAAATTTCTAGTAAATCCTAAATTATATTTGTGGTTAAAATTTTTCTTACATTTTTTTGATTAAAATTAATTTCAAAATGATTTATTTATTTTCAGCCTAATTAAATCATTAATTTTTTAAAATAAAAAAAATGTTTTTTTTTTCAAGATGAGAGCTTATTTGATCTTGATATAATTTTATAAAATTTAAAAAATAATTTCATAACATATTTGAATTAATATAATTTATTTATGCACTAAATTGATTTAAATGATATCAAATAACAATAAATATTTATAAAAAAATTTACTGTTAAAAATTAGTATTACTATAATGATTTATATATTAAATTATATGACTTATTTAAACTATGGTATGATGTTGTAATTAATTATAACCAATATATATGTAATTAAATAATATACATATTAATTTAATAAAACATAAAATTATATTATTTTTATATATGGCTGTACTGACCTGATATATATATATGATAAAAAACTAATTTTTTTTGTAAACATAAATATATACATGTATATAACCAAACTACTTTGTGACAAGTTACTTGCATATCGGAATCATCACCTAACTAACAATATAATATATATGCATATATAATAAACATTATGCTAAAACTTATTAACTATAATCTAATAAAATCGTACCTTAATCCTAAAGCCTTGATGTACATCTTGAAAAGATAATTTCTTCCCTTTGAAACTCTTTTCGATTTAGCAGATTGTTAGTCCTTGAACCGTTGATCTTCAGCTATCGAATAACAGTCGATTTAATTTGATTTTCCCCTAAGATATGTAACACCCCATATTTTTATAACATTATTTAGGATATTTAATTAGCTAAAATTAAATAAAATAATGTAGAGATTAATAAGTTGATAATTGATTAGCTAAGGGTAGTCGTGCAATGTTAGTGTACAATTTAAAATGAAATAACATAAGGTAATGTGTTAGGAAATGAGTAAGGGAAATATGGGAAATAGGAAGGCCTTATACCCTAAACCCTTGGGAAATGAAACTCACATTCATTTCATATTACTCAAACTAAAAATACCTAAGGCCAGCCACCATTTATTCTCAAGAAGATGATTAAAGCTAGGATTCAAGAGAAGAAAGTTTATCAACAAAATCAAAATCAAATCTCACATCTTTTAATCTTAAAGTTAAGGCGAATAATCACTACATCCCATTTTTCTTATGGTTTTCAGTTTTTAGATTAGACCCGAAATGTTTTGCAAGTATATGCCATGTTTTTTATGATTAAAGTTATATATATGCTTGTTGATGAATTATATATGTTCATGTTAGTTTTTATGATATGTTTGACATGAAAACTCTATTAAATAACATCCAAATGCCTTGAAAATTTTAATCTAGGTCAGAAATGATAATTTAGAGATGGGTTTCAATTTTCATAATTTTCTGAATTAATGTGGATTTTATATTAATTTTCTAGTGGAGGAAATTGTTTATTGGATTATAAATTATTTACGGCAAATATAATAATTATTTGGGTTTAAAATTTTTATATGTTAGGCAACATATTAAAATAGATTTTTTTGGATTTTTCCAGATTTTTCCTAAGTGATTTGATGAATATATAAAATTATTTAAGGTATGGGACTTGAATGTTATTTAATTAAGGAGAAGGGGCATTTTATAAAATAAAATTATTTTTTAATTCTGAATTTAGTGGCAGCACTTATCTGAAAAGTATTTATTAACAAATGAGAATTTGACAAACAAAGGCAGGTTAGTTGAAAAGATATCCTTTTTAAGTTAAAAACAAAGAAATCATACTTTTAGCATGTTTCAGCCATTTTAGCATTAGACCTTCCGACCCAGACCTTCCGACAAGGTCGAGAGGTTTAAAGCTTTCGACAAGATCAAACCAATGCATATGGTATCAAGTTACTTGGTACGTAATGAATTGGATAGAGTCGAAGGGTTCTTAGTCGAAAGATTAGTTGCCAAACGAGGTTGAAGTATATTTGTTTTATATACTAAAGCTTTCACCTGCTTATCTTCGAATTAGAGCTTTCAACTTGGTTGCTTTCGACCAGATCAAATGTTTAAAGTAAAGATTTTAAACCTTTCGACAAAGTCGAAAGGTTACTACTGCTTTATCACTATTTCGTTTTGAAACCTTCCAACACAGTCGAAGGGTTACTACCGCTTTATAAATATTTTGTTTTGAACCTTTCGACACAGTCGAAAGGTTTACTTGCTTTTAAACTAGCCGCTTCTCCCAATGCTTTTGAAAGAGAGCTTTCGACTAAGGTGATTTACCCTTGTTTTCTACTTGAAGTATAACTAAGCTTTTGAAGTAGAGCTTTCGACACAGTCGAAAGGTTGCTTCCAATGTAGTCGAAAGGTTTTAAAAGAAGGTTTTCCAATTGTTTTAAATTGAACCCAATATGTCTTCGAAAGGTTTATATTTTAAAAGGTTTAATGCCTTTAAAAGGTTTGTTTATTGACTGGTTTCGAAAGGTTTAAGTCTAATGACTTCGAAAGGTTTTAATTGAGTGATTTCAAAAGGTTTTATGAATGGAGTCGAAAGGATTTAGTTCATTGGTTTCGAAAGGTTTGAATTCAATGATTTCGAAAGGTTTTAATTCAATGGTTTCGAAAGGTTTGAGATGGAAGGTTTTCCAAGGTTTTTCTAAGGCAATGTTTTAAAGTGATTTTAAAGAAGGATGTCCAAAGTTATATTGGTTTCGAAAGGTTTATTTTAATGGTTTCGAGAGGTTTGATCTTTGGATTTGAAAGAGATGATTTTAAATGGTTAGAAAGAGGTTCGTTCAAGTGTTTAAATGTTTTCATCAACTAAGGGTTGAGTAAAGAAGATATATATAACATGGTGATAAGATTTTGAGTAAAGTTATATATTTTTCCTTGTTTAAGTTTGGTTTAAATGTTTTATATCATTTTGAAAACGTTTTCAAGAAATTTTTTTGAATGGGATCCTTAAGTAAAAATGACTCGGATATTAGAATACCAGATGGGACTAGTATGGGGTCGCTCCCTATACATTAGCTAATAGCCCCAGCTAATTGTTATCCAAAATTCCATTGTGTAGGACTTTGTCACAGGTAGACTAAAATTATGATTACACACCGAAGGGAATATATTTTTGTATACAGATAGGTTATTGGTGAGCCCGAAATACCATTAGGATCAGGAAGACCTGGGAGATGATTAAGTTAGGGACGGACCGTCCAGAAGCGAAGTATTTAATAGATAGTTAAGGACAGACCATCCAGAAGAGAAGTATTTAACAGATAGTTAAGGATAGATAGTCTAGAAGAAGAATAGCTAACAGGTGTTAGATTAAATTTTGTTTATATTGTCTGGTAGGCTCGAGTCAGCCAAAGGTTAAATTTTATCCAAACAAAACTTGTGTGTTTGAACAGATAGTTCATTATTATATGATATTTATGTATGTTTACATAATAATTGCTTTTTATAGTATTTAACCAGTTTTGGTTGCAGGAAAAGGTTTTGCAAAGATATGTTTTGAAAGGATGTTAGTGAGGGGAAATCCGTTTCGCAAACCGGCGTGGTCTCACTTAACATATTAAACCACGATGTATAGTATTATTCATTCCAGGCTTTATGTCTGACTCGAAGTTTATGTTTTCCCCTTAAACTCTCGGGTGCTCAAAATTGATTTGAGTAGGTTGAGGGATTAAGGCCTTTTCAAGTTTAGTAGGATGACAAATAAGGCTACCCGAGGCATGCATGAGGCAAATGGATAGCTATTTAGGAGTTGCAGTTTTTGTATATGTTTTGATGTATTTTCGCTGTGATTTTATTAGGTTTATTATGACCATATGACTCTGATCATCCAAGGGGGTATCTTCATATACCGCTCTTAGCGTAATTTGTAATAATTATATTTTATCTGTGCTTGGGAACGATTTGAGGTTATGTGTTTTGAATGTGAAACATTTGGTTTTGAAATGTAATGATAAAAGTTGTTTTTGAAATCTGTGTTTTGTTTCATATTCAAGTGCTTTTGATATTGTAGATACCATTAACATAGCCGTATTTAGTCACCAGAAGCTAATACTATAGATGACTGCAGTATCTGTAGCGCTTCGGTTTGGGCCTCTAGATAGGGGATGTTACAAGATATTAGGGAGATGGAAGAGAGGAATTCGGCCAACAATAGATTAGGTTGGAGGCTTCCAAAAGTTCTCAAAAGGTTGCAGATAGAGATGCTTATAAAGAGGAGAATTAAGAGATATTTTAGGATCAAGATCCTACATCATCTCTTACCAATTCTCTTTCATCTTAGCCCTCCATCTCAAAGTCTATGTTGCACCACCGTATGGCCACATTAAACCCTAAGTATGGTCGAATTTTCTATCCCCATTCATGAGCTTTTAAACCTATTTAGAGGCAAATAAAATATTATGCAATTAAATCCAATTTAATGCTTACAGATGTCGTATATCAATTGATATAATTATATCTATTATAAATATATTTAATAATATTTATTCATCAAATCAAAATTAAATCTTTAATTAATATTAATTAATTTAATTAATTTATAACAGTTACAAATTAATTAAATCGTTTGGTGTTGATTAACGGCGGAGTTTCCTATCGAGTTAGAAAACTGCTGTTAAAAATTGTGTTAAAAATATAACCGCAAGCGCACGACGTACAATTTTAGTACATGGTGAGTACAGGTCGATCCGTAGAGAATTGAATTGATTATAAACTCTAGTCAATCAAATTAACCCAAATTTGTAAGTTTGTTTTAAACTAAGAAAAATAGCAAAAGTTAAGCTAGAGAAAAAGTGAAATAAACTATGAGATTAAATGACAATTTAGAGGCAAATCCACTCTCATATATTTTTATATAAATCAACACAAAAACAATCTATGATCTCTCTATTTTGATCTAAGTATAATTAGTGGTATATTTATCATAAGTATGGTATATTTATGTTATTAATTAACATAACTTAAACCATCAAACTATAATACAACTGCTAAAACCACTTATCAACTGTCATGAAAATGAAAATGAAATCGAAGCAAAAGCAATTTCAAGCATAATCTATTTACTATTTTGTTTAGTGACATAGATCATCAAATTTTGTTTCTCTTTTAATCCATGATCAAAATCAATTAGTAAAATGATGATGTTAATTGTGTTTATATTTGAGTAAGAATAGCCTATTTGTGATTACAACATAGGCTATCAAATTCACTAATAAACTTACATCAACATCCAACTTTTCATGAAGCCTAAATAGAGATCATAAATTACAGAATATGTTGAATTTACATAATTCCAAGAGAGCTTCATTACCCCTAAATTGAAGGGGTTTATCTACTCATTTGTGTTATCATTTCAACAAATGTAAATTTCAACATAAAAAAACAAAAGAAAGAGCAAGCTAATTAAAATAAAACGAGAGCTAAACTACTTGCATAAATTAAAGCTAAGCTACTAACATAAAAGAAAAGAGAGCGTGTAAATAAAAGTGAGCATGAAAATAAAATAAAAGCAAAGAAGAAAAAGAAGAAGAAGAGGCTTAGGAAGCCATTTTATTTCTCATTAGTTTTGTGGCTACAACTTGCATAATGATAAGAAGATTAAAAAATCCATTACATGAACATAAGAGGGTTACATATACATGCGCAAAACCCTAATCCATATTTTAGGGAGCTACCCAAATTGCCCTTTAGGAAATATAACCTCCAAGTAATCATTAGCATGAGCTTAATCCTCCATTAATGTGCATGTGACTTTAATCCCCACTAACATGTGCATTAGCTCTGTAATGACCCACCTTTTTGGACAGTTTAAATCAACAATCAAACACACATGCCAACTCAACCCATTCAAAAGGGAAGATTGTTAATGGGGTAAATAAGAAAAGAAGAGAAAAATGAAGAAGAAACAATCATAGAATCTCGCAGCGGAAAGATAAAATATAATAATCAAATAAACAGTTTATGAAGCTGTTTAATATACTTTTGATTATTATTTATACATCATTTATCAGAGTTATACATATACAACAGAACAAATAAAATAATGCAGCAGACAGCATGATGCAAGGATAATAATAGTATACCAAGTCTTCGTCTTCGTCCTCCAAAATAGATCTTCAATAAGCTGAAAAACTCAGGACTGACCCGAGCGTAATGAAAGAACAAAACACTCGAGTCAGGACTAAAATATCCTTATGTAAGTTAAATCAATCGGAAATAAAGATGAGTGTAACGGCGTCAGAGATGTTTACGGGGTTTGACATCTCCTATCCAGTGTCGACGTGCGTGCGATAACTCAAGAGATGTTATAGGATTTTCCGTCTCTTAAGGATCCGTTAAACTATCTACTATGTAGTACAATACGCTATTATAATATGTCTAAAGTAAAGTAAACTATTAAAATAGCGTTAAGGCTTTACCCATATCCCCCTTAACACATTTTTATATATTCCCATAGTCTATATAGTACCGTAATTCCTCCATAAACTGGAGGGCTATCAGAGGGCACTCCATAGGTATGGTACAAAACAAACTAGTAAAAGGCGCTCTAGGGCATATGAACACGACACACGAGGAGATGCCAGGGTAGATATACCAATTGCACTCCCGAACTGGTGGTGATGCATAGCAGCTACTACCGCCCACCTCGGACACACTCCCAACAATCGAGGGTGGCCACCAAATCGAATCACAAAAGCAATAGAATGGTATCGAAGAAATATGCCCGATAAGAGGAATGACCTCACATTGGCCCGGTATAGCTCCTGATTTTAGTCACATCTAAGCTGACTCACGGGAGTCAGGGTCACGTCATACCATATAGAATCGTCGCCAAACCATCCTACTTCATTTCTGGAATCTCCACCACCTACACAGTTGTTAAAGTGGTTTTCGGTATCGATAGAGAGTATGCTCATATCTGATCCCGGTCTCTTTAACAACCGAACGCTTATTTCACACCGGATGGTTCTTTTACATTTTCAAAAATCCATTCATAATTGATATCAAAATATCATGTTCGCTTCAAAATTAAATCCATTTCAAAATCATCGTATCTACTCAATATATACGATTCCATTTCAAAATTCATTTTCGCCTCAATATTTCATTTTAATTTCAAAATCGTTTCGAATCTCAATTTAGGTTATAACCTCAATTTAACCAAATTCGTATTTAAATCCACAATTTAAATATAAACTTTCACCTTATTGACCAGCTTGAATTTTTGGAAAATAGATTTAAATAATTAAAATAGTTAAAATACTCCAAAATATTAAAGATAGATTTCAAAATAGTTTTACATTGATTTAATATGGTTAAATAGATTTAAAATAGATTGAATATAATTAAATAGGTTAAATAGCTTTAAAATAGATTAAATAGATTTAAATAAATTAAAATAGTTTAATTAGTTTAAAATAAATTAAATTTGATTAAGGAGATTTAAATTAGATTAAAATAAGTTAACATGGTTTAAGATAGTTTGAAATAATTTAATATAGATAATATAGGTTAAAATAGTTTAATATAAAATAGTTTCAAAATCAAATCATTTAAATTCCAACTTCCCAATCCGAATCACATTCCAATTTTCCATTTAGTCGATTCAATCTCGATTTCAATCCAAATAAATTCCGACTTCGATTTCAAATTTATTCAATTCCATTTTCAAATCCAATTAAATTCAATTTCAATTCATACCAATTTCTGGCTCAATCTTCAAATATCGGCTCACAACATTTAAAAGTTAACCTTCAATATCCAATTTGAAATCCAAATTTCCAAATACTTTTACTTGGTAAAGTTCAAAGTTTGAATAAAAGTCTCTTCCTTTCAATCAATTCAATTTCTGAAATTTAAATCATAATTCGATTATAACTTAAAAATCCCAACTCAATTATTTAAACGTTTCATTTACCAAATTTTTAAATTTCAACGTTCTGAACTCAAGTTCGAAAGAAAATTCTATTTTGTAGTAAATTTGGGTTTCATATCTTTTAAATCAAAATCATTCCAATAAATTCCAATCAGAAATTTTAAATCATTTAATTTAACCAATCCGGTGTTTGTATATAATTTTCTATCTTATGGCCAAGTGATCAGTTATTTCACTTAATTTCAGGGATAGATATATATATATCAATTCAATCCAAATCATAGTGTCATAGGTATATATCATTTCAACCTATTTCTCAATTTATTCGAAATGATTCAGTTTACAACTATAAATAATACACAGTGATGACAGGATATATACAAACAAATAAACATCCAAACATTCCAATTTCAATCAATAGCATCCATCGCAACCAATCATCCAAACAGATAATATAATTCATGGAAATTTCATAGTTATAAAGGTTCGGTAATTTAATTGCGATTAAATTCCAATTCAAATTTGACTGTCAATTTTAATTCCTAATATTAAATTCAATGACAATCTAGATGACGATAAAATTTATCAAACAACGACCAATAAAAATCATATCACTTTATAATGTAAAATTTAACTAGCATAAAGATATTCTAGTACGTTGTGAGCGTTATAAAACACTCACCTTGAGTTGTAAATTTCAAATCAAATCGAACTACGTTCGATTTAACCTGAAATTTTAGTTAGCTCCAAACGTCCCCAAATCAATTCCATAACGTAGAGCTTGTCACCACGATTCCAACGCAAAAAGTTTCGTCCAATTCTGATAATGTATGAGAGAGATACAAGTTTTCAAAGATTGAATATATATTAATATAATTTAAAACAAATTTCATTTTATTATTTCCAACCATCAGATCTGGGACGTTCGAAAATTCCTTCAGATCAAGGCCGCACGCACTGCTCCTTCCCCCTCGCGCTCAGGAACAACGACCCATAGCACGCCATCAACCCTAGATGCCGCACCCCTCATCGAGCCACCGGAGGTCGATTAGAGGCCGCCAATCGAAGCGCCTCCCTTCCCTCGACCCTCGGCCAGAACGGCGACGAGCTCGGCTCACTAAATCTCGTGAAAACTGCGAACAAACGCCGCCCAAACGCATGCCAATCTATCCTCCTCTGCTGCGAATTAGGCGATCTCCACCGTCCACATCGTAGAGCTCGACGAGCTTTACGACTTTCATGAAGGAAGTTTTCGAAATTACGGCTTGGATCGAGAGGATTTGAGGGAGAAATGTTGTTTAGTTTCGGCCATTGAACGATTATCTCTGGCGGCCACGAATATAATGGACTAGGGTTTCACTGAAAAGGAACGTGAATATATGCGTATAACGAATTATTTTAATATTATTTTCACTTTTAACATGATTTTTCGAACGAACTCCAAATTAGATGGGTCGACAGGCGTTCATAATGTTTTACCCGCATTCCGAACACAATGGAATATGTTTCAAGGTCAAATTTGATCGTATGTGTGAGTTATGGAAATAAACGACCGATTTTAAATTAAACCGATTAAATGAATTTCTAAGCGTTTTCAACTGCCACGATTAAATGGCAACTCCGATTGCTATGAAATTTGAAATCAGATAATAATACATTATTACGGATCCAATGGAACAGGTTTCATCGAATTCTGAGACTGTGCCTCGGAAGGCTATTTTTACTCGTCGATTATAATATAAAATTTTCAATTTCCAGTTATTCAGTTTTAAATCCAATTTTAAATGTTAACAATCTTCATTGTTGTTTAAATAAACTTTACATCAACTTCCGGTTTTATTTCAATCATATTATATTCAGAATTCCATTGTTCAAATATTTGTAATATTAAATTTAAACAATTTTGATTATTCAATAATTCACTATCTTTTGAAATATTTGAAAATGAACTTATAAGATTAAATCTTAAAAATGAACTCAAATTATAGAACAACTCTTTCCATTATACAGTTATTCAATTCCCGTTATTCAATTATTCAATAAATTTTCAAAATTAAATTTAAACAATTTAATTGTTCAATATTCAACAAATTTCAATATTAGATTTTAAATTGATTTTCATTATCAATCAATTGCTTTATTTACATCTAATGAATTCAACATTTATTATTTATACAACTATTGATTGTAAACACATTTAATAAGTAGCATTTATTTTTCAATACTCGCTACTACTTAAATCTTCGAAATCAGTCTATTTCCAAATTTTATTTCTATCTAAATAATTCACAATTATTATTCGACTTCGGTTATCGATTATAAACCCAGCTAATATATATAATTTCCTTTTAATTGATTAGAAATTCATTAAATTCATTAATAATTAACTTAGATAAATGTTGTTGCAATTCCTTCTAATTATTATTATCATAAATAAATTACAAATATTTAATTCTTCCGACATTAAACCATGAAATCTTATTAAATTAACTATTTTAATTATCGAAAATTTACGGGTCGTTACCAGCTCTTAATTGTAGTTCATGGTTAATGGGTAGGTGGGGTCCTCCATGATTTCATGAATTCATTTATTTCCATCTTCATTTGCCTTCTAACTCTTGTGCATGCATATTTCCATGAAGGCATCTTTATAATTTATCTTCATTTCCTACAATTTAGAAATAAAAATGTGCAAGTGAATTTTCTCAAATTAAATCATACATAAAATTACCATTTTGCCCCCATGAACGGTGACTTGAAAGCATTTTTGAAATTGGGTTTTAAACATATAAAAACACCCAATTATGACATTTATTTTACTAAAATGAGATTAAGCGTGTGAGTAAAAATATACATTTTGACGTGCACATCATTTGGTCAAAGGAGAATCCATCCTCATCAGAGAAAAATTCCAAATAGTCAAGTGTAAATTTGGTCAGTGATAAATATCGAATTATTCGAATATTAATGCTCACACGTCACTTAGCAGGTGGTGTGACATTTTGGCCAAATTTATTACTTAGTTGGTTTTGTTAAAATCCAATTTTGCTTTATTTAGTGTTACCCGTTTGTGACTTTTATATATCCTAATTCCCTTCGTCCAAACTATATCACTTTGGAATTATGGATTTTGGTAATGGTCAAAATTCCAATATCGTCCACTTTCAACTTTATAGTCCAAACACAAAATACTTGGTTCAGTAATAAAAATTATTATTTTCCGAATTGCTCTAGTCAAAGATTTTGACTTTGAGTTGACTTGAGGTTACCGTGATACTAATCCCATACAACCGATCAGATGAATCCTCCCTTAAATAGTGCTTCACTTCCAATACTTCCACTCGACCCAACTATAGTTACTTAATGGATGTCGTGCCTTGATTCGACTATAATCAAAGTGGAGCTTTCATATTTAAGATCGACAGTATTCCCAAGTCAAGAATCGATATTTTCTACTTGACCTTAGTTATATTAACCAAAAAAAACTTTCTAAGAAAATAACGCCCAGATTAGTCTGGTAAACTAGCTTGAGAAATACACGTCTTATGGATTTTAATATTATAAAGCCTTTCAAAATAAATGTATCTCGTAAGACCACACCGCACATAAAAACATATGGGTATTTACCTTATGATAACCAAACCATTTCAAATAGAAAATCCAATGATATTATAATAAAGTCTAGGGTTTAAAATAAATATATAAAATAGCCGGAATGCTTGCATCTCACGTTCCAGCATAGTTAGGCATAAATATGTCCATACGATGCTTATTGGAGAATGGATTCCATATAATGACAAGGCAATAGGGTACCGCCTACCGCAGCACACCTCTAGAAAATGTACTTATTGGAGATTTGAAAACCTATTTAGAGGTCGTGCTTAATTAAAAAATAAAGAATGAGTTCATGTAAATGGTTTTCTATGTTAATTAATAAGAGGATAAGGAAAATGGCATTATGGGGAATAACCGGCCACCATATCCTTAACCCCTAAACCATTATCCTTATTCTCATTTCTCACATTCAAAATCCTAAACCATAAACCAAAGAACAAGCCAGATATAACCTAGGGAAGGAGAAAGGGGGAAATCAATTAAAGTTAAGCAATCAAGCAAGGAGAATTAATCAAAAATCAAATCTCAAGTTCCTTATCCTAATCAAGGTGAATAATAGTCTAAACCATCTCTATTTTTGGTTTTATAGATCATTTGATTTTGGGTTTAAGTTTAAATCCATTATTATGATTTTTGACGATGATATGCTTGGATTTCATGATATGTTATGTCCAAACAAGTTTGTTTGATATATGTTTATTCAAATTTTAAGGCTAAACTCGTTTATATTGGATTTCAAGTGCCATGAGGATTTAATATGTCATGTAAAACATTAATTTGGAGATGAGTTTAATTTTTTATAATTTTCCAAGCTATGGAACATTTATTATGAATTATTGAAGGAAGAAATGAATATTTGGTTTTAAATTTTATTTCGGCTGTTAAATGAAGGAATCTGGGTCAGAAATTTTATATGTTAGATAACGTAATAAAAGTGAATTTCAATGAATTTTAGGGATTTTTCCTAAGTAATTTACTATGGAAATTAAATTAATTTATTTGGAGGATTTAAATGTTTTAATTGTTTTGCTTAAGGGAATGGCTTCTTTGCTAGTTACCTTTATTTAGATCTGAAATGAATGTTGTAGTTTTTAGAAAAGAATTTGAAAAGTTTGTAGCAACCAATCAAAATTTTACAAATAGGTAGGTTATAGTTAAAAAAGCAATTACTTGAAAGCAATTACTTGAAATGGCAATAAAACATTTTTTATACAGAAGTATGGTTTTGCCACTTCTAGTAGTACCTTTCGACCCTATACTTCTGCCCCCAACCAAGTCTGAAACAATACACAAGGTATCAAGCTTTGGTACGTAGTGGATTGGAGAAAGGCGGTAGGTATGGAGTCGAAACCTTACTTTCGATGGGATTGAAACCCTTTTAAATGGCTTTCGAAGCTGACACTTACCTTGTTTTCAAAAGAATTCTTTCGAAAAGGGGTTAAAATAGCTTTAGATGAGGTTGCCACCTTTATGTTAAAGTGTAGCTTTCAGATGAGTTACTCTATTTTTAAATCAATGCTTTCGAAAGGGTAGCTTGAACCTAGTCGAAACCTTGTTGCCGTCTTTATACCTTTCGAAGGGATTGAAGTCATCAACGAGTCTGAAAGGTGGCCTTTGTTTTATAAAATACTAAGCCGCTTCCCAATGCTTTCGAAAGGGCCCTAGTGGCCAACTATACTAAAGGTTTTGAAGGAAATGGCGTCGAAAGGGGTTTTGGCGCTATCCTTCTTATTGTTTTAACTTAAAGACTAATGCTTTTGAAGGGATGGTGCCGAAACCATCTGTTTTCCCCCAAACTCTTTTTAATGGTTTCGAAAAGCGTACGTTTGCTTGTATTCACTTAGACCCAAAAATATTAGTTTAAAATTAAATCCAATGGTTTCGAAAGAGATACTTCCAATGGTTTCGAAAGGGGTACTTTCAATGGTATTGAAAAAGGGTACTTTTAATGGTTTCGAAAGGGGTAATTTCAAATGGTTTCGAAGCTATGCTTTTAAAATTGGATAATAATGCTTTAATACATTCGAAATGTTTCGAAAGAGAGGTTTTAAAGTGTTTCGAAAGGCAGATGCCTAGTGTTTTGAAAAAAAGATTTGAATGCTTTTGAAGGAGGTTTTCCAATGGTTTCGAAAGTAAAGGTTTAAGGTTTTGAAAGCCTTAGTTTTCAAAATAAAGAAACCAATCTCAAATTTTTGAAGTTAAAACCCATGGCATTATAAAAGTGCTTTTAAATGCTTTTAAATCATAGTTTTTGAAGAAGCTTACTTTAATATAAATAATGGGTTAAAGGGATTAACCAAATTTCCAGTGAGAAATGATTTCAAAGACATTATACCAAAGACGTTGGTATTATTTTTGTATATGCTTCTTCTATAAATGTATTCACTATGTAATGGATCCATAACTGAATTTTGGGGAGTAAGGGCAGAATAACCAGGTAGGTTGACCTAGTAGTGAATATAAATTAAGTAACTCATGAATGAATGGAGCTGCATCCAAGAGGTTAAATTGACCAGAATATTGGATGCCCAAAGATTAAATAAGAACTTGTCAATTGAGACAGGTTCATAGTGAATCCATGAAAACTATGTTTAACTAGAGTTATTGGCGGGGCCAACAGGTTTGTAGTGAACCCATGAAAACTATATCCGGATTAAGTTATTGATAGAAGTCAATAGGTTCATAGTTAACCCATGAAAACTACGAAAAGGGGAGTTATTGGAGAGACCATTAAGTTCAGGGAGAACCCATGAATAATGAAGTTATTGGCATGGGCCAATAGGTTTTAATTGATCCCATGAAAAGTATAGAACCAAACAGATAGTCTATAAGCTTTAACCAGGTTATTAGTTAGCTCATGAAAACTATTAGGTTAATAGCAACCCTACAAACTATAACTATGACAGGTAGTCAGACAAACGGGGATGGGAAATCCAGAATGTTTTACCTTTATGCATATCATCATAATATTTTAAATTGCTATGTTTTTAACCATTGTGGATGCAGGAGCATAGTATATGGTTATTATATGATTTTGATAAGATACTAGTGAGGGGAAACCTGTTCCGCTAAGCGGTGTGGTCTCACTAGATATCTAAATTGGTTCGAGATGGTAGATTATTATTCATACCAGCCTTTATATCTGACTCGAAGTTTATATTTCCCCTTAAACTCTCGGGTGCACAATTAACTTTGAGTAGTTTGAGAGTTGAGGTTTTCGGGTAACTCTTTAGACGAATAAGCTTTCGGAGACGTGTAGATTGCAAACTAGCTAGTAGGAGTTCTTTTCTATTTTGATTCCGCTGTGTTTTGTTGTAAAGGAAAAATAGTTTAATTGCGTATGTTTAGACTCTGATCATCCAAGGGGGCATCTTCATATGTCGCTCTTGGCATATGTTGTAATAATTATATTTTCTCTGAACGTGGTTCTCAAATCTGGGATTATGTAAAGAATTTGAAATGTTTCGAAATGGAATGAGAAAGTTATTTAATGATTTTAATTTTTTTCCATATCCATGTGTTTCTGTTATATTAATGTATCTAACATTACCGTATTTGGTCGTTGAGGATTAATAGCCATGGATGACTGCAACATCCGTAGTCATTAATTTTGGACCTCCAAGTGGGGGATATTACAAGTTGGTATCAAAGCATAGGTTTATGAAAACTTAAGAAAATTGAACCTAAAAGTTTTTTTCAAAACATAATCTAGTGAATCACAAATAAGATCAGGGTTTGGGTTAACGTTATAGTAACGTTCTTGTATTTGATATGTATATATATAAGTACGCATTCCCCTCTCTCTTATACTGTCCTTGTGTATCTTACTAAGGCTCGTATGCAGATTTACGAGAAAGAAAGACATGGAGGCAGGAAACGGAAGAGGAAACCTCAGTGGAGGAATCACCACAACAAATGAAAATGTTCGACCTAATACCAGGAGGAACCCGGGTCGACATGCAAATGCTAATAAAAAGGCAGATGCCAATGTAGGTGCTGAAAAGCCACCAGTGGATATGGGGATGATGTACTCGTTTTTCGTTAATCTGATGCGAGCTGGTGCAACTACTGAAGTTGCTGGGAATGTTGGTAGAGCTAATCCTGTGGCTCCAATTAGGAATAACTATGCTAAGTTGAGCAAAGATTATACAAGTCTTAGTGGGAAACCGTTTTTGGGTACAGAGGATACCATAGAAGTTGAGAATTGGCTATTGTATTGTGAGAGAATTTTTTCTGATTTGGGATTGAATGATGAGTAAAAGAGGAGGCTAGCCTCTAGGCAGTTGCAGGGAGCAGTGCTCCATTGCTGGAATAGTGTTACTGTTGGAGTTCCTGAGGAAGAGTTAACTTAGGTAGAATTCCGAAGGAGGTTTGAGTAGAGATTTTTATCTAAAGTTGCTAAGTCAGCATTATTGAGAAAATTCATGGATTTGGTGCTGGGAGAAATGCCGATAATTGAGTATGCCACTAAGTTTGACGAGCTATCCAGATATGGGTATGCTACCATTGACACCATCATTAAGAGGAATGAAAAGTTCATTCGAGGATTGAGACCCGAGATTGCTAGGGCAACCCTGCCACATCTCCGTGATCTTTGTAATGTAGTTGTGGAGATGGCAATCCGACATGAGGAAATGCTTGCTATTTGTAAGAAGGAAAAGCCGGTTGAACCATAGGATTCTCAGGGAAAGAAGAGGAAGTTCTTTAAGAAGAAGGGAGCCCAGAAGGGAGAGGCTGCCAAGAAGGCAAAGGCTGATTTAGTTTTTTTCAAGTGTGATAAGAAGGTTCATTGTGCTTATGCATGCCGGATAGGTAAGGGGAAGAAGGCCGCAGACATGAAGAGTGTGAAATTTTTTAACTGCGACCACGTTGGGCATTACAAGAATCAGTGTCCAGAACCAGTTAGGGCGGACAAGGGAAAGTCTTTGCCGTTGGACCATCATCAACTAGACTAACTACTACTGTGAAGGGAAAGGTTGTGATGGAAGGTACGCTTTTGATTTAGAGTATACCAGTTAGGGTACTTTTTTATACCAGTGCATCGCATTCATTTATATCCCAGTGTCTGGTTGATGTGTTATGTTTAGAACCCACCTACCTTGTTACTTCCTTAAGTGTTGCGAATCCGATATAAGGGTATGCAACTTTGGAAATGAGATGTGACCAGTTAGAACTTGATTTTTTTAGATCATAAGTTTGCATGCAGTTTGTATGTTTTTGATTTCGTAGATTTCGGAATCATTTTGGATATAGATTGGTTGGGTAGACAAGAGGCTAGGATATTTTTCCAAGATAGGGAAACATCCTTAAGACACCCTGATAGTCATAACCGAATTATATTCTCAGTGGAGGATTCTGACCGGAGTGCTTGTGCTTTATTGAGTGCTATGCAAGTAGAAGAGGAGATAAGACAGGTTCGTGTAGCAAGAGAGTTTGCTGATGTATTTGAGCCAGTTGCAGGACTACCACTGAAACGAGCCGTTGAGTTTCGAATAGATCTTATGCCAGGAGCAGAGCCTGTTAGTAGACTACCTAGCAGGATGACACCGACCGAGATAAAGGAATTGAAGGTATAGCTAATGGATCTAGAAGGAAGAAATTGTATTAGGCCAAGCTGTTCTCCTTGGGGTGCGGCCGCGGTGTTCGTAAAGAAATCGGACGGGTCGTTGAGGGTGTGTATCGACTATCATAAGTTAAACAAGAGGACAATCAAGAATAAGTGTCCTTTTGCCAAGAATTGATGATCTGTTTGATCAGTTGAGTGGAGCCAGAGTATTTTACCAATTGGATTTGGTGATAGGTTTACATCAGTTGAGAGTGGCAGATGACAACATTCCGTTAACTGCATTTCGGACTAGGTATGGTTCGTATGAGGGGTTAGTAATTCCATTCGGGTTAATGAATGCATCAGCTTTCTTCATAGATCTGATGAACCGAGTTTTCCGAGAGTACTTGGATATGTTCGTATTGGTGTTTATAGATGACATTTTAGTATACTCTAAAGATGAAAGAGAGCATGATGATCATCTTAGAGTGGTGCTTGAGATGCTCAGGCAGCATCAATTGAAAGCGAAGTTTTCCAAGTGTCATTTTTGGAAGAAGGAGGTTAAGTTTCTTTGTCATGTGATTTTAGAGAAGGGCTTGTCAGTCAATCCAGATAAGATCGAAGATATTAATAATTGGAAGAGACCAGAGACGGTGACCGAGATTAGAAGTTTTCTTGGACTTGCTGGTTATTACCGGAGATTCATTAAGGATTTCTCGCGGATAGCAGCGCCTTTGACTATGTTGACCAGGAAGGATGTGGAGTTTATTTGGTCTGACAAATGTGAGGAAGCATTCCTTAAGTTAAAGCATTTGTTGACCAAGGCGCCTGTGTTAGTGGTTCCATATGAAAACCAAGGGTTGGTGGTGTATACCGTTGCATATGGAACTGGATTAGGAGTTGTGTTGATGTAGAAGAGTAAAGTCATTGCCTACGCTTCACGATAGCTTAGATCGCATGAGGTAAGATATCCTACTCATGATTTGGAGTTGGCTGCGGTGATCTTTACGTTGAAGATATGGAGACATTATCTCTTTGGGGAGAGATTTGAGCTATACAATGATCATAAGTCTTTAAGATATTTATTCTCTCAAAAGGAGTTGAATATGAGACAGCAGAGGTGGTTGGAGTTTTTAGCAACTTATGATTTTGGTATAGAGTATACACCTAGGAAGGAAAGAAAGTAGTGGATGCTCTTAGCATAAAACATCAGAATGTGGTGTTAGCTATGTTCGTAGAATGGAAAGATTTAGAAGCCTTGACTACTTGTAGTATGTAGTTAAGATCGACTGTTGGTTCTAGTCAGAGCACCGTCATGTTGTCCTGTTTGGAAGTTCGACTAGTATTGATTGAAAGGTTTGCTTCTAAGCAGAAAGCGGATCCACTATCAGCCGAGAAGATTAGAAGGCTTGAAGTTGGGTTGGAGATCGATGATCTAAAGGATTTTAGTCTTGACCAAAAGGGATGGTTGAGAAAGTAGGGACGGTTGTGTGTTTCAAATGTGGAGGACTTGAGGAGAGAAGTTCTTGGTGGATGTCATCGATCCAAGTTTACGATTCATCTTGGAGGAACCAAGGTGTATCAAGACATGAAGAGGAGCTTCTGCTGGGAAGGTATGAAGAGGGATGTTGGCTTGTGGGTTAGGCAGTGTGCGAACTATCAACAAGTGAAGGTTGAATATCAAAAGTCGAGTGGATTGCTTCAACCTTTAGAGGTTCCAGTTTGGAAATGGGATTCGATATCCATGGATTTTATAGACGGGTTGCCAAGGTCAAATAGTGGAAATGAAAGTATATGGGTCATAGTGGACAGATTGACCAAGAGTGCCCATTTCATTCCAGTCAAGTCAACCAGGACAACACCTGTTTTAGCTAAGTTGTTCATGAAGAACTGAGGTAGACTGCATGGAATTCCTAGTAGTGACAGAGATGCTTTGTTTACTAGTGAATTTTGGAAGGGTCTATAGGATGTGTTAGGTACCAAGATCAAGATGAGTACTCCATATCACCCTCAGATGGATGGGCAGACAAAGAGTCAATAAGGTACTTGAGGATTTATTAAGAGCTTGTGTGCTAGACTTTGGTGGACCTTGGGAAGATCACCTACATTTGGTTAAGTTTTCCTATAATAATAGTTATCAGACTAGTATAGGAATGACACCTTTTGAAGCTTCATATGGAAGGCCATGCAAATCACTAGCATGTTGGTTGGAGACTGGAGACAGATTAGTCTTGGGTCCAGATCTGGTTAGAGAGGTGATAGAGAAGATTGAGTTGATCCGAGAAAGGATGAAGGAAGCTCGGTCTAGACAGAAGAGTTACGCAGATAAGAGGCGTAAGGATATAGAATTCTCAGTTGGAGACAGAGTTTTTGTTAAGGTATCACCGATGAAGGCTGTGGTACGATTTGGAAAGTCGGGGAAACTGGCACCGAGATATGTTGGTTCGTTGCCAATTATGGAGAGGATCGGGAAGCTCACATACAGAGTAGAGTTGCCGAGCAGGATGGTAGGTGTCCATAATGTATTTCATGTATCTCATCTTCGCAAGCATGTACATGATCCAAAGACTACTATTCCTCCGACAGAGTTGGAAAATTTGATAGTGGAATCGAATTTGACTTTTGTTAGACAACTAGTTCAGGTTGTAGCGAGAGATGAGAAGAGATTAAGGAACAAGACAGTCAAGTTGGTTAAATAAAGAAGGACTGTACTTGGGAGACAGAAGACAGGATTAGAGATACTTTTCCTGGTCTGCTATGAGGATATGTTCTATATTAGCTTTATATAGACTGTATCTAGTCAGGTAGACTAGTATGGTAGTTAGAAGGTGTTACAGATGATTGCTATGCTTAGTATTTAGTCCTTCCTGAATTTCGAGGACAAAATTCTTTAAGGAGGGGAGCCTGTAACACCCCTAATTTTTAGTAACATTATTCAGAAGAATTAATTAGATAAATTAAATAGAATAATGTAAATGTTAGAGTGATAAGGGGATTCAGATTTGAAAACTTAAATAGAGGCCGTGCTTAATTAAAAAATAAAGAATGAGTTCATGTAAATGGTTTTCTATGTTAATTAATAAGAGGATAAGGCAAAGGGCATTACGGGGAATAGCCATCCACCATATCCTTAACCCCTAAACCCTTATCCTTATTCTCATTTCTCACGCAAAATCCTAAACCATAAACCAAATAACAAGCCGACCATAACCTAGGGAAGGAAAAGGGGAAAATCAATTAAAGTTAAGCAATCAAGCAAGGGGAATTAACAAAGATCAAATCTCAAGTTCCTTATCTTAATCAAGGTGAATAATATTCTAAACCATCTCTATTTTTGGTTTTATTGATCATTTGGTTTCGGGTTTAAATTTAAATCCATTATGATGATTTTTGATGATGATATGCTTAGATTTCATGATATATTATGTTCAAACAAGTTTTTTTGATATATGTTTATTCGATTTTAAGGCTAAAATCGTTTATATTGGATTTCAAATGCTATGAGGATTCAATATGTTATGTAAAACATTATTTTGGAGATGGGTTTAATTTTTATAATTTTCCAAGCTATGAAAAAATTATTATGAATTATGGAAGGAAGAAATGAATATTTGGGTTTAAATTTTATTTCGACCGTTAAATGAAGGAATTAGGGTCAGAAATTTTTATATGTTAGATAACATAATAAAAGTGAATTTCTATGATTTTTGGGGTTTTCCTAAGTAATTTACTATGAAAATTAAATTTATTTATTTGGAGGATTTAAATGTTTTACTTATTCTGCTTAAGGGAATGACTTCTTTCCTAATTACCTTTATTTAGATCTGAAATAAATGCATCGGTTTTTAGAAAAGAATTTGAAAAGTTTATGGCAACCAATCAAAATTTTACAAGTAGGCAGGTTAGTTAAAAAGCAATTACTTGAAAAGGCAATAAAATAGTTTTAGTACAAAAGTATGGTTTCGCAACTTCTAGTGGTGCTTTTCGACCCAATACTTCCGCCCTTAACCAAATCGAAACCAATACACATGGTATCAAGCTTTGGTACGTAGTGGATTAGAGAAAGGCGGTAGGTATGGAGTCGAAACCTTGCTTTCGATAGGGTCGAAACCCATTTAAATAGCTTTCGAAGATGACACTTGCCTTATTTTCAATAGAATGCTTTCGAAAAGGGGTTAAAATAGCTTTCGATGAGGTTGCCGCCTTTTGTTAAAGTGTAGCTTTCAAATGAGTTATTCTGTTTTTAAATCAATTCTTTCGAAAGGGTAGCTTGAACCCAATCGAAACCATGCCGCCATCTTTATACCTTTTAAAGGGATTGAAATCATCAACGAGTTCGAAAGGTAGCCTTTGTTTTATAAAATACTAAGCCGCTTCCCAATGGCTTCGATAAGGGCCCTAGTGGCCAACTATACTAAACGTTTCGAAGGCAATGGTGTTGAAGGGGTTTCGACGCTTCCTTCTTATTGTTTTAACTTAAAGACTAATGCTTTCGAAAGGATGGTGCCGAAGCCATATGTTTTTCTCCAAACTCTTTTTAATGGTTTCGAAAGGGGTGCTTTCGCTTGTATTCACTTAGACCCAAAAAGATATGTTTAAAATTAAACCCAATGGTTTCGAAAGGGATACTTCCAATGGTTTCGAAAGAGTAATTTCAATGGCTTCGAAAAGGGGTACTTTCAATGGTTTCGGAAGGGGTACTTTCAAATGGTTTCGAAGCTATGCTTTTAAAATTTGATAATAATTCTTTAATACATTCGAAAGTTTTCGAAAGTGAGATTTTAAAGTGTTTCGAAAGGCATATGCCTATTGTTTTGTAAAGAAGATTTGAATGCTTTCGAAGGAGATTTTCCAATGGTTTCGAAAGTAAAGGTTAAAGGTTTCGAAAGCTTTTGTTTTCAAAACAAAGAACCCAATCTCAAATTTTTAAAGGTAAAACCCATGGCATTATAAAGAGCTTTTAAATGCTTTTAAATTGGAGTTTTTGAAGAAGCTTGCTTTGATATAAATAATGGGTTAAAGGGATTAACCAAATCTGGGGGGAAATGGTTTCAAAGATATTAAACCAAAAACGTTGGTATTATTTTTGTATGTGCTTCTTCTATATGCAATGGACCCTTAACTGAATTTTGGGGAGTAAGGGCATAATAACTAGGTAGGTTGACCTAGTAGTGAATATAAATAAAGTAACTCCCGAATGAATAGAGTTGCATCCAGGAAGTCAGATAGACCAGAATATAGGATGCCCAAAGATTAAATAAGAAATTGTTAGTTGAGACAGGTTCATAGTGAACCCATGAAAACTATGTTTAACTAAAGTTATTGGCAGGGGCCAACAGGTTTGTAGTGAACCCATGAAAACTATATCTGGATTAAGTTATTGACAAAAGTCAATAGGTTCATAGTCAACCCATGAAAACTATGAAAAGGGGAGTTATTAGAGATACCAATAGGTTCAGGGAGAACCCATGAATAATGAAGTTATTGGGAGGGGCCAATAGGTTCTTAGTGATCTCATGAAAACTATTAAACCGAACAAATAGTCCATAAGCTTTAACTAGGTTATTATTAGTCAGCCCAAGAAAACTATTAGGTTAACTATAACCCTAGAAACTATAACTATGACAGGTAGTCAGATAAACGGGGATGGGAAATCCAAAATGTTTTACTTGTATGCATATCATTATAATATTTTAAATTGCTATGTTTATAACCATTGTGGATGCATGAACACAGTATATTGTTATTATATGATTTTGATAAGATACTAGTGAGGGGAAACCCGTTTCGCTAAGCGGCGTGATCTCACTAGTATCTAAATTGGTTCGAGATGGTAGGTTAATATTCATACCAGACTTTATGTCTTACTCGAAGTTTATGTTTTCCCCTTAAACTCTTGGGTGCTCAATTAAATTTGAGTAGTTTGAGAGTTGAGGTTTTCAGGTACCTCTGTAGAAGAATAAGCTTTATAGGACTTGCAGGAGGTAAACTAGCTAGTAGGAGTTCTTTTTATTTTGATTGCGCTGTGTTTGTTGTAAAGATAAAGTTGTTTAATTGCCTATGTTTAGACTCTTATCATCTAAGGGGCATCTTCATATGTCGCTATTGGCGTATGTTATAATAATTATATTTTCTCTGAACATGGTTTGCGAATCTGGGATTATGTAATGAATTAGAAATGTTTTGAAATGGAATGAGAAAGTTGTTTAATGATCTTAAAAAATTTCCATATCCATGTGTTCCTGTTATATAAATGTATCTAACATTACCGTATTTGGTCGCCGATGATTAATAACTATGGATTATTGTAATGATTCTGAAATTTACAGTTCTTTTGAACAGTTAGTCGATTAAATGGACCTTGACTTAAGTTAAGAATTTAAAATTTTGAATTTAAATTTACGTTGCGTATGATTAGTTAAAATGAATAAAATGTGAATTAAATTATAAAACAAAAATTTTAAACGATTTGAAATTTAACGTAAAATCAGTTGTTAATAAAACAGTGAAAATCAGTTCTTTTTTTCAGTTATTTAATAAAGCAGTGTTTTGGGCCGTGTTAACATTGGTTGCTATTTTATATAGAGAATGGTGTTATTGAAATTTTGAATATAGGTTTATAATTAAAAAACTGAGAAAAAAGAACACGTACTACATCAAAGAACACAATAACATTTTGAATGGATATAATATTGAAATAGTATTTAAGCCTGAAGAAATGCTCAAACAAGCACGTGGCCGCACGTCCTTCCCTTCCTTTTTTTATCTTCTACTATATATATTGTATATGAAAAAAAAATACATAAGCCGAGCACTGTAGCATCAAAAGAGAAACGAACTTTGTCTAATTTCAAAACCCTCTCGCATCAGCTGAAGTTCCACCATCACCAAACCTCCTTACTCTACAGTCGCCGCACTCCTCCAACAGCCCACCGTCGTCGCGCCGTGCCTAGCCTTTCGGTCACCTTCCCAGCCGTGCCGCCTGTAACAACCCGCATATTTGTCGATTTTATATTTAAATATTTTATCGTTAAGTCGGATTTTAGTCCGAAAAGCTACTTTTTGCATACGGACAAATTAGGACTTGAGACCACTTCCATTGAGTTCAAAACGTCGTTTGCAATCTTTTAAGTATAAACTTCGATATGTTTGGAGATAATGGAATTTTCGTCACTTTTTGCTTAGGGCTTTGGTTTGGGCTGAACCACTTACTAACTCAGCCCAACCCCATCTCCTCTCCCTCACTTCATCAAACACTTCAAGCTTCATCAAAAATGGAGGAGGGAATGGGAAATTAAAATTCCAAGCTCAAGTTCTCTAGCAAATCCAACATTTAACTCCAAATTCAAGAAGAAGACATTGATTCAAGCTTGTGATTGTTCTTGCTTTGCTCTCAATCTTCATCTCCATCAATTTCCATGAAAAGGTGAGATTTTTATTCACATTCTTGCCTATAACTATCTTGGATTGTTGGGAATGACTTCCTATCACTTTAGCATGTACATTTGCATTTGGTTTGGATTGAATTGGTGAAAATCCCAATTTTTAGTGTGTTTTAGCAATTTTCTGGGCTTAGGTCGCACTGCCTCGAAGACAACGGCCTGCATATTTTCGTTCGCTTTTAGGTCGTTCGAAATTAGGTCGTTAGGTCGCTCCCCCTGTTGGAAATGGCACCTCGGTGATAGGTCGCTTGGATTTAGGTCGTTTGGCCTGTTTTACCTTAAGTCGCTTGGCCTTTCACACATTAGGTCGCTCGACCTTGCTTGGAACGTAGGTCACTCAGCCTTTCCCCTTTAGGTCCATAATCCTTAGGTCGCTCGGCCTCATTCCTTTAAGTCGCTCGACCTGTTTTCCCTTAGGTCGCTCGCCAGTTAGGTCGCATGCCTAGCTCATCATCTTAGGTCGCTCGACCTCACCACCTTAGGTCGCATTACCTATAGGTCGCTCGCCCTTTTGCCTTGATAGGTCGCTCGGCCTTGTCACCAAGATAGGTCGCGCCCACCTATGTCGCTCGACATGCTATTCTTAGGTCGTTTGACCTATTTACTTTAAGTCGCTACCTCTTTAGGTAGTTGTACTTTAGCTCGGCCATGATTAGGTCGTTCGCACCTCTTAGCTCGTTCCATATTAGGTCGACCTCTGCTAGGTCGTGCCAATTTTAGGTCGCTCGCCTTTTTACACTTAGGTCGTTCGACCTGTATTTCGTTAGGTCGCTCGGCATGCTAGGCCGCACCACCTACTTACACTTTGATGATTTTGAGACTGATTTCCTTGGATTTTATCCACGTCTTTGAATGTGAATTTTTGTGTTTTGATTTGTTTCAACAATCATTTTGTGATTTGTCACTTTGAAAATATGAAGGTTTCAATACTAGTAGTAAATATCAAAACTCTTTCATCAAAGCGATTTCAACACTATTTTATTACAAAATTCCTTTTTCTTAAACCGTTTTCCATTCTATTAGTATATACAAGCCTTTACCTCACTCGAATGAGAAATCTAATTAAACGACTTAGTAAAACGAGTGGTATGAAACGCTTGCGTTCACTTCGTCGGTTAATTCTTGGACTTGTTCGATTGAACCTCTTGTGACAATTTTCTAGTAAAGATCTACAGTTTGTTCGTAAATATTTAAGTTAAGCAAGTGGTTATGGGACATGAAGCTAAACTCATATATTTACTAGCTTGGTGTGATTGACACTTCTTGATGATCATGACGATCATTTTTGTGATTTAGACTAGCGATTGAGCGATGTCTCTTTGTCTGCGAGGGAGACTAGACCCCGTTTGTGTGATGTTTGTACTCACATATGTGGGGTAGCGCCCCAAGGTCTTCGGGCCGTTCGTGTGTTCAAAGGTCTTCGGGTCGTTCGTGTGTTCAAAGGTCTTCGGGCCGTTCGTGTGTTCAAAGGTCTTCGGGCCATTCATGTGTTCAAAGGTCGTCGGGCCGTTCGTGTGTTCAAAAATTAATGGTTAGCTTCCATGAGATAGCTTCTCGTTCGTGTGATACATATGTTGGTGAGCTTTCATGCTCCCATTCGTGTGATAGGCCTCCCCCTTTTTGTGATTTCTGGATTTCGTGTGTTGATTTCTGGAATTTGTTCTGGATTTCGTGTGTTGATTTCTGGAATTTGTGCTTCACCAATTTTCGTGATTTTCATTGATACGTTTTATCAATTTTTGTGCATTGCTGAATTCGTGTGTCATTACCTTTTTGTGGATTTGGATCTTTGAGAAGATTCTTGTGATATTGATTAATCTCTTGTTGATTATCATTTACATACTTATAGTAGTATGCCATTATGGTTATTATACGTTTATACCATATCTCTTATTCTATATAATGTCATCTGATATTTATAGCTAAACTGATCCGTTTATTATTTTCTTATGAAATAATACTCGGGTCAGACCGAGATGTTACAGGTGCTTCTGCTTGACTTCTCCCCAGGGATTTACTACTCTGATTTTTGGCTAGCCACTTAGATTAGTAGTTTTTGTTGTATACATTTGAGATATAGACCCCGTGATGTATACTTATTCTTTTGTGTAGCTTGTAGCTACTCTTTTGTATTATCGTGGATCTTTCTGACCACTACTCTGATGTACACTTTTATGTGTTATATTCATATCTTCTTCCGCCTTTGTGATATGGATGTATGTGACTGACTTATGTTATGCTTATTTCTATAATTGTTTCCGAGGATTATATACAGCCACTGTGTGATAGCTTGAGTTTGTATCGGTATGTTGGACTTCCTCTTATGCATGTTATACTATCTGACATATCGGTGCTCGCACAAAGCAATTACACGGATGGTCGCCCCTCAACAGCCTTATTCTCCATGCTAGTCGACAACATTACACCGTAGTATTCTTGGATAGCATGGGTATAGAGGTGGGGCGTCACAGCTTGGTATCGGAGCCAAACTTCGGAACGATGTAGAATAATCTAACAAGGATCGTTGTCCTAAGTCTTTCTTAGGAGTCGTGCCTTAGGATTTTATTCGAGTCAATTGGACCCATTCTATCCTATTTTCTTTTATGATTCCTTGTTTTATCAATCAAGTTTGATTGAAATTCATTCTGTGAATAACTTTTTTCTTCTTCTTTCTTTCTTTCTTAAAGAAGAAGAAATGGTTGGATCTAGCAGTCCTAGCGATGGTCAATCCAGTAGTCCTTCTCTGGATGGCGTATTCATGTCTGCCCAGCAACTTTTGGATCTTGTAAAGAATCAAAAGTTTATTTGTGCTTTGTGTAAGAACCCTGAAATGGTTTTACCTCTAAAACTTGAAGTTCCTTTCCATCAGCTTGTGGATATCACTCTTCGACATGAAGAGGTTGGTAAAGGAAGTGATAGTGATATTGGGATTTCTAAGAAGAGGCATATTAAGTTCAAGAGCCTTAATCCCAATAAGAGAGTGAAGCAAACTACTTTGGTGGCAAAGACTCCAATCCCTAATCGTAGAGGATGCTACAATTGTGATTCTAAGGACCACTACATAAATAAGTGTCCTAGACCTATCTCTTGCCGCTATTGTAAAGGTGCGGACCATTATATATCTTCCTGTTCCAAACTTCAAAGAAAGAAGAAAGGGGAACAAGAAACTCCGGTAGTTGAGGCTCCTACCGTTAGTCGTAAACAATGCTATAATTGTGGTTCCACGGACCATTATGTAATTAAGTACCCGAAACCCCTTTATTGCCGCTATTGTAAAGGCTCGGGTCATTACTTATCTACCTGTCCCAAACTTCAAAGTAGGAGAGAGGGAAAGCTGCAAGCCCCTAGCAACTCTTCTCTTGGACAAGGTATTTCTTATTCAATCCTTGATTACACTCGTTTTGTGATTATCCTATTCGAGTTCTTTTTGATATGGGTTTATCTCATCCTTTTTATATCAAAAGAACTTGTTGATTCTTTTTCTTTAAAACATTTTGGGCTTGATGACTTCTTTGAGAATTGCGAATCCGGTTGGTGGATCCGCAACACTCAATTTGCTTTTTATTGATGTCGAAATTATTTCATGTGATTTTACTTTCCGAACCGATTTGCATATCATGTGTTGCTTAGGCTTCGGAAATAATTTGCGTGAAAGGATTGGCTTAATCAGTATGAAGCCCATATCCTATTTTTCCGAATGGACCATTCATTATCGACATTTTTAATCTGTTAAGCAGATTCATGTTTTTCCTTTGTGATTTCGATTCCAAATAAATGGCATCATTTTATTCTTTAAGCTCACCTGTTGAGTAAAGGATTATTTCTCTCAATTGGGTAGTTGTGAATTTTCCGCAATCTTTGAGCTTGTCTTAGGACCATCACCTAAGCAATCTTTTAAGAGGTGTTAAGGTCTTTCCAGTTTGACCTTGCCACCGGTTTTCATTAGCTACGAGTTGCGGGAGTTAGCATCTCACTTACCGCATTCCGCACTCGTTATGATTCTTATGAATGACTATTTATGTCATTCGGTTCGTTCAGCTTATTTCATCCATTTTATAAATAGAGTATTCTATGAATATCTCAATAATTCTATTCTTGTATTTATTAATTTTGGATGAAAATAGAAATTTAAAATTTTGCAAATCTTTTTCATAAGATTTATTTATAAAGTACAATTTGATTTTTAATCTTAAACAAGCAAAGAATATTCTCAAAACTTTTAAGAGATGTTTTCATCATATAGAAGATGATTCTGTGTTGTATTGCCCATTTAGTGTTTTAAGAATTCTGGTCGATGCGCTTGATCAACGCTATCGATAGGGATTTCCTAAACGCTTTGATGAGACAGTCAGGCACAATAAATTAACTTGTAAAATATAAATTTTTCTATAAAGGTAATTGTGATTTTGAAAGTTTTAGCTTTTCGGGAAAGAAGATTAAATTCTTTCTTTTCGATACTCTTATTCTTGTGATTCCCGAAGGGAACCAAGACTTATCTTTTGTACCAATGCTAATCGTATTGGTTTGGATGTCGTTCTCTTGCAAACGAGAGCGTGCAATCATTTGTGCTTCTAAATTTTAAAAGCCGATCGAGACTAGGTATGCCACTTACGATCTGGTGTTTGCGGCTATTTTTTTTGCTTTCAAAGTTTGGCATCATCATCTTGGGGGAGAAATTGCTCTCCACCTCGATTATAACTCATTGGGATATCTACTTTCTCATAAGGAACTTAATTTGTGTCAACCACGTTGGCTCGAATTCCTTGCATCTTATGATCTTGATATCCTTTATACCCCGGAAAGGGAAATCGTGTTGCCAATGCACTTTGTCGCAAGCGACAAGCGGTTGTTTTCATGATGATATCCGAATGGAAGGATCTCAAGGTTTCATCCACTTGTGAAATTCGAGATCGCATTCCCCATTCATGTTCATCCTATGTAGCCTTGAGGCTCATCCTTCTTTTTAGACCGCGTTCTTGAAGCTCAAAGACTAGATCCCGAATTGGCTCTTCTTAGCCAAAGTTGTAGGGATAAAATTAACATTGAAAGTTTGAAAAACTTTGATATTGATTCTCGTGGCGGCATTCGAAAATTTGGTAGACTTGTCGTGCCAAATCTTAGTGATCTTCGCAAAGACACATTAGAAGATTCCCATCGTTCTAAATTTACCATTCATCCCGGCAATAGAAGCGACTTTATTATTGGGATGGAATGAAATCTGATATTGCTAACTTCATTAAGCGTTGCATGACTTACCAACTCGTATAGGCCAAGCATCAAAGGCCCGGTGGGTTATTGCAACCTTTGGACATTCCAATTTGGAAGTGGGACCAAATTTCCATGGATTTTAGTGATGGCCTTTACCGTTCTTGTTTGGGTCATGATAGCTTATGGGTGATAGTTGATAGACTTACAATATCCGCCCATTTTATTCCCGTTCGGTCTAACCGAACCGTTCCTCTTTTGACCAGACTCTTTATCAAGGAAATTGTTAAATTGCATTGTGTCCCTACTTCCATTGTTAGTGATTATGATCCATTGTTTACTAGTGGATTTTGGAAGAGTCTTTAAAAAGCTTTATGAATGAAGCTTAATTTTAGCACCGCTTATCACCCCCAGTCCGATGGACAAACCGAGCGTGTGAATCAAACTCTTGAAGATCTTCTTCGTTCTTGTGTGCTTGAATTCGGTGGAAGTTGGGAAGATCATATTTCACTTGTTGAATTTTCCCATAATAATAGCTTCCAGTCTAGTATTGGTATGGCACCTTTCGAGGCACTCTATGGAAGGCCATGCCGATCTCCTTCTTGTTGGCTTGAGGCCAGTGAGAAGCTGGCTTTAGGTCCAGATTTTATTCGTGATTCCATAGAAAAGATTGAACTTATTCGTCATAGGATGAAAGAAGCTCAGAGTAGACAAAAATCCTGTGCCGATAACCGAAGAAGGAAATTAGAATTTTCTGTTGGAGATCTTGTATTTATTCGTGTTTCCCCTATGAAGGGTGTTGTACGTTTCAGTCGATCGGGAAAGTTAGCGCCTCGATATATTGGGCCATTTCCTATCACCGAACATATTGGTTCCATGGCTTATCGCCTTTCATTACCGGCTCAGTTTTCTGCCATGCATGACGTGTTTCACGTTTCTCAATTACGGAAGTGCCCTCGGGATTCCGATTCTATTCTTAAGCCTGGTGTTGTGGAAGAAATTGAAGTTTCGCCGAATTTAACTTATGAGCAGCATCCTATTCGAATTATTGCTTCGGAGGTCAAACGACTTCAAAATAAAGATGTTCCACTTGTTAAAGTTCAATGGTCCTCAAATCCTAAGGATTGCTCTTGGGAATCTAGAGAATTCATCGAACGAACACACCCGGACTTACTTTCTCATGCTCTTTAAGGTGAACTTCTTATTTCAAATTTCTTTTGTGTTAATATGCTTTTATGGTTGTTACTTTTTATTTCCATCTTATATATATTGCGAGAACGCAATTTCTTTAAGGTGGGGAGTCTGTAACAACCCGCATATTTGTCGATTTTATATTTAAATATTTTATCGTTAAGTCGGATTTTAGTCCGAAAAGCTACTTTTTGCATACGGACAAATTAGGACTTGAGACCACTTCCATTGAGTTTAAAACGTCGTTTGCAATCTTTTAAGTATAAACTTCGATATGTTTGGAGATAATAGAATTTTCGTCACTTTTTGCTTAGGGCTTTGGTTTGGGCTGAACCACTTACTAACTCAGTCCAACCCCATCTCCTCTCCCTCACTTCATCAAACACTTCAAGCTTCATCAAAAATGGAGGAGGGAATGGGAAATTAAAATTCCAAGCTCAAGTTCTCTAGCAAATCCAACATTTAACTCCAAATTCAAGAAGAAGACATTGATTCAAGCTTGTGATTGTTCTTGCTTTGCTCTCAATCTTCATCTCCATCAATTTCCGTGAAAAGGTGAGATTTTTATCTCACATTCTTGCCTATAACTATCTTGGATTATTGGGAATGACTTCCTATCACTTTAGCATGTACATTTGCATTTGGTTTGGATTGAATTGGTGAAAATCCCAATTTTTAGTGTGTTTCAGCAATTTTCTGGGCTTAGGTCGCACTGCCTCGAAGACAACGGCCTGCATATTTTCGTTTGCTTTTAGGTCATTCGGAATTAGGTCGTTAGGTCGCTCCCCCTGTTGGAAACGGCACCTCGGTGATAGGTCGCTTGGATTTAGGTCGTTTGGCCTGTTTTACCTTAAGTCGCTTGGCCTTTCACACATTAGGTCGCTCGACCTTGCTTGGAACGTAGGTCGCTCAGCCTTTCCCCTTTAGGTCCACAATCCTTAGGTCGCTCAGCCTCATTCCTTTAAGTCGCTCGACCTGTTTTCCCTTAGGTCGCTCGCCAGTTAGGTCGCATGCCTAGCTCATCATCTTAGGTCGCTCGACCTCACCACCTTAGGTCGCATTACCTATAGGTCGCTCGTCCTTTTGCCTTGATAGGTCGCTCAGCCTTGTCACCAAGATAGGTCGCGCCCACCTATGTCGCTCGACATGCTATTCTTAGGTCGTTTGAACTATTTACTTTAAGTCGCTACCTCTTTAGGTAGTTGTACTTTAGCTCGGCCATGATTAGGTCGTTCGCACCTCTTAGCTCGTTCCATATTAGGTCAACCTCTGCTAGGTCGCGCCAATTTTAGGTCGCTCGCCTTTTTACACTTAGGTCGTTCGACCTGTATTTCGTTAGGTCGCTCGGCATGCTAGGCCGCACCACCTACTTACACTTTGATGATTTTGAGACTGATTTCCTTGGATTTTATCCACGTCTTTGAATGTGAATTTTTGTGTTTTGATTTGTTTCAACAATCATTTTTTGATTTGTCACTTTGAAAATATGAAGGTTTCAATACTAGTAGTAAATATCAAAACTCTTTCATCAAAGCGATTTCAACACTATTTTATTACAAAACTCCTTTTTCTTAAACCGTTTTCCATTCTATTAGTATATACAAGCCTTTACCTCACTCGAATGAGAAATCTAATTAAACGACTTAGTAAAACGAGTGGTATGAAACGCTTGCATTCACTTCGTCGGTTAATTCTTGGACTTGTTCGATTGAACCTCTTGTGACAATTTTCTAGTGAAGATCTACAATTTGTTCGTAAATATTTAAGTTAAGCAAGTGGTTATGGGACATGAAGCTAAACTCATATATTTACTAGCTTGGTGTGATTGACACTTCTTGATGATCATGACGATCATTTTTGTGATTTAGACTAGCGATTGAGCGATGTCTCTTTGTCTGCGAGGGAGACTAGACCCCGTTTGTATGATGTTTCTACTCACATATGTGGGGTAGCGCCCCAAGGTAGCCTCCAGTAGCCGCCGCTAGCGATTTTTATCTCTTTGTCTCTTTGTCACCTCCAGTAGCCGTCGCACCAACCACCTCTGACCAGAACTCCTCCTTCTTACCTGATAATAGCTGCTGCCACACACTAAAAAAAGCATAAAGACAGAACTGTGCAGCCGACCCCTGGTTGCTGAAACGTCCACCACATCCATTACCGGTCACTGCCGTCATCACGTAGGGTTGCCGCACTAGCCGATGTCTATCACGAGTCCGACCTCCCTGTTCCAGAGCTTGGCCGTGGGTGCTTATACAGTAAAAAAAAGAAAAAGAAAAGGGGAGTCATATTTATAAGGTGAAGTTAGAGTATGCTGTCCAGATTTCGAGATCACATGTACAAGCTTTGGTCATACGCCATTGAGTTCGATTGTGTCGCATGTCGTAGGCTGTTTGTGGATCGTATCGAGTTATTGCCATAGAGGTGAGTGTTTATACATTCACACCTAACTAATATCATGATGCAAGTTAATAAAATCTAAAATTGTTACAATCATATGTTTGTTGCTAAATTGGATTGATATATAGTTGTTGGATGAATTATAGAATGATATATGCACATGTTGACACGATATACACGTCATATGTATGTAACAAGTGTAGAAAATTTAATTTACGCATGTCACGTTTCACCCTGTTATTGATATTCACTATGTTATGAATTGTTGAAATATTTCCCGTCGATATTTGGATATGAATGTATGCTGAAATTATGATATTGGAAAGGGTTGAAATGATATATACCCGTAATTTTAAATTTAATTATTCCACTTGGCCTAGGTAGAAAATTAAATTAGAACACCGTTTGGTCAAATAAGAATATTTTTATAAACAGAGATCATTTGGGAAAAATATATATATAAATGATTTGAAATTATAAAATATGTTTTTTTAAATTGGTATTTATTATTTAGATAAAATTATGGTGAAATAACTTATTTGATAAGGGGATGATTATTTAGAGATAAATGTTTGAAATGTTGTATTTAAAGAAAATTGATTTTTGGACTTAATTCTATAAAAATTTGATTTAAATTGCAGTGTATAATTTTGAAATTGAAGGTATTAAAGTTAAAAATTTAAGTTAAACTTTGAGTTAGATTTAAACTTAAATGAGTAACTTGTTTTCTTATAACGAGATTTGTGTAAGTTAAATATATTTGGATTTAAATTTGTATATTTACCAAAAAGGGTGATTTATATTGTTTAATAAATTTCTGGAATTTATTGGAAAATTGGTTGATTAAATTGTAATGGAAATTAAGATTTAACTTTAATATGTTTTGATTTAAGTGATCTGATTTATGGGTTTTAAATGGATTTTTAAAATTAAAGGTTTCGAGGGAAATTGAGTTTTGAAATCGGAATATTTTAAAATGGAAATTATGTGAAATGTGGAATTGGATTTTAGGAACTTGGAAAAATAAAAATAAAAATCTATTCATTTTAATATGAATCGTTTTTTACCAAAATTAACCAAATGGTCTGTAAAACATACGTTGGGTTGTCAAAGGGACCGCAGCCAGATATTGACATACTCTCCGTCAATCCCGGAACCACTTTGATAACCGTGTACGCGGTGGATGATACCCAGAATGTAGTGGTCGAATTGGCGAACGTTTACTGGAATGAAGTAAGAGAACAATGATGGATATCCTTGACACTCGTGTCATAATTAAAATGACTAAAATAGGAGCCTATGTCTGGCCAATGAGGTTAGCTACCTCTAGCGACGTTGATCTCCTGTATTTTACTATCGTGATTTGTACTTGATGGGTGCACCCTTCCGTTTGGATTGATAGTCGCGGTCGGCCACGGATGGGTTACGACCAGCTAGAAAGGGTAAACTGGTAGAATCCTACCTTGGGAATTGCCTCACGTGCCTTGTCATATTTATCCTTATACGAGCCCATTACGACTTTGGTTTAGTACTGTATCTATAGTGGACTCACTGGCTACTGATGTTACTGGTTGTGTTACAGGACCTGTATAGACTACATGCTTTAAAAATGTGTTAAGGGGGATAATGTAAAGCCTTAACGCTATTTTGATATTTATTTTACTGATAGACATTATCTATTATAGCGTACACTATTATATGTAGATAGTTTGACGGGTCCTTAGGAGATGGAAAATCTCGTAACATCTCCTAAGTTATTTTGCATTGATTTATTGATTTACATGAGGATATTAGTTCTGACTCGAGTATTGTGTTTTTCATTATGCTCGAGTCAGCTTGAGTATTTCCAGTTTGGAGAGCTTGTTGTGGAGACGAAGGCATTCTGGAGATTCTGTTCGATTTTAGTTATCTCATCAGTTTAGTTCGTTATGTCAGTTAGACTTATTTCAATTCCAGTCATTTCTTTCCGGTTATTTAGTGTGAAATAATGTAAACTTATTTGGAGTTTTCATGACTTATTTATGTACTTATTTATTTTCCACTGTGAGATTCTGAGTTGTGTTTATTTATGTGTCTGTGTTCTGTGATTGATTCTAATTTACCCTTAATAACTATCTATCATTTAAGCAAATGTGTTTGCTTAAATGGTGGGTCGTTACAGTTGGTATCAGAGCCTATGGTTGAGTGAACACCTAAGCCTATGGGGTAAACTCATTATAGATAGGGTAAATTGATTAACCTTGAATGAGTAGAACTTTTCTTGAGAGAGCGTGTTTTAGAATTTAAAAAAAGTGGTTTAAAATCTTAAATGAGTTGAAAGCTTTAAGGTGTTCGTCCTTAGTAAATCCCTTTGACTAGGTTCCTTCATTTGATTCAGCTTCTAATTAATTTTCTTGCCCATCCCTTCTTTACAGGATGTGTAATCATAGTACCAGAGGCAGAGGAAGGGGAAATGTCCCCAATGAAGCTGTGGCATCGGTTGTAGTTCCCGAAGTGAGATTTACCACTCTTAGTAAAGAGTATACCCATCTTGGAGGAAAGAAGTTCACAGGTGCTGAGAGCATTGTTGGAGTACAGCAATGGCTTAAGAATATCGAAAGGATTTTTGTGGGACTTGGTATTACTGACGCTCAGAAGCATCAATTGGCAGCTTGGCAGCTTCAGGAAGCCGCTCTTGATTTGTGGGATTCTTTTACGATCCATACCCTAGAGGAAGATATTTCTTGGGCCCAGTTTAGGTAAAATCTATCTAAATGGGAATTTTATATTCTTATGATTATCTCCTGGAAGTTTAGCTTAGCCTTGTGTTCTCCAAATTTACAGGGAAGCTTTTATAACCCAATGGATGCTAGAAGCTAGAAGGATGGATTTGTATAATTAGTTTATGGAGCATAAGCAAGGCGATATGACTGTCATAGAGTATGAAAGAAAATTCAATGAGCTATCGAAGTTTGGCCCTCATCTGATCGAAATTCCCTTTAAGAAGAATGAGAAATTCATTGCTGGCATGCGTAGATAGTATAAGGAGCAGCTTATTGGTCATGTCCATAGGCCATTTTCTGATATCATTGATTTGGCAATTCGCTTCGAGAGTTTAAAGCTGAAGAGGATTTCAGAGGTTTCAGATACTCCAGCTCAGTCTAGTTCTAGTAGCCTTGGTAAGAGGAAGTCGAATTTTGATAAGCAGAAAAAGAAGTGGCTAAGTCGGCAAGGAGTTGGATTTTCTCAGAAGAAGCCTAAAGATTTGTAGCACATCACTTGATTCAAATGCGATAAAAAGGGACATTATGCCAGAGATTGTCCACCAGCTTCCTTAGCAGCTGTCCCTCCAGTCCAGATGACTAGGCATGACCTATGCCATGTTTGCTTACAACCAGGCCATTTCAAGAAGGATTGCCCTATGCATAAAAGAGGCCAACCATCTGGCATCTTTGTAGTCACCGCTTCCACCCCTCCAGTTAAGGAGACCAATCCCGTACTTCAAGGTACGCATTCTTTGCTTGGTACACCTATTCGCGTTCTATTCGATATTGGAGCATCTCATAGTTTTATATCTGTTGATTTATGTGAGAAATTTGAGCATGATTTGAAACCCGAACATGCTTATAAATCTTTGTGTGTCTCAAATCCCATTGGTGGCCCCGCAAACTTAGAACTGATTTGTAAGGATGTTCGTCTTTTTTAAGACGGACACCATTTCACTGGAGACTTTTATGTTTTGGGTTTTAGTGGATTCGATGTGTTGTTAGGCATGAATTGGCTATCCAAGTTCGATGCTGTCATTTCTAGTAGTGATCAGACAATTTCCTTGGTTGACGATAAAGGTTCTCAGCTTGTTATAAAATGCAAGATGCCTTTTGATCTTGTTAAGAACTTTGTTTTCTTCCTTGACTCGCATTCCAGCGATCTTAGCACTATTCCAGTTGTTCAGCATTTCCCTGATGTTTTTGGTGAGGTTACTTATTTACCACCTCCTCGAGAAATTGAATTTCGAATCGATCTTATCCCTGGAGCCAGACCTGTCGCACTTCCCCCTCGAAGGATGCCACCTGAGGAAAGGATGAAGTTAAAAACCCAAGTCGATGATCCGTTGGCTAGAGGTTAGATTAGGAGAAGTTTCTCTGAATAGGGTGCAGTCGTAGTCTTTGTCACTAAGTCAGACGGTTCCTTGAGAATGGTGTGGATTATAGAGAGTTGAATAAGCTCACACACAAGAACCGATATCCTATGCCTCGTATAGATGATATGTTCGATCAGCTTTATGGAGCACAGGTGTTTTCTCAGCTTGACCTCGCTTCAGGTTTCCATCAGTTGAGGATTTCTGAGGATAGCATTCATAAGACGGCTTTCCGTACCGAAGATGGTTTCATGAATGGCTTGTTATTCCTTTCGGGTTAATGAATGCACTGGCTTACTTTGTAGATCTCATGAATAGAGTATTCAAGGATGTTCTTAACCAATTCGTGCTTGTTTTCATGGATGATATTCTGGTTTCCTCTAAAACCAAAGAAGAGCATGAGTGGCATTTGAAGTTCGTTCTTGAAACTTTGAGAAGCCATCAGTTGAAGGCCAAAATTTCCAAATGCCATTTATGGCAGGAGGAAGTTCGATTTCTTAGCCATGTGGTTTCGAAAAATAGTGTTTCGGTGGATCCCGCTAAGATCACCGTAATTAATGTAAGTTCCTATCTTTTATTCTTTTTAATTTGATTTCCGAAATTCTCGATTTGACTCGCACCTTATATTTAATTCCAGGATTGGGGAATTCCTAAGACACCCACGGATGTTAGGAGTTTCTTAGGCCTTGCTGGTTACTATAGGAGATTCATTGAGCATTTCTCTCGCATTGCTTCTCCTCTTATAGCTTTAACTCGAAAGAACATCAAGTTCAATTGGGACGAAAAGTGTCAGAAAGCATTTGACGAATTGAAACAGAAGTTGACTTCCACTCCCGTTCTTACTGTTCTGAATGGTAATGAAGGCCTTACAGTTTATATTGATGCTTGTAGAAGTGGGCTTGGTGTTGTTTTAATGTAGCATGGCAAAGTTATTGCGTATGCTAGTAAACAGTTACGACCTCATGAAGTTAAGTACACAACACATGATTTGGAGTTGTTGGCTGTGGTTTTCGCTTTGAAGTTGTGGCAGCATCATCTCTTGGGTACCAAATTTGAGATTTATACCGATCACAGTCCCTAAAATATATTTTCTTTCAGAAGGATTTTAATCTAAGGCAAGCGAGATGGTTGGAGTTCTTGGCTACATATGATCTCGACATCAACTATGCCTAGGGAAAAGAAAATGTGGTAGCCGATGCCTTAAGTAGGAACAAGGCTATGCTTTATCAGCTTGTTGTTTCATCTTCTCTTATGGATCGCATCATTGCTAAGCAGAATTAAGACCTAGATTTAAGGGCTATTCAAGTGGAAGTTTTAAAGAGAAAGGAAAATTCTAGTAGATGGTGTGATGCATTAGTAGACAAGGATGGTATTCTAAGAATTAATGGTAGGGTTTGTGTTCCGAATGTAGATGGGATGAGAGAGGAAGTGCTTAGAGAGAATCACAAATCCAAAATTTCTATTCATCCCGGAGTGAAAAAAATGTTTTGGAATATGAAAAGACTTTATTTGTGGGGAGGAATGAAGGGGGACATTTCGATGTATGTGGGTAGATGTAGTACTTGTCAGCAGATTAAGGCCGATCATCAGAAATTGGCAGGTTTGTTACAGCCACTTGAGATTCTGAAATGGAAGTGGGGCCAGATTTCTATGGATTTTGTGGACGGTTTACCGAGGACGAGAAGAAGTAGCGAGAGCATTTGGTGATTGTTGACCATTTGACGAAGACGGCTCATTTTATTCCTATGAAGTCAACTCGAACTGCCTTGAGTTTAGCTGAGATCTATTTGAAGGAGATTGTCCGGCTCCACGGAATTCCTTCTAGTATCGTTTATGATCGTGACCTTGTTTTCACAAGTAACTTTTGGAGAGCCCTTCAGGATTCGTTGGGTACACGGTTGAATCTAAGTACGGCCTATTACCCACAGACGGATGGCCAAACCGAACGAATCAATCAAATTTTGGAAGACCTTCTTCGTGCTTGTATTCTGGATTTTGGTGGTTCTTGGGAAGACCATCTTCATCTTGTCGAATTCACCTATAATAATAGCTATCAGGTATAACTTCGTTAAATAAATTTGAATTAAATATATATGTAAAATAAACCTTTCCGTAATTCGAATCTTTAATTCAGGCTAGTATAGACATGGCACTGTTCGAGGCTCTTTACGGACGTCCATGCAAATCTCCATCTTGTTGAATTGAAACTGGAGACAGACTTATTCTTGGGCCTGAGATTATTTTGGAAGCTTCTATGAAGGTTGAAGCGATTAAGCGGAAGGTGAAAACTGCGCAGGATAGGCAGAAGAAATATGTTGATAAAAGATGAAAGGAGTTGGAATTCGCAGTTGGAGATCTTGTATATCTAAAGATTTTGCCATTGAGAAATGTAATTCGGTTTGGGAAGAAGGAGAAGTTGGCCCCAAGGTTTATTGGTCCTTTCCGTATATCTGAAAGGATTGGTACTCTAGCTTATAGAGTTGAGTTGCCTAAAAACTATCTGGTGTTCATGATGTATTCCACGTCTCCAACCTTCATAAGTATATCCATGACCCATCAGCGATAGTTCAGTCCATGCAGCTTATGGAATTGGACGTTCAACCTAATCTTACTATTGAGAGGAATCCCATTTGTATTCTGGATAAGAGTATGAGGAAGTTGAGGAGTAAGTCTGTCAATCTCGTCAAAGTTCACTGGAGCGATGATGATCGAGATTACACTTGGGAAACTAAGGATGGTATCCGTGCTTCCAATCCTGAATTATTTAATTCGGGTATGCTTTCTAATCTTAACCTATCTCTTGATTCTCGTTATATCTTTACGTTTCGCCATTTTCGAGGACGAAAAGTTTTGAGTGGGGGCGAATGTAACGATTCCAAAATTTATCGTTCTTTTGAACAGTTAGTCGATTAAATGGACCTTGATTTAAGTTGAGAACTTAAAATTTTGAATTTAAATTTACGTTGCGTACGATTAGTTAAAATGAATAAAATGTGAATTAAATTATAAAACAGAAATTTTAAACGATTTGAAATTTAACGTAAAATCAGTCCTTAATAAAACAGTGAAAATTTTGGTTTCAAAAATTTAAATATTTTACATGGAAATATTGTAGAAAAAGTTATAATAAAAATGTCGATGTTCGTTTCGTCGAATTACGATTTCGCTAGCTTCGTTTAAATCGATTTATAGTAGCGACAGCCGATATTGCATAAATATCAAATTTCACCCGAGCATTAAATAGCCAGTTTTCTGTGTGCTAACGTGTTCGTATCGACACGCCGAGTACAATGGTGGTTTGTTCCGCTTGTTCGGACATTCGGTTTGTTCGGTGCAGTTTTGGGTCGTGTTAACATTGGTTGCTATTTTATATAGAGAATGGTGTTACTGAAATTTTGAATATAGGCTTATAATTAAATAACTGAAAAAAAAAGAACACGTACTACATAAAAGAACATGTTAAAATTTTGAATGGGTATAATATTGAAACGGTATTCAAGCTTGAAGAAATGCTCAAACAAGCACGTGGCCGCACGTCCATCCCTTCCTTTTTTATCTTCTACTATATATATTCGTATGTGAAAAATAAATACATAAACCGAGCATTGTAGCATCAAAAGAGAAATGAGCTCTGTCTAATTTCGACATCCTCTCCCATCAGCCGAAGCTCCACCATCACCAAGCCTCCTTACCCTACCGTCGCCGCACTCCTCCAATAGCCTGCCGCCGCCGCGCCGCGCCGTGCCTAGCCTTTCGGTCACCTTCCTAGGCGCGCTGCCTCACATATAAAAAAAAGAAACGACAACAGAAGTCGAGCCTTCCCCTCCACCATTACGCCTCCCCACTACCACCTGCATCACCTCCAATAGCCGCCGCACCACCCACCTCCGACTAGAACTCCTCCTCCTCACCTACTAACAGCCGTTGCCACACACAAAAAAAAGAAAAGAATAAAGACAGAACTGTGCAGCCAACCCCTGGTTGCTGAAACGTCCACCACATCCATTACCGGTCACCGCCGTCATTAAGTAGGGTTGCCGCACCAGCCGCTGTCTGTCCCGAGTCCAACCTCCCTATTCCAGTGCTTGGCCGTGGGTGCTTATACAGTAAAAAAAGAAAAAGAAAACGAGAGTCATATTTATAAGGTGAAGTTAGAGTGTGTTGTCCAGATTTCGAGATCACATGTACAAGTTTTGGTCATACGCAGTTGAGTCCGATCGTGTCGTGTGTCGTAGGCTGTTCGTGGATCGTATCGAGTTATCGCCATAGAGGTGAGTGTTTATACATTCACACCTAACTAATATCATGATGCAAGTTAATAAAACCTAAAATTGTCACTATCATATGTTTGTTGCTAAATTGGATTGATATATAGTCGTTGGATGAATCATAGAATGATATGTGCACATGTTGACACGATATACACATCATATGTATGTACACAAGTGTAGAAATTTAATTTGGGCATGTCACGTTTCACCCTGTTATTAATATTCACTATGTTATGAATTGTTGAAATATTTCCCGTCGATATTTGGATATGACTGTATGCTGAAATTATGATATTGGAAAGGGTTGAAATGATATAAACCCATGATTTTAAATTTAATTATTCCACTTGGCCTAGGTAGAAAATTAAATTTAGAACACCGTTTGGTCAAATAAGAATATTTTTATAAATGGAGATCGTTTGGGAAAAATATATATATAAATGACTTGAAAATTTAAAATATGTTTTTTTTAAATTGGTATTTATTATTTAAATAAAATTATGGTGAAATAAATTATTTTATAAGGGGATAATAATTTAGAGATAAATGTTTGAAATGTTGTATTTAAAGAAAATTGATTTTTGGACTTAATTCTATAAAAAAATTAATTTAAATTATAGTTGTATAATTTTGAAATTGAAGGTATTAAAGTTAAAAATTTAAGTTAAACTTTGAGTTAGATTCAAACTTAAATGAGTAACTTGTTTTCTTATAACGAGATTTGTGTAAGTTAAATATATTTGGAGTTAAATTTGTATATTTACCAAAAAAGGTGATATAAATTAATTAATAAATTTTTGGAATTTATTGGAAAATTGGTTGATTAAATTGTAATGGAAATTAAGATCTAACTTGAATAAGTTTTGATTTAAGTGATTCGATTTATGGGTTTTAAATGGATTTTTAAAATTAAAGGTTTCGAAGGAAATTGAGTTTTGAAATCGGAATATTTTAAAGTGGAAATTCTATGAAATGTGGAATTGGATTTGAGGAACTTGGAAAAATAAAAATAAAATTCCGTTCATTTTAATATGAATCGTTTTTTTACCAAAATTGACCAAATGGTGTGTAAAACATACGTTGGGTTGTTAAAGAGACTGGGGCCGGACATTGACATATCTTTGTCAATCGCGGAACCACTTTGATAACCGTGTACGCGGTGGATGATACCCAGAATGTAGTGGTCGAATTGGCGAACGTTTACTGGAATGAAGTAAGAGAACAATGATGGATATCCTTGACACTCGTGTCATAATTAAAATGACTAAAATAGGAGCCTATGTCTGGCCAATGAGGTTAGCTACCTCTAGCGACGTTGATCTCCTGTATTTTACTATCGTGATTTGTACTAGATGGGTGCACCCTTCCATTTGGATTGATAGTCGCGGTCGTCCACGGATGGGTTACGACCAGCTAGAAAGGGTAAACTGGTTGAATCCTACCTTGGGCATTGCCTCACGTGCCTTGTCATATTTATCCTTATACGAGCCCATTACGACTTTGGTTTAGTACTGTACCTATAGGGGACTCACCGGCTACCGACGTTACTGGTTGTGTTACAGGACCTATATAGATTACATGCTTTAAAAATGTGTTAAGGGGGATAATGTAAAGCCTTAACGCTATTTTGATATTTATTTTACTGATAGACATTATCTATTATAGCGTACACTATTATATGTAGATAGTTTGATGGATCCTTAGGGGATGGAAAAACCCGTAACATCTCCTAAGTTATTTTGCATTGATTTATTGATTTACATGAGGATATTAGTTCTGACTCGAGTATTGTGTTTTTCGTTATGCTCGGGTCAGCCTGAGTATTTCCAGTTTGGAGAGCTTGTTATGGAGACGAAGGCATTGTTGGAGATTTTGTTCTATTTCAGTTATTTCATCAGTTTAGTTCGTTATGTCAGTTAGACTTATTTCATTTCTAGTTATTTAGTGTGAGAATAATGTAAACTTATTTGGAGTTTTCATGACTTATTTATGTACTTATTTATTTTCCACTGCGAGATTCCAAGTTTTCTTTATTTCTATGTCTGTGTTCTATGATTGATTCAAATTTACCCTTAATAACTATCTATCATTTAAGCAAATGTGTTTGCTTAAATGGTGGGTCGTTAATATTACTGCAACATCTGTAGCCGTTAGTTTTGGGCCTCTAAGTTGGGGATGTTACAATAATTTATACACTTTTAAATCATAATAAAACTTGAGTAAAATTATATGGTAAGATTTTTGAAAAATAAACCCAAAAAAATCATAATTTAATAAAAATATAACTTAGTAAAATATCAAAAACTTAAAATAATATTTATAATATAAGAAATTGTAAACTATTTAAAAGTTGTTTTGAAAAGTATATTAAAAAACTTATTAAAAAAGAGAAGGAGAGAGTGAGATCAAGTGTTATCAGAATTTTAACATAAATCTATGACTTTATAACTTATCTGGAATCTCTTGAAATCTTTAACTCTTTAATACTTATGAGTCTTCATTCTCTAGCTCTTGAGTCTTTATATCATCATCTTGAATCTCTTCAATCTTTACTTGATACTGTACAGTCTTCTTAAATCATCACCTGTCTAATATCCTGCACTATATACTATATATCTTGATAAAACATTAGTATTTATATTTTATTTGATTTCTTAAAGTTGTTGTCATCAAAACCAATATCTCAGGTACTAATAAGAACGAGAATAAATTAATTTTAAAATTTTGGTTTTATATCTGATGAAGCCTTTTGCATTTCCGCTATATTCCCACTTTAATCCTTATAACATTTTGCAACTCTACCCGCCGTTCATAGCTCGGTTGGTTTGGGAGCTGGGAGATGGGAACCAAAGGACTATGTCCGGGCAGGTTCGAATCCCAGCGCCAAACCATCAGTGGGAGTTTCAACGTTAAGCATCTGTGTGAGACGACTAAATAAAAGCGGGGTAGACACATGGCGTGGGGTTTACTTAAGTGAGTATAAATGAATACCATGATCTTAAGGTTCCCCATGATTTCAAAAAAAAACATTTTGCAACTCTACCGCTATGAAATCGCCAAGCACTTCAACTATAATGACCCGGAATTTTGGATACTTCGTATTTAAATATCTGAATTATTTAAATATTTGAATCTTGGATTAAATGTTATAAACATAGATTAATAACCTTGTTAACCCCTTTTTTAATCATAAGTAATGATGTTAAACTTGTTTTGAAAAAGTGTCTACAAAAATAAATACTTTAAAGAAATATTGATAATGTGGCCGAAAATCGTTTTATCGATAAATAACTTTTAACCATCAAAAGTTGTTCATATTTTTTTACATACACTTAATTACTTAAGAGAACATTAAAATGAGATAATAATATTTTGCCATTTATGGAAATAAACTTGTTTGGATGATGCCATGGGTGATGTCATTGAAGATATTTTGTGTGTAAGGGTAAAGGGTAATTTTGCTTACGATATTTTTCATGTAAAATGAAAAGCATGCAAGGAACATTGGGGTTCTTTTTGGCTGGTCTTGGTCGTGTATAGGAGATTTTTGGTGTGTTAAACACTAATTTTGCAAAGCTTAAAAAGAAACAAAAGAATAAAAATGGTGGAAGTGGATCAGCACTAATCCACTTTGTTTTTCACCAAACTTTTTCTAATTAGTTCAAAACTTCTCTAAACTCCACCAAACATTAACCGTGGCCTTAGAACATCTTAGGAAGCTTGGATATAAAGTCAAAGTGGAAGAAAGTTGAGAAAAAGGTGGGATCTTTTTTAGGCTGTGAGCAAAGGAGGAAGATGAGAGCATGGTTTTGTGATTTTGGTGCTAAAGGTTGGATCTTTAGGCTTTTGATGATGGTAGAAAGTGGTTCTATGTTCTTGGGTGTTTTTGCAAGGTTTATTCATGGGTTTGGTGAGTTCTCTCACTATCTTATATGTATATGTTGTGTTATATATGTTGCGTGCTTGAAATATAAAGTTAGACTGACATTAACTAAGTAAAGTTATAAACTTTGGACCTCTCTTACTTTTGAAAGAAAATGACAACATTATATTGTATAAAATCACTTCTGTTACCCTCTTAAACATATGGAATGACCTTGAATTTATGTTTAAATGCTTTTTTGGTTTGTTTGTTGAATTGAAGTATGTTTGAAAGTGTTTGAAGCGAGAATAGTCGCTATAAGTGCACTTCGATATCCCTTAACTTTAACTTGTGTAAATGGAAGATTTATGATCTTAACTTGGAATTATTTAATTTGGTTGTTCTTTGCACATATTTTTGTGTATTGGAAGGTAAAGAATTTATTCAGAAAGTTATAAAAATCATGAAACAAATTTGTGAAAGCTAGAAGCGAAAAGATCGCTACGGATGCACCTTGAAAATGCCTTATGTTCGGCGATTTCAAAGTTAACTTTGAGAGACATCCTAGGGACTTTTTTGCATTTTTAATAAGTATTACATTTGTACTTTTTACCTAAAAATTAGAGTTTAAAAGGTTTAGAAACTAGTGGAAACAAGTGGCTAAAGTTGGCGGAAAATGGGATTATAAATGCACTTTGAAAATATAGTTTGCTTTCGCGAATTTTTCTAAATAAATCGAAAGATATTCTTGGCGGTTTTTTTACATTGTTTTTAATTACCCTAAGGGTTTATTTTCATTGTTTTTAAGTACCCTAAGGATAATATTTCCATTTATCTAAACCTTTTTACTGGTCACAAAGATTGTACTTTTCAATGTTGTTCTTTAACAAGGACTTTTAACAGCAATTATAAATGCTGTAGCAAATTGCATATGGTTTTAAGTATCTAAAAATGATATTTAAATTTGGTATTTTTCTATAACCTTTTGAGGGATGTTTTCTAACATATTTTACACTATTTTAAAGTTGGTTTGAAGTTTAAATATATTTTAATATTTATTTATGAATTTTGAAAGTAAAGGGGTTTTTAATTATAAAACATGTTTTTACTTTATTTTCATCAAATTATAAATTAGTTTTTTTCAAATAATATTTTACATAGATATTTAAAACATATTTAAAAGTATTTTTTAATTATTTATATATATATATATATATTGTAAAAGGAAATTAATTATGCTTAAAACTAAAAGTCGACGAGGAAGATTTATCTACTTGTAAGATTCAAGAATGAAGTGTCTAAGCAAGACTTTGATGCAACCAGTGCTCTAACTTACCCGACTTCACTTTTGGACAAGGAATGTTAAGTTGGAATATCATAAACGAGTTAAGTATATGAATTGTGATTTCTACAAGCAATCATTTTTAACCGGATAGTCGATTAGTCGACTATCGAACTTAACTAAATATTATCTTAGATCCTTAAAAGAATGTTTTTAAAGATGATACAAGTATGAAATGGTTTTGGATTTGTTGTGACAATGTGTTAATAGCATTTTTATTTAACCCTTTTTGATTATACTTATGAATGTAAATAGATCTTTAAAAGGATGTTTTAAAGATAAGCGTAGGTGAAATGGTTTTAGGTTTATAGTGACAATGTTTATGTAACATTATTCTTAAACCTTTTTGAATGGAGTTGTGAAAGTACTCGGACCCTTAAAGTGGATATTTTAAAGGAAATTATAAGTATGCAATATTTTGAAAAAGATCGAAAAAGTAAAGGTTTAAAGTAAGAAACCTTGTTAATGATTTATGAATATACTTATACCAATTGAGATAAGTATATGAATACTTTTTGAAGTATTGAAAGAGTACAAGTGAATAGTTTTTATTGATAAATGATGTTTTATTAGACAAATGAGTTTTATTGATAAAAGAGGATTTTAATTAATAAAGGATTAATTAAAAAGAGGATTAGAAGTCGTTTATATGACCTGATCGTGTTTGTGTGTGTCGATCATGTTTTATGTGTTACTTGCTTATGGATAGTCGTACTTAGTTTCCCTTATGTGATCATTCTCATTATTATTGAAATTGACCAAAATATGACTCTATAAATAGCTAGAAGAAACACGAGAATTATATGGTACAGTCATCTTTGTCGATGCTATACTAACGTATAAACTCATTTCGCTCTTCTAGGACAAATGATAAGGAAATTCGTTTGCTTAAAGGGTTAGGAGGTGATCTTTGCTCTTATGTATTGTTTGTTTATTTCCTATAGAATCGGTGTTGAGTTTACTAAAAATCCGTTGATTGATTTTGGAGCGCCCGGTAAGGGGGGAGTGTACTTATATGAGATGACTTGAAATGTAACTACTTCAAAACCACATACGTGTTATATGCTTTGGAAGAGATTCGTGATTGGTTCGAGATGTTGGAATCTACGTGGAGGTTTGAGATGCTCGAACATATGTAGTTGTTCGTGATCTATTCAGGATATGAGATCCATGTGTGATTTCGAGATCTGTTGAGATATGGAATCCATGTGTGGTTTCGAGATCTGTTCAAGTTGGGGACTCATGTGTCGAGATCTGTTTGAGTTGTGGCTTACACGTTGAGATGTCGAACTTGACTTCACCATCCGTAATGACAGAAACTAGAGATAGAAGGCATAGCCTATGGGTTTTAGCTAACTTAAAGGGTGCAAGCACTCCATTCTAGTTTTACTTACGGATATGCTTGCGGGAGTGATGTGACCCCGTGCCACGTGTTCAGGCATGGACCAGCGATGTTTTTCCTATGGTATATTTTATCTAGAGATATACGACGCTTCGGAAAGATATCTCTGATCCTTGTGCAGGAGGACCATTCTCGAACTCCTGATTGCACCTTCATGGAATCCTACACAATTAGTGAACAAGCCTTAGCGATTGTGATTATATACTTATTATTATTATTGTTATTATTATTATTATGTACATTCACATGCATTACAGCTATATGATTATTTATATTTCACCCCTTTGACATTATTATAATATTATTGGATTTTATAATAAAAATGATTTGGTTATCTTATGGTAAAAAACCGTCCATGTTTGTTTGCGGCGTGGTCATACGAGATACCCTTACTTTGAAGGGTTTTACAAATGTAGCAATCCATATGATTTGAGTTTCTCACGTTGGTTTACCAGACTGATCTGGGTGTTATTTTCTTATAATGCTCGGGTCAGCTCGAGTATATTTTTAAATTTAGTTGCGGTTCATTGGAGTTCTTGTAGAGGAGCTGGATGATTTCTTACCATATTTATTTTCCGCTACATTACTTGTTTTGTATTTATCAGCACTTGTGAGGACAGGCTGTTATAACTGTCCATGTTGATTATATGTTAGTTTAATTTGATTGACGTATGTAAATCGATGTTCTATTTTTGGTAAAAACCTTTTGAGATATTATATATTATCGTTCCATATGTGAGATTCTGATATTGTGTTCTTCTTTCTTGTTCTATTTCCTTTTCTCTTACCCTAACATCTTGTCTTTCCGGCACTTGGGTGCTCAACACCTTAATACCGTGGATGTATTAGTATCGACATTCAAGGATTGAAAAAGCTGATTGTTACATTTGGTATATGACCTGAATGTTAAGTTAGAACCTTGGCATTTGGTGGTTATAACTCATTAAGAGATAGTGTAATGGAATATCTTATTATGAGTTGAGTGTAGCATATATACAAGAGTGTGTATTCGTTATTGTTACAAAATGTTTTGTATTATATTGATTGGTCTGTTGAGTGGCTTATGGATTCTGATTAATACTAGTTGTTATCTTTATCGATAGGGATCTCTAAACACTTGAACAAGACGAACCGACAAAGTATTGTTTTCGAAATTGTTAAATGAAATAATTTTACCTAGGACTATATTTTATGTATAAAAGAATAGTTTTCAAAAAACTAATATAGTTATTTATGATGTGTTTGTTTGTTCGGAAATGATAATATTCAATCGTTGTCATTTATTATTAGATTAGTTGTGCTCGACTAATTTATAGGCAGTTTTACCTTTTTACTGCATGGGTTGGGTAGATAATAATTATAGGAACATTGAAACAAACACCTTGTGAATTACATTTCACAATTTGACTGTAAGACGTTTGGTAATAATGTTGGGTTAAAATTTAATTTTTAATAAAAGTTGTTTAATATAGTCTTAATGAAAGATAAGATATTTTAAAGATAAACAATTTGTGAAATGATTTTATATAAGAAAGTGACTTTATATAAGTATAGTTTATAAATATGAAAATGATTTAAACTGAGAATTTGAGAATTTAAATCCCGGTGTTTTGGGAATTGTTTTTTAAAGTTTATGAAGAGAAAATAAGACTAGTATTATTTGAAAGTAAATATTTGGGAAATTGGTTTATGAAATTGATATCATGGTACTTAGTAATATTTACGACGTATTTGGTACTATTTGGGAAATGATCTTGGTTAAGTCCAAAAGACACGAGTTAAAGTACTGAACTCACTTCTGTCATTGGAAAATAATTTTTGTGATGACTACAACATCGTAGATATTTTATTTTCGAGTTTCAAAGTGAGGGGTGCTACTATAGTAGCTTTACTGCAATGTTGTTTTGGTGAAACAAATTTTGATTTAAATCCTGGTAGTATGATTTGGTATACAAAAGTTATAAGTATTTATTATTTCAAAATGAATTGAAATGGGAACCTGGTGTTTGGATATTAAGTTTTATGTTAAGTTATATTATGGACGCATTTATCCATTAGGGTAGTTTGGTTAGTGCATCTCATTATGATATGTTGTTTAGTAGTTTACATTAGTTGAAATGAAACGGAATTTTTGATGATTTTGGACACTCGAAAACTCCTAAACTAGTGAGAACTTGAAGCTAAGTGATTTGGTAAAAAATAAAAACTGAGTTTTTGTAACTCTTGAATTGGGAAGGTAGAGAATTTAAACAAGTTTAAAATTTTTGAACATACTTAACAAGTAAAATGAATTATATGTTTTTGTATATACTTATAGGATGTAGTGGAGTATTATATGAGTAGGAACTTAAGTTATATAATGTTTAATAACCTAAGTAAAGTTTTATGAAATGATTCATAAATGATTTTAGCAATAAATAAGGAATACTATAAGTGATAATGGATGTGAATTAAAAATAGAAAGTAATTAATGTAGTTAAGAAACTAATGAAATAAATACGTAAGTATTATGTAGATCATTTTATTCGCATGAGAATTCTTAATTTAGATTTGAGTACATGATTTTGAGGTGATTTACCCCGGTTCGAGTTAGGATTTGCACTCGATTCTTGACGTCGAACACTTTGATATGAGCCTAAAGTTATTTATCATAGTATACAGCCATGTAAGGAGAACAAAGGTTTCTAATCAAAAAACCATATCAAAGTTCGAACTAGAGAGGTTGGGTAAGATATACTAGTTCGAAAGTGAAATTTATGTGAACAAGCTAGCGATCAGATTTGTATTGCGTACTGATGATATATATACATCGTATAGGCTTTAATAATATTTGTATGCTTTGTGTGTTGGCTTATGAAGAGTCTGGGAATGACTCTTCGAATTGTTCTGAGGTAACATGAGTGACCGACTGAGTAATACCCGAGGCTGTTGAGCGTAAGGTAACGCTTAGTGGATTATTTGTCATCCTTCTGTGATGAGAGGTTTCTGAACCTGGGTGAACCATAAGCTCTAGTTGCTAGTGATTGTAGTATTGTGTGGCATTGTTATGTGGTTGTTCTTTGGTTGCCAGTGATTGCAGTACCATTAGGTATTGATGTGGGATTGTTGCTTTTGTTGCTTGTGTCGGTATTTTGAGGACGAAATATTCTAAGTAGGGGAGAATGTAACAACCGGAATTTCGGACACTTCTTATGTAAATATCTAAATTATTTAAATATTGGATTAAATATTATTAAAATGGTTTAATAACCTTGTTTACCTCCGTTTTAATCATAAGTAATGATGTTAAACTTGTTTTGGAAAAGTGTTTACAAAATTAAATATTTTGAAGAAATATCGATAATGTGATCGAAAATCGTTTTTATCGATAAACAGCTTTTTAACCGTCAGAAGTTGTCCATATTTTTTTACATACACTTATTTACTTAAGAGAACATAAAAATGAGATAATAATTTTTTTCCATTTATGTAAATAAACTTTTTTGGATGACATCATGGGTGATGTCATTGAAGATACTTTGTGTATAATGGTAAAAGGGTAATTTTGCTTAAAATATTTTTCATGTAAAGCGAAATGCAAGCGAGGCGCATAGATGGGATCTTTTGGGCTGGTATTGGTCATGTATAGGAGAGTTTTTGGTTGTTGAACACTTCATAATTTAGCAAAGCTTAAAAACAAACAAAAAAATATAAACGGTGGAAGTGGATTAGCACTAATCCACTTTATTCTTCACTAATCTTTCTTTAATTAGTTCAAAACTTCTTTAAACGCCACCATACTTTAACCATGGCCATAGAACACCTTAAGAAGCATGGATCTAAAGTCAAAAGAGGAAGAAAGATGAGAAAAAGGTGGGAACTTATTTAGGCCATGGGCAAAGGAGGAAGAGGAGAGCATGGTTTTGTTATTTTGGTGCTAAACGTTGGATCTTTTGGCTTTTGATAATGGTAGGAAGTGGTTCTTTGTTCTTGGATGTTTTTACAGGGTTTATTCACGGGTTTGGTGAGTTCTCTCACTATCTTGTGTGTATATGTTGTTTTATATATGTTATGTGCTTGAAATATAAAGTTAAATTAACATTAACTGAGTAAAGTTATAAACTTTAAACCCTCTTGCTTTTGAAAACAAACGACAACCTTATATTGTATAACATCACTTCTATTACACTCTTAAACATGTGGTGTGACCTTGACTTAATGTTTAAATGGTTGTTTGGCTTATGTGTTGAACTGAAGTATGTTTGAAAGTGTTGGAAGCTAGAATAGTCGTTATAAGTGCGCTTCGATATCCCTTAATTTTAACTTCTGTAAATGAAAGATTTATGACCTTAACTCAGGATTATTTGACTTTGTTGTTCTTTTTCACATATTTCGATGTATTGGACAGTAAAGAAATTGTTTGGAAAGTTATAGAAATTGTGAATCAAAGTTGTGAAAGTTAGAAGCGAAAAAGTTGCTATGGATGCACTTTGTAAATGCCTTATGTTCGGCGATTTTCAAAGTTAACTTTAAGTGACATCCTAGGGGCTTCTTTGCATTTTTGATAAGTATTATGTCTGTAATTTTTACTAGAAAAAAATTGGAGTTTAAAAGGTTTGAAACTAGTTGAACCAATTGGCTAAAGTTGGTGTAAAATGTGATTATAAATACACTTTGAAAATATAGCTTGTTTTCGGGAATTTCTCTAAATAAATTGAAAGATATCCATGGGGGTTTCTTTCCATTGTTTTTAAGTACCCAAAGGGTAGTAATTACGTAAAAATTTCAAGTGTTAAATCATTTGTTTAAGTGGTTAAAACTAGTCACAAAGATTGTTTTTTTCAATGTTGTTCTTTGACAAAGAATTTTAACAGCATTTATAAATGGTGTAGTAAGTAGCTTATGGTTTTAAGTATCTAAAAATGATATTAAATTTCGTATTTTTCCCTAATCTTTTGAGGGATGTTTTCTAACATATTTTTCAGTATTTTAAAATTGGTTTGAAGTTTAAATATATTTTTAATATTTATTTATGAATTTTGGAAGTAAGGGGGTTTTAAATTATAAAACATGTTTTTACTTTATTTTCATCAAATTATAAATTAGTTATTTTCAAATAATATTTTACATAGATATTTAAAACCATTTAAAAGTACTTTTGAAGTATGTATATATATATATATATATAATTTTTGAAAAGGAAAATTAACTATATTTAACAATAAAAGCCGACGAGGTACGTTTATCTATTTGTGAGATTCAAGAATGAAGTGTCTAGGCAAGGCTTTGATTCAACCATTGTTCTAACTTTCTTGGTTTCACTCTTGGATTAGGATAGTTAAGTTGGAATGTCGGAAACGAGTTAAGTATACGAATTATGATTTCTACAAGCAATCGTTTTTAATTGGATAGTCGATTAGTCGACCATCAAACTTAACTAAATATTATCTTAGATATTTAAAAAGAACGTTTTTAAAGATGATATTAGTATGAAATGGTTTTGGGTTTGTTGTGACAATGTGTTAATAATATTTATCTTTAACCCTTTTTGATTATACTTATGAATGTAAATAGATTTTTAGAAGGTTATTTTAAAGATAAGCAAAAGTGAAATGATTTTGGGATTGTAGTGACAATGTTTAAGTAACATTAGTCTTAAACCTTTTTGAATGGATTTGTAAAAGCAGTTAGACCCTTAAAATGGATATTTTAAAGAAAATTATAGGTATAGAATCGTTTGAAAAAGATAAAAATAGTAAACGTTTAAAGTATGAAACCTTGTTAATGATTTGTGAATATACTTATACCAATTGAGATAAGTATATGAGCACTTTTTGAAGTATTGAAAGAGTACAAGTGAATAGTAGTTATTGGTAAATGATGGTTTATTAGATAAATGGGTTTTACTAATAAAATAGGTTTTTAATTAATAAAGGAAGATTAATTGAAAAAGGGACTAGAAGTCGTTTATATGACTCGATCGTGCTTGTGTGTGTTAATCGTGTTTTACGTGTTACTTGCTTATGGTTAGTATACGAGACTTAGTTTTCCTTATGTGATCATTCTTGTTATTATTGAAATTGACCAAAATATGACTCTGGAAATAATTAGAAGAAACACGAGAATTATGTGGTACAGTTATCTTCGATGATGTTATACTGTACATATAAACTCATTTCGCTCTTCTAGGACAAATGATAAGGAAATCCATCTACTTAAACGGTTAAAGGGTGATGTTTGCTCTTATGTATTGTCTGTTTATTTCCTATAGAACCAGAGTTGAGTTAACCGAAAATCCATCGATTGGTTTTGGAGTGCCCTATAAGTGAGGGAGTGAACTTATATGAGATCATTTGAGACGATAACCACTGCAAAACCATATACATGTTCTATGCTTTGGAAGAGGATGCTAGAATATATGTGGAGGTTCGAGATCTGTTTGAGATGCTCGAACACATGTAGTTGTTCATGATCTATTCAAGATATGAGAATCAATGTGAGATTTCGAGATCTGTTGAGATATGGGAATCCATGTGTGGTTCCGAGATCTGTTCAAGCTGGGAACTAGTGTGTCAACATCTGTTCGAGTGGTGGCTCATGTGTTGAGACGATAAATGTGACTTCACCATCGATAATGACACAAACCAGATATAGGAGACATAACCTATGAGGTTTGGCTAACTTAAAGGGTGCAGACATCCCATTCTAGTGTTACTTATGGATATACATGCGAGAAAGATGGACCCGGTGCCACTTGTTCGGGCGTGGACTAGCTTTGTTTTTCCTATGGTATATTTTATCTAGAGATATAAGACGCTTCAGAAGGATATCTCTGATCCTTGTGCAGAAGGACCGTTCTCGAACTACTAAGAGCATCTCCGTGGAATCCTACACAATTAGTGAACCGCCTTAGCGATTGTGATTGTATACATATTATTGTTGTAATGTACACTCACATGCATCACAGCTATGTGATTATTTATATTTCACACCTTAGACATTATTATAATATCACTAGATTTTGTAATAGAAATGATTTAATTATCGTAAGGTAAAAACCCGTCCATGTTTATTTGCGGCGTAGTATTACAAGGTACCCTTACTTTGAAGGGTTTTACAAATATAACAATCCATATGATTTGAGTTTCTCATGCTAGTTTACCAGAGTGATCCAGGTGTTATTTCTTATAATGCTCGAGTCAACTCGAGCATATTTCTAGATTAAGCTGTAGTTCATTCGAGCTCTTGGAGAGGAGCTAGATGATTTCTTACTTTATTTATTTTCTGCTGCATTACTTGTTTTGTATTTATCTGCGTTTGTGAGGACAAGCTGTTATAATTGTCCAGACTGATCATATATTAGTTTACTCTGATTGATGTATGTATATCAAAGTTTTCTTTTTGGAAAAGACCTTTTGAGATATTATATATTATCGATCCGCATGTGAGATTCTGATATTGTGTTTTTCTTTCTTGTTCTATTTCTTTTGCTTTTTCTTTTACCCTAATGTTCTGTCTTTCCGACATTTGGGTGCTCGATACTTGAATACCATAGATATATTAGTGTCAACATTCGGGGGTTGAAAAAGCTGACCGTTACATCAAATGCACTGGTATGTGTGTGTGTATGTGTGTATAAATATAAAGTTAAAGCGACATTAACTGATTAAAGTTATAAATTTTGGACCCTCTTGCTTTTGAATGCAAATAACAACTTTATTGTATAACATCACTATTATTTCCATTTATAACATGTGGCATGGCCTTGACGTGATATTTAAATGGTTGTTTAGATTGTGTGTTGAATTGAAGTTTGTTTGAAAGTGTTTGAAGCGAGAATTATAGCTATAAGTGCATTTTGATATCCCTTAACTTTAACTTGTGTAAATGGAAGATGATATTAGTTTAGTATACTTGTTTTTGTTGTTCTCTACACATATTTTGGTGTATGAGAAAGTAAAGAAGTGGTTTGGAAAGTGATAGAAATTGTAAAATAAAGTTGCAAAAGTTAGAAGCAAAAAGATCGCTATGGATGCACTTTGAAAATGTCTTATGTTCGGCAATTTTTGAATTCAACTTTGAAAGACATCTTAGGGGCTTCTTTGAGTTTTTAATAAGTACTATAAGTGTACTTATCACTGAAAAAATATTAAAATTTAAGTCATTCATTAACGGTTTAAACAAAGTTGCAAAAAGTTATGGCGAGAAGAAGGTCGATGTATGAGCACATTGAAATACCTTGTTTTTAGGAATTTTGTAATTAATTTGAAAGATATCCTTAGGGATTTATTTTCATTTCTAATAAGTAGTATATGTATTCTTATTACTAGAAAATAATCAGAGTTTAAAAATTTTAGAACCGGTTAAACAAAATGGCTAAAGTTAGAGTAAAAAGGTGGATCGTTACATGTACCTTTTCCAGCTGCTTTTGCTGGATCCGACAACATGTAAGCTACCCACAATTCCATCAATGAAGATTCGGGGTGCTTGAAAAGGTCTTAACAACTGAGCTGATTATTTCATTATTTCGATTCCAACCGAAGGTGTGCCCTCACGCATTATCGATTCTTAAAAATTCATTAAGCTCTCCGGCTTTGACAAGTTTGTTGATAAAACTCTCAAGTGTTCTGTGTTCTTCTGTATTATGACCATTTATATGAAAAGAACAATATTTCCCCTTCAGTTAGGCTTTGGATCATTTGCCTTTCTTGTTGGGGATACGAAAATCTATCTTGCGCCAAAGCATATGTTTGGGTGTAGGAATCGGTCAAAGGGAGAGTTTCTACAATTTGGAACTCTCGCTTTTGCTTTCCTACAGAGATGGACTTTCGGCTTTCATCTGACCATTCTTGAATTTTACCTAAGGATCTTTTGAATCTTCAATCCTAATTTCTTTTTGAGCCCTGTAAAAGAACTCGTTCAAAAATTTGCAATCTTGCCTTATTAAATATTTCCAAAATAGAGTATTCCTCCACAACCCAGAAGTTATAGCAATTAGTTTAGATTCATCTAAATTTCCCTTGACCATAGTGGCAATGCAAATAAATCTTTTTCAGTATTCTTTAAGGGAATCAACTCTCCCTATCGAATATCAGCAAGCAAACTCATCCCATCTTAGTTGTCTCTTATAGTGAAAAACTGGGTCGTAAACTCCATTGTTAACTAATCCTAAGAATGGATCGAATTTGGAGGATAATTTTGGAACCATTTCAATGCTAACCCAATGAAGGTGGTCGGCAAGAATCTACATTTGATTTCAACCAAAGCTCGGATGGGTTGCATTATACTTGGTACATGTCAATGTGATCTTTTTGGTGAGTTGACCCATCAAAAGAGAGTTTTGGGATTCGGAATGCCATAGGCAATGGAGCCTTCATGATATCAATAAAAAGTAGATGAATCTTTTTAGGAGATCAAATCCCCTGAACCAAACAATCCCTGTCCCTCTGTCCCCAACCAATCGGGGACGCCGATTTTCAACCATTTTGCAATTAAACCCCAAACAGCAGGAGAGAGAAATGAGTTTAATTGCAAAGTAGCTGAAAATCGGTGTCCCCGATTGGTTGGGGACAGGGGGATAGGGATGGTTTGGTACAGGTGATTTGAACCTTCGGTTCCACATAAGAACCAGACCTTTCTTCTTAAAGCATATGGATTTTTTTAAATAATTTAAACAATAATTTTCCATACTTCGGTCTCCATCGAAATGTAAGTAGTCAAATGGTTTAATATCAATATTTCGTCCTACGGGATGACTCTATTAGGCCCATCAAGGCTTATTCTTTTGGTACTTAGTGTCGTGGCCCTGTCAGATTGGACCTCTTTAGCTACTTAGGATGTTTTTGCACTAGCTTTATTAGTAGCATCTCTAATAAGCTCGACTTCCAATTCTTCCCTGGTCATTTGCCTTTTCCCAGGGTTTCGGCTAACCATCGGGGGTTGTCTCTCTTCTACAATAAGAGCAACGACTCTTCTTTCCATTCTTTTAAAAAAAATTATTCATTTTAGCTTGGTAATCATCTAAGCAATTGGTGGTATTTTCAACAAAGGTAAGCCTCATTTTCTAGAATTGTTCATTGGCATAAAGTGAAGGCTGGATACTTTGATAATATTTTGATTCACCATCTTGGCCAGTGTTTTAAGAACATCTTCCTCAATTGTTGGAGACCTAGGATTTTTTTGTAGAAGGCTTAGATTTCATTTTCAAATAGTAGGTCAATAGGAATTAGGTAACAAAAAGTAATCTGTTGGATCAAAGGTACGGACTCTCCTTCTAACGCAAAAAATGTTATCATGATTTTTAGTCGCAAACTAACACCCCATATTTCCAGAAGCAAGTTCCAAAAGCAATAATGTAACTACAAAGTTTAGCCGAAGGCGAGATGCCTGAGCCGAAAGCAGTAAGAAAATACGGTGCGGAAAGTAAAGACGGAGAGAATTTATAGTGGTTCAGGAATGGATCCCTACGTCCACTGTAGCTATGTCTTTATTACTTTATCAAAAAGCTATAAGTAGCTATACAAGGTTTAATTGGATCTGTCCTCCACTAATGAATCTTTAGAAAAACTGAGTATAGAAAAATTAAGTTGATTACAACTGAGCCGAATATTATGTCGTTAGGCTTTTAGAGTTCGAATTCTTTTACTGTAGGCATACGCCTTGTATTTATATAAAATTTATAACTTTGTCATTGACTCACTGGTGTAGAGCACTTCCCTTGGATTGCTGACTTAGCCCACTTGTAGGGCTGAGATTTTAACATGTGTCGTTATCTGGTTGATTGGTGCAGATTGCTCATGTGATATTTTTATGTATAGCTTTAGGTGTTGTAACTTGTATACTTGTATAAGCTTTAGGCTATCTGAGTTATTGACATAGATGGAGGCTATCTTAGCTATTATTCTCAGTCTCATATTGAGGTGCTTTAGGCCTTGAACAGAAACAACTTCAGCCTTGTATGTTGAGTTAGGAATTATTGGCCTGTATACTCAGTTATGGCTGCTAGAAGCCATCTCTTTAGGTGATGATCGTACAAAGGTCTCGCTATATGGTCTGAAGGCAGTATGTAGCCTTGGAACTGTAGCATGCTTGGATCCTTTATTCTTTCGGTAAAAGGCATGCCTTAAGGTTTATTCCTTTAGTTTAAGGTTAGCTAGGTGACCATTGCATTCGGTACGAGTGACACAAATAGTCCTCGATTTGAGTCTCATCACTGCGCTTTTGGTTTATAGGTTATTACCTTTTGGACATTGGCTAAGTATTAAATTCTTATGAGGAACTATGCACATAATATAGCTTTCAAGCATAAGCCATTGATTCCCACTTTCAGTATTCACGAGGAGTAAAAATTACGGTATAATAGTAGCATTCAACTTTATGTGCTTCCTATTAATGCATTAGCAACTACATTTCCCTTCCCTAGAGTATAAGAAATCCTAAAATCATACGATGATAGAAACTCCATCCACCTTTGCTGTCTCAATTCAATAATGCTTGGAGAATGAATACTTAGGGGATTTATGATCTGTAAATAGCTCAAATCTCTCTCTCAATATATAGTTCCTCCAGGACTTTAATACAAACACTATGATAGCCAGCTCAAGGTCATGTGTTGGGCAATTCCTCTTGTGAGTTTTAAGCTGTCGACTTGCATATGCAACCACCTTCCCTTCTTGCACAAGGACAACACCAAGCCTAATACCGCCAGCATTAGTATAAATGGTAAAGGGTTTTGTCCCATACTGAATAGACCAAACCAGACCACTCGTCAACAGCTCCTTCAACGTTATAAACTCCACTTCACATTATGGACTCCAAGTAAATACCAATTTCTTCTTGGTGAGGCAAGTCAATGGTGTCGAAATCTTTGCGAAGTCCTTAATGAAATTCCTATAGAAATCCAGCCAATCCCAAAAAGCTATGGACCACTAAAGCATTCTTTGATGTCTTCCAATCTTTAACAACCGCTACTTTCTTTGGGTCTGCCACCAAACCATTAAATGATACTATGTGCCCAAAGAAACAGACTTCCTTTCTCCAGAAGTGACATTTTGAAAATTTCATCCTCGGTTGATTCCTCCTCAAAACATCTAAAACCCCTCTTAATGAACCTCATGCTCCTCTTTACCTCTGGAATATATAAGAATGTCATCCACATAGACTACTAAAAATTTATTCAACCGCTTCCGAAAGACCCTACACATCAAGTCAACGAAATAAGCCGAAGCATTAGTCAGCCCGAACGGCATGACTACTAACTCAAACAACCCGTCTGATGTACATATTAATGCAGTCTTCGGGATACTATCATCAGCCACTCTTAACCGATGAAACCGGTAGCTAAGTCAAGCTTAGAGAAAACCTTCACCCCAATAAGTTGATCGAAATGGTCATCAATGTAAGGCAAGGGATATCAGTTTTTCCTCGTCAACTTATTAAGTTTTTGATAGCCGATGCATAATATGAGGGAACTATCTACCTTAGTGGCAAAAAGGATAGGCGATTACCACTAAGAAACACTCCTCCTAATAAAACCCTTATGTAGAAGTTTTGAAACTTGCTTATCCAATTCTCTAGTGTCCTTCGGAGCCATCATAACTGGTTTATCATCTTTCTCGAGATCCCTCTGAATTCAATTTCTCTTCGGGAGTAAGAGCAAAAACTTCTGCGAAAACATCCACAAACTATTTCACCATGTGGCTAGTAGACAACTCATCCTGTGATGGATCGAGTGAATACGAATAGGCATCCACAATGGAAATATCAAGCTCATAACATACAATCAAATCACGCCCTCCATCACTTCTTAACCGACCTACTCTCCTATCACAATCTAATATTATCCTATGGCGAGATATGCAGTCTATTTCCAAAATCAATCTGTACTCTTAAAAGCTTAGCACATATGTGTTACAAAAGAACTCCACACCACGGACGACCAAATTTAATTCATGGCATTACATGGATAGATGGGTTGATCCCATGACAGGATTCAACACCGAAATTGATTCATGCATGATGTTAAGTTTAAGAGATAAACTATCAACCAATGAACTTGTTCTGAATGAATGAGATGCACCAGTATCAAACAAAGTACAAACACGAGAATCAAATAAAGCCAACACACCTTCCATAATAATCTGTTTCCCTTTCTCCTAGACAGATGGTGGTGCCTTCTAGTGATATCACTAAACCCCAACAAGTTGAAAATTTTCTCGCAGGTACTAAGTCATGCTCGAGTTATCGAATATGGTCCCATTCTGACATAAGGCTTCCCACCCAACTTGGAGAAGTCCCTGCACAGCTTGGAAAAAACTACAATTGGCAGTGCTTGGACGAGAACAACTCCTTGGATAGTAGTAACAGCAGCTACAGGTTCAGTGGGGTCGATGCTAGCTTGGCTCGCTTCTTGCGGATAATGTCTGAACCATACATGGATAGTTACTGCATCAATCATACTACTAGTCCCATCTCTGGTTTCTATCCCAGCGGTATTTGTCATGTTGATTTCTAACATAGTTTCAAGTGAATTGCTCATTTTCAACTATCTATAAAATAAGATCCATTGGCAATTCCCCAATATATAGTAAATAAAGATGGAATAGTAAATGGTGTGTGCATATATACTTGATTCTTATTATATACATATACATATACATATACATATACATATACATACATACATATACAAATACATATATATATATATAATTACAAATATGCATATATATATATATTATATAATTACAAATATGCTCTCTCAATATGTTCTAATCCTTGATTAAGGATGAATTTTGTTTAGATACCAAATGCAACAACTCTTCTTTTTTGACCCTCTAGTTTAACGCTCGAATCAACGTTTCAAACCTCGAAAATCGAAAACGACATGTTGTTAGGAAATGATAACAAGAAATAATAATATTTCTAACCATAACTTTTGAACTCACAGCGAAAGAAACAAAACTATAATATTCATGTAATAATTATTTATTTCAAACCATACTATATCAGTTACATTATATTATAAGTTTATACAGTTCCAAGTACCAACCCCAGTCCACACTGTACAAACAAGTAATATGGTTTATCTATGATATTTACAATATACACATTAAGACCTTTATCACCAAGCTCCATCGCGTCATTGAACTACATCAACCTAATGATATAAACAAAAAGGAAAATAGGAGCATGTCAAACATAAGTTTGAGTGAGTGAAACATTTCTACTCTATATATATAACAAAGATACCGCTATAACATGATCAATGTCTAACAAGTACGTAAACACATCAGGGACCTACGTCACACGCCACAAGACCGTGTTACCGTCATTATAAACATTTCCTTGACCCACCTCTTTGTGCTACAAGATTCAAAATACATATGTAAACTCGATATGGATCCCGCCACCTATGCTATAAAATTGCCTTACATCCATCTCATTATTCCCTGAACCCGCATCACTCTCTACAGGTTCATATCCTGGACTTGCTTACGTGCGCTGTAAGATCGTACAAGTCCAATACCAACAGTCAATAATCCTATCACTAGCCAATCCATGCATAAAAATTCAATACACAAACATTCATATTCACGTGTCTCTTCTCACCATCGTAGTTCCGCAATCGTCTCTGAAATAGCTCCAAAACACTCTATAAAAGTTCGATTATGAAGGTACATCAGTTCCGACACATCCCAATTGGGTCTAGGTTCAACCTAGACCAATTAGTTATTGATTAGTCTACCGGTCATCCTTGACCGGTTGTAACGACCCCAGATTTTAATTTAATTTAAATTGATAATTTGTTAAATTTTTGAATTAAAATTGTATAATTATTTATAAATGAAAGCGAGTTTCCCCGAATCCAAATAAATTTGGAATAAATCATTTAAATTTAATAATATTGTAAATATTGTACATATATGTGAATATATATGTATACGTGATATATGAGAAAATTTGAAGTTAATATATATGTATATTGAATTCGAGTTTAAATCTAAGTTTAAATGGTTTAATAATAATAATAAATGATAATAATAGATATTAAGTTATAAATAGAATCGAAATATATAAGATAAATTATATAGTTTTATAAAAATGAAAGTGTATAAAACAAATAAAATAATAAAGAAAGATTTAATAAAAATTAGAAGTTCACTTGTATTTTAAAAGTATTCAAAACAAAACAAAAAGAAAACAACTTACATTCAAATAAGTAAAAAAATATAAAGTGATTACACTACAATAATTCAAACAACAAGTAAACAAGACAAAGACAAAATAAAAATATAAATCATATCAGCCGAGACAAGCAAGTAAAGGCAAATTAAATAAAGTAATATGGTACATGGCAATTTAATGCAATCATCTCTAGTACAAGCAAAGAAATCACCTCAGCCTCCATAAGAAAGAAATATCACTGACCAAAATAAATAAAAATCATGTACCAGCCTGCACTTGTTCTTTATATGTCAAGCTTCTTTTCTTTTCGATTCATTAAAACAAATGAAAAACAGAAATCATCCAACCTGAAAGTTTTCCCTCAAAATATTCTTTAACCTGTAAATACTTTCCAGAGATCAAAACATTTTCAGAACCCTGTAATCTTTTCAAAAGCCTGTGACAAAATCTTTAGCCAAAGAAATTTTAAAACAAGTAAATCTGAAATCAACTAAGCATTCAAGTTTCAAAGCTAGTTCAAAGTTTTCAAGGATCAAAACAACAAAAGCATACGAATTTACAAATCAGGTTTCAGTTTTGCAAAATTTTCTCAAGCCTGTTCAAAGTGGAAGGCTCTGTTCAATTTCTTTGGAAACAAGGTGAGCAACTTTGTTTTTTTCCAGACTTCTTTGTTTTCACCTGTGAGTAAACAATGTTTCTTTTTATCTAAGTATTATTAAACTTGAGAATAAAAAATTATGTGTTTGTGAATATATTAAGTGATAAGCTCAGTTTACAGATGTGGATTTATTTGTCCCCTTATCTTCTCTGTTCTTAGTATTCTCCTTCATAACTGAGTTACAGTTTTAAAAATAAATAAGAACACTTCAATCTCATATCACTTAATCGATATCAGACCTTTGTTTCAAAGGCTAATGAGTGTGTTAAGGTATCAGTTACCATAATAGAAAAAAAAATTAGTTTTACCTAAAACAAAAATATACAGTTAAATCAAATACCTCTTTGATAAAGTTGAATGACATAAATTGCTAATCCAAGTTTATACCTTGAATTAATACTAAAAGTTATGATTTTTAAAAATTGAATGAAGATTTTAACTTCATTTTTCAAAGAGCAGTTCAAGGTTGAACAAAAATTGAATTTCTTTCGATTTCTAAAGTTTGAATCAATAATAAAAGTTGAAACTTGAATTGATCCTAGTATTAACATCATGGATCATGAGAAAATTCTCAGGGAATTTTTCTAATGTATAAATTAACCAAACAAATACATTTTAGGGTTTATTTCACAGTTTTTATTTAGGTCAGTGATGTTTCGAATTCATCACCAATACGCGATCGAGTGGTTCGAGCTTCTGGAGGATGGTCGATTGTCTTGTTGTCGAGGCGTGGACGAAATCCTGATGTCTCTGGTGCCTTGTGTGGCGAGGACGAGGTGGTTTTGTCATTCGAGTTGGGTTCCAGGTTGTGTCGAGTAGCTTGATTTCGAGTTCGTCCTCGATTTGAAGATCTGGGTGTTCGTGATGGATGAGGGTGTGGTCGGCGACTTTGCGACGTGGTCGAGGGCGATCGCCGTGGCTCCGGCGTCTCGTGCACGTGTACGTGCATCTGGGTGTATCAGTTGTGTTCTGAACGTTGGGAAGAAGACGAGTTTTTGTCGAGTCGAACTCGAAGGAGATCGTGAAATAGCTCGAGTAAGTCTCGAGTCTGTAGATTTTAGTATAAAACAGTTTTTAAACTATTAAACAAAAGAAGTTGTTTTATACTCACTAAGTTTAAAGGTGTTTAAGATATATATATATATATATATCACTTTTATTTTAAAGAGTATATTTTAAATAAACTTAATAACGTAATTAGAAAAGTTAATTAATTTATGATTTGATGGAAAATTTGTTAATGAAATTAATTAAGGGTTAATTAATTAATGTAATTAATTAAAGATAATTAAATAATTTAAAGGTTAATTATTTAATATTTAAAGGTTGATGAATTATAATTAAAAGTTAATTAATTTATTATTAATGGTTAATTAATAAATGATTAAAGAATAATTAATCAAAATGATTTGTAATATTAATTAACCCGGATTAGTAATTCATAAGTAATAAATCTGATTTGAATTAATCAGACAATTAACTTACCTTACCTATTGATATTGGATTCTATTGGATGACTTGATTGTTTGATATCCCTGATATATGATGCTTTGTGATACATCCTGATTTATGTTGTGATCTGTAGTTTACTTACCTATGATATATATATCTGTGATCTGTGAATGAACGATAAGCGTGATAGTTAATACCGCTTATCAACTATATTTCTGTATTCTGATCTGTGATGATTGTATGATGTTGCACTATTGTGTGTGAAACCCCTGGACTACACTATACACACACAAATATGGATTTCACGTGGAAATGGGTTAAGTCACAGATAATTTAAATTTGATGTTTTTGAAATTGAAATTTTAATTTCAATTGATTTTGAAATTAGAAATTTGGGTTTAAATGTGAAAAAGCTTTTGAAATGGAGTTTCAAAGATAAGACTTATTTTTGAATAATTTGATAAAGTTTTGAAGTTTAAATAATTTGATTTAAACTTAAATTCAAGATTTGAAATTTAACTCTATGATTTGAAACTAGGGATTAAAGATGTTATACCCGTTATATAAGGGTTAAACTATTTTAAAAGTATTGATTTTGGAATGTGAATATAATTCAAGGGCTTTAACTCGTGAAAATATAATTGAATTTTTCTTAAACAAAAACTATTTGTTTTCAAATAATAACAGCTTTCATATGAGAAGTGAACTTCCAATTTGTGTTGAAAGGTTTCAAATTTAAAATGAAATTGAAATGTTTTGAAAGGCTATGAATGAATTCTTTTTGAAAGCTATGAATTGAATCTGTTTATTTTTAACAGGTTTAGAATGATGATTTGTTTAAACCATTCGAAATGACATTGTTTTGAAAGCTATAAGTTGAATCTTTGTTTTAAAGATTTAACGAGTTAATCCAATTGAAATGGAAATTGTTTTGAAAACTGTGAATGAATCTTTGTGAAAATTAAGTGAACTTTGTGAATTTAATCTTTTTGTTTAAAAGGATTAAAATGGTAATTTGTTAAACCATTTGAAAAGAAAGGTTTTGGGTAATAAGTTGTGACTTAATTGAAATCCCAATATCCATATCTTTTTTTAAATATTGCGCTCACTATTCGGGTTAGCCGGGAAAAGACATTTGTGTCATATAACCCATTCCGAATAATGATACGTCATATATGGATAGCATTTGAAGACCGGTGGTGAAGACCGGATATTTTTGAAAACGAAAGGACAACTCGTCGAATGTCTCTGCATCGACTGGCCCCGATATAGAGATTTTATCACCCTTTGTGATGGGAAGTCCGGACGGGATTGTGAATACCCGGAATTGCAAGGGCTTCGTAAGAAGTGCCTTTGGTTCTGTTCGAACCCGGAACAGACTTGTATGGTTACGTGTCTGACATTACACTTTGAGATATAAAGCCAATTTCTTTTAAATACATTTCTGTTGGTGGAGGAGAATTTATTCTCTTAGCTTAACACCCTTCTCTGAGACGTACGAGCTCAGAGGTTATGTAGTTGAAATTTATCAGCGATATACTCCCAATTTGGTAATGTGACATGCTGAGTGTTGCTGTGAAATGATCATTTGCGATATGATCATTTGTTTGATCATTTATCTTTGTGATCATTACTTTGATCATTTGTTTGACCCGAAGCATGGCTTTGTGACAAAGCGTAGCTTTGTGGATGAGACTTCGTCGGACCTCACACCCCGGAATGGTCAAAACAGGAAAGATGCGGCAAGGTTATTAGGGGGTAGCGCCCCTTTAGTGTATGTCATTCCTTCTGGATAGAGGTGGTATCATGGTATGGAGCCCAGATACTTAACCTATGTGGTTGCTGCAAATTTATTACTTTGTGGTTGTTGGAATCGAGGATCCTCGGATATAGATCGGTTACGATCGGGGGATGGCATATTCGTGTCAGTAGTTACCCAGTTAGGGGTAACCCGGCCTTGTGTTGGCAGAGATCTAACCGTAATGTTAGGTTATTTCTTGGGACGTCATTCCAGAGGCGTTTCCATGTGGAAATGGGAAGTTCCTTGGCCTGACCATTTGTTGGAAAATCCATTCATCCGATACGAGCCTTGTACGGTTTTAGTTGTAGAACCTGCCATTTACTTATGGTGGTCTCCACTGTTTAGATGGTAGCTATAGTAGGCATAGTTCGGAATGTCTATGCTGGCTAAGATTGATATTCTATTTTCGAAATGTTTTCCACTATGCACTAGTAATAATATCAAAATGTTTTGTTTGCGTAGTAAGCATGTTTGACTATCATAAGAAGAAATCTCCTCCAATTCTGCGTTTGCATTGTATGTGTGGCGGGAGGTCTTATGGTAGTTTCATTTTCCAAAAGCATTGCTAATTGATTTTAAAATTCTCTGCTATTTGTTTTAAAGATAAACTGTTTTTTTTGCTCATACCAGTCCCATGACTGATCCGGAGTTTATTGTTTCTTTCCTAAACTCCGGATGCTCATAATTTTCCACACGAGCAGTCTAGAGTTGGGTTTCTCAGATATTCAAGTTTAGTAGATTATCTGGAGCTAGTTCAATTTTTGGAGTTCATGGACTGACGTTGCTTATCTTTGTGCCTCGTTATTGGGAGTTCGAGCTATTTCTGGATCGGTGTTTTGAAGATGGAGATTCTCCGCTGCTGATGTTATCTATTTTCTTTCCGTTGCTATTTCTAGTATCGTATCTCTGATGTATATTGATATTCATTGTATCACTCTGTTGTATCAGATATTGTATATCAATGTATTATTCTTTTTTTTCCACTGTGCTATTTACTTAATGTTGTTATAAGCTCCGGCGACTCGGATTTGAACGCTCGAATCTATGGCATTCGAGTACGATGTAAAGTATGGATGTCGATTTTCGAGCAGGCAAAATCCGAATCGTTACATTTGGTATCAGAGCTAAGGTAGAACTTTAGCTCAGGAGTATAACACATTAAGTAGCTCGTTTATCCACTGATAGTGAGTATGAGTGCGAGAGAGGACGAGATAGGGGACAGGGGAATACGACTATAAATGGTCAATACCCTGCAACAGTGGAAACAACTTTCTTATAAATTTTCTTTGATTCGTTTCCAAAATTCTTTTGATTGCTTCGTATCAGCTACAAGAAGAAGTTTCGGTGTGATGATGGCTCTACGAATCATTGTAGAAATCTTTACTTCGTATTTCATTGGTTTCTTATCAGTTTTCGATTTAAACTTTAATAAATATGAATAAATTGGAAATTTGAAATTCTAAATAAATTGGAAATTTAGAATTAATTGAAAATTTTAAATTGTTGATATTCTGCTTTGATAAGCTAAATACAAAATGGATATACAATTTGATCTGGAAAGGTATTTCTCTATCTTTGTGTATCTATCTTCGTTGTTTTCGTGCCTGCGAATTTCGAGGACGAAATTCTTTTAAGGGGGGAAGTTTGTAACGACCCCAGATTTTAATTTAATTTAAATTGATAATTTGTTGAATTTTTGAATTAAAATTGTATAATTATTTATAAATGAAAGCGAGTTTCCCCGAATCCAAATAAATTTGGAATAAATCATTTAAATTTAATAATATTGTAAATATTGTACATATATGTGAATATATATGTATACGTGATATATGAGAAAATTTGAAGTTAATATATATGTATATTGAATTCGAGTTTAAATCTAAGTTTAAATGGTTTAATAATAATAATAAATGATAATAATAGATATTAAGTTATAAATAGAATCGAAATATATAAGATAAATTATATAGTTTTATAAAAATGAAAGTGTATAAAACAAATAAAAATAATAAAGAAAGATTTAATAAAAATTAGAAGTTCACTTGTATTTTAAAAGTAATCAAAACAAAACAAAAAGAAAACAACTTACATTCAAATAAGTAAAAAAATATAAAGTGATTACACTACAATAATTCAAACAACAAGTAAACAAGACAAAGACAAAATAAAAATATAAATCATATCAGCCGAGACAAGCAAGTAAAGGCAAATTAAATAAAGTAATATGGTACATGGCAATTTAATGCCATCATCTCTAGTACAAGCAAAGAAATCACCTCAGCCTCCATAAGAAAGAAATATCACTGACCAAAATAAATAAAAATCTTGTACCAGCCTGCACTTGTTCTTTATATGTCAAGCTTCTTTTCTTTTCGATTCATTAAAACAAATGAAAAACAGAAATCATCCAACCTGAAAGTTTTCCCTCAAAATATTCTTTAACCTGTAAATACTTTCCAGAGATCAAAACATTTTCAGAACCCTGTAATCTTTTCAAAAGCCTGTGACAAAATCTTTAGCCAGAGAAATTTCAAAACAAGTAAATCTGAAATCAACTAAGCATTCAAGTTTCAAAGCTAGTTCAAAGTTTTCAAGGATCAAAACAACAAAAGCATACGAATTTTCAAATCAGGTTTCAGTTTTGCAAAATTTTCTCAAGCCTGTTCAAAGTGGAAGGCTCTGTTCAATTTCTCTGGAAACAAGGTGAGCAACTTTGTTTTTTCCAGACTTCTTTGTTTTCACCTGTGAGTAAACAATGTTTCTTTTTATCTAAGTATTATTAAACTTGAGAATAAAAAATTATGTGTTTGTGACTATATTAAGTGATAAGCTCAGTTTACAGATGTGGATTTATTTGTCCCCTTATCTTCTCTGTTCTTAGTATTCTCCTTCATAACTGAGTTACAGTTTTAAAAACAAATAAGAACACTTCAATCTCATATCACTTAATCGATATCAGACCTTTGTTTCAAAGGCTAATGAGTGTGTTAAGGTATCAGTTACCATAATAGAAAAAAAAATTAGTTTTACCTAAAACAAAAATATACAGTTAAATCAAATACCTCTTTGATAAAGTTGAATGACATAAATTGCTAATCCAAGTTTATACCTTGAATTAATACTAAAAGTTATGATTTTTAAAAATTGAATGAAGATTTTAACTTCATTTTTCGAAGAGCAGTTCAAGGTTGAACAAAAATTGAATTTCTTTTGATTTCTAAAGTTTGAATCAATAATAAAAGTTGAAACTTGAATTGATCCTAGTATTAACATCATGGATCATGAGAAAATTCTCAGGGAATTTTTCTAATGTATAAATTAAACAAACGAATACATTTTAGGGTTTATTTCACAGTTTTTATTTAGGTCAGTGATGTTTCGAATTCATCACCAATACGTGATCGAGTGGTTCGAGCTTCTGGAGGATGGTCGATTGTCTTGTTGTCGAGGCGTGGACGAAATCCTGATGTCTCTGGTGCCTTGTGTGGCGAGGACGAGGTGGTTTTGTCATTCGAGTTGGGTTCCAGGTTGTGTCGAGTAGCTCGATTTCGAGTTCGTCCTCGATTTGAAGATCTGGGTGTTCGTGATGGATGAGGGTGTGGTCGGTGACTTTGCGACGTGGTCGAGGGCGATCGCCGTGGCTCCGGCGTCTCGTGCACGTGTACGTGCATCTGGGTGTATCAGCTGTGTTCTGAACGTTGGGAAGAAGACGAGTTTTTGTCGAGTCGAACTCGAAGGAGATCGTGAAATAGCTCGAGTAAGTCTCGAGTCTGTAGATTTTAGTATAAAACAGTTTTTAAACTATTAAACAAAAGAAGTTGTTTTATACTCACTAAGTTTAAAGGTGTTTAAGATATATATATATATATATCACTTTTATTTTAAAGAGTATATTTTAAATAAACTTAATAACGTAATTAGAAAAGTTAATTAATTTATGATTTGATGGAAAATTTGTTAATGAAATTAATTAAGGGTTAATTAATTAATGTAATTAATTAAAGATAATTAATTAAAGATAATTAAATAATTTAAAGGTTAATTATTTAATATTTAAAGGTTGATGAATTATAATTAAAAGTTAATTAATTTATTATTAATGGTTAATTAATAAATGATTAAAGAATAATTAATCAAAATGATTTGTAATATTAATTAACCCGGATTAGTAATTCATAAGTATTAAATCTGATTTGAATTAATCAGACAATTAACTTACCTTACCTATTGATATTGGATTCTATTGGATGACTTGATTGTTTGATATCCCTGATATATGATGCTTTGTGATACATCCTGATTTATGTTGTGATCTGTAGTTTACTTACCTTTGATATATATCTGTGATCTGTGAATGAACGATAAGCGTGATAGTTAATACCGCTTATCAACTATATTTCTGCATTCTGATCTATGATGATTGTATGATGTTGCACTATTGTGTGTGAAACCCCTGGACTACACTATACACACACAAATATGGATTTCACGTGGAAATGGGTTAAGTCACAGATAATTTAAATTTGATGTTTTTGAAATTGAAATTTTAATTTCAATTGATTTTGAAATTAGAAATTTGGGTTTAAATGTGAAAAAGCTTTTGAAATGGAGTTTCAAAGATAAGACTTATTTTTGAATAATTTGATAAAGTTTTGAAGTTTAAATAATTTGATTTAAACTTAAATTCAAGATTTGAAATTGAACTCTATGATTTGAAACTAGGGATTAAAGATGTTATACCCGTTATATAAGGGTTAAACTATTTTAAAAGTACTGATTTTGGAATGTGAATATAATTCAAGGGCTTTAACTCGTGAAAATATAATTGAATTTTTCTTAAACAAAAACTATTTGTTTTCAAATAATAACAGCTTTCATATGAGAAGTGAACTTCCAATTTGTGTTGAAAGGTTTCAAATTTAAAATGAAATTGAAATGTTTTGAAAGGCTATGAATGAATTCTTTTTGAAAGCTATGAATTGAATCTGTTTATTTTTAACAGGTTTAGAATGATGATTTGTTTAAACCATTCGAAATGACATTGTTTTGAAAGCTATAAGTTGAATCTTTGTTTTAAAGATTTAACGAGTTAATCCAATTGAAATGGAAATTGTTTTGAAAACTGTGAATGAATCTTTGTGAAAATTAAGTGAACTTTGTGAATTTAATCTTTTTGTTTAAAAGGATTAAAATGGTAATTTGTTAAACCATTTGAAAAGAAAGGTTTTGGGTAATAAGTTGTGACTTAATTGAAATCCCAATATCCATATCTTTTTTTAAATATTGCGCTCACTATTCGGGTTAGCCGGGAAAAGACATTTGTGTCATATAACCCATTCCGAATAACGATACGTCGTATATGGATAGCATTTGAAGACCGGTGGTGAAGACCGGATATTTTCGAAAACGAAAGGACAACTCGTCGAATGTCTCTGCATCGACTGGCCCCGATATAGAGATTTTATCACCCTTTGTGATGGGAAGTCCGAACGGGATTGTGAATACCCGGAATTGCAATGGCTTCGTAAGAAGTGCCTTCGGTTCTGTTCGAACCCGGAACAGACTTGTATGGTTACGTGTCTGACATTACACTTTGAGATATAAAGCCAATTTCTTTCAAATACATTTCTGTTGATGGCGGAGAATTTATTCTCTTAGCTTAACACCCTTCTCTGAGACGTACGAGCTCAGAGGTTATGTAGTTGAAATTTATCAGCGATATACTCCCAATTTGGTAATGTGACATGCTGAGTGTTGCTGTGAAATGATCATTTGCGATATGATCATTTGTTTGATCATTTATCTTTGTGATCATTACTTTGATCATTTGTTTGACCCGAAGCATGGCTTTGTGACAAAGCGTAGCTTTGTGGACAAGACTTCGTCGGACCTCACACCCCGGAATGGTCAAAACAGGAAAGATGCGGCAAGGTTATTAGGGGGTAGCGCCCCTTTAATGTATGTCATTCCTTCTGGATAGAGGTGGTATCATGGTATGAAGCCCAGATACTTAACCTATGTGGTTGCTGCAAATTTATTACTTTGTGGTTGTTGGAATCGAGGATCCTCGGATATAGATCGGTTACGATCGGGGGATGACATATTCGTGTCAGTAGTTACCCAGTTAGGGGTAACCCGGCCTTGTGTTGGCAGAGATCTAACCGTAATGTTAGGTTATTTCTCGGGACGTCATTCCAGAGGCGTTTCCATGTGGCAATGGGAAGTTCCTTGGCCTGACCATTTGTTGGAAAATCCATTCATCCGATACGAGCCTTGTACGGTTTTAGTTGTAGAACCTTCCATTTACTTATGGTGGTCACCACTGTTTAGATGGTAGCTATAGTAGGCATAGTTCGAAATGTCTATGCTGGCTAAGATTGATATTCTATTTTCGAAATGTTTCCACTATGCACTAGTAATAATATCAAAATGTTTTGTTTGCGTAGTAAGCATGTTTGACTATCATAAGAAGAAATCTCCTCCAATTCTGCGTTTGCATTGTGTGTGTGGTGGGAGGTCTTATGGTAGTTTCATTTTCCAAAAGCATTGCGAATTGACTTTAAAATTCTCTGCTATTTGTTTTAAAGATAAACTGTTTTTGTTGCTCACACTAGTCTCATGACTGATCTGGAGTTTATTGTTTCTTTCCTAAACTCTGGATGCTCATAATTTTCCACACGAGCAGTCTAGAGTTGGGTTTCTCAGATATTCAGGTTTAGTAGATTATCTGGAGCTAGTTCAGTTCTTGGAGTTCATGGGCTGACGTTGCTTATCTTTGTGCCTTGTTATTGGGAGTTCGAGCTATTTCTGGATCGGTGTTTTGAAGATGGAGATTCTCCGCTGTTGATGTTATCTATTTTCTTTCCGCTGCTATTTCTTGTATCGTATCTCTGATGTATATTGATATTCATTGTATCACTCTGTTTTATCAGATATTGTATATCAATGTATTATTCTTTTTTTTCCACTGTGCTATTTACTTAATGTTGTTATAAGCTCTAGCGACTCGGATTTGAACGCTCGAATCTATGGCATTCGAGTACAATGTAAAGTATGGATGTCGATTTTCGAGCAGGCAAAATCCGAATCGTTACACCGGTCGACTGGTTGCTAATCGGTTTACCGATCACAGATAACCAGTCGACCTTTCCTAGCCTAGGTGTGCCTATTCGTGCATCATTCGTAGCCATGGCCTCTGTTCTATGTTTTAACTCCTCTATTCAGACCTCCAATTGATTTTATTTCATCCTTAGCACTTTGTACTACGACTAGTTTGATTTAGGGGTCCAACATCATCAAACATGAGAGTAAATTCATTCAGATTCATGAGTTTTGTGTTTAGTTTCATTTTGTTTTTTTTGTTTACTGTTAATTCAACTGTCACTTAAATCTCCATTCTAATCTTTTGATTTTGGTTGTTAAATCAAATTTAATTCGATTCTAGACTTCTAATAATGATTACATCATCATTTATGCATTACATGGCGAAAAGAGGAAGAATCGGTCACCAAAACTCCTGAATTGCTTCAAACCACTTCTTTGCTTCGCCGTCCAAATTTATAGTGCCTTAGATCCTTTAAATTTTGCCTCCAAAGTAGAATAGTTCTATAGTATGTTGTGCTCCCTTTGTTTCGCTAGTAATTTCGTCGAATTCCATTAAGAAATGAAAAAATATGGTGATTTGAAGTGGTGAATAAGAAGATGGAAGAAGAAGATGAACGGTCAAGAAAATGTTTTGAAATTTTGGAAACGTACGTATCTGTGCCTATTTGCAGTTAGAGAGAATTTCTAAATGCCTCTTTAATTTAAAATTCAAAAGCCAACTTAGCTCAAAAATTTGTTTCGTTCGTATCTCTTCCATACGACCTCTGAATTAATCAAGTGAATACTCGAAATTGACAAGAATGAAGAACTCTATGCTTTGGTACACCTTTTGTCGTCAAGGTCTGAACTTTTAAAAATAACCATTTTGCCCCTCCATTATTTAAATTACTTAACTTAACATTTATATTAAATATAAATTATTATTAAAATTTACAAAGTAGTTTTTTTTCTTAAAAGTTATAGCATTATCAAATTCAACAACATCAGCAGTCAAAGCCATAATTTCTATGAATCTGATAAATTTGAAAAATTGGTCGAGGAATACTTACAAAGGGGGAAATTCCCCCACCGAGTCCTCGTTTCAACTTAATAGTAATTGCTGCCTTAAAAAGTTGTCAAATCATCTTAGTTCCTGTGCTCTAGTTGAAGGCGGCTACTCCAGTATCCAAACCAGGAAATATTCCTATAAGGGAAGTAACCATAATTGTGTTAGTCGTATATCTATCAATGAGAATAATTCTACTACCAACTATAATAATTGCTTGCTTGATTTGAATAGGAATTACCGTCCATCCAACTCAGAGCTTTTGCAAAATAATACTGGCACCTTCCTAGCAAAAGTTTCAAGTCAAGTGCTGCTGATTTCAGAGCTAAATCTAAAAACATTAGCAAGCACTTATCTCTTTTGTTTCAAGAGAATGCTGTAGACAAGTTTACTGAAGACAATCCTCCTGAATATCATCTCAAAGCTTGCAAGGGAAGTAACAAGGCTATTATTAATAACAATTCCATATTTGATACTGTATCATATGCTAATTTAATTATTTCATACCTGATTCTAGCAGGAGGAGTTGCAGTCGTATGGATCATGATAGCAAGTTTCTCCTGGCTATCAACAAACAAAGATTAGGAGATTCCTTTTATTTAAGTAAGCTAAATAACCAGATCTATCACTTATCTGACTGGGTCAGAGGTGAATCCAGCTCTACTCTTTGTTCTTCTCTAGATTCCTCCACAGTTACTCTGCCTGAGATTCCAATGACAAAATCAAAGGCGAATCAAGCTACGTGCCTCCTGGTAGATAAAGCTAGAACATCTAGCTCAGCTCAGGTTCACTTTCGAAAATTTTAAATTTGGCTACCACCGCTAAGATCACCTCAGATCTAAAGTTTGGAGATACTGCGACTAGCTCCGTGGAAACGAAGACAAAAACAGCTTCTCACCGCCATTTTTGCCATGTTCCAAAGTCTAATGAGCTTCAATCTAAAGCTATGAAGGAGTGGAAGCCTCTCTGAAGCTTCTGTTTCATGGATTTTATGATTGCTCAGCTCGCAGTGGTCCGCCATTTTTGTTTCTTTTGTTAGATATTGAGTTTTGGAGGCGCTGTTTGCCCTAACGATGTTTTCTAGGGTTTGATCTGGTTTTTTAAGTCGATGCTGTATCAGGTTACTTACCAGTTATTAACTTTGTGGGCTTTGGCCCTTTTTACCCACTTTCAAAAAAATAAAATTTATCACAACTTTCCACCCATATGAACACAATAAATTGTCTTAAATCTACATTAGAGATCAGAAAACTCAAATCAAGACCAGCCAGCTAAACTGATGGAATCTAATGATTTAATTTAGATCTAATTGGTTTAAATTTAAAAGATATTCAAATTCGGTACGACAATCATGTTTTTCCGCTATAACCAACAATTTAACAAGGCTATGCTAATTGCAAAGCAGCAAAAGTAAACGCGATCTGAAAGTGACAAAATACTTCAGCTATTCGTCTTTTTATATGCTCCGCCCATTAGTACAGGGTTCCAATTTGCTTCCCTCTAATTATTAATTGGCCGGCTAAAAGTTTTGTAGAACTCAAAAGAGGAGGGGAAGAGGAGAGATCTTGATATTGATGGCAACTACTAAGAAATGGACGGGTGCAAGAATATCAACTATAGCTTCCCGTATATTTTTCATTCTCATCATTTTCCAAGTTCCTCTTTTTAGGTAACAATCGTTCCTTTTTCATTTATTACGACTTGTAAATCGAAAGCTGTTATCTTTATGCTATTTGTAGACATTTATTGCAATAGTCTTCTGTTGATTTTCATAATCAAGCATATAAATGTTCCTTTTGGTTTTTTTGAATGGGAGATGGTATATCTTTGAAAAAGGTAGGTGGGACAGCTGAAACAGTTGAAACACAATAGATCTAGATATGCAATAAAACGTATTTGTTCAAAATCAACAATATATCTGCTCAATGTATTCTTTAGATCGGTTCTACGTAGGATTTAGTTATTTGACTGAATAATGACTACGTTGTTACGTAGTTGTTACATTGATGTAATATTCAATTATCCACGTACAATTGCATCTCTAGTACGATTAACGAGTTTAATTGTGAAGTTCTGTGAGTTTGATTACAATTTGTTATTACAACTTAAAATATAAGTAATGGTTAAACTGGTATGGTGTGATTAAAGGAGACTTATGTAACCAGTATCACTAACTATTATACCATATTTGGTTGGTTTAGCCAGTATTTATAAGCAAACAAAGTTGGCTTAACTATAACTGCTTAATCGTGTATTTATGTCTTTTGCTAGGATTACATTTGTTGAGAGGCACCAAGGGCACCCAAAACCTACCCCAAATTATCCAGTTAGAAAATAATCAAAATAATTAGAGTTTCATACTTCACAATATCCATTACTTCCATTCACTAATATATTAGCCTGATTTTGTACTGCTAGATGCAGTTTCAACCTCCCATGCTCTAACGTACTTCAGTACAAAAGGTTTTAGCAACGTTTGGATTCTGGTTTTGTGTTTACTTGAAAAAAATGATCAAGTATTTAGCAAGGCAATGTGATTGGCCTTGGACTAATGTTAAACATAATTAAGCTCTCTAATTATGATAATACCAACACTGCCATATTATAGGTGTTTGCGACAGCGAAGGCACTTGTGTGTGTCTTTTGTGTGTGCGTGAATTGGGACAGGAAGGACCGTAAGAAAATAATCAAAATAATTAGAATTTCATACTTCACGATATCCATTACATCCATTCACCGATATATTAGCCCAATTTTGTACTGCTAGATGCAGTTTCAAACTCCCACGCTCTAACGTACTTCAATACCAAAGGTTTTTAACAGCGTTTGAATTTTGTTTTTGAGTTTAGTTGAAAAAATCATCAAATATTTAGCAAGCCAATGTAATTGGTCTTGGACTAATGTTAAACATAATTAAGCTCTCTAATTTTGATAATACCAAAACTGGCATATTATAGGTGTTTGTAATAGTGAAAGCCACTTGTGTGTGCATGTGCGCACGTGTGTGTTGAGACGTAAGGAAGGACCGTAGGTACCATTAGGGGACTCTGCTTAAACTGAACACCAGTATGTTAATTGGAGCCTAGTATATTAATTTGGAAAGACTTGACCCGCTCTTTCTTATTCTGCACAAAGGGAACCTAAGATCTATGATGAAAAGCGGCAGATGTCAAGGTGCAAAACGAGCTAATTGGTGAAATACATTATAGGCAAGCTGTTTACCATCTATTGGCAAAAGAAGTGGTTACACCGTGCTAACAAGAATAATAATAAGTTGAACACCATAGATTGATATAATTAAAGCCCCTATCACTCCTCTTGAAGTGTATGCTCCAACGTCTCTGATGACTAGTACATCTGCCAATTGTGGGTGTGCATGAATTGGGACGTGAGAAAGGACCGTAGGCCAGTACGACTAGGGGTCTCTGCTTAAACTGAACACCAGTGTATTAATTGGGACCTAGTGTATTAATTGGGCAGGAGTCGACCTTTTCTTTCTTATTCTACACAAAGGGAATCCCGATCTACGATCAAAAATTGCGGATGTCACGGTGCGAAGCGAGCTACTTGGTGAAACACACACTACGGTCAAGCCGTTTACCTGCTAATAATAATAAGTTGAACACCATAATAGATTGATATAACTAAAGCCCCGATCGCTCCTCCCGAAGTGTACTCTCCAACATCTCCGAGGATTAGTATATTTGCCAATTGTGCATGAGTGTGTGCGTGCTTGTGTGTCACCACTAGATAAAGAACAATAATCATTTCTGTCAAGCAAGTTCTTCAATCAATGCCCATATTACCCTAACTAAAATACCACTACACTATAACCATAATTTTCGTCACCATCCTCATCTTATCTTATATATTATAAACTCAATCTCTACATTTTCCCGATTGTAAATGTGTATATTTACTACAAGCCAATGTAAATAAAAATGGTGTTTCTGTTCTTCAAATCTGGCTCATAAGCAACATTCTTTATATGTGGCTCATAATCAAGGTCAATAGTCATCTTTCTCTATAATATGTTCATATACACATTACAATTCGAAAAAATTATGCTTAACACAACCAAAACTGATTATGTGTATCCACTATTACTACATTCCATTTACCAAGTTTGGTGCATAAAAGGATATATTTGTGCATGAATTTGGAAAATCGCGTTTGTGTTTCGTAATTTTAAAACTTTTCTTAAATCAACTTTTAGTTTATCAAGTAATAATCATATAACCCCAACCACCACCACTCTTTTTGTCTTAAGTGCATTTTTTATATATTTGTTCAGGGTTGTATGGATGATTTAAGCAGCTGTTAAAGGTTGGCTTTATTGTACTTTTGTGGGATTATCATTAAACAATAATTGGTATGCTAGTTACAATGGAATATTATTGTACACTAACATGAATGAATAATGTATGTGTTTAACAGAAATGAAGTTGTTAGGTGATAATGTAGTGTTTTTGGTCCATTATCTTTAGTTCTTCATCACGTTTGTCATGACATCTTTTACAAACAACAATTTTAATCTTTAATTTGAAATAGTTTGAAGTAAAAAAGGAGTAAGGCTGACAAGAAATTAAGCTAAGAAAAATAGTTCCAAGCAAGGGCAACAAAATTGAAAGTCTGTAGTTTATTATGAGAAAATTTGGCTGTTGGTTGGAATACTTTGTTGTTTTATCTTCTTAATCCTTATTTTCTTCTCTCAACTTGTGTTGTTATTGCATGGAGTCTTATGACTGTATAAAATGGCCTTAGTGGAACTTTTAATGCGAAAGGTTTTTGCCATAAGTAAAGAAAACACCGATCTCTATAAGTAGCGCTCTTTCATCAAAAGGACTTACACCAAAATTGTATATGAAGCAGAAGACTTTGATTTGTTGTTTTCCAAATATTTACAAAAATGTCACTGCACTTTTCTCTTCAATACTCCATAACTGATCACTAGCTCAAAACTGCAAAAATTTTGTACCTCTTAAAATATGTTTTCCCCCTGGTTTTCTCAGTATACAAACTATGCGACTTTTAGTTACATTCAAACTTGACGCAGATGATCTTCACTTTTAAACAATAGTTTATTTATAACTTTTGGAAAGTGCACAATGTTTGTACTTTCAAACTTTCAAAAAATTTCCAAAATGTGTTTATTTGTACATTTTTATTGCCAAGTATTTTAACTTTATATTATACGGATAGTTTGTATACTGCATATAATCCGGCCTTTACAATAGTTTATATGTACTATTGTAAAGTCCATAATGTGCGGTTATCTAAAAAATGTTTTTTAGGTTGAATATTAGGATTTTATACGTTTCACGTGTACAGTAAACAATTTTTTTGTTACATCTGAAGATTATGCAAATAATGTGCAATTTTAAATGATAGTTTATTTATATTTTTTAAAACTGCATAATGTTTGGAGGTTGTTTTTTTTTCCGGTTAATTCTAAATTTCAGACAACGTGCATGTTTGATTCATAGTTTATACACACTTTTGGAAAGCAAATAATTTTTGCAATTCATAAATGTTTTAATTTCATTTCATATCTAATCACATTTTATTTTACAAAATAGGAACTTTGACCAGATGACATTAAATTATGTCCTTTAACACATGCTCGTTGGAAATAGAGGGCTACATCCAAATCCCCCTTTTTTCTACTATGGTATTTATACTTATTTACTCCGAAACTCTTACATAATGTGGTTGGTGATCTAGGATTCAATGTAGAGCAGGGATGTGCACAACACCAATACAGATTACTTCTTGTCAATTAGTTACAAATGAGATTTTTCCAGCGCCAGTTGTGAAGACTCTCCTTTATCCTGGAGCAGCAGTAAATAGTCTTATTACAAGCAGGACCCTTCCAAAATGGAGTGAACTGTTTGAAATATACAACTTAACTGAAGCTAAAAATGCTTCAGCTGTTGTTGATTTGCACCGCTTGGAGGTTAGTCTCCACAAGTATGTTTATAATATTTTAACCATGGTCATTGATAGCATTTACCAGAATCTTCTTTGTCCAAACTCTTTTTATTTGATTGCATACTAAAGTGTAAGTCAAAGAAGTTTACATGCTCACTCATTTGTGGTTCAGATCGTACAAAAACCATTACGACATAAACATGTCTATTGTACATATTCCGAAATGCATCTTCAACTATGTTTATATGATAGGTATTCATTGAACAATTTTAGACCTTTTTGGTGGTAATTGCAGACAGTTAACAAAACAGACCTTACAAGTTTTGCAGCAACTGTAACCCTGTTTTTTCCAGTCAGTCAGTTCTGATTTGTCAAAGAAGTTTACATGCACACCCAATTAAGCTTCAAATGTTACAAAAACCACTACAGTATAACATGCTATTGTCCGTGTTCCGAATCTTATATTCAAATATGTTTATATATTTAGTATTTATCGAATAAGTTTAGACCTCTTTGATGGTAGTTCCTCTGTTTTTATTAATATGATTCCACACCTTACAAGTTTTGCAGCAACTATATGCTTCTTTTTCCTGTCAGAATTGTCTTTTTATTTTAATTTTTGGTGAATGATGCTGTGGATTCTAACCCAAATACTCTATATCCACTCTTTAAAGTTTTTCTATTTTACTAGTGGTCCTCGACTAGGTCACATTTGTTAATATTATCTACTTGCTAAATTCAAGGCTTCCGTATTTAATTCATATGTGTATGTGTATGTGTGTGTGTGTGTTTGAATTACTCAAAGAATCAAGCTTCACTTGTAAACTCTATGGAATAATGTCTGTCAAACACATACTTTGAGTATTTGTTATGGGTTTGTCGGTTTCTGGGTTCGATCTAGCTGTTCGAACTATCAAACAACTGAATAAACCCTCCGTCGTCCCCCCCCCCCCCACACACACCTCTCTAATATGTTTGTCTGCGTATGTATTATTTAAATCGAAGTGTGTGGTTGAAATCAGAAAGAATTGAGGTGTAGCAAGAATGAGGTATAGCCGATCCTTGCCTTATACATATATATGTATGTATGTGTGCATATATAAATACATATGCATCGCATGCACACACCTACATATATATCATTTGGGCCCAATAGTAACTACACGCGCACCTCCGAATTTGCTAATATGACTCATCTCCTTAACTTGTACTTTGGGCATTGTTTTTTCTACATGGTCTTATCTTAAACCATCTTAATAAGCTTTCTTTCATTTATCTTTAAACCTTATTGCCATGTTGACATGGGTGCTGATGATCCCTGCCTGTACGGTGATCATTTGTCGTGGATCTACCTCCTAATATGACCATGCAAAGTTTCTTAAGTATCTTTTGGGCATGCTTGGGTGCTAATAGGTGCTGGTGAGAGTTAGTGGGAGTTCTTGGGCTTTTTCCTCAAGTTGTGTGCTTTTTTGAAGCTGAACATGGACTATGAGTTTGATGAACATTCAGAATATTCACAAACTTTTCATGATTAAAAAGAAAATCATTAGCATTTGAAAAATCTCATTTTGGTGATGGTACATTCCTAACATCTGATGTATATGCGTGTTGGTATTCCTATCTCTTTCGAATTTGCTATAATCTTCACTTCTGAACTGAACTGTATAAACATTGCAGTGAGTCTATATTCGTCACATTTCATTATGTTGATGATAGCTCGCTGTAAAACTCTTTTGCTAAGAAACAATACACCATAAGAATTCTTTTTGTGGTATCATGTCCAATTTAACCTTTGTAAAGTAGCAAATTCTTTGGTCATGATAAATGCCTTAATGAGAATGACCTTGCCTAATTGGAGCTTTATGCTTGCTCAAATAATAAAATAGTACTATGCACGTGCAGTGCACATAATATATGCAAAATGATTTTATTTATAAGGCCGTTCATAACATGTATGTTTTAGTTCTAGAAACAAATCTCCATTTCAATCTTACTGTAAAGATATAATATATTTTCAGAATTTTACTTTTTAGTTTGAGCAATTATATGAATTTCCTTTTATTTTGAAAAATGGTAATCGTAAATTACATAGTGAACAAATAAGAAGGCACAAGTACTCCATTTTACGGTTTTATTCGAACATCTGTTTTGTTTATAAAATAGCGATTTTGGAAGATAAATATAGGAGAAAAACTAATAACTGTGCATTTGCATTATTAGTAGAGAATAATAAATCATATAAATACAAAGATTAAACACTCAGTTCTCATTATCTGTTCATTTTTTTTCTCTATTCCAGTTTATCAAAAGTGTTACCTTGATTGTGTAATCTGTTAATTGTGATGATGCCTGAACCCTTGAACTGTAAACCAACTATTGACATGAGGTCTTGCATTATATCTCTACTATAATAAGAAAATTATCTTGATGATGCATGAAACCTTGAACTGTAATCTGTTAATTGTGATGATGCCTGAAACCTTGAACTGTAAACCAAGTATTGACATGAGGTCTCACATTATATACTCTACTATTAGCTAAAGTAACTTATCTTATATAATTCAACGGTCTCTTTTTGAAATGACAAGATTATCCCTTGTTATTTTCGTTACGTCATTTTCATCTATGCTAATAAACTAATATTTGTACTTCACTTATTGCTATTTGATCTTTATTACAATGTTTCACACACGCGCACGCATCTTTTTTAGTTTATGATAAACAGTTATTTTGTAGTTATTTCTTTTTTAAAAGTCATAAATAAAAATAAAAATCACGTGAACCAAAAATAAATCTGTTAGTCACCATCTACATGTATATTTTAGTATAAATTGAGCAAATTTAATCCAAAAGACATGCAATAAATTACACACACACATACACGCGTATGTGCACAACACACACACGTGTGTATGTATATATATATATATATATATATATATATATATATGTGCATAATGATGTTTATTGTGATCTCAGGTTCTTGCTGGAAGCTATTTCGCTGTAGCTGGGGCCCTAATAGGAGTCATAAACCCTGGAAGAATGAGCATGTTTGGCACTCTTCTCGTGACATGGGGTCTCATAAAGGAAGGATTTCTAAAGAAGCCAGTTAATGTTGATCCAGAATTAGCAGTTTATGTGTATCCCACCATGCTTCTAGCAATAATATGTGCAGTGTTTTCTATAAGATACGACTTAAAGAAGGCAGCTGCAAAAAGTAGTCAACCTCTTCAAGTTGCTAAACCATTAAAGAATTCCACAAAGTCAAAATTGAGATGAGAAATTTTACTTACTGTAACGTAATACTAGTGTCGTTTTGAGTTACTGAAATCAATAATGTAATGGGTTGATATTTGTTGTAATACGTTAAGTCATTACGTTTTGAGCACCAGACATTGATTATATAGCTTGTACTTGAAATTTCATATGTTACTCTATTCATTTGCTCTGTAAGATAATTTTCCTAAGCTTCCTTTTTTTCCCAACCTGTGCTGCATATGTGATTGGTATATATTTGTATGGTTCATAGAGAACTATATTCCTAAGCTTCAAATCAATGGTTTAAGCATCCCTTTCATATTTGTATCATTGTTCCAGAGAATAGAGATTTGCATTAAAAAATACTTTTCAGATGCCTTAGGTATTTGAAAAAATTTGTCAAAATTTAGTGCACATTGTATAATGTTAATACACAGGAATGTTTTTGTTCCTTTTATGTTTAGGTGAAAACAAGATTACTGTTAAATAAACGGTAATGGGACTATAGATACCCCTTAATTCCCAGTTAAAATAGCACTTCTCAAAGGAAACAGAGAGACTATAAATAAGTTTGGCCTGTCCAGAAATAAGCTCCAAACATCAAGAAAAACTCATTTATGAAGTACACATAAACATGCAAATCAATTCGCAATTGTGAAAAAGATAAATCAAACAATGTTACTATGATAAAGGATTTGCATAAAAAGAGCGTAATGTCATTGTATACTACAATATTATTATAGGAAAAAAGAACATTTAAAATTGATCAAATAAGACAAACAAATAAAATGAAAGAGATAAGTATTAATGAACCTCTAATTAACCAACTTTCAACTTAATGATTAATCATGTCCAATTCGGATTTCGTAGGCCAACCAACATACAAATCCATATTTCTTTTGCGACTCCTATCTATTTTTGGTCTTTTCTTTGCATGAGTTTCAGGGGCCTGAGTAGATGCCTTCATGATCATTGGTACTTTCTGAAGCATCTGAGTAGCTGCCTTCATGACCAGTGCTGCATCGGGCTGTAGTTGGCGTGCAGGTTTTGTCATAGTGTATTTTGTGCTCTGTGAGTTTACACTACCTCAGTTGCTTTGTACGTTTCCGTTATTTATACACCTCAGCTCTGTATAAAATAAAATTAATTAATTAATTAATAAGCATTGGACATCATTTTTAGAACTTGAAACCGATAGTTAGAACTTGAAGTCAATAGTTAGAACATTACTGCTGATGGATCCTAAGCTGATTTTGAAGCTTGTCTGTAGTAGATAAAAATGTTTTCACTCTTTCATTCTTTTTACTAATGTAAAAATAAAAAATGTTTAAATATGATTCAACAAATACCTTCTAATTCTTCTAAAATATACGTTCTTGATTTTTTCCTCAAGTAAGCAAAACAATTTTTTCATGCTTGTTTTAACATGTTCACATTACATATAATTTCTCAATCCCTCTCAAAATATATTCTTGATCCTTTTCTAACAAGTCAAACAACTTTCTTTCTATTTGATTTAGCAAACAAACAAATATGAAGTTCAAGTATGGGTAATTTAGAGAGATTGATCTTTTTCTTTTTTGCCTTTTTGAGAAATCAAATAATTTCAAAATTGTAGAATATTTTTTAACAAAAAATTCATTTTTTTTCCTGCAAAAATGCGATTTTTTTCAAGATCGGAACATATAAAAAAAGAATTATTATTTTCGAACTCAGTTCTAACTTCACCTTGATTAATAAAACTAAAAATGTGCAAACATTATCTACAAATTGGGCAATTATTTACATAAAACTTTGCCATCACTAATATATATGTCATCCGTACCCGGTCCAAAAGTATGAATTATTTTCAATAAATATATTTTTTCATAACATATGTACAAATAACATAAAAATTCATTTTTTTTTTCAAAATGAAATGAAAAATCAAATTTTAGTTGAGAAAATATAATTTTCAAAGCAGAAAATTTGAACTTCCTAAAAAATATCGAACAAAGTGAGTAAAGTTTTGAAAGATTCCAAACATTAAATAAATAAAAAAATCAATTTTGTTCTTAAAAATTGAAATGCTAAAAAGAAGGAATCCAAAAATCAAAAAACATATGTTAAAAATCCAACTTTTTTAAAATAACAATTTTCTTTCTGAAAATCAATGGAAATATATTTGTTTACATAACCACAACTTAGTAACTACACATACATTCTAAAAGTAGAACATGCAATTAGTAAGCTCTACAAATAAATCTTGTCATTCAACGTGAGAAAACAGCAACTACATATAGATGGCAAAGTGTGTGTATGACCATACATCAATTTTATTAATACTTGAATTTAAATTTTTTTAAGTCTGTGCATATGGCTGATTAATTGCCTCTTTTATGTTAACATAATTGTCTGTGTACGCATGCTATTATGTTGATTCATATTAGCTTACAGGTTTTAAATTTATCACGACTGAATCATCCTAGATTTTTTTCATTTTTAATGTTTTGAACTATGAGTAGTTACAGACAAGTACATTTCTAATAATTTCTTTTAAGTACTATATTTTTTGTAATGTTCTGAGAGAATAAAAATCCCATATTTAAACTTTTACAGTACAAAAAAATGTACTATTAAAATCCTGATTACTTCTGCTGTTTAACGGTTGCAGGGATTGAGCTCAGTGTTTGGTATAAGATAATCATTTACCAATTTTACAATGTAAGGATCAAATGAAATAGTTACCAAAGTATCAGCCCGTGCTATATTTATCCTACAATGGGAGTTTTTGTTGTACTCCTAATGTGTGCTCTGTGCTTATCCGGTAGATTGTAGTTTCTTATTTGCTTAATTACATGTAAAATGATCGCTAATAATTACAATGAATTTGGTATTATACAATAATATTGTTTGTTCTGCTGTGTTTAACCATGTATTCATGTACATTGTGTGAAATCTATCTAATCACTGTCTTATTTCAGTCAGCTATTGCTATGTAGTATGATTTTGTCTTTGAATATGTCAATTACGGTTGCACCATCCCTTTTCAACTAATGCTATTTTCTGTTGTTTTCAGTACTTATTTTAAGATGTTTAAATCCTTCATGCAGATCATTCCGAACCATTTGTCCTTTTGTGAAGCACTTAGTTTGGATATCAACAAAATATTGTGCAGGTTTGTTTTCACCTGTACTCATTATTTACTATTATAACAAACTTATTCGTAACAAATATTGAATATTTTTAATTTAATACTACAGATTTAAGGAACGCACCTACTGTTCCGTAGACGCATAAAGAAAGGCGAGCATCTTCAGTGATTCAATATTAATTAAAGGTTACTTTATACTATAACCTCCTTTGATGCATTTTTTAGGTTTTGTGTTCTAATTAATATTTGGACAATACTGTTTCTCCAAACTGCAAACTAACAAAAAAAAGTGTAAAATTTAATGTTAACTGCACTATACTTCATACATTCACATAGATTAACTGAGAAGCCAAGTAGTTTGTATAGCTTATGCATGTAGCCTTTTGAGTTTGTACCTGCAGGGAAAAAAAACCACATGGCTATATTTGTTGTTCAGTTAAGCATTTATTGATGTTTTAACAATAACTACTGTGACGACCCGCCTTTCTCTCCACAGAAAGACGCATCATCATGAAGAAAGAAAGGGATAGAAAAGAGAAAAGAAGAGAAGAAAGAAAGAAAAAACATCAGAATCTCAACAGCGGAACGAATAAATTATATTAATAACGTAAGTATTACATAATATATAATTACTTTGTATTATTAAATCTCCTTTAATTAATTACATCCAGTAATTACCTTAAATTACTTTCCTAAGTAATTGCACTTCATTAATTACATTTAAGTAATTATACTTATCAAATCATCTAGTAATTATCTTGAATTAATTAACTTAATTAATTGACTTAAACTAATCACATTAAACTTAATTAATTACATTGAGTAATTAAATCCTTAATTACTTCCATTAAGTAATTAACCCTTTATTACTTTCATTAATTAACCTTTAATTACATTCATTAAGTAATTATACTATTAATTAATAAAGGATAACTACTTAATGAATGTAATTAAAGGTTAATTAACTAATAAATGATAATTACTTAATGAATGTAATTAAAGGTTAATTAATGAAAGTAATAAAAGGTTAATTACTTAATGGAAGTAATTAAGGAATTAATTACTCAATGTAATTAATTAAGTTTAATGTGATTAGTTTAAGTCAATTAATTAAGGTAATTAATTCAAGATAATTACTAGATGATTTGATAAGTATAATTACTTAAATGTAATTAATGAAGTGCAATTACTTAGGAAAGTAATTTAAGGTAATTACTGGATGTAATTAATTAAAGGAGATTTAATAATAATAACTGTAACGACTCGCCATTCATTCCATAGAATGACGCATCATTAATAAGAAAGAAAGGGATAGAAAAGAGAAAAGAAGAGAAGAAAGAAAGAAACAACATCAGAATCTCAACAGCGGAATGAATAAATTATATTAATCACATAAGTATTACATAATACACAACACCAATTAGAGTTACACAGATTATACTACACATACTAGACAGTTATAAACACATGTCTAGTTATTACAACTCAGAGAAACCAACACAGCGGAACACTTTATATCTACGAACGCTGAAGCCTCCTGTTCCATATCTCCTTTATAGATTCGTCAAAGCTAACATGAATCCCTTGGCTACTCGTAAAAATTTGAGTACCCAATGCACGTCTGTGTTTGGTTTGGTTAGGTGATCGGGAAGGATATAGGCAGTCCAGGATCGTCAGAAGAGTTTAAATAAAGATAGCATTTGACAAATGTAAACAATTTGGGCAAGTGTCCTTCTTTTATTTAAACTACACATGTATTTTACATACACATGTATTTTACATGATTTAAGAGCTACACTTGTCATTATTAAATTTTATATTATTTTTAAAAGATTTAAAAGTTTTTATTTTTAATTTTCCTAATTAATAAATACCTTTCTAAATTAATAAATGCTTTTCATAATTTATAAAAATAAAACCTTTAAAAGAAAATAAAATAAAAACCAATTATATTTTAAATAAAATCATATATAGTATATTTAATCCATTTTTAAATGATAATATAAAACTTTTGTATTTATTTACTATTAAATAAATACTTTCCAAATTTATATAAATGAAATCTTTTTAGGGAAAACAAATTTTATTTTGGATTTAAAATTTATATGAAATAAGTTTTATTTAAAATAAGATTTGTTTTCCCTAAAAAGATTTCATTTATATAAATTTGGAAAGTATTTATTTAATAGTAAATAAATACAAAAGTTTTATATTATCATTTAAAAATGGATTAAATATACTATATATGATTTTATTTAAAATATAATTGGTTTTTATTTTCTTTTAAAGGTTTTATTTTTATAAATTAAGAAAAGCATTTATTAATTTAGAAAGGTATTTATTAATTAGGAAAATTAAAAATTAAAGTTTTAAATCTTTTAAAAATAATATAAAATTTAATAATGACAAGTGTAGCTCTTAAATCATGTAAAATACATGTGTAGTTTAAAATTGATCTTGCTTTAATAATGATCAAAAATTTAAATTCAAAAGATAAATATTTAAAATGTTTTGGATTTTAAAGATATTTGTATAAGCTTTTATTTATAAATATAATTGATTTTTATTTTCTTTAAAGATATCTATATATATAAATAAGTATTTGTAAATTTATAAATTAAGTAAAAAGCTTTTTATTAACATTTAATAAATAAATAAAGATAACAAATGACAAATGTAAATATATTAGGCTTCAAATAACAAGTGTTAACTAATTAGAAATGCTAATGACAAATGTCATCTTTAATTTTTATTTTTCTTTTATTTTAATAAATCAAATTAAAACCTATATATTCATCTATTTCTCTTTTTCATTTCTTTCTTCTTTAATCAAAACTACAGGAAACCCGAGCAAAACACTGCTACACTCACGAACTATCAACTACCCGCACCTGCTTCGAGTCGAAACGAGATTACTTCGAGAAAATCCTGAGCTGACTCTTCTTCCCCGAAGTCTCAAACTCCAGTAGACACCAACGTGCACCGTGCACGTGTACGATCTTTCCGGCCTCCAACGATCACGTTTTGGTTAGCGTAAGGTAAATTACTTGCATCTCTAATTAATTGATATATATGTTGTGTGAGCATGTCTCTTTATATATATTCGTTCCTGATATAACCCTAGACCCTATTATAATATCACTGAATTTCCTATCAAACGTTTTGGTTAGCGTAAGGTAAATTACTTGCATCTCTAATTAATTTAAAATAAATTAAATTAATTACTTCATTCTATAAATTTACAAATGTCTTTAACATGTATTATAATGTTTACAAGTGTTACTTTCCCTTTTATTAATTTATTTAAGCCATATATAGGTATTTATGAAATATTTACATGTATATAAAATGTTTTTATCTTATATAAATAAGCTTTTAGATTTTAATAAATATACAAAATTGAATTCAAGTAAACATTTATTTATAAATAACTTATGCTTTGATCAAATTAAATGCATCATATGTTTATATGCTTGAGAAATTTATTTTAACTCTATATATATTTTAAAACCAAATTTGTCTTATGCTTGAATTTAAAAAGTGAAAGAATATTAAAAACAAAAGAAAATGAATTTCTAATTTAAATCTTATTTAAACTCAAGCTAAAATATATATTATTAATAAATAAGAATTTATCATTGTTGTTAAAAATTTAAATCTCAAATAACCTTTTGAAAACATTATGTTAAATTAAAATTTCCAAATTACAAACTATGTATATATTAAAGTTTGAAAACACCTTTATTAAATTTAAATCAATACTTTTCCATTCTCAATATATACAAATATATATTCATTTTAAATGGAAATTATTTTAACACATTAGTTTTGAAAATTACTATATTGAATTTTAAAACACAATTTCAAATCACAATATATACATACATATATATTAAAATTTGAAAACATAGTTCTTATTAAATTAAAGATTTCCTATTTACAATATATATACCAATATATATACATTATAAATAGAAAACATTTTGATTAGCTTTGAAAGATAAATCTTACAAATTTTAAATTGTTAGAAAAGATATAAATAAATATTACCAAATTAATTATTTATTAGCCTATAAAAGATTAAATTTACCAATTTAAATTAGAAGTTCATTTTCTTTTGTTTTTAATATTCTTTCACTTTTTAAATTCAAACATAAGACAAATTTGGTTTGAAAATATATATAGAGTTAAAATAAATTTCTCAAGCATATAAACATATGATGCATTTAATTTGATCAAAGCATAAGTTATTTATAAATAAATGTTTACTTGAATTCAATTTTGTATATTTATTAAAATCTAAAAGCTTATTTATATAAGATAAAAACATTTTATATACATGTAAATATTTCGTAAATACCTATATATGGCTTAAATAAATTAATAAAAGGGAAAATAACACTTGTAAACATTATAATACATGTTAAAGACATTTGTAAATTTATAGAATGAAGTAATTAATTTAATTTATTTTAAATTAATTAGAAATGCAAGTAATTTTTACCAATTTACATTATTATTTTTAAAATTACACATTCATACTCTTTATTTATCTTCAATGATCTTGCTTTAATAATGATCGTAGAAGGAGCAGTTAATTAAAAAAATTATTTATTTTGAAGACAGGTTTTGAAACCTGTAATCAACAGAGGCAAATCTTTCCTCTAAACTAGACATGCACCCTCACACATGTACACAAATATATTTTAAATAAAATCATATATAGTATATTTAATCCATTTTTAAATGATAATATAAAATTTTTGTATTTATTTACTATTAAATAAATACTTTCCAAATTTATATAAATGAAACCTTTTTAGGGAAAACAAATCTTATTTTAAATAAAACTTATTTCATATAAATTTTAAATTCAAAATATTATATAAATATTGTGAAAATGGAATTTCACAGTAAAAACATTTTACATTAGGAAATATCGAATCTTAAATTTTTGAAATCTGATTACATAATTAGATTAGTGTTATCAAATGATGATTTTTGGTGGATATCTCATGATTTTTAACTAAGAGATGATCGTAAATTTCTAAGTTGAACGGGATCGGGTTTGCTTCATTACAACATGATAGGGGGTTCTCGCTTCGCGGTTTGGTGGTGAACGGGAGACTCTTACCCCTACATGTCCCTTTTGGGGTAGTATAAGGCCTTGGGTTGGTTGCGAGTCGAGAGGCTGGCCGTAAAAGCAAATTCGAGGTATCACTGTTTGCCATGGTGGGTCTGGGATGGTTGCAAAGCCTATCGGTCGCCACTGGCTCGGCCCGTTACAGTTGGTGTCAGAGCTCTTGGTTGAGTGAATACCTAGGCTCTGGAGTGGTGTCTATCTTGAGAGAGCGTATTTGTAATTTTTATATAACTATATATATATATATATATTTATTTCTACCTATTTGTTGGGTTACCTGTTCGGGTTCTCCAATATGAGTTCTAAAGGTAGATGGGGTAGTGGTGTGTGTAACACGACTATTACCTATAATAGGAGTCTGAGTGTTGAGGTTGGAAGAGTATCTGTCGAGACTGTAGATCTAATACCGTCTCGAGTGAACTTTGCTTGATGTAAGGATTTCATTGATCTCTGAAGGAAGCTTTTTCAAGGTTCGGAGTCCATCTTTGAAATACAAGTTCGGATGAGTAGATTTTTGAGAATTTGGATCTGTTAGTTGAGCTGAAGCAAGTGATGGTATCTTGGCAACTTCGGAAAGGAGCAGCTGTGTGGTGAGACGCAGTAACTATGGATGTTTCCGAAGATGTTTCTTTGGAACAAGTTTAAGAAAGTGTGTCTACTTCGGTGTTGTGGCTGAGTTCAGCAGGGTGTTTGAGTTTGGTTTGAGGTACGAGTTTCTCAAGAAGCTTTGGATAGGAAGTCTTGGCATTTGTGGCAGCAGTGTAACTTGGAGGTGTTCTGTGTGCCTACAGGGATATCATCTGGCTAAGTAGTGTCACTGGTAGAGTTCAGTAGCTGCAGAGTGGATCCATTTCTTCGATGAATTGGTTAGTCAAGCATACAAGAGATCAGACCACACACAAGATCAACTCAACTACTAAACCCTTCTGAACTGCTGGTTCCACAACCAGTGATAGATCATACACGTACTCCCTCAGAGATACATGAAACACATTGAATTCCAGTCATCATAACTGGCAATTCAATCCTGAAGACCAAACACTTATCCTTACAAAAATACAGAAAAATCCAATATACTTCGGAGCTAACTTCCTAGTCTTACCCAATCTTATTGCTCCCTTTACCGGAGAAATAACAATGAAGTTTCCAACTTCGAATTCCCTAGAGTTTTCCAGGTATAGATACTGGGATACTCGCTCTATAGAATCCAAACAACCAATTTAATCAAACAAACAACACTAGCTATCCGAACACAGATCCGGATAAGCTTCCTAAATTTCCCCGAGTTCCCCAAACGCCATTCGTTCCTGATATAACGTGCACGTGGTGCACGTACACCATCACTCCGACCATCGGAGATCACCGCTGCGGTGCTCGACAAACCATCCATTCCTTACGCTAACCAAAACATAAATCCCCAAACTCCAGTAAGATTTATAATGATGAAGTAATTAATTTAATTTATTTTAAATTAATTAGAAATAAATCTTAAATAATTTATAATGAAATTATCTCTATATTATAAATTACTTATTTTTCTAAATGAATTTAAACAATTAAATATTTATTTTAAGTTTTTAAAACCATATAGTTATTTATTAAATAGCTTTGAAAACTTATATATCCAAATAATCATAATTTCCAAACTTCCAAAATATATTAGAATTTGAAAAAAAAATATCATTTGTTTATTAAATACAAACCAAAGCTTTTCTATTTACAATATATACAAATATATATACATTATAAATAGAAATCATTTTATTAACTTTTAAAAGATAAATTTTCCAAATTAAATATTTATTTAATTAGATTATTAAATCAAATTCAAATTTTACTAACAAAGATTATCAAATCAATTTAATTATTTAAACAGATTATTAAATTGATATTGCCAGAAATTCCGGGATATCACATTCCTTCAACTAAACTGAACCACCGGTACCACTTAACCTTGCTGCACCTTCTTTGTTTTAGCCATTCCCGGTTGATGAGGCTTGAGGCTACAATTACCTTATCAGAACACATCACTTAGAATGCTCATCGTCCTTCAATGACGATGTTCTGAAAGCATTCAATCCATACAAGTTCGTTCCGGGTTCGAACGAAACCGAAGGCATTATCTCGTTACACTCGTTTTGGAATCACCCTCAGAGTTAACGACAATAACCCTTGCACTCTGAATCTTCATCTTCACTTGAGATTCACGACTTATCGTTAATTTGGATCGATGTGGTATTCGAATATCCAAATTTGGAAACCTAATCCCGGTCTCATCGAAATCCAAAACGTATCTTTTAAGGTCAAGTTGTTTTAAAGTTAAAACAATTCAATTCAATTATCTATATACACACAGATAGATAATTCACAATATCACAATAGATAATTCATATTATCATCACAAACAGATAATTCACATTATCATCATACTTCAACCAAAGCATCCAAATCAAACAAATCTAACTATTTTTATCTGAAACCAATTTTAGAAATGAAATTATATTTATAAATAAAAGCTTATACAAATATCTTTAAAATCCAAAACATTTTAAATATTTATCTTTTGAATTTTAAAACTTTTAAATTCAAATTCAAATCAAATTCTAAAATCCAATTTTAAAAATCATGTTATACATATACATATATAACTACACAAATTTAATTTGAAATAACAATCCTATATATAAAAAAAATCTATATATATCTAATCAATGATAAGTGAGTAAACATTCTTTAAAAACAGTTTAATTTGGATTTAACTCTAATGCATGTGATGATATTGGTTTGTATAGAAGTTCTTCAGCTTGAATTTATTTAAATTGATATATATGTTGTGTGAGCATGTCTTGGTAAAATTGTTATTTTCATATTAATCCTTAATCATTAGTTAATTAAATTAATTAATTTCTCTTAATTAATTTCTTAATTAATCATTTATCATGAATAAGGATTAATTAATTTATAATTGAGTTATAATTAATTAATCCTTATTCATGATAAAGGATTAATTAAGAAATTAATTAAGAGAAATTAATTAATTTAATTAACTAATGATTAAGGATTGGGCTCGGGTCGATTTTTGTTTCCAGGTTTCAAATTTTATAAGGAAATAAAGTACAGTTTTAAAAAAAATGCAAAAGCAAGTTTAATTAATCAAGTTTCCAAATACATGTTAGCTAAGTTTAAAAGAGTGTTTTAAATGAATATGTTTATAAAGTAAATTATTTAACAAGTTTTAAATAAATTTTCAAAGAAATGAAAACCATGTTTTCCCAAAGTAAAATTATCAAACAAGCTTGTAAATTTATTAAAGTGATTAAGTTTACAAGGATTTAAATGTTTTTAATTTTTTTGCTTAAGATAAATTATATATTTTGAATTATGGAATTGATCCCTAAATATTTTCTAATGAAGTTTAGTAAGTAATTAAGTTATATATTAAGATAAAGAATTTATCTTTAATTAAAGATGTGAGTAATTAAGTGGGATTAATTAATAGTTCATCACTTAATGAGATTAATAAAGGTTAATTAATTAATGTTGATAATCTAAGAATAATTACTTAGTAAAGTGATTAGTGGATAGTTAATGAATGTAATTTAAAGATTATTAACTAGAAATTATGAGATGATTAATTAATGTAATTAATTAGTGAAATGAATTAAAAGTTAATCACATAATTAATTTAAGGATCATTAACTAGTGATTAAGGGATAATTAATTAATATAATTAATTTAAGATAATTAACTAGTTTAATTAATTAAGGATAATCACTTTGAAATTAATTAAGTATAATTACTTAGTATAAGTAATTAATGGATAATTAATGAATGTAATTAAATAAAGGATAATTACTTAATGAATGTAATTAAAGATAATTAATGAAAGTAATAAAAGGTTAATTACTTAATGGAAGTAATTAAGGAATTAATTACTCAATGTAATTAATTAAGTTTAATGTGATTAGTTTAAGTCAATTAATTAAGTTTAATTAATTCAAGATAATTACTAGATGATTTGTTAAGTATAATTACTTAAATGTATTTAATGAAGTGTAATTACTTAGGGAAGTAATTAAAGGTAATTACTGGATGTAATTAATTAAAGGAGATTTATTAACGGAAGTAATTTGAGTTTAATTACTATTTTTGTAATTAATCAAGGGATTAATTAAAAGATAATTAATTAAGTAGTAATTAATTAATTAATGTAAGTAATTAAGGAAAGTTAATTACTGGATGAGATTAATCAAAGGTGATTAATAAATGTGGTTTAATTAAAGATTAATTGCTTAATGTAATTAATTTAAATAGGATAATTAATTAAGAGCAATTAGGGATCATTAATTAATATAATTAATGATGTAATTGAGGGTTGATTAATTAAAACTAATTAATCAATAATAAGTGATTAAAGAGTAATTAATTAATGTAATTAATTATAGTTAATTAATGAAGTAATTAAAGGTTAATTACTGTATTTGATTAAGAATAATTAAATTGGTGTAATTAATTGAAGAATAATTACTTGAATGTAATTAAAGGATTATTAATCAGGGATGATTAATTATGGTGGATAATTAGAGGATAATTAATTGATTTGTAATTAATTAATGGTTATAAGCATGATTTATAGAATGAAGTAATTAATTTAATTTAATTTAAATTAATTAGAGATGAAGTAATTAATTTAATTCATTTTAAATTAATTATAGAATGGTGATTAATAAATCATTGCTTATGGATGCTGATTGATATTGGATGCTTTGCATGGTTTGAGATCTTAGATATGAGATAAGTAATGCTGTTTGATATGGATGCTTTGGTTGAAGTATGATGATAATATGAATTATCTATTTGTGATGGTAATATGAATTATCTATTGTGATATTGTGAATTATCTATCTGTGTGTATATAGATAATTAAATTGAATTGTTTTAACTTTAAACAACTTGGCCTTAAAAGATACGTTTTGGATTTCGATGAGACCGGGATCGAGTTTCCAGATTTGGATATCCGAATACCACATCGATCCAAATTAACGATAGGTCGTGAATCTCAAGTGAAGATGAAGATTCAGAGTGCAAGGGTTATTGTCGTTAACTCTGAGGGTGATTCCAAAATGAGTGTAACGAGATAATGCCTTCGGTTTCGTTCGAACCCGGAACGAACTTGTATGGATCGAATGCTTTCAGAACATCGTCAGGTGGATGATGAACATTCTAAGATAAATGTGTTCTATAAAGGTAATCGTAGCCTCAAGCCTCATCAACCGGGAATGGCTAAAACAGGGGAGGTGCACGCAAGGTTAAGTGGATAGCACCCAAGTAGGATGAGATTTTCCCCTGTCTAGAGTCCCTTTTTATTTCGGCTGTGTGGGCGGTTGCTGGCTCCAACCGCGGGGTTGTCTTATTCGGACTATCCAGTAAGGGGTAGCTCCGGCTTTGTGTTGCAGGGGTCGGGAGTGATCCTCGGTACGTTGATCTAGACCACGTACTGTGATGGGCGGTACCCCAGTAGCCCTGCCATTATATGGAATTCAATTTCCAATAAGTGATCTCGGACTTGATTGTATAACCCACTTTGTGGCTAGTATGCTGGAATTTAATAATGTAACAATTTCAGCTATATGAGTATTTATTTGAAAACTCTAGACCCTATTATAATATAACCGGATTTCCTATCAAAATTTTGGTTAGCGTAAGGTAAAAACTTTTCCATGTTTATGTGTGGGAAGTCTTACGTGATACCTTTGTTTTCAAAAGGTTTTGAAGTTAAGCAAGTTTAACCGTTTACTCACACCAGACCCATGTCTGACCCAAGTGTTTATTTTCTGTTTTATTAAACTCTTGGGTACTCAAATTTTTATGAGTAGCCAAGGGATTCAGGTTAGCTTTGACGAATTTTGGAGGAGTTTTGAAGTAGGAGACTTCAGCGTGTAGATATATTATGTTTCCGCTGTGTTAGTAATTGTGTCTGTATTGTATTGATATACTTGAAATGTATGATAGATGGGTGTTTATAACTGTCTAATTTGAGATGTATAAGCTGTGTATCTCTGATGTATATGATACTATGTAATATCTTATGTGATTAATATAATTTATTCGTTCCGCTGTGAGATTCTGATGTTGTTTCGTTCTTTCTTTTCTATCTTTTCTCTTTTCTATCCCTTTCTTTCTTAATAATGATGCTTCTTTCTGGGCTAAGAAAGACGGGTCGTCTCAGTGGTATCAGAGCTCTTGGTTGAGTGAATACCTAGGCTCTGGAGTGGTGTCTATCTTGAGAGAGCATATTTGTAATTTTTATATAACTATATATATATATATATATATATATTTATTTCTACCTATTTGTTGGGTTACCTGTTCGGGTTCTCCAATATGAGTTCTAAAGGTAGATGAGGTAGTGGTGTGTGTAACACGACTATTACCTATAATAGGAGTCTGAGTGTTGAGGTTGGAAGAGTATTTGTCGAGACTGTAGATCTAATACCGTCTCGAGTGAACTTTGCTTGATGTAAGGATTTCATTGATCTCTGAAGGAAGCTTTTTCAAGGTTCGGAGTCCATCTTTGAAATACAAGTTTGGATGAGTAGAGTTTGGATCTATCGGATGAGCAGATTTATGAGAATTTGGATATGTTAGTTGAGCTGAAGCAAGTGATGGTATCTTGGCAACTTCGGAAAGGAGCAGCTGTGTGGTGAGACGCAGTAACTATGGATGTTTCCGAAGATGTTTCTTTGGAACAAGTTTAAGGAAGTGTGTCAGCATCGGTGATGAGCCTAGTTTCAGCAGGGTGTTGTGTTTGGTTTGAGGCCCGAGTTTTTGAGGAGATGTCTGCCCATCTCAAAGGCTCTGTGTGGTATTGGATGATATGGTTTTAAGGATAGAAGAGCATTTGGATCAGAAAGTCTTGGGCATTTGTGGCAGCAGTGTAGCTTGGAGGTGTTCTGTGTGCCTACAGGGAGATCATCTGGCTAAGCAGTGTCACTGGTAGAGTTCAGTAGCTGCAGAGTGGATCCATTTCTTCGATGAATTGGTTAGTCAAGCATAAGCTGTTCTGATTGGTAAAGAGAGAACAGTTTTCTTTGGAATTAGGATGGGTTGATCGCAAAAGTAACTTGCGATAGTTGAGTGTTCTCTTGAGTTATCAGAGATTTTCTGGATGTCTTCAGGGAAGTCAGAGGTTTGTCAGCATTGGAGATTGAGTTTCCGTATTGACTAGGATTCCAGGAGTTGTACCGGTAGTTCAGCTAGGTAGAAGGATGTCTCCTAGAGAAAGGATTTGGTGAAGCAGCTCGGTATTTCATGGAACTTCTGAGTTTTCTTTTTATGGATCTGTTGAACCATATTTCCAGGATGTGTTGTCAAGTCTGTGCTCGTGTTCATCGACGGCATTCTCATCTACTCCAGATCAGATTTGTGCAGCGGAAGCAAGGTGGCAGCTGTTCTAGAGTGGAAGCAACTGGAAGTTGTAGTATTAGAGAGTTTCTATAGGAAATATTTCTGGATTTGAGTCCAGATTGGTGAGTGCATCTGTTTTGTCTCTTCCGGATAGGAGAAGTAGGTTTAGTCTACTGATGATTATGCAGTAGAGTTTGTGTTCTGGATTTTGGGTAAATCTTGAGAGGATCATTTTGTTGAGTTATTTTTGATCCAGTTTGTTTCTAGAAGCATCAGCAAAGGTTGAGCTGATCGGAATGGTTGTAGGCAGCCCAGGATCGTCAGAAGAGTTTTGTGGATAAGAAATGGAGGAATTTGGATTTAAAAATCGAAGGTTTGATTTTGGATAAGTTCTCTCCGATCAAAAGGAGCTATAAGATTGGGTAAGACTGGGAAGTTAGCTCTGAGATATTGGATCTTTCTGTGTTTTTGTAAGGATAAGTGTTTGGTCTTCAGGATTGAATTGCCAGTTAGGATGACTGGAATTCAATGTGTTTCATGTATCTCTGAGGGAGTACGTGTATGATCTATCTCTGGTTTAGGAACCAGCAGTTTAGGAGGATTTGGTAGTTGAATCAGACTTGTCTGTGGTCTGTTATCATGTTCAGTGTTGTAGATCTTGATGAGTAGGAGCTCTGTAGCGTAGTAGTATAGATTGTTTGGATTCTATAGAGCGAGTATCCCGGTATTTATACTTGGAAAAACTTTAGGGAATTCTATCCAGAATTTTGTCTAAATAATTAGATTTGTTTGATTGGACGAATTGGTTGCTATGGTTGTTAGCATATGATTGATAATATATGTTTGTGATTTAAAATTAAATCTTAGATAGATTTTTAAATTACCTTTGCTTTTAAATTTCGGGGACGAAATTCTTTTAAGGGGGGAGGAATGTGATATCCCGGAATTTTGGGCAATATCAATTTAATAATCTGTATTAAAAATTAAATTGATTTGATAATTTTATTTTATAAATTGATAAGTTTGTTCTTTTGAAAGCTAATAAATATTTAAACTTTTGTTATAACTTAAAAACTTGTTAACCTTTGATTAATAACCCGAGACAAACCCATAGTTTACTCGAGCAGATACCCGAGTTATCATCTCCAAATCCCGAGCTCCAGTTTTCTTTTTAAAACTGTACTTGATTTCCTTATAAAATTTGAAATCTGGAAACAAAAATCGACCCGAGCCCAAGCTTCAAATTCCCGAACAAAACTTCGAGCCAAACCCATCTATTCCTCGCGAACCCTTCTTCCTCGAGTCAACTCACAAAACCACTCGAGACCGACCTGAGCACAAAGCTTCTTCCCCAAACTCCATTCGTTCCTGATATAACGTGCACGTGGTGCACGTACACCATCACTCTGACCATCGGAGATCACCGCTGCGGTGCTCGACAAACCATCCATACCCACGCTAACCCTCACGCGAACTCAAATCGCTTCATCCATTGACGAACGATAAATCGAACCTAACACTCAAAAGCCTGGAAATACCACCATCGGAATTCCTCCCATTGTCGACAAACCCGACATTGATGAACCCTGCCGACCTCACCCACGACTCGCCTCGGCCTCCAGCACCTATCCCCCACCTTGCGATCCGGTCCGGCCTTCCCACGGCGACTCAAACCCCTCAAAACAATCGGCGATCAAAATGACAGTAAAACCCTACTTCGCCCAATTCCGACCACCGCGACCATCGATAAATCACCATACTAATTTTACCGAGTGCATCGACATCCCGACCACCTCCAGTCCAAACTCCGACCTCCCAGTCACCGCCGATCATCGGCAATCAACAAAAATGCCCAAAACGTTCCTCTCGAAAATTCCCACAGATTATCAAACTAAAAATCATGAAACTCATATTAAAAATCATGATTTTCAACAACGAATACATTCATGCAATCCAAATTTGTAATTGAATTGGTTGATTTTTGACATATAAATGTATTTCACTGTTATTTTATTTTTAAAATTATTTACTACCTTATAATTCCAGAAACCATTTTTATACTTGATATTATACTGTAACCAATATCTTTTATTCAAAAATCAAAGGCAAATATGGATTCAATTTGGAGATATGAATTTTTTAAAATCAAACAGGAGCCTGGAATAGGAACAGAGAAGCAGATGTACAGATGTTTTCACAGATTCAACTTAATATATACATGCATTCACATCATCCATCATATAAACACTTTTAATCTATGTTACTACAACATTTATCTCTGATATCCATTATAACATCAGATTTAAAAACAGTTTTTAAAATCAAATTTACTCACCTGAAAACAGAGAGCAGGCTTTAATATCTTAAATCTGGAACTTGCTTTGTTTTGAATTTTGCTTGCTGTTTGTTGAGTTGAATTTGAACTGAAGTTGATTTACTTGTTGAGATGATCTTTACAGCTTACTTGATTAAGTTGAAGATTTGAAGATAATTGATGTTGTTGCTGAGTTGAGAATTTCAGTTTTGTTGAATTTGATTTCCAGATTTTAGTTTATAGGAAAAAGAGGAGAAAATATTTGAACCTGTAAAACTTTTGAACTGGATAACAAAATTCAGGGTTTTCTCTTCTAAGACTAATTTATTTAATTTAATCTTTAGAGAAAAATGCATCTTGCCACTTGTTTTATTGCATGATACTTAAGGGACAAATGTATTATTCATAAGTTCCTTAATTGACAAGTGTTTATACTTGTTTTAAATATCAATTTCATTAAGTTTTAACATTAATATATTATGTATTAGAGTTTAAATTATATAAATATATACAACTATGTTTCTAAGTGTTTACATATATCAATTTTACTTATTTCATGAGATATTTTAAAAGGAAGTATATTTAAACTTTTATATATATATATATAAACCATTTTAGTTTTAAGAAATTTTAAAACAAAATAAAACTTTTATTAAATCTTAGCTATCACATTTAAAAATAAATTTTATCTTATGTGTTGAAAATATAGAGTTTTATTTTAAATAACTTTTGAAATTTATTATATTAAATAACTTCAAACCACAATATATATATATATATATATTCATATATATTACAATTTGAAAACACATCTTTTATTAAAAACAAAGACTTCCTATTTATAACATATATACCAATATGTATATACATTATAAATAGAACAATTTTTATTTGCTTTGAAAATATAAATTCTGCCAGATTAAATATTTATTAGCTTTCAAAAGAACAAACTTATCAATTTATAAAATAAAATTATCAAATCAATTTAATTATTAATACAGATTATTAAATTGATATTGCCCAAAATTCCGGGATATCACATTCCTCCCCCCTTAAAAGAATTTCGTCCCCAAAATTTAAAAGCAAAGGTAATTTAAAAATCTATCTAAGATTTAATTTTAAATCACAAACATATATTATCAATCATATGCTAACAACCATAGCAACCAATTCGTCCAATGTCAGGATGGTGTTTGAGTTTGTGATTCAAACTGGACCAAAAATAACTCAACAAAATGATCCTCTCAAGATCTACCCAAAATCCAGAACACAAACTCTACTCCACCATTATCAGCAGACTACAACTTACTTCTCCTATCCGGAAAAGACAAAACATATGCACTTTAAATACACTTTTAAACTTGGAACATTCTTACTTAAAAAAAATAAACACTTGGGTCAGATTTTTATGAGTAGCCAAGGGATTCAGGTTTGCTTTGACAAATTCTGAAGGAGCAATGGAGCAGGAGGCTTCAGCGTTTGTAGATATATAAGTGGTTCCGCTGTGTTGATCTCTGAGTCATTTGTTTGAGTTGTATTTGAAGTTGTAATAACTAGACATGTGTTTATAACTGTCCAGTATGTGTTGTATAAACTGTGTAACTCTGATAGCTGTTGTATATAATACTATGTAATACTTATGTTATTAATATAATTTATTCGTTCCGCTGTTGAGATTCTGATGTTGTTTCTTCTTTCTTCTCTATCTTTTCTCTTTCTATCCCTTTCTTTCTTAATAATGATGCGTCTTTCTGTGGAGAGAGGCGGGTCGTTACATTTGGTATCAGAGGTGAACCAGATATCAGAACAGCTTATGCTATTTAACCAATCCATCGAAGAAATGGATCCACTCTGCATCTTCTGAACTCCACCTCTTAGAAAACTGCAAAGCCAAATTGTTACATTCATTAAGCTCTGATACCAACTGTCATGACCAAAAACACACCGAAAACCCTAGTTCGTCGCTGGCCGGCCACCTCGGCCATCGATAAAACCTCCCACTATTTTTCCCTCGACCACCGTCCTTCCAACTATCTCTGACAACAAGCCCGGCCTCCAACACCTCGTCGATCGACTACAATCGACGGAAGTACCAAATTTGCTCATCTCGATATATCTCACTAAATACTTATCTAAAAATTATGATCTTACAACCTAAATTCATCATTTAGCACTACGAATCAGATTCTAAAATCAAATCTTGAAAATAACAACATCGATTTTAGACATATTTCTGATCATCATTGTATTTCTTTATTTTTGAAATATTCACTGAGTATTTCTACTTGCAATTGTTTTTAAAAATGAAATTAAAATCTTACAATCATTATTCATTTAAAGATCGAAGCCTAAAATCAATTGGATGAAGAGCAATTGAAATTTCTTAGGGAAGATGAGCCTGGAATATAAATAGAGCTTATATATATGTGTTCACAGTCATTAACAGGCATATCACAGACATTTCATTATATATATACATGCATTCACATCCATACATTCATGCAACATAATCAACTATATTACTACAAGGATTCATCACATGCATCACATATAAACATAGATTAAAACTGTTTTTAAAGAAAGTTTACTCACTAGTTTAAAGCAGAGGACAGAGAACATATTTTTGTTTCCAAACTTGTTTTCCAGACTCTAGAATTTCTCTTTGCTTGTTGAAATTTAAATCGGGTTGCTTGATGTATGAATTCAGTTGCTTGTTGATTTATTGCACTTGAATTTGAAACTGATGTTGCATTTGCCTTTGATTTCTTTTGATTTGAATTTCCAGTTTTACTTCTCCTTTGATATTTGATTTCCAGGTTTTATTTTCAAAACACAAATATCTGGAAGCAACAATGATAACAACCCGAGCAAGAAGAACCAAAACTCAAACACAACCCCGAGCACAACACGAGTCACTCGCGATCACTCCTGCTTCGAGACTTCCCTTCATTCGCACGCGACAAAACCCGAGCCCAGCCTTCGTTCCCAAACCAGAACTTCACCTGTTGCCAAACGTGCACGTGTCACGACCCGTCTTTCTTAGCTCAGAAAGACGCATCATGATTTAAGAAAGAAAGGGATAGAAGAAGAAAAGATAGGAAAGAAAGAACAACCACATATAAGAATATCACAGCGGAACGAATGAAATATAATATATCACATAAGATATTACATAGTATCATATACATCGGAGTTACAGAACTTATACATCTCATATTAGACAGTTATAAACACCTGTCTATCATAAATTTCAAACATCACAGAGATACAGACTCAACACAAACACAGCAAAATCACTATATATCTACACGCTGAAGCCTCCTGTTCCAAATCTCCTCTAGAATTCGTCAAAGCTAACCTGAATTCCTTGGCTCTCCTCCCAGAGCAGCACCACGACTCAAACTGGCATTCAACTCTGGTTGATAATCTACATTATCATCACAAATAGATAATTCACATTATCATTACAAATAGATAATCTACATTATCATCACACTTCAACCAAAGCATCCATATCACACAACATCACCTATCTCAATCAGAGATATCAAACAATGCAAAGCATTCAATATCATTTAGCCATTCATAAGCAAGGGTTAATAATCACATCATCTATAATTAATTTAAAATGAATTAAATTAATTACTTGCATCTCTAATTAATTTAAAATAAATTAAATTAATTACTTCATTCTATAAATCCTGCAAATCTTAACCCTTAATTAATTACAAACCAATTAATTTCTAATTTCCATCTTAATTAATCATTCTTGATTAATTATCCTTAAATTACATTCAAGTAATTAGCCTTTAATTAATTTCACAAATTAATTATCCTTAACCATTTACGGTAATTAACCTTTAATTACTCATTAATTAATTAACTATAATTAATTACATTAACCCTCTCGAGAACACAGGAAAATCCAAAATACTTCAGTGCTAGCTTTCATTTATTTATTTTTAAAAATTAATCATTTTAAATATATTTAAAAAAACTTTGCTAAACATTCTCTTTGAAACATTTTCACTTTGAATATACTTTTAAACTTGGAACAATCTTTCTTAAAAACTTGTTTTATCAGTTTTTTTATTTAGCTTTGAAAATTTGTTAAACGTTTTCTTTACTTTTTAAAACTTGATTTTTCTTTGCTTTATATATATGTGATTTTCTGATACCATTGTAACAGTACGTGGCCTAGATCACAGTACCGAGGAGTACGTCCGCTCCCCTGCAACACAAGGCCGGAACCATCCCTTACTGGATAATTCCGAATAAAATCACCCCACGGTTGGGATCATCAACCGGGAATGACTGAAAATCAGAGGTGCAGCAAGGCTTCGTTGGTAGCCCCCACTTGAGAGTAAGGTCATCCCTGTCTAGATGTCCCTTTTATTTCGGCTTAGTGGTGTGGTTGTTGATCCCAACCGTGGGGTGATTTTATTCGGAATTATCCAGTAAGGGATGGTTCCGGCCTTGTGTTGCAGGGGAGTGGGCGTACTCCTCGGTACTGTGATCTAGGCCACGTACTATTACAGTATTAAATTTAAATCAATACTTTTCCATTCTCAATATATACAAATATATATTCATTTTAAATGGAAATTATTTTAACACATTAGTTTCAAAAGGTTATTTGAGATTTAAATTTTTAACAACAATGATAAATTCTTATTTATTAATAATATATATTTTAGCTTGAGTAAAATTTTACTTTTAAACAAAAACAATTTAAACCCTTAATTTTTAATACACTTAAAACATGTTTAAAAAGGATTTTCAAAGATTTTAAGTGTATTAAAAATTAAGGGTTTAAATTGTTTTTGTTTAAAAGTATAAAGTCCGCAATCACTTATTGGAACGGTGAATAATCCAACTGTCACGACCCGTCTTTCTTAGCCCAGAAAGACGCATCATGACAGTTGGTATCAGAGCAGATATATACATGCACAAGCATATGTCAGACAAATCAAATGTTTATACATATATTCACAACCAAAAATTCAAGTAATCATTATATACTATATTTCTACAAATTTTCATCACATGCAACAAATTTAATCACAGATTTTAAAACTGTTTTTAAAGTAAAAGTTTACTCACCTGTTCAAATGAAGAACAGAGCACTGTGATTAGAAAATAGCTTTTGATACTTTAAAACTTGAGTTGCTTCTATGATTAACAAAGTTGAATTTTTGGTTGTGAATATATGTATAAACATTTGATTTGTCTGACATATGCCTGTGCATGTATATATCTGCTCTGATACCAACTGTCATGATGCTTCTTTCTGGGCTAAGAAAGACGGGTCGTGACAGTTGGATAAAGGAATTAATGGATAGTTATTGGATGTAATTAATTAAATGAGATGTATTAATGGAAGTAATTTGAGTTTATTTTTTTTTTAATAATCAAGGGATTAATTAAAGATAATTAAATTAAGGAGTAATTAATTTATGTAATGAAGTAATTAAGGGTAGTTAATTACTGGATGAGATTAATCAAGATTGATTAATAATTGTGGTTTAATTAAGATTAATTACTTAATGTAATTAATTTAAATAGAATAAATAATTAAAGATGTAATTAGGGATCATTAGTTTATAATTGATTAATGATGTAATTAAGGGTTGATTAATTAAGATTAATTAATCAATGATAAGTGATTATAGAATAACTAATTAATTTTAATTAATTAAGGATTAAAGTAATTGATTATAATTAATTAATTAATGAAGTAATTAAAGGTTAATTACTGTATTTGGTTAAGAATAATTAATTTGTGAAATTATTTAAGTAAAATTACTTAATAAAAGTAATTAAGGAATTAATTACTCATTGTAATTAATTGAGTTAAATTTGATTAGTTTAAGTTAATTAATTAAGTTTAATTAATTTAAGATAACCCACAGCTGTACCCGGGGAACTCGCTCTACTGAATCCAAAACTAGCTATACTACTAAACTACTGAATACTATGATGATCTTTGAAAGCTTGTTAATGGGAAACTTGATCTTCATTTGAGATTCACGACCTAACGTTTAACTTGGATCGATGTGGTTTTTGGATATCCAAATCTGAAAACCCGATCCCGGTCTCATCGAAATCCAAAACGTATTTTTTAGGTCCAAGTTGTTTTAAGGTTAAAACAATTTAATTCAATTCAATACTTGAATTCACACAACATTTAACACAGATAAATATCACACATTTATTACAGATATATCCAATATCATATCACAGAATATCATAGCATATCATCCAATAGATATTATCCAATTCAGATATTCTACACAACAATCATCCATAAGCAACAATTATTAACCCTATGTTATAATTAATTTAATTATCTTAAATTAAATTAATTACTTAAGAATTAATTATCTAACCTTGCTTAATCAATCATTAATTAATTACAAACCTTTAATTAATTAATTACTCATTAAATATTAATCATCCTTGATTAATTATTCATTAATTACATAAAGTAATTATCCTTTAATTAATTTCACAAATTAATTATTCTTAACCATTAACAGTAATTATCCATTTATTTACTCTCATTAATTAATTAATTTCCTCCATTAATTAACCTTAAATAAATCATAAACAGTGATTACCATCCTGTAATTATTTACCCTAATTAATTAACTCCTTAATTAATTATATTAATCCATTGATTAATTAATGAGAGTAAATAAATGGATAATTACTGTTAATGGTTAAGAATAATTAATTTATGAAATTAATTAAAGGATAATTACTTTATGTAATTAATGAATAATTAATCAAGGATGATTAATATTTAATGAGTAATTAATTAATTAAAGGTTTGTAATTAATTAATGATTGATTATGCAAGGTTAGATAATTAATTCTTAAGTAATTAATTTAATTAAGAGTATTCTTGCATCTCAAACCACGTATGTTTTGCTTAAATATCGAAATATATCTTAGGTTCAAAATATGAAATCTGCACTTTATCTTTCAAATTGACATCTTCAACAAACAAAACTTTTTAAAGCGTAGATTACAAGGTTTCAGTTTACATCACAGCCGTGGGCTTCAACAGGATGAAAATTAGTGAATTGTAAGGTCAACGGATGTAAAACTTGCTATATATGTAAACTGTGTACAAAACCTTTTTTAAGGTAAACAAGCTGATACTTTACAATTATTAGACTGTTGTGAAATAATTTATAACATATTTGTAGTTCTGAAAGAATGGAGTACAATATGGTAATACTTGGGATATAGAACAAGCGTACGTATATGAATTGGAAGGAGAGGCTACTCCAAATTTTTATGCTATCAGATCATATTCTGCTAAACTAAGATAAGCATACTTCTTTATTCAGTGGAAAAAAAATGTATTTATGTCATCAACTGTACATACTACAATATGCAACAGGAATGATTATATGTTGCCCGTGCAGATATGTTTTATTACTAAAGTTCTGATTTTATAAAATGAATCTATCAAAAAATTATGTAATGTAACTAAAATATTTCTTTTTTGGTTTGCATACCCAGACCATCCCCATGTTATTTAGCTTTTAATTTGATGAATGAAACCCATCAAGCTATTATGTTATGTTACTAAAATATTTTATTTACTGCTTATTATAATATGAACAACTTGTAGATTGGTTTTATTTGCAGTGTAAAATTTGTCGAGCAAGAACTTTGGGGTTAAATTTGATTGTTGTGCATTCAGTTTAAGGTGATTTCCATGCTATCATCAACTAATATCGTTTCACTATTTTTTTCACTGCCCACACATTTGTTTTAAAATTTTATTACACACTAACTGTACACGGGATTGATATTTCTTGATAAATAATTGATTGTCTTTGGGATTGATGTTTATGATTAGATCCATTGCTACTGCAGGGTATGGTTGTGTTCATGAGATTCTTCAATATGCATTACATGAAAAATAAATTAAGACGAAACGCATATTCCTCAAATACCTTTTCCCAACTTTTTTTTCCACTAAGAACTTACCTACAATGAGCAAGTTGAATCATTCGTAAAATAGTTCATAAGAACATATAGTCATTACTATGGACCAGCGCATACTTTGACTTAATAACTGTTTTACTATAAAAAAATTCGTCATCAAATAGATGTAACTCAGATGTGACAATGTATATCCTACCCCAAAGTTAATATACTAGAAGCAGATCTGTATTTTTATTTCCACGTTAGGCCAGGTTTAAATTAAAATTTTAAAAGCAATTCTGCTTATGCTAATAAATGTTCGTTAAAAAAAACAAAATTATCTTATACTTCAACTGTACTTACTTTCATACACACTGAACATCAAAAGAATACTGCACAAGTTTTCATTACTAATCGGTTGTGCATATCCTATTAAATTTTGCTACTTGCTCTGCTCATCCCCTGAAGCAAGCTTTTACAGCTTCCAGTAAAATGAAAAGAACATGGAGAAAATTGGAATAAGGAGATCACTAAGTACGATGCCATCTACCATTATTATACACATGTAGATACCAAACTCTAACATAACCCTGCAACACTTGGTGCTCACATCATTTCCATCCAATCAAACTATTTAAACCTGTATTTTAAAAATCAACAAACAGAAAAGGTATTCAGAAGTCATTTTTGAATATAGGAGACTGCTAGATTTCTTGACGAATAATGTGGAAAACCACCATAAGGTGTTGCCTTGCTTCTTCAGCTTATGGAAAGCTACAACACCATGCTTGTTATTTTTATTAGTTTTAGGTGATAAAAATGCAATGATGTTGTTTATTGTGATCGCAGGTTCTTGCAGGAAGCTACTTCACTGTAGCTGGAGCCCTAATAGGAGTCATAAACCCTGGAAGAATGAGCATGTTTGGCACTCTTCTCGTGACATGGGGTCTCATAAAGGAAGGATTTCTAAAGAAGCCGATTAATGTTGATCCAGAATTAGCAGTTTATGTGTATCCCACCATGCTTCTAGCAATAATATGTGCAGTGTTTTCTATAAGATACGACTTAAAGAAGGCAGCTGCAAAAAGTAGTCAACCTCTTCAAGTTGCTAAACCATTAAAGAATTCCACAAAGTCAAAATTGAGATGAGAAATTTTACTTACTGTAACGTAATACTAGTGTCGTTTTGAGTTACTGAAATCAATAATGTAATGGGTTGATATTTGTTGTAATACGTTAAGTCATTACGTTTTGAGCACCAGACATTGATTATATAGCTTGTACTTGAAATTTCATATGTTACTCTATTCATTTGCTCTGTAAGATAATTTTCCTAAGCTTCCTTTTTTTCCCAACCTGTGCTGCATATGTGATTGGTATATATTTGTACGGTTCATAGAGAACTATATTCCTAAGCTTCAAATCAATGGTTTAAGCATCCCTTTCATATTTGTATCATTGTTCCAGAGAATAGAGATTTACATTAAAAAATACTTTTCACATGCCTTAGGTATTTGAAAAAATTTGTCAAAATTTAGTGCACATTGTATAATGTTAATACACAGGAATGTTTTTGTTCCTTTTATGTTTAGGTGAAAACAAGATTACTGTTAAATAAACGGTAATGGGACTATAGATACCCCTTAATTCCCAGTTAAAATAGCACTTTTCAAAGAAAACAGAGAGACTATAAAAAAGTTTAGCCTGTCCAGAAATAAGCTCCAAACATCAAGAAAAACTCATTTATGAAGTACACATAAATATGCAAATCAATTCGCAATTGTGGAAAAGATAAATCAAACAATGTTACTATGATAAAGGATTTGCATAAAAAGAGCGTAATGTCATTGTATACTACAATATTATTATAGGAAAAAAGAACATTTAAAATTGATCAAATAAGACAAACAAATAAAATGAAAGAGATAAGTATTAATGAACCTCTAATTAACCAACTTTCAACTTAATGATTAATCATGTCCAATTCGGATTTCGTAGGCCAATCAGCATACAAATCCATATTTCTTTTACGACTCCAATCTATTCTTGGTCTTTTCTTTGCATGAGTTTCAGGGCCTGAGTAGATGCCTTCATGATCATTGGTACTGTAACAACCCGGTATTTTATATCAATTAATTTTCGTCTCTAGACGATCAAATCGATTGTTTAGTGCTATTGCAGATTTGAATCGATTTAAATCCTTTTTAGATTTTTGTGAAATTCTTTTATAAAAGGTTGGATTAAATGTTGATGATATTTAAAAATGGAGCCTATCCTTTGTTTTAAACCCGTGTAAAAATTAAACCCGTTTCCTCCATTCAATTTTCACTTTCACGAACCCTAAATCAAAACGAACGAAAATGGCGGCATCTCGTTTTCGTCCTTCTTCTTCGATCGTGAATTAGGGCTTCTTGATTTCGTGTCGATCTTCGCAGCTCCTCTCAGGCGAGCTCTTCCTTTTGCTTCGGGGAAAAAGGCGCCAACGTCAATGATTCCTTCATCTTGCTCGTGGCTTCTTCGACGTGCTCATGCTCTATGGGGCTTCGGCGTAACTTCGTTCCTCCTCCTCATCGCTACGGCTTCGCCTTTCATTCGTGGCTAAGGTGAGTGTTCCCAGCACTCGCATCTAATTTAATCTAGTTATTTGTGAATCTTGTATTAGTTCTCTCGGCTTCGATTTTGAACTGTTAATTGCTTTATCTCGACTGCTTGATAATGTTTTCTTAGTCGTCATGGTTTTGTGGTAATCTTTGTCTTCGGTCTCCTTTTGCTTGCGAATTCGAATTGGGTTTTTGCTGTTTTGTTTCTTTGTAGCACTGAAGCTCGGCATTTTGATGTTGAACTGGGATAGTGTATCAGTGATGTTGCATCCCTGTTATACTTGATCTTATTGCTGTTTCGTTTCGTTTGATTAATTGAACTACAGCCGATCTTGAGCATTTTTATGTTGGCATCAGTCTTGACTTTGGCCTTGACATTTACTTTACCACTTGCCACAAGTCTGGGTAATTTTCCATTGGGTTGCATTTGCTTTCAGTTACTATGAGCTAGTTTCAGTCGCTAGTGCATTCATTGTTTTCATGTATTTGAGTAGTAGCCAGTTTCCTCTTTGCTGCACTAAGTTGTAGTTACTGTCTGTACATGCTCCACTGTATCTTCATCTATAATTAAATCATACATGCTTGCACCCATGTAGATGATTTACTGGTCATTTTCTTGTAGCTGTAGTCTTTGTATATATGCATGATGTTGTGCACTTGATTGCACATACCTGGATTTCTTGATTGTTGTAGTTGCCTGTTCCATGTTGCGGTCTGGCTCATTTTGAGATGTCTCCTTTGCTCCATGCATATGTGCTCTGAAGTTTGTTATGTTGCTTACTGCCTTGACATTTTGTTTACTGGTGCCTTTGTTTCCCTGTTGCCAGTAGCATTCATACTTCATTGTGTAGTTCTTTTGCCATTCACGTGTACATGTTTGATCACCTGCTAGTCGAGCTTGCATGTTGCCTTCATAGATTAATCACTGAGTTCTTCCCTGTTGATCTGTAGCTTCACTTGAGTTGTTGAACTTGAAGTTCTCCCTGTTGTGTCTTTCATCATTCAGTATACTTGCAATGGTCTCTTCATTTTAATTGGTCTTCGTGACAAATTCAGTTGGACTATGTAGCCCTGGTTTTTGATTTGTATTACCTGAACTATCTTGATCTTGGGTACTGCTTCATCTGCGAGGGGTATGTATGTGTATGCATATATATATATATGTGCATACATGTATACTTGTATCTGCTTGACTTTGGATTTTCTTTGTGACTTCTCTGCAGTTTGTCTTCTTTGATGCACTGTTGCATTTGTACATCTGGACATGTATTTGTTGTCTGCACCTATGTACTTCGACTTTGGCATTTTTCCTTGTTCTAAATTTTGATGTAAGTACTGTCCAGTTACAGTATTCCATATGTTTACAAATTCGTACACTCATGTTTTTGGAGACTGTTTGCATCCAGTTGCATTTTAGTCTTCATATATATATATATATATATGTATGTTCGAATTTGCATTCTTGCTCTTGAAGTTTTGGACTTGGTTTTTGGGTTATGTTGTTTATCAATTCCTTTGTCTACACTATGCACTTTGCTTGGACACCTGTTATCCAAATCTTCATATATGTACATACATACATAGGTATGTGTGTGTACATATATGGTCGGAATTGTACCAAGTTTGTGTTATTTTTAAAAATGCAAATTGCAGTTACCTTGGTTCAAAACTGATAATTGTTTCTGGGCATTTCATTTTAGCAAATTATTAAGTTGTCTTGGTTTGGTTTCTTCCTCACTTCGGCCTTGGCTACTACGTTGCCCTGTAACCTATGCCTATATGATTGAGTGTCACTGCATTGATCTTTTATGCCTTTGAATTATCACTTCATGTTACATCTGTTAGGTGTAATAGTATTGAACTACCTTATGTTCATATACATTTCCTGTTGAGTTTGCTCCATCCAGTTTCATGCATACTTGACACTGCAGTTTCTTCACTTGGTTCCTACTTTTATACACTGCATATCCATGTGTCATTTTCGCTTGCATCTGTTCATCCCTGAGCACTTGCTGACCTGCTGCATTTTCGTAGCAGTTTTACCCTTGTCCCTTGTGGTGACATTATACTCTGTTGTGGCGAGGCAGTGCACGCGTGCGTGCACTGCAGCCACACCGAATTGACAGATTTTAATCGATATCTCTTTTATTCTTTATTCATCGACCTGTTGCGTAATTCGTAGGCTGTATTGGCGAGGCAGTACACGTTAGCGTGTATTGCAGCCAATTAGCATTGATATTTTTAAATTGACATTTCAATTATTTAAACTGCTTTGGATTTCTGTTTCGTGGATTAACACTGTTTAGTGATATATCTGTCGTTATCCGGTTCTTTTATCGAGAAGTTGGATATACGATATTTCTGTAACTGTCATCTATATTGAGATTGATTATTATTGCTTCTATGCTCTAATAACTGATTTTGAATTAGACTGACCCGGGTATTATTTTCTTTTGAATGTAATACTCGGGTCAGACCGAGTATTTACAGGTTGTAGATTTTTAGCTTTGGGTTGCTGCTAGAGCTATGAAGACTTTTTTTATATCAGTTGATGTGGTCTTCGTCTTGTTGTAGTAGTCAGTGTGTCTGTTTTAAGATGATAATGTATTCATGTATATTAGTCGATAATGTACTTGTATATATAACTTCTTGAGTCGACAATTGTAGTTGTATCATTTGTATTGTGTCAAATGTATTGTAACTGGTATCAGTTATTGTATATATGAGACTTTTCGTTCCATCTTTATTCCGCATTTATGTTATCTGTGTTATTTTTATATCTATTGTCCTAAACTATTACATCCACTGTGTAGTAGCTTTGAGTTTGTATCGGAATGTCGGGTTTCCTCTAAAAATGAAATGCAATGTTTTATTATCTGACATATCGGTGCTCGCACAAGGCAATTACATAGATGGTCGCTCCTCAACAGCCTTATTCTCCGTGCTAGTTGACAGCACTACACCGTAGTGTTCTTGGCTAGCGTGGGTATAGAGGTGGGGCGTCACAGCTTGCTTTGTCACATCCTAGAATTTCGACTTTCGAAAATTCGACATCGATACTCACTTTATCGACTGCCGAGAAATCGAACGCCGGAAAACTCCAATAGTGAGGGTTTTAGAAAGAAGAAGTAGAAGAAAAAGAGAAGAAGAACAACAAAACAGCAACAGAGAACAGAAACAGAACAATATCAGAATCTTACACATCGCAGCGGAACAATATACAATAGATAATTACTAGTCTTTTAAAACAAAGAACTATATCATTTTATACATACATCAATCATCAGAGTCAATATACAACAATGGACAGTTATATAACCTGTCCTCATACAGAATACACAGCGGAATAAATACTATCAGATACAAATACTACGTCTCGTCATCCAGCTTATCTCCAAAGCTCCAGAATATCCAGAATATCCTGATAATCTAACTCTAGGCTGCCCGTGTGGAAATTGGTGGGCACCCAGAGTTTAGAAGGGAACAATAAACTCCGAGTCAGTCATGGTGACTGGTGTGAGATCGTAAAACAGTTATTCTTTAAAATAAAACTAGATAATTTTCAAAGTCAATTCGAAATGCTTTTGGAAAATGAAACTACCATAAGACCTCCCACCACACACACAATGCAAACGCAGACTTGGAGGAGATTTCTTCTTATGATAGTCAAAGATGCTTACTACGCAAAAAATCAAATCATTTTTGATATTATTATTAGTGCATAGTGGAAAACATTTCGAAAGTAGAATATAAATCTTAGCCAGCATAGGTACCATTATATTATGCCTGCTATAGCTGCCTCCTGAGGAGACAGGTTATACAATTGAAATCGTAAAGGCTTGTATTGTTTCTTTGGATTTCCAACAAATGGTCAGGCTAAGGAACTTCCTTTCCACGATGGGTACGTCCCTGGAATAGACGACCCGAGAAATAACCTAACATTACGGTTAGATCTCTGCCAACACAAGGCCGGGTTACCTCTGCAAAAGTAGGTAACTACTGACACGCGTATGCCATCCCCCGATCGTCACCGATCTTCCCGAGGATCCCCGATTTCCAACAAACCACATAGATAATAATAATGCAGTAACCACAGAGGTTAAGTATCTGGACAAGAAATCCAGAAAACACATGAAGGGGGGAAAGGCCTAGCATAAAAATGGGAGTATGAAAACTCCAAAACACCGGTTTCACAAGACGAGACGCTATCTCATGGTGGCTAACCATTAAAGTTTCACACAGGAATGGTCCGAAGACCGTGGGTCGCTATCCCACGCGTGTGAGTCGGAATCACACAGATTGAGGTCTAGGCTGTGACGACCGCCCATGACCCCTGCACAGAATCTTGAGATATAGCGCTGTAAAGTGTGTCAGGCGACCATGGACGATTGTCAAGGTAAGATTTAAAACAAAAGAATCTATCGTATTACTCACAGCGCATGGACAAAATACAATAGAACATATGTATAGTGAAGCTTTACAGAACAAAATGACATCATATAAAACTCCATAATAGTTGAATACAAGCATCCACATAGTCAATACATCAAGCCTCACTACATATCTCTCAGAGAATACAAAACAGCGGAATATCCAGTACATATAATAAGAAGATAATATGCAACCCTCCAGCTCGTCTTCGATATCAGCATCGTGAGAGGAGAACAGCACCTGTCACCTGCTACCTAGTCTGCCCGTCCCAAAATGGACGAACAGCCCAAGGCAATAAGAATTAAAACATAAAGCCTTGAGTCAGACAACAGTCTTAGTGAGCAGTAAATTAACTAACAACATACCAAAAGAGCATAAAGGAAAAGGAATAGGAATACAACCCTCCCACTCCAACCTCATTCTACAGTGATAGCCCCCAGACACACACTAAGCAGAAGCAAACATAACAGAGCATACAATTTAAAGTAAAGCAATTGTCACTCGAGTCAAGAGCGATGTTTTCCAAGTACAAATCCCAAGGTCTAAAACCAAGGTCAGATAAGCACCCAGGAAATACCGCTCTTGAGACCGAATGACGATACAACCAAACATCCATGACTCGGCTATCACTGTTATCATTGTTGCGATATCACCGTTAATTGAATGACCAGCACATTCTTTCAGCCGTCCGTCAAGGGCTAATGGTAACCCCGGTTCTAGACATAACTCCCGCACGTCATCGTGACCCGTGCCTAGGATTATCGAATCTACCCAGAGTACTTGACCATCAACTTAGTCTTTTGGGCGTCCCCATGTACTCTTGCTTAGAGCATGCTAGAACCTTCAACAACGATGAGATCTCAACCTCCTAGTCATCCTCCTCGACGACTATTGCCATACTAGCTCAAGCGCCTCTCGAGCATCCATTATCCTCAACTCGAATCATATCACCGAGTTATCAACATGCTTGGAATGACCCCGCCTGGATTAGACCAAGTCTTCATCATATGATGCCTTGCTTCATTACATCCTCGCAAAGCTTCATCTCAACTTCACATCATCAAATCTATGCATAGGAGCTTCATCATCCCGCTACATATGCCACGAGCAGCTTTTCCAATTCAAGAGCCTTTCCCTTAGCTTTTGAATCACCTTCGATCTAAATCTAATCATCAATCATCTAGTTCATAACAACCAATCAAATCAAACATCAATCCAAGCAATCAAGCATTCAAAAATGATCTAAGTAGACAATTATAACAATAATGGCATTTTCGTAATTAAAGAGTTGAAAGTCCAATAAGCATGAAAACATGGATTATATCTCTACAAACTTGATGAATGAACTTGCATAGGTTAACATATGATAAAATGGATGCAACATCATCATGAACAATGGATCTACATGGATCTACACATAGGATGAAGAAAATGCATGGAAATCACTAATTTAACACCAAATCGAGCCAACAATCCGATCTACTCCTTTGGATCCGTGTGAGAGATAATCACCACTCACCAAATCACCTAAACAATCCCAAATCAACACACTTCAGATCTGGACAGCGAAGGATGAAGCTAGATCTACCACAAATCCGCTTCAAATGAAGAAATCTCTCTTGAAAAGATGAAGATCTTCAATCTAAGCTCTTGAATCTTCAATCTTGATCTTCGATTAGGATGGATGGAAGCACTAGATTAGAGTGGAGAAAAGAAGTGAAGAAGTGTAGATGTCGAGCTCTCAAAATGGCAGCACTTCGTCGCTTCAAAATCCGGATCCCAAAAAGTGAGAACAACCCCTCCTATTTATAGCTGAAAACTGCCTTAAGTCGTAACTCGGCTATCTCCTTAAGTCGCTGCCGACTTAACACTATGCCGACCTACGACCTAAAAACCCCCACGACTTAACAGAGCCTCCGACCTAACCCTTGGCCAACAACTCCGACCTAACAGGCCAAGCCTACGACTTAACATGCGCGCGACCTAACTTATGCGCGCTTCACTCCTAAGTCGCCTGGACGACTTAACAACTTAGCACCATTCGACTTAACACTGCGCGACTTAACTATGCACGACTTAACACTTAGACGAAACCCAGCGACCTAACACAGACTGCCTCTCTACGACCTACGACTTATAAAACCTTGCGACCTAACAACTTAACAACCCACGCGACCTAACAGTGTTACGACCTAACACTTAATACTTAACCCCTTAGGTCGTCCAACGACTTAACTACTAAGTCGTTAACCAGCTTATCTCTTAGGTCGGTCAATCCCATAGGTCGCTCACTTTACTAAGTCGGTAACTTGCTACCCCAGCTCCCCTAGGTCGTTGCCGACCTAACCATGCTAACCCGGTAACCACTAGGTCGCTAACTCCACTAGGTCTGCCTACCCTTAAGTCGGTCAGTTCTTTAGGTCGTTAACTCGCCCTGCCGACCTAACACTTAGCTCACCGAAACTCTTAGGTCGCTTACAACATTCTCTTAGGTCGTTGCCGACCTAACTCTACCCCAGAATACTTAGGTCGCCTACTACTCTTCCTTAGGTCGCCTAAACTTCTTAAGTCGGTCACGACTCATCACTTAGGTCGGTCACTACCTTAAGTCGGCAACTCGACCAAGACTTATCCCCTTAGGTCGCAGATCTTCTCTAAGTCGCTCACGACTTATCTCCTAAGTCGCCAACAACATTTAGGTCGCGTACGACCTAGGACTTAGACAAATCTGCCTAAAAATCTGAAATGACTTAAAAAATGCAAAAATTCCAGATTTGACGAACTTTTCGATCCGTGAAAAATACGGGTCGTTACATTCTCTCCCCCTTAGGAATTTCGCCCCCGAAATCCCAAACAATCATAGCAATCAAAACTATTCTGTACGCCTACCATCCATAGCAATCATCAAACCATGCATCCAATTCTAACTTAGCGTACAGAATTCTAAGACTTTGAACAAGTTACAACATCACGAGATGACACGACACCTTAGGGCCATACCTCGAAGAGTTCAGGATGAGCTGCCTTCATCCTCTCTTCCACCTCCCACGTACAGTCGTTATCATCATCACTCCATTGTATCTTGAGCAACTTTACCACCTTCCTCCTAAGCTGTTTCGTGTCAGTTTCAACAACACGAAGCGGCTTACGAGGTCTTCTATCGACTGGATCAACTTCTAAGTCTTCACAGCTATCAGCAGAAACCACTGTACTCGAGTCGTGCACATACTTCCGTAGATACGATACATGAAAAACATTGTGCACACCCGACATCTTCTCCGGTAACTCCAATCTGTAGGCGAGCTTTCCAATTCGCTCGATGATCGGGAATGGTCCAACAAATCTCGGAGTCAATTTTCCTTTCTTCCCGAATCGAATAACATTCTTTAGTGGAGAAATCTTCACAAAAACCATATCTCCTACGTCGAATTCCAAATCCTTTCGACGCTTATCGGCATAACTCTTCTGACGGTCTTGGGCTGCCTTCATTCGTTGCCGAATGATCTCTATGCAATCTGAAGTCTGACGAATCATCTCTGGCCCAAGCATCAGCTTTTCTCCAGTTTCCAACCAACATGTTGGAGAGTTACACGGTCTTCCATACAATGCCTCATACGGTGCCATACCAATGCTTGACTGGTAACTATTGTTGTACGCAAACTCCACCAAATGAAGGTGATCTTCCCATGATCCTCCGAAATCCAAAACACAAGCTCTGAGGAGATCTTCCAAAACTCGGTTGACTCTCTCGGTCTGACCATCTGTTTGGGGATGATAAGCTGTACTCAAACACAACTCGGTTCCCAAGACTTCCTGGAAGCTCTTCCAAAATCCACTAGTGAACAATGGGTCCCGATCGCTCACTATACTCTTCGGAATACCATGGAATCGAACTATCCACTTAACATACAACTCAGCCAACTTTGATGCAGTCCTAGTCGATCGAACAGGAATGAATCGTGCACTCTTAGTCAGACGATCCACAATGACCCAAATCCCTTCATTTCCCGCTCTGGTTCTAGGCAATCCATCAATAAAATCCATCGACACTTGTTCCCACTTCCATGTAGGAACTTCTAAGGGCTGAAGCAATCCACTTGGCTTTTTCTGTTCAGCCTTTACCAACTGGCAGTTCATACACTTGGAAATGAAATCTCCAACATCCTTCTTCATGCCTTCCCAATAGTAGGTTCTCTTCATATCCCGATACATCTTATTTCCACCTGGATGAATTGTCAACCTCGAGTGATGACTTTCCTTCAGAACTTCACTCCTCAACTCATCTATATCGGGAACAACTAGTCGTCCTTGCTTCCGAAGCCAACCCTCTCGATCGACCTCGAATCCTTTATCCTTTTCTGGATCCAATCCAGATTCCAACTCACGGATAATCTTGACAAGCTTATCATCTCGCTTTTGGCTCTCACCAATCCTTTCCACAAGAGTGGGTCTTATTGATAAGTTTGCCAGCATCTCAGGTTCCAATTCGCATCTAGGCCTGAAGTCAAATCCAGCTAAATACTCGAGACTCTTCCATTCAGAAAACATGGCTCCCAATCCTGCATGTCTTCGACTTAACGCATCAGCCACTGCGTTACCTTTTCCCGGAGTATAAGCTATACCAAAATCATATGATGCTAAAAACTCTAGCCAACGTTGCTGCCGAAGATTCAAATCCTTCTGGGAGAAAAGATACTTCAACGACTTATGATCCGTAAACAACTCGAATCGAACTCCCAACAGATAATGTCTCCACATCTTCAGAGCAAATACAATCGCCGCTAACTCCAAATCATGAGTTGGGTAATTCCTTTCATGCGGCTTCAGTTGTCGACTGGCATACACAACAACTTTATCCTTCTGCATCAGAACTGCTCCAAGTCCCGTACCACATGCGTCGGTGTAAACCACCATCTCATCATTTCCACTTGGAATAGTCAAAACAGGAGCACTCGTCAATCTCTCTTTCAGGGTTCCGAAGGCTTGCTCACACTTAGCATTCCAACTGAACACTTGGTTCTTCTTCGTCAATCCTGTTAACGGTGCAGCTATCTTGGAGAAGTCTTTGATAAACCGTCGATAATATCCCGCTAATCCAAGAAAACTTCTCACATCGGATGCATTCTTAGGTCTATCCCAATCCTGGATTGCTGCCACCTTAGCGGGATCAACCGCTATTCCACTTCCAGAAATCACATGGCCTAAGAACCTCACTTCACTCTTCCAGAAGTGACACTTCGAAAACTTAGCCTTCAACTGATGTTTCCGCAAGATCTCCAAAACAATACGCAAGTGCGTCTTGTGCTCTTCTTCCGTTCTGTAATAAATCAGAATATCATCCACGAACACAAGTACGAACTTGTTCAACTGATCTCTGAACACTCTATTCATAAGATCCACAAAATATGCTGGCGCGTTAGTCAATCCAAACGGCATTACCAGCCACTCAAAGAAACCGGATGGTGTCCTAAAAGCAGTCTTCGGCACACTATCCTTAGCTACTCTCAACTGGTGAAATCCCGTTGCCAAATCCATCTGAGAAAACACTTTTGCTTCGTGAAGCTGATCAAACAAGTCATCTATTCTCGGCAATGGATACTTGTTCTTCTTGGTCACCTTGTTCAGCTCACGATAATCGACGCACAATCTCAACGACCCATCTGCCTTGGTTGCAAACACAACTGGTGCACCCCACTCGGACACACTACGCCGAATGAATCCTTTCTGCAAAAGATCATCAACTTGCACCCTCAACTCCTGCTGTTCCCTAGGCGCCATCCGCCTAAGAGGCATCACAACAGGTCTGGCTCCTTCAACTAGATCTATACGAAACTCGATCTCTCTATGCGGCGGCAACCCTTTGACTTCGTCAAAGACATCCTCGAATCTATTTGCGATCGGCACTAAAGACAGTCCATCCCGTGGAACAACTAGCGAATACATGAAGCTCATGAAGACGCCTTCCTCATGCTTACATCGTATCACAATCTTTCGCCCTTCCACATTCTCGACTGTCACCTCCAGCCTCTCACAATCAACCTTAGCCGCATACTTCCTAAGCCAGTCCATACCCAAGATAATTCCGAACCCCGCAAAGTTCAGAACAAAGCAATCACAAACAAAAGAGCAACCATGACTCGACACAACTAGACCACGGCATAACATACACAAACAAGACGAACCCCCAACTGGATTAGTCACAACCAATGGCCTATCAACAATATCCGGCTTCAAATCTAACCGGCCCACTAGTTCATTACAAACAAATGAATGCGACGCTCCAGTATCAAACAGAACTCTAACTGGAACACCACATAGAAAAAGAGTACCTTGAACAACCACACTCTTTCCCTTCTCTTCAGCAGTAGGAGCTTTCGAAGACGACGGAACAGCTCCTAAAGCATAGGCTTGCACAATCTGCCTGTCCTTCCTCGGTTCTGGACAATTCTTCCTGAAATGCCCCGGCTTGTCACAGTTGTGACACTTCATCGGCACCTTAGGATTCTTACAATCCTTAGAGAAATGGCCCTTCTGCTGACAATTGTAGCAAGTCACCTCGCCTTTCGGCTTCTTCTGGCCATCCTTACCTTTCTGCTGCTGCTGCTTCCTCTTCTGGTTTCCACCCTGCTGTGGTTTAGATTCTCCCTTGGTAACAGCAACAACAGGTCCTTCCTTAGGAAACAGACTCTCATGCCTGAGAGCTTTCTCCACAAGCTTCTCAAATGAATCGTCCAAATGATCCACCAACTGTCTCCCAAGATAACTATCCAAGTCGGTCACAAACTTCTCATTCTTCTGATAAGCAGATTCAATATATGACCGAGCATACTTGGACAAAGCTTCAAACTCAGAAACATACTCAAGAACTGATCTTCCACCTTGCTTGAGCTCCACAAACCTCTTGAACAGAACAGACTTCTGAGCTGTAGAAATGAACTTAGCTTCAAATCTAGCTTGGAATTGCTCCCAAGTAATCTCTTCTTCCGGAGTAGTGATGGTAATAGAGTTCCACCAATCAGAGGCTCTCCCTTGAAGCTGCCTTGATGCCAACTTCCTCTTAGTTGCATCATCAATTCCCAAATCACCAAAGATCCTTCTACAAGCATCTATCCACCTCTGGACCTCAATGGTAGATTCTGTTCCCAAGAAAACCTTCCCTCCAAGAGCAGTATAATCCTTGCATAGCTTAGCAAAATCCACTGGTTTCGGAGTTTGGACTTGAACTCCAACATCAACTGCCGCCCCCGGAACTGGTATCCTTCTCATGATCGAAGTCATCATAGCTTCGAACATGGCTGCATAATCAGCAGTCTCTTCAGTAGCACGGCCTCCCCTAGCAACTGGTCTCCCTCTTCGACTCATTCTCAATATCTACAAAAAGGAATGATTAGAACATCTAGAGAAACAACTGCATAAAGGACTCAAACTCTACTAAGCTACTATATTATATATAGTAATCATCCATCAAAATACAATTACGTCTCTCATACTTAGTTACGACAGCGAGCGTTGGGTAAAATCGATTAACCAATGCTCTGATACCAAAATGTGACGACCGCCCATGACCCCTGCACAGAATCTTGAGATATAGCGCTGTAAAGTGTGCCAGGCGACCATGGACGATTGTCAAGGTAAGATTTAAAACAAAAGAATCTATCGTATTACTCACAGCGCATGGACAAAATACAATAGAACATATGTATAGTGAAGCTTTACAGAACAAAATGACATCATATAAAACTCCATAATAGTTGAATACAAGCATCCACATAGTCAATACATCAAGCCTCACTACATATCTCTCAGAGAATACAAAACAGCGGAATATCCAGTACATATAATAAGAAGATAATATGCAACCCTCCAGCTCGTCTTCGATATCAGCATCGTGAGAGGAGAACAGCACCTGTCACCTGCTACCTAGTCTGCCCGTCCCAAAATGGACGAACAGCCCAAGGCAATAAGAATTAAAACATAAAGCCTTGAGTCAGACAACAGTCTTAGTGAGCAGTAAATTAACTAACAACATACCAAAAGAGCATAAAGGAAAAGGAATAGGAATACAACCCTCCCACTCCAACCTCATTCTACAGTGATAGCCCCCAGACACACACTAAGCAGAAGCAAACATAACAGAGCATACAATTTAAAGTAAAGCAATTGTCACTCGAGTCAAGAGCGATGTTTTCCAAGTACAAATCCCAAGGTCTAAAACCAAGGTCAGATAAGCACCCAGGAAATACCGCTCTTGAGACCGAATGACGATACAACCAAACATCCATGACTCGGCTATCACTGTTATCATTGTTGCGATATCACCGTTAATTGAATGACCAGCACATTCTTTCAGCCGTCCGTCAAGGGCTAATGGTAACCCCGGTTCTAGACATAACTCCCGCACGTCATCGTGACCCGTGCCTAGGATTATCGAATCTACCCAGAGTACTTGACCATCAACTTAGTCTTTTGGGCGTCCCCATGTACTCTTGCTTAGAGCATGCTAGAACCTTCAACAACGATGAGATCTCAACCTCCTAGTCATCCTCCTCGACGACTATTGCCATACTAGCTCAAGCGCCTCTCGAGCATCCATTATCCTCAACTCGAATCATATCACCGAGTTATCAACATGCTTGGAATGACCCCGCCTGGATTAGACCAAGTCTTCATCATATGATGCCTTGCTTCATTACATCCTCGCAAAGCTTCATCTCAACTTCACATCATCAAATCTATGCATAGGAGCTTCATCATCCCGCTACATATGCCACGAGCAGCTTTTCCAATTCAAGAGCCTTTCCCTTAGCTTTTGAATCACCTTCGATCTAAATCTAATCATCAATCATCTAGTTCATAACAACCAATCAAATCAAACATCAATCCAAGCAATCAAGCATTCAAAAATGATCTAAGTAGACAATTATAACAATAATGGCATTTTCGTAATTAAAGAGTTGAAAGTCCAATAAGCATGAAAACATGGATTATATCTCTACAAACTTGATGAATGAACTTGCATAGGTTAACATATGATAAAATGGATGCAACATCATCATGAACAATGGATCTACATGGATCTACACATAGGATGAAGAAAATGCATGGAAATCACTAATTTAACACCAAATCGAGCCAACAATCCGATCTACTCCTTTGGATCCGTGTGAGAGATAATCACCACTCACCAAATCACCTAAACAATCCCAAATCAACACACTTCAGATCTGGACAGCGAAGGATGAAGCTAGATCTACCACAAATCCGCTTCAAATGAAGAAATCTCTCTTGAAAAGATGAAGATCTTCAATCTAAGCTCTTGAATCTTCAATCTTGATCTTCGATTAGGATGGATGGAAGCACTAGATTAGAGTGGAGAAAAGAAGTGAAGAAGTGTAGATGTCGAGCTCTCAAAATGGCAGCACTTCGTCGCTTCAAAATCCGGATCCCAAAAAGTGAGAACAACCCCTCCTATTTATAGCTGAAAACTGCCTTAAGTCGTAACTCGGCTATCTCCTTAAGTCGCTGCCGACTTAACACTATGCCGACCTACGACCTAAAAACCCCCACGACTTAACAGAGCCTCCGACCTAACCCTTGGCCAACAACTCCGACCTAACAGGCCAAGCCTACGACTTAACATGCGCGCGACCTAACTTATGCGCGCTTCACTCCTAAGTCGCCTGGACGACTTAACAACTTAGCACCATTCGACTTAACACTGCGCGACTTAACTATGCACGACTTAACACTTAGACGAAACCCAGCGACCTAACACAGACTGCCTCTCTACGACCTACGACTTATAAAACCTTGCGACCTAACAACTTAACAACCCACGCGACCTAACAGTGTTACGACCTAACACTTAATACTTAACCCCTTAGGTCGTCCAACGACTTAACTACTAAGTCGTTAACCAGCTTATCTCTTAGGTCGGTCAATCCCATAGGTCGCTCACTTTACTAAGTCGGTAACTTGCTACCCCAGCTCCCCTAGGTCGTTGCCGACCTAACCATGCTAACCCGGTAACCACTAGGTCGCTAACTCCACTAGGTCTGCCTACCCTTAAGTCGGTCAGTTCTTTAGGTCGTTAACTCGCCCTGCCGACCTAACACTTAGCTCACCGAAACTCTTAGGTCGCTTACAACATTCTCTTAGGTCGTTGCCGACCTAACTCTACCCCAGAATACTTAGGTCGCCTACTACTCTTCCTTAGGTCGCCTAAACTTCTTAAGTCGGTCACGACTCATCACTTAGGTCGGTCACTACCTTAAGTCGGCAACTCGACCCAGACTTATCCCCTTAGGTCGCAGATCTTCTCTAAGTCGCTCACGACTTATCTCCTAAGTCGCCAACAACATTTAGGTCGCGTACGACCTAGGACTTAGACAAATCTGCCTAAAAATCTGAAATGACTTAAAAAATGCAAAAATTCTAGATTTGACGAACTTTTCGATCCGTGAAAAATACGGGTCGTTACATGAGGTCTAGGCTAACCTCGCAGAGAAAGAGACATCGCATATTTGCTAGTCTAAACCATAAAAAGGAAAATGGAAATGCCTATCACAAAATGGGAGCATGAAAACTCCAAAATACCGGTATCACAAGATGAGACGCTATCTCATGGAAGCCATCCATTAAAGTTTCACACAGGAATGGTCCGAAGACCGTGGGTCGCTATCCCACGCGTGTGAGTCGGAATCACACAGATTGAGGTCTAGGCTAACCTCGCAGAGAAAAAGACATGGGTGAGTGGAATCACACAAATTAAGGTCCAGACTAACCAAAAAGCAAAAAGGTATGTGTGAATGGAATCACACAAGTGGTGTCTAGTCTAACCTTGCAAACAAAAAGATATGTGTGAGTCGGAATCACACTAATTAAGGTCCAGACTAACCAAAAAGCAAAAAGGTATGTGTGAATGGAATCACACAAGTGGTGTCTAGTCTAACCTTGCAAACAAAGAGATATGTGTGAGTCGGAATCACACTACTGCGGTCTAGTCTAACCTTGCGAACAAAGAAATATGTGTGAGTCGGAATCACACTACTGCGGTCTAGACTAACCTTAAAATGATCGTCATGATCAACGAGAAGTGTCAATTACACTAGAAAATTGTCACAAAAAGTTCAATCGAACAAGTCCAGGAGTTAACCGACGAAGTAAACGCAAGCGTTTCATACCACTTGTTTTACTAAGCCATTTAATTCAATTTCTCATACGAGTGAAATAAAGGCTTGTATATACTAATAGATTGGAAAACGGTTTAGGAAAAAGAGCTTTGTAGTAAAATAGTTTTGAAGTCGTTTGGAAAAAGGATTTTAATATTTACTACTAGTATAGAAAACCTTTATATTTTTAAAGTGACAAATCACAAAAATGATTGTAGAAACAATCAATCACAAGAATTCACATACGAAGATGTGAATAGAATCCAAAGAATTCGATTCCAAATTCATCAAAGTAGGAATACCAAAAATTCCAAAAATAGAAGTTATCAAAATAGACAAAGGTGATAACAACTAATTAGAAAAGAAGAATCGATCATCAACTGGAAAAACAAAGCAAATCGAGCAGAAATGCATAAATGACTTCAACAAAAGTAAGAATCAAGTTAATGTCGAAGCCAACAATTAATAGCCGCAGTCGAGTACAAAATGAATCAATTATCATTATCAAAGAAACCAACGGCAAGCAATATCAGAGTACTGAAAATCAAGAAATTAGCAATTTCTCACAAACAGAGTGACCGAAGTCGAAGGGAAATCCAGATTAGGAAAACACAAAATATCAAGTTCAAAATCGCTGAGATTCAAACTAGATGTGAATGAGAAATAAAAATCACTCAATTTGCAACTGGTCCAGCTATTTTTCATCACAGTGTAACAGGTACACAATGACACTCATAGCATAGAACAAAAGTGGAACAAAGTCCAAAAGTCAAAATGGCTTTAATTTGCCAAATTAAAACAAAATCAACATCGGCTAAATCAATTCAAAGCCGAAAACACAAGAATAAGCGTTAGGAATTCATACCTAACAGTCAAAAATAGTCGTATGTAAAGATGAGAGATAAACATCGACAAATAGTTGTAACACAAGCTCCATCTAAGTTATGTTTTATAATTGTCCTAAACCTCAGGCTCTGATACCAAGCTGTGACGCCCCACCTCTATACCCACGCTAGCCAAGAACACTACGGTGTAGTGCTGTCAACTAGCACGGAGAATAAGGCTGTTGAGGAGCGACCATCTCCGAGCGAGCTAAAAATGGCCAGAACGACCTAAGTCCTTAACATGTGACAATATAGGCAAAGTGATAGGTCGCTCACGAGTTAAGGACTTAGGTCGTTCTGGCCATTTTTAGCTCGCTCGGAGATGGTCGCTCCTCAACAGCCTTATTCTCCGTGCTAGTTGACAGCACTACACCGTAGTGTTCTTGGCTAGCGTGGGTATAGAGGTGGGGCGTCACAGCTTGGTATCAAAGCCTGAGGTTTAGGACAATTATAAAACATAACTTAGATGGAGCTTGTGTTACAACTATTTGTCGATGTTTATCTCTCATCTTTACATACGACTATTTTTGACTGTTAGGTATGAATTCCTAACGCTTATTCTTGTGTTTTCGGCTTTGAATTGATTTAGCCGATGTTGATTTTGTTTTAATTTGGCAAATTAAAGCCATTTTGACTTTTGGACTTTGTTCCACTTTTGTTCTATGCTATGAGTGTCATTGTGTACCTGTTACACTGTGATGAAAAATAGCTGGACCAGTTGCAAATTGAGTGATTTTGATTTCTCATTCACATCTAGTTTGAATCTCAGCGATTTTGAACTTGATATTTTGTGTTTTCCTAATCTGGATTTCCCTTCGACTTCGGTCACTCTGTTTGTGAGAAATTGCTAATTTCTTGATTTTCAGTACTCTGATATTGCTTGCCGTTGGTTTCTTTGATAATGATAATTGATTCATTTTGTACTCGACTGCGGCTATTAATTGTTGGCTTCGACATTAACTTGATTCTTACTTTTGTTGAAGTCATTTATGCATTTCTGCTCGATTTGCTTTGTTTTTCCAGTTGATGATCGATTCTTCTTTTCTAATTAGTTGTTATCACCTTTGTCTATTTTGATAACTTCTATTTTTGGAATTTTTGGTATTCCTACTTTGATGAATTTGGAATCGAATTCTTTGGATTCTATTCACATCTTCGTATGTGAATTCTTGTGATTGATTGTTTCTACAATCATTTTTGTGATTTGTCACTTTAAAAATATAAAGGTTTTCTATACTAGTAGTAAATATTAAAATCCTTTTTCCAAACGACTTCAAAACTATTTTACTACAAAGCTCTTTTTCCTAAACCGTTTTCCAATCTATTAGTATATACAAGCCTTTATTTCACTCGTATGAGAAATTGAATTAAACGGCTTAGTAAAACAAGTGGTATGAAACGCTTGCGTTTACTTCGTCGGTTAACTCCTGGACTTGTTCGATTGAACTTTTTGTGACAATTTTCTAGTGTAATTGACACTTCTCGTTGATCATGACGATCATTTTAAGGTTAGTCTAGACCGCAGTAGTGTGATTCCGACTCACACATATTTCTTTGTTCGCAAGGTTAGACTAGACCGCAGTAGTGTGATTCCGACTCACACATATCTCTTTGTTTGCAAGGTTAGACTAGACACCACTTGTGTGATTCCATTCACACATACCTTTTTGCTTTTTGGTTAGTCTGGACCTTAATTAGTGTGATTCCGACTCACACATATCTTTTTGTTTGCAAGGTTAGACTAGACACCACTTGTGTGATTCCATTCACACATACCTTTTTGCTTTTTGGTTAGTCTGGACCTTAATTTGTGTGATTCCACTCACCCATGTCTTTTTCTCTGCGAGGTTAGCCTAGACCTCAATCTGTGTGATTCCGACTCACACGCGTGGGATAGCGACCCACGGTCTTCGGACCATTCCTGTGTGAAACTTTAATGGATGGCTTCCATGAGATAGCGTCTCATCTTGTGATACCGGTATTTTGGAGTTTTCATGCTCCCATTTTGTGATAGGCACTTCCATTTTCCTTTTTATGGTTTAGACTAGCAAATATGCGATGTCTCTTTCTCTGCGAGGTTAGCCTAGACCTCAATCTGTGTGATTCCGACTCACACGCGTGGGATAGCGACCCACGGTCTTCGGACCATTCCTGTGTGAAACTTTAATGGTTAGCCACCATGAGATAGCGTCTCGTCTTGTGAAACCGGTGTTTTGGAGTTTTCATACTCCCATTTTTATGCTAGGCCTTTCCCCCCTTCATGTGTTTTCTGGATTTCTTGTGATGATTTCTAGAATTTGTGCTTCACCAATTTTCGTGATTTCTATTGACAAGTTTCGTCAATTTATGTGTATTGGTGAATTCATGTGTTATTGACTTGTTATGAATACAAGTTTAGGGTATGATATCCCTTTCTATCTTTGAGAAGATTCTTGTGACATCTTTGATGAATGAAAATTCATTTGGTATTATATTTTGATGTCAGTTATTTTAATGAGACTTTGACGTGTTAACTTCGGTAACCGTCAATTTTGAAATGGATTTACAAGCGGTTCTCCCGCAACACTGATATTGCTAATTTAATCACGCGTTTTCAAAATTCTTTATTTTTAAAAGTTGGTTCAAAAATATAAATTAAAATTGTTTTCAAATTTTTACAGCTTACATTTTCAAAAGAACGAGGAAGCGATTTAAACATTTCAGAAAAATCGAGGACTATGACCCCTTTCTTTTACTGATTCGCTTAATTCCGGACTTGTCCGTTTGAGAATGTGAAATGTTATTTTTAAAACACACAATCCTGCACTTTCAAGGAAACGATAAAGAGATTTAAACGATTTAGCAAAAGTACGGACTATGAAACCATACTTTTACTACTTCGGTTAATTCCGGACTCGTTAATTGAATATTTATGACTTCTGATTATCGTTTTTGATAATCAGATGTTTGTGATTTCTGATTATCGTTTTTGATAATCAGATATTTGTGAAATTTGATTTTCATTTGAGATAATTAAATATTTTTCGATTTGATTAATCGAATGTTTGTGCTTCTGATTATCGTCTTTGATAATCAGATATTTGTGAAATTTGATTATCATTTGAGATAATTAAATATTTTTCGATTTGATAATCGAATATTTGTGTTTCTGATTATCGTTTTTGATAATCAGATATTTGTGAAATTTGATTATCGTTTAAGATAATTAAATATTTTTCGATTTGATAATCGAATCTTTGTGATTTCTGATTATCGTTTTTGATAATCAGATATTTGTGAAATTTGATTATCGTTTGAGATAATTAAATATTTTTCGATTTGATAATCGAATATTTGTGATTTCTGATTATCGTTTTTGATAATCAGATATTTGTGAAATTTGATTATCGTTTGAGATAATTAAATATTTTTCGATTTGATAATCGAATCTTTGTGATTTCTGATTATCGTTTTTGATAATCGGATATTTGTGAAATTTGATTATCGTTTGAGATAATTAAATATTTTTCGATTTGATAATCGAACCTTTGTGATTTCTGATTATCGTTTTTGATAATCAGATATTTGTGAAAATTCGATTATCGTTTTAGATGATTGAATATTTGCGATTTTGAGATTCGAGCTTCGTCTTTTTCTCTGACGATTCAGGTGAGTAATTTGATTTACTCACATTCAATTCGTGCAGTACGTGATTTCTGCTCTGATCCCTTTTCTTTCAATTGCTAGAACTCGATTGATTCTTGCTTCTAATAGTCGTCTGATTTTGATTCCTTGATCCCCACGATTGTTGATTCTTTTGATTTGAATCAGTCGAACCTTTTGATTTCGTATCTAATACTTCCCCTGCTGACATTTGCTTTGCTTATGCACTCGTCATTGCCATGCTCTTTTGGTTGTTACCTTTTGTCCATTTATTCCTCTTATGATTGCGAGGATGCAATTCCTTTAAGGAGGGGAGTCTGTAACAACCCGGTATTTTATATCAATTAATTTTCGTCTCTAGACGATCAAATCGATTGTTTAGTGCTATTGCAGATTTGAATCGATTT